>OZ024893.1:6748459-8025959 GCA_964017195.1 Siderastrea radians | reverse complement strand
CCTGATGGTTCATACCCAGCAATTATGAGGTAAGTTATTGCAAAGCTATTCCTTAAACTTTACTACTTAATGGGTATCACAGAGTCATTTTCAGTCTTTTGAAGGCCCCAGAGGTTGTTGAGAAAGGGACCAGAGAATTTATGAGTTTGTGTTTGAGTTCAAGTTTGAGGTTCAAGTTACCAGAAAAAGAAAATAACTAAATTCAACTTTCGAATGAATAAGAGATAATAACCATTTTAAGTTCGAGTTATTGGTGAATGGTAAATTCCAGCTTTGCAAGATGGGGAGTCGATCATTTTCTTTTGCGAGCCCATGACCCTTTTAATTTTGAAATTGCAAGACCAAGCTTTAAGAGTTCTGGAAATGCGAGCCCAAGACTTTCTAGGGCATGAAAATTCGAAATCGGTACTTTCAGGTCAGTTTCGGGCAATAAAAATGTTACCTAAACACATCAGAGCTTTGAGATTCATTTTATAGCCTTCTAAATAGTCAAGAGGTTAGGTGGCTTGGCAAAAAGATCGCTCCTGAGATGACTAGGTCAAAAAACATCAAGACTCCAAGACCATTTTGTCAAAAATTCAAGACTCTGAGATGCAAAGAATCTCTCAAAAAACAAGACTGCGAGATGCTTTCAATTGAGCTGAAATTTAAAATTGCAAAACCCTAATTTTTGTAAGACCCTTCACTACCCCCAATGGTAAGAGAAAATAACTACTGATTTCATTATTAAGTAGTGAAGTATTGGACAGAATTTTAAAAAGGTTATCTCTCAAATAGATTCACTGCATTATATCATCATTTTGTTATTTAACTTGATCCCAACTCAAACTAAAATCAATTTCAACTGAAACTCAACTTTAATGCATGGATTTCTTTATGCCAGTAATCAAAATGTTTGATTTTTCACACCATGTCTTATGCTGTTACCTATAAAATCTATACCCTATTCAATGTAGCCTGCATGCAGAAGTCTCCTATTTTGGAACAAAAGAAGCTTAAAAGGTAGGGAAAAGGATGGCAACCCAGGAGAAAAAGGTATGGGGCCGGAAAATATTTAGGAAGAAAGAAAAGGGGGGAGCGGAAGAAAGAACCCTAAGGTGGCAGGAACCAGGAGAAATGGGACAAAATTACACAATATTGAATAATATTTTGCAATGAAAAAAAGTAGTAAAGAGGCCAAGAGCCAATGGAAAAGGGGCAGAAAGTGGAATTAAATTCATGGGAAGCAGGAGGTTTAGACCTCCCTGTCCCCCCCCCCCACCCCCTCCCACAGATTATGTATGGGATATGCATTGCCTTTACAAATTTTTGCGTTGGTTTTCACCTAGTTTTATCATTGGTGACCAAGCCCGTTACTGGTGTTCTAAGATGCAGAAAGAAAGAAAGAAAGAAAGCAACTTGTGAACAGTATGCCAAGGCATTTGACAGTGAGGAGGTGCTTTATCCTTATCATTATGTTGATAAGAACTGGCCAGCAGAGAAATACTCTGGAGGATGTTATGTCAGCATTATGCCGTGTGGAGTGATGACTAACTTTTGGAAAGCTCTGCGTGAACCAGTTGGTCGAGTTCACTTTGCTGGTACTGAAACTGCTACAGTTTGGTCAGGTAAAAGATGTTCCACTAACCACCCAACAGAGTTAAGAAGCTATAGTAGCTTTTGCCATGAGAATTCATATATTCAATCCGCAGACCACACAAAATTTATATTGAAGAAGAGGTCCAAAATTATTTGTGACAAATACTGAGAAACAAAATAGCACTGCTTGGGAGTAGTGCTTAATAACCTTTCACCTGAATGGTTATACCATAGTTTTGGATCTCATTCACAGACTAAACATTAGAATCACCTTGAAAGTGTACAGTATAATACACAGCTCCACAGAAATCTGTTGCTTAATAGCTTTCATTTGAATGGTCACACTTGAGGATTTCATCCACAAACTCAAAAGCTAGCACCACCTTTTACAGCATAATAAACATTAGCACCACAGGAAAGTACTGCTTAATAGCTTTCATTTGAATGGTCACACCTCAGGATTACAACCACAGACTCAAAAAGTAGGACCATCTTGTACAACATCATAAACAACATCACAAGAAAGAACTGCTCATTATCTTTAATTCAAAGTTTTGGATTTCATCCACAAACTCAAAAGCTAGCTCCATCTTGTACAGCATAATAAACAGTGCCACAGGAAAGTACTGCTTAATAGCTTTCATTTACATGGTCACACTCAAGGGTATCCTCCACAGACACTTTAAACCACATAATAAACAGTACCACAGGAAACTTTCATTTGTCCGGAGACTCAAAAGTTAAATCACCTTCACAATGTCATCAACACTTGAGGATTTCATCCACAGACTCAAAAGATAGAACCACTTTGTACAGCATAATAAACAGCACTGCAGGAAAGTACTGCTCAGTAGCTTTCATTTGAATGGTCACACTTGAGGATTTCATCCACAGACCCAAAAGTTAGAACCACCTTGTACAGCGTAATAAACAGCACCACAGGAAAGTACTGCTCAGTAGCTTTCAGTTGAATGGTCACACTTTAGGATTTCATCTACAGACTCAAAAGTTAGAACCATCTTGCACAGCATAATAAACAGCACCGCAGGAAAGTACTGCTCAGTAGCTTTCATTTGAATGGTCACACTTGCGGATTTCATCTACAGACTCAAAGGTTGGAACAACCTTGTACAGCATAATAAACAGCACCACAGGAAAGTACTGCTCAAAAGGTTTCCTTTCATTGTGTCACACTTGAGGATTTCATCCACAGACTCAAAAGGTTTATCGACATTGAACAATTCAAAGTTTTAACTTGAGTGGAAAAGCTTATAAAAGCTTAGACCTCAGTCATGATAACCAGCTTTTGCTTGGTATGTTATTTTTTGGCTTCTAACTAATAATTTCAGTCCTCCAAGCAGAGAAATGTTTTGCCAATGGATCCTTACAGATTTCGTACAGTTCTTGCACATGGCCTGCTCTCAGTGTTTCCAGGGTGACAGTAGAGCACCCGCAAAGCAAACTTCAAGCATTTCAAAGCTCTCTGTTAATTGCACCATGTTTAAATGATTGCAGGTTACATGGATGGTGCAGTCCAGGCAGGAGAGAGGGCTGCAAGGAAGGTGCTCTGTGCTATGGGGAAGATGTCTGCACAGGAAATACATCAAATAGAGCCCCGTTCAGAAGATGTTCCCCCTGTACCGTGCAAACTGACAACATTTCAATTCTGGCTGCCGAGTGTTCCTGTGTTTTTAACTTCTGTTACAGCATTCACTGCTTTAGTGGGTGCTATTTCACTAAGACATTACTGGAAATAATCTTGAAAAAAGTGACTAAAAAATTGGCTGCTATCTGTAATGAATCGACTTTTAGTTTTTGATCATGTTTCCAAAAAAGATTAACGTGATTAAGGGTTCAAATGATTTTCTGAAAAATTTAAAGCTGTGGCTAGACAAGCGATTTTTTGCTTGCGATGGTGATGCGTTTTTTTTGAAACTGTCGCGTCTTCAGTGCATGGCAAAACTCGCACGTGTAGCCACCCTCTGACAAAGTCCATGATTTTGTCGCAAAAAATCCAACTCATTGAATTGTCGCAATTTTTTTCTGTGATTTTTTCAGCTGTCGCATCATTTGTGTGAGGGTGGCTACACATGCGATTTTCACCGTGCGCTGGCAACACGACAATTTTCAAAAAAATCGCATCACCATCGCAAGCAAAAAATCGCTTGTGTAGCCGCGGCTTAAGCGGGCATTTTCATTGCTTTTGAAGCTGCAAAATTGTGGCTCGTTTAAAATGTAAATTATTTGTAAAGGTAAATATAAAGAACAGCTCTTGAACAAAAAAGCTGTTGTTAAACCGTTGACAACTGGTGTACAATCAGCCAGCGGTTAACCAGGAGCTGTTCTTCATGAAGTCCTTTATGTCAGGGCAAAGAAATTATTTATTTAACTAGTCTTGTGATTTTATGTGTTTCAAAAATTAAAAGGAATTATCTTTATCTTCTTTTAATATCAAGGTGCTTGCTAGGTAGAACTTGGCTGTATGTTCAGTTTCCATCAATGGTTAGAGAGCTTTAACTGCCAATAGGCTGCTAATCCAGGGACCCAGCATCCCCTTCTCTACTTCCCTTCCTTTTGTCTAATAATAATATTATTGAAATGGAATGTGTGGTTCCAGAAAATATCCATACCCCCCCCCCACGGAAGGTCACTGGAAATTCCGAGGGGGAGGGGGGTTCAAAGGCAGAAATTTCTGAGGGGAGTGGGGGGTTCATAGGAAGCTCCTTTTCCAGAGGGTGAAGAAACACGAAAAAATTGAAAGCAACGCACGATTGATCCCAAGCACGAAGTAATACTCACGTAGGCTGTTTTGACCTTCAAAACTACGCAAATATGTTGACTGAAATGCCAAATTTTGCGACTTTGATTTGTAGACCTGATTTCAGTAGACCTGATTCGCATATTCGCGTTTACGGAAAATTGCGTGTCTCCTTGGCCTTTGGTGAATATTGCCCCGTTTTCAATCCTTTCAATGGGAACGTTTTTCGCTAAACACCAAAGTTGTTTAAACAAATACAAAAATATTTTTATCGCGCAATCCAGCAAAGGGTTTTCAGCCGCTTTTCACCGGATATCATCGAGATAGAATTGTTGCGTTACATAAACAGTGACGCTCATAATTTGAAAAGGTTATGCAAATTTGATGCGTTTTTGAACTGAAACTAAAAGTTCAGTCTATATTAGCTATTTCTTACAAATTCTTTTACAGTTGTCATTATCTTTGAGTTTCCATTTGACCTTCATTTACTATTTCAATTTTAAACAAAGGATAAAGTGCGGGAAGAAAGGTTCGATTTCTTATACCTCTGGTTATTTATTTTTAGACTCACGGTATGCAAATTCACTTGTGCATAATCCCAGGAAAAAAGCCGCTATTTTACTCCAATTCTCTTTCGAACATCATAACCGTCGATTTTTAGTGTAATTTACATTCAACAGTTTCGCTTTTGACGGCAGGTTTGAGTGTGGCAAACACAATTTCAATTCTCAAAAGTTTGGCTTCGTTGTTTACGTCGCATTCGGTACGCAAATTATTCGCGGCAACCCTCGGCACCAACGTAAGAGAACGTTACAACACTCGGTTTAAACAAGTTTTCGTGAAAAACAGAACATTTCAAACCCGATAGCAAACATGCAAATAGTATAAAACAATAACAAAGCGTAATTGAACAAAACTGAATGCAAGGCTGGCACTACGGCAAAGGGCTGATTTATTTAAGGCCAATATTTCGGCTAACGAAATTAGCCTTCCTCAAGGCCAGAGCTATACAGAAGGAAAAAAAAGCGTTATATGTTGAAAATGGATGTTATAATAGTAAATGTTACAACAAAAACCATGTTCGCATAACGTGGAAATTCCTGGGGGGAGGGGGGTCATCAAAGACCCCCTTGGAACGGAAATTCCTAAGGGGTGGGGGGATGCAAACCAAAAACCTTCCGTGGGAGGGGTATGGATATTTTCTGGAACCACACAATATTAATTCAGGAAATGCATTGAGGCTGTTACTAAATCTCTGAGCAACCAGTCTAACTTGAGCATAAAATCTTGTGCCGTTATCATTTGGCAGTCCAAATTGCTTATTCAGAAGCACCTTAAACAGTTCTTTTCGGTGAAATATCTGTTTGGAAGGCCTAATTTAACTAAATCTGGTTATACTAATACCAGTAAATGTTACACTAGCCTTTTATCAATGCACTCCTTGTTTTAAATAGGAAAAAAACTGAGTTTATTAGAGAGCAGGCTTGTTCACTTGTTCAGGGGTGACGGCCAAGCCGCAAAGATCAAGTTGGTGGGGAAGGCTGTTGATCACCAAAATATGGTGATCAACATGTGATATCATTGTTTTGATGTGTGAGGTGCAGTGGTGTAGTGGTTAGTGGGTTGGACTTCCAGATCTGAAGGTCAGTGGTGTGAGACCCAGTCCCTGCCGTCATATTTTTCCTTGGACAATAAACTTTGTCGCACTTTAATGCCTCTCTTCACCCAGATGTATAAAATGGTACCAGCGACATACTAGGAGGGGTAACCCTGGGATGGACAAGCGTATACTTGCCAACTTTTTGTGATTCATAGGCGTGACATTCTTATCCTGAGAGTGTCAAGATTTTTCGTAGGGGACCGATAATATCCGAAGATGTCCGACGATTTCCGAAGACGTCCGAAGATTTCCAAAGCCGTTCCGAAGACGTTCCGATTTATGGCCAGTAAACCGATGCTTTGATCATTTAATCGAGTATGACCATGTCTCCAGTGGCTTTCCCTACTAAAATCCGAGATTTCGCGAAAGTAAGATCATTATTTTCTCGCATTAGTTCGAGTTTAGTTAAATACTTTATAACTTTTTTTCAAAATGAGTCGGTTAAGGCTGTAAAGGCTCAAACTTTTGCACCAGGCGTGAGAAATGGGAACGCAGACGTGAGTAGGCGTGAGATCGCAGTTTTCGATCCGCAGGCGTGACAATCACGCCTTAGGCGTGACACTTGGCAGGTATAAAAGCGCCCCATCCAGGGGGAAGTAACAATACTGTCAGTTGCTTCATGCTATATACAAACCGGGATAAGCTCTGGCTATGGGGGCTTCCTTGACATAGTGCAACTTTATCTTTATGTTGTTTTGATGCACCACTAAATTATTATATCCTATAGCATTAAACAAATTTGAATTTTCATCTTGGGAATGAGAGGCTCAGTGACTCATCACAAGTGACCTCATGATTTCTAATCACAGGGACATTGCAATTAACTTAATTATATAATTATAAGTAAAGGCATCAGTTCACACAATCTAAAACTTCATCAGAAACATTTATTTAAATCACTGCAGAACTTAAGGGCACTTAGCCTCCTTACAAAAGTTGTTCTGAACTAAACTTATTACAGTGAAATGTTGTACAGTTTCCATGTTTTGCGAGATAGAAATGAGTACTCTTCATACTCCTACAGTCTAATTGCTAAGAAGTTTTAAAGATCAATTCAAACTAAAATGTTCGTTTCAGAGCAGTTTTTCAGACCTCTATTGATGCTGATTTTCAGAACAATAGAGGGCCCATGCACTTGAGCATAACATTGTTAATTTAATAATAATTTTATTGCTAAACTTTGCACCTGCTGGTGTGCATTATCTATGTTAACTTAAAAAAAAAAAATTATTGCTCACTGTATAAAACAATACACTAGTGCTTTTACTAGAAAAATTATGTGGTTATATTCATATTTCAACAAGATTCTAAAGTTCTAATTATTCAAATACCATTAAGATTCTAAAAACAATCAAACTTGGAACAGTTGATCATTTTATGTTTAAAAAATACAGGGATACAGTGCTACAATAGCACCCTCCCACGCACCCACTCAAACTTCTGGATGTCAACAAATGAATTAAATTTTAATTCCTAGAATGTACAAAATTTTTCCTTACATTAAATCCCTTATAAATTACTTTTTTCTAAACATTTTCTCCTACTAATTTCCCAAAGTTATTTCGTGGACAAAGTTTTAGGATCGAAATTTTTGCGACCCTCTTCTGATTGGCTAATTAAGGAATAAAATGCTGACTGCAGAGGAAACAAGTTTGAACTGCTGACTGCAGAGGAAACAGTTCTGAAATACTGACTGCAGAGGAAACAGGCCTAAAATTCAGCTCCTGATTGGCTGATTTTGATCCAAAATGCTGACTGCAGTGGAAACAGGCTGTGTGGAGGTTTGTGATTGGTGGGTTTTGATCCTAAATGCTGACATTTTCGTGTTTTGCTCAAGTTTGTGATATTTTGCGTTTCAGTTCGACTTTTTGTGAGCATTGTTTGTGTTTTCTATCTCTGGGACGAAAGAAAAAACGCTGCTGTTCCGTAATGGTAATGGCGAAAAGCTGAAGCTGAAAAATCTTGTGGAGGTCATTTCAACTGACTGGCAAAACAGCTAGGTGATGCGCTTTTACTGTAAATTATCTTTGTATTAGGTAAAATGGTGGTGTAATAAAGTGCTGTTGAATCATTGAAATTTGTGGTGGACTTGTTTTGTCCATTCTCATTTGCACTCCACCGAACTGTTGCCAGATATTATGCTTAGAATTTTTCTGCTTCTTTGAATTGAAACATAAAAACACCAGACTTCAGCTTATGAAGTTGGGAAAATGTCTTTAAAAAGAGATATGAGTTTTTAATGAGCGTGCTTCAGACAAGAGCTTTTTATCTTCTTCAGCGGTTATGTTGTTATCCCAGAGGTTTAAATACGTGAGTTTACACTCGTGGTGCATTAGTGCTTTAGTTAAATGCGTTAAACCTTCAGCGGTTATGTTGTTACTCGCGAGGGCTAAGTGCGTGAGTTTACACTCGTGGTGCATTAGTGCTTTAGTTAAATGCTTTAAACCTTCATCGGTTATGTTGTTATTCATGAGGTTTAAGTACGTGAGTTTACACTCGTGGTGCATTAGTGCTTTAGTTAAATGCGTTAAACCTTCATCGGTTATGTTGTTTTCACTGAGGTTTAAGTACGTGAGTTTACACTCGTGGTGCATTAGTGCTTTAGTTAAATGCGTTAAACCTTCAGCGGTTATGTTGTTAGCCTGGAGGTTTAAGTGCGTGAGTTTACACTCGTGGTGCATTAGTGCTTTAGTTAAATGCGTTAAACCTTCAGCGGTTATGTTGTTATTCATGAGGTTTAAGTCCGTGAGTTTACACTCGTGGTGCATTAGTGCTTTAGTTAAATGCGTTAAACCTTCATGAGTTATGTTGTTAGCCTGGAGGTTTAAGTGCGTGAGTTTACACTCGTGGTGCATTAGTGCTTTAGTTAAATGCGTTAAACCTTCAGCGGTTATGTTGTTATTCATGAGGTTTAAGGCCGTGAGTTTACACTCGTGGTGCATTAGTGCTTTAGTTAAATGCGTTAAACCTTCATCGGTTATGTTGTTAGAAGCGAGGTTTAAGTCCGTGAGTTTACACTCGTGGTGCATTAGTGCTTTAGTTAAATGCGTTAAACCTTCATCGGTTATCTTGTTATACCCGAGGTTTAAGTGCGTGAGTTTACACTCGTGGTGCATTAGTGCTTTAGTTAAATGCGTTAAACCTTCATCGGTTATGTTGTTATTAGTGAGGTTTAAGTGCGTGAGTTTACACTCGTGGTGCATTAGTGCTTTAGTTAAATGCGTTAAACCTTCATCGGTTATGTGGTTATCCCAGAGGTTTAAGTGCGTGAGTTTACACTCGTGGTGCATTAGTGCTTTAGTTAAATGCGTTAAACCTTCATCGGTTATGTTGTTACGCATGAGGTTTAAGTGCGTGAGTTTACACTCGTGGTGCATTAGTGCTTTAGTTAAATGCGTTAAACCTTCATCGGTTATGTTGTTACGCATGAGGTTTAAGTGCGTGAGTTTACACTCGTGGTGCATTAGTGCTTTAGTTAAATGCGTTAAACCTTCATCGGTTATGTGGTTATCCCAGAGGTTTAAGTGCGTGAGTTTACACTCGTGGTGCATTAGTGCTTTAGTTAAATGCGTTAAACCTTCATCGGTTATGTTGTTAGAAGCGAGGTTTAAGTGCGTGAGTTTATTATCCTTATTGCGGTCACTTTTAAAAAACTTCAGAATCTCCACACAGCCTAGCGGTCCAATATAGTTTAGCTGCAAATTCATGCATAATATTCCCTTAGCATTTCTAATAACATGTAGTACAGCTGCACAGTCAACAGGTGTGAGGCTACATTTACTAAAATCTACAGCATTACAATTAATCTTAGCTAATTTGTCTTGTACAAGTGAATCATTTTCATCGATTTCATTCAAACACTTACATGCGTTCAGTGCTAAATGTTTGTCTTTCTCAGCCGGCCAACGGGTCAGTTTGCGTCGCTTGAACACATCCAAGATGCCAGTCATTAGTATATCGTCTCCCTCATCTGTCGATACGGGGAGCAGGTTGGTAAAAATACCAGTTGGTGGGTTTTTTCGTTCCTTAAGCAGTCCAGCTACAAACTGTGTTACTATCTGCCACACACCGTTATCTTTGTTGTCGCAAACAAATGTTCTTAATTGCTCGTCATCTTTAGTGTCGACAAGATGCTTCGCTGCTAAAAACTCCTGTATTGTTAGGTGCATGAAACAGTACTGTGCTTCGCGCGGCTTCAGTGGACCAGGTGCGGGTCGATCAGGTAAACGGTGAAGCAGGCCACAATCCTCCAATCCCTCAACTTCTCTTGTTCCGAAGATTAATCTTCTTTCTTTAATCCCTTTGAACGCGATTGCTCCCAGTCTCTTAAACACTTCTTGCACTGTGGAGGGTAGCTCGCGAAATTGTTTAAAAACAAACTGATCACAGTCAGTCTCAGAGTAGCGATATGTTTCGCCATGTCTGAAGAAGAAAATTTTGATGGCGATACTGTATATCTCGGTAAGCTTGGTGGGAAGACAGGAAGAACCACAGGTACGTAGGACATAATACAAGCAGGAACAAATGATGAAACAGTTCACTGGGATATAAGACAATGAAAAGAGGTTTAAGTTCGTGCTGATGTGCCGCCATATTGTTTCTTTTGATCTTTCGGCGCCAAGATCACCTTTCGTGAATTTCTCCACATATTCTTCGACTTGCTCAGATCTAAATCCAAGAATTTCAACTGTTCTATTGAAATTAAGGTGTTTCACCCACGACACAGCAGTGGGCCGTGTAGTTGTTATTAGAGTAGCCCCTTTCAGGAGTTCTCCAGACGCTATCTTGTTGTAGAGGGCATGGAGAGGCATCTTCTCTTCTTCTGTGGTGTTCCTGTAGTACTTAGAGATTTTTGAATTTGTAGCAAGTTCGTCAATTCCATCGAAAAGTAAACACACTTTACTTGGGTTTTCACAAATGTGGTTCCAGACCTCATCATCAAGATTTGTTGTATATTCTGAGGCACACAGCAGTTCACGAAGGTTTATAATAGGCTCGGTCAGTCCGGAAAAGCGTCTGAATTTCAGAAGAAAGGCTACGTCAAATTCCCTTCCTAACTTGTCAGATGCCCAGTCTCGAATACGCTTAGCACAGAATAATGTTTTTCCAATACCTGGACGACCGACAACGAGAACATTCTTGTGCTGAGCATCAGTAATATGTTCTGGTCGTACAAACTCAGGCTTCTTCGGATTGGGTTCCGGGTAAACTTTCAGTTGTTCTCGCCTGTCTGTGGGAAAGTTATATTTAGCCCTGCCTTCTTGAATCTTCAAATTGGTGTAGATTTGATCAATTTTTAGATCTTTAGGGTGTGGGTCTTCACCTGGATTGGGACGATAGATGGGTTGTTTAAGATCTCTTGGTTGCTCTGTGCCTTCTTTGACTCTGTTCTTCATGGTCTGGATAAATGCTTGAAGCTTTTCAGCCAGTGAAGGTAGCGGTATTTGCTGCGGATCAGTTTGAGGTGTTTGCTGCGGATCAGTTTGAGGTGTTTGCTGCGGATCAGTTTGAGGTGTTTGCTGCCGATCAGTCTGTGGTTTGCCTTTAAGATGATCAGCAAAGAACTTCGAGTCTTCCATATACTTTTCTTTTTTTCCTGCTCTTGACAGGATCCAGACAAACTCAATAAAAGCGAAAAAAGCAAACGCTCCATTTACCACAATCACGGCATTAGTCCAGAAAGTTTTCTTAGTTGCTCTCTGATTATGGCATTGGTAGGCTTGTGTAACTTGCGTGAAATTGGTAGATGGAGTAACCGAATTATTCATCACGTCACATTTAAAGTCTGAAGGAAAGTTATTCGGATAAAGTACTTGGGTTTGCAGGACCATGAAAAGAATCCCTAAAGAAACTCTGAAGGCTAGTTGGCAACAGTACGCAACAAACAGTCTGCGGGAAGTTGGGTGTGCCTGCTGAGGCTGGCTTTCGTTGTCTGCGTCGTGCGAGTCCAGATCATTAACTCTTGACTTGACGATATGCGAGTAAATCACGGCTACAAGTGCGATGAGGGAGAAGTTGACTATAACAAAGCCGTACACGGGTATACTAAGTTTGTTGTATCGCTTCCCGTATTTCTCGAAACACTTTCCTTCGATGAGATCCTTGTTCCTTTTCACACCACAACTGAAATCAAATCTTGATTCGGTGTACTCCGTGTCCGCAAAGACTCCAAATAGAATTCCTCCAATTACGATCCAAAAGATAACTGCCACATAACTGAGCTTGTTAAAACTTGTAGGCGTTAACAATTCCTTAAGATATTCCATTTCACCCGAAGCTTACCATACGGTGGCTCATATCTGCAAATCACAGAAACAAAATGTTTAAACACAACTGGCGCAGAGTTCGCTAAACACAACACCAAATTTGTTGAAAACAACAAATAGGTTCCCGAAATAATGCTTTTATCGCTAAACCCAAGTGTGCCCGTCAGTTATATGTGGCCAAGATTTAAATTAATAATGACAAGTTATCAATATTTACAAAAATTGCCTCGGAGGCGCGTTTAGATATACTAAATGCTACTAAATGTTATTCTGAGCGATAGACTACCAAAATGTGGTCTTGAGATAAGAACAGGTTAATTAAATTTATAGCTGAGGCAAATTTGTTCTCAGGTCATTCGTAGTCAAGAGCATCTTCAAGACAACAACGTCACGAATGCGTTATAGGCGGCGTCTTCAAACAACAGGTCGTAAATTCCCAGACCAAAATTCGAGCAGGAGATCAGAGACGCTTCGGAGTTTCTTTTCTATATTCCTCAATATATGGAGTAAACACACCGAAAATAAATCAGTCGACTGGTTGTTTTCCTTTGTAATTGTATGTTGTTCTTTTTTTAATGAAAAAAAAAAACATTCATGATCTGCGTTAGTCACTGATGTGAAGACAATAAACTGAAAGTGGCATATTAGAAGGCAATCTTGAGGCCATTCTTTCTCAACTCCACTTATTCACTTACTCAATTTTCTTGGATATAAATAAATATAATAAATCGCGCATTTTAATAACTCGTACTCACATCAATGTTTTGATCCGAAGGAAAGCAACCACGGCTGTCAAGATTCGTAGCTCTAATGGATTGATCTCTTCAGAAAAGTAGTCGCAGTTCTAGGTAACTTTTGGTCACACGTGAAATAACTTATATACAAGATTTTGCAATCTTATATCGACCTTCCACTGACACTCCACTTAGAAACAAATTTGATAATTCTTAAATTTCCTTTTATCTTCGGCACTCAATCTTCAGATAATATAATTATTTAATGGCCAGATGCATCTTAATGGACGAAAGTAAATTCCCCTTAAAAACATCCATTAATAGGAAGTTTTAACTTTCCATTAATTTCTATTACTATTAATAGATACTATCCACAAGTATGCATATGACCAAGACGATGCACGCACTTGGAAGTCTATATGTTTGAAACGTAGCAACGCCCACAGACTTCAGCGCGCCCCATCCTGCTGTTTTTGATTTTCCTTTTCTCTTTTATCTCAGTGCTTGCCTTTTTATTCATTCTTCTAGTTTCTGTCATTTCACTGCAATGTCTGTTAACTTTTTTTTTTGAGTGTGAGGGTACCACTGTAGCTGGTCTGTGGCTATTGCGGCTCCCCAGCATTTGTGTATTTATTTAATGTTTACTCTTTAACTTTTTGGCATGTTTTCTTTGCTTTCTTTATCCTTGTAAATTTATTTTCTCGGCGAAGCTGACTCTGAGTCAAAAATTAATATTTAGTTTCAGTATTTATAACGAAATGATGCGATTTGATATTGGGCAAAGAATAAAGCATTCTAGTAGTAATGAGTGACGTGTGCCATACCAGAGGAAAATTGTGGAAAGTTTGTTCTTTCGTTTTACCATTTACTTCCTCTCCCCGCTTGCAGCAACTTTTTTCAGGGGCTACACCCGAAGCTTGATGGTCGAAATCGTTGCGTTTTTGCGGTTGTGTTGCCTATATTGAAAAGAAGGTCGATTCCTATACAGATATGTCAAACTTAGACCTGTTTAAAGTGCTTTTAAACATGTGAAAAATTTAATATCTTTTTTTATGGAACCCAGATAATTATCAGGCCCAACTGTTGATTCAGATGTCGGACTTAATTCGTTGCACTTTAGCTCGCTGAACAAGCTGTACAAACAACAATATTTACACAATACTGACGCAATACTTGGTGCTAACAAAGGCAACCGATAAGGGGCTGTTTTAAGGACGGTGCCTCCTAATACAGATGTATTTTTGCAAATGTTATGACTAAATGGAAAAAGTAGATCGTAGCAAGGGTAATTGGAATCCACAAAGTAAAATGTGGGTAACCATGCATTTTTCAGAGATAATTAAGCAACCGTAATTCTAAAAAAGCGTTAAAATACAAAGAATGTATGGCAATTTCTTTCCAAGTTTAAGCTCAATTATCTCTGAAAAATGCGTGTTTACCCCCCAATTTTCTTTTTGGATTCTGATAGCCCTTACTAAGATCTGCTTTTTCCACATAGACATCCTGACATAGACTTGAACCGCGCAAAAATATTGTTGTATTTGTGGGCAAATTCCTTAAACACGGAGCGATCCTATAAAAGGGAAGGCTCCGCCCCCTTGAAACGCTCGGTTGCTTCCAATCTAATTGTGTAATGGTAGACGACGACGTAACGGTCACGCAGTTGATATCAAGTAGAATGTTCGTTTGTTTATCCGAACAACGAATGAATAAACCTAGAATAAAATAAGCTGTAGATACTAAATGTATAGTGTACAAATACAAGTAAGCCGTCAAATCTCATTTAACGCTAAAACGTTGCAATTTTATTTTATATGGGAGTCTGAGGTTCTCAACTGGAGTTGATAAACTCGAAACTCGAGATAAACACTGGCCAGGGGGGGGGGGACTCCCATATGAAACTGATGGGGATGCTTGTCGGGAAATTAGAATTAAACCCCTAAAGGAGACCAATCTGGGCGTGGCTCAGGCGTTATTTGACCCCTAAAGGAGACCATGCTAAAACAGACAACCAAATAAGAGCTACAGTGATTTTAATTGCGCTAAAGACTGACGCTAACGATTGACGGCGTTTGGTTTTTTCATATAGATATTTCTTTACGCACAACCCTAAGCGATACCTGTATGGGTAAAAATTTTGGCTTTCCTTCCTGAAAACCCTAAGCGAGACAAAAATCTGCAATTTACACCCCTAACCGAGACGACGACTGCGGCGTTACCAAAACAGCTTCCTCACCGCTAAACCTTTAATAAACCAAAGTCAAAGACTTATACAAGTTTATTTCAAGACTGGAAGTTGAATATCAGTCTGTGAAGACGTGATCTGCCGGGATATTTTTCAAACTCGGCCGCAATTACCGGATTCTATTATTTCAGATTATTTTGTTCATAATACTCTCACCCTTTGGGGTTTTTTTTATCGCCTCGATCTTATCATAAACCATTATACAGAAGTAATAGTTTCCCCGAAAAATCTGTGAAGAGTTAGACTGCTATTTGGTTTATTTTATACCTCGTTTTGTTTTGCAAAAGCCGTATTCATACGGTTCTTTATTGTATTTATATATTTTATATTATTATATTTTATATATTATTGTATTTATGCATTTACATATACGATGTTTCCATTCGTGCGATTATCGAAGAATTATCCACCCACTGACCCATTTCACCGAGGATAAACTAATTATTCTGATTATTTATCTTGTTCATCGGCTACCAATTTTGCGAGTAATGCGAGAAAGCACGTTCGAAAGCACGTCCCTTTTGGTCTGGCAAGTGAGCCAATCAAATGCCTCCATCGGCACCCCTTGTCAAACTTTTCAAGCAATCAATATATTAAACGTTCAGCAAATGCCACCTGACATTGATTGATCGCCATATAGAGCAGGGGCGGATCCAGGGTGGGTGTTTTGGGTAGCTACCCCTCCCCCTCCCCCGCTTCTTTGGGGTAGTTTAAGATGGAAATGAAGAAAGGAAACAGAACTGTCACTGAGGCGATTTTGTCTCCAGTTGCTCCGATGTCGTTCTATCAGGTCAGCTCCCCCCCCCCCCCGCTTCAAAAATCCTGGATCCGCCACCGTAGAGGGAAGGTGAACAGCCAGGAAATAACCTTAAATCTCAGAATTAGCAACAAAAGGAAGGTGCAACCACCAGAAAGAGAATCAAGGCTTGGATCGACAAAAGTGGAATGAACCATAAGTGTGAGCTCATTGTAAATGAAATCCGAGTTGCATAACTTATTTTTGAATTCAGCTAATGGGCTTTTAATCGATTTAATGAATACATGGATAAATCCAACATTTGGGAAAATAAGAGCAGTCATGTGTTTTTTTTCTTGTGCAGCAGATGAACATTCCGGTCTTCGCACACAAATAATAACAACAGAGGTAACCTGCGAAGCTATAAAGGTTACAGACTTCAATAGTGCTCGAAACCCTGGAGTTCTGGTTTGTCATAAGACACATCACGAACCCATTAATAAACTGATAGGAATGACATAAGGGCCTTGCTGATGAAAACGAATAAACGTGAACATGAAGAGAACAAATTCATACATGACTATTTTCATGTGTCTAACTTTTTCTAGAATTTACTATGACAAAGGGAAATTTTTGTAATTTTATTTGAGCACACCTATTGCACACGTTCTCAATTGAGTCCGTTTCCTTGGTAAGGGTTATTATGTTACAATTAACGGCACATTTTAACAATACAGACTCAAAACATCAAAGCGCAAGTACAACAGAATTTCTAAGAGAAGAATGCTAGCTAATTTAAATTTACAACAAAAATAAATAGCGAAAAGAAAATTAAGAAGACGAAGAGATGAAGTGTCTAAAATATAAACATGATAAATTAAAGAATTTGTTGCGTGCGCACCCAAACTGCTTTACCCAAAGAAGTGTTCTTTTTGGCATTCAAATAAAAATATGCAATGTGTGTATATGTCTTTAACTTTTTCTGAGTGCAAGGGTACCACTGTAACTGGTCTGTAGCTATTGCAGCTCCCCAGCATTTGTGTATTTATTTAATGTTTACTCTTTAACTTTTTGGCATGTTTTCTTTGCTTTCTTTGTCCTTGTAAATTTATTTTCTTGGCGAAGCTAAATCTGAGTCAAAAAATAATATATAATCTCAGTATTTATGACAAAATGATGCCATTTGATATTTGACGAAGAATAACGCATTCTAATAATGGGTAACCTGTGCCATGCTACAGGAAAATTGTGAGACACTTGTTTTTGTTTTTCATTTGCCTTCCCCCCGCCCCTGCTTGTAGCAACTTCAGGGGGTGTTCGAAATCGCTGCGCTTTTGTAGTTGTATGGCCATCGCCCTGTCATATTGGAAGGAAGGTCGATCACTCTTTAGATAAGTCGAACCTAGACTTGTTTTAAGAGCTTTTAAATATGCGAAAAATTTAATATCTTTTTTATGGAACCCAGATAATTATCAGGTTCAACTATTGATTCAGATGTCGGACTAAATTCGTTGCACTTTAACTCTCTGAACAAGCTGTACAAACAACAATATTTACACAACACTTGGTACTAAAAAAGGCAACCGTGAAGGAACTGTTTTAAAATGAACTTATGAACTCAACTTTGAGCTTAAACTCGGTATCTATCCTTTTGTCAAACTTTTCATGCAATCAACATAATGAACCAGTCAAATTGAAGCTTCAAAATCCCGCCCGGGCAACCCCCCCGGGCATTTGAACTTTTGAAGATTGGCTTGTTCAAATTCCCTCCCCTCGGGGCAAAAAAGCCGTTCAAATGCCCCACCCATTAGTACTGAAATACCTCTCCTCAAAGAGAAATTTCGCCTTCAAACAAACACTGGTCACGCTTTTCAGGGAGAGATATGCCGTGATGACACCTTCAAACTTCTTTTAAAGACCGTTTTAAGAGCGTTATTCACTAACAAAGGTGAAATTCTATCTTGGAAATCCGTCAAACCCTGGAAAAACCGAAAAAACTCACAGGCATATTTCGCTAGAACAAGAGGTAAATCTAGTTCAAATTCCCCACCCTTCCAAGGCAACGTTCAAATTCCCCCCTCCCGGGGCACGATGCACAGTCAAATGCCCGGGGTTTGCCCGGGGGGGGGATGTTGAAGCTTCAATTTGACCGGTACATAACGCTTTGCAAAGGTCACCTGAAATGTCTTCTTATATGCAATATTGATCAATCACAATATTGAGGGAAGGTGAACTAGCCGGAAAATAACCTTAAATCTCAGAATTAACAACAAAAGGAGCGTGCAACCATCAGAAAGAGAATTAATATTGAAGGCTTAGATCGACACAAGTGGAATCAACCATAAGTGTGAGCTCATTTTAAATGAAATCCGAGTTGCATGATTCATTTTTTTAAAATCCATGCAGTTAAAGGGTTTTAATGAATACATGGATAAATCCAAAAATTGGGAAAATAAGATCAGTCAGGTGTTATTTTTTTTTCTTGTAGAGCAGACGAACATTCCGGTCACTGCGGAAGCTATAAAGGTTACAGGCTTCAATAGTGCTCGAAACCCTGAAGTTCTGGTTTGTACGAGCCCATTAACTAACTGACAAGAATGACATAAGGGCTTTGCTGATGAAAGCCAATAAACGTAAACATAAAAAGAACAAATTCATGCATGACTCTTTTCATATGTCTAACTTTTACTAGAATCTACTATGACAAAACCGCAAGTGCGAGGAAAAGGAAAATTTTTGTAATTTCCTTGAGCACACCTCTTGCACATGTCCTTAATCGAGCCCGTTTCCTTGGTAAGGGTTATTATGTTACAACAGAAACTCATAAGAAGTCCGTATGAGTTTCTGGTTACAACTAATTTCGCATTTTAACGGTACAGACTCAAATTATCAAAGCGCGAGCACAACAGAATTTCTGAGAGAAGAATGCTAGCTAATTTAAATTTACAAAAAATAATAAATAGCGAAACGAAAATTAAGAAGACGAAGAGATGAAGTAACTGAAATATTAAAATATTAACATGATAAATTAAAGAATTTGCTGCGTGTGCACCTAAACCGCTTTACTCAAAGACGTGTCCTTTTTGGCATTCCAATAAAAATGTGCAATGTGCGTATATGTCTTCAACTTTTTTTGCGTGTGAGGGTACCACTGTAACTGGTCTGTAGCTATTGCGGCTCCCCTGCATTTGTGTATTTATTTACTTTACTCTTTAAAGAGGCTATGTCACGGTATTTTAGTATCTTTTTAAAAAGTTAAAAAATGTCTTCGCATCAATTGAATTCCGAAAATAATGGTCTAGCTTTGTTCTTGAAGACTATCTTACGGCACTGAAACTGTTTCCTGTTATCTGTTGCTACCGATGGCAAGGATGGAAATGGGTTGTCCAATTTTTTCAAGTTTTGATGCTATGTCTTCAAAACTGATCACCAAAAAATTAGTGTGGTTAGCTCTCCCTGATAAAGTTCATTTGATATCTTCCTCATAGTTTTTATAGGAGCATTTTGTGCATGAGTAAACGCACTAACTAACGATTTTAGCACAGAATTGAATTGACTTTTTTTATTGAACCCAGATAATTATCAGGTTCAACTGTTGATTCAGATGTCGAACTTAATTCGTTGCACTTTAGCTCGCTGTACAAGCTGTACAAACAACAATATTTACACAATACTTGGTACTAAAAAGGGCAACCGAAAAGGAACTGTTTTAAAATGAACTCATCAACTCAACTTGAAGCTTAAATTCTTTATTTATTATTTTGTCAAACTTTTCATGCAATCAATACAACGTTCAGCAAATGTCACCTGAAATGTCTTCATATATGCCATATTGATCGATCGCCATATGGAGGGAAGGTGAACTTGCCAGGAAATAACCTTAAATCTCAGAATTAACCAAAAAAGGAGTGAGCAGCCATCAGAAAAGAATTAATATTGAAAACTTGGATCGAAAAAAGCGGAATGAACCATAAGTGTGAGCTCATTGTAAATGAAATCTGAGTTGCATGATACATTTTTTTAATTCGGCAAATGGGCTTTTAAGAATTCAAGGACAAAGCCAAAACGTGGGAAAATAAGATCAGTCAGGTGTTTAGTCTTGATTCATCAGATAAAAATAAATATCAGATGTTACAATGTAAAACGACAAGAAATAAGCGTAAGAATGCAATATATGAGTGAACTAAATTCTAAAATTTCTAAGATCTAATATTTATATAGCTAGGTTATACTTAAAAATTAATCTATTAAAAAAGCTATCTTTAAAACGTTCTGTATTTATATTAGGTCTTATGCTGGATCTATTTCTAAGGCGCACCGATGAATCTTTATACCTAAGAAGCAGGCTATGTAACGGACGGTCACTACGTTTAAGTTTGTAAAAAAAGGGGGCGGTCGCTGTTTTCCAAGAGCTCAAGGATGGTAAAACTAACTGATGTATAGTGCCTCTTGTGACATCCTTTTAAAAAGCTTTGCTTTGCTTTTCGTCTTAGTTTTGTGCTAACTAGTTAAAAAAACCTAAAGACCAAAAATTATATTCAAATCAGAACTATGAATGGATTCTGTTGTAAAACGAGCACAAAGTCAATTTTTTTTTATTTACACACGGAAAATCATCAATACAAATATGCTAAAAAACTATTATAAAAAAAATAAATATCCTAATAGACAATTCAAAGTCGACTACTAGAAATAAATCAGACCCGGCTGTTTTAACAGCTGAGTGGTTGCTTCAATGCATGCTTGCCTTGCTGATCATGCAAAGAAAAGGTCAATTTGTTGCTGCTTTCCCCTTCTGCCTCTTGGACATACCTCTCAGTCTGACAATTACTTCAAAATGAGTTCCAGAGAATGATCCAAAACTGATTGAGAAAGAACGGCGTGACCCTACCCGAACGTTAACCAAGGAATTGAAGTTGACGTAGAACAGGAGCGTGAATAGGTGGTTCTTTTACCAAATAGAGAGACAGAAATGGGAGTGCTATATATACCGTAGACTCGACTGCCTATTGAGTGGGGCTTTTTAAATTTTAATGTTATTTTTGCAGCTATTTTTTCTTGTCCAAAAGACAACTGCTTATTTTTGAAAAGACTGTACAGTTATTAGTGATTTTTTTTTCAGAAACCGCACGGCACAAATGTCCCTTTGACGTGGATACCCACAAATTACTTTTAATCAATGTACAATAAAGCCCAATTTATTAAGTTTCTCATCCAGTTTTAGACTTCTGAATGTTCCTCTCTTTTAGACCGCATACCAGAATTTTATACCTTATTTAAAACAATCTTTTTGTTACCGTAATATTCAAAAGAGGACCCCTTCCTTGTCGAAGAAGTCTGAAAATGATACCTTGTGGAACTACATGTAGATAACACTAACAAAAACTTAACACTACTAATGAACTCATGCCGGGACACCCAACGAGATTTCAGTGAAATATACTTGAAATAGCATTTTCTACTTTCTAAGATTGTTTCAGAGCTTTTTAAAGGCATATTTGTGCAAGCTACCGGTAATGCAGATTGATCTCACCCTGTATTACCTTGTGTACCCTATATACTCTAGAACAGCTTGTACACCCTGTATACTTTGTATACCCTGTATACTCTAGTATAGCCTACATGCCCTTGTATACCCTTGTATACCTTGTATACTCTTGTACACCCTTTATACCTTGTACTCCCTGTATATCTAGTACACCCTGTATCGCCTTGTATACCCTGCATACTCTTGTATACCCTCTATACCCTAGTACACCCTGTATACCTTGTATACCCTGTATATGCTAGTACACCCTGTATACCCTTGTATACCCTGTATACTCTAGTGCACCCTGTGCTGTATACCCTTGTATACCCTGTATACTCTAGTGCACCCTGTATACCCTTGTATACCCTGTATAGTCTGTATACTCTTGTTCACCCTTTACACCTTTGTACACCCTGTATACATTAGTAAACCAAGACTGAAATAAAATGTTGACAGGCCAAACGCAGCTCACATGCTCGTGCTAATGTGTTTCCTTGACCTTATAGTTTGGCTCTCACGAGTATATCCCCTAGTGATTTTCCTTTTTTGTATGAGACTATAGGGGGTTCTTTGTAACTAGAGTATACAGGGTGTACAAGAGTATACAGGGTGTACTAGAGTATACAGGGTGTACAAGAGTATACAGGGTGTACTAGAGTATACAGGGTGTACTAGAGTATACAGGATATACAAGGTATACAGAGAATACAAGGGTATACAGGGTGTACTAGAGTATACAGGGTATACAGGGTGTACTAGGTATACAGGTTGTTCTAGAATATACAGGGTATACAGGGTGTACTAGAGTATACAGGGTATACAAGGGCATACAGAGTATACAAGGGTATACAGGGTGTACAAGGTATACAGAGTATACAAGGGTATACAGGGTGTACTAGAGTATACAGGGTGTACAAGGTATACAGAGTATACAAGGGTATACAGGGTGTACTAGAGTATACAGGGTGTACAAGGTATACAGAGTATACAAGGGTATACAGGGTGTACTAGAGTATACAGGGTGTACAAGGTATACAGAGTATACAAGGGTATACAGGGTGTACTAGAGTATACAGGGTGTACAAGGTATACAGAGTATACAAGGGTATACAGGGTGTACTAGAGTATACAGGGTGTACAAGGTATACAGAGAATACAAGGGTATACAGGGTGTACTAGAGTATACAGGGTGTACAAGGTATACAGAGAATACAAGGGTATACAGGGTGTACTAGAGTATACAGGGTGTACAAGGTATACAGAGTATACAAGGGTATACAGGGTGTACAAGGTATACAGAGTATACAAGAGTATACAGGGTGTACGAGGTATACAGAGAATACAAGGGTATACAGGGTGTACTAGAGTATACAGGGTGTACAAGGTATACAGAGTATACAAGGGTATACAGGGTGTACTAGAGTATACAGGGTGTACAAGGTATACAGAGTATACAAGGGTATACAGGGTGTACTAGAGTATACAGGGTGTACAAGGTATACAGAGTATACAAGGGTATACAGGGTGTACAAGGTATACAGAGAATACAAGGGTATACAGGGTGTACTAGAGTATACAGGTTATACAAGATATATAGGGTATACAAGATACATAGGGTATACAAGGTATATGGGGTCTACTAGTGTACACAGGGTATAAAAGGGTATACAGTGTGTACTCTAGTATACAGGGTATACCCAGGTATACAGGTTGTACTTGGTATAGACGGTATACTAGAGTATACACGGTATACAAGGTATACATGGTGTTCTAGAGTATACAGGGTATACAAGGTATACAGGATGTACTACTCCATAGGTGGCTGATACCATTATATGAAAATTGTATGTATTTCGCGTAAGCGTAACATGAAGGAATAACCGCTTTTAGCATAAAACGGTCAGTCATAGTACTGTAGCAAAAATATTAAATAATTTTTATTGCCTATTTCAGAAGAGGATCGAGTATACACAAGTCAACGAACCATCAGTGCTTATGCTATGTATTAATTCAAAGAACTTCTCAAGTGACCTGATAATCAAGTTATCATAATTACTAACAGAACAATAATACTATAAAGAGCCTGTAATAAAGATCCGACATGTCATGTCGTCCTTTAAAAACACTACTAACAAATGCTGCTGAATTTAAAATCAACAAAAATTAACTATGTTGAATAGAATCTTCTTAATTCCGAATTTTCATGTGGGCAGCCAAAGATATAATTCTTACAATATTTCTGTTTTTCATCCATGCGTTCCGTCACGCAACATGTCCATCAGGGAGTTTGTTCCTTTAAATACTCTTTTTACATTCCGATAAACGAACAATTTTCTTTCCAGCAACAATTTCAACCCCTTTCCTTTCCAGCTTCAGAAATTCAGTTGATGTACCGGGGTATATAAATATAAATAGACGGCAATTGTATTGAGCTAAAATTACGTGACGGTCAATCACCTTACAACAGGAAACGGAAACGGGTCTCTTAAACTTTGACCAAAGATTCCCGCCAGAATTCGGAATAAATTTACATTTGTAATTGTCGCGAGAAGATGGCAGTTTGTTTCAAGCTTCCATCTCTCGCTAAAAAGCCAAGACCTCCCCCAAAATTTCCTGAATTCAGTTGGAAAGAAGTGCGAATAGAAGCAGAGCTCGGATGCGGATCGTTTGGAACAAGGAAGCGAAAAGGTGGCAGCAATAAACCGTCAAATGAGAGAAGACACGTCGTTCGCAGTCGGGTCTTGCAGCCTTCATTCATGCCCTTATCCAATACCATCTCATCAGGTCATGCTGTTCCTGAAACGTCTGACCAAGGAGGGAAGGAGGGAAGACCACTTGTTTGTAATCGGGTACTGCAGCCTTCGTTCGCGCCCGTGCCATCATGTCCTTCTGTACCTGGAACGTACGTCTCTGACCAAAACACCACATCTTGACCGTTCATCTCGCCCTATTCTCAGATCCAGCCTAGTCATGGTTTTATCGCCCCAGAAACACCACATCTTATCCCTAATTACCATTGTCCACAAAGAGAAAGCCAGGAAGTCAAGGAAAACGCACAGCCCACGTAAGCCTCCACCAGGAATCTTCGTCTTCGCCAGACTTCCATTTCTGGACAGCAAGGTCACTCGATGTTATGGCTGTGGCAATTCCTTGAAACCAGAAGGGACCACTCCAAACCCGCCTGATGACCTTGTGTTAACCACAAGACTTCGCTGACAGTATTACAAGGAGAATCGGCAACACACGTCACCTGATATTTCCTCTGTATACTACCATGTAAACCCTTACTACATCAGAGTAACCTTCCCCTCCTTCCAACCAAATTTATGCCAAATACCATCCGATCTACAGCCATTTCTTCTCCCTGAACACAATGCATCAGTCAATTCCAGCTGCGCGCCCATCCCCCCCCGGGCAACTGCGGGGCATTTGCGCACCCTGTCAGTTCCGGGGGTGGGGCATTAGCAAATTTGGCATGGCCCGGGGGTCGGGCATTTGCCTACCCCGGGGCTACCCCCGGGATTTTGACACACTCGTGGTTTTTCCGACTCGAAATCCAAACATGGAGGATTTTATCACAAAGGACCAGCAATTCGTCGCAGATTGGATCGACCGTCATGGACTGGACAAACTAGTGGAGGTTTTCTCGATTTTATGCATTTCTTCATTGCTTATCAAGGCACAACTTGAGCTATCACTATTTATTAAAAACTGGACTAGGTATATTGGATTTCTAGCATTTTGATTGGCTGAACGGAGCTAGGCTATCAGCTCATATACCTGCTGCGACAAATATGGTCAATGAACACTCAACAACAAAGTGAGCTGAAAGTTTTTTCCTCGCGAGCAACCCGAGGAAAAAAATGGACGAGAAAAATCACTTGGCAGCGAATTTAAATTAAGCAGAAATTCCAACATCGTCACCAACAAGCATCACCAACAGCGTCGTCTAACACAAGTCAAAATTGTTTGAAGAAACTGTGCAGAAATAGAAATTTAAGCATTAAGCGTCGTGTTTACAATTAATTTCTTTCATCGATCGTCACGTCGATCATTGAAATTGAACACGGTAGGTTTTATCAGGAAAGCTTTCCACTTCAAAATATCAAGACAAGACATAAAATAAAACACAGTGAAATGGGGCAGGAGCATTTAATAAAAACTATCACACATTCATGGCGAGTCGGTGCGAAAATCATGAAGCAGTCTAAACAAGTACTCAAAAAATACAGCGGCAAACTACCAAGAAGGAAGGAAGGGCGAGATTTTTTTCGTCTTTAACACGCAAAATTGACACTGGTTTACCTGCACTCGTTGTAGCTCTGTGTTCCAACAGGTCCAAATGCTCAGATAGAAATCGGATGCCATGTAAACGGAGTTGAATCGCTTTTCCAGTTGTTTGAATGTTGTTTTTAAGCTTACCATTCCGTCCGCAACCTCTAAACCGAGAACAACTGCTTAATTGTACAGCTTCAATCCGCTTTGAACGATGATAACATGCAACAATATTTCAGGAAAAATCAAACATGTACCATATTTCAGAGCCAATAATTAGAAGATTTCTTTCCAAAACTTGTGCTACTTTGTTCACTTTTGAGCAGTTTTCATTGATTCATTCAGCTTTGCAATGAAACGCTGCAACACTTCGCAAGGTTTTGGCGCCTTTTTCGTTCAGTCATGTGAGCGATTCTTGTTCCGTTTAAATTTCTTTTCTCATTTTTCCCGTTCTTTCTTGATTTTTTTTTAAATAGTGGTTAAGTTTTTAATAAAACAATTATTCTACTCGGGCTTGCTGGATATCAAATGATTATAACCAACTCGGCGCTACGCGCCTCGTTGGTTATCTATCATTCGATATCCAGCGCGCCCTCGTAGAATAATTGTTAAATATAGCGAGATTGGAAACGATCAACATGAATCGACGTACGCATGTTTCTTTGATCAAGGATTTAAATAAAATTTAGTCGCGATGACTCTTAAACTATAATGATCGATTATTAAATTCTAAAAACATGTGTATAGGGATCGACGTTCTATACTTTCGCATATTATTGACAACAGATGACTTTTATAATGTCAAGATTTTTGTTTACTAGCGAACTGTTTTCAAACATTTAAGTAACAATCAACTATCATGTAGTGTTGTCTGTGAAGTATTAAAATACCATGCTTAGCGTTATTAAGTTTATTAACATCGGAAAGTGCCATTACAAACAATAGAAGACGGAGAGGCAGGCCTACATGATACAGAAACGAAAAATCTCACATTTAATGCTGAAAGTGGCATTATTGTGCAATGAATGAAAACTGCTGCAGTGTTGATTGGGGACGTACCATCCCGGGGGCGGGGCATTTGCATTCCTTCGTTCCCACCGCGGGGCATTTGGTAGCTTAAGTGTTCCCATCCCCGGGGAATTTGCCATCCAAGAGAAAAAAATGCTAATGCCCGGGGGTTAGCCCGGGGGGGGGGGGCAGTAGTTATAGAGTTGGCGGTTCGAGACCAGTTTTTTCAAAACTGGTCTTGAACAGCGCCAACTCTATAACTACTATAATCATATGGTCACCAACATATGGTGAGGAGCCGAGCAGGCTCGGGAAGTCGTTGACGAAGTCAACGAGTGAGGCTCCTTCCGGCCTATTGTGGGTAGATATGCAATCTCGCAGAGATTGCATGTCGTAGGGCACAATAGGCATAATGTCGCCATAACATTTTCAACTATATTGGTTCCATCACATGGCTCCACATCATTTTTTTATATGCCAGATCCATATTTTTTGCATTGGGGAACAAAAGCGGAGCTTTTGTGAGGCAGTGAATTGATCGCGAAGCGATCAAGAGGGGAAGTTTCTTTTTGCGATGCTGGTTTCATATGCTAGATCCATATTTTTGCATTGGGGAACAAAAGCGGAGCTTTTGTGAGGCAGTGAATTGATCGCGAAGCGATCAAGAGGGGAAGTTTCTTTTTGCGATGCTGGTTTCATATGCTAGATCCATATTTTTGCATTGGGGAACAAAAGCGGAGCTTTTGTGAGGCAGTGAATTGATCGCGAAGCGATCAAGAGGGGAAGTTTCTTTTTGCGATGCTGGTTCCATTTTATGGATAACTATATGTATTTTATTACATGGATACTATATGTTTTTATTTCATGCAGTATCGAACGCTTTCTCCATCACGTGACGTCGCACTGCAGGAAGTCTTAAAACCACAGGGACTTTCCCGAGGAAATGAGTCATTAAGTTTTTTCAATTGTTTTTCTAACGCGTTAGACAGTTCTTTTTGTCTTGAAAACCACAGGGACTTTCCCGATGAGTCATCAGATTGTCATGTAATATCAGATGAACTTGTATTTGAAGTAAAGTTTATCAGTAAAGTTTATCAGTAAAGTTTGTCAGTAAAGTTTGTAGTGAACAGAAAAGCAGACTGTGTTTGCGGAACTTGTATGGAGACCGCCACAGCTGTGGCGTGACGTCATCACTGATAGCTATTGTGTCAATGGGTTTAAATAATATTAAGCCACAAAACGCCACAGCTGTGGCGTGACGTCATTACTAATAGCTATTGTGTCAATGACATGAGACTATCGTATGATCTCGGTCAACCGCAAAACGCCACAGCTGTGGCGTGACGTCATGTTTGTAAGTACATAAAATAATATCTCATATAATAGTATAGAATGAATTGCAATGAAGATATTCACAATTACTTGAAAGAATCAGAAGTTGTTTGTCCTTTTTGTGACCAGCAAATAGATTCTGCCAGAAAACCAAAAGATGATAAATGCTGTGATAATCAGTATATTATTAACGACGATGGGATGTTAGCATGTCTAAGTTGTGGTATTGTTCAAAGATATAATTATGTGAAAGAATATGTTGATTTTTATAAAAATAGACATAGATTTATAAGAAAATCTGTTTACCATCGAGAGTACCACATCAACAACATATTACTCGATATTGAAGAAAAATATAACATCAAAATATCAAACTGTCAGAAACAAAAAATTGATGCTATATATGTCGAGATAGGTAAGGTTCTTAATGAAGTTAATGGAACTCGGAAAAGGATGATTAGCGTTAATTTTATTATGAGAAAGATATTCAAGATGATGGGAATACCTTACAAAAATATTCTAATTAGTAAATCGAAAAAAACTTTAGCTTTCTGCGATAAATATTGGAAGCACATCATATTGTTGATAGGGGATGAAATAAAATCTATTATTGGATGAATACCTTATTATATTTCTTTTCAAATTTGTCAGTAATAGGACACATATCAATGATTATATCATCGAGAACTTTAACATAATCAATAAATTCTTTGTCATTATACTCCAGTCCTCTCATAAAGCACCGTAAATGAGTTAAAACCTTTTCATACGTAGTGTACGCGAATTTACACATCTCAATCTTTCTTTTGTAATTTTTAGCCTCTGAATATGCTTTAAGCAAAAGCCCGGCACCAGATACTGTTCCGAGAACAATAGGGTTTAGTGTTACACCACCGACAACTGTCCCTGTTACTACCAATGAAACAGATCCAATATTACATGCAAGTTCTGCTTTTTTGAAATATTTGTAAGTCATTTTGAAAAGCCAATATTTTTTATGGTAGAATTTGTACAATGCTTCCAACTCAGATATTTGATCATCAGTTAATTTTTCTGAGACATGGTTCCAATTGAATATGTTTTTACGTTTATCCATATATATTATACGGTTACATTTTTTTTTCTTCTTGAATGATAATTTAATACTATGGTATAATTTTTTGATGTTTTGAACCAATCTTTCTATGCTTTCGAGAATTTCATTAATTAAAATAGCTGTTCTCATATATATATAAGTTAGATTATTCATCCTGTAAACGATGTCGAAACATCGGTCAGCTTTGAAGTGTTTGGTTGATATGTTCCGCATTGTGATATATAATGAATGAAAAAATATCTATGGCACTCTATATTCAATCAACATTAAGAGTTCTTGATTTTTCACAACTGAACCCAGTTCCACAGCCAAATTACCAAACGCCAGCACTAAATTGATATTTATTGTCTGTGATCGAGTTGATTGGGTTGAAGTGTAAGTGATTGATTGAGTTAAATGGTCACTGTGTTTTATTTTTAAAGAAATAGGCTTATATTTACTTTTAATCTTGAAATAGAGCACTGTTATAGTTAATATGTGGCTATGATTTGGAATGATTATTTTGTCACAACCATTTAATAAAAATGTGTTCCCATTTTTTGTATTCAAAATCCCATTTATGTAATGAACGGAACCACTTAATTTATACCCATTTAAAGACAAATCTGTTTGCATTACCATTTTACCATTTTCTACAACGTACGCCGTATCATACACATCCGAGTCTACATTACTCTGTGATCCTTTGACTCCATATACAATCAAATAACCAACTCCTTGAGTGGAGCTACTTGCAGTGCCCTGACAATGCATGTCAATGTAAATGTATTCGGGAGGAGTTATGCTCCACTTATGTAAGTGAACAATCGATCTACTGTAATTAACAAACAGCTTAGTTGATTGTTGACCAATATTTAGTGAAGTGGAAACGACACTCACTGACAAATTTGTTGTGCTTGGAGTGAAAAATTCAATAGCTAAAGTGTACTCACCTTCTGGAAGTTTGAACATGTTAAAGCCAATGCGTGAAGAATACTCATTTTGAGCGTCTTTCCCCATTTTAAATTTATAAGCTTTTTTGTTGACATTGTGGGGGGAACCAGAAAAGTCAACAATGCCATCAACTATTATGTTGTTTTCACTTGAAGATTCATCAGCATTTTCCATGAGATACCTGAAAACGTCTTTCTTATTAGTTGAGCTGGTGATGTGAGACTCCTTGATTTTTGTGTCAAAGTAAGTTTTCAGCCCTACAGTCACATCACCTTTGGCGGTGTGTACCTTACTGCTGACATAGCCGACATTAGCTGCTGATTTTATGTCTTTGTCATCGGTGTTCAAGTTGATTATTGTTTTTTCATTTAAATTCAAGTTACCAGTCATGCCATTGCTTCCATCAACATTGACATTAAACTTTTTAGCATCAGCTTTGTCCAACTTAGTAGCTAGTTGAGTGTCAACATACTTTTTGTTTGTGACTTGATCTGCCTGTACTGGGTCTTTTACGTTGTAGATTGTATTATTATTCATATCAATATTTTGCTCCATTTGACCCCCTTCTTTCTTTGACAAGAATATCTCCCTCTGTGTTTCATAACTGATAACCTTGTTGAGATCACCTCGAACTGGATAATTGTCTTTTGAGACAATGAGTGACCCTGTCATCGTATCACCAGCTTTTGCGACATATTTAGAACCATCAAAATTTAATGCTTGTAATTTATTCTCAACATATCCTTCTATCTGTCTTTTATTCATAACATCATTCTCATTGTCTCCATTTTTAACATTAACCAGTTTTTTATTTTCCATATCGTAATTACCATCAGAATTTAGTTTAAAACCGATCCCTTGAAGTCCCCGTAAACCAGATGAAGTTGTGCTGGTTGATGAAGGTTGTTCATTAAAAATTCCCATATATGAATAGATTAGATTATGATTTTAGTTATTGTATCTTTCCATAAAAGTTTCTTTTTATTAGTTTCTTCGGTTTGTCCACATACAGGAACGAATACGGTTTTTTAGTTGCTTTGATATATTGTTCCTTATCAACACCAAGTTCTCTAGATATTAAATTACGTTCGTTAGAGCTTGGAAATTCATACACAGAAAAATGACTGCAATTTAACCGTATATCCTTTGGTGTTCCATAGAAAGATTGACTCAGATAAATGACTGAACAATTTTTATGTCGACCTCTTATGAAATAATCAATCAGAGGTTTCTGATTCTTTTCACATACGAAATCGTCAAAAATAACTATCTTCTGTGCTTCATTTTCCATATCTTCAACTGGTACAATTTCATTATTACTGCAGACGAGCACATCATAGCCAACCGATTGACTGATTTCATTGAATATCTTTATCAAATTCTGGTATTTTTCTTGTTCCAAGTTTTTAGCATAAAGGTGGATCTGATCGAAACGGACTAATGGTATCGTTAACATATGATAAAGCAAATTTGTTTTTCCAGATCCTGAACCACCACAAATCAACATTCGGAATGTGTCATTCGGCATATATTGATACAATTGTTTGTAACTGTTCGTTTTGTCACTATTACTATCGTAATTAGGTATTTCCATATATAATATATAAGATAACTTCAGAGATAAGTTGAGATAAGTTGAGATAAGTTGAGATAAGTTTTATCTAAGCAATATATATTATGGACATAGAAAGAATTAAGAAAATATCAGAGGCTAAAATTAATGCTGGTAAACGAGTCAGAAATGTTCGAAACACGCTGAAAGAATTCAAACATGGATTACAAGATGTTCAAGAGGAATTATCTGAGGTGTATAAGCCGATTGTTAAAGCACAAGAGGATGTCAAACAAAAGATTGACGAGAAACAGGACAAAATGCTTGAACAGTTGCAGAAAAACCAAAAAGCATTAACATCAGGTCTTGAAAATCTTATTATGTTTCAGCAACTGCCTGATGAACAACCACAAGAAGTAACCAAACTTCCTATTGATTATGAACCAGAAATGATGAAAACTGAATTTAAGTCTGATATTGATAAAGGTTTTGATAAAGATGAAATACAAAAATTAATGGAGTATAAATTAAGTCCTCCGAGCGATGTATTGAAGGCTTCAATTGATAGAACCCTGGACATTGATGAATACGACAAAAATCTTGGTGAACTAATCAAAGAAATAGGTAGACAGAAGGCTCATTTATCTACTACCAAAAAAAATCGAGCAAAAAATAAAGACCGAATTGATGAAATAACAAAAGACATCAAGTTGTTACAAAAATATAAAAATCGTATAAAAATTATACCTGAAGGTAAAAAGACCATTGGAACAGGTTATACACAACCAAAACGTAATGCTTACAAAATATCATCTGGGGGCAAATATGGTAATTTGATGATCGATATTCCTAAATTAATGGGACAATTGCATTTAGTAGCAAAGAAGGATGGTGAAAAAGTACTTGATAAAAAGGTTGATTTTGACACTCTTGATTTGTTGACAAAGAGATTCAACAGCAAAAAGAAGTATAGTGACCTTTCAAAGATGGTTTTCAATCAATTGAATAAACTAAGTGAGATACCTATCCACAGAACTTCTAAAAAATTCTCCAAACTTGGGTCAGGTGTAGTCTATTATAATAATGTTAATGATCTCATCAATCGGATGGAGCTTCTTGGAGGCAGCATATTGGCAGGTAATGATGGTGCAAAGAGTGAAATGTCTGAGATAGTGCATAAATTATATGAACTTGGTAAAATTAACGCAAATCAGCTTAACGATATATTGAAAAGTTATGTTATCTAATCTAAATATATATATGCAAGAACGAGCAATTAATATCAATTCGTTTAATCGACAGAAGATTGGAAGATCTCGTCCAGAGGATTATACAATTAAATTTGACCCTATCATGCATCTGGATACCGAGATGCGTCATGAATTAGCAGTAGATCGAGTAACAATGACGTACTCATGGCATAATATCAATGCAGAATATGGTAACAACCAGATAAAATATACAAAAAACAATGGTTCTACTTGGAAAACAATCAATTTTGTTGACGGAATGTATAGTTATGACGACATTTCTGAATATATCATTGGGGTTGTTACACAAAACGGAGATCAGCCAAGTAATAATCAGGTTGGGGTGAAGATTTATTTTGTGCTTTCGTCATACCGCGTTGTTGTTGAACTCGGAAATGATTGGCAATTAGACATACGGAATTCGACATTCAGTGATTTAATTGGATTCGAACCAAAAATTATAACAAAGACAGAATATAGCACCAAGTTACCAAATATCACCAATTCTATCGACACTATACACATAAATTGTGACGTTGTAACGGATTCAATCACAGATGGAAAATTCAGTAATACTTTGGCTATAATACCAACCGATAATCTCACAAGAAGCTATCCATTTACATTCGAACCAAGACGTGCGCTATTCAGTCCAGTTTCAAAAACGATGATCTCTGAAATGCGCATCACACTGACAGATTCAATAGGAAGATCAATAAATTTGAATGGTATCGATTGGCACATGACATTAATCCTGAGATCCAGTTTTATCTAATATATTGATATATGACACGCCAAAGTGAATTAAAGAGAAGATACGATCCAGAAATTGGCAGATATGTAAAAAAACATATTCATTCTGGAGAAATACACGGTAAAGGATTAATGGATATTTTCAAATCAGTTGGAAGCAAGCTATTTGGTAAAACAGCTAAGGAAATAGCTAAAAAAGCAGCTACCACCGCAGCAACAAAAGCAGCAACAAAAACAGGGGAGCATCTTGGTAATAAAGCAGGAGATAGAATCATTCAATTGCTAAGTAAAAAACAACCAGAACAACAAACTATTAGTAAAGCCGCTGAAAGACCAATGACTGATTTCGAAATTGCTCAGAGAGTCAATCAACTAATTTCAGGAGGTAAAATCAGGAAGAGGTAATTTTATATAATCTAATGATATATGGAATCTTATAGAAACCCAAAATATGTTGAGAGATACGAAGATGTTATTTTCGAGCTTGAAACACCACTGAATACAGTAGTTGCGAACGCCCGTTCTCAAAAGAAAGACGGGTATCGTTTTGTTGTCGATAATTCAGGAGAAGTAACTCCGTTTGACTGGTACAATGCACGTATCGGAATAAGTTTCAAAGTCAATAAACTGGCAGATGGAGCAAACATCGCTGGAAATGACCATAATGGTATTGTCAATAGTATTCATAGTTTCATCAAGAATTTTGATGTGAAGATGAATGGGAAGAAAGTGTACGATTGCAACGACGCCAATCACTGTGTCAATATCAAATCACTACTAGAATATTCTCCGGGTTATGCACAATCGACTGCAACTAATGAGTTCTATCATTTAGACACCCATAGAGCAGCTGAAGAACGCCCAGCTCAGGCTGCTTATAACAAAGGATTTGCTGAAAGGAAACTGCTTCTGGGTGCGTCTATTGTAGTCACAAGAGAATTGCCTCTTAATAGATATTCGTTTTTTGAAGCTCTTGAAAGAAATCTACTGCCATCAGGTCGATTGGAATTGAACATTGAATTTGAATCTGATGCTAATTTGATCTGGCAGGCAGCTGATGATTGTAGAGTCGTTCTGACAAAGCTGCAACTGATCGTACCACGAATCACATTTAACAGTGAAGGACAAAGCATATATGTGAGCAAATTTCTGAAACCGTATAAATGGTCATACCTCCGTGAAAACATTGAGAGAAGTAATTCAACAACACAGCGAGCTGGTCATTTTAAAATATCATCAGGAATGTCCAAGCCAAGACATGTGTTTGTTTTCATTATAAATGACGCAGATATTGATGTACAGACAGCCAACCCATTTCTATATAACACCTTCTCAGTGAGTACAGATCCCAGGACTCTTCAGAATTGTCATCTTGAAGTAGGAAACGGACAGGAATATCCCGAGATTCATTATACCCCAACAACCGACCTTAGTCGTGTATACAGAGATGTTTTGAAATACGTTCACAAGAACTCTGAATATAGTGAGGGATCCCTCCTTAATATCAGTAATTTCCAGACACTGTTTTCATTTCTGTATTTCGATTTAACGAAACAGAAAGCAGACGTTAGAGACGGTACAACAAAATTAACATTCCGTTATGAGCTTTCAGGAACAACAGCTACAGCTTACAGTGTATATGCACTAACTTTGTATGAACAGGAAGCTGAACTAGTCCAGCAGAACGGCAAGCTGCTTTTCCGATAAATGGAATAATTGTCTAAACAATAGTATGTAGATATAAATTTCATCAAAGGAATAGTGAATGGAATAATTTTTATGAATGGAATGATTTTTATCGAAAGAATAGTGTATGGATTTAGTTAATATCATAAAAAACATATTTAATCTAACATATATCATATACAAGATATGTCATATGTTAAATATGGAGTGAAATTATCTGCTGGACAGAAAGAAAAACTGGCAAAAGCTTTGTCAAATAAATCAGCGATAACGATACGATTGACAAAAAGTGATTTGACTGGTAATCATGAATTGATGCTAACCAGAACACAGTTGAAACGTATACAAAAAGCCATGAATAATGGTACTGGTGTTGATTTGAAAATCAGTAAAACTCAGATCAGACATCTCATACAGGAGGGAGGTTCTCTTTGGGGTTCATTATTGACACTTGGTGCGAAAGCTCTTCCTTATGCAACAAAGGCTGCTACGAAAGCTTTACCTGCTTTAGCTACTGGTGCTTTGTCTGGTTTGGCATCATTGGGTGTTGACAAGATATTTGGAAAGGGCCAAACAGGTGGTTTTTTGATTCCACAAAACAAAATCGATCCACTGATAAAGCATAAGGATCTATTGACAAAAAAGCAGAAAGAACAAATTGTAACAGCTCTTCACACAGGAGGTCAACTCGTTGTTAAGCCAACAAAAACACAGTCTGGGGGCTTTCTTGGTACCCTTTTGGCTTCTATCGGTGTTCCTCTGTTGTTGAATGCTTTAACAGGAAGGGGATTGCAGGTTGACAAACATGGATTAACAGGATCTGTTCCTATCTATGTCCCATCGCATTATACATCACCTCCATTTTTTGGATCATGGGATAATCCTGTTGGTATGGGGATTAAAAAAAAAAAGAACAACAAAAAAAAGGGCAACGGGTTACTTCTAGGAAAAAACAGTCCCTTCAAGGGAATCCCATTGCTAGGAGCAATTCTGTAAAATTCGTGAACAAACCATTGAGTAATTTCGATTTATTGAATTGGGTAAAACAACTGGGAATAAAACATTTCAGAGGTGTGTATTCGAGAGATGCATTACCACAAAAAATATTGAAAGATGAAGTTGGAATTGTTAATTTGGATTCCCAAATAGGGTCTGGTACGCATTGGGTAGCATATAGAAACGGTAAAAATGTAGCTGAATACTTTGATAGTTTTGGGTTAATAATGCCATCAGAGATTCAAAAATATCTATCAACAAGTGGAAAACAAATATTTCATTCAGGAGATGAGATCCAAGAGAGAGATTCAGTCCTTTGTGGATATTGGTGTTTATACTATCTAATGGAGAGACAAAAAGGCGTTCCTATGCTTAATGTCATCCATAATGCAAATTTCGATATGAATGATCAAAGTGTCAATCATCGTTTTATAATCAATTACTTTAAAAAACAGCATGGTGGTGAAAATCCGTTTAGTAAACCACTTCAAGCATCAAAATGGGCTGAGAAAATAGTCAGGAAAGTAATTCCATCAACAGACCACGTATTTGACAGATATTGGAGTGGTGATATTTTGAAAGGTGCTTTTAATAATAAAACAGGTATAACAAGCAAGAAATTCTGGACTAAACCAAAGAAGGGTACTGTCATGCGTTTGGTTAAAAATCCAAAAACTGGTAAATATGAAAACGTATATATTGAACCTTAATCTAATCTAATATATATATATATATGGTAAAATCATATTGTGTGAAAGAAAAAAGAGTCACTGAATGTCTACCTGGTAGTGAAAGATTTGTTAGAGCCAAAAACGGACGAATGATGATGAAATGTGTATGCGCTTCTTGTGGTATTACTAAGACGAAATTCGTTAAACAGGCGGGAAACGGGTTAGCCCGTCGAAAGGGGCGGGCTTACTAGATACAGTAGCATCAACTGGTACTGATTTATTGATTCACCACGGTATTCCTTGGCTTGGAAAAAAGGCTGTTGAAATGGGAAGATATTATGGATCAGAAGCCTTGAGAAACCCAAAACTGCAGAAAAAGGCTATCGATTTTGCTCTCGATAAGTTGAATCCAATGATTCAAAATGTCGGAAGTCAAGCTCTTGATCAATTATCAACAAAAATCAGACCAAATAGAAAGTATAAAACCGACAGAAAGGATTTGGATGGTGGTAGTTTAGATATACATAAACTAATTGGGAAATTACCGACACCAAAAGCTGGATGGACTCCTGGAAAGTATAAATACATGGGGGCATATAACCCTCTCGATAAACAGTTAGAGTATGATAAAAACACTGGTAAGATTACTAAATGGTATGTACAACCTTACAATGAAGTTGATAGAATATCAGCTCATCATGATATTTGTTATGATATGGGGAAGGACAAAGGTGAATGCGACAAAGTAATGGTCAAGTCATTGGATAAAATACCTTATGGACAGATGCCAAAATGGGGACAAACAGCACGATTTCTAATCAACACGAAGCAGAAACTAGGTCTAGGTGTAAAACAAAGGAAGACAAAAAACGTGAAAGGCCGTCGAGTGAAGAAAACTGGCAAGAAAAATTAGCTAATGAGCTTCATAAACCGATAAAGCGTAACTTCACCCGGCGGCGGGTAATTGTAAACCATATTGACGAGACATGGTGTTCAGATATCATTGAGATGCAAAAATTCAGTCGATGGAACGCTGGCTACAGATATCTTCTTATGGTTTTAGATGTATTCTCTAAATACGGTTGGATCGTCCCATTAAAAGATAAAAAGGGTGAAACCGTTATGAATGCTTTTAAAACAATATTCAAAGAGGGGCGTAAACCACAATATCTTTGGACAGACAAAGGCAAAGAGTATTACAACAAACATGTTAAGGAACTACTTGATAAGAATAAAATAACCTTGTACTCAACTGAGAATGAAGAAAAGTCGTCAGTTTGTGAAAGATGGAACCGTACAATCAAAACCAAAATGTGGAAACAGTTTACTGTTCAAGGTAATACACAGTATCTTGACATGCTACCAAAATTAGTGAAACAGTATAACAACACCAGACATAGCTCTATCAAAATGACACCCATAGAAGCCAGTAAAAAGAAGAATGAAGGAGTTGTTTACTTTAATCTATACGGTGATATGGAAATATCAAAACAGAAACCGAAATTCAAAGTTGGTGATAAGGTTAGAATAAGTAAGTATAAACGGAATGTGTTTGATAAGGGCTATACCCCAAATTGGTCTGAGGAAATTTTCACAGTTGATGAAATACAACATACGAATCCAATCACATACAAACTGAAGGATCTCAGAGATGAAGACATTGAAGGGAGTTTTTATGAACCTGAATTACTGAAAGCTGAACAAAAGGTATTCAGAATTGATAAAGTTATTCGGAGGGATTATAAGAAGAAACAGGCTCTTGTTAAATGGAAGGGATACAGTGATGAATTTAACAGTTGGGTTCAAATGAAGGATTTAAAAACAATATAATATATACATATATATAGATGGATACAGGAAATCAGCAGTGGTTATGTGAATTTTGTAATAAGAATTATAGTTTGAATAGAAAAGACAAACATCTTCTGACTAAAGTTCATAAAAAGAATAAAGAACGTTCAGATCGTGAGGAGGAACTTGAAGAATATATGATACGTCGAGATATACTATTGTCGGAAAATATTGCAGATATGGATTTTGAGGAGTTCTTGAAAAAACGTGTACTTGTTGATAAACAACTTAAAAAAGAATTTGGTCGAAATTACAAAGTTCCTGAATGAATTTAAACGCACAAGCCAAAGTGATTTAAAAATAAACATATAGTATTATATATGGATAAAAACAAAAGAGGAAGACCAAAAGTATATTTTACTGAAGAAGACAGAAAGGAAGCAATAAAAAAAAGTAAAACAAAGTACATGCTGAATAAAGAATGGTATTGTGATGTCTGCCAAAATGGAATAAATTACAGTCTGGCAGGCAAATGGTGTCATTTGAATAAACAAATCCATAAGAAAAATGCTAAAAAATGATACAGTTCAAAGGATTCGTGTTCGGATCATTTGAATTATTGACCAAATTTAAACGCATCATAAATGGCTTAAGGAAATAACAATACTATAGTATAACAATGAAATCAGAAATAAAATCTAACGATAAATATATGGATAAAGCTAGTTTGAAGAAACTCAGCAAATCGCAACTCATCAAATTGCTTATGAAGCAAGATAATAACACGCCCATTTTACAAAAAAGACCAGTACCTGCGCCTCGTAAGAGTGTCAAAGAGATGGTCAAACGGTACGAAGAAAACATTATTCTTCCACCAATGCAGTTCAGGGATAATTACAAACCAATCCCAAAACAAAGAACTGTTAAAAGAAAACCGGTTCCTACACCTAGAACCGTAATTAAACAAATCGACAAAGCTTTAAACGGTTTTGTAAAATCTTATGAAATCGATCTAAGAAATGATAAAGATCCTCTTATTCAAATGCAAAATACACGAAAAGGTGTAGAACGTCAATTATCTATTTTATTGAATGAAATGAAAGGCTTAAAATACGTTGAAACATTGAAAGTCACTTTCGAAAAAATATCATCTGATGTAATAATTGAAAAGTCAGCATATTTCAATAGCGCAAGTCAAACAATAATCAACCAAGTGGGAATCAGTGAATCATTAAAAATTTCTTCAGAAAACATCATAAACAAAATAGCTCAATGGATATCAGAAGGATCGGGATGGACTGTAAAAGAAATTAATGACCATTACCTAAACATTGCTAAATATGAGCCTATGAAGGGATCCTCATATATCCAACTTCCTGAAGAACTGCGAAACAGTGCTAAAGGTTTAATAAACATGAAAAATAAGGATAATGAATGCTTCCGATGGTGTCATATTAGACATATAAATCCACAAGAAAAATATCCTCAAAGAATAAAAAAGGTTGACAAACAATACATTGAAAAATTAAATTACTCCGGTATTGAATTCCCAGTTTGTATCAAACATTACAACAAAATTGAGAAGCAAAACAGCATCAATATAAATGTATTCGGCTATGAAAACAAACAACCTTAGCCCATCTATATTTCAAAAGAAAAGAATGAAGATCATATGGAACTACTTTTAATAACTGAAAATGAGAACAATCATTATGTTCTTATAAAAGATTTCAACAAATTCATGTATAACCAAACAAAACATGAACATAGAAAACACTTTTGTATGCACTGCCTGCAATGTTTTAGTTCTGACAGGGTATTGATCAATCATAAAGATATTTGCATACAAGTTAATGGCACTCAAGCAATTAAAATGCCAACTAAAGATAACAATATATTAAAATTCAACAACTTTCATAAACAGCAACCTGTACCATTTGTTATTTATGCTGATTTCGAGGCTATCACAGAGAAAATTCATGGATGTCAACAAGAAGGTAAGAAATCATATACTGAGGCTTACCAAAAACATACCGACTGTGGATATGGATATAAGGTTGTCTGCTGTTATGACGACAAATATACCAAACCAATACAACTATATAGAGGTGAAAATGCTGTTTACAAATTCATGGAAAATATTTTAGAAGAAGTAAAATGGTGTAAAAAAGTAATGAAAAAACATTTCAATAAACCATTGAAAATGAGTAATGAGGATGAGCAGGAATTCAAAAAATCAACGAGATGCCACATCTGTGATAAGAAATATAATGAAGAAGACATCCGTGTAAGAGATCATTGTCATATTACAGGTGTATTCAGAGGATCAGCACACCAAGACTGTAATTTGAAACTAAAAATGAAGCCTGAAGAAATAAAAATTCCTGTTATATTCCATAATTTGAGGGGTTATGACAGCCATTTCATAATGCAAAAATTAGGTGAAATAGTCAAAAAGCACACATACAAAAATAATAAAGGAGAGGATAAACAAATGAATATCAATGCTATTCCACATAACATGGAAAAGTATATGGCTTTTATGCTTGGCAATCATCTTACCTTTATTGACAGTTTCCAATTCATGAGCTCAAGTTTGGATAAATTAGTTAGCAACTTACCAGCAGAAGCTCTAAAGTATACTAGCGAACGGTTCAAAAAAGAAAAATTAAGTCTTATGACCCGTAAGGGAGTTTATCCTTATGATTACATGGATAGTTTTGATAAATTCAACAAAACAGAATTACCAACTAAAGAAGAATTTTACAGCATATTGATTGATGAGCATATTTCAAATGAAGATTATACCCATGCTCAAAATGTTTGGAATACATTTAAATTGCAGACAATGGGTGAATACCATAATTTATATCTCAAGTCTGATATCCTTTTATTAGCTGATGTGTTTGAAAATTTCCGTAGAACATGTATTCAGTATTATAAATTAGACCCATGTCACTATTTTACATCACCTGGTTTGTCTTGGGATGCTATGTTAAAGATGACTAATATTAAATTAGAACTAATGACTGACATCAACATGTTTCAATTCATTGAAAAAGGTATGCGTGGAGGAATTAGTTATATAGCCAACAGATATGGTAAAGCAAACAATAAGTACATGAAAGAATACGATGAGAAGGCGCCCTCAAAGTATATAATGTACTTGGATGCTAATAATTTATACGGCTGGGCGATGTCACAGCATCTCCCTGTCGGTAATTTCAGATGGATGACAGAAAAGCAAATCAGCAAACTAAATGTAGCCAGATATAATGAAAATAGTGAAAAGGGGTTAATACTAGAAGTTGATCTAGAATATCCCAAAGAGTTGCATAATTTGCATAATGACTACCCTCTTGGAGCGGAAAAAGTTAAAGTTAATAATACAATGCTGTCTGAGTATTGTCAGAAAATACAAAAAAAATTCAATATATCAACGGGACTGGTTCATAAACTGATTCCAACATTATCCAACAAAGAAAAATATGTTCTGCACTACAGAAACTTGCAGCTGTATCTGGATCTTGGGTTGAAATTGAAAAAAGTCCACAGAGTATTAGAATTCAATCAGTCTGCATGGTTGAAGCAATATATTGATTTCAACACACAAAAAAGATCACAAGCAAAAAATGCATTTGAAAAAGACTTTTTCAAACTAATGAATAACAGTGTATTTGGAAAAACAATGGAAAACATCAGAAAGCGTGTTGATGTACGTCTGGTCACAGATGATAAAAAATTATTGAAAATGGCTTCAAAACCTACTTTTGTATGCAGTAAAATATTCAATGAAAATCTGGTAGCAGTTCACAAGATCAAAGAAACGATAACTCTAAACAGGCCGGCATATGTAGGTATGTGTATTCTTGATCTAAGTAAGACATTGATGTATGATTTTCATTACAATTATATAAAACAAAAGTATGGAGAAAAAGCCAAGCTTCTATTCACTGACACAGACAGTCTGACATATGAGATTGAATCTGAAGATGTTTACCAAGACTTTTGGAACGATAAAGATAGATTTGACAACAGCGACTATCCAGAAAACTCCTCATATTTCGATAAGACAAATAAAAAGGTAATTGGAAAATTCAAAGATGAATCTGCAGGAGTTGCTATTTGCGAATTCGTCGGTTTGCGATCAAAAATGTATAGCTATATAAAAGACAACAATAAAGTAGAAAAAACAGCAAAAGGAATCAAAAAGAATATAATAAAGGGAAATATCAAACATGAAGATTATAAAAACGTTTTATTCAAAAATGAACAAATGCAACACAAAATGAAAACAATAAGAAGCGACAAACATCAACTCGGAAGTTATGAAATGAACAAAATATCACTCAGCTGTTTTGACGACAAAAGATATATATCAAAAGATGGAATCAAAAGTTTTGCTTACGGACATTATGCAATCTGAAGATGTGACGTCACGACACAGCTGTGTCGGCCTCCATACAAGTTCCGCAAACACAGTCTGCTTTTCTGTTCACTACAAACTTTACTGACAAACTTTACTAACAAACTTTACTGACAAACTTTACTGACAAACTTTACTGACAAACTTTACTGACAAACTTTACTGACAAACTTTACTGACAAACTTTACTGACAAACTTTACTGACAAACTTTACTGATAAACTTTACTGATAAACTTTACTTCAAATACAAGTTCATCTGATATTACATGACAATCTGATGACTCATCGGGAAAGTCCCTGTGGTTTTCAAGACAAAAAGAACTGTCTAACGCGTTAGAAAAACAATTGAAAAAACTTAATGACTCATTTCCTCGGGAAAGTCCCTGTGGTTTTAAGACTTCCTGCAGTGCGACGTCACGTGATGGAGAAAGCGTTCGATACTGCATGAAATAAAAACATATAGTATCCATGTAATAAAATACATATAGTTATCCATAAAATGGAACCAGCATCGCAAAAAGAAACTTCCCCTCTTGATCGCTTCGCGATCAATTCACTGCCTCACAAAAGCTCCGCTTTTGTTCCCCAATGCAAAAATATGGATCTAGCATATGAAACCAGCATCGCAAAAAGAAACTTCCCCTCTTGATCGCTTCGCGATCAATTCACTGCCTCACAAAAGCTCCGCTTTTGTTCCCCAATGCAAAAAATATGGATCTGGCATATAAAAAAATGATGTGGAGCCATGTGATGGAACCAATATAGTTGAAAATGTTATGGCGACATTATGCCTATTGTGCCCTACGACATGCAATCTCTGCGAGATTGCATATCTACCCACAATAGGCCGGAAGGAGCCTCACTCGTTGACTTCGTCAACGACTTCCCGAGCCTGCTCGGCTCCTCACCATATGTTGGTGACCATATGATTATAGTAGTTATAGAGTTGGCGCTGTTCAAGACCAGTTTTGAAAAAACTGGTCTCGAACCGCCAACTCTATAACTACTGGGGGCATGGGCGCAGCTGGAATTGACTGATGCACAAGCAAATGATTGTCGAAAGGCTCGCTGTTATCTTGTAGTTGGACTGTGATCTGTAAGATCATGACACTATATTATATTCCTGTTAACGTTTATATACTTTGTGGAAGCGTCTGACATTGAACCCTATAAATTCTTTATTACTATTGACGACGCATAACTCTTCAGAGCTCTGTGCAGTGTCTCGGATTGGTTGTGTACTGCAAAAAGTCTAAACTAAGTTGTGTTACAGTACGGAAATTGTAGGCTAGATTCTCCGAATTTTCTCTCGCTGGGATGAATTAAGCATGTGACATATGACATTCGTTTAAAGTGTTACTTTATCTCCTTGCCATTACCGCCAATTATTCCAGGTTATGGAACCACAACTGGCATTAGAAATCTTGATGTAAAGTAATGTCTTAGGTATATTCTTTCACCGTAGTTTGGGGGTTGTTGTTCTTGATCGTGAAATTGGCAAATTTCAACTAATTACATTTTTTAGCAAGTTATAGATCAGGTTGTTGTAAATCAGAATTTATTGTATATGTTTCTGTTAGAAATCATGATAACTTGATTATCAGGTCACTTGAAAAGTTCTTTAAATGAGAGATTATCGTTTAAATAAAGAGGAATATTTTGTTGCGTTTTACCAGTCCGCGTTTTACCAGTCCGCGTTTTACTAGTCCGCGATTTACTAGTCCGCGTTTTACTAGTCCACGTTTTACTAGTCCAGTCCAGTCCAGTCCAGTCCAGTCCAGTCCCCAACAATACAGTATGCCTGTTCTGACGTTATGCAATTTACTGGAGACTAAGATATCCACCTGGTTTTCATTGCTCGAAGATATGGATGACATTAAATATGTGTCAAAATTTCATTTAATGATGAGTAACATTTTAAGAAAAAGGCAGCACATTTGATTTTTGGACATAACATGTTTCAACCGTTACAATGGTCTTCTTCAGTTGTAGTGAAATGGACATGCCCGAGCTAATTTAAGAGCTCTACATAAAGGAACGACTATTACAATTATTTATGAAGGAATTATAAACATTTCTCCACAGATTAGAGTGTAATTAACTAACGATAGGGTATTTTTTCTCAATTTTGACTTTGGAACCGATTCCTTGGACCTGTAAACACGTTTTTAGAACTCGAAAAAGTTATTTTGAGAATCTCTGAGTCATTGACCTAAAAATATCTGTTTTTTATGAACAGGAATTTTGGGTAAAAGCTAAGTCTTGTGTAACGGAGGTTGTAAAGAGGGCAGTGTTAGTGCCGTGAAAGCGCCTGAATGAAATTGTTGTTGTCGTTGACTGCGTACGTGTGACAGTGTATTAAATCACTCCGCCAAAAAATAAGTTAAGCTGTACCCATTAAGGTAGAGAAAATATGGTATAAAGTAACATGTGTAGTCGCTGCCAGTCAGTTATGGCTACGAAAATGAATATAGATGATAAATATAAACTCGTCGGCTTCGACTTCCGGAATAACCGGAAAAAAGGCCATTTGCTCCCTTAGTGACGTCACATTGCATCTAAGCGAGGTTTATGTGCATGCGCAGTAGCACCTATCGTGTCCACAATATCCGAGCGAAGAGACGATTCGGAAGTGTAGACGAATAGTAAGAAAAAAATCACTTGTTTAGGCTCAAGGATTTATTCCGATTTACTTGTTTAATCCTCAAACGATTTTTTTATGGTCATGAGATGGGATTGTTGTTCGCCAAATTGTTTAGCTGGTTCAGCAACGAAGGTAAGAGAACAGCATGGATCCTGTGGATCGCGTGTATGGCAGAGTGGGAATTTTGTCATGACGATTTTTATCAGCTTACCTATGATATTTCAAGTCGTAATGCTATCAAGTCAATTTAAGAATAAGGTGTCTGAAACATTAGTTAATCACTTTGCCTTTGAAAGTTCAAAGCCTTTTACAGAGTCTTCTTTCAGCATTGATCCTGATGAGAAAATTGCCAGTTTTAGTATTTAATTTAAGCTTATCCAAACTCAATTTGGATTATTCAGAGTAATTCAGACCGAAGCTTAATTTTATATTGCTGTGTAGTGACCCATTCCGATATCCAGGAAGATAAATCACGTACTCTCATTTTGATTTGTAAGAAAGTGTTTACGTCACTGAATTGGTAGTAAAGTAATGGGATTTATACTCACAAGTTTAACCAGTAAGCTTATAATATTTGTTCCAAATAATTATTGTTCCATTTTCAATGACCACTTAATAACTTTCGTTCTGTAATACGATATTCGTAACTTGGAAACTGTATATTTGGTTTTTACCCTATTACAATGCTCTTTTACAATATCAGAGCTGAACTTGGAAGAATATGGGATCCAAATGTACTATATTTAGTCACATATGGGACCCAAATGTCCTGTATATTGCACTCAAAATTTAAGCATTGTAAAGGCCTCTATCAATGTGTTTACAGATCTTCCTTTTTAAAAAAATGCACAATATTTCTGGGATAAGAATACGTCTCAATATAAATGTCTGTCATTTTCAGTTTTGTTGTGATAACTGTCACTTTTAGTTTAGCGTTATGCTGGCTAGAATTAAGACAACGCATTACTCATTACAAGAGATTGATACACAAGATTGTGAAAATAACAAGAATAGAGAAAAACTAGCAAATGTTCTAAGACAAATGTTCCAGAATGCATGTTCTTGTTATTTGCACAATCTCGCAAGACATTCTGTTGTAATTAGTAAATTCTGTTGTCTTAGTTTTATATGTATTACACCAATTCAAATGTAAGGGGTTATTGCAAGAGAACTCAATCTTAAAAATATTATGCTTTTCAAAACATTACTCTGTAAAGTCATATCATATCATAAGTCGATCAAGTATAAGTCGGGTGAGTGTAGTCCTGAGGAGGACTGTTTGTAATAACATTGACTGAGGTCTCAACAACCTGAGCAGAAGTCATCGTCAGATTCAAGAGAATTGTGAATCGTCAGTGGATGTTCTAAGTCTCTGGTTATGGTTCTGTTTGGTCACTGGACTCAAAATATTATTGGTCATCTGTCTGTTAAGCCAAAATGTTATTGGCTGTGAAGACGGTAAAGCGTGATAACTGTCTTTGGTAAACTACATGTACCACACTCAAAATACCAAAATAATTATGTAGTATGCTTATTGCAAGGATGTTTATGGAATATGATGATAAACTAACACAAGAACAGACAAACAAATTTAGACCCAGGTGTTCCTTTATCTTGGCAATTCAGTCTGAACAATTATTTGTTGGAGTGGATGTCACTGGAGAAAGGAGCATAACAAATCGACACATCAAGCCTTCAGCTGTTTCAATTCTATCGTAACATTAATATCCTGATTCCCAGGTGGTTGGAGGTTTGTCACACCCTCCTCTCTGAGAATCAGGGTGTTTCATGAAAGGTAACAAATTCATGCTGTTAACCTTTGTACACTGTGAACCTTTGAACATTGAACCTTTGAATGTTGCTGTGAACCTTTGAACATCTGGTAACAAGTCAGTGGCGATACATTTGATGCCTTTTAAAAGTATATGTTTGCATCACTTGTACATGTTTATAATAGATCAAACTATTTGTAAGTAGAAATAGTCTTTCAGGATTCTGGTATTTAAATTAGGAGAAGTAAGCTCATTTTTGTCCCTACTGACAGTTGTGGTTCTTGCAGTGTTAAGGACACGTAAATTTTTTCCCCCAGAATTATACTTTTGTTTGTCTATTGCAATGGGGTTCTAAGACTTCTAAGGTGGCGATTACATATGTGAGACTAGTAGAAACTCAGACTGGGAGAAATTCAGATCACTTTCATTGCAAGTCTTTCTTTCTAATTACATACAACCAGTTCAGAAATTCATCTCAGCCTAGATTGACTCATTTAGGGAGTTAAACAGTTTCAAATGTGTCAAACCAGGGTAGTTTATCTATCCTACAGGTTTGTGATAAATGAAAATTTGGATTTATCAGCCTAGTTGACAAGGTAAGCTGGCCATTGTGAATGACGTATTTGTAGAATGGCAGGGCTGTGCTATTGATGAAAACATGGTAATGTGAAAAAAAAAAAGAAAAAGTAAATTGAATGAAAAGCACTAGTTGATTTCATGGGGATTATGAGTGCCCATTTGAAAGGCGAATTTTCATTATTCTAAATTTTTATGGCTTTCCATGTTGCCCTGATGATGTACGGAAAGGTGAAAGAAATGACAAGGACGTATTCAAACCAGTGGCTGGACTTTTTAATTTCCCTGATCATCACACATGACAGTCTGCAGCCTTTGCTCGTACAAAGGACTTACACTCAAAATGTATGGTTTCGATTTCTTTACAGTGGCCAAGTTACCTTATCAACTCAAATTTTTTGTGTTTCTCTTCCCCACCTCTGCAGCACCACAGTTTCTTCACAAACTGACCCCTTTATTCATTTATTGGTTTGTGATGAATCCTTTTTGGAACAGCCTTCTCCTCCTCATACCAGTGCCATAATCATTGGACACTGTTCCTGCTGGTCTTACATAGACACCGGTTACTGAGCTGAGTTGATTTCACGTGAGTCATACTGGTCTCAAGTAATCACTGTGTGGCTTTTGAGTCTGTGGATGAAGTCCTTGGGTTTGACCATTCAAATGAAAACTACTGAGTGGTACTTCCTGTGGTGCTGTTTGTTATGCTGTTCAAGGTGGTTTTAACTTTTGAGTCAGGGAATAAATCCTAGAGTGTGACCATTCAAGTGAAAGCTACTGAACAGTACTTTAATGTACTGTTTATTATGCTGGGCAAGGTGGCTCTAGCTTCTGAGTCTGTGGATGAATTCCTGAATTCCTAACCATTCATGTTGAATGTGGTGGCTTTGACTTTTGAGTCTCTAGATGAAATCCTTAAGTGTGACCATCGAAATGAAAGCTATTCTAACTTTTGATTCTAACTTTTGAGTCAGGGAATAAATCCTAGAGTGTGACAATCAAATGATAGCTATCCAGGAGTACTTCCTGTGGTGTGTTTTTGTCTTTCAATATTTTGTTAAGTATAAGTTTCTCTTGGGATTGTAGTCTGAAAAAAAAAATTAAATGCATTTTTCAAAGTTTTTACACAATAGTTAGAATATTTTGTTAAAACGTTTGTGTAGAAATCTTGAAAGATGCAAAATTTGTGTCCAGAAAGGAAACTTGTTACATTTAGAACACATTTTTATAGACAGAGACAGTTGTGTAAGTTCATCAATAAGAGCTGTTATGCTACAGCTGTTTCTTTGACATTTCTTGTTCCTTCAAACATCACCATGTTTATATAATGCCATAGAAACACAGTCAGACGACTAGACTCTTCAATAATGCACAACAAAATTTCTTCATGCACAAACATGTAGCTAGATTCATATAAGTAGGAAATGTGTTGTATCTTTTAAAAGATTTGGCAAAGTCCTGATTTGATTACCGTCTAAAAGAACTAAAATCAAAGAAAATATAGCATACAGCTGTAACTTGATGTATTTGGAAAGGATGACACAAACAGTAGTTAAGATGGCACTTTCAATAACTAATTAAAGCTTACATTGTATTGTGTACACTGGGATATTATGTCTAGTTATTATATTTGCCTTGCAACCTTGACTTTATAGGAGTAATTTTTGACATGTAAATAATTAGTTCACATTTTAAAAATGTCCCTTTTTGGTTGTCTTGTTTTGATCTTGTTTTAAAATGCTGATTTGCTTTCATGCACAGAGCACAAGGTGATAATTGTGGGCTTAGACAATGCAGGAAAGACAACAATTTTATATCAATTGTAAGTATTATAATTACTTCAGATATCTTTCTGGAGGATTTCAGTTGTTGTCATTAATGAACATGGTAGTCCTTGATTGAGGATAAGGGTTCCCTTTTCAAGGTCTGAGGTGAAGAGAATTGAAAAGCTGTTGATATGTGAAAATATCCACCTTTGTGATACGTAATGATGATCGTTCCCATGACATTTCAAGATAAAAGACATTCAATTAGTTTGACTGAACTGATTCAAACGGGATTAAGGTCATAAAACTTAGGTGACATGCTGTGAAAACTTTTGTCCTCAAAACATCCATTCAGAAGCAGTGCTCTCATAGTGATGATATCTTCAGTAAATAAATGCAAATGTAACTTCAAACCAGGTGGCTTTTTATCTGTGGGCCAAGTATTAGAGCTGGCTGGAATATTTATTTGATTCTGTACAGGAAGTTGCCAGATACTGTGGTTGTGATCTATCTTTGCTGCCTCAGCTTGGCTTTTCAGAAGCGTTGCCAATCTTTCTTACCTTCCATGCAAGGCACAAGTTTGGTTATATACTCAGAAAGTTTGCCTAAAATGCTGTCCACCTTTCAATTATATTTGTCTTCATTTTCCCTTTAATTTTGTCAACTCATGTTAATTAAAAGTAATTTGTTAATTTGCTGATTATGATTTCTTTGTAGTTTAATGAGTGAAGTAGTTCATACATCTCCAACTATAGGTAGCAATGTTGAAGAGGTGAGGATAATAATAATAGTTTTATTATTAATGATTTTAAAGGAATTCTGTTTTTGTTGTGGAGGTATGATGGTGTTGTAATCAGAGCAAAGACTTTCGATTAGATTTCTGGCCCCGGTTCCTGGAAAGCCGATTAGCGCTAATCGAGGGTTAAATCTCGCTAATCGAAGATGAAAATTTATCCTTCGGTTACTAGATTCTGTTCCTGAAAGCACGATTAACACTAACCAAGTGATAAACGAGGGGTTAAATTTAATCCACCTAGCGAGGTCGATTAACTCACTAATCAGGGGAAAAACTTGATCAAAACAAACAAAATGGCGGACTTAAATTTTGCGATATTGTTAGTTCAATTGAGTAAGGAAAAAGAAAGAAGGCAATTTATGCTAGATCAATTACTCTCAGCAACTTAAATAACAAATATTTGTTGTCTGCACAAATTTGAGCAGTAATCGACTGAGTTTTGGACGCAAAAACCTGCAGCGAAATGTGATGGAGCAAAAAGGACCACAAACACGCAAATCGTGTAGTCGAGTTTTCGATTTTAGTAAGCTTATATATTTTAAAACACTATTAAACAATTCCATCAATAGCTCTATAAAATTCTATTAAACGGTTACTCTGGAAAAGTGGCTTCAGTAAATAGGATCTTCACAAAGGAGAATTTATGAACCGATCTTCAGGACTACAAGCTTATGATAAAACAAAACTGAAAGCCATGAATTTCGAAGCCATCTTTTATCGCAAGCGATAGCGCTAATAATCAACTTTTCAGGGAACAATTTACCGGTTTGGGGTTTCTACAGAAGAATTATTGAATGAAATAAAATATTTATGGCAACTTTGCAAAAGCAGAAGGAGATGTTTTATTGAAATAACGTAAATATAAGACAAAAATGTTGACGATTAATTAAAACGAAGTTGTTGTCGTTCTCAAACAATGCAGACACTGAAACAGAGGTTTTTCACCAATTTCAACAAAAACAAAATGTCAAATTTCTCTACCAGGTGAATGTAGCAAAACAGATAGGCTACAAATATCAAAGTCAATTATTCCGAACAAATCAGTACTTTATTGTTGACATTTTTCCGAGAGGCAAGTCTTGCTTTGTAAAGCTCAAAATAGTCTCGATGGCTGAAAGAATCAAGAGGTACAGAACTCACCGATTTTCAGATATAGCGCACATTTCACCTCAAATCAGCATCACTTTGCACTGAACCTTGATTTCCACTTTGTTTTTCTTTGAAAAAAGGTTTGAAGTTTTGTTTTTCACAGCCAGAAAAAGGGCAAATCGTACCGCGGTTAAATATCGACAATAGACTACATCAACTATCGCTCGGTAAAACAAGTATCGGAGTTGACTTTTTTCTCCCACTCTGTCGTTTTCCCACGCTTTTATATGCTGGTAACTTGTTTAACTGGTTAACCGGCCGTCGCCATGATGGCGACCGCCGGTTTATAAAATGGACACGGTTTTTCCTGAAAGCAAGTTGGCTTAACATACGAAGAAAGTGCTGTAAAGCTTGTGGTACGGGTTACTCAAGAGCGGTACTGTCTTATATAAGACGCATGCGCATATTAGTCTTCTGAATGTTACCTTCCTATGTTTTTGTCTTTTAATTTACAGTATTTAAGATATGAACGGCGAAGGGTTGTTTAAGTTTGGGGTTTTTATTTGGTCCCTTGTAAGTTTTTTTCTTCGGTTTAGAATTTTTTATCCGATAAAGAGTTCACTAGGTTCTGAATTTGACACTGGTCGCCTTCTATGTTATTTTTTAACGGCTAGGGAGAAACGAGACTCAAACGAAGCACGCGTATGTTATTGTTTATGTGTCCCGGAGTCCCAGACATGCGGTACGCTTAGCGGCGTGAAAGATTTCGCTCGATTTATTTCACTTAAATGAGGAACAATGGCAAAGCACAGTCCATCAGTCACATTAAAGAACCGACATTCACCTGTTCAGTGTTGCTGTACTTCCACCAACATATTAAACTCGGACAAATACTTTTAATTAGTTGCGCTCACACGTGTGAGAAATGAACATGGTCACTCAGATGAGAAGAAATAATACCCGAAGTCTTAATTGGAAAAACACATTATGTTTGTAAAAATAGTTCCACTCATTACGCTGAAGTCGATATCACATTTTAAATCTTCGAAGTAAACCAAAAAAGTCTGAAGGAAACTAAAACTCCGCGATCTGAAAGAAATTCGGCACGTCAATTCTAACCTGAGTAAACACAAATCTGCCGTATGCAAATTTGGTATGATTTGCTTGAATGACATTTTGTAACGCAATGCATGAGCAGTTCTCTTAGCCGTCAAGACAGCAAGCCCCGGGCAGCAAGCTGTGTCGAAAGGCGAATGTGTGGTTGAAATCATATGTCTATGCTATTTCTTCGAGTATCCCTTTTTTGCTGGGAAATTAAACTGGCAAAGATGCAGGGATTCTTGATGACTTCACCCACGAGATGGCATGACTTCCTGCATGTGTAAGTCTTGTCTTGTCTTGCCTGTCAAAGAAGAGTTCGCGCAGTTTGCCACAATTATAGCTTTTGGACCTTTTTGTTTCTATTTCTTGGATGGAATAAAAAACTGAATTGAGTCAGTTCTGAGTTGAACCCGTATCACTGTATCTGAGACACGCTTAAAAAAATTGCTCATGTTTTGTCATGTGCCGGAGATCATGTTTACCGGGTGTTTATCTTTCAGTCGGAAAGCTCAGGCGGATATTCCATTTCGTGATGTGAATTTTCTTCGATAATTCGGTTGTTCGAACATTTGCTTCCTTGATTTTTTGATTAGCCTTGTGAACTTTCGCTTGACTTGGCAAATTGTCGCGCCAACACGCCAACACGCCAACACGGCGAAAAATCGCTCGAAAGCTCGGTGATATTTCAAAGAGAATAGAGCGCGAGATTCGCTCTCATTACTTTTGCAATACTTCACACTATCACGAGCACTACAAGTTTCTTCGGCTGGACCCTCAGTACTTCTTGCGCCTTCTTGCGGCTTGCGGTAACATTAGTAACTTCTTGCGGCTAGATTTTCAACTTCTTGCGTTTCGAATGTTCTTGCGGGTAAACTGCAAAAACCTAGCACTTTCACTTCTTGCGCGGGCTTGCGTGTTCTTGCAGCGCAAGAACTTCTTGCGCCACTTCTTGCGCGTGCATTATTTTTGATAGGATTGAATGCGAAAATAGGGTTGAATGCTAAATTGGCTGTGTTGTCTGATCAAGTTAGTGGTTATGGTGAAAATTTTTTTAGCGCAGGAGTTTTTTTTTATTGGGATTGACATTTTGAGGGGTGTAAAAATGTGGGAGTCAGAAGGATTTGTGAATGTCAGGAGCATATCACGCTTCTGTGAATGTGATTTGCTTTGAAAGTTGCGTTTTGCGTGAGAGGCAGTTTCCCTTGGCGTTTTATGGGGGGGGGTGGTTTGCGAAGTGGATTGTAAGGTTTCTGATTGGCTAACTTGTATTTCGCAGCGGACAAAAAGGACAGTTGCGTTTTGCCGGCGTGGGCTAGGAAGAGAAGGAATTGGTACTAGTATGATGATGCAATATTATTGATTGCACCATCAGTACATGATAGTTCTTGTGAACGGAGAGAAATGAGTGTTTATTTGAGGCGAGAAGTTGATACGAAGGAATCGTCATTAATAAGGAGATTAATTAATAAGGCAGGTGTTACGAGTCTTTTTGCATTGAAAGAACGAAAATATCTGAATATTATTGACGGATTTGTGTGGTTTGCGTGTGGTGTTCGCTAAAGGCTACGAGCAGTCTCACTTTCTGTTCAGAGATAGATAGTGAAGGAAAAGAAAAACAGGCGAGTGACGGCGAAATCGAATTCGGCTCGACAGGCGCGTTAGCTTTCAAAGACGTGGGCGACTTTCGTCCCCGCTCGCTTGTTTACTTTTGCAAGGGGATCACCGGGTTAGCAAACTGGATTTAAACATCACGTCATGAGATATGCCTTGACGTGCCCCATACTCTGACGATCTGCTCGAGCTCGTGTTTATCAAGCGTTATATTTTGATTCTACTGCTATGTTCACTGTTTGTATTTAAGGTCTAGGCACAACAGTAAATACTTCGTCGTCCCTGTGTGAGCATTCTCAGTTGTGGACGAATTCATATCGCATTCAACGTTTGAGTGATTTTGTGTTTTTCAGCACAAATAAAGCGATAAGAAAGATAAGCTGAGTCATCAGAGTTTAAACATTACGTCATCCAGTACCGCTATAGTCAAAATATTGTGTCACACAAACACACTTTTTGTCACGCCGGTTCGTAAAAAAAGAGGATCGCGCTAACATTTGTGAAACCTAGGGGTGGGGAGGGTCAGAATGGCCGGTTAAAATGCCATGAGTTTAACTGAGGGATAGTTAAACGAGGAATAACTCTCCTTTCAGGAACGCCTTTTTATCCCTGGATTAGTTATTCTAGAGATAAGGAATTTAATCGTGGATTAACTGCTAATCGGGGGATAATTTAATCGGCTTTCCGGGAACCGGGGCCTGGTTGGATTAAAGATCAGATGGTTGGTGGTTTGAGGCTGGACTCTGAGTCACGTCATTCCTTAGTCAAGAAACTTTATGCGACATTTCCTCTTTTGACCCAGGTATATAATTGGGTACTGCAGGGCATAACCCTGCAATGGACAAAGCACCCATTAAGCAGGGTTAAAACTTGGCGGTCGCACAGTCGCCGTGGGGATTAAAAAGTGTCCAGGGCCACTAAAAGTTGAGGTTTGATCGCCCGAAGGGCGACTACGATTTGAAGAAATACGAAAAGAATAATAACAATAAAATAAAATGTTTTTCCTTGGAGTACCTGTCTTTTCTTTCCTTTCCTTCCTCAACTCTAAGTTCATCAATTGTAGTAAAAGGTTCGTTCTAAAGTGCAAAATTAAAACCGTTCGTGATCGAGTTTTTAGATCGCTCCAAATTGTAGATGCCATTTTGATTTTATTGACACGATCGTGCGATGCAGTACGTTTTCAAACATGAATATCGGCAAAATCACTCAACACTGCTCAATATAATAGGCTTACTTTTCACCTGAATTCAAAAGCATTCGAAAAAACTGAGGATCGTGATCCTGCAGTTTATAGACCTTGAGAAGATCGTTTTGTCCATCTTAGGAAAAAAATGGTCAAGTTTGTCTTTGGGAGTTTATGGACCAAGTCAGAACCTATAGGTGAAAAAAGGGCAGGGAAGAACGAGACGAATGATTCTCAACACGGACTGAGCAAAGTTTTTGTTATTATAACAATTTAACCAATTTCTCGACAGTACACTGGCAAATGTGAGCTTTCAAGACAAAGTTAAGATCAAGCAAATTTCTTTTGGCGTGTCAGTCGAACACCCTACTAAAAAACACAGGCCCAAACATCCGTGAGGCGCTTATTCGAGTAAAAATGGTTCAAAATTTTTTTGTGTTAGTAGAGGAAATTTGAGGGCCACTTTATTTTGGCCTGGGCCACTAAGAATTCAGGGATACTGGCCCGAGTGGCGACCAAGCACTCAAGTTAATTTTTAGCCCTGCATTAAGGGGAATGTTGTAAAAGGTTAATTAGGGTTCAGATCAGAGGTTAATGAGTTAGCTGCCAGCAGCCTGCTCGCAGTTTCGACTTTTTCTTGTTTTTAGTGGGTGAAGGAATTTTTTCCTTGTATTGGTAAACAGTAATTTTTATAATCGTTACAGCTCACAGAAAGAATTCCTTTTACTGTCCGACTACTTGAACCGTTCCAGTTGGAAGAAAAGTGACTAATCGCGACGCTAATTGAGAACAAAAGATGGCAAAGTTTTTTGGCAAATAAGCAATAATGTTAAAGCATCCGGACAATACATGTTTAAAAAAATTTGACATTGTGACCGCTGATCATGACCACTCGGGAAACTGCCATGTCTGTGGTTGGTTTCTTTTGATCCCAAATTTTGAACAAAACATTTAGATGCGGAATTCGCAATTGGTAGTAAACTTTCGCTCAAAAACAAATCTGAAACAATACTTTTGCCTCAGCAGTATAGCTAATGCCTGAGTTTATTTATAGAACAAACCTTTTCCGAAATAAAATTCGGTAATGTAAGAAACCTGCTTTATTCTGAGATGCATTCACTCATCACAGCATCTATAAACAAACAAAGATCTGAAGATAAACACCAATATTCATAGTGCGTTCAATAATAAACGGAGGTTCCCAAATCTCATTGAGCTTAGCGTTGATGTGTTAAAATTCTGGCTTCTGTGGCACTTTTGCAGCCCGTGGTCTCAATTCTGCAAGGAAAATCTAAATCATTTGTGGGAGCTTTTAATTCCATTTCAGCGTGGTGCAAGACTGAAACGTAATCTCGTAATAGCTGGGATGCTGGCAATTATTGCCATATATGCCGCCCTCTTAATTCAGTGTTACTTGTATTTTTCTGCCCAGGCAAAAGCCATTTTAGAAACATTTACATTAATTCTTGCTGTAAGGTTTTAGGTTACGACACGTACAAACAATCTGCGAGATTTCAATCACAGTCAACACCGCACCGTTTGTAAAATATTAAAAATCACCATTGAAGCTAACCAATGAAAATATGTGACTATTTCCCGAGAGGTCCATGGAATTAGACAGTTTTAAAAGTTTTTTCTAATAAGTATTGTCTGGATGCTTGGACGATATTGGTTGTTTACGAAAAAACTTTGCCATCTTTTGTTCTCAATTAGCCTCACGATTGTTCACTTCTCTTCCAACTGGCCCAGTTTGAGTATTAGGACAGTAACATAGATCTTCCAAATTGCACCTTTCTGGCAAATTTGGTTTTCTTAATTAATAAAGTACATTTTCTTTGTAAATTTAAGTGATTTTGTTAACACTGTCTGGGACTGGCTTGGCTTGGCTTGGCTTGGCCCCTTAACTCTGTGGGGAGTTGTCAAGGCACCTCACTATAGAACTGTCTACAAGGCTACTCCAACTAGTTTGTCAGTTAACAAGCAAGTACAAATTTTAGCTTTTGTTTTTTGCATTTGTTTACAGGTGATATGGAAAAATATTCACTTTTTAATGTGGGATATAGGAGGACAAGAGTCTTTAAGATCAGCGTGGAATACATACTACACAAATACAGAGGTGGGTTGTTAACAAATAAGTTATTGACAAACCTTACCTACCCTCTGAAACATTAGTTGATATCTCTTATGTAGTTATTGATTGAGTGATAGGGCTGGGCACAAGGTTTTAGCCAAAGGGCATCCAGCTGTCTTGGATGCCCACTTTTAGGAAGTTTGTCTCTTTTGACACTTGAAATGTCAGCTTTTGAACTTCTATGTGGTGGCCAATTTTCCTTATCAGCTCAGATCCAAATCCAAAGTTTTGCCCTTTTTCACACATTATGCAATATAAACACTAAATTATGTAGGCTTCCTGCTAATCCAAAGTTTGTTTTTCTTTTCCAGTTTTTAATTTTAGTTGTAGATAGCACAGATAGGGAAAGACTTACTGTAACCAAAGCAGAGCTCTATAACATGTTAAACCATGAGGTATGGATGTTGTTTCATTTACGGTGTTATAACATTTTGAGTGTGTATGTGTCAGTGTTTTTTCTCACCAGGTTCCAATCTGTGTACATTTGCGTACCTGTATTGATGACAATCATTTAATTAAAAGCATATAAAAATTAATGTTTCTTTCATCATGGTTACATAATGTGCTGTACATGTAACATGGACCCTCATAAGATTGTTTGTCATTTTGCACAGAAGTTTTGTTGTATTGTGTTATTTATTTTGTAAATTATTGAAGCTAAAAATGGATAGCCTACATGGTAAAGAAAATATGTGAGATGACTTCAAGGCTCTTCTACAAGTTCCCACTGGAATTGAATTTCCCCCATGGTCACTGCCATGTACATTTGTGTTACTGGATAAGAATACATGTATATTGTTCTCTATGTGAACTGCCCTGTACAGGGTACACTGTTTTTTTGTAGGGGGAGGGGGTGCTGATAGGATTTTGAACCCAAGGGACCAAGCATTATCGGCAGTTTGTATAGTTCTTAAGTATTGTTTCATCTGGTCTTACAAAACATTTTTGTTCTCCCCTATTATTCATTGCTGTAGGATTTAAAACAAGCTGGAGTGCTTATATTTGCCAACAAACAAGACATAAAGGTTTGCTGTTATTTTAATTTCTAATATTACATTAATATTAGCCACATCTGCCACATCTATGGCAACTTTTAATAAAAGTTTTATCAAAAGTTGCCATAGATGTGCTTCTGTCACATTTACACCGCAAGGAAATGCCAGATAGGGGAATAATTGGCTACGTCATAAAACCCTGGTTATAAACCCTGGGCTGATATAACTTTGCAAGGGTGTTTTGGTTGACAAGCATATAATGGATTTGTAGTGGTGAACTGTTATTTCAATTAAGTTAGGATTTATTGCAATTTGTTTAAATTTCCTATTAGGAGAAGTGGTATACTAATGTCTTATATCTAGAAGGGACTATACATATAACCAGAACAATATTTTGTTGATAAACTAGTGGGCTCATTACGGGGTGGACTCATTAACAGGAGGTGGGGAGGGGTTGGGAGGGGGGCTTATAACTTATAACTAGGATTTTATGATATGAGATTGAGTACAAGTTCAAATTTCAAACCAGCTATATTCCCACTGCTCATGCCCCTCCTTGTCGTAGACCAGTAGAGTAGGAGCCTCATGGAATGTGTGGTTCCACAAAATATCCCTACCCTCCCCATGGATGGTCCTTGGAAATTCTGAGGGAGGGTGGGGGGTCTCAAAGGTCAAAATTTTCAAAGGAAATTATAAAGCTAAACTGGAATTTCCAAAGGGGTAGCGGGGTTCCAAGTAAAAAACCACCCATGAGGGAAGTATGGATATTTTCTGGAACCACATGTAGTGAGGAAGGATATGATGATCTGAACAATGCGCACAGTAGAAATTTGAAAAGACTTACTCTTACTGAATGTTGTACCCCTATTTGTACACTAAACTTACATGTAAGACCCCTAAATGGTCCAGTTTTTTGAGTTCACCAATATTGTTAGAAAAAAGAAAAAAGGTGCAGAATTTGTACAGGGTTAGTCTCAATCTGAAGTAATATACCAGTATTTACAAATACCAGTGAGAAGATGAACTCACAACTCTGAGTATTGTTTTATTTTAGAATTCAGCACTTTCCTGTAGCTAGTTGTGTATATTTTTCTTCAGATCAATACTATCCCTGTAAAAGTGTGCCTTTATCATTTTTATTCAGCAGTCTTGATGAGCTTGAAACTAGGCTGTTGAGAATCCCCACCCTATTTCCTCCTTTCTTTAACCCATTGACACCCGGCAAGCTTTGAAAAAATGGTACTTTTAAGCAGCAAATGGCCTTTTTTGGCCCTGATAGATCCAGTTTCGTCCCAATCCTCATGAAAAGTGCTTTCTAGCATGGATAGTTGCCGAGTTGCCGTTTCTTTCGGTTTGAGGGCGTTTTCTAGCATTTTGAGTTCGGGCATACGCACAATTCAAAATTTTGAAATTTTTTTACGCGAAAAACTCCACCTTCTACGGCTCTTCGAGATTTAGCGCACAAGCCCGTTGCTTTCGTTCTCATTTCGGTTTTCGCTTTTTGCTGTCGAGTTACGACCACGGTTTCTGGCGATGAGAAAAGTTTGGCCTCAACCTCATTTGAAAAGGAAAGAGTTGGCCAAAAGTAGCAGTCGGTGGGAAGGCCATGATTTTCTTGTGTTTTTGAGGTAAAAGTTCCGTGGTTTTCTGGCTGTTACTCAGGTTTACTTGATCCGATCATTGTTGTTCAGGCATCATTTACAAGATCTTTTTGTGTTGCATCGACTGACTATCAGAGGTTTTTAGCGTCACTTAAACTGATGACGTCACAAGTGGAACAAGACGCCCGCTCATTCTAGGGCACATAGGGGCGCATTGGGCGTCAGTGGGTTAATTCACTTCATTTCTGTCCTTTACTTGACAACAGCAACATTTTACACTCTTTTCAGGGCTCTATGAGTGTTGCTGAAATTTCAGAACAATTAAATCTTACTTCAATTAAGGACCATGGATGGCATATACAGGTAAAAATGTTAACTGTCCCACATTAAGTTTTTGTTTTGAGTAAATATTTTCCTGTTCTAGACTACTGTAATTCTTTGCGCTCAGTTTCAGGGAAAGTTTTCTTTAAATTGTGGAAATAAGCACATAATATCTGACACCAAATTGAGCTTACCATGGTAAAATGTCCTACCCTAGAGTCATTCCTAGTAAGCAGCCTGAGAGTGTGGAAAATGGAGACTCATATTTGCTTGCATTTCTAATATAGTATGGCAGTAACAACTCATTCATTTTCTAAGTGGCAAGCATTCTGTTTCTCATTTATGCCTTTGATCAGGAGTTTCTTCGTTTGTCAAACAAAGGAACATGTCATGTCCAATAGGCCATTTCCGAGTTGCCTAAAGCCTCTGTTTGAAAGCAAGGCCCTGGCAAAACCATAAAAATGAGTTTTATTTGCAAGTGAATGGAAACTAATATACATGTGAAAGGTATCGCACTTCACCTCGTTTTAAAACAGAGGCGAAGAGCATCTCAGAAAAGGCCTATTAACAATGTGTTGTACACATCTCTTATAATATTGTTGTTTTTGTTCTTGTAGGCGTGTTGTGCCCTTACAGGTGAAGGGTAAGTATGTTTGATGAAAGACGTAACTGCCCACAGTACTTTACACCTGTACAGTTTACTGTATATATCATTCAGGGATCACATTTCACATAATTTGAAACCTCCTACCCCTTTCCAATGATTTTAAGATTAGCTTTCTGGATGAGCTTTATCATCCCTTTGTCTCCACCCACATTGTTTATACATTTATTTCTTTACATAATTATTTATTCCTTTATGTATTATTTCTTTATTTGTCTGTGGGTTTGCCACATTTGTCATCATTGATGTCATCAATCACAGGATGCACAGAAACGTGCAAGTTACACAACAACCTATAAGTTTCGTGATATTTTCCACGCGTTGCACGGGTCTTCTAAGGCATTAATATATTTAGAAAGCAGTTTTCTGGTCACCTTTTCCAAAAAATATGTGCTGCAAATGTTGGAAATGTGATTTAAATTAAGAAACCAAAGTGAAACTATTAGCCAGTGTTAATACAAGTTGTATCATTCATACCGGTATTATTGAAGGAGAAAATCAGCCTAAAAAAAAGCGAAAGCTCATCCCATGTCCGCATTTGTGCTGACCGTTTCTTATTTCTGTTCCTTGTGGAGTGGGCTAAGGAATTTTATATTATTTTTTGTTTTAGATTGTACCAAGGGCTGGAGTGGATTACAAATCACATTAGGAAGTGAACTTTGGACGTACTATATTTAAGCCAATATTCTAAATTTATTTTATATAAAAACAGTTAAATTTTATACAGAAATGAATGTACGATAGCAAATTCCTGTCACTTATTTCACCTCTGCATGTACATTTAGTCAAATCTTATCTCTTTGGGAGTTAGCCATCAAATCTTAATATTTAAGTAATTTATTATTAGTTAATTGCAGGTGCGCTGTTAAAAGTGGAGTTTTTTTTTTTCAAGCTACATTGCCATCAGAAACCTTAGAATTTTAGCAGATTTACTTATTTAAACACTTCAGATTTCTTTCTAGCAAATGCAGTAAGATGGGATGTATGGGAAAATAGAAGTGTAGAAAAACAAATTCTTTTATTGCACTCTTGCGTTCAATTTTTGTTGCGTATTTTATTCATCTGGTTCAAAAAGGTGGCTGTAGTAAATATTTGCTGTTTTATGAAAATTCACTTACAAATCATGGTTACTGATTTCTTTTACCTTTTGTTAACAAGCCGTACCTTGATTAGTAAAAATCATATCTGGATTAAAATCATTGTAAATACAGGTGATTTGCTTATACGAAAATGTATTATTTCTAATATAACAAATTTGACTAATATACAGTTTTGGCCTGTAAATTACCATCGAGAAATCTAGGGCTATAATAAATTTACAGGTGTGAAATTCCTTAGCATGGACCTCTCTACTCATGTACAGATTGAAATTATGTTCAAATTTGAGATCAGAAAATAAGGGCAGTCATAATATTTTTCCATTTCCCTGGTTCAGTTTTAGTTACAGTTGTTGGAATTTAATTTTATTACCGTATCTATTTAACCCATTAAGCCCCAGCATTGATCATCGTTCAAATTCTCCTCATTGGGCATCATACATTTTGTTGACTGCTATCTGGGAGAACTTGTTTTAACATCAAGGTACTTCATCTTTGGGGATCAGTTCATTAATTCTCATGACTTGTACATATTGTAATGCACTGGTATGATAAGGAGAAATTTGATGCTGATCACTGCTAGGGCTTAGAAGGTTAAGGGCAAGAGGAGAGCAAATATGATTTTGCACTTGAAATCCAAATTGCTCCAAATTAGCTTTCCTTTGGCGTGTGAGGAGTGTAGTTCCGCATTTGTTTTTGGTCTAAAGGCTTACAATTTTAAGAATTGGCTTAATACTGTTTTAAAAAACTCAAGCAATTACAACAGAAGAGGAGCGAATATAATGCCAGGATGATTTCTTTGTTTCAATTTATTCAGAGAACAAAAGAAATAATTCTAGCTTTGCTTGAATTGCTTAGGTGAATTGCTTGATCTTTTAGGCCTCTGTCATCAAATGGATCCAACATTATCCAACAGTGTTGAATACAACTTTGTTGTTGTGCAAATATTTTAAGGCTATCAAACTTTGTGCAACACCATACTTCATTCAACGTCCTTCAGAAATTATCATCAATTTTAACATCATTCAGCAGAGATGCCGAACGCATTAAACTTTTGAAAATGTGGTGCTGCATTCAGCAATTCAGTTAAATGAAAAATGTTGAATTCATTTGGCTGGGGCCTAAGGAAAGAACTAATGGGTTGGGATGAAATAAAAAGTAAATACAGCTGCATTTCATTCTTGATAACCCACCTGTGCGTGTGCGCCAAAATAGGAGGACCTCCCTGAAAACCACTCGTGACGGGAGCTTCCTCCATAAAGATTATTATTATTATTATTAAATTTGGATATCAAGACCAGACATGTGCAATTGCTTACGCCCTTCTTGCACCTAGCCGTTCTGCTATTTTGGTGTGTTGCTTTCTTTTACTCCCACATTTATACTCTGGGTCGTGTAATGTTAACGTTCCAGTCTCGGATGAAACCCTATAGCATGGCGATTCATGTGGTACTGTTTATTTCTCTGTACTTGGATTTTTGTATGAAATTCTTGCTAGTAAAATTAATAGTGTTAGGCTATGTGAGTAATTTGATTAAGTCAATGGAATAAATACATTTCTCATTCACTGCTTGAGTTGTTATTAACTTAAGTTTGCTTTAAAATACCAAGAATGTATGGCACCTTCTTTCCAAATTTAAGCTCAATTATATCTGAAAAATGCATGGTTACCCCCAATTTTCTTTTTGGATTCTGATAGCCCTTGCTTAGATCTGCTTTTTCCACATAGTCATAAGCGGCGCAAAAATACCTTTGTTTAAGTTTACTCCGGACACTCGCGGGTGACCTTCAGGAAAAAATGCGTACGCGCGCCATTCGAAAGGAAAACACAATATATATCGTTGGAAAGCTTAATAAATGTAGATTTTGTGAAATAAAGGAAACGCTGTCGGCCGTCAATTCAAGGGGCCTGGGGAATGGACAGTTGTAATGATTTACTGTAGTGCGAAAAAACGGGACAAGGAATAGAGACGCGGCACTTTACAACGTTCACCAATAATAGCCCGTTCAAAAGCCTTGCAGAATAGTCGTCATTATGGGCAGAGATTAGAGATTGAAAGGGTGGGGTCGAGGATGACAGGCCTTGGATGATACGGGATCGAAATAAGAGTTTTTCTATGGTTTAGGTTATGCATTTTTTGTGCAAGAGAGAACAAAAATTGGGGGATAAAGGACCAGACCAAACTACGACCAGTCTCTTTCTTTTATTTCTTAGCGCCAGCAATTTCTCCTCTTTTGTTGATTTGGTTAGCTGAAATGTATAGATTATTTGGATAATCAATACGTTCCGCTCGCTCGTAAGCTGCAAACTAACAATATCTGACAAAAAGGTAAAGATAAGTAACTGAATTTGCACCTTCGAAACCGTTCATTTTGCAAAACACGCGACTTTGAGCTGAGCTCGTAACGATCCCAACGCTCGTAACGATCCCAAAGAATGTCTGCCTTGGAGGTTAGTAAGATAAGAGATTGAGGCCAAATGACTTTCGACTAATTAAAGCACGTATACACCCAATAGCCCTTTTCACAGTTACCTTTTCTCATTTGCATTAGAATGCTTTTGAACGTGGATGTGAGGCAATTTCGGGCAGAAACTACAAAATTGCCCGAAATTGCCTCACATCCACGTTCAAAAACATTCTAATGCAAATGAGAAAAGGTAACTGTGAAAAGGGCTATTGAAAAAATGTTGTCGGGTGAAAAGCATAAATCATTGACGATGCGACCCAAAGGTGCTCTGGGAAGCGTGATTTCTTGCCTCTATTCTTAGTCACGTGCACATTATAATAACTCAGCATGCCTTAATTTACTATTTAAATTATCTTGGAAAGAAAGTATTTTGAATATCAAGAAACGAAGCCCAGTAACGACTTGCCCGTGCCATCTTCCCAGAGTTCCATTGTGTCGCATTGTCCATCGTTTACACGTTTCACCCGACAACGTTTTTTCAAACAGGTGAAAATATTTCCTGGCTGTACTACAACATCTCCCCCATCACTGCCATAGAATTGGAAAGAGCTCCGTCAAACACACATGATACGGTTTTACAAGCTTTTATTTGATAAATTAGTTACCATTTGCTTTTATGGCACATAGATTCCCCAAAGAAAATTATTAATTGAAGCTGAGGTATACATACCGCTCTATTTCTGTATTGTTAAACAATATTACAACACAGGACAGCTCGGCATGAATTAAACGACAAAAAAAAATTTGCGATGATTCTCTGTGCTGTTTGCAGATTCGAATACAAATCTTGAAACTGAAAAATGTTTTGCCGCTTCAGTGTTACATCACACATCAAAATTGCACTCAGGAAAGAGTTGTTGGGAGGCGTTTCGTCCGAAATTGTAAGAGTTCAAATGCGAAGAAATGCTAGCTAATAAGGCGTTTGCAAGACTAACTGCTGCAACTGGAATTTAAAACAAAAACCAGACAAACAGTGCTCAAATTAAAGGTATGTTGAACAAAATTCCAAGAAATTAAGAAAAGTTTCAAAATTGCATTTCAGTTCGTTTCTAGCTGTTCTCTACTGAGAAACACTGTGACTAAAGAACTCTGCTCTACTGCTCAACGACGCCAGACACAAAACAAATTCTTACGTTAAATAAGAAAATGGTTCACACTTGAACAAACTTTTGTATATCATTCTTTGAACTGAACTGCGGAAGAAGTAGAGAAATGGAAGATAGCTACCTTCCACGCGAGCATATAGAGCGTCATTTACGGAAGCTGGTATAATTTTGATTTTGGAGACAATTAATTCTTGTTACGATTACTTTAAGACCCACTGCGAACTTCCTGCCCCCCCCCCCCCCACACCCCCGCGCGCCTTCCACCATTAATTTACCTGTACTCTAAACTTAATTCGTCAAAAATAAAAACACCAAATGAACCTCGTCCGGAATACTACAGAATTTGTTTACGTTGTAATATAAAATTACGATTATAGCTGTACTATATGTTGCCGTAACAACTCTCGATAAATTGTTCAATTTCATCTTATGGTGTTACAACTAGATATCACTAATATCAGTTACAATATAGACTGTGAGGGATCGTTATTTCTCTTCAAGATTACCAAGGGGCTGGTGAAGAATCGGGAATGACGCGATCGGATTCTTAATTCACACGCTCTATTGCTCTTAAGAAAAATAACGATTTCTTGTATTCTACTAAACCATTGCCAGATAGAGCGGTTGCAGCTGAGTGTCAAAAAAATCGCGTTTGCTTTGGTTTAACTTGCTTAATAATTGACGCCACTTTTTCAACTAATTAGAAAACTAAACCACCAGTGACTTGTTCGCAGCCATTTTTTTTTCCTCACTTGGCGTTTACTAAATATATTTGCTGCGAGCTGTGGCATTGGTTCATTGTTTTGTTTGCTTCTGTTGGTGACCAGCCAAAGTGCAGCTTAGTAACCAGGCGTTCTCTTCTCGCTCACATTGGCGCAAAATTTCGTACGTCACCGAATGGCGCGCGGGAGGAGAACGCCTGGGTACTACGCTGGCCAAATGGGTTTAGAGCGTCTTCAATTGATTGTCGAATACAATCATTCGCGTTTGCTTTCCTAACCTCTGTGATTGGCTAAAAAAACTAGTGTCCTTTCTCGACCAATCAGAAGTAAAACCAAAACCAATCATGACTTGTTCGCACGCGTTTTCCCGCGCTTGGCGCCCGTTTCACGTATTTATTTCGAGTTCTGATTGGTTCATCGGGTTGTTACGTCTGTTGTGATTGATCAAATTAGTTTCGTTTTGGTTAGATTACGTCACTCAATTGAAAACCGCTCCAGCTTGATGAATGAGATCTCATTTGAAAACCGCCCTTAACACGACAAACGTCGGCAAACTAGATAGCACTTCGGTAACTTGCCTAGAACAGTGGAACTAAATAAATTCGAAATAAGGTTAAAATAATTCAAAAAATCCGATAAAAACAACAGAAATGATGGTGGTATTGGGAAACAAGCATTTGACACCGTAAATGGTTTAAACCCAGGAGTCGTAAATATCAATTTACAATAATTTCACTGTACAAATTAAAAACAAACTAGCTTGCTAGTCACAATCATGTTGTCTTCTTTACCATGGGTATGACGTTACAACCAGTAACTTATGTCATTACAAGTCAGTAACTTGCGTGACAAATGGAGGAAGTCTGCAATTTGTGTGACGTTTCGTTGCTGTCGAGTTACAAGACCATAGCTTGCGTGACATCTCGCGGCTGCGACGTTACAAGTCAGTGACTTGCACCAGTTTGTTACTTGCAGCGCTCTGTTCCAAACGAGGTGAAAATAATGGCGAATCGGCCTGTAAAGAAAAGAAATAAGCAAAGTAAGTCCGACAGTTGCATTTGAGAAGCAGAGTTAAGGTAAAATGATGTCGTATTTGGTCTCAGACAGGTAAAATGGCTGGCGCTTTAACGTTCCTTTCCCAAAGTTCGTTCATCCTGGTTTACTTTCCAAACTTGGTGGTTTGATCTATGTAACAAGACGTGATTCTAAACAGAAAGTTGATTCATTGTAGCCCGTAGTAGTGTCTGCTTTTTGAACCAGTGGCCAAAACGCAAGGATTAAAACGCCACATACCTGATTCTCTGTTGCAGTAGACAAGTTGTCAATATGCAGTGGCGTTGGCTGGGAGTTCGACGGCGACCTAGAAAGACACCATATGACAAGGGTCCGATAATGAATAACGAGGTATATTAAGCAACTATGATTAGACTGCCAATAACAATTACGTGTGATTTGGTTAGTATACTTTGTTTACCAGGGGCAATTCGCAGTGTTGTGGCCTAAAAAATCACTTAGGACTTGTACATTCTACCTCAAAGTACCCTTCAAATAAATCAAAGTAACATCGTTTTTTAAACCTGTCAGAAACAATCAGAAACTAAACCAAAACCAACCGTGACGCGTTTTCCCTCCTTGGCACCAGTGGCGTATTCTTTCTTCGAGCTATGATTGGTTCGTTAGTTGGAAGTGGCTAGATACGATAAGATTGATCACTTTTATCGGGGATTTGATTTTACGATGTTGTTCGTTAGATAACTGTTCTTAATACCACTGTTATCTATCAGACTAACCAAAAAACAAACTTACATTTTTGCGAGGTCGTTGAGAGAATGAGTTCTGTTTCTTCTGGACAATTTATTTTCATTCCTGAAGAAAATCATATCGAATCACGATGAGCAAATTAAGAATAACAAGCAAAAAAAAAAAACAAACAAACAAACAAACAACAAGTAATATGACGTTTGATAAAAGACACGTACCCCTGAAGATTATTAGCGACTTCTTTTTCATTAAAAAAGGTACGCAAGTCAGGCAATGAGCTTCGTCTCCTGAAAAACACAAGAGAGGAAAACAGATTTAGTGATCGCCATCTAAATGCTGTGCTACAATAGTACGCTGTACAATGTAATAGTAACGTTTCAGTCTGTGAACGAAATCCTCAAGTGTCACCATTCCATGAAAGCCACTAAGCAGTACTTTCATGTGGTACTGTTTATTTTTCCTCATTTTAAATTTAATCATAATTTTTCCTTTCACTGAGGCGCCTCTGGGAGAAAACCGGATAACAAAGATGTGTGGCAGCAAATATAGGAACATTATTATGAGATTAGGAATGACAGTGGAGGTAGGGAGGGGGGTTATCCTCACCAATAACCAGTAAACTGATTTAACCTTTTTTGTCGTGAATCCTTATCTCGAAGCAGTTTTTCATCCGATGCAGAGATGCCTCCAAAATATGTGAAGCGCTTGTTCTGGGCCAACTTGGTCTTGTCATTTGGAACAAACACATGAAAGCTTCTCTGTACATCCACCATATAATTGCTTTGTTTTGCGGGTTGGTCATCAAGATCCGTTTCCAAGTAATTTGGAGCATATGGAGCATTCGGTGGGACCCGGATGTCTGGACGAGCGAGATTGGGACTCCGTTTCCCAGATGTCTTTTCACTCGGCAATCGGACGCGCAGTTTTTCATTGTTGGATTTCTCTTTCTTCTCCTCCTCCGTCACCTTTGTGTTCTTCATAAGATCCATAATGCGAAGATTGCGTTTCGATGCTCGTCCGGATGTCGGTCTTTCACACGCTACTGTGATACCTGAATCGACGTCCGTTTCGGGCAAAGAGAAAATTTCAAGTGGTGCTTTCTTCGCTCGCGAGTTTTTTGTCATCCCGGCGAACGACTTGTTGCGGGTTGCTTTTTTATCTGCTTTCGGAGAAGATGAACCATTTGCTTCTTTCGAACGTGGAACTCGAACATTAGCAGGTAGCGAAGCAGATCGCATATGGATATTCTTCGGTCGTTCGTCAGGGAGGCCGCTAGAAACGCTCATTTTCTTCTGAACACCTGTGATTGGCTCGTTTGAAGTTCCGAGTGCTTCCGAAGGGTTCTCGTCGACGTTATTCGTAATCTCGGACGTAGAGGGCATATACGTGGCACCATCAACCGAAGACGAAGTTGAGGACAGTTTGTCGACTCTCGGTCCGTTCTCTGGTCTGACATGACCGTTAGAATTTGATCGCTTGGGAAGTTCGGTTGTAATGACCGCTTTTCCCGTAAGACTTGTGACTTTCATTGACTCTGCCTTTCTGACACCTCGGCGATTCCTCATGGAGCCAGGCCCTGAGATCAGAGAAAAGGAAAAAAAAAAAAGAATTAAACCGAGTTCATTCCCCAAATTAAAATAATAGTTAAATAAAATATCTCAAATCACCGTTTGGGAAATATGAAAAACAAAATAGCAGCACAGCAGGAAGCTACTAATCAACCGATTTAAAAAATGATATTCTTTCTTCAAGTGAGAGCGCTAAAATCATTAGTTCATTTACACTCAATATCAACCAAGCAGGGAGGAATTAGCAGACGTCTGCACTGAGGCTACCTCCCGGTCGTGCCAATTTCGCTCGTAAAATCTTCGTCCCGTCTCGATTATCTGCCGAGTTAAGACGCGCTGACTAGCGCTGCACAGCATTGGTCCTCTCTTCTAACCGTACTAGTTTCCCTAGCCTTTTAAAGCTCCAAAATAGTAGAAATGGCAAAATAGAGAAAGCAATTGCGAAAATAAAACGCCCCCTGCCCGCTCAGTCTTCACGCGTTCTGGTTCATTTCCTCCACCTAAAAGCCTGGAAGAGGCTATTCTCTCCCCTTCTTTTCACCTGATAATATTTATTTCCCTTACGTGCTATTTTTCTGTCGCTCCCCCACAAACAATACCTTGGGCAGGTTAACACGTAATCGGTTTTTTACATTTTTTTCCTTTACGTAGTCAATTGTAACACTCAAGAAATAACTTCATCAAGTTTTAACTTTCTCCTTAATGTTGGATGTTCTGATGAAACACGCTGTCTCGTGTCTGATGAACAACTTTAAAGTGTCAGCACCAATACCGATGCTTTTTCAGCATTATAGTGGCGATCGTTATGCAAAATTGTCCCATTATTTGCCTAATTTTAGACATGAGAGGAAAAAGTTTAGCCTGTAAAACCAGTGGCTTGTCAAGAAATAATTCTGCATCTGTGTTACTATCTAAATACAAAGATGACAAAGCTACAGTTATTGATTCAAATAATTTACGGTAAAAAATAATAATTAAAAGATCAACTGGCAGGATATTCAACGAATAAATAACACATCGTCAAGACCAAACTATATGTATTATCAGAAACTCATAAGGAGTTGAAACGTGCAACTCGCGTTCGATGCTCGTAAATATTCATTTTTCTAAGTACCATATTTGGAAACCCCTCGCTCCAGTCCACGCACGAGTTTAAGGCGCCAAAACCTTGCGAAGTGTTGCGGCGTTTCTTTGCAAACCTGAATGAATCAATGAAACTGCTTCGAAGTGAACGTCCGGGAATAAGTTTTTTCGCAAAAGTCGTACAATTATTGGCTTTAAAATGTGGTACAGGTTTAATTTTTCCTGAAAAAAACTGTTGTGTTCATCGCCCAAAGCGGATTGAAGCTCGGAGAGTTAAAACGAAGACAAAACGTAGTGGTTCCAGGTTCAGAGGCCGCGGATGGGATGTGGCAAAAACATGTTGACAAGGAATCAAACAACTGGTAAAGCGATCATTCAACTTATTTTGCATTACGTTCTCTTTATTTGAATATTTGGAGCTGCTTGAACTCAGAGCTACATCGACTGCAGGTAAAACGATGTTATTTTTGTAGTATATAGCCGAAGAAAAAGTCGTCCTTTCTTATTCAGCTTATTTAGCTTGATTTTGTAGCGAATCACTGAAAACGTATGACACTTCAATATTATTAAACGGTTCTCTTCAATTTTGCTGTTTTATTTTTGTGTCATTCTTGATATTTCGGTGTCAAAAGTTTTCCGTATAAAATCTACCTTTTGTGAACATTTGTTGATAGTGCGACGGTGAAAGAAGCCGGACTGAAATCATAAAACAACGCTAGACTATTTTGGTTTGGTTTTACAGTCCGATTTAGTTCTTACCCCAGCGCTTTGCTCCATGTTGTTTCAATTACTAATTTTTTTTTGCCTCAAAAATTTCCTGCTCGGTCTTCGAAACCGGTATTTCTTTTCGCTTTGTCGTCCCTACGTTTGAAAGTTTTTCGGCTTCATTTTCCCCAGTTTGTCGGCCATTAATCTATGAACAAGTGCGGGAACTTGGTGTAAAATTACGTCACGTCGTTCACGAAGATTGATTGGTCAGTTCTCTCTCTCTTCATGTTCCAAATATGGTACTTGCGAAAATGAATAATTACGAGCATCGTTCAAAACCTATATATGCGAGTTACACGTTTCAAGTCCTTATGAGTTTCTGGTATTATTCGTTACGTCTCTGTTTAGTAAGTAACTCCCGGCGTAACCACTCGAACCAAATCGAACGTTCGATTAATCGAACTCAATCGAACTTAATCGAACCCAATCACGTGATTGATTGAGTTCGGTAATCGAACACAATCGAACTCTCACAAAAGAATTTGAGCAATCGAACCCAATCGAACATTCGATTGCGTTCAATTGGGCTCGATAAGTTCGATTGAGTTCGATTAGGTTCGATTGCGTTCGAATTGTGTCTGGATTATGATTGAAAAAAAAACGACGGTCGACTGTGGACTCACGGTTGGATTGCGTTCGACTGAAATGGGGGTATGCAGTGTGAAAAGAGTCACAAGCGCGGAATTCCCAGAATAACGATTGTGTTCGATTAGGTTCGATTGAGTTCGGTGGCTCGGTTTGGGTTCGATTGTGTTCGATTATCGAACTAATCGAACCCAATCGTTCGATTAAGTTCGATTGGGTTCGATTGAGTTCGATAACAGTTCGAGTAGTTACGCCGGGGTAACTACACGATCGCGTGATTCTCTCGACCGTACCAAAACCCCGGAAAATTGTGGGCGGCGGAAAAGATTTCGGTAACAAAATTTCGTTGATTGCGGTGTATAACTCAAGGACGTTTTCTTTTGTTGGAATTTCCGGAATCACGGTGAACAAAACGTAGCGTTTCATGTTCCAAAGTTCAACTCCTACGTAAAGTTGACAACTTTGATAAAGATATGATAACTTTGGAAAAAAAAAGACTTTCAAAGGAAAGTGCAGCTAAATTGCAGTTATTTCAATGGTCAAAATTTAGGATTTCGCTTCGCAGACACGACAGTCGGGACCACCTTGCGTTCGGTAGCACAATAAACAGAACCACGCCAAAGTACTGGTAAAAAATAACACTAATTAAAAGATATACGGGCAGGATATTCAACGCATAAATATTGGACGACAAAAACACATCGTCAAGACCAAACTATATATATTATTCGTTACGTCTCTGTTTAGTAAGTAACTACACGAGGGCGTCATCCACTCGACCGTACAAAAACCCAGAAAATTGTGGGCGGCAAATAAAATGGACCTAAAGATTTCGGTAACAAAATTTCGTTAATTGCGGTGTATAATTCAAGGACGCTTTCTTTTGTCGAAATTTCCGGGATCACGGTCAACAAAACGTAGCGTTTCATGTTCCAAAGTTCAACTCCTAAGTAAAGTTGACAACTTTGATAAAGATATGATTACTTTGACAAAAAAAGAGACTTTCAAAGGAAAGTGCAGCTAAATTGCAGTTATTTCAATGATCTCAATTTAGGATTTCGCGCTTCACAGACATGACAGTTGGGACACCTTGTGTAGCACAATAAACAGAACCACGCCAAAGTACTGGTAAAAAATACTACTAATTAAAAGATAAACGGGCAGGATATTCAACGCATAAATATTGGACGACAAAAACACATCCTCAAGACCAAACTATATATATTATTTGTTACGTCTCTGTGTAGTAACTAACTACAAAAGGTCGTGATCCACTCGACCGTACAAAAACCCGGAAAAATTTTGGGCGGCAAGTAAAATGGAGCTGAAGTTTTCGGTCACAAAATTTCGTTGATTGTGGTGTATAATTCAAGGACGCTTTCTTATGTTGAAATTTCCGGAATCACGGTCAACAAAACGTAGCGTTTCATGCTCCAAAGTCCAACTCCTACGTAAAGTTGACAACTTTCATAAAGATATGATTACTTTGGAAAAAAAAAAGACTTTCAAAGGAAAGTGCACCTTCATTGCAGTTATTTCAATAGTCACAATTTACGGCTTCGCTTTGCAGACACGACAGTTGGGACCACCAACGTGTAGCACAATAAACAGAACCACAGTAAAGTGACAGTTTCGTAGCTTTCACCAGAATGGTCACATTTCAGACTTTCATTCGCAGACTAAAAAAAGATATAACCAACTTAAACAACAGAATAAACAGTACCACAAGAAAGCACCGGTCAATAGCTTTTATCTGAATGATCACAACTTAGGTTCTCTTAGGATTTCATTCGAAAGTAGTTTCAAAGGAAGTCACTAATGAATGGCTTTCGTTTGAATCGGGAAGCATTAAGATTCCATGCATAGGATCGAAAGGTAGGACCATTCAATTTTTATTTGGCATTGAAAAGTTTTAAATTTCCAACTAAGTCGAATGGATAACGCCAAATGGTAGAATTACTGTTTGTAAACATGCATGAATTATCCATACTGTATGTAATTTTAGGCTGTTAACGTTCAATATCATTGTTTGTTTTCCACATTAAAATGACTATTAAGGGTATTTAAGAGGCCCCCGAGCACGACTCGAACGCAGTTTTTGAATAATACTAAAATATACCAATTTTGACAAAACATGCTAAAATTGTAAAACATTAGCTATCGTCAAAACAAATGAGAATCAAATACAATAGGACTGTGAAACAAGTCAGACAAAAAGCCATAAACGGTATCGGAAAACCAAGCAACTATTTATAAACTTACGAACGAGCTTTTCCAGGACATGTAACAGACGTAAAAAAACCTTGCGACACATTTTTTTAAAATTTTCTCCTTGGTGTTGGATGTTCTGATGAAACACGCTGTCTCGTGTCTGACAAACAACTTAAGAATGTCAGCACCAATATCGATGACTTTTTAGTCAAGTGACAGTGACTATCATCATGCAAAATTGTCTCATTATTTCCTTAATATTTGACATGAATAGAAAACGTTTGGCCTGTAAAAACAGTGACTTGTCAGAATATAATTCAGCATCTGTGTCAACATGTGAAGACAAAGAGTGAAGATGAAGAATGAAGATGTTGTTAAGAATTTCCTTTGCCAAAAAGACGCCAATTTTAAAATTAAAAGATTTAATATTGACGAGAAAAACTGGTTGCGAAGACAAACCTGTATACATAATTCGTTACGTCTCTTTTTGCAACGAACCATACGCTAGGCTTGGATAAACACGCGGCGTGATCCACTCGACCGAACAAAAAACCGGAAAATTGTGGGTGAGAAATACAATGAAACTAAAGTTTTCGGTAAAAAACTTTCGTTGATTGCGGTGTATAATTCAAGGGCGTTTTCTTTTGTCGAAAATTCCGGGAATCATGGTGAACAAAACGTGGTGTTTCATGTTTCAAACTTCCACTCCTAGGTAAAGAGTTGACAACTTAAATAAATTAAAAAATATAACACTTTGAAAAAAAAGAAAAAAAATTCACAGGAACGGGCTGCTGAATGGCAGTTATTTCAATGGTCACACTTTACGATTTCGCTTCACAGACACGACAGTTGAGACCACCTTGCATAGCATAATAAACAGGACCACAGCAAAGTACTCAGTTCCGTAACTTTTATCTGAATGGTCACATTTTAGGATTTAACCCGCAGGGTAAAAACATAGAACCACATAGTCCAGCATGGCTCAGTAGCTTTTAACTGAATGGTCACATTTTAGGATGTAACTCGCACACTAGACAGTAAAAACTACCTTGAAAACGTTTGAATGCGACGCACTAAGATTTCATCCACAGAATCGAACGGCGGAACCGTTTCATACCATTCGGCATTGAAAAGTGTCAAAATTTTAAAGTCGCCGTGGATAATGCGACCGGTAGAATTATGGTTTTCAATTCTACATGAATTATCCATGCCGTATGCAATTCTAGACTGTTCACTTCTAATATCATTGTTTGTTTTGCACATTTATTTTTGAAGCCCGCCTGCACAACTCAAACGCAGTTTTTGAATAATATCAAAGTATACCAATTTTAACAAAACTTTCTAGAATTATAAAATGGAATAGCTAAAACAGATGCGAAAACTGGAACAGGAAATAAGTCAGATAAATACCCAAACATGGTATCGGAAAACCAACCAAAAATTTATAAATACAGTTTGCTAACTTAAGTGCCCGGACAACGTTTAAATTATTGCACGAAAGTTCTAATTTATTGTACAGAAGGTATCGCCAAATTGACTTACCAACGAAACATTACTTAGAATCTTGACTAACAAAGAAACACAAAATTTACAAGGTGACCTCAAGGCAATCCCACCAACCTTTCAAAAAGTTGCACAGACTCCGGCTGAAATCCATTCTCGCAGGTGAAAATTTCATGTCTAAATACTGTCGTTGACTGAAACGTTATATGCAAGCCCGCTCAACACTTCACGTATTCCTCACAGAGGGGAAAAACTACCATGCAATCCAAACGTTTGAGACGTGTCTTGCTGCTGCCGTTTTCTGCTCTCACATGAAAACAAGTGCGACTAACTTGAATTTTTATTTTGCACTAATTTGAAAAAACCACATGACGTAATGTAATAAATAACATGCTTTTATGTTCGCACGTTCAGGAACTTTCTAAGCTTAGTACAGCGAGTCGCTCTTATTAATACTAATAGAAATATAAACTTACCGTTTCCTATTTCTCTGAGAGACGTTCTCTTTAAAATTCAGGAATATTTCTCCTGTTTATGAGTTAGTTTTACACAATAGAAAAAAAAATTCGTAGACACACCACGCATCTCCAATGTGACTTCAACATGTAAATGCGGAACCCCTAAGGCAATTATGAATCATTTACAGCGGTTATGAAAATTCTCGAAATATTTGAAATACAGAAAACGCCTCTATTTGGAATAAAGCCCTATAATATTCCTGTTATTCACAAAACAAAGGGAACGACAGTTACTGTTAGAGGGTTGAAGCCTTTGACAGCGGTGATTAATTCTCGAAAACAGTTTCAACATTTTTCAGCTACCAGTGAACAAACTAAATCTAAATTTTTTTACCTCTGTGGGAAATAATTAAAATGTTTGGGCTATTTCAGTTTTAGAACAACAATTTCGCTTCTAAGCTGCCAAAAAAAAAAATTGGGCAACTCTTACCCACCAATAAACATTCAGCCAAAATTTGCGATTCCAGCAAACAGTCATTGCAAGTTAAAATTCTGACCTTCCATTTGTTGTCCCCAACCTGCACGCCTCGTACAGCTATGTATAGCTAGCCCGTTTCTTGGCTCCGAATCATTTAGACCGTAAAGAAGTCCTTATAAGTTCAACCAACAATTGAATGAAAAGTAATTTATGGAACTAGACAATTTCCGGCGGAACTGTTCAAGAATTCCCGCGAAATCCAAAACTTATCAAATTTTGGATATTAAACGGCTAACAACACTGCACACTGCGGAATAAATCTCACATACTTTGAGGGACATACCTCACGTGTACGTGCCTCGTTTTGACCCTAGTTTACGGAGACTGCATGCCCTCAAAATCTTTGACGAATTTGACTTTTTATCTAACGGCAGTCAAATGTGAAGCGCTCTCTCTTACCTCGAACTGAATCCTGCGGTGAAAATGAAGTCGGACAAGAAAATTGTTTTCTTAATTCAAACTGGACGATTTCTTGAGGGAATGTCTAAACATGTAAGTCGGAAAGATTCGTGTAAACTAATACTGGCGACAATACAGGCAACTTTTTCAAGTTCAAAAAGTATTACTTCTTTAAAGGTAATTACGTCAAAGAAAAACTAAAATGATTGAAAAACAGTGGCAAAATAAACAGCTGGACTTCATAAACTAGGCTCAATAAAAAAAGTGCCTTTGTCTGTTACACAATGGTTTATAATTTGTCCATCAATGCTTGCTTGTTTCCTTTCTTTTTTGACATAATGTAATCGCTATAGGAAATTTCGAGACGTTAATAGCCCATATACCACAAATAGAATCTTTTGTTGCCAAGTCTAATCTCTAGCTGAGGGCCCTTACGGAGCACGCAGAGCTTAAGACGTAAGTTATCTTGGAAAGTGAAACATTTTACATGTTTTACAACAGTCAACTTGAAAATTCAGCTCATTTCTGCACGTTACAGACACCTTGTTTGAGTTTCGCGCGAATGCCTCATGGGAAACGCGAGTTGCCGCCATAGAGTAATGCTTGTCACTAGTTTCAGACCGGAAAGCACGGGAATTTTTCGCGGCAAACGCAGGCAATACAACTAAGATAACTTTCAATTTTTTGCTGTTGCATAATCGGGTAACCGCTTCATCAAAACGCTCCAAACCACCCGACTATTTTGATTTTACATTAAAACACCTCTGGAGAGACTATCGTCTGAATTGACAGCAAACATCAAATCAAGCGAGCTTACCAAAATACAAGGGCGGCTTGAGTATCCTTAGTTGCTCAATGGTGTTGTGATGTTTGTCCCCGTCGTCGTACTCCACATAATACTTGCCGTGCTCGATGCCAATCACTTTACCTGCAAGTTTGGCGGGAAGACTCGGCCAATGAGCGATCACGCGGCTTCCTGCGGAGACAAGAACACAGTTCACGTGCCTGTTACATAAAAGCCTGGTTTACACGTGTGGAAGCGCGGTGGAGTAGTGTTTAGCGCGTCGAACCTTTGATGTCTTTGATCGAACTTTAGATCGCGGGATAGGAAGGTCGCTGGTTCGATGCTTGATCTGTGCATCGTGTCGTGTTCTTCCTTTAGGCCTCACTCAAACAGATTCAACATCATCCAACAATGCTGAATACCAATTTGTTGTGCGATGTTGAACGGGATGGCCAAAAGAACTTTACATCTCGATACAATTGTTGAATGCGTTTGGCCATCTTATTGAACGATGTTGAAAGTTGGTGAATTAAGTATATTAACGTGCATGTGTTCAACATTGTTCCACGTGCCGGCCAAACAAATTCAACCTTGCTCTTCGCACCTGAGACTATAAGAAATCTCAAATGATGCTGGATCAAAACTTTGATGGCAACCAAGTTTCATTCAACACCATTTAACATCATTCAACAAGGTGACCAAAGGAATTCAACATGCTCAATTTAACAACGTTGAACATATCGACCATATTGGACCTATCGAACATGTTGGACTCGCTGGTCTGAGCCCTTCGAAAAAAATCCTTACTCCACGCCGTCTTTCTTCACCCAAGTGTAGTTAGGAGACCAAACAAATGCTGGGAGGGGGGGGGGGGTAATCCTACGATGGACTAGCCTGCGTACAAAGTAGCGTTTTCGTGATCTTTTCTCACGTTAGAGGCGTTTTTACGCTTTTTGGCTCGGCAAAAGTTAATTCGCGCTGCCGGAAGAAAACGCTGCCACGGAGTCGCTTAACACGCAGGCTAGCGTTGGACTAGCACCCGACCACTGGTCAAACTTTTGCACTTCACGTTGTAAGCGCTCTTATCTGAACTCCCGAGTCGCTATTTTCTAGTGGTGGATCTTGGATAATACCTTTGGAGTTTCATTGGATGGCCAACTAGTAAAAAATAACGTGAACTGAATCAAACTAGGTAAGCTTTTGCGCTTCGTGTTTTATGGGCGCGGAATCGCGGAAGAGACCCGAGGTCACCAGTATTCAAGGACAAACTTAACTTCAGTAGAACTTGAAATCACGCAATCGGCTTCTTCTGTCAGGGGCACCCAACGAGAAAATTTTAGGAAAATACTTTAAATATCATTCTGTTTTCTTTGATCGTTTCAGAGCCTTTTAAAGGCACATTTGTGTAAGCTAATACAGATTGATCTGTTCCGCGTTTTTAGCTGAAAATTTAGGCCGCAGAAAATTTTAGGAAACAGAATTCTATCCGCCGAATTTCCGAGCTGCTGATGGCTCAACGAAAATGCTAGCTGACCATATTTTGCACTCTAAACGATGTATTTGTCCCTCCGAAAACAATAGGAACTAATAAGCCCCCTTGTTACGAAAGTCCGAGGTGACGGTTCGCCAAAGAAATCTCTAGCTTTCACTCCAATTAAATCCGAATATCTCAGGCGATGTTAGCCTCCGAACAGATATTCCCCGAAACGAACCGTTGGGTGCCCTGTTCTGTTGTGACACAAAGGGGTCTTGACTGATCAATGAGTGGTAATATGAAGAAGCATTCTGTTCTTCTCGAGAAGAAAACGTGGACATAATTTTATTAACTTGAGAAGCTAAAGGCATCGCCTATAGCGAGATCTATCAAGTAAAAATTAATCCTGTTGCACTTCCATCATTCCCCTAGGTCTCTGTTAAGTCTCAACTGGATCGGCTCCCAAAGATATGAAGCTTTTTAACGTAAGATCTCTACCAAAATTCTGCCTTGTATATTCATTCACTAGCAAGTAAAATCCGCGACCAGTAAGCGCACTTACCAATTTCCAAATCGCTGGCTTCCGGCGTTTGATCAAACACCACACATTCCGGGTCAGTTCTGTCATGAGCAATGGTGTCTCCATTATCAAACTTGATGTGCAGCATTTCTCCAAGTCCCGTCACCACTCCTTTGTAGAAATCACCATTCAGAGCCTTGCCCCACACTCTAGAGCCAACACGAATGTAGCCTGAAAACAACGGAGATAAAACTGTTAATCCTTTAATAACTAACGGAGTCGAAGTAAAAAATGCGACAAATTATCTGAAATTTACTTGTGGGAAGTGAAAACAAAATAACAGCACAACTTGAAAGTACTGCTCAACAGCTTTTATTTGAACGGTCGAACTTAAGGATTTAACTCACAGACTCAAAAGTTAAAACCAAATTGAACAACATAATAAACATCACGTTAGGAGAGTAATGCTCTCTAGCTCACACACGTGACGATTTACCCACAGCCAGTGAAAGAGCATCACAGGAAACTGCTGCTCAGAAGGTTTCAATTGAACGGTATGAACACTTTAGGATTTATTCACAGACTCAAAAGCTAGAACCGCCTTGCCCAGCATAATAAACAGCACCTCGAGAAAGAGGGGTGTTTTAACTTCAGCATTTACCGACTGAGTTACAAAATAAAACTGACGAGAGCGGTGAAACTAGACACTCGTCAAGGCTTGGATTAAGCAAGAACAAGCGACGACAAAACAAACAGTTGGACCAGAGCTTAGAAAAAATTTCATTAACTCTCAAGTGCCCGTTAACGAAAATTGTTGCCGACTATCATAAAAATCCGAACCGGTTCCAATTCTCGAAAATTCGATAAGAGCGGATGAGATACCGCGGTCAAAACGAGAGTTTGATCTCTTGCCAACTTTGGTTGTTTTAAAGAACCATGATAGAAAGAAGGCTTAAAAACTGTTCTAGAAAATGCTTGTTTGGCATCAATGGAGATTTGAAACGCATCACACGGAAAGAGAACACACCTGTATATGAAGAATTTTCCGAATCTAGCATTTTGCACTCAAATAAAGGACGAAATAAGCGGTTAGTTTTGAAATAACGAGACGCTGCAACATCTTCTTCGTGGCGCCTGTGAACACAATTATTGCGAGCTTGTGAAAAGAGCCATGACAGGAGAGTGAAAAGCTTTCAATCGAGGATGCAAAAGCGAAATTGTAAACAACTGAAAACGGTTTAGTAGGAGATGAATTAATGATTCTAACAAGTAGAGCCTTGTAGCGAGCCTGCCTTCGAGACAGTTCAGAATACGTTTATGGCGGATCATTTGCAAAAGGAACATTTATAATGCATTTGGAAAGGAAAAATGGTTGTTTCTGTCATTAGAAATATAACAGAAACAAAATAAGGCGACTTGAGAAAAACTGCTCTCGTATAAATGTGACGTAAATATGTTTAGCAAACAAGGCAGATATGAAAATAATACAACGTATATTGGATGGTTTGAGCCCTGAAACGCAGGACTTTATCAAGACCTTCTCGCCCACTTCGTTTTTATCAGTAAACTTTCTCTGCAAAGACCATATACACTTCTTGTGTTAACTTCTAATTGGGGAGATTTAAAAGTCAAAGAGGAAAGAATGTAAGACGGTAAATATCAACCGCAACCAAGATTCGTACATAGAAAGGGTACAAGTTGTGTTTAAGCCAAAAGTAGTGAAGTCATCGTCACTGACTGTACAAACGTACTTTGTACAAATGTACGCAAGTGTAAAGTCAGTTCTGTTGTTGTTGTCGCACTGAGTGATGATTTTACGCTCCAACGATAACTAAACGTGGCTGTAAACGTGGCTGTGGGTTTACAGGGCTAACAGCAACATTCAAACGAAGAAGATTAGAGAAAACGTAATGTGAATGTCACTCATTAAGAAGTCATTCAATTGTTACTTTATCGGCAAAAACGACGATAACGACGGAACAAATACCATCTAATTTTATAAGGCAATGCAAGCGACAATTCACTCCGAGGAGTAAAGTAATGATATGCTGATTTTAGCTTTGAGAGGTGGCATAAGACATGAGGCCAAAGAGTTTAGTTTTTATGTGTTGCGTGTGGATTTGACAAAATTAGCCTGTTACGAATAATCAGTTAAGCGAAAACGAATGAAGTAAAAAAGAATAAACGGATAAAGCATCTTCCGTTAAAATGAGAGTTACATTTAATCCTGCTAGTCCTTCAACGAGTAGCAAACATAGGGCCTTCGGATCTCGGATCAAACTGTAATTTACAGGCAATGACGGTTCTTTTGAATTAAGAAATAATAAATCGCAAGATAAGCAAACAAGGAGAGATAAATTTAACCAAATTGAACCCACGTAAGACGCCGAGTAAAGTCCGCTACGTAAGAAAAAAATTCGCGTGGAAAAAAAGAAGAAAAAGGCGTTTTTTGTTTTCTGTTCGCGTCTTGATTTTACTAGCTTTCCCGCCCGTCTGAGAGCTAACGAGAACGTTTTTGCATAAAGGTGTGGTTTAAGCCACTTACCCACAGTAGGCCTTCTTGAAAACCTCTCGCTTGTCGCCCTAGGAAAAACATTCATGTAAATAAGCCTCAGCTTAATATCTTAGATGGAAATGTATCTTGCAGTCCACCTGTAAAAACACCACGGCAACTTAACACCTCTTTTTAAAATAATAACGGGCTCTTCGCACCTTAACTTACGTTGATACAAAATTTTGACTACATTAAGGAAATTTCAAATTAAAGCGGACCAAACATTTAAGACTGCAATCGACCAAAGGGTTGAACAAACCCTACAAAATGTAAGAAAGGAGCTATTTCACGTTACCTCTGAATTTTGTAGGATTTTCTCGCGCTCATTCGCGCATCTCTTTGAGCTTGGTGTTCTGTTCTTCCACTGCAAAACAAAATAAAATTGTCTCATCTCGAAGCTGATATTATTCAGTTCCATGTCGCAAAGAACAAATAACGCGCAAAAATAGCCCAGCCAAACATAGCGCGAAAAAAAGTGAATAAATGGAACACGAAATACAGTGTTTTTATGGACTCCGACAAGAAATAAGTCCAGAAATTTGCTTTTTGTACAACCACAGTCTTCTATCAAATATGAAGTGATGTAACGCAAGAACAAAAACTGTAACGCATGTACCATTTGTGTGCAAAAGCTGTAACGCTGGAACAAACATTATAACACTAACAGAAACACTGCAATAGTAGAAATACTACAACATACGTACTTGTAAAGACAATGCAGTAGAAGTATAAACACAAGTGCTGTAACCCTAACATCAAAATTGTTTCAAGGATGTGTTTTGATGAGGCAAGCACTTTGTAACGTGAGTGCAAACATTGTCACACTAGTACATACCTATATCTGTAGCGAGATCCAAATCTCAAGAAACTCGAAGTTCTTTGTGGCTTGTTAGTTGTTTTGACAAGTCTGTGACAGAGAGAGAAAATATTTTTTTGGGCCAGTTTCACACAAAGCACAAATACCATTGTTAATACTAAAACTGAATTAAGGTGAATTACGTTGGCTTACGTTCAGCCACATAGAAAGACAAGGTATGAATATCAAAGAGCCATGAACTCTTAACCATTAACTCATAACCATGAACCAAACATTGGAAACAAAGGGGGAAAATACTCTATCGATACTCTACTACGTTTCTGATACTAGAAATGTCTCTTTCGCTACGGATGGCGGGTACAGCAATGGACTGCAAAAATTGGACCAATTTTTTTCAAGTTCTTCTTTACTGTCCAGGGAAAATCGCTAAAAGTTTATTACGGTTTGCTTTCCCTTTGAGAAGATCACTTGTTATCTCCCTCCTGGTGTTCCAGGATAAGAAAGAGTGCTAGGTTTTCCGTAAATTTTTAAACCAAAAACGTAGAATTCTCCATGACATATTAACCATTTAAACCCGTTCACTACCATAGCCAAATGGCTGGAACTTTTTCTCTGTAAACAAAATTGTATTTTAGGGTGAGCATTCAAACGAAAGTTCTTCAAAAGTTCTTTCCCTATAATAGGGTTTGTTTTGCATTCCGTATTGGGAGTAATGTTCTTGAATTTTGATGAACGTTATTTCCTATGTATAATTCTTAAGTTGCTGATTACGCAGCTGAATGAAGGGGTTGTGGTAGACACCGGGGACGCGTGACGCATGAGATGCTTAAATAACTACGTGCGTGACTTGTTTGTCACGTTTGCAGGAGACTTCTGGCTCGACTGTAATTGAGATAAAATAGCGGCTGCTTGTTATATGGCGTAAAGTTACAAACAAACAAAAATTTACCTGAAGAATGTGTGGTGTTCAATGGCACTTTTCCAAAGGTGCTTAGCATCATGTGAACTGGGACATGTGTAAGTGAAATTTTCTGTGTGTCTTTGGTCCTGTGACAAAAAGAAATATGAAAAACCTCTCTACAGTATTGTTTATTGTTCAGGCCTGCAATTAACAAATTAATTCAACAAGAAGCTCTGCAACTTTTAAGATGGGCTTACTCATTGGATGTACACCAGGTGGCACTTAGAAAAAGGTTTAAAGTCAATTCACAAATAGACCATTGCATTTCATACCTCTCGATACTCCAACAGAAACCTGCTTTTCTTGAACGCTATTTTGGTTACCTTTGGCCTAAGGAAGTGAAAACATAAGAAAGCATTCAGTGACATTATAAAAAGCATAGATTATTGGTATAATTCACTACCAAGGAAAGTAATCCATAAGTCATACTTTATCTTACTTACCAGCCAAACAATGCCTTCTTCTCCTTTTCTTTGATGAACCAAATTCCCCGAGGAGTCAGCCCTAGTTGACACTCCACTTTATTTTCTCCCTGAAAAAAATACAAATTGTTGTATTTTGACAATTCTTGGCCAGTTTATCAAAAGCCAGTTCCTCCACATGCATCTCGAGAGGCATGGGAAAGAGGAAAAAAGATTGTTGCCCCCCCCAAAATAAAATGAAAAGAGGGTGGATTATAAGGAGAGAGAGGATCAAGAACTTCTTTGCTTGTCCCCAGCGTACCCGGGGCCTGTTGCCAACATTAATTTTATTGCTTGTTCCTAATTAAAAGAGGTAAAATCAAAAACAAGCTCCAAAAAAATTTCATTTTCCTCCCTGCAATCACCCTTTTTTTTTAGCTTGGTACATCTGTAACAAGATGCCTAAATAACATTTTAAAATAGTTTTAGAATGTGTATTTATCAGAAAATTCTTGTGAATAGGGCAACCACAGCAGTAGCAATAGATTGTGTACATACCAGAACATTGTGCATGTCAATGCCATAGAAATCCATGTTCTTTATTAACTTGAGAAAGTTGACTTCACACTCAGCTGGATTCAAACCACTAAAGAAAACAAATATTGTGCATTTTGGTAAAACATTTCAACCTGATTAATTTATACCAAGAGTTTCACAGACCAGGACTGTCATTAAGTTTTAGTCAGCCATTCTTTGATCTTCACACCCATGATAAACTTGTTCCTTTCAAGTTCACCCATAACATTGACGTCTCATCAAGCATACTTTCCCGTTACAGATGTTACAGGTTACAACCCTTAGTGACAGCCCTGCAGACAACTAAGCCATGATAGAAACAGGTCACAAAGTAAAATGTTTCTCTTACGCAAAGTTTTTTAAACAACTTCTTGACATCTTTTTGATAAGTTTTGGATGGCTACCTTTTCATCTGTTCAATCAAATCAAAGAACTACTGAATGAAAGGATGAGTTACAAACTGACCATGAAATTTCACCCCTTCACCTCACAAAGTTCTTTCATTTTAATTGGCCAGTTGACATGCCACTACCCTTCAGATCTGAAGTGCAAAGTGTTAACCCTAAGACCAACCCCCCCCCCCCCGTCATAGGACACTTTGTATGTTATTATATAGTGTGACACAAGAGTCAGAACCAGTTAGAACCAGTTCCAGTGGATTCATCGTAAAAAAGGAGAAACATGCAGTTGTTGTTGAATTGTGTCTTATCTTTTGAGCTCAAATTCCCCACTACACCTTACTCTTCCCTCATCAGGTCTCTGCTTATAAGCAGTTAAATATGTGGTGTATGTGTGTGGCTGAAACCACAACTGAGTGCCTGATTATAAGAGGAATTCACCCATAGCTATACGAAGTGTCTGTTCGATGAGGTACAACTGTACTTACACAAGAGCTTGGTGCTTCTTCTTTATCTCTTTCTCCAACTCTTTAGTCTTAATGGATAAAACAGGACAAACAAACTTTGAGATGCACTTAAATATTACTTTGTCATGTGAAACTATACAAAAGAGGGACTTATTAGGGGGGGAGGTAAAGTAGATGGAGAATGGGAAGGGGGGTATTTCAAAAAAAATCTGAGAAAACTAGAGCTGTACACATATTTTTTTCCCCAATGTTTTACTGACACCAATAAAACAGCAAAATACCGGTAAGTGAGTTGTGTAGCACCATGTTACAAATACTGCATCCTTAATCTTAACTTGATGATACATGTACATGTACTCTGGACCTGGCCTCTGATGCGGGGTCAATAGAGCTTTCTTGTTGTTTGTTCATGTTTTATTTTTAACAAGGTGGTGAACAATGTACCTGATTAGGAATGAACTTGAACTCTGTGATGTAGTCAGTTGATGGTTCGTGGAGTTCAGGTTCATAATCTCCAAGATGAGCTGTGACGACAAACATAAAACATTGAATATCATAGGCGGGTCCAGAACTTTGTGTCAAGAAGAGGGGGGAGCAGAAAGGTAGTTGTTACTAATGGTAGTTTTAACAAAATATCAACCTTGGGCCTTAAAAATTTGATTAATATGCAGAGGGGGGACCACTCAACACATTTACATGATTTTTGATCTCCTGCTTGAGGTGATAGATTTACCTTGGGTAAATTACTTTTAATAGAATAACTTCTCAAGTTGGTGCACAAAAGGTTGTGAGGCTAAGATTGTGCACACTAACACAGCATACTCGTGTCATATCTTCTGTGCATTCTAACTGAATAAAGCATACGGGTGACATAGGGCATGTGCATTATAGTAACATAATATTAATAGTTTTCTGGATTTAAACAATCATTGAGCACACATCTCTTTGAAAATTTTATAAACATAAATTAACTGATTAGGAGCACTTTCTGCGAGTTTCTTTAAATTGAGCACAAATAGGGTACCAAGAGGCCTTTCTAGTTAAACCCTTTATACTCTTTAAAATTATAAGAAAAAATTAAAACTTGAATGTGTTTTACACTCTTTGTACTCCCTTGCAACTTACATTGTAAACTATAAGCTGTCAAGTCCACACCAATCTTTAAGGGAACTTCAAGTCTACAAAAAAGGGAGAGTCACATGTATGTTAAGTCACATTTAGTACCAATAACACTTGTAGTACTTTTTATAGTCTTCAATCATCCTTAACTTGTAATTTGGTTGTTGATTTATTCATGACTTACTTTCCTTTGGATATATCCTGCTTGATTTGCAAAAAGAAATGGTATCTGCAAAAAATTACAAATGGTCATTCAATTTATAACATATACAAAAATTATGACAAAGATTAAAACATAAAGTAATACAAACTTTACCAATTAAACTGCCTCATATTCACAGGACTCACTCTGAAGGTTTGCACAGCTCATACTGAAGTAACAATGTGTGAATTGAAATTTCCAAAAATTATTTAATGGCACCCAGTTAATACAATCACTGACAGGAAAAGTTTTGGTTGTTTTTATGGGGTGGTTATACAGGAGGATAGTGTCAATTATGATAGCCTACAGAAAGAAGGGAGGCACAAGAGAGAGAGAGAGCAACCAAAGAATAAAGTGTAAACAAGAAGGCAAAATAACTTAAAGGCCAACCATCAAAACAGTTTAGAGAGACAGCTTTGACTTTTTTGTTGTACCGTGCAATTTTCCTCTGACTCCCAAAGGCCCCAGCCAACTACTTGTAATTCAACATTCCCATTCAACAACATTCAAAACTGCTAAATTCAACATGTTAAACATGTTTGGCCACCCTTTCAAGTGATGGTGAATTGAGATGTTTGATGAAGATGAATGAAGTCTGATAGTCATCAAACTATTGATCCTATACCATTCACATTTCTCTTGACCATTTGCTCTCTGCTGCGAAAAGCAATGTTGAATTCATTTGGCCAACTTGTGCAACGATATTGAGGACATTGTTGTGCAGGAAACACCAATCTTCACAATTCAGCAACATTTTGCATCATTCAACAAGGTGGCCAGATGCATTCAACAAGTTTACTGAAAAATCTTCTTGTTGAATTCATATCGCCACCTGCTAAGACCAGAGTTTTCCTTTTTGGCCAGCAACTGGTGATTTTCGCCGCCTGTGAAGGTCATCGTTGCTGGCAAGTATTTTGTATACAGCACCACAGGCCCTCCAAAAGTGTGCTGATGCACCCATTACACCTCCACCTGTGTTTGCTCCATCAAATGCAGCATTATTTCAAAAGGAACACCCTGTAAGACTTTGAACCAGTAATAAATATTCACCTGGTGAGTTCCTCAGTCAGATCTTGTGGTTCAGCGGCATAAAACCTGACTCTAAAGTGCAACGTGAAAGGTGGTCCAACTGGAAACAATCACAATTACACACAGTGATATGTTACACATAAATGAATCAAGCAATGCATTCATTTTATTTTGTTTTTACTGGTGTGAGACATACTTGTAATAATATCAAAATACATTGTATGACCAGTAATATAATTATAATTCACAGTTGGACCTTTTGTAGATGAATGCACTGTAGACAAAAAAAAGTTGGCTGTTTACCAGAAAATTTATGGTTGTTTAATAGAAATTGTCAAGACAGTACTTGACTCAGTCTGGGAACTATTACTACTGACAGAGATATCACGAAGACAATACATAAGGGTACACAGTCGCTTAAACAAGTTGCACCCTTGTTAGAAATATTATACCATTGTAAATTAGCTGCTATTGTTATGGGGGCAATATCGCAGAGTTTTTCTTTTATTTTGGTCAAAAATGTGCTAAATTAATATCTAAGTACCTTGATCATTTATAATTTTTTTCTTGCCTACCAAGGAAACAATATAAAGTGAAATTTTTAGAGAAAGAACAAGACACAATCAGTTTTTACCAATTTAATAAGAAACACAAGTTCAGAACTTGAAAATGGCAGCCCCAGTATTTCAAGTTGAAACCCATTTTGATCCTGACCATCCAAAGCCAAAGGCAATTATTAACAGTGTCCATGCATTAGACATGGCATTTTTAGCAGAACTGGGCCATTATTTTTCGGTTTCCATTGATGAAGATGTGCTTTTGGCTTTTCAAAGTGTTTCTTAAAATAGATGATAGTCTCCCTTTAACTTTTTAAGCCTTATACTGTGCCCCTCAGATTTCTGTAGCACACACCCTATTCCAAAATGGCGGAAAATACATTTACTCTTTTGTCTCATTGTTAATTGGCCCTTGTTGCCTTGATCCCATCTGCAGAATTCAAAGGAATAATGGCTTAAAATGAGGCAACGAGGGCCAATTAACATGGAGACAAAAGAATAATGAACTTTCCTCCACTCTGGAATAAGTTGTATAAAGCAAGTACAGCTGTAGGAGGATCAATACTCCCCTGGATGGGATGATAAGTACCGTCAGAATATTTTTGTTTTTTAATATTCACATGGTTTAGGAGAGACCATGTGAAATAAAAATTTTAATAATGTCCTTCTCTAAGGAAACAACACAATGGCAGAGACGAGGCTTCAACTGCCGAGCTTGCGATCAAAAGTCTGGTCAAAAGTTTGAAGCATTAACTACTACATCACACCTGCACTTTCAAGACAGGGCACTCAAAAAAAGTTAACTAACAGCTGCATTATAAACCATGGATTTCTTACTTCTGACTTGCTTCTTGATTTTCTTCAGTGGATTTAACCAGTGCTGCCACGAACAAAATAAATAAATAAATGCATGTGCAAAGAGCAAATACAACACCAATTAAACAACACTGTCGGACAAAAATATCAAAGCAGGCAGAGTTTATGATCATTTTTTCCAAAACGTACTGAAACTTGATGTGTGTCCATAAACTGAAGTCCAAAGTAGTCTTTCTCAACCAGATCAAGGTTCTTGAAAACAAGATCAAGAAGTTCTTGTCCTTTGGCCTTTTTCTAAAGACACCAAAAAAGAATTGAGTAAGAATTCAGTGTCTTGCCAGACCATATAAGAATTAAATTGTAACCAGCATATTAAAACCAACTGTCAGTCTGCTTGGGAAGAAGCAAATATAGGCTAAATTTCCACCACTCACTTGGGTGAGCACAGGCCTATTTCTCAAAAGGGGCTGGTAATTGAGCCTAAAAGAAAGACTGAACAAGACAGCTCATCAAGTGTACACAATTAAGTCATCATGCAAGGCCTGATACATACAGTGTAGCCGAACCTCAATATCATACAGACTCGACAGGAAAACTGAAAATAGTCTGGATATATAATCAAGAGTCTGGACATGTTTTTCAAATATCATACAGACTTGGCAGAAAAACTGAAAATAGTGTGGATATATTATCAAGAGTCTGGACGTGTTCTTCATGTAACTTGAAACCGAATAAATCATCGAACAAGATCTACTGAGGAACGGCAATGGCTATTTTCAGAAGAACCTGTTAGTAGTGACAGATACCTAAACAAGCTGTAGGCTGGACCTCAAGTTTTTCGGGTATTGTTCTCATCCATTTCATTCACTGGGGAATATGGAGTAATATATAAATGAAGCCTGTTGCAATTAACAACTCACACTTCTTCCACTCAAAGATGTTATGACTAACACTTGTATATTTATAAATTAATCAAGGTAATTGAGGCCCAGATAGTTACGGTTTGAACATTTGAATACAAAAGATAAGAAGACAAGGTTTGATTACTTTGACTAGACTTTGAGGAAATGTTCCCACATCAATATATAAAAAGTGTTTCATTGGTTAGATTAGGTTAGGTTAGGTTAAAAGGTCCGCAACAGCCTCTACCTGCCATTTTATATTATTCTACTTTATGAACATCAGAGGCAGATCTAGGATCTTCTGAAAGAGGGGGGTGTAATTACTAGGGGGAAGGCAAACATCCCTGGGCCTAGGGGGCTGTAATTACTAGGGGGAAGGCAAACATCCCTGGACCTAGGGGGCTGTAATTACTAGGGGGAAGGCAAACATCCCTGGGCCTAGGGGGCTGTAATTACTAGGGGGAAGGCAAACATCCCTGGGCCTAGGGGGCTGTAATTACTAGGGGGAAGGCAAACATCCCTGGGCCTAGGGGGCTGTAATTACTAGGGGGAAGGCAAACATCCCTGGGCCTAGGGGGCTCTAGACTATGGCAGTAAATTTTCCCAGTGAGTTTCAAAAGGGCAGATTATAAATTACAGGATTTCTTCTGAGAGGTTTAATGTACAGTTAAAAGGAGAAAAAGTAACAGCAAATACGGGAAGGGCAAATTTGAAAAAAAAAACAGAACAAAAAAAAATTGGTCAAGTTGGGGGGGGGGGTACAACCCTCTCAATGACAGCCCAGGACCTGTCTCTGTTGTGTGATTAAATGAGCTGTTTAGCCCTAGGAAAAATTCTGTCTCAATGCCTGGCCATTTGCCTAAAGCAACAAATATCCAGGCAAAGAATATTTCTTTTCTGCATAATGTTTTTTTCCTGTATTTATGTGTTATTATAATATATTCATATATATCTGTCTCTATTACTTTTCTTTAATCTGTATATATAATTACTTTTCTTCAATTAACAATATTTAATTAAACATTACTTGAACCTTTAGTTAAGTTTTAGAGAAACAGGATTAAGTTATTAGTTTTATAGTTTTGTCTGTCTAGAATATCACCTCAGAATAACACTTCAGAAGGGGTTTAAAAATATCCATACATGTCATCTTGATAATATGCAGATATCAACAAGGAATAAATCTTTAGTCAGCCATAACGATGTGTGCCTGAACTCTTGCTTTTACCACAACTGTTTATATGTCACAAGTCAGTTGAAACGTCAAACTTCATATTTTTTTACCTGAAGATGTGCTGACAGACACCTAGTACATTTTTTGGGAAGAAATTTACCAATACCGTGTATTGCATTTTAAATAACTATTACAAAGCTATCACTGCTGATTGTTTAGACAATAAAATAAAACAAAAAACAAAGAAAGTGTAATTTCGAATTGTTATTTTCATGGAAAGTTCGTTAGAGAAATTTTCCCTCGCAGCCTTTGACTGGAACCAATTGTGTCTGTCATCAAGTATAGTATTTCTGCGGATGTTATTTGGGATAAATCAAAGGTTAACATCCGTGATTTGGGTATTTTATAAAAGCCAGATTGTCTACGACGGACAACATTTTCTTTGTTAACCCACCTGTATCAAGGAATTCAAAAATAAACAACGAACGGTCGCATTCGATATTATTAGTATAACAAAGCTATAAACGGTTTGCAAGTTTGGATCCATTCTGGCGTCGAAACGTAAGCTTATTACGAGGAGAGAAATTTTTGCTCGGAACGCCCCGTATGAACATCTATTCTTGTGTTAGAGGTCAACAAAAGCTTCCTTCTGTTTCCCCGCAGACTGCTCCTCTGTTTTATTTCTCGAACAAAAACGGCTGAACACACAGACAGGGTTATCTGACTCGAGCTCGCCTGCGATGAAGCTTTGCACGACACAAGAGTCAAAATAAAAGTGAGCAATAGATAGATTAGTTGAGAAAATAATCGATTGCTTGCACCAACATTAAGATTTTATCTCATCAAAATAGATCCCAAAAACTTGCAAAGTATCTTCTGTTTTAAAGGCTTCGGCAAATATTAGCTTTTCTAGAAACATTCCTTTATGCTAAAGCCATTCATGCAAAACAGCTTCGAAACGTATATGTTATTTGACGGAAATTAACCACTTCGCACGTTGAAATCAGCAAGGGTCACAAACCATGAATTACCAGTTAAAACCTTCACAATAGGTGGCTCGGAATCAAAACGTCTAACTCTTCGTTTTCACACAAGACAATATTTAAGAGCAGTAACCATAAAAACTTACGTTTAAGTTGAACGAAAGGTCACTTCCATCGAGTAAGACGATGACAAAGTCCAAAGCATGTTTATCTTTCTTCTCTTCTTTGTCCTTTCCAAATCGCCGGCGAAATCTTCTACTTAACCTATACATGGTAAAATGCAGCAAAAGATGTCTTTCACTTTGCAATCACTGAAACATGGCTTCTGAACCGGTAAAAATTGACGAATTCACTTCATGTTTATTTATTTCTGGCTGTATTTGCTGCATTCCTCTGATTCCAATCCATGTGAGCCCGCGTGCAAGGCTGCCCCTTCGGAAGGTGTCGACAGCAGTCGGATTTGATCGTATAACTTTCGGAATTACGTTCGGATCGATCGATCTTGCTGTTTCTCTTTATATATTTTTCCTTTGCCGAAACATAATCACTCAAATATAGTTTATTAAAAATATTATGTAGAAAAATTCCATACGAGTTTAACTGCAGAAAACCCTACCACTTGGAAAATATTTATCGCAAATATTAGCATTTTCAGGGCATTACTTCCGACAATGACCCGACAACAACCCGACGACAACTACAGCTTTAGGTACCAGGCCCACAACTTACGCGGCTACTCCGCGCGTGTTTTTGTCACTTTCGAATTTCTTGATCATAGTTGATGATAAGAGAATTCTTTGAACAGGTAAGTTAATATTCTTTCTCTTAGGCAAATTCAGAGTAAACATCACAAGTAAAGCAGCAATTTTGCAGTTTAGTGTTGCTGTCCCAAACAGGACTTTGATGCCTTGCGTGAAGCTCACAAACCCTAACCCTTCACCAGCAAAGTTCATGATCACAGAGCGCGCGGTAAAACAAATTATTTTGATGACGTCCCTCTTATATAAAATGGCATTACATCTCGTATAAAGTACTGGTCTATTCCACAATCTGAAACGTTAGATGAAACGGCATTTAGTGATATTACTGAATGAGGAAACTGTTAGGATTAAGGAAGAGGAAGAAAAAGGTGCGGCATACAGTCGCGTTTTGCAAGTCATTGTAGTTCAGCTGAAGTTGATTTGGTTTGGTTTAAGCTTAATTTCTTGAAGCAATCGTCGTTATATTATATTATATTCTATTATATACCTGAGTAAAAGTGAAATATGGGTATAATATTACAAGCCTTTCAGCATATCAAAGTCTTGGTTTCCCTATACTTACACTAGTTTTCAAGTGTTATGAGACCCTTTATGATCAATGGAGTGAGTCAGCAACTTAACTTTGGTGATATAAGTACTTCATATGTATTCCAGAGATGTACAGTGAAAATAAAGCCATCTATTTGCATGACATTAAAAAGAATGGCTCCTTCAGAGTGTACATAAATAACTGCTCAGTAATGTAAGAATTTTTCCAAAGTGAACTCACGGAGAGGTGTGCAGTGGTATTCTTTTTCTTTTTGACTTTCAAATTCTCCTCCCCCTCTGAACCCAGGTCCCAGAGGTTTTCTTTCCTCTGTGCAATTTCCCTTGAGAACCTCCAGGACCAGGGCACCCCTTTCAGGACCACTTCATTTACTATGCTGTTTGTACAATGTTTCTCTTTTCACTACAATGAGAGGGAACAATCTTAACCACCATATTGCTGCTAAGAAAGTTTCTAATGAACATATCTTGGGAACCCGAACTTCCACTGGTGAGCTACTGATTTGGACTGAAGTGTTCTGAAATATTAATTTTTCGAGTCATGACTTTATTTTTCAAGTGACACGTGACCATGATCGAAAAAAGCCTAAAATTCAAATGGCATATACCATAAATTAGTGCCAATAGTTAAAGAAAGGGAAGGTGCAAAGTTTGAACTAGCACGTTATTGAAGTTCAAATTATGATAGTGAAAGTGACATCATAAAAACACATACAATTTTCTTCAACAGCATTTGTCAGAAGATAAAGAAGGCTGGTTTATCTCTGATTCTTTTAAAAAATGTACCTCTGTCTCTTTTCCTTTAAGTTTAGATATTTCTCTTTTGCCTCAACCCATAGGAACTGCTACTGCTAGGTTTACTATTCATCTTGCACATTCTTTTCACAACATTTAGAAAGTGAAATTTCCAATAAGACAATATTCTGTAATATACTGAAATAGGAAAAAGGAGCACCTTATGTGCCACATATCACAATAAGGCCTAATTGAGTACAGGAATGTTAATATTGGTCACAATAACTAGTAATAAAGAGCCCAGCTTCAAGTTCACCAAGATCACTGAATAAAAGAGCAAGTTGCATTGTTCCAGTGTTATCAGTTGTCTGAAACTGAAGTAAAATATCCACAATATCCTGAAGTGAAGTAATACAAAGTTGTGAAGAGTTCAACCTTCTCATGGGTTTTGTGAGTGTTTTATTTCACATTGACACCCTGTACATACAAAATAATATGTGTCTTCTGTCTTTTTGTTCAGCAGTCTTAGGGAACCTGGAAACTGCACGGTTCAGGGTAATTTGTGTGTTAACGCCAAATTACCATTTAGCATTGTTTGTTCAACCACTGGAGATTCTCTGACAAAAGGGCTGAAACAACTATAAAAACAATTGACACTTTGACTTTTATTTCCGACAGGTGAATGTAAAGTAAACAGGCTATAAACAGTTCACCATGATTTGTACTCGGTACTGTGACTTCAATGAAACATTATCAAGTCATGTGTCCAAGGCGTCTGGTTTGCCAAGATGCATCATGGGTACTGTACCCCCTGCCGTGCTCCTTTTCTTCATCTTCATACTTCTTCTGATCCAACTGTGGAAAAAAAGGAAGATCCATACTGAAATCCAGCGGTTGTCGCTCTTGTCTGATGTGGAGTCATCATCTGTTGAGGAAATTGTAAGAGATGAAAACAAGCCTTGTAGCTGTGTGTTAAAATGCAAGCGCATTGGAGGACACTGTGAACTGGAACAAAGCTCCATTCAGTTTATTGCAAACCCAGCTGAGTTTGTCCATGGAGACAACCGCACATCATTTTTGTACACATTTCAACAATTCTTGCACATTTGCCTTGTGCTTGCTCCAATTATTGATGTTATAACCAAGGCATCCATGGCACCCGAAAGATTGCAAGGGTATGTTGTTGTTAATGATGCTGGGACGTTCTTAACATGGATCCTAGCATTTTTCATTCTACGTGCTGAAAGCAAGCAGTATTTCAAGGCACACATCAGTAGACACTCTTTTGGCATGCTTCTGTTTTGGACATTGGCATTCCTAGTTGAGAATTTGTCTTTCATCTCTTGGAATAATCCCCACTGGTGGTTTGGCCGGAATACAAGTATCCAGGAAGCAGAGTTTGGCTTGTTTGTGACGCGTTATACAATCATGGCAGTGGTCTTTCTTCTGGGATTATCAGCGCCAGGGCTCTATCGGCCACCCAAGCCACAAGTGCCCATCAAGGAGGAACCAACATTTCTTGAAGGAACAGCAGTAAGGCAGTTTTGTAACTTATTTTTAACATGGTAGCTACTCATTAGTACACTGAAAAAAAAATACAAAAATGGCTTAGGTCCTGTGTGGTAGTCCAAGACAACCTGTCTTGCTAGTATCTCGCCAACTTAATACTAACTAATTTAAATACTTCAGGCATCTAAACAAGCAACAAAGTGCCCTGAGTGGGTACGTTAAGTTTGAGAGCCGCTTGGCTGAGGGACATCTTCTGCATGCTAAGGATGAGGAAACAACTGACACTTTTTAGACTAGGATTTCCTTGCTTTGGCTTACATAATTTAAAAGTACATGTGAGAACTGCCTTGCACAGCAATATACATGTAAACAGCAAGGGTGGATCCAGGAAATTCAGAAACAGGGGGTTGACAACCCTGTTTCTGAATTTCTGCTGTTTGTTTTTTAGGCAACTGATCGCCGTGGGCAATCCACCTTTAAAGATTTATGGTTCAAGACAAAGATGCTGTGGCCTTTCTTATGGCCTGCTGATAGGTAAGTATAAATTGGTTTTAACCCTTTGAGCCCTGATATAAAAATGCATATTCTCCTTACTGTTCTCCATGCACATCTTTTGGAACTAATAAGGAGAATTTGTCTAGATATCGAGACATCTTATCCTTGGTGATCACTTCCTTATTCTCATCACTTGAATGTTTGAACAAGTGGTGATAATGTAAAGAGAAATTTCATTTTCATCACTGTTAGGGCTGAAAGGGTCAAGGATTTCAACTTACACTGTAACAGTTGTGGCATCAGTCGCAATCAACTGTTTCTTAGCCTATAACCTGCAAGGGAGGTACATGTATAAGAGAGGTTGTTTAAAAAAACCTGGAGGCATTCCCTGGAAGCATAGATTAAAATGAGGTTAAATCTAATTTAACCAAGTCAACCAACAACGAGGATGTGGTTCGAGTGTTGGTGGTCAGCGGTTGTTCAGGTGCTGTCAGGCTCAGTTTGCGTAGTTTTACTGCAATGGTGGGCCGTGACTGCTTGCATATGTAGTGTCTTGGCATTTTTGTGGCATTCGGCTTGTTCTTTCTACCCCAGCCCTTCCTCCCTCTTTTTTATTTTTAATTTACTTATTTTTTTCTCTCCACTGACTAAGTCGGTGTAACGGGTGCCAGGACGCGTGGAACTCATGGCTGGGTTGCAGGGATTTGCCAGCAATGGAGTAGTCTATCTGGGGGCCGGCTGACCACGGTGGAGGCCCCTGGATATCCCAGGCACCCAACCCATTGTGGTATGCGAGGCAGTTGGTTAAACTACTGATATGAGTTGGCACAAGTTAGTTAGGGTCGTGTAGAACAGGAAGCTCTTGAGAATGGCAGTTGATGGCATATGCTCCTGAGAAGGAGCGATGGGGTAAGAAAGAACCAAGACCACATGACCATGCATCCTGCCATTAACCTTTTCTAATCATATTATTGTTGTTGCTGTTACAGGGCCCTTCAAGTCAAGGTAATTGTGTGCTTTCTTATCTTGGGGGCTGGCCGTGCTGTCAATGTTCTGGTTCCATACATGTATAAAATAATAGGTGAGCCAAATGTCATTGTGCAGTTTCACCAGGCACAGAATTTAAAGTAAGAACATGAGCTATAAGAAACATGTAGTTTGCATTTTGACCGAAAATTGTTTCAAGCAAACAGCGCTGAAAGATTTAGACTCTTCAATAACATTATCACCCTACCATCAGTTCTGTTGTCCTGTATCTTTGATTTGCACATCATCTTCTGCAAATATCCCTGATTACACACATACATACATAGATTCCCTCCAGTTCTTGACTGAGCTCTATGTACCTGTTTAACTGCCTGCCATTTTGAAAAACCAAAGATTTTTTCTTTGTCCCACACTCGCAACATGCTGAATATTCCATCTTTTCTTATTTCTTCTCCGAGCTTAAAATTCACCATCTTTCTTTATTTATCACCTATAGGGCACTTCAACATTGCTGATCCTAGCAGTGTGCAGGACGCGTGTCACCATGAACTCAGTAAATATGACCTATGCTTGCCACGAGTCTCCCAGTAGCTCATGTGGTTAGAGCGTCCGACCGGTGTACGGAAGGTCATGGGTTCGGTTCCCGTTGGGGACTCAGATTTTTTCTTTGTCCCACGCTCGCGACATGCTGAGTATTCCATCTTTTCTTGTCATTCAATTCCAGTTTGAAATATTTTGTGCTGTTTGCTTGGAACAACTACATGTTTCTTGTAGCTCATGGTGAGGACCATTCTGTATAGCATAGAAAGTACCACAACATAGTGCTGTTCAGTAGGTATCATTTGAATGCCCACTGCACACTAGTCTTTCTTCAAGACTCAAAAGTTATAACCGTGTTTTACTGAATAATCACCATCACCACGGGCAGAAAGGAATGCTGAATAACTTTAATGATCACATGCATGGCATTTGGATTACCACACACGACATACTGCACATAATTTCTCTCTTATTTCTCTTATTTCACCAAGCTTACAGAGGATCCTAGCAGTATGCAGGACACATCTTTTGTAATGATCTTTAGGCTAGTAAATATGACCTAGCTCACCATGTATCTCCTACACTGTAGTAGCTCAGTGGTTAGAGTGTCTGACCGGTGTACGGAAGGTCGTTCCTGTCCGGGTCTCAGATTTTTTCTTTGTCCCCCGCTCGCAACATTCTGAATGTTCCACCTTTTCTTATTTCTTATCCGAGCTTAAAATTTACCATCTTTCTTTATTTATCACCCTACACCATACTTTTGGCATTGCTGTTCCTAGCAGTATGCAGGATACGTGTTAAGAACTTAGGTATTATGACCTACACTGTAGCTCACCACATGTCTCCCAGTAGCTCAGTGGTTAGAGCATCTGACCAGCATGTGGAAGGTCGGGGTTTGATTCCCATCAGGGACTCGCATTTTTCTTTGTTCCATGCTCATGACATGCTAAACATAACACCTTTCATATATTATTAAAACATTTACTAAAACATTTGTATTTCTTTGATTGTAGTGAACCACCTGACACCAGGAAAGGGTGCAATCACAGACCCCTGGCATCTGATTCTCATTTACGTGGCATTAAGGTTTTTACAGGGTGGAGGTACAGGAGGCATTGGGTTATTGAACAATATTAAGGCCTTCCTGTGGATTAAGATTCAACAGTTCACCAGCAGAACACTTCAAGTGAGACTCTTCGCACATCTGCACAGGTAAAAATGTCTGACATTTTAACTCCTGTATGCCTTCACTTGTTTGTCCCTGACACCAAACCATTGATAGCTATCTAACACTGACATGGTGCACATCTGTGAACTTCAAAAAGGGAAATGTTTTTTTGAGGGAGGTACTTGTTGTGGAAGGGTGAGGGTAACTACCATGTAAACAGGATTTTCAATTTGAAAAAAAGCACCAGGAGGAGCTATCAGAGTAGCCGGAGCTTTACTGTGGCACAACAAAGTCGCACAGGGGAGGGTACAGGGGAGGGTACAGGGGAGGGTGCAGGAGAGGGGAACTGGGGGATCCAGGAAATTTTTAAAATTTGCATCCCCGGAGATGCATTCTGGTACATTTTCAGTGACAAGAAGAGTTGTTTTGGTAGGCACTGTACACTTGAATTAAATCTTAGGTGAAAATAATCAGCCACATGCATGCTACATTCGTCGTCTGTCAGCTATCTATCCGTCATTGATGTGAACTGGTACTTTTGAGTACAAAAAGTACCCGGCACAAATGCTAAAAGTAGCCGGGGACTTCCGTCGCGCGTCAGGTGCTTTTGAAAACCTGGTGTAAAAGTGAGGAGGACAACTTTTGATATTTAGAAAGGAACCCTCTGAGAGGTACAAGAATCTTGTTTTGTGGTTGTGGCTTAAATTCCTTTTGACACCTTTGGTACCAATTCTGTAAAGCAGTAGCTGCCACTTTTCTGGTCAATCTTGTAATTCTAACGACGGTCACTGAACAGATTTTAACACTATAAGCAGTACCGGACCATGAATATTATCCCCTAAAACCTGATGTCCACTTATGGGAATCCTACCCCCTACATGGGCAATCATTCACAGGACACTCAGGTACTATGAAAAAAAATTTGCTTAACTATTAACTCTTTTTCTCAACTTAATTTTTGCAGCCTATCACTTAGCTGGCATTTGAATCGTAAAACTGGAGAAGTTATCAGGATGGTGGACAGAGGCGCTAACAGCATCTACAATCTGCTGAAGTAAGTTGCTTTGTCTTGTGGAGATCTGACTTCAAATCATGTGCTCTAGTCAGGTAGCAAAAGTCTTCAAAATTAATATGCAGATCTTATTTTCAAACATGCATGTCAGTGTTTCCAATCAAAGTTTTGTCCCCTCCCCCTTTACACCCCACCTTTCATCTGAGAAGAGGGGTTGGATGGAAGTGTAGGGGCCTCAACCGCTGTCTGACAAGCAAGTAATGCTAGTGCTGTTTTTGTACCCTCAGCTACCTGTTGTTCAATATTGTACCTACATTTGCTGACATTGGTGTGGCGATTGTGTACTTCATTGTTGCTTTCAATGGCTGGTTTGGATTACTCGTCTTCCTAACCATGGCTTTTTACATCGGTAAGACTGTCACTGGACAACAATATTACTTTTAGAATGGCTTACCTGAAGAGTACTTGTTGAAGGTCTCTGTCATCATGCTGTGATGTTACATACTTAGGTCCTTAGATCTATAAGAACATTTACACTCTTTCCAGGAAGGATAAGCAGTGTTGTCCTGGTCCTTACTTTTGGGAGTACATGGCATTGTTTCAAATACTATTATTAATTTAAGATTTTAAGCAAAAGGGGTGTGTATTGTAATTGTAAGGCAAGCATAAAAAGAAGCCTTCCATGTGTACCCAGTTTTTGCATGCACTGCAGGTTTGGCATTCTAAGAACAGATTTTTTTTATTTTTGTTGTGCTTGAAGTCAAAATTGAGAACCATCTTCTTGTCGCAATTACAAACATTGTTTTTTGTACTGGCTGTTTGCTGTTGCAAAATCTTTACAAACACAGCCTTTTAACAAAGGAATAACTGTGCAGTGCATGCAAGCAGTGGGAAAGTATATCAATATTTTTCTTTTTTTTTCTGCCAAAACTGTAATATATATGCCCATTTTACATTAAACTCTGCAATAATTTACATGTAAATATTTTGCAGGTTTAACCATTTTGATCACTGAGTGGCGAACCAAGTTTCGACGTGAAATGAATGAGAAGGATAATGCTGCCAAGGCAAAAGCTGTAGATTCCCTGCTGAACTTTGAAACTGTAAGATGAAATTTGAGCTATTTTGATTTGTTGTTACAGTCTTGGCTTTAACCCTCAGCTCTGCCGCCTTGGTGATTCCCTTTAGTGTCAATTCTCTTGATTCTCTGACTGTTAATTAAATTTAGTGGTAAAAGTCCAAGAAACTTTGGGCCTAGTCCAACAGACTGAAATATCATAAGTTGATAAAGTACGATCGTCCTGGTGAGTGTAGACGCGAGAAGGTGGTGATACTGACTGATGTTTTGACAACATGAGTGAAAGTCATCATCGGATCATCAGAGTCAGATTTAGATGACTTCCGCTCGGGTTGTCGAAGTGTCAGTTAATGTCACCACAAACGGTCCATCTCAGGACTACACTCACCTGGACGATCATACTTAACCAACTTATGATATGACTCCTGGTTTCAAACCATTTACAGATCAAAATATGCCATTTGGCTCATCAATGCCTGCAGTTAGGTGTGGTTTCTGTAGCATATAGGAACAAAGGAAAAATCAATTTTTATTTAAGAGAAATTCGTTATTATTTTGATCACATTCTGCAGGTTAAATATTACAGTGGAGAGGACTTTGAAGTGGAAAGACTTGATGAAGCTATTAGGGACTACCAGGTGCAATTGAGGAGATGTGCATTAATTATCTTTATTTTATTAATATAGGACTGTTTTTGTGAGTGAATTTGTACAAAGACAAGATCAATAATAATAGAGTTAGCCTTAGTCTCTCCAACTATGTGATAAGGCAAATGATTTGCAGCTAATGTGGTTAAACAAAACCATACCACTACTTCACCTTTCGTGATACCTGAATATACACTTTTCTTCTAATATCCTCTTTTTTTTAGCCTTTCTCCCTTCCTTTCCCCTGCCTGATACTAAGATGTAATAATAATGCATGCATGTGTATGAAATAATGTATTTGCTAATTAAACCTTTTGTTTTGTTGCATTTTGGATGTCTCGTCATCTTCATAATGCAGTACAGTGATTATTAACTTAGTACTTATTTATTTATTTATTTCTCTATTTATTACCACTGTTTTTTCCTTTTGTTGCTGCTAGGATTGTGAGTGGGAGACCATTGCTTCTCTTGCTCTCTTGAACACAGCTCAGAACACTATAATCACAGCAGGCCTGTTGGCTGGGACACTCTACTGCGGCAAATTAGTGGTTGATGGAGTGCTAGGGGTGAGTTCAAATACTGAAATATCAGTTGTCTTAGTAAAAATATACTGTAGATCAGTTAATAATTAAATTTTATCAGATGGTCTGTGTATGTGTACAGTATGTCCACTTCTTCAAAACTGGATATTTTTCAACAATGAGATTATTCAGTTGCCAATGATTATAACAGATTAAATGATCAATTAATTAATAATAGTGATAATAATAATAATAATAATAATAATAATCATAATAATAATGATGATAATAATAGTAATAATGATTAATACTAATAACACACGATAAGCCTTGATACATCATATGATTAGGAGTTGGGGTTTACTGAAAAACTTCAGTAAACTGAAATATTAAAACTAATGCTGTCCGACGTTACGATGGTACTACCATCATCAAGGCAAAGTGGCTGTTTCATTGTGGTTTGAATATAAATGATTGAAAAGGAGGACATCAGCCTTTGTGGGTGATGTACTTCTAAATTACAAATGAAAGTCAGGGGGACACAGGCAGTCTAGCATCATAGCTTGTAGACTGGTAAATGCTGTACAAATTACTCGGTACCCGGGAGTTTACTTCTACATTGTATTTTTGCATGGCAGTAAAAGTACAGTCACGTTACATATAAACAGGCATTACCTAGCTTTGAGCTCAGTTGCTCAATTGCATAGCTGGCTAGAGCTAGCAGTACTTTTTGGCAAACATTTTGTTTGTTTTATATTGTTTTCACTCATTTATATTCAAACCATGATGAAACAGTCACTTTGCCTTGATAATGATGGTAGTACCATCGAAACGTTGGACAGCATTAGTTTTAAGTCTTGTTAGTAAGAATGATTATTCATGATTTTGAATAATTATTTAAAGTGCTAGTGTCTTGGATTTAGAAGTAACAACTGATTGAATTTTGATGTCTGCATGATTTTTGTAGGTTGGGGATTTTGTTTTGTTTGTGACCTACACCCTACAGCTGTACATACCTCTGAACTTTCTGGGCACTTACTACAGGTGGGAAAAACTTTATAACTTACAAAATTTTTGGATGTTCAAATTTCCAACAAAACCAAACATCAAAAAATTTAAATATCTGAAGCATTTCAAATTTACACGGCTGTGAACAATCAGAGTAAATGTTGACAAATGTTAAGTTAACTTTTGTTATGAGGGAATCACCTTTGAAGAAATGTGAATTTTACCTTTTTCACTTGTTGATTGGGGAAGCCTAGTTAAGTTAACTTTTGTTTTGAGGGAATCACCTTTGAAGAAATGTGAATTTTACCTTTTTCACTTGTTGATTGGGGAAGCCTAGGGTTTGTCTTAAGCAAAAAGAATGGGTCCAAGAAGAGCTTTTTTGTCATCACTTCATTCCATTCTGCTAAAAATGAGCAATTATTATAAAGGTTTTATTTTTTGTTTCAGGATGATTCAACAGTCATTTATCGACATGGAAAACATGTTTGACTTGTTCCAACAAAAGAGACAGGTATTTCTCAAAATTTGTGCATAACATAAAACAACCACAAATTTTGTTGTTTTTTGCTGCCTTTTCTAACCCATCATCCTGATTAAGAAGACTTGACAGTCAATTCTAGTGAGTCATCATGTGGGCTTCATAATGTGGTATCTCTAACCCCCCCCCCCCCCCTCCCCCAACCACCCCGTATGAGATGCTAGTCTGTTGCAAGTTTTCCCTGACAAAAGCAGTTCCTCTCATCTGTCGTTGAGTGAAGTAGAGTAGAAAGAGGCAGCCTCGTTCCCAGTCGTCCTTGGCGCGGGATCAAATGTGACGTCACCCGACGGACTCGGCAGGAGAATTCGCTCGGTTCCAAGCCTCCTCCGCTCACTCGCATAGCTTAAATTGGCCTGGGGGCGAGGCTAGAAAAGAGGTACATGCAGCAACACTCTATAGCCTGGAGTGAAGCAGAAAATTTTCAGGAGCAAATGCTTGGCTTCTCACTAAAAGGATTGCTAAAGCTGTTAGTGTAGGTTTCCACAACATTACTTGTTTTCGGGAAAATTCTTTCTTAAAAATAATTAATAAGACACTGAGCAGAATTGTTTGGTCTGAATGCTCAGTGCATCACCATCTTTCAGATCAACCAACCATTGCTCTAACCACTAGAGCACTAGGCCTGCACACGAAAAGGACACCTAGTGCATTCAATTAACAATTTCTTTCTTTCTTTCTGAAATTTTTTTGGCTTATCATCATCATCATATAATATGTGATTTGATTAACTGTTCTCCACCCCTCACGGAAAAACGGCGAAGTTACCAAAAGCCACAACACCATTTCTATACTTTCCTGGCAAGGATGTGCGCAAGGTGTTCAGCAGGGCTAAAAATTAACTTCAGTGCTTGGTCGCCACTCGGGCCAGTATCCCTGAATTCTTAGTGGCCCAGGCCAAAATAAAGTGGCCCTCAAATTTTCTCTGCTAACTTAAAAAAATTTTAAACCATTTTTACTCGAATAAACGCCTCACGGATGTTTCGGCCCGTGTTTTCTAGTAGGGTGTTCGACTGACACGCCAAAAGAAATTTGCTTGACCTTAACATTTTCTTGAAAGCTCACATTTGCCAGTGTACTGTCGAGAAATTGGTTAAATTGTTTTCATAATAAAAACTTTGTTCGGTCTGTGTTGGGAATCACTCGTCTCGTTCTTCCTTGCCCTATAGATCAGAACATATAGGTTCTGACTTGGTCCATAAACTCCCAAAGAAAAACTGGACCATTTTTTCCTAATACGGACAAAACGATCTTCTCAACGCCTATAAACTACAGTATCACGATTCTCAGTTTCTTTCGAATGCTTCTGAATTCAGGTGAAAAGTAAGCCTATTATATCGAGCAGTGTTGAGTGATTTTGCCGATATTCATGTTTGAAAACGTACCGCATCTCGTGTCAACAAAATCAAAATGGCGTCTATATATCGGAGCAATCTAAAAACTCGATCACGAATGGTTTGAATTTTGCACTTTAGAACGAAACTTTTACTACAATTGATGAACTTAGAGTTGAGGAAAGAAAGGAAAGAAAAGAAAAGTACTTCAAGGAAAAACATTTAATTTTTTTGTTATTGTTATTCTTTTCGTACTTCTCAAATCGTAGTCGCCCTTCGGGCGATCAAACCTCAACTTTTAGTGGCCCCTGAACACTTCTCAGTCGCCACGGGCGACCGTGCGACCGCCAAGTTTTAACCCTGGTGTTCAGTGGTGAATTGTTCGCGGGTGCCAGCTAGTTATAATTATCTTCTTTTTTTTTGGACAAAATTTTTACTTCACGGCGAAAACTTTTAATGCTGCAGCGCTTGACTGATACAATTCCTTTTAATTTCCTTGTAAGACAAAATACATGGATAACCTGATAACCTGTCTATGGGGAACCAACGAGAAAGCTAGAATATCAATAACCAATACTTAGAATGTAATGCGTGCAACAGACAAACCGACTAATTTTACTAACAATACGAAGGGATATTTGATTAACAAAAGACGGATCGAAACGCACCAATCATGTTTTACAGTCTTCGCAGCCACTAACATCACGGCTTAACTGATCGCGAGTTCGTCGACCAATCAGGGCAGCGGCCAGAGACTTATTAGTCCCGACGATTCGCAATTCATTTGACTCTAATGATGACTTCTTCTCAGGTTGTCGAAACGTCAGTCAATGTCACCACAAACAGTCCTTCTCAGGACTACACTCACCCGGACGATCATACATTACCGACTTATGGTAATATTACTTGTTGCTTATATTGTAACAGGTGCTGGATGAACCACACGCTCCAGATATCAGAGTGACCAATGGTCTGATAGAGTTTGAACATGTCAACTTTTCTTATAACCCAGAGTAAGTTCTTCGAAAAGAATTCCCAGATGTGGGTTTCTCAGGCTCTTCTTTCACTGTGTCATATAACTCTTTAAAGGAGGTCACTCCAGGAACCGTATATTTTTTGTACTCACCAATTAAAAGGCCACATTGAGTTGAGTTACTGACCGTTGTTTGAGCTTCCATAGTGCATCCGATCCCAATGAAATTCCTCTCCAAAGAAGCAAAAAATTCATCATCGGGCGCCGCCATTTTGGATAGCGCTTAGGAGCCTGGCCGCTTATTCGTGAGCCTGGCCGCTTATTGGCGCGAAGCTCAATCGCAGCTGGCCAATTTTAAGTGCATAGCTTTTAGGCTGCTTCTTTTTCGCGGTGCCGTTGTGAACTGAAAAGGGAGCTTAAGCAACCACGACGGCAACGCCAAGGAAAACGTCACTTTAAAAACTCAACTCAGTGTGGTCTTTTTACTGGTGAGTACAAAAAATATACGGTTTCTGGAGTGACCTTCTCCTTTAACCCACGTTGGTGACAAGCATCTAATTTCTCCTTGCAATGTCACTTTCTTTTCCCGCTTCACGTACACTTCACGCTCCCTTTTCTTCCGGGTTCCCGCCCCCGTGTCCCCCAAGAATACCCAGAACGACTAGTAATCATCCTCTTTTGGATCTGTTCCGTTTTCAGAATCAGTGGAATAGTTCTCTGTTCATTCTGCATGTTATAAAAGAACAGGGGCGAAACCAGAATTTTTTCAAAGAGTGGGGTGGGGGGTGCAAGTAAAAAAAACACAACAGCAATATACTATTATTTTTGTGATCAAAAAGCTATAGACATGACGAGTCAGACCAGTTCGGAAACTTCCCGGAGGAGGGTCTCACCCCCTCAATCCTCCCCCTGGATCCGCTCCTGCAGAATGAATAGAATAGCGGTATACTTGGAACAGACAGGGCTGTGTTCTTTGGGAAAAGCTTTTGGTTCACTTGGATTCTGCAAAATGTCGTTCGTTTGGGAACTGATATTCTGTGTATTCTGTTATTCCTAAACTACTGTAAGAATAACTATAATTCATTGTACTATTGTAATATTGGCTCAACCCTTAGAATATGAACACATCGAGCTCTAAATGTAAAGAAGATCCTCGCAGTTATTATATATGAAGGTATATTACGAACCAATTTAATGACCAGCTCCCAGTTGGCTTGTTAGCTCAATTGGTTAAAGCGCTGCACCGGTATCGCAGATGTCAGGGTTCGAATCCCGGCAAGCCTGATTTTTTCAGGCTTTCTTTTCGCAACTGCATAAGTTGCGTTAATAACTGCGAGGATCTTCTTTACATTTATTTCTTCATTCCGCAGTTCAAATATATGAATTTCATATATTCATAATTTCAACATCGAGCCCTGTTGTTAAAGGAGTGTTGCAAGTATTTTGTTCTTTTTTCACAGGAAGCAGATCATTAGGGACCTGTGTTTTACTGTTTACCCTGGGCAGACTGTGGCACTAGTTGGTCCTTCAGGAAGCGGCAAGAGTACTATCATCAGACTGCTGTACCGCTTCTACGATCTGGACTCTGGACTTATCTCCATTGATGGACAGAACATTGCGAAGGTTGGTGTCCTGGTGACCTATTTTCGTCACTAATAATCTGGCTAGAGGACACTAGTCAAGATCGTTCATCCTCAATTAACTTCTTTCGTTAGAAAAACTACCTACAGTGGAACTTCGATTTAATGAAGTGCTAAGGGACTGGCGAAATTGGTTCGTTATATCGAGGGCTCGTTTTATCGAGGTTCTTTTCCATACATTACACTATTACTGGGCTGAAAATTATCGTTCGTTATACCGAGGACTTCGTTGTATAGAGGTTCGTTAAATCGAGGTTCCATTGTATCTTTGTGCATCAGTCACTTCCAGCAATGCCCCCTCCTGCCATTCTCGTTATGATGCATTTGCTCACGTTATCAGTCTCGATGGGACAGCCAGAGATCTTAAGTACACACGCACTGCGATTCCCCAATATAGAGAACGGTACTAATATTACAACAAAGTTCAGTCCTATTCGTTGGCTTTCACGTAGCAGTGATAGACTTCTTTGCATTCGTATCCCATTATCTGCCTTTATATTACCCTCTAACGACCTCCATACATGTTCATCCACCATCATATGCCTTCATCCACCTTCTGTGCCTTCATTTACCATCATATGCCTTCATTTACATGCATCGTCCTTCATATTTGTCTTCCCTGTGGTGTTGACGACCTCATGATTTTGACTGCACAGAATCGTGGCTTTGTTTCAGTAACGGTAGTGGCAGCAAAGAGAGATATTTGGTGTCAACGGTGGCAGAGTGATCACGAGAAGATTTCCGAGAAGAAGCAGTTTGCCAACACTCTGAATTAAATTTTGCTCTGAGGCGAAGAATTTTACTGCTCCTTTTCTGTACTGAGGTGGATTTGAACATCTCATTGGTTCTCACTATTTGGAAGTTGCCTTTTCGTTTTTCAAAAAATGGTGGGATTGTTCGAATTTAGAGTTGTCTTTTCAGTTCATGAAGGAAACCTGGTTAATATGTAATGAGACATTCTAGCTTTCTAATACAATCACTCGCACTTTAGTCGAAGCATTATCTAGAAACACCGTTTATAAGAAATGTGTAACTTAAAAAAAATTACGTTTCTGCCCCCCCAGGTTACCCAGAAGTCTCTGCGTAAGACCATAGGAGTTGTTCCTCAGGACACAGTCTTGTTCAACAATAATATAAGGTACAAAACAATGCTCCTTTTAGAAAACCGTCTGGTGTTTGGTTTACGTGAAGAACAACAACAGGAATTCTCTTTGTTCACGTTGGCATTCCGTGATCTCCTAGTCAGCATACAAAACAACAATGAATGAGGTATAAATGAGGTAAATTGATAGTGACTGTAGGTATCAAATATGAGAAGAAGTCGTGAGATGGTCATGGGTTATTTTCTTTTAAAAACGTCCAATTTACAGACGTTTGTACGGCTGTCTGACAAGAGTTGCCATCTAGTCATACTAACTTCCATAAATATTGCAACTCTTGAATGTAGCGTTTCAGTAAATTTTGTTTGGCACGATTACTAAATTTTGCATGGTCTGGTCTATCGGATGTGAAATTCTAAGTGCAAAAATTGCTCACGTTATCCTCACGTTTATGCTCACGTTAGAGGGTCTCCATCAGTTAAAATCTTCAACATAAACTGTATTTGCTGTCATCTATAAAAACTGGATTTAACAACTAAGTTGATAACGTAATTGGCCACCGTAAAGAAAATTGAAAAGCTGACGTTTCGCGCGTTAGCCCTTCGTAAGGAGGAATCAGTTTACCCCAGCGAAGGGCTAATGCTCGGATCGTCAACTTTTGAATTTCTTTACCTTTTCAACTCAGCTGATAAAACCATACTCTTGTGTTTCACGTCCCCACCGACGCAGCACCACAGTTGCTATAGAAACTAACCCCTTATTCATTTGGTGTTACCTGTCAGGTATAACATCCAGTATGGCAGGATAGGTGCTGCGGATAGTGAAGTAGAGGAAGCAGCATCAGCAGCCGATATGCATGACAGAATACTGACTTTCCCCAATGGTACGTACCATAACTGACAGCTCTTAAAGACTGAACTTGTGATTTCTTACCACCTAGATCTTGTGGTTGATCTCGTGTTGCCAAGGTGGTTGCCAACCACTCAGCTCAATTCGGTGTTTTGTCGTCTCGTGTTGTTTTCTTAGACAACAAACTTAACTGCACTTAATCCCCCCCCCCCCCCCGCAACTGAGATGTATATGTTGTAGGTTAAAATGAATTTCGGGTCAAAATGATTTCAAGTAGTTTTATTTGTACCGTTTTGCCTTTGTTTCATTTTGATGATAATGACTATAAAACAAAGGAAATACAAATCAAACTAGTTTGAAATCATTTTGACCTGAAATTCATTTTAACCTACGACATATACATAGGTATCGTGATTGCGGTCGTATCTTATAGAAGTTTCACCGACGAACCACTACGGAGTCCTGTTAAAATGCGAGGTGTTACTCTGTAGTGCTCTAAGGAAAACCGCTCCGAAACTATCGAAGTTACTGATTAATGTATTTCATAAATCATCTCACCAACAAAAGAAGCAGCATCTGTGATAAGAGTTGTTCAAAATTTAGATACCTCAAAAAAAAAACTATCTAAAATGCAGCTCTTAGATAAGTCGTTCTTAATCTTATGTGAATATCAAGCATGGTGCGTTTCCTTTCCCCAGGTTATGAAACGATCGTTGGTGAACGCGGGCTCAAGCTCAGCGGAGGCGAGAAACAGCGTGTGGCGATAGCGAGGACACTGTTGAAGAACCCTCCTCTTGTTCTCTTGGACGAGGTAAGTTTGGTAATAAGTACTAATTACAGCGACTCTGTAAAAACGGACACCCTAACGACCAGTTACGGCTACCCGCCTCTAACCATAGTTAATAAAAGAATCTGGTTATGAAGCTCAGCTAAGTCCTTTGTTTTATGTTTTTGTTACCGTTTTTAGCCTTGACAGTGCACAAACAACAATAGGTTTTGAATTTTGCATGAGCAACTAACCAATAAGAATGTCACTGTTAAGTTATTCAGCCATAGTGTGCGAACGTAAAACAAAAGATTGTGCACTGTCGTAGTACTTTCAACATAAATTGCGGCACCTTTGTTAAGGCCTTTGGAACTTGCAAAGTTTCATAACCAGTCCCTCGAGTAACTATGCTCTAACTTAAAGGCCTAACAGGGACGAAAATGAAATTTCTCTTTACATCATCACTACTTGTTCAAACATTCAAATGATGAGAATAAAGGAAGTGATCACCAAGGATGAGCTGTTTTGATATTTACACAAATCTCCTTTCTAGTTCCATATTAAATGTTGGAGAACAGTAAGGAGAATGTGCATTTTCATATCAGGGCTTGTAGGGTTAAAAGAGCAGCGACTTCCACCAGCTTTGTAATCACCTCGTATCCAGCAAGTGCGTCCATGTTTGCCACATTTTTGGGCAAAACGTTTGCTTCGTGGTGAAAACTTTTGAGCGCAGCGGCACTTGGCATAGCCTCCAATTTCCTTATAAGGCAGTAATCAAGGTTATTTGCTAATAACCTGTGTGCGGAGAACCAATCAGAAAGCTGGAAATTCAATAACCGAAAATGAGACCTCTGTTACCATGACTACAGTGGCCCGATTTGTAAACGTGAAGAAATGGAAATCAACTCAGGGTGTGGTCTGCTGGATAAACGGATGAGAAACAGAAAACGTCTCCCTGCATGTTCTACTGCTGTTATTTATTCTCGTTTGTCTTACCGCTTTAAGTTTCTTTCAGGCGACTTCTGCCCTTGACACCCAAACAGAACGTAACATCCAGGCTTCTCTAAACAGCATGTGTATCAATAGAACCACCATCGTGGTCGCTCACAGGTAAATGAAGTGCGCCTTTATAGCTGGTGGTTGCTTTATTTGTATGACTGTAAGCTCTTACAGTATTGCAAAAGCAGACAACTCAACAAAAAGAAATAAGGTAATAAGGGGATAAAAATTAAGTTACATCAGTCTGAATTGTTAATAAATTATTGCGTACATTTAAACATGATAGAATGAATCTCATCAATTGAACGTTAGCAAAATAATTATCAAAATTCATTAATTCTTTTTTAGCTTCTAAGGTAGACAATCGTTTCATTTTTGGTAGGTGGTACTCTATTTTCCTGTAAAACCTGTCTCTAAAAATTGAGTATTTAGGACAGTGAAAAAGTAAGTGAATTTCATCCTGAATTTGATTGGATCCGCAAGTAGGACAAAGTCTATTAAGTCTCGGGATTTGACTATATCTACCAGTTTCAGTTCCAAACAATTCCGGAAATTTGGGGTAGGACGTAAACGGAACGCACTGTTTTAGTTCGCTCCACTGGAAAATTTCTAAGAAATAAATGGAGCTTCTGAAAAGGTAGTACCGGGGTGCTAACCATTTACCGGGAAAAAAAATAGTTGGACTAACCGAAAGCATCATGGTGAGAGAATTACCGTTTTGAATGACCAAGCGGATGGAATGGATCATACCTTTTCTGGAACCCACGTGTTGAATTTCCCGCCACTTTTCTGTAGCGGAAGACCTGAAGCGAGAAAATGATCAAATGATAAGATAATTTTCTTATCAGTTCGTTTCAACCAGTAAAAGAGGAATACCTTTGAAGCTAGTCGAAAATTTTCAGATGGGTTCCGAAAAATGACCTCACCATTTACTTTCGAAAGCACCATTGCTTTTGTACGCCACTGGAAAATTTCCATAAATGAAAGGAACTTTTGAAAAGGTAGTCTCGTTATCCCAGTTGGGGCGTTCAAATGAGAATTTGCGTTCCGTGATAAAAGGAACGCAGTAATTGGTTATGTTAACTCATCCTCTCAGCTGGTAAACTGTCGAGATCATCATATCCCATTTTGTTAGGCTATCCACGATCGTAAACGCGGATCAGATTCTTGTCATCCAGGATGGTGAGATCATTGAAAGAGGAAGGTAAGATAATCAAGAATAAAATACAAACAGCCGTGATAAACATGATAAAACAACGCATGTTGTGAAAATGACTTGACGTTTCGTATGCTATGCAAAATACTTTTTCAAAAGTGACGGTTGAGCTGAAATTACAAAGAAATATCAATACAATTGGGAGTCTGGTTCCTTTGGGTCGTCTTCGTAGATCTTCGCTTACCCTCGGATCTTCGGAAATCTCTAAAAACCTTCCGGTCACCTTACAAAGACTTCATGTGTCTTTGGAATTCTTCGGAAGCCTTCGGGTCGTCTTCGGAAAGCTTCGGAAGACCTCGGGTCATCTAAAAATATCCCAACTTGAGAAAACGCTGTTTCGCAGACTTATTGTGGAAGAAGGTGCACGCTCAGGGTAATAGGCTCCTGGTTTGTAAGGTCTTGAAGAGGCAATTTTTCAAAAATCTTTGAATTCCTTGAATGTAAAAAATTTTATAAAAAGCCTGAATTCTGCCAGCTTGTCTTGAAAGGTCCGTGAATTTGCTCAAAACAGAACAAGTACTTCGTTGCTGAGATTTAGAACCAAGCACCTTGAGCAAGTATTTTGCTATTGTGGCACGCTTTCACTACATCAGATGCCTCTGGCATCGTTTCTTGACATCTTTACTTTTTTGCACAACAGACATGACGAGCTTGTGTCAGAAGGCGGTGTCTACGCGAACATGTGGCTGCAGCAACAGAAAGCAGAAGAAAAAGAGCAGCTTGGCAGCAACACAGATAGTACGGAGGAAGAGAGAGACGAGGAGGGAGCGTAGAAATAAACCATTGAAATAGAAGTCGAGGCATTAAGACCTGAACCACAGGTCTTAATGGGTGACTGCACGTTCGAGATTGCAGCACCAGTATTATGGAATAGTTTGCCTTTATCAGTTAGACAAGCAGGTACCATCGACAATTGTAAGAGATTACTTAAGACATATTTATTTACTAAGACGTATAATTAATTTATCATATTTTTGCTTGTTTTTACCATTATTTCTATAATTTTTATTATTATTTCTTTTAATCGTACATTCATTCTTTAATGCAAGATTGTAATGCGCATATGATTATATTCATAGAATATGCGCACTATAAGTGTTAAATATTATTATTAAATATTATTATTTGTTCAGCTGCTTTTGGCTGAGGAGGGCCCAATATGAGGATTGCATCCACAGATTTAAAAGTTGCAATCACCTTGTACAATATAAAAAATAGCACCACAGGAAAGTTACTGCTCAGTAGCTTTCATTTGAATGGCGACACTTAAGGGTTCTATGGTATTTAAAAAATTTTAGTCAGTGTATTCCAGGCCTTGCAAGGCGAGTATTGCTATAAGAACACTTGGTTAGACGAGTTCTCAATGCAGTGCACAAAATATGATAATCCTCTAGCCTCAAATAAAGAAAGTCTTCCCTGTGCGACACAGGCAGGGACAAAGATGTGTAAATAGACACTTAATGTGGTATGTTTTCTGCATTGAAATAAATACCTAGGTAGGTTTTGTCGTAAACGAAATGCTCCAAGAGGAACTGAAAATCAAGTGATTTTCTCAACGGGAGAACAAACAAAAGTCAGTTTCAAGGCAATTTTTCCAAGGGTGAGGAGTAATTTATTTCAGTTGAGTTTAAAATAAAACAGTGAACAGTGTAGTCCAGTCGTTTTGATTTTGTCTCTGTAGTAAATGGATGGATCCCGAGAAGTGTGAGTATTTTTTGTAGTGTGATAGGCTTTGGCTAGGAATGGATACCAAAACTGGAGCAAAAAAAAGTCATTGGGCAACACTGAACTTTTTCGAGCTTTCGTATCCAAGGGTTGTCGTACGGGGATTTTGCTCGCGTTTCGTCAAAACTTTGCTAAGCTATGATTAAGTGCCTTTGCTTTTAAAACGCTCAAAATGCTCCTGAAACACCAAGAGTAAGAAATCAAGTAAATTTTCGCAAGGTGTTCAATCCATTAAAAGTTTTTAATGATTTTTGCAAGATACAAGCACAGGCGAACGTTTTCAAGTTGAAATCCATCTTCATCCTGCCATCCGTGGCCAAAGAAGCTTATTAATAGTTTCACTGAATCACATTTAAATCATTGCGAAGAAATGGGCCATTATTTTTTGGTTTTCATTTATGTAAATGTGACTATCGGCTTTTCAAAGTGTACAAACGCGAGCTAAATCCTCCTGATAACTGCCCCTTTAAGAACTGAGCCCTGTCCAGACTTGGTTCACTGAAACGGGCTTGTTTTCTTTATACGCCCACCTCAATATGGCGACCATCTGCTTTTTCACCAGAGGCGAAAGGAAAAGGAAATAACAACCGTTTAGAGAATTCACGAGAACAAACTACGTCAAGTCGGGTTCTTTTTAGCCTCCCACGCAGTCGTTTTCAGGGGAGTCGTATTACCCTCCTCCCCTAAAAACGACTGCGTGGGAGGCTAGGTTCTTTTTTAATCGGGATCACCGTTTAAATGGCCGGATCACTTAGCCGGGCAAATTTGCGGTGCTTATTGCCTAACTGGGAGAACAGACGATGGTAACGGAAATCCTGCCGGGGGTCCTACTTGCAAAGAAACCGACTAGTTCGTATTGCTAATATATCGTGTATTTCGCGGAGGTGATTAAACCAGGTGTTAGCTAGATGATGATTCCGTATTTGGAAGGACGGTCATAATGTTTTCAGGAATTTGAAGGTTTCAAAGCCAATGTTTAGAGAAGACTACGAGCAGTTTCAGTGCTCTCAGGGCTAGTCCAGCTAAAGGAACACGCGAGGGAGAGTGAAAATTGCCTGCGGCGTGGAAACGTGACGCGCGCGAGATGAGCAGCTAGTGCAGTGAGCCGTCTCTCTATTAACTAGCGGCTTATCACGCGCGCGTGACCTTTCCACGCGGCCGGCAATTTTCACTCTCGCTCATGATCACGCTCGACCATCGTCCCTGAGCAGAGAGAGAGACTGCTTGCAATCTAGTTTAGAACAGAGGCTTAAATTCATGGCACGTTTGTAGCTTGTGTTCCGTGTACTGCATCACCCAAGCCCCTTCCCTTTTCGGGGCAGAGATCCAATTATAATTTAGTATTGGTATTCCCCTTACAGATCAGTTTTTCTCATGTTTACGAGGGCGTTGACATTTTCACCCAAATCTAACCGCAAAGAAAGCCCACAATGAAATCAAGTATCATGTAAGAAATGAATACAGAGCCACTTTAATTCGAGCCGATTAGGTGTCTTGACCCAGGGTGTTATTGCCCACTTCTAGAATCTGTCTTTTGGCAAAGTAAACTTTAAAAAACCTCCTGTTCAGGTCCCTTGAAAACAAACCACTTGTACCTGATTTATTTTTGCACTGCTGCTTCATTTTACCTTATAAGGACAGGAAATCACTGAAAAATATGCCTCGTTATTTCACCGCCTTTGTCAGCTCCAATTTGATCAGTTTATTTTTATTTTTTCATTTTATTAGCTTCGCCAAAGAACCAAAACATTCAACGTAACTAAACTAAAGAAGGAGGTAGGCAGGGACACCGCAACAGCTGAGGGCAATTACAGCGGGCCCGGCTAAAGTGAAAAGAGTATGAAAAGTTAAGAATGACAATAACACAAAAAAGAGACTAACTACATACAACAAAAGATCGGTCGAAATAGCGGACGGACACTATCACATTTTAAACAAACAGTCTTAAACGTACGCGGGTCTTCGCAGTCAAAAGAAGTGACCAACGAGGTCTTAAAAATAATTAAACAAAACCGATTTAAATGAAGTTAAGGTCACTAAACTAAGGGCGCGTTTTTTTATCCACAATTCTGGAATAAGAATGGTTGGTACGGAATGCTAGGAATAATTCGGATTGTCTGCATAAAAAAACGCCCGTCGAGATGCGCAGTCCTGGTCCTGCATTTTTCTTGTTCGAAACATCACTGAAAAAACCTCGTACTTTTGGTACAATGAAATTAGAAGCAATGTTTCATTGTGTCCAAAAGTGCAACCTGATTTTTTCTCCGGTAGAGACCTATTTGAATCCGCAGCGCTCATCTCGCCGTCCGCCATCTTGGATTTTCATTCGCAACATTCTGTTCATTCTGCCCCTGGGAGCAGAATGGATGGAATGGCGTTCTGTCCATTCCGGAATAGGAATGCGGAATAGAAAAACGCGCGTATTTTACATTCTGGCCATTCTCATTCCAGAATTGTGAATTAAAAAACGCGCCCTGAAATCAAGTTCGTCAACTAGACAGTTCCAAATTCTACATGCTCTAGTTGATAGCTAAACGTTGATTTTGATAAATCACAAATTAAAGACAATAAAGTGGAATAATAATACTATTACCTTATTGGATGGTTTCACCGATAATACTCACGGACATTTTCTCATCGCAGGCATTTACTACACAACTGGTAAAATGTCTGCGCGGGTTATCTGTAATTATAATAAAGTTTCGATATAACGTGCGCTCTGATTGGTTGAAACAGCGTGCTTTATCAGACTATAGATACACGCACGCGCGCGCTGGCAAGCTGAAAACCTTTCTTGCATGCCCTTGCAAGCTATGAATAGAGCTTGTTTTCTTGCATATTAAAGCCAATTTCTTTACAAAAGTGAGTAAAGCTATATTATAAAACAAATAAAAAGCCAAAACCGTGCTTTGTTCTGTGATAAAGCACGCAAGGAAGTGACGAAAGCACTCAAGAGGTAGGGAGAAGCACTCGCCTGCGCGTTCATCCTCCACTTCTTTCGTGCTCTCGTCACTTCCTTGCGTGCTTTATCACAGAAAAAAGCACAGTTTGCCTTTTTTATTTTTTAAATATAAAATCATCGCCGCAGAATAAAGTGTATTTACTTTCTCGGAATTCAGTTGTAAAGTTATAAGTTGTCTAAAAGCTATGTCAATGCTGTAGGTTACATAGCTTTTGGGAATAGCAATACTTAATCCCCAAGAAAATACCGCCCTTGAAAAAACCTTTTAAATTAGATTCCGCAAAACCCAATTTCGAAGAAAATAAGCGAAATAGAACTCCCGCAAAGTTTTCCCGTTATCGGTTAATTAGTGTATCAGACATGAATTAACTGAGATGATCAGATGAATTTCATGCCTTGAAAGTGATTGATTACTGTGCGGTTAATACTAGTTTTAAAATTACAATTCCGCAGACCTTCCTAACTCCTCTAAGCTCTCTATCTGATTTCCGCGCCATGTTACTTGAGACAACTCGGATTATTTCTAGCTGTAATAGAGTTACACGTCTGAATTACATGTCTGATGTAGGAAATTATTGCGGCAACATAAAATGATTTTTCACGGCCCAAAATTATCGCGAATTTTATGTTTAGATAACCTTATTTCCCTTTTTTAGCTTTCTTTTGGATTGAACTAGAAAAATGTAAAAATTCGATTTCGCGATTTCAAATTTCATGTTATAAGGAATCAGGAATATACTACGCGCTGTTTTAAATCGAGAGTTGTCCTTTCATATAAAACCGAATAACCTATTGGTTTTAATGTACACGTGCTAATAAAATAGGTCAATTTTAGTATCGAGCGAGAATTTCTGCAAACAGAAGAAAAAGAATGCAAACGGACTGTGAAGAAGCATACTGTTTTCCCATTAGCGCAGTTACGGCATGCAATCCCAATAAGGTCCATTACAACCTGCTAGCGGCCTTGCATCGGCTTATCTACCCTGCCATTTTATCAACGAACGGTTGTCTCCCCTGACTGCAGTCAGATTTCTGAGTTTAACTCATTTGAAGATAATGAGCTCTTCATCCTTTCAATTTTCACAACCTTTGCCTGTCTACAGTACAAATAATATAATACATATAATCTTCTTTGAAGTGCACATTTTTATCATTACCTGTTATTTTTGTTTCGTAATCTCGTAATGTGTTTAATCTTTGATCCATTTCCTTTGTTTGATGAGTATTGCAGCTTCAATCCAATTAATGTGTGTCTAGTATCAGGCCCTACAAATGATGAAATGTTATAATAGACACTGATTTCTTGCCAAATGACCCCGGGGAACTACCACATAAAATGACGGGAGTGGTCGTCACCCCTTCATTTTTCTCCGGGGTCATTTGGCAAGAAATCGTTGTCTATTCTAACATTTCGTCATTAGTTAGGGTAGACTAGACACACATTGATCTGTTGATTGGATTGCAACCGCAATATTCATCGAACGGAGGAAATGGATCAACGCGTTACGCGATTTTGATACACAAATAATTACCGTCGCTAAATTTTCCTGGTAGCTCTTAAGGTTGAGGCCGGCAAAAGAAAAAAAAAACAGGAAACCTAGTGTCGTAATTAATTAGTACCACGCTCACGAAACGAGCCTTTGGCCTACAGAAAGCAAGTTTATTTAAACTAGGAGCATTGTTCTTTCTTTCCCACAACCTTACGCGCCAGTGGGTCTGTAAAAATCATGCATTTAGAAGTTGAAAGGGACTGCTCACTAGGTAGGTTATGTCACCATTCCTCTTTTACTGCGCAGGAGCAATTCTCCACCTCTTGGGAGAGCATGTCGCAGTCTATTTCTCTGTTTACTGGATCATGAGGCTAATTTTTAAACCCTTCGCATTCAACAACGACTTGCTAAAAACGTCGGCTTGTTGAACTTGTATTGCCAGATTTTAAGGTCGATGTAACTTAGAAAGACGTAATCTTCGCCTGGAACCCTTCAATTTCTTAGTACTCATAACCAGAGTTTGAACGTCTCTAATGTATGCCCACTAAAATCGTCACGTCATATATAAACGCGATCTATTTATTTGCTTGTTACTGCTACAGTAAGCAAGTTACAGGGATACCAAGAATAGCTACTATGGCGGCGGAGTCATTTGCCTTAACCCCCAAGAGGTACTCAGTTCTTGGGATGGTTTTTCTCTCTTAAAAAGACGGAGAAGAAAAAACAGGAACAAGACGGAAAATACGTATTAGTAACAGCGATAAAGCCTGGCACCACTGGACTCGAAATAGATAACGGGAGAACGAAGCCAGCAAACGCAGCATTATTTTGAGGAGCTGGATTTTGCGCGATCACTCTAGTTCTTAATCGTTTAAGTTTAGAAAAAAAATTAACTGCTGTCATTTATTTGCTCGTTTGGTTTGTTTTCCGTGTACCAATCTTGTGATCAAAGGACGAGAGGTAGTAAAGGTTAGCCCACACACAGTCACTGAGGGGCACCCAACGAGAAAATTTTAACAAAATACTTGAAATACCATTTTCTGCTTTCTTATATAAATTGTTTCAGAGCTTTTCAAAGGCATATTTGTGTAAGCTAATACAGATTGACCTGTTCAGATTTTTAGCTGAAAATTTAGGACGCAGAAAAACTTTAGGAAACAGAATCCTATCCGTCGAATTTCCGAGCTGCTAATAGCTCTCCAAAAATGCTAGCTGACCTTATTTTGCTCTCTCAACGACATATTTGTCCCTCCTTATTAGTTTCCCCCCTAGGAACTAATAAGTCTTCTTGTTACGAAGGTTCGACGTGACGTTTCGCCGAAGAAATCTCCAGCTTTCACTGCAATTGACTACGAATATCTCAGATGTTTTTATGCCTTGGGAACAGATATTCCCCGAAACGAATCGTTTGGGTGCCCCTGACATGTTCTTCACTGGTTATTCTCGTTCGTCTAAGTGGTTAGTCGCAATTTTAAGGACTTTTGTTTTAAAAAACAAAAGTCCTTAGTAGATTTGTTTGGGTTGTTTGGTTCAACCTTGGCTAAGAGCTACCTGAAGGTGAAGTGAAAGTCAAGGTTACTTGGGGTATAATTTTGAATGGGACAGGTATCCTTTGTTTCGTTGTATTGGTTAGCTTTCTTCAATCCTGTTGGTATGTTTGGGTTTTCCTAGTCGATTGCTTTGGCGCGACAAGTGAAAACCTCCTCGCCCTCGTGCTCTTGGCACCCAAACATGTCTACGATTTGGTTAAAACTAGTTGCATTAGGGCTTGTAAGTTATTAAGAGGAAAAGTTGGAGTAAAGCCGTGAGTCACCGCTGAAAGCGTTTGGAAAGTAGATTATCAAGTAAAGCTTAAGAAGAGTGTCACGGTACTCCTTGTTAGTGAGCAAGTTGCTGGTCCGGTTATAGTCTGGCAATTATCTTCTTTTTTTTTCCCACGGAATGACTGCATAGTTATAACATTGAAACATCTGACAAGATAGTGAGCTTAATTGGCGAGTGCAAGATTGTTTTATGGCAAGAGAGGATAAAGGGATTTATATTTATCCTCTCTTGTTTATGGTGATTTTAAAAGCAGTGACGATACTTGTGCAAAATTTAACAGCCCGACTTGGGCTTTTCGCCCGCCACACCTTCCTTGTCGAGAATTAAGTACCCGCTAACATCAATGAAAATGAGGTGTGTAGCTTAGGGTCCCCACCCCGCCCCAGGGGAGGATAGCTGGCAGAATCGCTAAAAATAACTTTGATCTACAAAGCTGTCAAGGGGTTATTCCCGAAACGCCTCGTCTAAAACTGAACTTTGCACTTTTTAACAAACACCATTTTTTACAAAGCTGTCAACCATCTTGTTTTCTGGTTTTGGCAAAACATCAACATTCTTGTTGTAATGGGTCCAAAAACGTGATCTTTTAGATTTCCATCTTGTTCCAAAGTGTGTAAGTTAATTAAACGTTTTTTTTTTATGGAATAGTGTTTTTGCGCGCTCCCATTCTCTACTGAAACTCGGAGCAGTATCTGCTACTGATTCACCTCCCGCGCGAATTTTTTCCTTGTTTCTCAGAAAAAGGAACTGTTTGGTGCTGTCTATGCGCTGGTCTGGTGTATACTGAAACAATCATTCACCTCAGTGTCAGTAAAGAGCAGTAGATGTTTTATACCTCGCCACTTCGCAACTCGACAAATATTCACCAATATTCACCTCCACTTCGGTGAATAGTTGTAAACAAATATCCATTATTTGTCTCATTAACCGCTCACTATGGGATCTCAGTAACACAGGCTCTGCAAAATAAGTAAAACGACAACAGTACGTCCTTAACAAGTACAAAAGTTAGAAGTAACTTAATAGCACCACAGGAAAGTACTGGTTCCTTCTGTGAGTACCGGGGAACGAATGACGTAAAACAAAAGAAACAAAAGACAGAAAACAATTCAACTCCAAAATAGAACCAAATTACAATGTCTCGCAAACAAAAGAAGGACAATGTGCTCCGGTACCTGAAGAAAGACCCAAAGTACTGCTCAACAGCTTTCATTTGAATATGATTATACTTTCAAGATTATTCATATACAGAATTAACATTTTCAAACTTATATGTTAAAACTGGGCTACACTAATTACGTAGTTCGAGTGAATCAGGGAGCAAACAGTTAAGAACAAGTATGTTGTTATGTTGAATTATCAAATAGCCTTACTTTTCTATCGACTGGAGTTTCTCCAGGGCACTCAGTCGGATTTCATTCACTACAACCTGATGTAAATTCCTCGAGGCTTCCGAAAGTAATCAAATTGCTGAGTGTTTTGGCAAAAGACCAGACTTGTTAAGTTTCGTTAGTTCACCTGACAAACCCAACGCCAGATTTAGACTATTCATTCTTCCTTTACAAACATATGATTGTCAGTTGCTTAACATGGCAAAATTGTAACGATATTGTAACGATATGATCTTTGCAAAACCTTACTTCGGGCGTTTTGCGACTCATCAAGTGAAACCTGCTAAGCAGTACTTGCCTTTGGTGTACACTGTAAAATGTGGTTCTGACGTTTGAGCCTTTGAGTGTGACCAGTCCAATGAAAGCAATTGAGAAGTGTCTCCCCCCCGCAGGGGGGGAGCGGCACTCTGCTCGCAGCCCAGAAGAAACTACTTTTTATTATTATCATCCGCTGAGATCTGTGTTTTGGGTATCGCAAATTTGAAGTTCTTCTCAAATGTGTACACAAACCGTAGCAGTTCCTGGGCAGGTCTGAAATAGGGTAGCGAAAATCACAATTTTTGCTCCAAAATAGGGTAAGGGTTTAAAGGAGTGAGCCCCGCATCCCCACCCAAATTTTAGGGGAGTGCCCCCCCCCCTCCCAGGGGAGTATCTTTCTGTAGCTGTACATTCTAACTTTTGAGTCTATTAGTGCGACCAGTCAAATATGTAGCATTTTCCTGTAGCTCAACATTGGCTTGCCTGTGACCATAGAATAAAAACTGTTGAGCACTTGTTTTCTGTGGTAGTGTTAAGCAAACGTGCTCTGGAAGTGCTCTCAAATCACTGTACAGTCGGAATGCTCCTAAGAACTGAAGTTTTAAGACCTTTTCATTTACTTCAAGGAGAAATAATGTAATAATTAATGTACTGCCATAAGAAGGGACCTCTCAGAATATTTGCGGGGAGTGCTGTGGCTACTGAGATGGAAATACTAATCCTTACCTTTGTTGAAGACCAATGAAATCTATGAATTTCATAAAATAGACCTAACAATGAAATCTTCCCCTTAACAGGACAAATCAGCAAAAAACTCTCTATACATACTTATATCATCTATTTCAGAAATTTGAAAAGCTGCAAGTACCCTCTGGAAGAAGATCCTACCAGAGTTATATGTCATTATAAAGATCTGATCAGCCTAAACGTTAATAAACTGTGTGAAGCTCGAAGGTTACAGCAAAGCTGATACAACCTATAATTACGTTCAAATACTACACATATTTCGGTAGGCCAGACCAGTTTTCATCAGGTATATTAAAAAGATGTTAAACTTCAAAAAGAGCTAAGTCTGTCGCAAAATGAATAGGAGTGGTAAGAAATGACGTACTACGTAAGTGAAGTCGGTAAAAAGAAAAAATAATGGAGGATAATCTACACATTCCCTATTTCACAACAGATTAGTACGTAAAAACGCTATTTCGGATCAATTTGACCCTGCATATCCTTGCCCCTTAGGGAATGAAAATACCCATAAGGCTGATATAAGGAAGTATCCTCCTTCTCCTCCTCCACATCCTCTCCCCCGGACTGTTTTATTTTTATATGTGGTTTCGCACATAATATGCAAACTTGATCAAAACGAAACACTCGTATTTCATACATATATACCGTATTATATTCCTTGAGTTTGAGTAGGTTATGTACCCGGGCCCTACTAGGAGTAACGTATTTGTAATTAGTTTTGTATAAGGAGCTTAAAGTTGTTAACCAAATCTCCTTGTGTTTATTTACAAATCCGATATTATAAACCAAAATCCTGAAAGTTGATTTTAAAACGCATTCTTTTCTACACCGTAACCTTTGAAACTTACGTAATCAGAGTCTGTCTGACTGTGATATGCAATATTTCAAATGCTTGAGATTATCGTCCTTCTCCAATTTCTAAACCTTAAATTGCTATTTGCGATTATCAGCGCAAATCCCCTCGATGAAAAAGGACAATCTGCAGGTAATAAATGTTCAATTAAACCACCTTTCAGCAAATGGCACTCTCGGTACTTTTCTATATATACTAACATACATATTTTAAGGCTTATATATAACTCTCATTGCTAAATATAAAGTACACTTGTGGCCGAACAACGCTAGGCATTCGAGACACGTTTATTAACGTTTGATAATAAAATACACACCTTTCCCCAGTCCGTTTCACTTCGCAGCTTAACACTTAATTAGCGTAAAAGCTAAGTCGGCTACAAACCATATTTCGAACGGTCAAGTGGCCTATGTAGCGTTTAATTTATAGGTTCAACTGGTTTGCTCAGTGAAATAACATCACGTATTTATACTACATCACTGCAGTAAGCATGTAGCTTTTCAACTAAGGGCTTGATTTTACAGATTGATTAGCATTATTTCGTTGTCAGCAAAATCGGATCAATCTAGACATCCACTCGAAACAATCTGTACTGTGTACCAGGAACTTCTGGTATTGCACTTTTAGGGCGCCAGAGAAAAGAAGAAGAATTTTGAAGGTCAGGAAAAGAAGGAAAACGAACGGTTATTTCACGACATTTCTTTCACTATTCGAATTCAAAAATAGCCATTATACAACAATATTCTACATGTTCTAATCGTTGATAACCTCGGTTAATACCATCAGTTATATCATAAAGAATAAACAATAACACGAATACCGCCAGGTCCTCAAATTCTAATGTCTAGAGTATCGATAACGGTTGCTGGAGATTTCCCAAAGGAGGTCATAATACCAAAGGAGAGCCGCAATTCGTCTTTCTCTTTCGCATGCACATCAAGTCTCGTCGAGAAATGTGACCTTTCGACTTCCATATAGCTCAACTTAACGGAAGAACTACAAATTGTACAATCATCAAGAAAAAAAAGCGAGATAATTTTACATATTTTTTAAAAAAGAAATTCAATGTTCCTAGGTGAATAAATTTGAAACATTCCAAGATCCGATCTGAAAGTTAGTTTGATAGTGTGTCCGATATGATGCTCCTAGATATCGTGGGTGCACTTGGAGAACAATGGGATTGCGTATAGTGTTTCATCGGTTCAGATCCTTTATTGTTTTATGACATTATAGTAATTATCAATCTGCCCCAGGTTGCTAAATATAAAACCACCTAGGCAAGTGACGGATTTTGTAGCCTTATTTGCACCCCGCGCGCCGGCAGAGTAACTCACACCGGAACGAATCTCTGGTAAAATGAACCAGTCGGTGATTTTTGCCGTTTTCACGATCCTATCTTTGCGCTGCGAATCGCTGTCGTCTCGACTACACGAACAAAACTTTTCGGATATCGAACAGATCTTAGTGCAAACGTTTAAGAAAAAACTTCTCAAAGAGTTGGGGTTCTCTTCGGTCCCCAATATCTCTGCTTTCAAAGCCGTAAAGTTTCCACCAATTTACGCACACCTGGTCGAAGCAGAGAACAGCAAATTAACCCAACAGAGTGAAGAGGACGAAGATGACTTTCACGCTAAAACCAAACGAATCTTTCTGTTCCCGGAAGAAGGTGAGCTTTATTTTTATTTTGCAGGTGAGATTGCATGTGAAGCCATAACTGCGCGTTAAAAGTTCTATTATAGACAAAATGTTTATTGTGACAAGAAGTGGAGGAGCTGCGAATCCTGTTATTTCCTCTTTATCATGCAGCGTGCTGCCCGGGGGTCTTGAAAATGTCATTGTGGAAGTTCTTGACTTCTAGACACTATTGTCGGGCCTTAGGTGACGATTTCTATTTAATCCAAGTAACTAAGTTCCTTAGGCTATTATATCCTCACGGTATTAATTATTATTTATCGGACATCTGACCAACACCCGAACCTTGAAAACTGTTTAGATTTCTAAAATTGCTTGCGCACTTTCTAAAATGTTTTATGATTGTTCTTTGTAACAAGATATATGTGATATTAAGTGTTTCACAATGGTTGACTACTAGGTTTGCTAACGCCAAATTTATTATTTCAGTTGCCTCTGTAACCAGGACGGTTGGGAAGAGCTATATCTTCAAAACGAATTCAGAACATTCCAATCTCAAGGTCAAAGCAGCAACTTTGTGGCTTCACATCGCTGAGCAGCCAAAATCAGTTGGGAGTTCAAGCCATGATTTGTACCACTTCAGCGTCTACAAAGGTTACAAACCTCCCGGAAAAGATGTTCTTGCAAAAGAGCTTTACCATTCAGAGATTGTAAACGTTACTGGTTGGTACTCAGTTAAGGTGAGTGCCGCGGTTAAAGAATGGTTCTTTATAAATACAAAGTTCGATCTGAGCTTCGACGTTGCAATAAACGGAACCAAGTCCATCGAGGTTGACCGCCAGGTTAATGGTGCAGAAATCCCGTTGCAGCCCTTTCTGGCAGTGGACACCGAGGAGAAGAAAAATCGTAACAGAAGGCGAAGAGATGCCGAAGTTGATATAGGGGACTGTGATTCAAAGTCCCCAAATACGTGCTGCAGGCACAATTTAGTGGTAGATTTTGACAAAATCAGTTGGGATTTTGTCATTTCACCCAGATCGGTGAACATTTACGCCTGCGCGGGAATCTGCGAATCAATGGTCCACCACCTCAGTCAGCGACGAGGAATGGCTTTCAGACAACTAAAATTAGGAAACGCGTGTTGTGGACCAAAGAGAATGGCTCCCCTCACTCTTCTGTATGTTAGTAATAGTGGCGAAGGGAATAAGGTGGTGGTAAAAAAAATCCCTGATATGAGGGTGTTGTCTTGCCGTTGCCTGGTGTAATAGTGGGCGCCATCAGTTAACTGCTAAGCCGGTTCTATGCTTGAAGTTTCACTAAACCCCGTTTAGGATCCTGCGATAAACTAGTATAGCCTAAAATTCTATGTTCTCTGCAGAAAATCTCATCTTAGCGAGAGGTTTTGAATGTCGCCAGCCGACTGAAGAGCCAACGGTTGCAGATCACGTATGTTTCTCTATATGATTTTGAGCAGTTTTGGTAGGGCAACCAAATCTAGGTCAGACTCAAGTTTACTTTTCTGTTAATTGGTTGCAATTCGATAATTTAGTGGAACTTCCTGGTTTAGATCCGCGTAACTCGAGTAATGTATGGTAGCATTACTGGTTATATTTTAGCAGTTCTTGACGAAGCCTTTCGGCTGAAACATATAAGACACAATTAGCATTTGGATTCAGGAAAAATTTTTTTCGGAGAGTTTAGAAAAAGTGGGTCGCTTTTTGTGATAACAACATGTATGTATATATTTTTAAGAACAACATGCAAGGGAAAGGCTTGAACTTATTTAGAGAATGGGTTGTATGGATACGTAATCGCGAAAAACTACGCCAGACAATTTTCGTGATCTTGGGGAACTGTTATGTTATTTTCATTAAAAAGCGACTTAACAAGTCATTAAAGATTTTTTAGCCTCAGTTTCCCTGTTTTGGTTTTGGCGCTACTGGCGCCTAGAATTGGGGATCCGTCCATTTTAAGGACTCTTTTATAAGACATCAATTTAATTAGGAGTTACTTAAAAAAACTAAAACGAAACAAGCAATCTCCATAAGATAGAGTAAAACTTCTGGTTCAGAACCTTTTTCCTTCCCAGGCGTTCTTTCGACAAATTATAGCACAAACAATACGGCTTTAACTTTGAAACTCTATTTTGAACGCTTAGTAAAATTGTGGGTAATGGGCACCACTGTATACAAGCAATACTTGCCTGTGTTGCTGTTCTCTGTGCTAGCTGTACAAGTTGATTCTAACTTTTGAGTCTCTACCGGGATGAAATCCTAAAGTGAGATCATTCAAATTAAAACTATTGAGTAGTATTTTCTTGTAGTACTGTTTATTATGCTTTATAAGGTGATTATAGCTTTTGAGTCTAAGGATAAAACCTATACTGTGGCCATTCAAATGAACGATATTGCGCTGCAACATTCCTAAGGTATTGTTTACTAAGCTGTGTAAGTTGAGGCTACGTTGATTCAACGGATGAAATCCTTATGTGTTTTCAAATGAAAGCTCTTGAACGGCACTTTTCTGTGGTAAAGATTGTTGATCATTTTCTTCCAAGCTAAAATTTATGAAACGTTGTCTAAGTGGTTTTAAGACTCCGTTAGGAGATTATTAGCCGCGCAGGTGGATTTGAAAGGTTTATGTGACGGGCCAGGTGACTGATCAATCAGAACGTACGTGTAAGGTTCACATAGGCCACAAAGGACATATATTTATTGTAATAAATTGATAGATCGTAGTAAATTGAAGTGTATTAATAATTTGGAATAGGAATTAAGAATAAACTTTTGAAAGTCTTCACGCGGCAAAGCCGTTAGATATTTGTCTGTTGTATGGTTGTACATTACTCCTGTTTCTTATCCCATGACTTGTAATCCTGGTCACATGGAATATGAACCTTGACCTCACCACAGGCAGCCCAAGCGTTCGAGTGGATGATGAAACGATGCGCTTCCAAATGCTATCGAAGCTGAGAATACAATACGGCATTGCTCGAGATTTGTTTAACCTTGTCAAATATTCCCTTTATTTAGCCAGTAGGGATGGCCTTTTTACTGGAGAACGCCCCTTTATCTCTAGCCATTTAGGACCAGAATTTCGTTTTTTTTTTTTTTGAGGCGGGGGGGGGGGGGAGTGACTCAAATTGAGTTTTACCTGCACGGTCCCAAGTCACGTCATATTTTCCCTGATTCCCTACAAGATAATCCAAGGGGTGGTCAACGAATATTGTAACAACGTAAGTGGCCTCAAAGTAGAACGAGCGTCAAAGTCAATTTTATATGGGAGTATCCCCGGGCCATCAGATTGGTGCTTATCCCCTGCACTTATTTCCGTTTCTGAAGAGCCTGTTCCCTTTTATTTAGAGTTAACTACCACCTTAGGTAAACAGCTCGAAACGACCCCCCTCCCCTCCCCTCAACCAGGAGTTGGTTTCCTCAGTGGTGCTCATTTTACGCCAAGGTCGAAAGAGAAGTGTGGATCAAAATGGCTGTCGAAGAAAACAACATGACATGATCGAACACAGTTCTGAGCCACCGATGGATCGACTTCAGGTTGACAATTCAATCTCGGGGAATACCCCTCGACTTGAATATATCCTGATAGGAGCTCGTTACCCAACGCCCAAGCCCCTAGTCTCGGGTCCGGGGAAGGGGACCACTAGATGGAAGATTAGGCAGAAGAGGTTCTCTGGGAAATGACACTTCTTCCAGGATTTTGATCCCCGCTACTTGTTTATCCAAGTGGCTGTCAACGAAAGCAACACTTGGACATCATCAAAGAAGGTCTTGGACTTAAAACCGAAAGCTCAATATTTGGGGACACCTCTCGGAATATTGAGTATGACGGGGTGGGAATGTCCGTTCCAACACTAACCCCTAACCCCAGGGGAAGGGCTTTACTAGATGGAAGATTAGTTAGAGAGCTTCCGCTGCGTGCCGTAAATCTTGATCCTTTAAGCCCAAATATCAACATGCTTTTTCTCCTCAGTATTCTCCAGGTATTTTTGTTACTAGTTGGGAGAATTTGATTAAACATCAAGATATCTCTGGTGATCATTTTGTCACTGAAACTCCCTAAAGCCAACTCTAACTCGGGCAAACGCACTTTTGCTTGCCTCGCTTCTAGTGAATGGAACATGTTTCTTGATAATGTTAAAACCTCATCATCGCTTTCCTCGTTCCAAAGGAACTATCTAAAGATGGCCTTCTCCAACCTTATAGACATTTAATTCCCTGTATCCAGACTCGCACATACCCTAGTCTAATTCTCATGTTTTTAGCGTTTCTTTTATATTCTAGTGACTACTGTTTTTTTTCCTGATCATTTTATAGTATTGTCCGTTATATATATCTTTCTTGAGTGATACGTATTTTCAAAATAACATTAGTATTAGAATATTATTATTATAAAAAAAATAAAATAAAATAATGGTTTATTAACGAAATCCACAGGGTAGCTCTTCCTTCGTTAAAACTACACACTATTTACACTAAACAAATTGTGATATAAAAGTATTTAAAAACATGACTAAGGAAAGAAAAAATTATGTAAATATATTATGTGTACATACTACTTATGAACGTTCATCTAGTTCTGAGTGTCCTTTAAAGTGGCAAAGTGTCTTTTAAGCAATCTAATAAATGTAGAAAAATCTTGGCATTGTCTAATGCTACTGGGCAATTCATTGAATAACTTGGCGGAGGTGTCTTGAAATGTTCCCGTTTCAATAGGAGTAACAAGTCTGATCGCATTACTTGTTCTAAGACATCTTACATTTTGTACAATATTTAAACGGAGGTAGGAAGGCCAGTCATAATTATAAATTGCCTTATGTACAAGTTTTAAGTGGTTAAAATCTCTCTTATTATTATTATTTATTAATCTTTATTTTAGCAGGGCCTAGATGAAAATTACTTTGCGTAATTCTTGTTTACCCTGTCTAAATAAAGTGCTGTTGTTGTTGTTGTTGTTGTTGTTGTTGTTGCTGCTGTTACTAGTTGGGAGCATTTGATTAAACATCAAGATATCTCTGGTGATCCGTTACTCTCACGACCTCTATGTTTGAGCAAGTAGTGATATTGTGAGAAGAAAGCTTGTCACTATTGGGGCTGAAAGGGTTCAGAAAAAATCTTTAATTTCCTTATCGTATTAAGATAGCTTTGGCTTATGACAGAATGGCGTTACATTGCCAATTTATTCGCTCGGCAAGGTTTTTTTAAAAGTGATTTTGCTTTACACTTATGTCAGCGCCATGCCACTGTTGAGAGATTGTCTCGCAGAATCAAGCTAAGTTTACATTTGTGCCGTTTTGTCAAACCTGGCTAAAATTATGATTTAATACCTACACTCATACAGAAAATAATCCTCAAACATCAAGAGAGAGAAAGCAATTACAAGTGAATACTCGCAATAAGAGAGAGAGAGAAAAAGTTTTAACGATTCTTGCAAGACAACCGCAGAAGTTGAAAATGTTGGGCCAGCATTTTCAAGTTGTATCCCATTTTCTTCACGGCCGTCCGCTGCCAATGTCACCTGTTGGTAGTTTCATTGCATTAGGTTTGCATCTATGAACAAAATTTACCATCTTTTTAGGTTTTAGAGACCGGTCATTATTTATCACCTGGGGGGGGGGGGGGTCGGAGACTTGTTTTGGGGGGGATCACTTGATTTTTAGGAGAACAGAAGGGGGGATGGATGGATGGATAGATAGATATTTAGATGACTTTATTTATACACGGTAGATTCCTCAGTATACAAGCAAAAATTATCTAAAAATATAAAAATTAAAAACAATTCAATTATAAAAGAAATTACAAAGTATAAAGGCCTTATCTAAACTAACTAAACTAACTGCATATTCAACTAGAAATAAATGAAAACAAAAAGTACTGCTTTTCAGGAATGCCGTGTCGTAATGAGAGGTTTGAATGCGCTTTGGCTAAGGATTTCTGTTTCGACTTTGCCCATAAATATCTGATTGGCAAATGCGATCGCCATTTTAGTGCCCATGCGGTTCCGTGTGTTTGTAGGTAATTTTTACCACAACACTGGACCGATTTTTCCTGTATATTAGCACCGCTTGTGCAAGTAAACGTATAAAGATAGGGGGTGTGTCTTTATAGAAAGTGTCGTATGCGTCGCATACTCCTTGAATTCCTTCCTCTTGTGGAATATTAGTCTACAACCTTGTTGCGTCCATAGATACTAGGATTGCGTTCTCTGGAACTTTAGTCCTCTCAGTGAAATTGATGAAGTCAGTTGTACCTTTGAGATATGACTTCCGTTGTTGTGCTATCGGCTGGAGTAGTTTGTCAACAAATGCTGACAACTTCTCTGTAGGACCTGAAACTCCCTGAAACTCATAAGGGTATAAAATATTGGAATTCGAGCCAGGTTTGGTGTTTGACAAAGCTATTTTTCAGTCATTTCGTCAATGTGGTGTTCTTTGCAAAGTACTGTAATTAATTGTTGTACTTTGCAGGGTGTCTCTTTAACCATAGGTTGAGCAAGAGGCCTGTAGTTTTCCATATTGTCTAATTAAATTTGCCCCTCGTTTTTCTTGTCAGCTAGGCTCATGAAAACAGATGTAGTCCCTTTGTCGGCTTTCCTGATGTTAATTTCCGTTGTTTTTTTTTCACTGTAAGTACATCATACCTGTATATGAACGTTAAAAACACCAAATAAACACGTCGAAAGGTGACTGATAGGTGCGAAGACATGGAGGGAGGATCACGAAAATTATCAATAGTTATGAGGGGGATCACTTCAATGAAATAACATTTAAGGGGGGGATCGGCTAATTTTCACCAAGTTTATCCCCAAATCCTCCGATTCCCCCCCGCCCCCAGGCGATAAATAATGACCGGTCCCTTATTTTAAAATCTACATGTGACATAGTCGTATTAAGAAAACAAATGGCGAAATTAGTATACCCTGTTGAAGACAGAAGATCTTGAAACCATACATTAATCAGTGGCACGTACCTGACAGGGCAAACAAGGGAGTGTCCCTTCCCCGAGCCCCTAATACTGTTTCCCATCTTAGATCGGACAGCGGCTCAACATTACATCCTTTGACGTCGATCTCGTTTCCAGTGCCGCCTGGCCCTTAGACTGCGAGTAGTCTCTAATTTTGGCGATCGCGATTGTGGGGCGGGCGAAATTCTAATTTTTGGCGCTGCCCTCGCGTCGCGTCTCCTCGAAATTTCGCGCGCGCGCGTGTGTGTATTTCGCCCGCCCCACAATCGCGATCGCCAAAATTAGAGATTACTCGCAGTCTACCTGGCCCTCTTAGCAGCCGGCGGCTTGCACGAGGACCGACACTGTCACGGGGTCTTTGGCGTTTTGGGGTGAAAAATGCGCTGAAAATTGAATTAAATACCTTCTCACGTAAACAGAATACTCTTAGAAGGTCAAGAGAAAGAAATCAAATGATTTTCTCAAAGGAAGAACAAACATAGTCAGTTACTGGCGATTTTTCTACGAAACGAAGGAAAATTTGAAAACACCAAGTTTCAGCCTAACTTTTGAGCCTGTGGATGAAATCTTAAGGTGTAACCATTCAAATGAAAGCACTTTCCTGTGGTGCTGTTTATTATGCTGTACAAGGTGATTCTAACTTTTGAGTCTGTGGATGAAATCGTGAGGTGCGACCATTCAAATGAAGGCTACTGAATAGTACTCTCCTGTGGTGCTGTTTATTTAGCCTGTGAACAGCCGGGTACTGTTTATTGTGCTGTACAAAGTGGTTCAGTCTAACTTCTGGGAATCTGGATGAAATGTTTTAGTGTGACCATTCAAATGAAAGCTATCGAGCAGTACTCTCACGTGGTCTTATTTGTCAAGTATTGTTTTTCAGTTTCGAACTGTACGTTCTCCTGGGAGTAAAAGATTTACGACTCGTCAATCTTAATCGGCTTTATTTAGTCTGTTCACAGACTAGGCTAGATTTATTTTGACCATTCTAGACAACGTAACCGACGACCCATAAGTGTAAAATGAATTAACACTATTCAGTGTTAACTTACTTATAAGCCATTTAAGACAGGTGTTTCCCTGGGTGTTGTCTTCGCGGATATCCTAGATTTAGCCGGATATTGGGTGTCTTGGTGTCTTCCACAGGTGACGATTAATTTTACAATAAAGCTGCACTTCATAGAGAAGAATTGAAGTGCTGTTAAGCGTTACCGTTCTGATGGCTGTGGTAAAAGAAGATTTGCAGGCCAGGGCTTGCATGCCGCGCAAGCTGAGTAAGCTTGACAATAGTGACACTACTGTTTGAAGCGGCAGTCTGTCGTACCGCGAATAAATCTAATTAAGCAAGAGCCGTGAGTTCAGATGAAGGATTACCCGGCTTTCTACTGGGACAGGTAGCGACTTTTTGTATGTCTTATTTAAGTCATCCCTGGCTGAAGAACGACGAGGAACACGTGCAAATTCTATGAACGTCATGTGTCTTAAAGGAAGAACTTTATACATGGAACTTGATAGCAGAGTTGTAAGACGAGGTGAAGACGTGTTATTGTCAGCCATCTATCGTTTGGAGAATATACTCCTTAACTGAGACCTAACCCGTCTGGAGACACAAATATTGCCCGACTGCATGCAGGGACAGCTTTTACGCGCTTTATATTAATTATCACGATAAAATCTTAGCAAAATACTTGAAATATCATTTTCTGCTTTCTTAAATTGTTTCAGAGCTCTTTAAAGACACATTTGTTTAAGCTAATCCAGATTGATCTGTTTGGCGTTTTTAGGTGGCCAAAAAGGCTGGTATTGCTATGAAGAGATTGCTCCAGAGGTCTGATCCGTGTAAACTGCGACAATGTGAAAGAGAAGACTGCCTGTTGTGTAGAACGGGTGGGAAAGGACAGTGTGATAGACAGAGCATAACTTATGAAATTAAAAGTACCGAGGGTAACGACGTCTAAGTGGGAGAAACATCAAGAAGCGCGTATACCAGAGGGAAGGAACACGAGAAGTCAGTTAGCAATAAGGAAGAGGGATCGGCCTTGTGGAAACATTGTAAGGAGAAACATAACAATGAAGTGCAGAGATTTAAAATGAATGTTACCGGTGTTTACTCTAACGACGCTATGCTGAAGGGGGGATATGAGCTATTCCAATGGTTTTTACAGGCACAGTTTTACATTCTTAGTAGTTCTTACATGACCAATTTTACAATTTTATTTAGCGGACGGCTGACGAGGCTCGAGAAGCGAAATATTTAACGGAATACCGCAATTTTGACAGTGTTTATATCGTTTTAGAGTTTTTAAGTGCGTCGAATGTGTGTCAAAGACGTGATGTCTCGTTGTTCTTCCCGTCATGTCGCAAAAAATTTGAGGAAACAGACTCCTATCGGCCGAATTTCCGAGCTGCTGATGGCTTTCCGAAAATGCTAGCTGACCTTATTTTGCACTCTAAACGACACAAGTGCCCCTCTGAAAGCATCGGTTCCAAATTAGGACTAATTAGGAACTAATAAGTCCTCTTGTTTCGAAAGTGTGACGAGATTTTTCGCCGAAGAAATCTCTAGCTTTCACTGCAATTAAATCCGAAAATCTCAGGCGATTTTAGGCCTTCCGAACAGATATTCCCCGAAACCAACCGTTGGGTGCCCCTGCCAAATGAGTTGAATGAATCTTTTAGAATTCAATGCGATGCCTACGTAGGAATAAAAGCTTAGCTTTTGTTTAAAGTACCCCAGTGAAGGGATTTGACGACATCGCTTGTATACTTGCCAACTTTTTGCGATTCATAGGCGTGACATTGTTATCCTGAGAGTGTCAAGATTTTTCGTAGGGGACCGATAGTATACGAAGATGTCCGACGATTTCCGAAGACGTCCGAAGATTTCCAAAGACGTTCCGAAGACGTTCCGATTTATGGCCTGATGGCCAGTAAACCGATGCTTTGATCATTTCAACGAGTATGACCATATGTCTCCAGTGGCTTTCCCTACTAAAATCCGAAATTTCGCGAAAGTACGATCATTATTTTCTCGCATTAGTTCGAGTTTATTTAAATACTTTATAATTTTTTTCAAAATGAGTCGGTTAAAGCTGTAAAGGTTCAAAATTTTCCACCAGGCGTGAGAAATGGGAACGCAGGCGTGAGTAGGCGTGAGATCGCAGTTTTCGATCCGCAGGCGTGACAATCACGCCTTAGGCGTGACACTTGGCAGGTATACGCTTGAGCAAGAGTATCTTCCCCTAATATATAGATTTAGCCAAGCCTAAAAGGGGAGCCCCCCTCTTTGTTTTGTCTGTTTTTTGCTTTTGTTTTGTTTTTGCTGGCAGTTATTAATTTGTGAAAATACTCTCATCCAAGTCATTTTGCTAAAAAAAAAACAAAGAAAAAAAGGAAAAAAATTCTTGCTCCCGGTATCCAGTGTAGGAAGTGTATTGGTAGGCCTGTGGTGCGGACAGACGGACGTACGGATGTGCGGACGGACGGACGTACGGATGTACGGACGGACGGTCACGTGACTACTACGTCACTACCAAAATTTTTTGGCTTGATAGATTACCAAATTTCCTTAGCAATGGAGCTCCGCTGACGCGCTAGCGCGCTGGCTCCGCTACTAATGAACACTAACTCGCTTCTGGAACGTGTCTCGCAACAACCTCATGAAACTGACAACAAGTTTACGTATTTGGCTCCATAGAGGCCAACATTGCAGAAACCGTGACAGGAAAGCATGGTAGAGTAAGTTTCTTCAGCGGCAGCCCCGAAATCCAGGCAAGTGCTGTGGACAATGTTGGACTAAGGAGCACGATGATATCATGTAAGGAAACACTGTATATATTCGTTTCGCTACAATAAGGATCGTACAAGATACGCTGCAAGCAACCAATTTCGCCTTAGAGGACAGCCTTGCATCCTCCCGGACGATCTTAAACACAATTGCATGGAAAGAACTTGAAAGAACTGTAGCCTCCCACGCAGTGGTTTTTAGGAGAGGAGGGTAATGCGAATCCCCTAAAAATGACTGCGTGTTCCCGGGCTACAGTTCTTTCCATGCGATTGTAAAAAAGATCACAGAAATAATTTTCTTTAACACTACGTACTATTAAGGGATAATACAGACACTGGTGCTGAATAGAGTCATCTCGAGTGGTAAGTAACACTGTGACTGTTTTTCATTTATTTTGACAATTGTATCTGTTTCCTGTTCAGAGGCTCATTACGTGGTGTGTTTTATGTGACTCGTCCCAAGTCGTCTTCATGACGCCGCGGCATGGTAGCGCGAGGTGTGATGGGTAGTGAGAAAGATGAAGACGACTGGGGACGAGTAGGGTGTTTTATTGAAAGGTACAGATCCGTGCGCCCTATCTACTCACAGGGATTTATGAATAACTCAATCCATATTGAAGTCGTCGGTCCGGAATATGGCTGACACTGCGTTACCGTTACAGTTGTTAGCCCGTGAATAGGCTGCTAAGTTTCCGTAACTGTTTACCTTGTCGCTCGCGTTAGACGCCGATAAACCAAGTAGGAGAACTAACTACTTGTCGGATGATACCTTTGGACTCCCTCCAAGGAAAGGTATAAAGGGCTCGCGGCTTCTTTTCAATTTTTGGCATTATTTTTTTGCTTCCATTAAACAGCAAGTCCCCTGCTGTTTAATATAGACGGCAAAACAGTTTATTTTCTTCCCACAACTAATCATTTGAACTGTGACTCGCTCGTGGAAGAGGAACGTGCTCGCAATTCCCGAGGGGCCGATGTGGCGCATTCTCCCTCCCAGGGACAGCTTAAAGGGCGGCGCCTGGGCACGAACGGAGAAATCTTCCCCCAGTCTCACTTATACTCGCCCCAGTTGACTTTCGAGCTGAACACTGAACAGCGGTAAAACGTACGACGCGTGCGCAACTCCCGCAATAATTTGCAAAGCACAATAAATCCAACACTTTAACTCAAAGTTCAAAGCCGTTTATGAAAATTAGACCTTTTTACGTTGAGTATCCGCTGAAATAAGTAGTTACCAGTTACCAATTTTGTCAGCGTGCATGAAGTTCGGTTTGCCGGAGTATTTCTTGACCAAACATTGAAAACAAGAACCAGACACCCGAGCACTGCAACCAAATGGCTTTGTACAAATTTTACGTGGGGTTGAGACCCCTTAAAATAATAAACAATACAACCACGACAACAAACAAAGGAGTGGTGCCGGACTGATCTATGACGAAAACCTGGATAGGGCAAGAAAGAATACAGAAGCTAGATAACATATTTTCAGTGTGGTACTTTTGTAGACCTAGTGCGTTACAAAATGATTTTTTTGTCATGCAAGCAGGCAGTGGATGTGAACTTTCGCTTGTTATCTTAAATCATAAATTCAATAACTTAACTTGGATTTGGTTCACAAGTCATGCTCACCACACGTAAAGAACAGGAAGCGGACGGTCAGTTCCCGCCCACAGAAACTGTCATTTAATGTCAGTTGTCATGCACCCCCCAGGGGGGGGACTCCCATATGAAAGTGACGGGGATGCTCGTCGGAAAATTAGAATTAACACCCTAAAGGAGACCAATCTGGGCGTTGCTCCGGCTTTATTTAACCCCTAAGGGAGACCATGCAAGAGCAGACAACTTAGTAAGAGCTATAGAGATGTTAATTGCGCTAAAGATGTTGCAATCGAATGCTGTCCTCTATTAGTAAACTTTAACAACGGCGATTTCTGTGCTGCTCTAGACCACTAACACAGTATAATATAGATATTTCTTGACACACAACCCTAAGCGATACCTGTGTGGGTAAAAATATTGGCTTTCCGTCCTCAACACCCTAAGTGAGACCAAAATCTGCAATTTACAACCCTAAGCGAGACGACGAGCATCCCCGTCACTTTCATAGGGGAGTCCCCCCCCCCTCCCGGGCATGCACCGACATAAGGAAACAGCTTAAATTCGAAGCAGTCCTCGCTGAAATCGAGATGTTTCAGTCCACGTTAAGTTTTGCACTTGGTTCTTTCTTATTTTTTCGCCTTCAAGACTTCCGGTATTTCCCAGTCCTCCCGCATAATTTGTTGAGCTCCTGAGTGTTTCTGACTTCTCTCCAGGACTTCTCTGTTACTTTTCTTACGCACTGGTGCTTGAGGAATAGTCGGTATTTTAGTCCGATAAATTTCAACAAGCTTACAAGCGACGATGCTCCACAAAAAAGACGCACCGTCCTTTTGCAGAATTATCCCAAGAAAAATGTCAGCGCAATCGAAAACCTCAAAAAACATTATAATCTGGCGTGTCCTCTTCACCCGATACTCAACAGAGGTTATCTTTTACATGTGTCATTCGTCATGTACACCAATAAAATCTACTATGAGCTTCGGCCCCTTAAATAGCGCCCTTATCAAAGCATACCCAAACACTGTATTATTCTCAGATCTTAAAGTGGGTGTATTGGCCTGCACTTGTTCTGTAACGAAATTCAGCAACTTAGCTGTTCAAGGCTGGTTCCAAAGGTAAGGCCCATTTCCTACTAAAAACAGACTACGAAGAAGATTTACAGATGATCTTTCCTAAGCACTTACCATATGACAAATTCCTGCGAGATTTTATTTTGCAAATTGATGATTTTGGGATTCGTGAGATCAACAATTTTTCATTTAATAAAAATATTGATCATTTTTGGAAGGACTTGATTTTTTTTGATACCATTTGAGATTAGGTTTCCAAGGGCTCGGTTATTGAAAAACATCAACTGAGAAAACTGCACATCTCGACCCCACAAACAGGTTGTTTGAAGTCTGCAGTTATCGCCAAAAGTAAAGTCTGCAACTGGTGATACTTTGTCTAGTGGTGCGGATTAACGTCTACGGAAAATATGTTTCTCTGGGTAATATTTTTTGCAGGGTCTATTTCCTATTGCGGGTAGCAAGAGATTCGTAAAAAATTAACTCCCGCAAGAATTTCATGGTTAAATTTGTAACATGAGTACACCAAAGAAATCTTTAAACGTGCGACGTATTTCTGATTATGTCTGTTTAGTTTAACACTTTTGTTCCATTTTACAATTAGAATGAACTAACAATTTTTGTTGGGCTACCAGCTTTGGGTCTGATTTTGTTCTACATAATTATCGATCTCTTGTATTTTATTATTTATCAGCTGTACCGTTCAATAAATTTGTACACTCCCATCAAGGCCAATCAAAGGACACTTTCACTGTGTATTCGCGTTTAAAAATCTCACAACTATTTTATTGTCGTTATATTTATTCGCTTCCTCCATCGCCGTGGCTCTATTTATATCTTTCCATTTCCGCTTGCGGTCACGTCTTCAAGTTAGCTAGAAAAACGCACTCCGATTCGCACAGTTCTCAATTTCCTTTTCCCGGCGTATTTCCTCTTTAAACACGCCATCTGGGAAATGACATTGGCAGTTCTTCGAAATGCAACCTGCTAATTACCAGGTTTATAAAGCTAAAAGAAATTTGTCTAGACTGAAGCAGGAAATATATTCCGCCCGTTTGCCGAAAGATGCGGCATGTTGGCTCAACCGACGAACTGGCCGATTATAATTAATTGTTATGCCTAGATTAACATGCTGGCGCTACGACACTTTGTTCAAGAAGAATCAGGAAAGGAACTGAAGCAAAATACTTAATATGTGGCAGGCGAAGTGTGTAATACATGGACTCTATTCAACCCACTACGCCAGGTCTTTCTTGCTTTCATTTGTCAAGCTCGTCCTGCAATATCAGTGCTCGGGTCAGTGGGTACAAATGAACGATAGGGAGATAAAAACATAAAATCGGTAAGTAAACCACAGGGGTAACATAAGACCAGTAAAACAGGATCAGTAAGAATATAGGATCAGCAAGAACGAAGGAACACTGAATAAGTAGGAACTGCGTAGGATCAGTGGGTGAATGCAGGTGGTACACGGACAGTGAGCAGTAGTCGAAACATAGGACTTCACGAACATAGTATAATCAGTAGAACATAGGAACAGTAGGAACACAGGATCAGTAGAAACAAAGGTTTATAGGGTGATAGGAAGATAGGAACAGTAGGAACAAGTAGAATCAGTAGAACATAGGAACAGTAGGAACATAGGATCAAGGGTGATACGAACATAGGATCAGCAGGAACATGGATCAGTAGGAATACAGAACTAGTGCGAGGAACGAAGGATCAGTAAGAAAATAAATTCAGATCAGTATAACAGCACATCAGGGTAGAAACTGATAGAATCATTAGCAACATAGCTGGACTAATTAGCACTCTGGAATACAGCTAGATCAGTAGGAATTGGGGATCTTGGAACTTGGCGAGATGTATCAATAAAGGATTTATAGGAACACAGAAGAGCAGTAGGACAACAGAAACATTGGGAACAAAAGTCAGTAGGAACATAAGATCAGTAGAATAGGAGAACATATGATCATTAGGAATAAAGGAGCAATACGAACACAAGACCAGTAAAAACACAGGATCAGTAGGATAACAGGAACAGTGGGAAAAAAACATCAGTTGGAACATAGAAAGAGTAGGAACCTAGGATCAGTAGAAACAAAGGAATATCAGGACAACAGGTACACTAGGAACAAAAAAATCAATGAGAAAATTCAAACAAAGGATCAGTAGGAACATAGGAACAATAGGAGGATGGGAACACTGTGAACAATGGAACATAGGAACGGTAGAAACACAGAGACAGTAGGAACATAGTAACAGTAGGACAATAAGAAGAGTAGGACAATAAGAAGAGTAGGACAATAAGAAGAGTAGGAACATAGGAAGAGTAGGACAATAGGAAGAGTAGGAACATAGGAAGAGTAGGACAATAGGAAGAGTGGGACAATAGGAAGAGTGGGAACATAGGAAGAGTAGGAACATAGGAAGAGTAGGAACATAGGAAGAGTAGGACAATAGGAAGAGTAGGAACATAGGAAGAGTAGGAACATAGGAAGAGTAGGAACATAGGAAGAGTAGGACAATAGGAAGAGTAGGAACATAGGAAGAGTAGGACAATAGGAAGAGTAGGAACATAGGAAGAGTAGGAACATAGGAAGAGTAGGAACATATGAACAGTAGGAACATAGGAAGAGTAGGAACATAGGAAGAGTGGGACAATAGGAAGAGTAGGAACATAGGAAGAGTAGGAACATAGGAAGAGTAGGAACATAGGAAGAGTAGGAACATAGGAAGAGTGGGACAATAGGAAGAGTAGGAACATAGGAAGAGTAGGAACATAGGAAGAGTAGGACAATAGGAAGAGTGGGACAATAGGAAGAGTGGGAACATAGGAAGAGTAGGAACATAGGAAGAGTAGGAACATAGTAACAGTAGGACAATAGGAAGAGTAGGAACATAGGAAGAGTAGGAACATAGGAAGAGTGGGAACATAGGAAGAGTAGGACAATAGGAAGAGTAGGAACATAGGAAGAGTAGGAACATAGGAAGAGTAGGACAATAGGAAGAGTAGGACAATAGGAAGAGTAGGAACATAGGAAGAGTAGGAACATAGGAAGAGTAGGAACATAAGAACAGTGGGACACAAGAAAAGTAGGAACATAGGAAGAGTAGGAACATAGGAAGAGTGGGACAATAGGAAGAGTAGGAACTTAGGAAGAGTAGGAACATAGGAAGAGTAGGACAATAGGAAGAGTAGGAACATAGGAAGAGTAGGAACATAGGAAAAGAAGGAACATAGGAAGAGTGGGAACATAGGAAGAGTAGGAACATAGGAAGAGTAGGAACATAGGAAGAGTAGGAACATAGGAAGAGTAGGAACATAGGAAGAGTGGGACAATAGGAAGAGTAGGAACATAGTAACAGTAGGACAATAGGAAGAGTAGGAACATAGGAAGAGTAGGAACATAGGAAGAGTAGGAACATAGTAACAGTAGGACAATAGGAAGAGTAGGAACATAGGAAGAGTAGGAACATAGGAAGAGTAGGACAATAGGAAGAGTAGGACAATAGGAAGAGTAGGAACATAGGAAGAGTAGGAACATAGGAAGAGTAGGAACATAGGAAGAGTAGGAACATAGTAACAGTAGGACAATAGGAAGAGTAGGAACATAGGAAGAGTAGGAACATAGGAGGAGTGGGACAATAGGAAGAGTAGGAACATAGGAAGAGAAGGAACATAGGAAGAGTAGGAACATAGGAAGAGTAGGAACATAGGAAGAGTAGGAACATAGGAAGAGTGGGACAATAGGAAGAGTAGGAACATAGGAAGAGTAGGAACATAGGAAGAGTAGGACAATAGGAAGAGTGGGAACATAGGAAGTGTAGGAACATAGTAACAGTAGGACAATAGGAAGAGTAGGAACATAGGAAGAGTAGGAGCATAGGAAGAGTAGGAACATAGGAAGAGTAGGACAATAGGAAGAGTAGGAACATAGTAACAGTAGGAACATAGGAAGAGTAGGAACATAGGAAGAGTAGGAACATAGGAAGAGTAGCAACATAGGAAGAGTAGCAACATAAGAACAGTAGGAACATGGGAACAGTAGGACAATAGGAAGAGTAGGAACATAGTAACAGTAGGACAATAGGAAGAGTAGGAACATAGGAAGAGTAGGAACATAGGAAGAGTAGGAACATAGGAAGAGTAGGAACATAGGAAGAGTAGGAACATAGGAAGAGTAGGAACATAGGAAGAGTAGGAACATAGGAAGAGTGGGACAATAGGAAGAGTAGGAACATAGGAAGAGTAGGAACATAGGAAGAGTAGGAACATAGGAAGAGTAGGAACATAGGAAGAGTAGCAACATATGAACAGTAGGAACATAGGAACAGTAGGACAATAGGAAAAGTAGGAACATAGTAACAGTAGGACAATAGGAAGAGTAGGAATATAGGAAGAGTAGGAACATAGGAAGAGTAGCAACATAAGAACAGTAGGAACATAGGAAGAGTAGGACAATAGGAAAAGTAGGAATATAAGAACAGTGGGACACAAGAAAAGTAGGAACATAGGAGCAGAAGGACAATAGGGACAATAGGACCACAGGAACACTAGGGCAACAAAAACAGTAACAATATAGGAACATAGAAACAGTAGGACCGCAGGAACAGTAGGACAACTGGAACATTGCTTAATAGGAGCATAGGATCAGAGTAGGAACAAAGTATCAGTAGAAACAGAGGATCAGTCAGTAGCAACACAGACAGGGACATTGGAAGGATCGGATCAACATGAATAAAGCATCTGAAGATAAGTTGGAGAAGAGGAATCCTAACAACATAGGATATTTAAGAACACAGGATCAGTAGGAACATAGGATCAGTAGGAACATAGGATCTGCAGGGACATAGGTAGTGGGATCAGTGCAGGGATCAATAGGAAAATACGTTCTTGAGGAACATAAGATGAGTGGAAACCTAGAAACAGTGCGAACTGGGTCAGTTGAAACCTAGGATCAGTAGTATATGGGATTGGCGGGGACAAAATATCGGTGGGATCAAGACAAGGCAGGAGATGCAGATTGGATCTAGAAATATTTCTGCCCACAAAAGGAAAGATCTAATTGGAGCGGGGGAACAAGACACATCTATATAATAAGATAGAAAAATACAACAATTGAAACCTTTTATAGGACCGACTGTCATAAAGGAGCTAGAAAAATTAGACAAATTTCCGCCTTTTTGAACACATCAAATTGTACCTCTACAAAACTCAAGGGGGTTTATTTTGTGTCAAGATAGTCCTTCGTTTTCGATAAAATCTCAAAAAGCTGCGTTGTAGATTTATCAAGTTGAGAAGAGTTGCGGAATGTCATAGTACTGAGGAGGACGAAGAACAAACCGGTTAATTCAGTACATGAAACAGGCCCATGGCGGTTATGTACGTATGTTATGATATGAAAAGAACAAGAAAGCCTGGAGAAAATTCGGGCTTGAACGGGGCATAACTGCGATGATATTTAACTTAAGAAATTTTTTATCCGCAGTTCACAAATTTGATTTTTAATGCCTTTCACTTCCTTTTAAATAGGTTCATTGAGATCTATAGTCTGCAAGGTAGAAAAATGTGTCGGTAGGCAAAATAGTAGCCTAAATAAAAGTACCACACGGTAAACGTTTCCACTATTTTCCACTTTTTTTGCTACGTGCAATTTTTAACTTGTGACGGTTTGGGGATTGAACATCGAATTTTAGTGTTAAGCAATAAGAATGAAATTGTTTACAAATTCTCTTCAGAACAGACAGGAAATCTAAGTTATGTCAGCTAGTTTGCTGTGCACAACAGTCTCGCTCACTGAGTTTGAGAAGACTCAGTTGTTATTAGGCTTGTTTGACTTGCAACGTTGAGGCTGAGCTGATATTTAGTCAAGGGTGAACAGAATTTTCTTTGTGGTCAATCACGACTTAAATCGTACGAGGGTATTCCCTCAAGGAAATTCTCGAGGAGAAGGAGACCGATGGGTGTTCCTTGTAGCAATTAATTCTGAGTAAAACAAGAATACAGAGAATTGCAAATCATTAAACATTTTAGTATTTGAACATCCTTGCTGCAAATCCCATATGCGAAGCCCAATTTCACCTCTTCCATTTTTCGGTTTGCTGGCGGAAAGCTTCAGTGATCTCCTTGCACAAGAGAGGATGCCTCGAGCTTTTCCTTCGGCTTGAGTACAAGCCTGTAAAGGTATAGAATGGCAACTTCATATTTCAGCAGTGCAATTAAAGGAAAACAAGTTACTTGCAACTGTTTAAAGACTGAAGATCTGGTCTGAACGGGTATTAAAATCACCCCAAAGACACTTTTGATGTTTTAACATTGATGAACTGAGTGATACTAAAATGTTTCAAGTTCAAAAACATTCGACAAGCAAATTGCACGATTACGGACATCTCAAAACATCTGAGTTTATTTTAACGGGCTACAACTGTATGCATCCAACTTGAACTGGGCGACCCTAAAACGGGGAATGGCGGAAAGACGAAATGGAGGAAAATCACCCATAATCCTAAAACGCGGAACGGCGGAAAATCATCCATAATCCTAAAACGAGGAACGTTAAAATTGGAGCAGGGTAATAAATCCCTGAAAGTAACGACCCTCCGGGCCAAACAACTCTCTTAGTCCTGCAATATAACACACAAGGGGTGGGGAATGGTAAATTAAATGACTCACCCGACGTCGGGCGAAAAGTATTCAACTCCGACGAAACGGAAAGAAGCACACTAAAACGTCTAAAACGAGACTTCGTGACCCATCAAAAACACTTTCGAGATCTGGATATCGTATGACAATTTTTCGATACCCGTTTTTACAGTACCATTCAGCACCCCTTATTTTAGTCTCAGTTCTATTAGCTTATCGGTATAGGGAATGTCGATAACAAAGGTAATCCTGTTAGATTTTTTATTCATTTTTTCCAAACTAAATAATTAAACTGTAGTTTTGTTACGTTTCAGCCTATCGTTCGATTCAATCACTCGATTTTTTCGTTTCATATTAATTGAAAAACACAGGAAAACAGTTAAACCGTGGAAATTAAGTCCAAATTCTCGTTTTTGTTATTTTATTTTTGACTCTGTGATTTTGAGATTATCTACCACGAAAACGGTAACCCCTTAATTACGATTACTGAGTAACCAATGTTTATGATAAACAATTGAATAAAGGAGAATCAGGAAGAGAAGTGCAAGATCTGCAGATGTCTTCTGTTGTGTTTTACGGTAGTAAACTGCTGAAGGCGGCGGTGAGCTATGGAAACATGAAGCTAGTCACAATTCGCGCTGTACAGGTGAGGGGTCGCGGGACACCTTGCAGCTGAACATGGTCTGGTAGGCCAAGGGTTTCAGGGTCCCAGTGGCATACCCCCACTCTATAAAATTTATAGAGTATCCCCGCCAGGATTCTTCACGCAAAATTTAGGAAATTTAATATTTGAGGCATTCGAAGGTTTTCCGACTAAAACATGAGTATCAAAGAAGAGAGATAATTATGGCAATTAATTCCACACTTTTGAAAAAGGACAAGAACATGTATTTTCATAGCATGCAATGCATTGTAATTTTAATAACTTAGCGCGAGAGGCGAGTGTTCACAACCTTCTTTCCTAACCATTTGGCTTAGCGTGACTGTTTTTCGTCAGGATGAATCTCGCGAAAGCCATCAGTGCCACCTTTTTTCGTTTTCCGCGTTTTAGGATTATGGGTGATTTTCCGCCATTCCGCGTATTAGGGTTATGAGTGATTTTCCGCGGTTCCGCGTTTTAGGATTTGGGGTGATTCAAAATATTGCGAAATCTCCGCCCTTTGTGTGGCAATCCATCCCGTGATAAAAGCAATGAATAATTAGCCACGCAGAAAAGAAAATCGAGCAAAAAGGAGTCAATCATCGTGTGTTTAGAGCCCTTCAACAGATTTTGCATGTGGCTTTACGCAGACGGTCAACAAAAACAACTTTCAATAGCACTTGTGGGTTTTCCTTGTGCTAAAACGCTGAATAAATTCTCGCGATATTGTTAAAACGGGCTGTCCACTCAATATTGTCACATCGTGAATAGCATTACACGGCTTCTTGAAGATTCTTAACGTCACGTGGTCTATTTTAACCAATAAGATAACAGAAAACGTGATTGCACAACTTGTTCAAATGACATATGTCACGGGGTCACGTGATCTTGTTACACCGGCTGCGGCACGTGGCCTTGGCTTTCGCTACGCTTGAATCTTTCTTGGAGGTCAGGATTTGGCATAACTACGAGCCTTTTACTTCACTTTATCTGTAATTTCTGCAGCTTCCAGCTGTGTAAGATGTTTTGGAGTCATTTGGTAGTAGTAATTTGTTGAAACCGCATAGTTTCTGACATTTGTTTCTTATTTTCGTGCTAGGCCATTTGAGGCGGGCTTTGCGTTGCGCTGCGGTGGAAGACGGGAAGCAGAGTTGGTGAATGGAGTAAAGAAGTTGTTACGGCGTAAGTCAACCGTTTGGCAGGGAACCACATTGTAGCTGTCCGCATTCCTGACTTTTTGGTAGCCGTCAACTCCAAGCATAAGTCTTTAATGAGTGTCTGGGCTTTTTATCGGGTGAACTACGAACACAACACTCTATTGTAATACGCGAGATATTTTGCAACCGTGGCTGAACAAGAGTTGAATTGAACCAAAATATTTTGCTTATGAGCAGGGCTTCAGCTGGTTTTTGAACTGCCCGTTTTGCAGGCAGCAGCCTGACCCATTTGTAATAAGCTCGACAACTTGTTTGCACAGATAAGCGTTAACACAATATTCGTGCAATCGGTTCTTGGTACAAAAATTCCATGCAGGCTTCCAGACGAGCATCTCGATTTCAGTCGTGCAAAGATGGCAGCGAATGTTTTCCTCTCTTGTATTTGATCTTTTGTTCAGCCAGGTTTGCTTGCTGGTGTGTCGGACTTCGATTTAACATTCTTAACATCCAGTAGTGTTTAATTTTGCGGAGACTATACACTGCCGCTAACTGACATTTTATTTGGTGAACGTTTTACTTGATAGGTCTTGCGTTTGGCCATAGTAGAGTAGAATAGTCAGCCCTTCACTAGGAAAACTTTCGTCGAAAAGCACGCTGTATCTTGGATTTTTACCTTCTTGTTTTAGGTGAGTACTTAACAAAGTTACCTTATAACGTCTTTAATTTTAAAAATGCAAACAATACTCCGTTAATACTGCTTGATCTTTCATTGTGTTGGGTGGGTTGTATCGTAGCGTCGTTTGATCTCGCGGACAAGCTTATCTTTAGGAACTCTTTTGGGACCTTCTTGTGTAAAACTATTCGTCGTACAGCTTTTTCAAGAACTACACGCACCTCGTTGTAAGCTTGTTTAGAGTTTGCAGCCCGTGCTGCTTTGGTACGAAGTTTGGACAAGTTGTAAGAGAATTGCACAGAGCTCGCATGACAATGAAGTTACAGCGTTGCCGCTCAAACAAATCGACAGCTTCGATTTGGCAGACAAAAAGCTATTTACGGCGTTTTCAATGCCTCGTGTGCGTTTAGCGTCCTTCGTTTTCAAGTTTGACTGATTCTTCGTTTAGTAAGCTTATGTTTATGAAGTAGTAATATTTCTGCTGCTGTCAATGTTAACATCTTCTGGCTGCGGGCTGCACTAGTCGAGGGAGGGAATTAGAAAGCGTGCTTTGATTAAAAAGAAAGACGAAACGAAGGTGAGAGTCAAATATGAAATTGCTTGGTCTTTGAACCTCCATCTGAAGCAAGCGAGACACTTGTTGGTTTCGTCAAATTGAAAAGAATTGGGCGACTCGATTAAAGGTGAAACGAACATCCTCTGATGCACGCTATTGAAAATTAAAGTGGGAAAAATTGCTTTACAACGTAGACAAGGAATACTTGAACTACAGTTGAGCAGTGAATCTTGCATTTTTCGTCGAGAGAAACCTAACTGTTGTCAGCTATATCGTGACTGGAGATGTTTTTGTTTAAACCCAGCAAAATGTTACTCTGGCAATCATATTTGCACTTGCAAATGGGCTTCCCTCATTACGGCATGTTTTCCAATTCACGGTGTAGTAGATTGTGTTCAGATTGGGAAGACTGAAATAAAACCTTATAAATATGCCTTCCTTTGGGTAAAATTAACTGTAGCTTCTATTTGTTTCTACCTGGTGACATACAAGTTTATTTTAAAAGGATTAAATCTGCAACCACTGTTTTTATGTAGTCATATGGAAGCTATCCAAATGAAACTGATTTAGTCCATTGCTCCTGTGGAATGAAATTTATGTCTTCAAGTTTTCATTTTTTCGTGACGACATTAGGACATTATTTCAATTTAAAACTTTAATGTAATGGAAGAAATTAGTGTTGATACTACCCAAGTTATTGCCACGATGCTTAAACTTGCTTGATTCAGCTGGTAGATCAGCTGTGAGCATTATTCCCGCGCAAAGGTTTTAAAACAGTTGATCAGCTTGGCACAATTGCAGGTCACAAGGGTTCGGGTTTGGTGTCAGGCGTGTCTAGACATAAAAAAGCTTGCTCCTTAAACAGATTGATTCCAGTGATTAAGAAAGCCTTGCCCCTTGAGGAGATTTATTCAGTCATTTAGCATGTTTGGCATGAATTATTATTTCATGATGTTACAAGCTAATGATGTTTTTAAGAACAGTTTCAAGTACAGTTGAAGCTTGTGTATTGAATTTGTAGGTTTTGTTTTGTCTTAGAAACATACTTGATTATAAATTATCATTGCAAAACCTTATCATTGTAGATGTTGATCATTTAAGAAGTGACAGAAGCAATATCGTAGCTTGATGCTTTTTACCTGTCCGAAATGTAATGCTTTTCAAGGGGAATAAAAATGATTAAGGTTTGAATTTATTGGCCTTGTTACCAGAAGATAAAGTTGGAAGAAAAGCAAACTTTATGTTCGCTGTTACAGAAATTATCCAGAAGTAGTATTGTTCGCACGTGCTTGCACGTGCGTAGGTTCTTGTTTACATGTTGTCATGACATTGCTTTGTTATCCACGTGACTAATGCAATTTGTGCGGGGTTTTCCCTTTTATTTTAGCTAAAAATAGCTTTCGTGATGGAGTACTCTGGGCGTGAAGAGCCGCAAGGGTAGGCTATTTCCGTACATTTGTGCATTTATAGTTTTTTTTTTTTAATAACTTGTTTTAGCGTCATTTGCATGGAGCGGAGACTAAACAATCTCTTGCGATTTCTGTTGTTGGTAACTTGTAAGTTTTAAGTATTGCCATCCATTAAAATCAATTGCATGGTTGATATAGTGTTTTTTTTTAAGATGTCGCAAAATTCAATTTAAGGTCATGTCAATGCGTAACACTTCTGCACTGAGAGGTTTTTGTGTAAATAATAGTCTGGCCGGAAAGGTTTTTTTTTAAGGGAACATAAAAAATTGTATTGTGTGTTTATCTCTACTCGCTGGTGACCCATGATAAAATGTCAATACTCTAGAAGGTTTATTCTTTTGTGCTCTTTTTTTTTTTGTCTGGTTCTCTTGAGTGTTTACCATTTACCGAAAAAATCCGGAAATTTCGGTTGGAATGTAAATGGGAAGACTATTATGGTTCGCCCGACCGGAAAATTTCCGAAATAAATGGAACGTCTTCAGAGGTACTCCAAAATTCCCAACCGGAATATCCAAATGGAAAACTGTGTTACATTTACTTTTTTTCTACCAGTTCCAAGACCTACGCCAATTGTCAGATTAGTTCCAGACTCTGTAAATTAGAGCAAATCGCACAAATGGTACATGCTTATCTCGAACGGAATTTCCCATTCGGGAGGGCTTTCCTTACCATTTGCTTAAACCGTAGATCAACAGGTTTGCCCCTGTAAATGGTAAACAACCCTTGTGTCGCTATTTAAATACAGCTCAGAATACATTCCGTAAATACAAGGAACACATAAAACAGTTGTGACCGAATAGCAATTGGCGTTAAATGACCCTGTTGTTTGCCTGTGATTTGTATTACCCATGAAAAGTTTGTATTTCATTGTTTTACTTCCATCAAAGAAGCGATGAACTTCCATTGTTCACTAAAACAAAATAGTTTGTTGTACCTCTTGGTGAGGTCGATTCTGTACGCAGGTGGTGTACAGATTTGTTTTGTGCGTTGTGCATACTGTAAGTTTCCAGAATCCTTTTTCATTATGTTAATTGTGTTTAACTAGGTTTTTGCTTTGGTTTCAGGGCTGTTGGACCAGGTTTGGAACAAGTAGGAAATCAGGTACTAACTTTATGACTGCAAAAAAACCCTTTGTTGTACTTCAGTTCACTTTATTTATTTTGCGTCTTAAGTACATGCTTATGACATGCATTGCAATACAAAATACAGATAAGAAAGAATATAGTCTAGACTGTGTTTAATTATGTATAAAAATTAGTAACTCTCCAATACTGAGAGAGTCGTGACAGTGAACTGTGTATGTGTTTACTCACATGAGGATCAGAGGATTTGTGGCCAGTGGTACCTTGGAGTACAGTGTGCATGATTCAAGTTTTTGAGAAATAGATCTTAACTTAGGCTAGTCTGTGACTGGGGTGTAGCTAGAAAGGTGACATATTTTGGCATGTTTGGAGGTAGCACAGATTATGTTGTCATGCCCTTTAAAGAAATGGATCTGTCATCTATTGGACTGATGAGAATTTCAGTGTAATTGCTGGAAGGTCTTAGTCGTGATCGCGAATCTCAGCTTGTCATTCGATGTTAACTTGTAAATGCAATTGCATGACAGTACTCATATTTATAGCAGTTTTTTTTTCTTATAGAGGCGGAATATGCGAATATAAATCTAATCTGTTATAAGCAGTTTATTAAGGGGTCTAGGTCGTGGTATTTTAGTGTATTACCAAATGAGACTTTGATGATGGCTTGAAACGGTCTCGATGATCAGGAGTGAACATGTTTTGTTCCAGTTGTAAAAGAGGTAATGAGGTAACCTCACAAGGTATCACAGTATATCCTCCTTTGTACAACTTGACAAAAGGCTGTTCCAGAAACTGACAAATGCCAATCCAGGTGGATTGTTGTGATATGGTCGCCTCGATGTTTTCAGAGCAAATCAAGTTTGAAATACTTGTTGATTGACTGTAAGGTCAGGAAAGACTGCAAACTCAGTGTGCACAGACCTTGTTGTGTTCTGTCTTGAAACTGATCTTAAGCAACATATTTGCTGAATTAATATTTCATTTAACAATGCTGGTCCCTGCATCTGTACCTCCTCTAATATTGTACATGAGGGGGTTTGGCAAGTTTTGTTGGATCTTTAGATTTCCTACCATTTGACACATAAGAACCTTATTCAGCTTTTTTTTCATTGTGTCCTGTTTTGTAAACTGCTCTAGACCATACCAGTCATGGCGCAATGTTGACATGTGTGATTTGTATGATGTCAGTTTAACGTTTGTAGCATGGAGTTGTTGCTTATGCAAGGTGCACAGCCTGTGTGGTCTGTATGATGGCCTTTAACTTATTCACTCAGTTGACTAAAAGAATATCAGGCCTATGTGTTATTTATGAGAGACTGTCTAGATTGTGCTATTTTTGGCATGTTGTTCTGTTCTCTGCAAACTAAAATAGAATAGTTGATTATTTTTGAAATGAAAATAGTGAAATGGATATGGTGAACAAGTAAAATAGTTCCTGACTTTTTTGTTTGCTCTGTTGTGTGTTCCCAGCTTTCTCTTTCCATCCGTCACTTGCTGCTCAAGCAAATAAAACGTGGTTTGCTGCTGCCTACTGCAGCGAAACATTAACCTGCTAAAAAATGTTATTTTTGAGGTAGTTAGATGAAGTCTCTAGAGCAAATTCCCATGTGATTACAGAACTGCAAATAACAGGCGGTCATTGGACAATGATTAAAACTTGCCTACTTGCCTATGTCCAACAAAATCCCACCTGTGGTCAGACATTGTGACTGGACCGATCAAATAGCATTTTGAAGCTGAAGATTTGCAGAGTACTTAAATAAATTACATGGCAATGTATTGTGTGCCCAACATCTTGTCTGGTTTGTCCGACCAAAATGGTGACCTGGTTGGACATATGTCCTTTCTAAAAAGAAAAATTATTTGCAGCCCTGGGATTATACCAGTGTGACCTGTTCTGTTAACATGTTTTACCAAAATTAAATAAACACACTACTTGGTCAAAACTGCATATTGCACATTATTGTGATAGATGCCAGATTAGCAGAGGAGATTAATTAGCAGGGTTCTCAGTAATAAGTATGATAAATAGCTGAAAAGAGGTAGCAAAATCTTGCCAGTCATTGTTAGTGATATGCCATTTACATTTACATGGCAACAGTTGTTTGTGATTTTGCTACATAGCACTGTGAAACATGTACTAGGGATTTCAAGATGTCAGTACAAACATAAGTACAACCATGGTTTTTCATTACTGAGCATGTGCCTAAAGTTTGTTTTCAACCATTATTGAAAATGGAGTAATTAACTACATCCCAGTAAGAATCACTGCATGTGATACCTTTCCCGGCTGCTGTGCATCTGCTCAGTACAGAAAAGTTGGGGTCATACTCGTGCCCTATTTTCAGGGTCTCTATTGTGTCTATTGTCTGTGCAGCGCCTGCAAAAGTGGTTTCGACACTAGTGATGTATTGCGGAAGAGTAAAAATCCAGACGCAAGTACATATATTGCCCATCATAGATCAATCCTGTTTAAGTCCCCATAGTGACAAACATCTAACTTCTCCTCACAGTATCTCTACTTGATCAAATGTATAGGTCTTGAGAAAAAAGGAAATGACCTCCAAAGAAAAGATAACTTGGTATTTTATCAAATGTTCATTACTAATGCGTAAGAAATGTATGGAGATCATTAAGGAGAATGTGCAAGTTTATATCAGGGCTGAAAGGGTTAACATTCAGAGTTAAAGCTTGTGTCCTGTGGTTTGTTTTAACTTTTGGGTGTGACCGTTCTCAATGAAGCTCTGGCACACTGATCTCATGTGGTGCTCCTTGTTTTATACTATGTTTTACAAAATGAAATTTGGGATTTTCTTCAGTTTTGTTTTTGGTAGCTCTTGGGAGTGAGATAAACTTGAACTAGTTATTATGGAAGCAGAAGCAATAGTCACGCCTGGACCCAGAAGAAGAACGAATAGTATCCCACAATCCTTTGCCTAATGGAATTTCATGAAGATGGCGAATGTATTGTGACACATGGCGGATTTTGCCTGTTTTCGCTTTGGATTTTTTCACAGATAAAGCGTTTGGTGAGGATAGCACACTTCAAAACACAAACTTGCAACTTTCATCATGAAATAGGTGTTGTTTCTTTTGAATTTAGCACATTAGAAATAGGTTTTTTAGATAATTTGAATAAATGTCTCACGCCATCCGTTACCACCGCTTCAATGAGTTGCACGAAGTTAATGATAGGTCTCTTTATGCTTGAGTAATTTACAGAAACAGTTAAAATCTGAATAATTAAAAGGTATTTGGACAACTTTGTACTATAGTGACCCTTAGTGACCCGACAGTTTCAAATTTCTGAAGGTTCAAAAATGGTCCAAATCCCTGCAGTTTCGAGTATCACGTCTTAACTCACATGGCGATTCCGCGACAAATGTAATAGAGTAATAAACAGGGTTAAAGGAGTTTAATTGCGCTTTTTCTTTATTGTGCTTTCCGTGCGAGCAAGGAGAGAATTAATCGCTTGTGCTTTGTTGGATAAGCTCAAAAGGATCCGTGAAGATTACCAGTTATTAGCCGTTGCTTTCTCCTCGAGAATGGTCAACTGGGTGACAGATATCACTATTTGTCTCTACTTGAAATGGTCGAAGTAGTTTGACACAAAACTTCGAGATCGCAAATTATTGTTCCAGTTAATTGTCCATTGTCCTGTGCATTTAAAAGCTTCGAGGAAGCGATTTTTGAATACATTGCCTACAATCATCAACAACATCCTTGGGTAAACACATGATACAACGCGCTGGATCTCGTCTTTAGCAACAAATTTGAATCGATGATCGGTACATGACAATTAACAATATATTACTCACGGCGATGTCGCAACTGCGATTTATTTGAATCATGTAGGACTGCACAAGCCGACGAACTGTTCTTCAATTGAGCGATCATCGATGTACTTCAAGAACAATCAGACCCTTCATTTGGGCAAACGTTCGAGGAAACTCTAGCAAATTTCCTTGCAATAAAGTGCAGCATAGGCAAAACCTTTCAGCTGAACACTAAATTCTTCCATTGATACGCAGTAGTACTAGACCAGGCGCGTTATAACGAAACAGGGTATTTTGCGTTGTAACACGTTACAAATGAAGCTGCCGCCATTTGAGTGAAACTCATTCCAGCGATTCCTCAAGAGAGTGATGACGTCACTTCCGATTTTGATAATATAGTTGAAAATGCAAAGGATTGTGGGATACTATTCATTCTTCTTCTGGCCTGGACCTGAATAGCACATTGTCATTCTTTGAATTTTCCTTGGGTATTGTTTCTTGGAGTAGTGTCAATATGGTTCCACAACGTGATTTATGTTTTGTCAGGCGGAAACAGTGGAGTAGCGAGTTGACAGTGTTTTGTAGTTTTGGGGGCCCATGGGAATAAAAGTGTGTTACAGAACACAGTCGAACCTCTAAAATATGGACGCTGAAAGAAAAAGGATGTCTGGGTGTCTGTATTGTGATGGTATCTGCATTAAAGAACGAGAGTTCATGTGAATTAGAATCTTGTTTAAACTAAGTAAACTGTAAACTGTGTGTGTGTGTTACAGAGGTGTCTGTAAGGAGAGGTTTGATTGTACTTGGTAACAGGGACACATCCAGTCGTGATGACTGAGATGTGCGTGAAAGGGTTTGCCTCATTAGTAAAGGATAAAGAAAACTTGGTACTTACCCCTACACTTGTTTTCATGGCTACTGGATGATTGTTAATAATCTCCTTCAATTTATTCCTCAGTGAGCTAGTGAGACTAAAATGGGTTTTCTGATCTTTGTCAGCATTCAGCTTTTGTCTAGCTCTTCCTTGTTATGCCTGAGAATGTAGCTTTAGGGTAAGTTTGAAAAGGAGGTTTTGATTTATGTAGAAATTATTCAATTGTAAACACTGCAAAGCATCGGCTGCGCGAGATGATATCATTCATCTACTTTCAGGAGTCCAAATGGATGTTAGCACAAAACAGTCATTTTGTTGATAATACTCAGGGTTTTTAAGTATTGTTATGGCTTGTTTAAATTTAGATTGCTGTCATGAGCAATGAACTTTATCTTCAATTGTTATTGTTACATATCAGAAGTTGTAAGTTATTTCTCTACATCTTCACTGGTGTAAATCATTTTGTTTAATTGTCGAATAATTAGTTAATTTGCAGATTTGATTTCCTATTTTATTAGTTTATTGTGTTTACAAATTTTAAATGTTTCATAGTCATCAGAATCTACCGTCAACCTTTTTTAAAGGCAGCTGACTTGATCATGCATCTCTTGGTTATCGATATATTGCATGTCTATTCAAGCTAAGCCCCAAACTAAGCCAGAAAGGTTGATCTCTGTGTGTTACTTTAAGATCTGTTGAGTTAATTATTCACCATTTTTATTGTTTCTGGAAAAGTCCTAGGTACCTGTGAATTTGCTTTGTTTTCTTCTAATGTTAAGTTCAATCTCTTGCTTTTTTGCCATCAGCTATATTACTTATCAGATGTTTATATGCTGATAAAATCTATTTTCTTTCATTTCTCTCATTGCCAAGTCAAGGTCAGTGGTTCCATCTGATAGGTACATGTTGTTTTGCTTATCATGTCCTCTCCTTCAAAAATCTAGCCACCATAAACCACCTGTTTTATGGAATAAACAGGTCTAAATAAATGCATTCTACTGTCACTGTTTATCCTGGAAATCTGCTTTATGAGAATGTCATTTTGAATTAGACTGCTCTGTTACTTGTTTTTGTAACTCTTGACTTTGAAAACTAGACTAATGGTCTGTTCTTGTTCTTTTGCTGCTGCTTATTATGAAAGTTGTGACCTTTTCTTTACAACCAACAGTGAGACCTGGCTTAATAAAACAGAGTGGGTTGATTGTATTTGATATGAAACTGCAGTTCTGTGTACCTATGTTGTCTTCTTCCAAAACTGTAGTTTTGGCTACATGAGACTTGAAAGGTCTTTATTGTTCCTTTTTGTTCAGTTAAATCTATGAATTGCTTTGTAAAGCATGAAATATTCATAACTTTTTTGTCAATATCTGTGAATTGGTCTTGGTTAAGGAGCACTCTGATGTAAGGGTAATCCCTGCATGATCATTCCATTTTACAAACACAACAGATGACCAGGGTCAAAAGAGACATCCTGAACAAGTGTAAAAGCATGTGATAAGTTGTAACAGCTAAGTAAGCTTGGAATGTGTAGACAATGATGCATTAAATATTTACTACTCAATCATAAGGCGCATGTTAAATTATCACTCACTGGACCAACAGTTGATTGAGGTTTTGATTCTTTGTGTGACCTCAATTTTTGTTGTAAATTTTATTCCCCTCTGATGGCTAGGGTAAGTTGGCATCATAACAGTTATGTGCTGCTTTCTGTAAAAAAGAAAATGCCAGAATCGGCAGAATCTGCCTGGTTGGAGTTGTTGTTAGGTGCATTAATGTGTTACAAGTTGAAACAGTTGCATGGTAAAGTGATGCTGTTTATTTGGCCTAAAATTTTTGCTGAAGGGACCATTTTTGGTTTTTCCTTCCAAAGAAGTCTTGGTATTAAAAAGAATTGTCTTTCTCGGTAAATGCCTTTTTCAGATGTTGATAATGTTTTGTTCTCTGTGGCTTTTAAATTATCATGGTGCATTTTTTGTAGACTTTCTGGTAACCTAGCGCAACTGCCGAAATAAATTATTCTTAGCTATGACTTTAAAACACAGCAAGAAAAGTCCTCTTAGTTGCCTAGCCAGAAATGTCTTATCGAAATCATTTAAATCTTACCTTCAGGTGAGAATATATGCTGTATGTGTGTGAGCTAAGATACTGTTTAAATTCTCTTTATCAACCTGGAGTGTCAATCGCTGTTTAGTGTGAATTTTCAAACTTTCTGTTTGATCACTTGCCTGTATTGATTTAACTTTTCTTGCTTAAGTAGTTTGGAAATAGATCTTAGGTTCTAGATTTTGCTCAGAGGGTAGGTCCCTTAATTACTGCTGGAAGATTGGAAGATTGTGAATGGCTAGACATGTTTTTACATAATATTACTGATCAGGCAAACCAGTGTTGTTCTGCATTTACTTGATGTTCAAATAACTTACTGGAAGTTTCTGTTAGTTCTCTTATATGGGAGAGGATGAATTGCCTGATATAAGGAGCTCTCAATCACCTGATAATGGAAGGAGAAATGGGTCAAGATCAGGAAAACCACGATCAGCTCGCAACAGACAACCACGAGATACTGACTACTACATCAGGTACAGACATATTTCCACAACTAGAGGAGTTATTCTAGTTTTACTCCATACTTTTAACGTGGTGTATTGTGTGCTTTGTCATTCAGTGGGCTATTTGCTTTTATATCCCAGTAAATGTATTCTCCTAGTATTTTAAAAGATAAGATTTCAACAGGTAAAAGATTATATTGATGTTAAAATTCATATTTGAGCTCTCTAAGTTCTCCTGATCTCTGTGAATAACCAGGCAGTAGTTGAATGATAAGAAATCAAGGACTTTAGTATTGTGGGGGTAGTAACTCTGGCTTGGAGAGGTGTCTACAGATTTTTAACTAGTGTAAGAATCTGATTGTTAGATATTCCAAACTTTTCTAAAAATGAAATTGCATTGAATAAATGTTGCTTGTGTTGAGCTGTTAAAAAGTGGACCAAGTGAATTTTTTTTCTTTTGTCAGGGTTCTTGTGCCACCCACCATGGTCGGGGCCATTATTGGGAAAGAGGGAAAGAAAATCAAAGATCTCACTGACAAAACAGGAACAGAGTAAGTACATTATGAGTTGTATGGCTGTTTTATGTCAATGGGCTTTGCAGGACTTGAGACATGTAATCTTATTTGAACTTTCAGCTGGCCAGTGGTTAGTGATGTGGCTGAGTTTTCACTGGTCATATTTTCAGGAACAGGAAGTTTTGTGTTGGTCAAAAAGATTAATTTGTATCATCTAAAGCAGAAAAAAAAGCTTGCCAAGTACTCTCAAAATTGTTCTTACTGGAAATTGTGGACAGAATGTTGCAGATACACTTTGAAAGAAGCATTCTCCTCCATGTGGATCCATCTGGTGTTCCCTTGTCATTCCGCTTTCTTTCTTTCTTTCTTTCTTTCTTTCTTTCTTTCTTTCTTGCATTCATGAATCATGAAACCCTCTTATAGTTTGATTTCAAGCCAATACTTTCATGTATTCTATTTTTCAGTAGCCAAAGTGGCCATTGGACATTCAAAGTCTACCAGCTAAAACCTAACATGTTACTAGTCTTTGGCTAGTTGGCTAAAACTAGTCTCCAGCTCTGCTTGGTTTGTTACTTTTAGCAAAACCTTTCGCAAGGCATTTTTCAAACTTGAGCGTGATATATTAATTGAAAACAATTGACAAGCATGGAGTACATCTGCATTCTGAGGACCACCTTTTCCGGATTTTAATTTAAGAGCTTAGCTGCTAGTGGGCAGCAATATCCACTGGCTATGCCAAAGTACTGCCCACTTTCTCAAAGACAACAGCTCTGAATCAGCCATTTAATTCGCCAAGCTAAGTTTTCCATCATCCCTTAAACTGATGAAACCCTTACTTTCATACAAGGTTGCCTAAAGTTGATTTTGTTCAGAGCAACGGAAATACGTTGTAATAATCTCTGTTTATTAGATGACCATCTTCAGTGGTTAGTGAAACAAAATTTTTTCTGTCATTTCAGTTGCATACATGATATGGGATACTTGCCCTTGGTAGTTTTTCTTTGAGACTGTGATTGTTGTGAAGGATTGAAACTTGCTTAACTTCAAATGACATTTCTCTTTTAGCATCACTGTACACAAGAAAGATGATAAGAGTCCCTTTGAAAAGGTTTGTATTTTGTGAAATTGTTTTCTCTTCTATTGTTGTAGTACATTCTCAGTCTGATCTCTAACAATTTCTGTAGTGTTAATTTTACGTCTTCAGTTGCCCAAGAGGCCTTGGTGGAAGTACAAAATCTGCTTGCTAAAACTGGGTTGTTACTAGGCTTTGGTTCATTGGCTACCATTAGCTACCAGCCCTTAGGACACATTCTTCGCCTCTTACCTTGTATGATGCTAAGAGTCAGTTTGGCCAGAAGCAGCTGTTTTGAACTGACTTGTGCCCTTTGCACCTAGGTCTTTACTGAAAAGTACATTGTACAGGAAGGAAGCAAATTTTTTCTTTTGAGTTCACAGTTTCGTAGATTAGCTCACTGTTGAATGCTGTTCTTTCGCTCGAAGGTCTCAACTTCTCTGTTTACATTGATTTGTTTGTATAAATGGGTTCTCTTTGTTTTGAATAATGTAGGGTATGGGATGAACTCATCTGCTTTATTTTGTTTAGGTTGTAGAGATTGTTGGGACTCCAGCTCAGTGCACAGAAGCTAACCTTAGCATTCACAGAACAATGCGTTCCGAGACTGATCCAGCAAAGAGAAGGTATGAGTGCATACCACCTCAGCACAATCCTGTGTTCATTCCTGGCTGTGTCCTCAACAGTCCTCACAGTGTTATCATCAAAAAAAGAAACATTCATGCAGACGCATTCTCAGAAAAGACACATGTATGCAATTCAAATGGCTTGAGTGTGTCCTTTACTGAACAAATTGACTTAGATTGTGGCATAAATTAATGACACTGAAACATCATTTATTCTTGAGAACAATTACGCGCTTTGAGTGGGTGGGTCGTGGGTGGCAACTGGAAGTCTTGTGTTTTAAGTCTTTGGCATGCCTTTGCCTCACACTGTGAATAGTTTGCAACTTGACTCCCTGAGTTCAGAAAATGCAGAAAGACAAAAATGACCTCCAGTTCCCCTTAGACAAAGACATGCTTTATTTTTTGATGCTGGTTAAAGAGGGCAGCCAGAGGCTGATGTGGACCTGAGATATCAATTCAGGACATTCATCACAAAACAAATGCTGAAGTGAGCCCTCCACAACCGAGTGACGGCCCATAGTAAACGTGTAAGTGGCCCTGGGCTCATTATAGTGAAATCCTAGAATGAACAGTGCTGCAGTCATAATGCAGTCTGCTTGGTTTTGAAAAGCGAGGGCAGTGTTCCACATAAAGGAGGGTCTTTTAAAAACCCATTAAAGTTGGCTACTTGGGGCTGGATTCATGAAGCCCCTTCAAGTTTCCTTCACAACTTAGAAGGGCTTAGCAAATCCTGCCCCTGATCCCAAAATAAGCTGTAACTTTTAAAAGATTTGGAGGGACCCATGTTTATTAACCCTTTTGCAATCCAATCCAATATATCTGGAATACCAAAAGGAATGAGAGTTTCACCTTTTAATAGGGTGACATTCACAGGAAGACTTCAGTGACCACTAAATACAGAGGGTCTTTCATGAGGCGCTAATTCTGTTAATCTGTTTTCTGTTATAGCCCAGTGATACAAATGCGTATTTTGATTCACTGTGGTATTGCTGGACAAGTGATTGGTAAGAAACTGTGCATCATCTTTAGTGTAAGGTTAACAAGGAGTCCATCCTAAGTATCTGACGATCTGGCATTATGTCTGGCAACTGTATTGAAGATGGCTGTAAACTCTGAGATTGCAAATGAGAAGAACACAACTTCATAGGAGATGACCACCTTTTTTCCTTGAAAAGCCTTTTCTTGAAAGCTTAACAAAAAACCTGTTTATATCCCTTGGCATTTTAGCAGTTGATCAATAAAATCAACCTCTGACAACAGAATAAGCTTTTGGTGTTGGTAGTGTTTCTGATATTCAGGATGTCCTAATTGTTTGAGATGACACTGTCGAAAATGTTAATCTTTAAGGAGTTTCAAGTGGTGCTCTATTAGATGACTTCTGGCATTAGAAAGTTATTGCTCATCCTTGAAAGCCTTCAACAATGCATAAATTTTGTTTGAACTGTATGGGCCATGAAAGTTATTCAGTAATCTTGTGAAGTTTTCTTTCTCGTATTGTTTTCCTGATCTTTTTTCTAATATCTCTATTGAAACAAGACTTTCATGAACACTGTACAAAACTGAACTGCCCTTAGCAATACTTCACAAAACTTAACAATACTACAAATACTTGTTCTTGCAGGTAAAGGTCACAGCCATCTCTTACAGGTTACTGAAACAACCCGAGTTACTTCATGTCGAGCATTAAAGTACGTTTTGCATTAGCAGTTCTAAAACATTTTACTCTTTTCTTTTGTGACTTTGTTCTCTAGGCTCTTTGTTGATGATACCCATCTAACACTGCACTGTCTGCAATAACACTTGTTGGTGAAAAAAAGTCACTGTCTAGTCAAGTTTCAGTGTATTTCCCCCAAGCTTCCTGCCTACCTTTCACTTGGTAAAATTCTAATAATAATTCAAGAAAAAGCTGAATGTCATCTGCCAACTACTACATAAATCTTACTGAAACCTTAATTTAATTCAATTATCAATTGATCTCTTTTACAGGGAAGACTACAATCCATTAAATCACATGGACAGAGTAATAACCATACAGTATAAACTCCCACCAGAACAGGTACCACCAGATGAAGATACCATGCTCAGTCCACCTGAGGAGGAAGCACTTCAAAAATGTAGTGAAGCAGAAAGTATGGTCAATGCAAAAAATTATGCCTGTCTTAAAAAGATCATGAGAGAGGTTTGTAGACCGCTATTGTACTACTTAGCCCAGAGTTGACAGTTGATTCCCACAGAGTGAGGGTTGAAAACTAGAGAAAATCCAATCCACCCCAACAGTTTGAAAAGCAGTGCCTCCTTTAAGCTCTTAAAGCTTTGTCTTTTATGCCATTTTTAAATGAGCATTTCCGTATGAAAATTGTAGAATGGTTTTCAGATCTTGAGCTGAAGAAGTGAAATGGTTTAATGATTACAGCCTGATTACTTGTTTGGCATTTAAGTTTCCTGGGTTACATGTGTTGAGATCCCATTGCCAACTGTGCACATGCACTGTAATGGCCATGCATATCGTTCTCTTTGATTCTTCCAGTGCTGCTTCCCACTCTTTGTACATAATTGGGACAACCAGTTATACATGTGATCCTAAAGTTAACGACTAGCGACTAGCAGTCCATGTGGAATCAAGTGGTTTTCTCCTCCACATTCTCTTCTGCAGTTCATGGTAGAGTGCAAAAAGAACCAGAATAACATAAAGGCTGTGCAGTTTGAGCAGTTATGCTCTCCTTGTCAAGTGGTCAACAGTGAATAGTGCATATTTTCACTTAAAGCAGTCAACAGCCTCCTTTGCTGTTTCCCACCTAATATAGATTATTAGGGCAACCAGGTTTAATTTCTCGTGTCAAACACCATTATGGGTGCAAGAAGTCATTTTGGCACTTCAGAGTGAAGTTCGAGCATAATGATTCCTATTACTCATGACCCTCGTTGGCTGTATTTAAATTTACTCTTCAGCCTCGCCATCCAAACCCAGCTCAGCAGTATTTCATGCCACCTCATCAGGGTCCATGGCCTCCAATGGGTGCCCACTCACACAGTCCTCAACCTGTGAGTACAAACATTTCTGGTGGTATCTATAACATGAAGTTTATAATTCCAAGATTTTATATCTTTTATCACCATGGCCATCTTCTGGTTGAGTGAGCTTGGTTAGTCTTGCTAAGGTTCGACCATTATTCCATTTCCTTGTTGAAAGGAAACTTGATTGTTCAAATTTAAACTGCAACATTTATACAACTGTTGTTCTAGTTGTGTTTACCTTGTCAAACCTGCTTATTGTTAGAATGACCTTTCGTTGCGAACTGTCATGGATTTGAGTGAGTCATCATGATGACAAAAAGCATAGAAAGTTTCATTAACATGCGAAGTTTAAACGAACAATGGACTTTTATTGAAGTAGAAGGACAATTAGATTATCATTTGTTATACCAAATAATTCCAAGTGGCTCCTTTTCTACCTGTGAGCAATGTAGGGGAAACCAATGGATTGAAATTCAGTAAGACTTGCTCCTTCTCCATCTCATACTCATAGTCTTTTCTAAAGTTCCTTACAGATACTTGTTAATTAATGTTGAAAATATCATTGCAGAACAACCCTTTTATTCCTAACTGGTTTCAAGGAGCATTTGGAAATGTTTCACAGGGATATATGCATGTAGCACAGGTGAATTGTCTCTTTATCTATCAAAGGAGTGGCTTTTCATGGAATCTGTAACAAGCTAATAATAAAATCCCACACTTGGCCAGTGGAAGCGAGTTTAGTAAGGTGAAGCCAGTGAATTTACGGACCTCAGACGTTCAGTTTTGGATATCTTGGTTGTAAGATCCGTGTACTGGTCCAATTTTTAGATTTGTTACTGTTCTTATTATACAAATAAAATCCTATGTTATACATGAAACCCTGGCCTTTTCAATTTCAAAACTACTGCTTGAAAAATAAATGTTTCACCGTGTTTAAATGCTCCCCTTGAATAAATGAGCCTTCAGAGAGTTAAAATGGTCCAGGCATTAAACTGAGTACGTTATGGTAAAATAATACTTGTCTTGTTTTTTTCTCCAGACCACAAACAGTAATTTATAACAATGAAAGTTAGCATGTTTTTTCAGTTTATCATGTTTGCAACATTCATTAAAGATAGAATTGCTATGTCTGATTTTTTTAGCAATGCATGTTAAAAAGTAAACCTATTGAAGTCTTTGGTGCATCTGTGGGCTTCTTTAAGTCTTTGATCTTTGTTTGTATTTTTAGATGCCAGTCAAAATCCACCTCACATTCCCATCTAAGTTTGCTGGTCCACTGATTGGCAAACAAGCCTCTAACCTTGCTCACATAAAGAAGTTTAGTGGAGCAAGTAAAATCCATGTCTTTCCTAAAGATCGCGATGCACCTGAGAGATATATCGAGATCATTGGAACTCCTTTGCAGCAATACTTTGTAAGTCATCTTGATGGGTTCTGCTAACAATCAATATTTTTTTGGATACCAATATACTCCTAATTGCAATATAGTTGTTGTAATAGAAATGACATTCTCAAACTCATTAATAATTCATAAAAAGAAAACAAAGGAAATCACTACAGTGGCAGTGGTTTGGATACCAGATCTTAATAAGCATAAAATTTTGCATACTTTTACTTTGAATTTCTCCAAGAATTATGAATGGTTTGAGAAGCCATATCAGAAACTCAGAAGTGTGTTTCATCAGGTATCCAGACACCTCGAAGTTGGTTTAAAACTCTCGTCTGTGGCTCGTTTTTTCAACCCACTTCTTGGTGTTTGGATATCCTGATGAAATACTCTTTCTCATGTTTGATGTATCACATAGTAAATATTCTTTTGCTCAAATTTCCAAGCTAGGGCTTGTTCATATGCACATTACAGAATGTGTTTAAGTAATCTAGAATTATGTTATAACAATTTCCTACAAATTAATACTACTACTCTGTCTGTACTCTAATCTCGATAAATCCCTTAAAAATTGATTCCGCTTCTCCAAGGTGAAAAAAGAGAAAAAGAAAAAAGCCAAATAGGAATAAATTAGGCATGCTAACTATGTTCAGTGAATTGCTCTAACAAATGGCTAAAGGTCAACAGGTCTATACGGTGGCCAATTTACCTTGTATCAACTCATGATACAAAATTGAAGTATTATACTGTAGTGCATAAGTGTTTTGAGAATTGTTAAAATCTGACAATGTAATTTGCATGGCTAGTCAATCCCTATTTGGCTTTTTCTTTATTTTTTTTTTTCATTTTTGTATGACAATGTTATTGCACACTAAAGTCACCCTTTTAGTGCTGGAAACTCAAAGCTGGATTCCATATCAGTGGTGAATATGAGCACTTGTGGTTGAGAGTGATCATTTGGAAACCAGCCTTGAGTGAAAAATTGATATGGTTGACTTTGAAGGACGTGGTACATATTTAAGTCCGACCAAGTCACCATTGTATGAAGACTGACTAGTACATTGTACGACCAGGTGTGTTGTGGCGTGATATGTTGATTATTCCTAGAGATACGTACGACAGCTGCTGAAGTGTTATGCCAGATAGTGTATATGGGACAGATATCTTTGAAGTGGAGCTCTGAATCTTCAAAATGATTTAATGTACCTGACTGTAACATACCCTTTTGTCTTTTTCGTTTCAGGCTCAGCACTGTGTCTACTGCAAACTTGCTGAAGAAGGTTATAAGACAAACTCTGGGGACAATGTTGGTGAACTAAAATTGAAAACAGAGATTTTCATACCTCTGAAAGGTGGAAGCAAGGACCAGCCCAACATTATAGGCAGATTTATTGGCAAAGAAGGCCAGAATGTAAGTACAGTGATGATCTCAAGTCTCCGTGCATCATATGCATGCTTCTGTTGGATTTAATTAAATGCCTGAGGAAAGAGGTGACCTTTCAGGTGCAGTGTTTTCTTGGGGTCACCCTGTTTGTGTATATGTGTTGAAAATGTGGTGCAAAACATCAACAGGTTTATATTTGGAAGGTTATTTGAACAGAACTGATTTCACTGGACTGCTAGTACCCTTGTAAGGGGCCACCTTGATGTCAGAAAGACAGTTAAAAGATGGCTCTAGATACTTGAGTGTTTCTAATACATGAACTGTGTCTGTCTGAGAACTGATTCAAATGCTAGGGGAAATGGGATTTAATTAAGATGGTTGCTTACCAATAGTGGTAACCAAAATGTTTTTTCTTTGAGGCAGGTTAAAGAACTGCAGAAACAAACAGGAGTACGTATAAAAGTCTTACCAAGCGATGAGAATACTGAAAATAAGGAAGCAGTTATACTTATTGAAGAAAGCTTTGCCAGTGGTCAGGTAAGTAACTGTATTGTTACAGTGATCATGCATGCCCTTACCTTCACCCTCACCTTCAGTCACTTAATTTGTTCCCCATATCTAGGTTTTCAGTAACTGAAGTGTAAGCAACTCACAAATTATTTGTTCTTAAATACTCTTCTCATAAATCTTGTTTGGAAGAAACTCAAGGTCACAACTTGTGATGTAAACATTTGGCATTCATTTCCAAGTCTTTCTAGTACTCTCCCTCAGAATCTTTTGGTGGCTAATGTCTGATAAGATGACTGTTACTTGGATGCTCTTCCAGCAGAGTTGTGCAACATCTCTTCTTAAAGTACTTTTAAATCTTGCCTGAAGACACACCTTTTTAAATTAGCTTTTGATATTTAGGATTAGTTGTGATTTATTATATTAGTATTTGGCATTATTATACTACTGTAGTTATTTTTACACATTGTACTGCGCTTTTATAATAATAATAAAAACTTTATTTAATGAGGGTAGCACGAAATAGTGCGAAGCACTAATAAACTTGTGGCCCTCCTAACTTTCTAAGATATTTACAATGAATTATCAAAAAAATATTTACAATGAGTTAAATAAAAATCTAAAACCTACTATATAAATATAAATATATACATGTAATGAAAAACAAAAAGAAAGAAAAAAAATTAATCAATAAAAACTGAGATAAAAATTGAAATGAAATAATATAAAAAACTAAAAATGAGGTAAAAATTGCTGATTTATCAAAAATTTCTGGTGCAAAGCACGCCTGAACGATTTAACGGTGACTTCCTTTTTTAGGTCTGCTCCTAACATATTCCATTGTTCTATGGCGGTTACTAAAAACGTACTTCCTCCTTCAGTCTTTAATCTGTAACATGGTGTTAAAAAGTTCAACTTTGAAAATCTATTGTTTCTAGAGTGTAAAGAACTATTTATCTTTAGCGCTTTTGATCTTTTAATGCAAAAAGTGCAAATTAGAAGTAAATGAATTATTATTATTATTATTATTATTATTATTATTATTAGTATTTCTTTAACCTAACAGTGGAACTTTTATGAAATTCTAGAATTAGCTTCTGGCGCATTTTCGTGTCTTCAAAATTGTGTGAAAACTTACATGATCCTTTTTGCCTTTTAGCGTGCCCAGATGCAAATTCTTGAAGCTATAGCTCGTTGTCAATCTCCACCACCAAGGAGACAGGCGCCCTACAGTTAAAAAATAAATGTCTCGTCTGGGATACATGTGTAGATGCCTGTTACATTGAAGTTCTCGTCCATCTGGTCAATTAGCTTCTGACCTCACTGGCATCATTCTCATAGCATCTTGTATCTGTCGAACCCATTCACTGACATGTATTATTCAAAAAATTCTTTTGTGGTATTGTGGCATGCCTTGTGTATTGTTGGTACTTGCTTCTCATGCATCACTGGCCCAGAAAAGCACTGAGCATCTTTGTGATGATTCTCTGCATTTTCAGTCATTGAACTATACATGACAGGGTTGTAACATGGTCTATTTTTTCACCTCTGGTCCAAGTTTTTGAATCTCAAATTCCAGTCTCTGATCCCAAAAGTACATTTAAGACAGATGTGGACCCTGATCACTCAAAAGTTGCATAGCTTGGTTTCCTACGTCAAGGAAAAGTGCTGATACTCATTTTCAGGCCCTTGACTCCCATCGCACATCTTTGGAACTTGAACTCCTGCCTTGTTACAACCCCAACATGAAAAAAAAAAACATGTTACTGAAACAAAATTGACAATGCTTTGGCAGTCCTTATTAAATTGATTGTAGTTTTACTGCATGGGACCATTTTTAATTCAAAATATAACAGAACTAATTTATCTGTCTAGACATGGTGTGGTTATGATCCCGCCATAAGACCAGTCTTGGTGCCCTGACTGAGCAATGCACACACGCTAGTTGGTGTGTGGCCACAAAGATTGCATGAAAAGTCAATTCCTGTCACTTTTGGTGCACACAGATGAAACCAAATGCGATTCAAATGCTGTGCAGGCAAGTGTTCTTGTCTTGGCTTAGTGCCATCACGTAGGTCCTCCCCTAGAGGTGGTGCCAAAATCTGAGTTCCTCCCAGAATGTGGTGAAGTCATGCTCCTATCCTTGGGTCAAGGGCGCCAAGTGTATTTCCTGTCAATGTATATGTTGGGATGTTTCAAAACTTTTACTCCAATAGTACTTCATCTATTCACCATTTAAGTTGCTTAGGGCTTTCTTAAGGCACTTTCTTTGGTTTGCACTATAATGTAATATTCGGTAAATTTGTGTCCTAAGGTTGTAATTTTTAAGCGAGATTTTACTAAGCATGGCTGTTATTGCCTTTTGTGAACCCCACTAAAGGGGAAAGTATTTTTTTTGTGTGTGCGTAGTGATTGGAAAGTGGCAGCTCCTGAGCTTTACTGCGCAGTCTGCTTCTTATTTGGTATTGTCTTCAGCGCTTCTTTATTGATTTATTGATAGTGAGTAGAACAGCAGTTGATAACTTATCCTAGCATGGTGGTATATTTCACTCTAGTTTGAGTTTGAGAGAACTTGGTTATTAAGACTAACTCTTCTCGTTGAACAAATCCAATGAGTTTCTTAAGTTTCCGGTTCTTTTCAATCGTCCTCATTCACTCCTAATTTTGGACCTTTCGGTTGTTTATAAATATTCGACTTCTTCTTTAGACCAGTATATAGTTTGTCTCCAAAGGTGGTATCCCCTTTAACCATGACAATATGCCTTTGTATTATCTACTCCAAACTCAGATTATGGTGTAGGAAGTATTGCTGTGCGAATCGGAAAACCTTGACTTATTTGATTTGTCTTAGCCACCATTCATGTCTGAGATTAGACCCCTAGCAGCCGCAATACTCCTTCCTATCTTTATTGGGAGAAGCGTTGCATAAAATGAAAGCTCAGAAGGCTCTAAATTTTTGTCTGGTTTCCAATCCGATCAAAGTGTTTTGGATTTCTGAATTGCACAGATGAACTATGGGTTGTAGGGTGGGATTATTATTGAATGCCTGTATTTATGACTACTGTGTAGTTAGCTGAAGTGTCCAGTGACCCAAAGCTGGCTGAGGGACTCTACACTTGGTAGCCTTGATACTACTGTCTGTACTGTACACTACTTCTTGAAACGTGTCTGGATTTATAAATGGACCATATACGCCCATATTTTTCTCCAGATTAAATTATTTTGAAACTGTCTCCATTGCGTGTTTGTTGTCTTTACTTTGGTTCAATGTAAGGCGAGGGCTGATATTCCCGGGGGGGTGGAGGTTGTTCCGGATTTAAAGTGACGTGGAGGTGCGCAGGATTTGCTTGGGTCTGACATTCACGATTTTGGGATTTTTTTGGGTAAGAGAATTTGGCCAGTGTGTTTTGGGAGGCTTGACTTGAGTAAGGATTTTTTTTAACAAACCCGAACATTCAATTTGTACCCATATTGATCCTTATTATCATTTAATAACTTCTGGGTTATATTTTAATGTAGCAAAATTCAGCATGGGATTTTTTTTAGTTAAACATTGGTTCAGGGGATTTTTTTTTTTGGTTTGCCTTCAGGCCTCAGGGATTTGGGGGGGGGTTTGTTCTTTGTCCCCATTCGCGCTTCTGCTTCACTTGAAATCTGGAGTTACCCCCCCCCCCTCCTTGAGCAAGCAAATTCACTTGTGAACCACAACGCAACGCAAGCGTTGACATAAGAAATGGAACAACTTCGATTTCCTGGTGCTCGCTTTTCCGCTTGGGGTTGCATTTGTCTCACGTGTGAAAGTCGTTAACGCAAGCAAATGGAGCAGGACTTTGCCATCTTTGATAACTGCTCCAAATGAGTATGCATGCATGTTATTCCTTGCGTTATCGTTTGAGTAACCTGTGTGCAGATGTCTCCTATTTCTGCGCACAGGATTACATTTGCGTTTCTTCGTCGCACATGTAAAGTCAGAACCACGCTTAAGATGCCGCAGCTACTCTGTAAGTTGAAAATACACGCTTGGCATGAGAAGGGCTTTCCCGGGGACAAAACTTGAGATGGCAGAAAGCGTTTTTGTCTACCCACAGAAACGAGCGTTTTTGTTTACCTACAGAAACGACAAGTAGAAAAAGGTAATATTAGTCACACACAAGCCAAGAAGGCATGATGCAACTGAGAGTATTGCTACCAGGTGTTGCTACTCCTCTCTGGATGTAGCCTCCCACGCAGTCGTTTTTTTTTGGGGGGGGGGGGGGGGAAGTAAAATACGACTCTCCTAAAAACGACTGCGTGGGAGGCTACTCTGGATGGGATTCTAGTCCATCGCAGGGTTACCCCCAGCAGTATGTCGCCGGAGCCCATACACCTGGGTGGAGAGAAACAATGTGGGGTAAAGTTTCTTGTCTAAAGAAACAACGCGATGGCAGGGTCTGGGTGTCGAACCACCAACCTTCAGATCTGAAGACCACCGCGCCCTTAGAAATGAGGAGTATAGTTGAGGAAATTACCTGGCGGGTTTGTCGCATGAAGTGCCTAGGGGTCGCTTAGGGGTACTACTATTCCTCCCTGAATGCTAGACCCGTCGCAGGGTCCCCCTTCCAGCCTCCCCCTTTTTACGATTTCCGAACTGTTCGCAGGTGAAGAGAGGAAAAGTGGAATAAAATTATTGGTAAAATTGTTTTCGATTGACTAAGGTACCCCAGGAGCCCTCTAAGGTGCGCTATCATTCTACATTGCGCTTATTTAGTCTCCAGTCCCTGCATTATGCACACTTCTCCGCCGGCTTGGCTTGTTACGTGACTCCTGCCACTGTTGCAATCGCGGTGTTGTTCTGAGGTCGTTACGATGGAAAAAAAAACTTATATGCATTGCAGTGAGGATTTTCTGACAGTGATCATAGCTTCTGTAGTAAGGCAACTTACTACTAAGGCATCTTCTCAGTCAAGAGACTGTCAAGCTGGTCATCGTAAGATTATTGCGTGACTGCTGTTACTGACCGGCCGCTGTGAAAATATGATACAGGGAGGAAAAACTCGAGGAATTGTTTACATACATAACAAAACGAAATGTAAACTAAGTCACACGATCGAATAAACCGCTTGCCTTCTGGTACACGGTTTTATGAATTCTCTCGTTGGTGAAATTACCTCAGGGCGACGCTCGCGCTCACGCACGCAATCCACGCACGCCACGAATGATCTCTTTTTCTCCACCAATCAGATTCTGACTCATGTCTTCACGTGGGCAACACGTGGGCAGCATCGATAAGTATTTGATTGCATCAGTCGAATCACGTTCTGTTTCGTTTGCGTAGGAAATACTCGAAATATCCGCCGTCGCTGTTGTGTGGAAGTCAATTGGTAAGTGAATTGCATCAGTTCTAAAGCCTATAGTATGCAGACTCACTAGGAATTTAAAACGAACCCTTTTTTTTTTTAGATAAGTAGGTTGTATCCGTGGTTTTGCTACACGCAGAACTGGTGATTCGGTATCTATCCTTTGTGTTAGCCTTTTTGCCACGTGTACAGTGTAAGAACGCCGAACATTGTGTACAACTTCCTTTCATCTAAACAGCTAAATAGAAATAATAACATTGCAGGAGGAAGGATTATCTCTCTTTCGCGCTACATTACTATTAGTGCGTGTGTACATTTATGGAGATTTGTTTTGAAATCTCCCATAGTGATCATTTCTCAAGTGCTCAAACTGTAAACGCGACGGTCACGAGATTAAATGGCAGATATGGTATTTTAATTCATTTTTCTGATCTGACAAAATTATGTTTTCACTGAAAAAAACCTCGAGATAATAGTTTCCTAAGGTAGAAAAACACCAAAGAAGTAATAATAAACCAAATCTAAACAAGGATGGTTACGACTGAGGGAGATTAAGACGGATTACGAATGACAAACTTGAAAAAACTTGCCAATTTTTTCAAGATGCGATATCCGTGACGTAGCTCCTTTAATACAGACACCATAGGGTCAGGGATGAAATTTCCTTATTACACAGATACGTGTCCGTATTAAAGTCTACAGAGGAGGTAGAGTTTCTATGAATGTTGGTCTCTCTCCGATCAAGCTAACCGTCCGTTAAGGAGAGATTTCTGTATCATACAGGTTTTCGTAGTGAGACGTTCGACTGTTCTTGAAATGAATCATCCATTTCCCGGTTTTAGAGACGAATTATTTGTCTGAAACGATGGATGATGTGCCACATTTTATTTTCAGGGAATTGTGGGACGGAACCCACTCAGACTGCTAGTAGGTGTTCTCTTTCTAGATAGTCGAGCAAATGAGCTAATATCTTAAAGCATTCAAGGAAACAAACAAGCTCGATGAGACTGAAATGAGGGGAGAAGCTGAGAGGTGCTCCCCCCACAGCTCTTTTACTCACTCCAGGCTTCACTCCTTCACAAAATCCTCGTTTGCTAGATGAGTAGCTATATATATATAGCTCACATTCTCTACTACCTACAAGCAATTGCAGAATGACTGGAGACACTTGCCATATTGACAGTCATTCCTGACATTCTTTTTTCTTGAGCTACCACTTGCCCATAATACTGAATTTGTTTTTAGTGAAACCAATGATCACTTTGGGACTTCTTGTAATGGACTGTCTCTCCTGGGAAACCACCTTTCCTCGGATACCAGAAATGATCTTACAGGCGCCCAAGGTGTTGATGAAATGTTTGTGGATTTTATGTGGACGTTTGTTAGTTGGGGTGGGGGGGGGGGTAATTAGATTAAACACAAAGTAAAGCTTCCACTTTCCTTGAATTCTAAGGGAGATACACAATGAAATGTTACAAAACCATGTTCTTCTTGCTATTAATAACAATGTCCAAATCATCATTTGACCTTTAATTTCTTTGGCTTTTTCGATATCAGAATTAGTGATACCAGCCCATGACAGTTTGGATGGATTAGCTCGTCTGACTCAGATAGTTGTTTGGAAAAGGCAGTTACTAAATAGGGTGCATTTAGTAGATACGGCATGTTTATTAGAGAGGGGCTCATATCCCCAAATACCCAACTGAGGAGGGCATTTATTGGTCAATAGGGATTTACAGGAGAGTGGGCATTTATTAGAACATTTATGGGAATTTTTGGGTGGTCATTTGTCAGATTTTCGACTGTATTAGCTAAAATGTATGGCGGTGAGATTTCCTGGTGTAAATCACATAATTCTGATTTCAGATTGAAAGTGACGAGTCACCATGTGCGGCATCTGGGCCATATTTGGGATCCCAGAGTACTCAAAGTATGCTAGTTATGCCATGAAGATCTGCCAGAGAGGACCTGATGTCTTCCGCATGGAGACAATTCCTCACTTTCAAAACTGCTGTTTGGCGTTCCACCGACTTGCCATTGTTGATGATCTCTATGGCATGCAGCCAATGAGAATCAAGGATCTGCCGCATCTATACCTCATCTACAATGGAGAGATTTACAACCACAAGGAAGTGGGAAAGCAATATGACTTTAGCTTCTTCACAAAATGTGATGGCGAAGTCATTCTTCATCTCTACAACAAGTTTGGAGTAGAGAAGATGGCACAAATGTTAGATGGTGTTTTTGCATTTTGCCTCATTGACACCATGAAGAAACAAGTGCACATTGGCAGAGACACATTTGGGATCCGTCCAATGTTTACCTTGAATGTTGTAGGCAAGAACAAAGGTATTCTGGCCATAAGTTCTGAAGCAAAGGCTCTCGTGCCTTTTATAGAACACTTTGAAAAAAATGGGGATAAAGTTGTTGTAAAACCGTTTCCTCCTGGTCAGTATGCATCGTATAGCTTGTCACCTGATGGACAGACTACATTTATTGAGCAGAAAGCCTACACAGAGGTAGGGAAGATGCCAGTGTTCCAAACCAATGTGAAGCCAGACTCACCAGATGCCATGGAAAATATCAAAAAGCTGTTCTCTGAAGCAGTACGCAAGCGCCTGATGGCTGACCGAAGGATTGGCTGTCTATTGTCAGGAGGCCTGGACTCCAGTTTGGTGGCATCCTATCTAACCAAGCTTGCAAAGGAAAGTGGGATTGACTACCCTATTCAGACCTTCTCAATTGGAATGGAAGGGAGTACGGATGTCGCAGCAGCGCGGAAAGTGGCAAAACATATTGGTGAGTTTAGGCATGAAGGCAAAATAAGTCTACTTTGTTAAATGTAATGTTCGTATCTTGTGACATTGGGTGGTTCCAGAAAATATCCATACCCATACCATGGGTCGCATCTCGGAATTCCAAAGGGGAGAGGGGGGGGCTACGTCGACTGGAATTCCGAGGACATGGGGGGGTTCATTGGACTGGAATTCCGAAGGCATGGGGGGATTTTCAGGAGAGTAACTTCCAGTCTGGTGTAGTTAAGTCTCTTCAAGGTAAACTCGTCAAAAACGACTTATTTAAGGACAATAATTCACTCGTAAACACGAGACACGTTCAACTCAATCAACGTGCCGGACACACATTTCAATGGTCGTGGTCAATAATCAAACTTTTCCCCGCACTTTATCCTTCGATTAAAATTAAAATAGTAAATGAAGCTCACATTGAAACTCAAAGTCAATGACAACTTTAAAAGAATTTGTACAAAATAGTGAATGTAGTCTGATCAAAAGCACGTCAAATTTGCATAACGTGGGAAATCTGACCTTTCCAATGAACGTCGCATGGTGTCTAACGGAACAATTTCACGTGTCTTGATGATATCTGCTTTAATATAGGGACTGAAAACCCTTTGCTGGGATCTACAGTATTGTATTCTAGCCAAACAATCGAAGAAAAGCCTACGAGTGCTTTTGTGACCGATCTACTGGCAAGTGAACAGCTTTCAGCTGTCATGTTAGCATAAACATTATTGCTCTCGTGCAATTTAATTGAGGCCGCAGTACAGTATGCAAATTAAGTTCACTGTGAACTAAAATAATTGCAGGAAAAAAGCTTGCTATTTTACTCTAATTCTTTTCCTAACATCATAACCTTCGATTTTTAGAATAGGTTGCATTCAACAGTTTTGCTTTTTAGGGCAGGTTTCAGTCTGGCAAACACAATTTCCACTTTCAATTCTGAAAATTTTAGCTTTGTTTTTAATTAATTTTACGTCGCATTCGGCACGCAAATTATTCACGGCAACCCTCGACACCAACAATTATAGACACACGTTTAAACATTGGACCAAGCACTGGAATGACTTCAAAGCCGTTTGAGTTTTCTAATGTTTAACGGATCATCGGTAGTGTACGTTTTGCTATGGAAGGTTACAATGTGAAATATCACTCAGTCGGCCGCTGTTTGTCATCATGCAACGTTGATTGTTCGCTGTGCTGAATGTACGTTTTTTTTGGAGGGAGCGAAAGGATTAATTTCCGTTTAATAAAGGTGTTTGGAATATAGAGAGGGCTTTTCAAATCAGAGTGAAGAAAAAAGCGGCAATTCCTAAGGGGGGTTTGAATTCATGACTACGGAATTCCGAAGGCATGGGGGGGGGGGTAGAATGGTTTGGAATTCCGAGGGAAAGGGGGGGGGTGAGCATTTTGGAATTTCCTAAGGCAAGGGGGGGTCCAGCTAAAGATGCCACCCATGGTAGGGTATGGATATTTTCTGGAATCACCCATTCGAAGTATGGCCCACTTTTCCTTTGCTATTTCCAGTTGGAATGATAGTTGTTACAGTCATGTGCAATAGAAAAGAGTGGTGATGCCAAAATTTGGACCATCAAGTGTTTGCTGTTTGCTTGTTGCCAATACCTGTTGACTTCATTCTCTTTTCGTTCTTTTAATTTTTATTATAATGTATAATTATAATCTTGTAACAATGAGTAGTATTTTAACTGTCAAGGCTTCGTGCAGCATACTTTTAAAATTTACAAATCCTCTTGACGTTGAGCTGAATAACCTTGTTGCCAGGGTATGTTCATGGAAGAAAATTGGAAGGCTTTAATATTATTTCTGTAATATTATTTAAATATTGTTTTTCTCGCAGGAAGTGAACATCATGAGGTCATCTTTACAGCTGAAGAAGGAATCCAAGCATTGCGTGAGGTCATCTATGCCCTAGAGACTTGGGACATCACGACAATTCGTGCATCGGTGGGAATGTATCTTGTGAGCAAATACATCAGCAAAGAAACAGACACCGTCGTCATTTACTCTGGGGAAGGTTCTGATGAACTGTGCCAAGGGTACATTTATTTCCACAAAGCTCCAACCCCAGAGGAAGCTGATGAAGAATCGCGCAGACTGCTCAAAGATTTATACCTCTATGATGTTCTGCGTGGTGACCGATCCACAGCAGCTCATGGGCTGGAAATTAGAGTACCTTTCCTTGACGTTCACTTTACATCTTACTTCCTGTCGCTTGATCCAAAGATCCGTCAACCAAAGGATGGTATTGAGAAATGGCTCCTGCGAGCTTCTTTTGATGACACAGATGCATTACCCAAGGAGATTTTGTGGCGTGCCAAGGAGGCATTCTCTGATGGAGTATCATCTACCAAACCTGGGCAGTCATGGTTCGAGCTTTTGCAGAATTTCATCGAGACCCAAGTTCCAGATGAAGCCATGGAAAGGGCAACAGAACTTTACCCATACAACACTCCCAAGAGCAAAGAGGGCTTCTACTACAGGCAGATCTTTGAAGAGCTGTTTCCTGAACAGAGCCATTTTATTCCCTACCTATGGATGCCAAAGTGGACTAATGCCACCGACCCATCAGCCAGAACCTTGGACCATTACAAAGAATAGAGTGTAAACTACAAAGGATGGTTAAAGATGTCCAGGGTTTTGGATAATTTTAAGTAGATGGCAAAAATTGTCAGTTTGGCTTGCTAAATGCACTTCAATATTATTGTTACTTGAACGTTGAACCAGGCAAATCACCTTTATTTATATGATCAGTTGAATTTTGCCATTCAGCGGTTCTTATGTAAAACCCTGGACCACTGAGAAATGACTCTCCATATTTTATGCAGGTGAATGGTAAATTTGAGACTTTGCAAGGTGGCGGAGAGACGATCGTTTTCTTGTGCAAGCGTAAAACTTTCTAGAGCATAAAAATTCAAACCCAACACTTTAGGATCAGTTCATCAGAACTTTGAGATTCATTTTATAGCCCTCTAAAAAGTGGAGACTCTAGGTGGCTTCACCAAAAAATAGAGATCCTGAGACGACTAGGTTGATAAAAATTGAAATTCCAAGCATGTTTTGACAAAAATTTGAGACTCTGAGATACAAAGAATCACTCAAAAACGAGACAGCGAGACGCTTACAATTCAGCTGAAATTTGGCGAGACTCTGATATTTGGTAAGGCCATTCGGCACCCTTAGTTTTTTGAGATGTTTTTGTCTTGTACTAAGCATGTTGAACGTGCAAAATGTAGCCATACCCACCCATCTGATAAAGTTGAATATTGAAGTTGCTCCGATCTTTTACTCCTTTAAGCCCCAAATTATGTCAAGCATCTAATTCCTTCTTATTTGATCAAATGTACTGGACACAAGAATAGAGCAAATGTTCACCACGCATAAGATGTCTTGATGTTTAGGCAAATTCTCCCAAGTAGTACCATGAGAAATATAATTATGGAGAACAATGAGAACGTGCATGTTAAAACTGGGACTTAAAGGTGTAAGTGAAAAGGGGATAGGGTGATATGTTTCTGTGGTGTGCATTTCAGTTAACACTTTGACTCTGTACTGCCCAAATGGAACCACCAGTTTTATTATTCGTAACTTGAAAAACTTAGTTATTTTCCCTCCTAAAAGTGGAGAGGCTATTTAAGTCACTAGTGATGATAGGCTGTTAGTATAGATTTTTTCAGGCCATTTCTGAGACATTTTTTTGTGAAATATGGATGAAGTGTGGCCACAAAAGTAAACGCCCTCAGACGGTTTGTCGTGGTAAGAGTGTGCAACACACCTTAATGATCAGAATGGATGTCTAGGACATACTCAGTAGTACACAGTGTAGTAAATAATATGTTCAAACACGGTGCCTGTTTAACGCCAGTTATTAACGTATGGCAAAACTTGTAATGTAGTGCAGCGGAGCTTAGATGTATTTTATATTCAAAGATAAATTAAAAAAGTTTTGGTTAGTGTGTTGTTTCTATCGGAGTGCTAGTCTTCCACGCAGCCATTATGAGTGATTGTCACGCAACGGAGGAGCGTTGTGTGACGACCACTTATGACAGCTGCGCGGGTGACTATCAGAGTGCACAGTGCACAAGGAAATAATTTTAACAAGCGGGCTTACTAAATTTACAGAACAAAGTGTTACTGTCAAGTAGACAAAAGAAAATAGTTAACATGAGATCAGCCTTTTTTTTCTTGAAACTTCTATAATATGTGACCACAATCAAGACGAGCGAGTTGGTTTTCCCGATATTTCGGACAGTCAAGCCGTCCTTCTTCGGGGGATTTAATGAAAATACGGATAGTCGTTACAATATGTAGTAAAACGGTTACAGTAGATATATGATACGATTGTTTGGAATTTAAAATTTAAACAAGCCAATGAGGACGACAAAAAATTACCATGAATAAACAAAGAAGTATAAAAAATGAAAATAAATAAAAAAGAAAGAAAGAAGAGGATTAATAGTCATCTTCTCTGTTTATACCATGTGGTTGCATAGTTTGGGCTTTACAGTATAAAATGATTCGCGAGCTCTGCGTGTGGATTCTCTTTTAGAATTAATGAGTTCGAGTGGAATAAGTTCGATGTCCGTGAGTTTGTGTCATTTTTTTTCTTCTTTTCGTTGGAGAGAGGGGAAAGAGAATGCATGGTGTATTTGGGACGGATCATTAGAAAAGTTATGGGAGCGGGCAAAGTACGAAAGTTCCTGCATACGTCAAAAATGCTTCCTGCAAGGGAAACGGTTAACGAAAAAAATTCGTGCAGCTCGAAAATCCCCCCATCCCGTAACTTTTCTAATGGCCCGTCCCTTATAGTTCATTGATAAGCCTAAACCGGGAGAAAGAGACGGTATTGGAATGGGTTGCTCATCCTTCGAGTACTCAATAACAGTTTTAGCAGATTTTTAGTTACGCAGATTTTTCTTTACAAGAGGTTTCTTTCGCATGCTTTCGAGAAGCAGTCGTCCGCGACCAACGAGCGGCGTAATGCGCCGATCAATTCGAAAGTTCAACATTCTCCTCCCCCCCGGGCAACCCCCGGGCATTTGAACTTTTGAAGTTTGGCTTGTTCAAATTCCCTCCCCTCGGGGCAAAAAAGCCCTTCAAATGCCCCACCAATTAGTAGACTGCGAGGAGTCTCTAAGTTTGGTGATTCTGATTGGTGGGGCGGGCGAAATTGACACGCGCACACGCGAAATTTCGAGGAGAATTTTCGGCGCTTCCCTCGCTTCGCTTCTCCTTGAAATTTCGCGCGCGCGTGTGAATTTGCCCGCCCCACAATCGCAATCGCCAAAATTAAAGATTACTCGCAGTCTAGCCGGAGCCTCTGGCTCTCAGGGCGGAGAGTAATTTGAGACAGTAAGGCAGCCCTCTAGATAGACTTTCCCAAGTCTTTTAATTTTTTTTTCTGGTAGGTTACCTCTCGCGACTTCGTCGCTCGCTCGGTCGCTTCGCGACCTCATTGAAGCTCGCTTCGCTCGCTTTACTCGCAAAAACTGGGCAAATCAAATTGATATCAATCGAAGAGGTCGACTTGGAGCAAGTCTACCTTCTGTTGATCTCTCATATCTCTTTACCATATTCTGATCTAACCGCTCAAACCCATACCCTTTTGGGCGGGACAATCGTATGTAACCAATACAACACGATGTAATCTCTTGATGTAACTTCTTTGCGGAGTCATAACAAAAAGCTTGCCTTGGTTGCCGTAACAAACAGCAAAACCAAGCTATTAGACGACGGCTCCAAACTGAAAGTTGTTAGTCGATCATCCAGTCTAACATTACCTTTTGTTTTGTTTTGTTTTTTTTAATCGTGCGAGCGCTGTTTGGGTGAAATCTGTCTTTCTATAACTGCAGAAACACGATTAATTCCCTCATGATATTTTCTTGAGGAAAGGAAGGCATTTGGCCTTATTTTTCTAGAACTTGTTGAGAAAAGCACGAGTAGAGCTCGAGAACTCGATGCATAATTCAGGGGATACAACCGCCTACGACCCGTTCTTCTACGTGCAACAGTGTCTCAACAACAACTACACCTCCGGTAGAAAATGTTTGAGAAAATGGGAGTTCAAAACAGTGCAACAGTGTTCAAGGGAGAAAGAAAGAGGTTTGACAGAGCCAGTGGCGAATTCAGGAGATTAATGAATGAGTCACTGACTGACAATTTTTTCACACTCATTCATAATTAAAGTCAGAAACGCTAAATAAACCCTTTATTTGTAACAAAAATTGTGACATTTTATGAATCATTCAAATAAACAAACAAACAAACAAACGAACAAAAAACACTTAAATAAGAAATACACTGCCTAGGCTACGTACCTAAAGTTCGTCTCAATTTTCTCAAAAGACGCGTTCGGGGGCCATAGACACCTATGACCCGAAACGGAATATAAACATGGGTACCATAAATTAATTAAATACGTAGTTCGCATCCTTTACACAGGCAAAAAATGCGGTCCATACTGCTTGTTTAACCGCGCTCCAGACCCAATTTTTCCTGCAGTGTAAAAAGTAATGAACTGTTTTTTTCATCTGTTACTTGATAGCAGTAGTACGTGTAACAGTCTGTCATGTGTAAAATCGCAAAAGCGACATGACACGAGGAGCCAAAAGGGCAAAATGACGCAGATCTTAAACACACGTCTGCCCCTCATTATGCCTCTTCAATTATTATGTATAATAAGACTAGGAGGTGTCCAGTCTGGAAACAAATGGATTCGCGAGAAAAGTTCCGAAGATTGCTAAATTGGACGAAGCTGTGGACAGACTCCAATCAGTACCGGTAGATAGCCCTTGTACCTACTGGTGAATTACATTATGTACCTGACTGTTAGTTTGGAAAATGATCGGAGAGCTGTGTGTGAGTTGTGTTAAATTAATAAATATTTCTCATTAAACAACTCTTTCCTTTTAAAGAAAATAGACGTCTTTGACAATGCTTTCCCTTTTCCCCGATTGTGTGGTTGATTGGAATTGCCCATAAAGATCTATAAAAAAACATTCTTTTTTTAATGATCGCAGCGTTTTTTCTACTAACTCGTGCAGTAAATACTGTACGATTAGACACTCATTTTACAGCGTGAAACTAACTCGTAAAAAATCTCTATACTAATACAATCATTGTTTTCTCTTGACCCCTCAGCATTGACTGATAGTTTTTGTACCAACTGTTGCATACTTTTGTATTGTCTACTGCAAGGTCATTGAATATTGTAAATTCATGTTACGCAAAAGAACTTTTTGCACTACACTAAAACTGAAATTGGCGAGTAAAAGAGACCCAAATACCCTTATGCCTTTCATCAGTTCACTTCGGTTTTGCTTTTTAAATCCGCTAAAATCAATCCACGGAAAAGAAATGTAAAGGTGCTTACTTGCCAAACCACATATTCTTAGGGGTGTAAACTTAGGCATACCCTACCTTACCCTGCAAGCAGAGTTTCTTGGTTACCTTCTGTTATGGCGGGCGTCGCCCGCTGGAACATAGGGCGACCAAGAAACCTCTTACTTTCGGTCATAAAACCGTCTATTCTTAGTTTTTGTATGTAAATCACTGAATATATCGCGAAAATTTTATCCTAAAAAATTGTACCATTAAGTTTGTGCATCGCGATTTTCGCTACTTTCGACCCCGAGAAAATAAATGGCCTTAAAGAATTTTCAGTTGTGTCATCGAGAGTTATCGCTAACACAGCGCAAATTTGCTATCAAGAGGGCTTTCTAAATGTTTTCTAAAGACTATTAAATATTTTTCTTACAACATACCCATGAATATACTGAATATAAATAAAACATTGAACGATGTCGTCTCCAAAAAATAGATCTTTTTAAATCAAAGTAGCTTAGAATTGATTCCGAATTTGCCCTTTTGCTTATTAGCTAGTCCCAAACAATCATTTTTCTTTCGTATAAATAACCGATCGTTTGTGCTAACGTGAAAATGAAATTAAATTACTCTTTCGGCTGAGGTTGTGTTTTCTCTCCATCATTTGTCCCTTCACTTTTCGAATCATCACTGTCTGATAACAAATCATATTCTTGCCTCTGTTTCTCTCTTTGTTCCAGTAGGCTTGCCGTGTACTGTATTATAACAAGAATAGCTAGAACCACTGTACCCGCTATAGCAAAGGCGCGAAAAGTGTCAATAATACCGTATATTTCAATCAGAGTGCCACTGATCATGGTGCCTCCTCCATTTCCCAAGCCCCAGAATATTCCTTGGAGAATGCCTGAAAAGAAATAAAGTTGCTTGTTACATCGCGAAGCACCAAAGAATGAAGCTCCACCATCTAATAAGAATTCAATGTGATTTAATTTGAGCTGGTTTCTTGAAGGCTTTCCGCCTCGAATTCATCATTGGACAACATACACTGAACATAGGTAGTCCTTTTTTATCTTTCACCCTCGCTCGTTTTCTTTCCTGCGCTTCACACAAACTGAACACCTGCGTTAACGCCTGGACATTGAGGTAGTGCGACATCCATCCTTTTGGACTCTTGCGCCGTCACGCGAGTTTTAATTTTGATCTATCAGTGGAACTGACTGGAAAAGGACGCTCTTCGCCTGGAAGGGATTTGGCACGGGGATTTCCGAAATTTTGCCTAAATGGAAAGCACCCCTGATTTTCAAATTTCATTCAACATCAGCTAAATAAATAAAATAAATATCCTTCATTTACCCTCGGCAAGTGATTATAGCAAGGTGCTAGTGGGGCCAAGCATTAAAACCTTAGAAACAAATATTTCAAACTGAACATAACAAGTTAAAAATCCCAACTGGCAGGAGGCAGACCAGTTAGCTAAAAGTCACATGACCTTATCACGTGCGAGTCCAAAAGTCGAGAAGACACACGGTTCAATATCGTTCAACTAAACTGTCGACTGCCAAATATTGGATGATATCATCTAGAACGATATTGTGGCCTTTTGACACCACAATAAGTTGCTTGATGCTTTCTTTTGCCTTTCAACGTTGTGAATGTCGTTAATTAAGAGAGTTAAAATTCAGACGGTTTTCATTTGATACTTTCTTCCCTTCTAGTCGGAAAAACTGAGTCACTTGATATTTTTATTTGAGGATGCTAAGATGATTGGACGTAATAGCAAACTTGTTTCCGGGGATGACGGAAGGACCAATTGGAACGAGGTACTCAGTTTAACGAGTGATCAGTGGCGTGATGTATGACGTCACAGGGTTGGAAAAAAGCATTCGACACCGTTGCTATGGTTAAATTTCTGTGAACGACCACTTTCTTGATCTTTTTTAGGTTTTTTTCTTCCTCAAACACACTTTCATACAAAGTCCGTTGAATCACTTCTCAGTCAAACAGTGTATTTCAGACACTTTCTTGGACTATCTCCTGTACGTGAAAACCTTTCTTGTTGTCAAGAGGAGTCGCCGACGAGAGATGTCACTACATTATACTGACAAATGAAGAAGTCACAGAGGCGGTGAGAATGGTCTGTATCAGGACCTGGTGGCGTCTATACTTCGTCCTCAAAGTTTCAACATATCGTTGTTGCTGAAACTCTCGTAAGCGACTGATCAGTTTTAAAGTAAAAAAAATGGTAGCTCAAGATACCGGTCGTTTTCGGGAGATTACGAATGTGGTGTTTCACTGAGGTCTGATTGAAAAAGGGCTTCGTTAAGGTGTTGGTTGTCCTTTCACGGGAATGGTCACTCCCAAAAACTCAGCTGGATCAATTTATATTACCATAGCTCGGCGTCATTGTATTTTCCTCTATATCGTCAGTCATTCTAACGATAAAAAACGCTTAAGCCAGTTGGCACATTCGGCAATGAAAAGACCTCACGAATAAGAACAAAAATGTTGAGAATACAAATGAGAAAAAAAAACTGTATACAATAAAGCACACCATCTGTTTTAGTGCGACTCTATTCAATTTCCTTTTTGGGAGTTATACTGCCTGCAAGAGGGCTTTCCGTTTGAGCCCTCTCCTTTCCTGTAGAGGGTCGCTGGACGGGAACACATTTTTTATGCTCCAGTGGAGAGAAAAAATGTGACTAAAATAACTTTTCCTGTGAAAGCATAAAAAAAAAATAGAATGGCAGAGACACAGTGAGACTAGATCAAGTCATCGCATGATCTTCAGGACAAGGACTGATGAAATTTTCGCCACCGTGCCTCCACTGAAACAATATACTAAACGCGAAATTGGGGAAAGTTCTGTTTTCTTATTCAAGATTTATTTAGAAATCTATTCCTGAACAGTTGAAATATGAAATGACCATATGTATGTGAACTATGGATGAAACATTTGGTAAAACCTTCCGAGTTTATTTGTGTCCACTGAAATGATGCGAAAGCGGTCCGGGCGTAACCGACCAGCTCCAAGTAGGCTCAGCCGTTTGCCAACATGTGAGTTATCAAGGCTTGATAGCTTAAGCTGTTGACAAGAACCTTGTACCCGTACGGCAAAGGTTCAAATCTCTATGAAGCCTGAGTTTTAAGGCTTTCTTTGTAGTTGTTGATAAAATCTTTCTTAAGGTCTTTCCGGAAAAAGTAATCCCTTACCTTGAGTAGTTTCTATGACTCCAAGTTGGGAACCTACTCCGCTCATGTAATTGACGCACGTAGACCACACCAGACCATAGGTACCTCCGTCAAGTACCTCTAGCGCTACGACCATCCATGGGTCCGAAAGGATAGAGTAACAAATAAAGCAAATGATGTAAGACATGAGACAAAATACCATCATATTAACGTTACCGAGAGCCTGTAGAGCTGAGGCGCTAAATGCAAACATGATTAAAGCTGCTATTTCTCTAGCGGCCCCTGCCGCTCCCATAATTGCACTAGAACCGCCTAAATCGTCGATGAACCAGTTGACAAAATGAACCAGGATGCCATAACAGAAGCCAGTGTATAGCGTGGCGAGGAGAAATGAGATATGACGAGGGCTTAGGAGCATGGGTGCTACTTTTCCAATGTCCTCAAATTGCTTTTCTTCATCGTAGCTGAAGCGAAACCATAAGCCATTGACAAACGCGGCCGCAACAAACCCAACGAAGATGTAAAATGCGACAATGTAATTGTTCTGTTCTACCTCACAAAGCTTGAATCTAGAGGACATCACAATCAGCCCCACCATGGCTGCAGCGACAGCCCAGCCGAGGGATCCCCACATTCTGATTCTACCATAGTATTCTCTGTCTTCTCCGAGTCGCTTAAGAAGAGACGCATCTGAAAGTGCATAAGTTGGAGACTCAAGGAATTCCCCAATGATGATTATAAACATAAACATGACGAACATAAAATCTATTTCGTACGTGTCGACTTTGGTGATAAATGTCACTGGCGCTTTTAAGTCCTCGCTGTAGACTTTCACCTGGTGAACAATTTTCAAGTTTAACGTGTCACTCAGTCTTTGCACGTTTCTTTTCGGTTTGGTTTCTACCGATGTTTTTTGCTTGTGCCTCCTCTTGAATATCCTACTTTCTATCTCTGCACGAACTGATCGTAGTCCTCTTGTCTTCCTTTCTATGGTTTTATTAACCGCTTGAATGTCTGCCTGTCCTTGATTCTTTTTTATGACGTTGCTGCCTTCTTTTGCAACCGGCGCATTTTTCTTAAGGACCTGTCCGGGGAGAGAGTTAGATGTTGGTTCCTCGGTTTCCTTCGAGTCAACCACTGAAACTTTGTTTTTCTCGACGATAATGGGATGGTCCAATGGAAGCACTACCCAATCAGCTTCTGCCCCCGGTTCAGTTTTCCAGAGATCATAGGCGTACACGTAACTTACGTTCGCTGTTTCGTTCTCGTATATTTCAATGCAGTGTTGATTCTGCGGGCGCACCGCGAGCAAAACAAATGCCTTGACGATCCACGCAATAACGCTGCCCAGAAATATTACTTTTCCCGCGTGATAGCGGTCAGCTATAATTCCCCAGAAAGGGGCTCCAATACACTGGATTAGCGGCCGAATACCGATAATTATTCCTGCATAGCTGGCTCCTAAAAACAATTGCTTAAAATATAGAGGTAGATACGGAATGAATCCACCATAGGCTCCATAAATGAAGAAACAGAATCCCTTGAACACGAGGTAATCTGCCTCGTAGAAGCATTTGAAAAAGTTCGATTGCTGTCGTTTCTTTTTCTTCTTCTTTCTGTTTTTAGTTTTCTTTGGCTCTTCTTCAGCGGCAACTGGCTCCCTCATTGCTTCTTCATTCTCCATGTTGTTTTCTGAAATCAGTCAATTATAAAATGCGCTTAAATTAATTATTTGATGTTAACCTTTTGGAAATGTATGACTAATGTTTATGAACAGTTTAACGCGCGAAAAGTTTCACTCTGTTGAAACACGACAGAAGATGACTATGTGTAAAAAGGTCGGAGACTACCATGCGCTTAGATCTTGTACTTTGCAGAATAAAATGAAAATAAAGAATCTCTTCTGCACGTAGCTTAATATCTTTGCATGATATTATACATGTTAATCCCGCTATATGAAATTATGCAAGACGTTTGTCTTTATGCTCGACTGCCTAGGTAACAAAAGATCAGTCCTTGAAATGTTTGAAGAACAGGAAAGAAAAATTTGCATTGGCAGTGGTGAAGAGCATGAATGAACAATATAGACATATTTCGGCTTAAGTGTTAAGCTGTACGTCGAAGTGTTACAATGCAACTCTCCCAGGACAAGAGTTCTAGTTGAGAAAATGTTAACTGGAAAACAATACGACTGCCTTGGGTTAAAATTGAGCTGTGTAAAACATTTCAAGGCTTTAACAAAGAATTTGTTTTGTGTTTTTCGATGGGGAAGTTTTAAAAATATTGCATTTTGAGAACTTGATTAAATAAAATACTTCACCTATGCTTAGAAACTCTTTTATGAATCGTCCGAAGAAACATTAATTAAACCTTTGATAAATAATAGGAACTTTCCCGGCATTTTCTTTGGAGCATGGTGATAACTGTAGATAATCTAAACATAGATAGGTGTCTAATTGCGAATTATTATGCGATACGTCTTGCATGCGAAACCGGGGCGACGAATCTTCAAACTTAATTGCGAACTTTCAAGGATATCTCGTGTCTTTCGTTTTTTTTTTTTAATTTTGGTGGATATTGCTTAAAGTAACTTTCTATTTGCAAATTATTTTGTGACGAATCAGCCAAAGCTCGTGAAACAAGTTTTAAAAGCTTTCTCAGTCTTGTGATAATCATCTCTAATCAGGTGAAACCAGGCAGAATGTGAATATTCAATTAAATGTCAAAAGCACCTAAACAATTCTTTCTCGAAGGTAAAACTACTAATAAGATAAACTAAACCTAAACAGCTATTTGATGTTTAAATAAACTAATTAACGAAAAAACTTTGCCTTGCGAGAACATTTGCTGCTCGAGGAGAAAGACTCGAGATATTCTACTTTCCGTTATCCTCCCCGAGCAGAAAATTGATCACAATAAAGCACTTTAATGACTCCTGGGACAAATATGCAAGTAGTAGAAAATCAATCTTGTGAGTACTGTAACGGGATTGAAACTATAGGGTTGGGGAAAATAGGATAACAGTGTTTTTCTCTTGTGTAAATGTGACCGTTTAGTGAAAATTACACAATAAAATGCACGTCAAACATTGATGAAAGCACACACGAGTTCGCGTCAAGTGAGACCGAAAGAACGCGAGCAGACACAAAAAACTGATTTCTTTTTCTTTGTTTGCTTGTGATTTCTTTGCTTGTGATTTCGGCGGGAAGGAGGGGTATCTTTCTTGTATAGGCTATACTGAATACAGTGGCATAAGGGCATATATGTGTTCGGGCTGTCTGGCTCTGAAAAGGGAGAGATTTGTAGAACCCGGGTAAGATCCGAAAACTGGGTATGAAAACTCACAAATGTTGTTGCCGGGTGTGATGCATCCTATGCAGAAAACAAGGGTTTGAGGCTTCAGGAATATTTCCCTTCAACGTTGGCTAAACACTGCTTATCCCTAACATTCAGGCTTTAGTTTTTAGAGTTGGAAAGCGCTTTATATAGTATATCAGAAGAAGATCTCAACCGCATCTAAATCAGCTTGACTTATTTATGCGCCCCTTCAAGAGGATCTTTTAATAGCTCTCCAAGCGCAAAATGCGTCTTCGTGCTTCCAAAACGGTGGACGGTAGACGTCAAAAATACACCAGCTCTTCAAGAGATCGTATTTTGGGGAAAATATATAAGTACACCTGTTAATAAGCAAAGATGGAAAACTTATCAACCTCGTCCCCAGGGTCTTCTCGCTTTTCAAAATGGCGGCGGCTCGGGAGGCACATAGCGACCTAAAACGGTCGCTGATTGGCGCCATTCTTACATGAGTTCTGATTGGTTTACGTCTTCCAAAAGCAAAGATGGGGGATCTTTGTGGGTTCTTCCTGCAACCCAAACATATCTATTTCTAGGTCTCTGTGATGTGAAAGCTGAACAGTTTTTCTGTTTGACAATTTACAAAACTGCAGCTGTTCTGTATGAGGAAGATCTGAAGTACCAAACCCAAGATTCGTAGATTATTCGGGTTAAAAGTTCCTCGATCGCGATCGGCTGGTTATCTACGTAAGAACCTTACCAATCGTCAATGTGCACGATACTTTAGAGTTTTGGAATGGCAGTCGCTGGATATAATGTGGCGTAGTGGACTGTGAAATACTTAATGGTAATGTACTTGCTCCGATTTTTGTCATAAATAAAGCATAATTGCGCACTAATTATTTGTGTTTCCATGGTCATTGAAAACTTGTAAAGCACTTGTATGTCTTATGTAAGCTTATGTATTGTTTTATTCATACATGTTAGATTCATTCGCAAAATTGTCCTATCGCTGCGAATTTGCTGTGCAATTAAGGATCTAATAAAAATGAAAAACCGGCGTAAATCAAATAAATTATATAAAATAACTTAAATGAGTACAGTCAGCTGCGGCTATAAGGGCATTCCATTCTTTGATAAATTTGTAGAAGCTAAATTTACAGACGCTGCTGATGTAAATAAATAATTTCAAGTGCGGGGAACAAGTTGCTTGGATAGGCAATATTAATTTAGGTAATTTGAGGATTTCCATCGCAGGGATAAATAGCTTTATACCCATTGGACGGCTACATGTACGTGATTCTGCAACGTTGCTTTAATTATTAAGTTACCCAGAATGGTTGAGACTGTTCCAAGCTCACACTTGTAGAAGTGAATTGAATGAATTTAGAAGGTTTTTTAGTCCTTCCACCCATGAGAGTGTTTCTGCTTACGGGGATTCAAAACACTACTCAAGCAGCTAACTACTGGCATTTTCAAGGCATGACTTAACTGGGCTAATATAAACCTGAATCTTAAATAATTATATGATAGTGATGTGGGCAATGGGACAGAACTGAGCTGTGTTCATGAGCTTGCTAGGATTTTCAAGGCAAGGCCTAATTTGGGTTTACAAGCCTGATTCTCCTTGGCATCAGGACAGCTAGCCAGGATTACATTTTCAAAAATTATTGGTAACTTGTCAGTGAAGTTTTAGTGATCATAACATGATAAGGCAGCCAATTGCTTAGAGAAAACCATGCTTCCAAGCTTGCTAATCCCAAAAAGGGATTGTAACATATTTGCTGTAATCTTTTGAATGGTGGACTGCTTCTGTGTTGTTGCTTGAAGGTGGAGTTGAGAGCTAGACATCGTGAGCGTCCAACTGCCAGGGCTAGTGAATTACTATAATTCTAATTTTGTGGAAGGGATTTCCTGTGCAAGTTACCATAACCCATGCCCCTCTTAGTGTCTAAATATCAAGGGGTAGGGGATTGATGGTGTGAAGAATGTAAGGGACCTGGAATTTACAACAAAATTTTTTCTAATTTTTCATAATTCACAATATACTTTTTTCAGGTTAGCATTTTTTGCCAAACAGGCATGGAATTTGACCTTGCACTCATTGATATTGTCAGGTTATAACTTCGTGACTTGTCATTATTCTCACCTCCCTGTTACTCGAATTTTCTGTCACCATATTCAATTTATTGCCAGTCAAATACATTAAATGGCCACTGCAAAAATAAATTGTTCTTCTTAGAAGGGATAATGTTGCCTCTAACAGATATACATGTATGTATGGCACTTGATTTGATCATTTTCCTTTTATTTTTCAAACATCAACAAAAAAGTGATATCAACATAAGAGCACCCTAGGTTGATAGCAGTTATATTGTGTTATTCCTTTACTCATTGTTAATTTTAAATTCTCATTAAAGAACTTCATTAAAATTATCATTTTTTCTCCTTTTCTTCTTGAACCCCCCATTTCCCATTGATTTCCATTTTAAACAGTTCCAAACTTCACCAAAATAACTCAATTCATTGAAGTACTCAAGGAGGAATTTTCTTAAAACCTATAAAGGAATATTATCCCCAGCACTGGTTGAACAAACAAAGAGGACTGCATCTATCCACTGTTCAAATGCTTTATTTGCCCATTCTTTACAGGCTCTTATTTTACTAAATTCTAACAGCCAAGATTACACACAACTTTTTCCAAAAGTAAATTGTTGTTGATATCATACCTTATCATTAGCCCAATCAGTTATTAATAACACAAGTGTGTTAGTATTGGACACTCATCTACAATGGTACTAAAACGATTTTTCTAACTCAAAAAAACATGCACATAAAGTATCATGAGGAAATATTTGTAAACTGGACAGCTAAAGCACAGAAAGAAGTATTGAAAGTGACAAATCCTAGGAGATCTGCAATTGAACAAGCAAATATGTAGACAGGAATGGGACCAAATAAATCCAACAATGCCAACATGACCACTGTTCCCTTTAAAGCCGTACCTGGGATTTGCTGGATTAAGCACCACTAACTGTTTGACTATGCAATTGCAACGTGGCTCTCTGGAAGAGCACTTGCAATAAATGGGATGCTGTAACTTCTAAATAAAACTTATGATGATGATGAACAATGATTCGTCCCTCATCTCAAGCATACCAGCCCTTACCGGTATTTTATTGTAAGCTCTAAAGATGACGAAATTTTAGAAATGTTCAAAGACTTATGTAATCACTCCTAATAAATAAACATGAGCATTTTTTTTATCTCCAGTGGTTGAACAAGATAATGAGAAGTGTTACCCATGAATTGAAAAGCTCAAGAAACAGATTGCTATGGGATAGCAAGCAGAGTAAAGTAACTTAAGAATACATACAAACTTTGTTACTTGAACAAAAGAATGTTTGAAAATAAAAAGAAAGTTGCAAATAGATGTCCAGTCCATGCTAGGGTATACTATGCCAAAGATCTTTGGTATGGATCAATCCATAAACAAACAGTCATAAGAGTCATAAACAAACAGTCATAAGAGTTACATTTACCAAACCAAGTTGGCTAGGATCAGCATGTAAAAAATAAATAGACTCAATTGAGCATAAATAGATAAATAAATAAATAATTTGCAACAATTTACCGTAAGATAAATTATGCCAAAAGCCGCCTATCCTCATGAAACAAAAATACACGTTCGTTCGAGTGTATTCGTAAGCGAACAATTTCATTTGATCAACATTTAAAAACAAGTGGTCAGGGGAAGATGTAAGACTTCAGCTTAAATTACCCTGATTATTTTCTATTTTGCGCGTTATCTATGAATTCGGCGAGCTTTATACTGTACGCACAAGCCATATTAAATGAACGGCCAAAACAAGATCTCTAACACTTTGCCGTGTTCCTAAAGCCCGTATATGTATAACTTGTCTTTGTTTTTCTTTTTTTCTTCACGCATGTTTGAACCACTTCAGTCTTTTCCGCCATTTTGTTTATCTTGACCTCAGCCGTAATCTCGTACCCAGATCTTCTCACTCACTTCGCCTTAGCCGCCATTTTGAATACATTTCCATCCTCGTTGGAAATTTTGGTCACGTGATTCTGCTGTGTGCCAGGGTCTTCTCCCGAGCCGCCGCCATATTGAAAAGCGAGAAGACCCTGGGGACGAGGTTGGAAAACTTATTTGCTGAGGACTTGCTGAGGACGGAATTAATTAATGCGTCACTAACTAGAGCGGCAATGTACAAAGAAAAAGGGCGTTTAGTCTGTTCGTACTGTCCTTCTTCCCCAAAAGAGCTCAAGGTCCAGAAATAATTCATTTTTAAAACTGTAGCTAAATAAACAGCATCATATGAAAGTATTGCAAAGAAGTTTTCGTTTGAGTGGTCATACACTGGAATTTCAACCACAGGTCCAGAAGTAAGAGCCATACTTCATAACCAGTGCAAAAGAATGAGGGAAACTTGATTGCAGATGTCTTCAGCTTATTAGAGTTATGATATTGGTAACGATGCTATTTATGTCAGTTAACTTAAATGCCCAGAGTTTCATTCAGTTTCCCCTTTCGACTGAAAGCATAAATATTCCGATAACCTTCTCTGTGGTGGCAAATGGGAAAATTCAATTTGTAGCTACTCGAGTGGAAAGTAAACTCTTCTTTGCGGTTTGATCACTCTTAGAGCGAGTTAAAGATAATTGTTTCCAAGCTCGCACGTCTGTCAATAAAATCTTACCTGTCAGTCCAGTTACTCAAAGACAATTAGCCCAAGCAGATCACGTTTTAAAGTTGTAATAAGGCGAAAAGGACAGACCGAATGCGTTCGTCTGTTCACTACCTGATACATTTAAATATGCAGGGAAGAATTTAAATACCTTTGTCAATTTAAAGGCGGATTGCTTAAGTCCAGCTTTCAGTTATTGTTCATCAAAGTTCACTCGATTGGAAACTAATGTTCTTGGCAGTTAATTTAATGACGAGATTTTCTCACTCGGAAACATTTTTCTGAGCAGATTTTCTGAGGTGCACTATGAAACGTTTACGAGCGATTCGAATTACTTTAGTTTTGTCAAAGAGGTAACTCGTGCTGTTTGCCTGATCAGTTCTCAGAAAGGCCATTAAAGAGGAATATCTACATGTACATAACAATGCATGTTCGCAATGCGAATGAAAATAACAAAAGATTCCTTCATACATCCCCAGGGAGGAATGCTCAATGACTGTCTACGAAGGCTTAACCTTCTATTGTTTGAGAGGTGTCCGTACTTGTCTAAACTTTTAAAACGTCTTTAACTGTCTGTGTGGAATATCAAAGCACAACTACTGTTAAAATTTCACGACGGGCCAACGCTCGAAACGTTAGCTTTTGAACATCTTCTGTGGCAATCAATTTAAAACAGGTTCATTTGATTTCAGTGTTTCGCTTCCATACCGTCAGAAAAGCACAGTCTATAGACGGATCTCATACATTACCAAATGTTGTTGGGAGCAGTAGAAAGCTGCCAGAGGAGTACCAATGCCTACTCCAATGTTTAGAGTCGCTTAAGGTTTCCAAAGAAAACAGCCGACGTTTCGCGAGGTCGCCACTTGAGCCCTCACAAAACGACGTCTGAGTAAAGAGCGCAGAAATCCCATACTGATGATCTGCACTACCCAGATCTTGGTAGTGCTTCTGATTGGTTGAAAGAAAATTCCCTCCCGGCACATCCAATCAGAAGGGCTACCAAGATCTGGGTAGTGCACGTCATCAGTATGGAATTTCTGCGCTCGTTAATCAGACGTCGTTTTGCGAGGGCTCAAGTGGCGACCTCGCGAAACGTCGGCTGTTTTCTCAGGCTAAGCTTAAAGAAAAAGTCTCTGTTCAAAGGGACTGGGGGGGGGGGGGCAGGAGGGAAAGAGGCGGAGGGAGAGGAGAGAGGAACAGGAGAAACGGTGCTTCGTCCCAACTATTTTATCGGTGATTGTGGTGGTGCTAACTTAACCCTATAACTTAATAATAAATAATAATAATAATAGTAAAGATTTATAGCGCGCATTTTCTATTATGTACTTATTGACTGAGTGGGAGGGCCGGACGGGAAAATATTTGGCTCGAGGTCAGGACGTACGGACCGAGCGCAGCGAGGTCCGTGCGTCCTGACCGAGAGCCAAATATTTTCCCGTCCGGCCCGACCTAACTCAGTCAATAAGCATTTTATCATATGACCACTGAATTTTTTTTGTCTTTCTTTCGTGGATACAGACGCGGCGGCCCGTTTCGCGCGCATTTTGAAAAGCCAATGATAGCTTGTAATTTGTTTGGGAAGCCAGTAAAGTGCATTTGAACTACGATGTGCGTACAAAATTTTTGAACACCAAATCTCCGAGTTTTAGCTCCATTCCAAGAAGATTTAAATCCGACTAAATTCCTCGTACATGATTGCAGTTAGTAGAAATTTCAAAGGAAACGTTTATGAAGGACTACAACAAAGAATTTGCACGACGTTTCGGCTCAGTCGTGCTCGTCTCTCAGCGAAGACTGAATTTATCCTGATTGAACAACTTAGCGACGTTTCTTCTGAGCCGAAATTCACAATTGGTTTGAACGAGAAGATTAATTAATTTTCCACCAAGGATTTTGGATGTTAAAAACAACATTAGATCTTAATTTATGAAACTACATAAAGACTTAAAAAGGGATTGTACAGGCAGTTCAGGTTTTTGCTACGCTTCGTTTCCCTTCAGCTTCAAGTTGTTTAGTTTACCACGGATCGTAGGATTCATGTTCTGTTCGACGATGTTGAGCTCTGCATTACAGTTGATGTCCAAATTGTGCTTAAAATGCTTCGTGAAAACAAGCGGGAAACTGTGTCATTGCCAGGTTAGTCGTAAACATGTACTCGCATTTTGTTTGTTGTGATTTAAAAATTACGCAGCAGAAAAAGAAATTTGAGTTTACTTCGCATTTGCATTTTTTCTTCAATGTTTATCATGACTTCAAACCAGGATACGTCTTTGTCCGATTATGTTGTTTCAGTTTTTGACGGCTTTTAGTTCGATTTTATTGTTGTTGTCAGGAGTATTTCTTCATCATTTGCCAAGTTTAAACACGTTTTGTTTTAATTTTTGCACCTGCAAACTACATCACTTTCTAGATAGTAAAGTTTTAATGAACATGTTGGACATTCTTTGCTTTTTAGAAAAATCTTAACTATCGTTCATCTGAATTCAAAGCTGTGGAATCAACTGGTTCCAATCCCGTCATCTTGCGGCAGTAGCGGGGCCGTACGCTTTTCTAGTAGGGCCGTACGGCTTTTTCCGGCCCTGCTAGAGCGAGGCGTACGGCCGTCATACGGGACTGTTTTTCATATGGTTTTCCAAGGAAATTGCGCGCGGGTCCGTACGGGTCATATGATAAGTGAATATATTCAAATGCGCGTCACAACGAAATATGAAACAAATCAAACATAACATTTTAAGAATCCCAACTTGCAGGGGGCAGAGCAGTTGGCTGTTTACAATGCGTGGAAGAGATGAGTTCGGGACTACCGAAAACAAATCCAGCTAGTTGTCAGAGCGGGACTTGAACCCGGGGCCTCCGGATTACAAGTCCAGCGCCCTAACCACTAGGCCACGCCGCCTCCTCTAAGCTTAAGGTGATTCCATTCAATTGCATTGCGCATCCTTTCTGCGCATCATTTTTTGCGTGATTAGCGCGCGCACAAGCGCGCGCGCGCGTTCGCAACTTGATCAATCTCGTCCCCAGAGCCCGCGCGCATTTACGGTCAGCGGGATCGAAATGCCACGGGCTCTGGGATAATCAAAAACCGGATGCCACTTTTTAGGCTTCCGGTTTTTTAAAGCGCATGCTCGACAGTTTGCGAACTGAGCATGCGTTATGGGTCGTGTAAAGACAAAAAGGGCGCGAAATATTACGATGTCCCCTTGTTTTTGGCGCCATTGACATTCACGCGAGACTCGCGTGAAAATGAAAATTATCCCCGCTCGCAGTCTCGCGAAGATGGCCGCACCGGTTTCTATAAATTTATTTCACTTCGCGTTAGAAAATTCAGTTGAGAAAGGAGACCGGACCTCTAATGCAAAGAACGCCAATACGAGGCGCTGAAGACTGTTGTTGTTGATGGTAAAGATACCATTTGTGTACTGCCAGGTGAATATGGAAGATCTCTCAGTAACTGGCTGCCTCCATACGTTTGTGACTGACTGTGTGTGTTTTTTAAACAACAGTGGTGAAGAGAAAATTAACTCTTTTATTGTAGCCGTATCCTCATTAAACTTTTTGATAGAAGAACAAATATCAAGCATGAACGTTTTCAAGGGTACTGAAAACGTAGCCATTGTCGAGGAGTTTGAAGTGCCTCCGCAAATTTTATTTCACATCTTACGGCCCTTTACAAAATTAACAAATTTTCAGCGACATCTTGAAAGGTTCTTTAGCAGTCGAATAGTGTGTAAGCTTACTAATTTGAAAAGTCTAATTGAGCAAGAAATCAACCTTAAAAAAACTTGACCTTGTTTTTAGCGCGCGGCATATACGCGTAAAAATTATCTTATATTTTTTTAGAGAGTGCGACTGCTTATTTATTAAGGAAGACACAGAGCAAATCAACTGTACTGATGCTATTAAACGGTCTTGGACAAAGTAGAGCTGTCATTTATTTATGAAACGTGCCTGAGCAGGCGTTGTTTTATGTTCGCCTTTCGACTGTGCTGGTGTTGTGTTTTCTCCACCACTACGTCGGTAAATATTTTACTACGGTATAAGTTTTGTACGGAAAGCTCGTTTGCCGAAATACTAAAACACTACATAGAATAAACACAAAAAAATGACTTAGGTACAATTTATTAACGAGTATCACAGATCTATAAATAACTCAACTCAATGAATCAAGGCAAACTGAACAGCCACTTTTTAGTACAGTTAGAAACATTAAAAATCTATCACAATCAAGGATGGACGATTTCTTACACAGACAATCAAAGTTGAGAGTGAAAACAATTTAATCTTAATACTAGAGAAAGACCTTTTACCTACACTCGACGAGGTTTATCAGTCTTGCCAGCTGCAAACTTTCAAAGCTTACAAATACGACAGCTACGATGTCCAGCAAAAATAAACAGGATCGCTGTTCTCGTTGTTTTTGTCATTCTGTCCGGTCGCTGCAACAGTTTTTGCACCACTTAATTCAAGAATCCAATCTACCATTCACTTTTCAGCTACAGTGAGATTATCGGCTCCAGTTCAACAAAATAAGCTTAAGCTTAAATTCTGTCTTCTGTTCCATGAAACTCGCACATGGCTCCGCGGAGTGAACGGATTTTTAAAACAAAGCCGCTTATTTTAACTTCTCAGTACGGCTGCACTGGAAAGACTGCCAGCTTCCATCCTCTTTAGACAATGTTGAGAACAATTTTCAAGCCATCAGTGTCCATGAACCATACTTTAGAGCTGGAAATTAGAGGAATTAATCCAAAAATTGTACTCCTTCTTCAACCGTCGCGTCGTTTATCTTGCGGCAGGTATTCATTCAGCTTTCTCAAGAACCGCTTCAACATATCACAAGGTTTAGGCGCCTTTTTCGTTTTAATCATGTGATCGACACCAGTTAGCTTTTTGCGTCTTCTCTAACATGAATTTGAATTTGACTGTATTTCGATTCTTTGTTAGTTTGCATCGCCCATTTTCAGATTTCTTTCCCATTGTCCGTCTCTGACGTGATCGAAAACGTCCAGCAAAAGCATTCTAAGTATTTTTATTTCCTGTTTTGACACTTCTTTCTCGTAGACTTCCGGTAAAAATAGTAGCCAATCAGATTTCGACTCGTCAGCATTTTGACATTGATTATCCCAGAGGTCTTGCATCCTTGGTGCTGACCAAAAGGAATGCAGCCTCTGGAAACGAGATTGCAACTTGATAGGTTTCCTATAGAAGCTGAGCTGTTCAGAGAAATAAATGGTCGTTTTCTCCCAAACGAACTCGGTGACCCCACTTTTTTATTCCATTTATTTAAGGAAAATACGACTTTACATGATATATTCAAATTTGAAGAATTTTTCATTATTCAATTTTGAAATATTCCGGTTGATTCACTGTTACAGTCAGATTTTAGGCGTTTCACTGCAACCGTGCAGACGCTCGATTTGCCTATTATTTCAAAGTAGTTTAGTTGTTACGGCAATTTTAAGACGTTTTACTGTAACGTTGTTCTTCTATCATAAGAATAATGCTTATATTTCATTGCTAGTAATAACTTTGTTGAAGTAATGGGTGTCTCTAGTACAAGGATAGGTTTTTTAAATATTGCTGTCTAAAGATAGCAAAGTACCTATATACTACAGCCCCGTAGCGTGAAATCGGACACGGTGACCCCCTCTTTTTATTCTATTTTTTTAATGTACTAGGTGTAATTAGTAACTGTGCAAAGTTTCAGCAAATTCTCATTACAACTTCTTTTTCGATGGAATCACCTTAATATTCATATTGGGACAGCAAGGGAGACTTTTGTCTGCGCAGGCGCGAAAAAGTTTTCAATGTTTTTTTGTTTTGGGGATTTTCGATGGGCACGCCGTTTTCGGCGAGGTTGAATTTGACAACCTAAACTTTAACCCATTACCGGCCACGTGTTTTTTGAGCGCGTCGCTAAATTAGCAGTTGGTAATAAACAACCCCATGTGCAGTACGAAGCGACAATTTATAGACTCGAAAACACAACACTCACTTGATCTAGAATAGTTAAAATTTCTCACTTTCGAATAAAATACACCAGCTGTCAATTAAGAATTAGCCAAAAATACAATCTCAAAGTCTAAATTTTGAAAATTTACGCAAGAGATTTCGCATCTTGTCTCACGCGTGAAATCAAACCGCAGCAGAGGATTTGTGTCTGTTTAGGTCAGATTACTATTTTTCGAAATTTCATGAACGAAGATTCGCAGAAGAGGAGACAGTAAGCTTTTCTGAATAATACATTTATTAATACACGCCTTTATTCGTTTCTAAAAACCAAACGCGTTCAATTCTTTCTTCGAGGGAAGCTACGCGCAAGCGATTTCGCTCGATGTGCAGGTTATTTTGAATAGCATTTACTGATGCGAACTGTGCACGTTTTTCAAAACTTTTACGAAAACTTTAAGAAATACAAAGAATCCTTCAATTAAGAAGTTATCTCGGTAAAAACTTACAATCAAATGTGTAATTTACTCTACCGTAGACTCGTAGAAGTGCTTGAGCATTTCCCAGAAAGTCCGCAGCTCGAAAAATCTCTTGCGATGGAAGATTGTCCTTCGCTGTGACAAAACGGCAGTTCGTCCTCGAAAGATGTTTTCTTCGCTCTAAAAGCTCTAAATTCCATCGCTTAACTTGTCGAGTGTTCCTTAGAGCTTCTTCTTTCGATTTTTAACTTTCAAAAGGTAATCCTTCCTTCTGAAAGTGAGATATTGCCATCTTGAAAATTCACGCGTGAAGAGCACGGCAGCCATTTTGAGTGAAATGTGATCTTCTTGGAGAGTGACAAAAAGTCTTCCCTTCTAGGACCCCCTCAAGCCTTCAAATATATGCGCAGTAGGTGGATTCTGATTGGTTGAACATTCCCAAACACAACTAGGACAAAAGGGGACCAAAAAAACCTTTCTAGGGGAGGCTGGGACCAAAAGCGAACACGCGCAAAATCAAGGCCGGCTCAGGCCGGCACGGACGTTGAACGGTTAAACGGAAAGCATTTATAAATACGTTGTCGACATGCCAAGTGCAGCATTTTGCCATAAAAAGGAACTCAATATGGAGACAGATAAGCTTGTTTGACATCGCTTGTGGTAATTTTGCTGCCGATGAAGACCTTTTCATGTAGACGTGTTGACCGTAAGATGGCGGATTGTCAGCAATTCTTTACATGGCGGGGCCGGTTTCAATGAACTTACCTGTCTTCCTAGGCTGTACTTCACGTCATATTCAACGCCTACTGAAAGGACAATGTCTATTGTGGTAAGTAAATCGCATATCTGGCTCCTTGAGTTTGTATTTAGGTTTTTTGTTTGCTTCATCTTGCGGTTTTGAAGAATCCATGTTGTTGTCATCCTCAATTTCACGGTGTCGTTCAACAAGGGCATCTTACCTTTTCAGTTTTCATCATTTCGTCATAAAAATCGAATACAATATTGAAATGAACTTGTTTTACCGTTTTCTGGGTTCAATTAGCGTACTACTCAAACACTTTTTATTATCAGGCGAAGTGAATATTTTGATCGATAAATTTAGATTTTCTGTGACCTGAAATTAAAATTTGTCATCAAACCTCCGAGACTTTTGTTTCCCTTCGTGATATGGGAATTCCCATCATTGAGGGATGGGTCAACTCATTTACTAGCTGTTGGCAGATTTTGGTTTATATTGACGGTGTACCCCCAATACTCTCTTGCCGAACGAAGCTCCGCGGCTCGAGCTTCATTTTCAAAATATTGGTTATATGATATCACACATTTTAGTCCTTCTACACCTCACAAATTACAACAAACCACTAATGTAAAGTGTTCACCAAGTAGTACTAAGTTCAAATTTACTTTGTGCCAAATGTCAATTTTGTGGACCTTTCAATTATTATTTTTTGGCATTTGTTGTCATGACGGTGGTTCGCGAGTGAAATTAAATTGTGCGTAAAAATCGGGTTGCCACTGTATTTTTTATCATAGCCAAAAAACTAATTCGTGATATGGGGATCGGCTTGGTGAGATGAGTTTCAAGGACTACCCTAATAGTTTGGTGACGTCAAACTAAATTTAAATGATGTACTGGTTGGTCAAAATAAAGACCAAAGTCGGTTGACATATTTGTGTCTTTTGAATGGCGTGACACAGTGCTTCACTCGATTTTGTCACACAAACGTATGCATGTTTCTTTGCAATATTCAGTTTTTATTATCCTGCTAAATGAGGTACTTAACAGTTTTTTGTACATTAGTGAGAGTGAATATACGAAATACTCATATATGTGAACTGCAGAAGATATATGAAACAGTGATATTTTTGTTGATATCACTGTTGCTGCTTAAGTTGATATCTCAGTGATTATTATTACTGATGTTAACTTTTGACATAAATTTATTTTTTCCCACACAGATCTTGACAGCTCGCTTGAAAAACAGTATGGCACAGGCCGTCACGTTAATAGGAAAGTATCGTTGTGGCGGGTCCTTGAATACTTGAATGACTACTTTTTTGTCCTTCTTACAAATTCATAGACACAGAACTTTCATCAGCACATTTTGCATCCTTATTAAACTTTTAAGTTTTCCTTTGCCTACCAAAACCTTTGAATAGTTGCCCAGACATTAACATCACCTGGCACTGTGTGTACAACCAGTGTGCTGGAAACAGAAATGTATGTAAATTGTAGCTAATGGTTCTCTGGGCTTTATTTAATTCCTACTTGCTTTTATTACTTAAATGTACACATTACTAAAATTTACTAGTCCCTTATTAAAGATAATGTGTCACAAGGACTTTGTGGATGTTTTTTTGGTCAAAACTCTGCTAAAATTATTGATAGGTAACTTAACCTATGCCAACAACATTATCTTAAGCCTTTGTGCAGACATTTCCCTTGCTTCAAAGGAAGCAAGGGAAATAGGAGCCATCTGTGTGCAGGTTACATAATTATCTTTAAACATCTAGAGGAAGGTATAAACTCAGTTTTTGAGAGAAAACACTATGGCCATTCAATAATACATCGTGAAGAAAATCACAGCAAGGGATTGCAACGGTAAATTGACGGTAAATGGGCGACGGTAAATTGAAAAGTTATGATAAGCGGGCAAAAGTTTTGCCTTCCTGTTGTTGTTCTTCATTATCATAACAGACTTCAATGCAAGAGCAAGTACTGTTTATCAATAAAGTAAGTTGAACTTCAATGGAAATGTGTAATGTTTGTCCCATTGGAAGATAATTTATTTGTGTTTGAAACGGGAAGAAAGACAAATTCATTTACAAGAGGGAGGTAAAAAATGGCATCTGCCTCAAAAACCACTTTTTGGGTTAAAAATATTTCTGACATTAAAAAATGAAACACATAGCTAAGGCAAAAATAAGAAGTTGATATGACAAAGGAATTAAAATGATTTTTGCGAAGATATTGTACCCAGACTTTTTTGCAGCTGCCATGGTCTTCCATTTAGTTAAACTCTCAATCTGCTGAATTGAAAACCTAGAGCAAGTGAGACCAGTTGGGAGTGGAGGGGGGGGGGGGGAATGAAGTTTTATGGACCAAAAATTGATTTGGACCCCTCAGAGGTCTATTTGTTTTGGATGATCATGAAATAAAGAAAGTTCATTTCTCCTTTTAACATAATTATAAACTCATGAGGATAACAACCGTTATTTGCACTCTTTTTTCAGGTGTCCCTTTTGTTTTACATCCCCCCTCCCCTAAAAAAAATCCACTTGCCCCTACCCTATAAAAAGTGAACAGTCTCTTTATTGATTGAAATTAAGAATAAATGGATAACTTTGTTTAACCACGGTCAACTCATCAGGACCTAAAAACACTATTTCTATACAAAAACTGCTATAATACATTAAAATTATGACAAAACCTAATTAGACTACGAGCCTACTTTACATAAGTTCCATGCAGAGAGATCTTCAGAAGAATATTACTTGCAGCCAGCCCTGAAGGCCCCAAGAGAGTTGAACTTCACCTGTCGCAGCTCAACATGAAGGCTATTCCAAAGAAATGCTCTAGAGTAACTGAAACTATTTTTCGTAAGGTTTGTATGGGTAGAGGAATAGCGAGTTTGCCATTGGTGTCTCTTAAAGAGTAACTGGAGACATTTTAAAATGAAAAGTTGCAAAATCAACTGTCACCAAGGGAAATATCTTTTAAAAAAAAAGCAACACCTGCATTTGCAAGCAATATCCTGAGGCCATTTTTGAACAAGGTTAAAAGACAATATCATCAAACACTGGGTAAAACATGAATGCAGCTTTCCATAGAAAGGTTTATCATAATAGGAAATTATAAGTTAAAGTCAAGAGATGCAATTTTTTACTCATTGTACTTTGTGGAGTCAGCTTTTTGAAAACTTAATGACAGGACAACAACTATGTGAGAATCCTTTGGTCCACAAATGTTTTCTAAAAATAACAACCAGTCTCAACGTAAGCTCGTGAACTTATACTCAAGGTTACTGGGTGCTGGTCTTCTTTAGAATCTCCTAAAAGAAAAGGTTTCAAAACAAAAGAACTGTCAGGGGCTGGTATGACTGATGGAAAACTATAAAAGGTGGTAACTGTGTACAGTACATCTCCTAAGGCTTTCTGTTGCAATTAAGATTAGACTCCTTTATTTAAAATTCAAAAGGGCAGCCCTTTCAGAAGTCAAAGCATCTGCCATCAATGGGAGCCCTGACTTAAATTACACAACATAACCGCTCTTCAGTCACAAAACCAAGATAGTTAAATACAGGAAGGTATTTAAAAAAGGCAAAAAGTGATGGGAAGCACACTTTACTAGTAACAAACACAACTGAAGTCATACAAAACTGAGTTACTTTCAACATGGAATCCTTTGGTGTAAATATGGCAACAAAATGGCCACTAAATAATGAGACTTAAACTTGCTTTACAAATTGAATAACCAAAAAGTCAATGTTTGTAAACAGTTAACATTGACTTCATGTCATTAACATTCTTCAAGCAAAACGTTTTTGCATCTGCATTCTCACAACTTATGGCCTTTTGTGTCTTAACAAAAACTTTAACAGTCCATCGGATGGCTACAAGTTGGCAAAACTGCTAAACTAAGATCAAATGGAAAAACTGAGCGAGATTTGCTGCAATTTATATTTTATCAGCTACTGAAAGTATGAACTTAAATGATATTGTACTTTAAGTTATTTTAGCTGAGATAATTCCCGTTTGCCTACATGGTTAACCAACCAGTGATTAATGGTAGGTCTTCTAAAGTGTTTTATGGTTTTCACACCTCTTTCACTCTGAGATTATTTGACCGCTGAGTGACCGCCACGGCCCTTTTAAACATCGAAGGGAAGCTCGTCTGATCGACTGTTATGTAGCAAAAGCTAACAAAAAGTTACAAGCAGACTGTTTTAAAATTGTGAGTAGGATAGCTTACCTGCTTTGGTGAAAACGGCAACAGGCTAAACGCTTACTGTCCTCCAAAACTTTGAATCCTTCCTAATTTCCTCACTTTATGGAACATATTTTCTTGCGGTGCGAAGAAAAATTCTCCCGCTCCGCTCCGCGTTAAAATACTTTTTCCAAATTTCCTTCCGCTGCTGAGGAGTTAGAAAAACGCCTGGATTTGTTATATTTGCAAAGAAAGGTAAGCATAAGTGATCAAGTGATGAAACCTACATCTTTTCCGCAGACCGCCATCTTTGTTTATTTCATTGGCGCGCACGTTTCAGGAATCTGGGTACTAGGGAAATGATTAACCAATCAGGCAAAAGTCTCCCTTGCTTATTGGGACTCCAATAACAAAGGAGACTTTTGTCTGATTGGTTAATCATTTTCCTAGTACCCAGATTCCTGAAACGTGCGCGCCAGTGAAATAAACAAAGATGGCGGCCTGAGTAAAAGACGTAGTTTTCATTGCTTGATCACTTATTCTTAACCTTTTTGGTACATATGGCAATTCCAGGCGCTTTTCTAACTTCTCGGTGGCGTAAAGAAATTGGTTTAAGGTATTTTAAAGCGGAAAACGAGTGTTTAGCACGGGCTTTTGCATTTGTGAGCAGGAAAAGTTTTCCTTCACACCGCAAGAAAATATAAGCTTATGGTTCTGGAGACAAGATTAGATGTCATAATAAAATCAGGGGGGATTCAAAGACTGAAAGGACAGGGGTATTCGAAGTCTTACAGCTGCCGTTTTTACCGAAGCAGGTAAGCTATCCTACTCACAATTTTAAAAATTAGTGTTCCCTTGCAAGTTTTTGTTAGCTTTTGCTACACATCAATCGAACAGTGAACTTTCCTTGTTTGAAGGGGCCGTGGGGGTCTGACTCAACGGTCAAGTAATCTCAGAGTCAAAGAGGTGCAAAAAACCTTGAAACTACTTTAGAAGACCTGCAGTTAATCACTAGTTGATTAACAATGCAGGCAAACGGGAATTATCTCAGCTAAAATAACATTAATATAAAATAAACTTGTACAATATCATTTCAGTTCACACTTTCAGCTAATAATTTTTACAAGGACCCCGCTCGGTTTTCCGTTTGATCTTCATTTAGAAGTTTTTTCATTCTGTAGTCATCCGATGGACCGTTTAAGTTTTTTTATAACGACCCAAAAGGCTATTTGTGAAAGTGGAAATGCAAAATAATTTTGCTTGAAGAATTTTAAGGACATAAAGAGAACATTTGATGTTTACAAACATTGACTTTTTGGCCGTTAAAATTTGTAAAGGAAGAGTCTTGTCTCATTAGCCAATGGGCCTCTTGTTGCCTTATTTACACCAAAGAATTCCTTGTTGGAATTAACTCAGTTTTGTATGATTTGATTTGTGTTTGTCACCAGTAAAGTGTTTTTGCCGTCAATTTTTGCCTTGCATAATCTAAAACTACCTTAGTTTTTTGACAGAAAGGTGGTTATGTTGTATAATTTTATTCAGGGCAGTAGAATCCTGGTATTAGTTCTAAGTGAAGTGGTCTGCGAGCATCTAAACATCAGTATCTTAATTCACACGCTTACACACAACATGAAGCGTCAAAAAGCAACTCGACCGTTACTTCGCACCTCACTTATGAATCGATTAATATTAATAGGTTTATCCCAGGAAAGTCTTGCTTTATCCTGCTTGGACAATTACGATGCATAATTATGCTCTAACACTATAAGGGCTCCTATTGATAGTAAATGCCTTGACTTCTGAAAGAGCTACCCTTTAAAATTTTAAATAAAGGAGTCTAATTTTAATGGCAACAGGAAGCCTTAGGTTATGTACACAGTTAGCACCTATCATAGTTTTCCATCAGTCTTACCAGTCTTGAAACCTTTTCTTTCAGGAGGAGACTTTAAAGAAGACCAGCACCCAGTAACCTTGAATATAAGTTCATGAGCTTATGTTTGGGCTGTTGATTTAATTTCTTAGAGAACATTTGTGAACCAAAGGATTTTCACATAGTTGTTGTCTTGTCAGTAAGTTTTCAAGAAGCTGACTCCACAAAATACATTGCAAGTGGTTAGAAATGGCAAGTAAAACTTGGCAACTCTTAACTTTTACTTGTAACTTGTAACTTTGTCCTTGTTGTCCTCCTAAGTTTGTTAAAGGAAATAAAGGAACTTGCCTTGTCTTATGGTCATCCAAAACAACCAGTCCTCTGAGGGGTCAAAATTGATTTTGGGTCCATAACATTTCATTGCCCTCCCCCTGCTCCTTTAGAAAACTGACGAGTCCCTAACTGGTCCCACATACTCTAGGTTTTCATTTTAGCAGATTAGGAGTTTAACAAAATGGAAGACCATGGCAGCTGTGTCTGCAACTTAGGCAACTGCAAAAAAAGTCTGAAAAAATACAGCCTTGGTTGGGATATACCTGTGAACCCAATGGGGGAGCAGGGATGGCACAGTGGTGAGAGCACTCGCCTTCCACCAGTGTGGCCCGGGTTCAATTCCCGGTCCCGGTGTCATAATTTATGTGGGTTGAGTTTGTTGTTGGTTCTCGTCCTTGCTCCGAGGGTTTTCTCCGGGTACTCCGGTTTTCCTCCCTCCATAAAAACCAACATTTCCAAATTCCAATTCGACCTGGATGTTTCTTAGGGCCATAAGGGAGACTACAGTTTGACTGTAATTATTCACCCTACTGAAATAAAGTGTTTCTTTCTTTATTTATTTCATTTATTTATTTATTTATGATAGCAGTGCAGCACTCTTACCAACTGAGCTATCAAGCCAGCTTGGAGTTGTTGGTCTTTGTGTGAATTCAGACATATTCCCAAGAAAGACAAACCAAAATCATGTGCATGTGTTCTTTTTCATACTGAGAGTTCATGTTACAAATATAGTTATTAGTATTTTAGGTAAGAAAAGAAAGAACGGCTTTTCTACAATTTTAGTGATCTTCTAGATAGGTTATGTGTATTTTTTTTTGAATAAAAGAGAACCAAATGTTTCATTACTTCAAGCACAGGTAAATTTTACAGTGTAAACTAAACACAAAAGAACTGTTACTGGTTATTTTGCTGGGTTTTAAAGGTAAATAATTTAATTATGTTCCTTTTAAAAGTCAAGAAAAGTAAAGAGAAGGACAAATAATTCATTTGTTCTTTCTAGATCTGTGTGTGCTACTTTTCAAACATGATATTCTCTATTTTTAGTAGATGCTATGTGTACATTTTATGTCTGGAATTAAACTTTTCTAATTGGAAATGTATTTATATGAATCTTGTTTAGTATTAAACACAGTGTACAATCATAAAAATTAATACAACTCACAATGTACTTTAAGCTTAACATGTAAAGAGCAAATTCGACACATTATGAATAGGTCTGTTTAAAAGACATGGAGGTGAAATTTCTATGTATTGTTCCTTAATAAACTTTAAGCAGTTCCTATAGAACATCACTAATTGGGTAGTTTTCTTCAGTATTATAACTAATTCGTAGGTTTTTGGTGAAGTACCGATCACTTTAAGTTTAAATTTCTCATTCCGCGTGCTTTTATTGATAACAGCGGCAGCTCTTGTCCTTGTTTCTTTCATCTCACGGAACTTATTTTGATGTTCTTGTAGCCTCGCTTTCCCCGTTCCTTTCCGCACGCCTTGCCACTTTAAAGTTAACACTGTTTAGCCTAACTTATTCTTACCTTATTATTCTATTCTCGGTTGAAAGCGATCGCTGTACCAAGCCCTATTGTAGGATATATGGCCCAAACAACACCTATCTGGCGACAAGATTCGAGTTATTTTTTTCACAGTTTTCTGCTGGCGCGTCATCTTGTTGGGTTTCCTTTTTACAAATCGTGGCAATACAATTAAAAAAACCCTGATAAGAATCGATATTTCATACTGTTTCATGGCTGGAGTTTTTAGAAATCAAAGTAGCCAAATGAATGAACGAAGCAAAGTAGACTGAGGTGCGACCGTAGCGTAATTTTCATCGTATGTCGTTGACAGTGACGCACACCTTGACGACTCCCTGTTGAGCCCTGCCACTTTTTCAATATCTTTTCTTGAAAAGTCGCTTCCTTAATTAATAAACTGTTACCAGCAAAAGGGATTTCGTGTACCAAAACCCACGACAAAAGTCTCGGATACTTAAAGCAAAACATTTCTTTGGAATAAAATTGAGCTTTTCTATTGGAGTTGCGCTGTTAACTGCTTGCGTCTGGGCACAATATTTTCGCTTAAGCAGCAAAAACCATATAATTCCTTGATCGTATCGATTTTTACTTTTGCCTCGGCTATATGTTCCGTTTTTTTAACGTCAGAAATCATTCACAACCCCAAAACATGTAGTTTACGAGGTGGACGCCACTTTTTACCTTCCTCTTGTCAAGGAATTTGTCTTACTGCCCCTTTCAAGCACAAATTATCCTTCAATGCGACAAACATTACGCATTTCCATTCACGTTCAACTTACTTTATTGTTAAACAGTACTTGGTCTTGCGTTGAAGTCTGTTAAGATGATGAAGAACAAAGACAGGAAGGCAAAACTTTCGTCTGCTTATCACGAGTTTTTAATTCACCGTCGCCTTTTCTGATTCGTCTCATTTATCAGATTTGCAATCCCTTGCTGGGATTTTCCTCACGATGAATTATCTTGACGGAAAAGCTGAGATGATGACCTAAATTTGGAAGTTATTCAACAACTATACATTCTTACGGCGTCCTTTGCCCCAGAACACAGGATAAACATTCAATGAAATCAAAGCTGTCAGCACGACCGCCGCTATCTCCTCTTTTCCCGCGTTTCGAATGAAATTCAAGGCATTTCAAATAGAATTGTGCGCATGCGCGACATTAGTCTCCTTTGTTGACTCCAATACAATTGAAGATGAAATTCACTTCCTCTGCTATTGCCCGAAATATTTCAAACTTAGAAATGAATTTTTCGCTCAAATACAAAGTCATCTCCATAATTTTAAGCAGCTATCTTACTCGGACCTGGTGATTAAACTGATGAACTCCGAAGATATTTATCTTAATTTACAATTGACGAATTAAATTTCATTGTAGAATAATTTGCGTGACAGTATCCTGTCATCTAAGAATGATGTCACTTGATTATCTGTTATTAATATCACAATAATTATTTCTTTTTCTTGTTGTTCTTGTTTTAACGTACCTTTTGCAACACTGTAAATAATTATAGTCATGCAAATAAAGGTTATTGTTATGTTATGTTTTACCCTATTTCCTTAAAAACGACTGCCGAGAAGGTACAGCCTGCGTGACAATAGAAACGGAGAAGGCCGGGAGAGAAGCAATAACTTTGAGCTTCACGGAGCTGAGTTGCATAAAACCTAACGCCGGTATCCTAGAATTGGCCCTTTCGGTCCAAATCTGCTAGCGAAAATGGGACCCACGGGATAAAGCCCAATGTGCGATATAGACCAGCGGATTTGGACCCCTTTTGTGGATTTGGACACCCTGTAAAATGTTACGCTACCAAGCAACTTCACAAAAGATCCTGGCTATTTGCATATAACCACCGAAATGACTCTTTTGCTTTTCAGTCTTTAGCCAACAACCATTTCTTTTGGCTTATTTAAAATGGTAAAAGGCTTAACAGCAGGATTATCTTGCTATACGCAGAAGCTAACCCATTGAAAATGTGCTTTAAATCATAAATAAATGTATATTTTTCGTACTAACAAGAAAGCCCATGGGGCATTTTAACCGGCCATTCTGACCCTCCCCACCCCTGGGTTTCACAAATGTTAGCGCGATCCTCTATTTATACGAACCGGCGTGACGAAAAGTGTGATTGTGTGACACAATATTTTGACTATAACGTTACTGGATGACGTAATGTTTAAACTCATGATGACTCAGCTTATCTTTCTTATCGCTTTTATTTGTGCTGAAAAACGCAAATTCACTCAACCGTTGAATGTCGATATAAATTCGTCCACAACTGAGAATGCTCACACGGGGACGACGAGGTATTTACTGTTGTGCCTAGACCTTAAATACAACCAGTGAACATAGCAGTAGAATCAAAATATAACGCTTGATAAACACGAGCTCGAGCAGATCGTCAGAGTATGGGGCACGTCAAGACATATCTCATGACGTGATGTTTAAATCCGGTTTGCTAACCCGGGAAGACCCTTGCAAAAGTAAACAAGCGAGCGGAGACGAAAGTCGCCCACGTCTTTGAAAGCTAAAGCGCCTGTCGAGCCGCAATCGATTTCGCGCTCACTCGCTTGTTTTTATTTTCCTTCACTATCTCTGAACGGAAAGGGAGACTGCTCGTAGCCTTTAGCGAACACTACACGCAAACTACACAAATTTGTCGATAATATTCAGATATTTTCGTTCTTTCAATGCAAAAAGACTCGTAACACCTGCCTTATTAATTGATCTCCTTATTAATGACGATTCCTTCGTATCAACTTCTCGCCTCAAATAAACACTCTTCTCTCTCCGTTCACAAGAACTATCATGTACTGATGGTGCAATCAACTAATATTACATCATCATACTAGTACCAATTCCTTCTCTTCCTAGCCCACGCCGGCAAAACGCAACTGTCCTTTTTGTCTGCTGCGAAATACAAGTTAGCCAATCAGAAACTTTACAATCCACTTCGCAAACCACCACCCCTCCCCATAAAACGCCAAGGGAAACCGCCTCTCACGCAGCACAATATTACACCGCTCCTATACAAAACGCAACTTTCAAAGCAAATCACATTCACAGAAGCGTGATATGCTCCCGACATTCGCAAATCCTTCAAACTCCCACATTTTTACACCCCTCAAAATGTCAATCCCAATAAAAAAACTCCTGCGCTAAAAAAATTCTCACCATAACCACTAACTAGATCAGACAACACAACCAATTTCGCATTCAGTCCTATTAGCTCCTTTACTCAATTGCGCATGTGTTATACAAGACAAATACAAAAAACCCCAAACTTAACAACCCTTCGCCGTTCATATATTAAATACTGTAAATTAAAAGACAAAAACATAGGAAGGTAACATTCAGAAGACTAATATGCGCATGCGTCTTATATAAGACAGTACCGCTCTTGAGTACCCGTACCACAAGCTTTACAGCACTTTCTTCGTATGTTAAGCCAACTTGCTTTCACGATAACCCGTGTTCATTTTATAAACCGGCGGTCGCCATGGCGACGGCCGGTTAAAAACGTACCGAAGAGACTGGGTTCAAATCCGCCAGAAGGAGTCCATATCCACCAGCAGATATGGACCGGGGGATCTAAATCCCGTGGGGAGGTAGTGTCCAAATCCGCTGTAACACCGGGCGTAACTGCTAGCGTCAGACGTGAATGGTGACTTTCACCGGAGTGAACGTCTGACGTTAGAAGTTACGCCGGACGTTAAAGAGTCTGACCCACCCAGTTTGCAACGCGCGCTTCTGTTATTGTTATCATCCGGGACACCGTTGTATTCTTCCCATATTTGGGTATAGCTTTCATTGTCCTTCAGCGCGCGAGATTCTTCTCGTCGATATGGCGGAAAGGATGCAACTGGAAATGAGCGATAGCGAAGAAGCTCTAAATATCACTGGCGACAATTTAAGTGGAGACGAATACGCAGCACGTCCTGCTGTAGATGTTTACGGATCGCCAGTGAACGTGAGCCGAATCGAACCACGGCTCGCCGTGATTCAGTCGCCGGACCAAGCAGCGCTGTTGTCGCTCGTGTGGTAAGAAATCATCCCAGCTTTACATTTATCCGCTTCAAAATAAGAATATGCATTTCTTCCGATGTTTATTTTTAAAACTAAAACGAGACTGGCTCTGGCATTGTAGGTTTGCCGCTGCAAAAACACATGTAGCCGAAAGAAGAGTGCGAGGTCGACAGGCTGCCCGTGTCGGAATGCAGACTCCAAATGCACGTCGAGTTGTCAGTGTGGAACGAGCAAAGCTGCCTGCAAAAATGGGGCCGTTGAAGTCCAGCCTGTATTCAATAACCCGAGCGCATCACAGGCAGCCCAAATTGGCAGTATGTGTACTAGAAGATTTCATTGACAGTCTAAATATAATAAATGAACAAGTTGAAATGAAAACACAAATAAAGAAACTTGTAAATAAAGCATTGCTTACGTTTTATTTGTTGTTACTTGATGTGTCTTGACTGTCCTGGGAGCTATTTACACAAGTTTTAAATTTCGCTGATTAGTACCGTATGTTCTGTCCTTTATATAGCGAAGCAAGGCTGGCGGGTGAGAAACGAAGAGACTTTTCAACGGAGCTCGACAAAAGCACTCAAAATACTCCCACCTCCACAAAATCCGAACCAGTACAGTCCCGCTTGCAATATGTTCCTAAAGTTTTCTCTTCGGAGTCAAAAGTTCACAATGAGAGGGCAAAAATCTCGCTGTTTTCGCCACAAAAGCGGCCTTTTGTCTTTCGTCTTATCCGCTCGCCGATCGCTGCCGCCACGGGTACGCGCCATCGTAACAAAATTGCTCCCGACCCCGGGTAGGCTTCGTTAATTTGACCCAGCTAAAACTGCTCCCGTGTCGGGGCCTAGAGAGTTTGTTTCAACAGAGTAGCAAGAAACAAGGCAATACTGAACAATTTATAGCTCCTAAAGGAACTGTTGTTTACAAACTGTTGCTTTGCAGCCTGCTTGTTTCGACGGAGTAGCAAGCGATAGCTTACGCTAATTGAAATTAACTTAAGAAGTTAATCCACGCAATGAGGCAACAGCAGCCCGAGTTAGCTCCTAGTACAACTGTTATGTAGCAACAGTTTTCAGGGTAGCACAAGAGAAGAAAAATGAACACTAGTCTACCAACCGCGATAAAAGAGCACCGCACCAAGCAAAAATTTTTTCCTTCAAGCCGGCAAAAATTGTATTCGCGCCCAGTTCGCGCCAACTCTGTAACCTTGACCTGTTTCACGTGCTTCGTCCGTGCGCGGGGTTAAATTATAAACTCTCTAGGCCCCGACACGGGAGCAGTTTTAGCTGGGTCAAATTAACGAAGCCTACCCGGGGTCGGGAGCAATTTTGTTACGATGGCGCGTACCCGTGGCGGCAGCGATCGGCGAGCGGATAAGACGAAAGACAAAAGGCCGCTTTTGTGGCGAAAACAGCGAGATTTTTGCCCTCTTATTGTGAACTTTTGACTCCGAAGAGAAAACTTTAGGAACATATTACAAGCGGGACTGTACTGGTTCGGATTTTGTGGAGGTGGGAGTATTTTGAGTGCTTTTGTCGAGCTCCGTTGAAAAGTCTCTTCGTTTCTCACCCGCCAGCCTTGCTTCGCTATATGAAGGACAGAACATACGGTACTAATCAGCGAAATTTAAAACTTGTGTAAATAGCTCCCAGGACAGTCAAGACACGTCAAGCAACAACAAATAAAACGTAAGCAATGTTTTATTTACAAGTTTCTTTATTTGTGTTTTCATTTCAACTTGTTCATTTATTATATTTAGACTGTCAATGAAATCTTCTAGTACACATACTGCCAATTTGGGCTGCCTGTGAGCGCATATGCACGCCACCGAAGAGCTGTAGAAGAGTCCGAGAATGAAATAAAGGTAAACATAAGTTTAGTACAAATTATCGCACGCAAGCGAGAAAAATTGGCACTTGCTTACAAGTTGTTTGTAGCTGAAGTCTCTCTGTTCCTGTCTTATACGATAGGAGTTTGTGAAGAAGCTATCAGAGGTTGAAAAGGAAACCCTTCTCATCAGGGTACTGAGCCAAGGCCGTGTAGAATACGCCAGAGATCTACTAACAGGAGCAAATGATCCAGAGTCAGAGCCGCCAGAACCGGAAAATGACATTGTGGAGTGTGCCGAAGGATGCAGGATGAGCAGGAAAATGTTTGCTACCAGAAAAGAACCTGTGTTACTTCCTATGTAATGTTCAACACCACCTGTTTAGATCGGGAAGTTTTGCAGTTGGCAATAAGAGCCAGGTGTGACATCCGTGTAGATGAGCCTGATTACTCCACTCAAAGTTACCGGAAGGCCGCATACCGGCAGTACACGTTGTGGAAATATGGAAAACTTGGAAGGCGGAATCGAAAAATTTTGCCGTCTTGTGTAGTTACAACCATTAGGCAAGCTTCTCCAGCTCCAGATGGCAATTACATGGGCCTTTGCCGTTCATAGGTGCATTGAAACAAAGTGCATTTTGCGCTTATTTCCTCACAAAATTAGTATTTTCCCAAGATTCTAAAAAGATTCTGTCATGTTGCTCTTTTAAGGCCCATCAGTGACAGTGAATTCGCTTTGAAATATCAATGTATTATGATGCATAGGGCTAATAAGAAGTATGTGAATGATCTCTATAGCCTGCCAGCAAGCTCTCTTCCCCCCACCCGTCCAAGAGAGTTTGCTTGGAGGCTGTGACAAGTAAGGAAACATTCTCATTGGTGTTTCCATTCCATTGGAAATGGGGATTGAAGGCCTAATTGTCATTACCAGATTTTATTGAAAAAAGAAAACCTAAAACTGCCACCCTTCTCTCCCCCCCCCCCCCCCCCCCCACCCAATGTAACATGTCAACTAGATAAGTCTGGAAACAGTTGGAGAGAAGTTAGTGTTAAAGCAAGTCACTTTTTCAACCTACAAGTTTTTTCTTGACTACCAGTAAACTCATTTGTAAATATTCTGGGCTATCATCATACTGTAAAGTGCAGCTTATAGGTCTGGGGCATGCACTACTTTGAAAAGGTTGTTTTGTTGGCAAGTGGAAAATGTTTTCACAATAAACATTTTAGGGAGGTCTGTGGTATGCTTATTTATTGCAGGGAACATAACTGATGAGTCAATAGCCTTATAAGTATGATCTGGGGGCTATAGCCTGTATTTTGTAGTATTGGCTGATGAAGTGGGGGAAAAATTTTTGTTTTACTGTGCAAAACCAAAAACCATGAACACTTTGATTTGATATTGGGTAATGAAGTGGGGGTAAAGAATTAAGTTTTACTTTGCGAATCCAACAACCATGAACACATGACCAATCAGATAGGAGATCAAACCACAAGAAAAAACTGCAAGCCACAAGCCTAATTATTGCTACAGGTTGTGGTTTTTATCTAGCATCTGATTGGCTTTTACTTCACAACATAAGAATATTCCAGAAATAATTCTAGTGTTCGTGGCTCCTGGATTTGCACAGTAACAGAATACTCCTATTCACACAAGAAAAGGTCAAAAAATCTCTGTTTCTCATCCATTTTAATGCTGAAAATAATAAAATTATTATTACAAGTTACAACCTTTATTTACCTTTGTTCCATGATATGATGGTTGTCGATTTGGTACACTTGATGAATCATAATGTTGTGCATATATATATCATAATTATAAAGACTTCAATTCTTTCTCAGTGCTGTCTCCTGAGAATGAAATTTCTGATGTATTTATTTCTTTTTATTTCACTAAAGTATTTCCAAATAAAAAAATTGGGAATTTTGATAGACAATTATGTTAATATTTACAGACAAAGCATTTTAACAAAATTCGAATTTTTCTCATGTTGAAAAGATCAAACAGTGATGAACCAGTAAAACAAACATTCTTAGTTTAGTTACCCAGGTTACTACCCATCAGGACAAAATCAATTCCTGACTTTTCACAGACTTCTCCCTGACAACAAAGGATGACTATTATGATGGCTTCTATGGTATGAAATCATAAAAACCAAATCACTAATAGACAATTTCTACAACTATAGGCCTTCCCATATCTAGAAATATATATCTGGTTAACTGAAAATAAAGTTCCCTGACTTTTCACAAAATCAGAGAATGTAGAATTTCTCTGACGTGATGGAAAATACCCTGAGTTTTCCCTGACCTTGAAAGATAACTGCTTTTCCTTTACTTTTCCCTGACCGTGGGAACCCTGTCACTAAATAGTCTGTTAAGACGGAATCCATCAGGAAATCGAGTAGTCAGTGGACAAAAATCTTGTACCAGAACAATTTAAGGTCTATCGCATTCTTTTTTACACTTTTTTAGAGCTATAGACGTAATAAGTTACCTGTAATAACACCAAAGACAATTTCTTATGGGAGCCTGTGAAATTAAATTTCAAATTTCACAGGAATTGTGTAAACACAGGTAAAATAGGTAAATTCTTATGCGTAACATTTCATTTTGTGAAATTTGAAATTTGTTTTCTCGGGCTCCCATAAGAAATTGTCTTTGGGGTTATTACAGATAACAAATTACATCCATAGCTCTCAAAAAATGTAAAAAAGAATGCGATGCGCTTTAAATTATTCTGGTACAAGATTTTTGTCCACTAAAACTTAAAATTACTCAGTTTCGTAATGGATTCCGTCTTAACACTTATTCTGGTTTCTTTTGAGTCTGAAAGCGTGACAATTTAGCTTTGACAACCTCTTCAGTTGAAGGGGCCCTTTTCATAGCTATTGTTGGTGCAAGGTGGATTGGATGGGGAGACCTCAATGTGCCTGGTAATGGCATCTTTATCTTCTGCACGACATCGCAAGATGTCTGCCTGGAGCAAAGCCAAATGAGGATACTGCTTGGGTTCCTTCACAGGTTCCACCCTCCAGTTTCCTGAACATTTGGAATAGATCTTTTTAAACTGCCCTTCCAGGGTCTTGCGGAAAACATGGAAGTTGTGGTCCAGGGCTGCTAACAAAATCTGCCCAGTAAAGACCTCATACCTGAAACATTATAACATTCAGTTGAAGTTATTGTATACTTTGAAGCAGAAGAACAAGGAAAATGGTGTGGGGAACATAACCTGTCTCCCAACAAACTATCATCCTAGTTTGTAATTTTTTCCCAACAGATTTCCTTCTATTTGCATGAACATGAACTTACTCAAATGCAATCCGTTTCAGAGCATACTTCAGACGCATCGAGTTGAAGTTTTCTAAGTTGCTTGTATGCCTAGTTTAGATAAATATAACAAAAATTCAAGACTGAGCCATTTTTGTGAGTCATTTTTTAAATAGATACATTATATATGGGTTATTGGTCAAGCATGAGATAAAGGTGGTGGAATATTGGCCAAATTATTTTATTACAAAATTAGGACCAAAACAAAGTCAAGATCCAGCTGTACTGACAGGTATAGTTTTTAATTTTTAACTTATTACTGCTGATTTACTTCAGACAAGGCTTGCTTTGTAAAAAACCACCAATAGGCGATGGCGACCTGTATAAAAAGTTACTATTATGTAACAGACAACCAAGCATATTGCCTACACAGGTTACCAATGACATAGCAGGATTGGCTTTATTTTGAGTGCTCACAGACCACGCCATACAACAGGGAATACTATAAGCCACTCTAATGAAAAGGTACATGTACATCCATTCAGATCTATTCAGTGATGGGTACGCATTAAGTCATCTAAAAGGTCTGATGCAAGTGTCATCAAAAAACTGTTCTCCCGAAATGTACCTGAAAAACACATAGTGTTCCAGACTCTTTAGCTATTCATGGTCCAACACGATCTTCCGCAACTCTTTTGCAGCCTTGGCGTTCATGGCTAAGTACTCCTTGCCACCTTCCACTTCAGTCAGTGGTCCATGGGAACAAGTAACTCCATCCCACTCATGCTCCCCACAGACATGGTGCATTATCTCTAACCACTTGTCCTTAAAAGGAGGACATAATACTTATTTTATAAGATGCCACAACATAAAATTGAATACTCTAACTTGCCACAAAATGTTAATTCGAGCAACCTGACCCAAAATGAAAGTCACATACCTTCAACAATTCAAGATCTCCATCACAAGTTTCCACACAGTGCCAAATATGGTTTCGCACTGGTTCAACCCACTGCAAGAGTTTTTCACAGCCCTTTTTTGCCAGCCTGCAAAACAATTAGGTTCTAAATTGAAAGAAGCAATATACAAAACAGTCAAGCAGTAATTACAAATATGGCTGGTTCCCCTCGTGTGCATGATGAAGCAAATCCTGTGCCATGATTGGCTACTCACACAGGCAAGCCGGAGCCAATAACTTTCCTGCTCAGGATTGCCTTTTGTCTGTCTGCCCAGTGAATCACAGTAAACCATGTTATAAAACCTCCATTGATAAAGCTCGTTTGGTTAAGAAGGCCAGATATTGGTTTCATTCTTTTTTTCATGTTTATGGTCCCCGGCTTTGTCTCAGCATATCCTGCATGGACTTTATTATCTTACCCATGAATTTAGCCGTTGGCATGCAGATACATAACAAAACAATATTTCAATTTGAATGTAGAGAAAAATACATATATTTGAACTCTAATGGAAATATGAGAGAAATTTGGGATCCTCACTTTTGATAAGGGCCACTGTAAGCATCGCACATTGAACTATACTAAAATATTATTCACAATACAAGGATGACACAACAAAGAACAAATAAGAACCTCTGCTGTTCTCACAAGAAACACAAGCAAGCCACCACCATGTGTAACTGATGGGTCAGTCAAACAAATTCAAAGTTACTTTGAAAGCATTACCCCCTCCACCTATGGGTTAGTTCAACTGCCAGGTGTGTGACATGAGGAAAATTATGTACAAAAATTCCTGTAAATCCAACCAATAACAATCAAACAACACAATAAAGCATAATAGGTAGATAGATGGAAAGGTAAAACTCTCTTACTCCTCATCGCTCACAACTTCTGGGTGAGGGTTTCCTTCCAAAGTGGAGAAGCAGGGATTCCAACTTTGGACCTGCTCGAGAAGAGGCTGGTTGTGGCGAGCTCTTCTCCGGGCTTCAGAGTGTATCGTGGAACTAGCAGTTACATCAACTTCAATGCTAAATACACCAGAAATAGACTATATCAGTAAATGCCGCACTTTTCGAAGTTCCGAAAAATGTCACAAGATTTCTCATTGAAAGTGACAAATAATAAATATTGCCAAACATACACACTGACTTCAAAGTACTCTCACTGCTTTCTCAGATAGAAACAAGAACTCACTTGCTAACAGATGTGTTGTCTGAAGCACTGGCAAAGGGTAACGGGGACACTGATAAATCCTCAGGTCCGCGTCTTATTCCAACAGGCGCTGACTGCAGGAACAATTCCTTTCTCTCTGTGAATAAATTCAAAACATTGTCACACAGACTACTCAACATTTGTCACGCACAGAATTTAGATACAAGATCGTTTATTGCCAGCTAGAACATTGGCTGGATAGCACAACAAAGAAGCCAATTTACTGATAACATGTTAGAAACATTTTCTTACCTCGCCTCGGAGTAGAAGGTGTTGAATGTGGTGATCCACGACCATGGTGAGATCCCGGGTGAGTCGAACGCGTACTTCTTGAAGGGCACTGAAATGCTGATGGAGAAGCATTTCGGCGAACTCGCTGTTTGTAATTCTTCGAAGCCCAAGAGCCTCCTTTCGCTCGTTCCACGGATTAAACGTTGACTATCGCAATTTGAGTCGTTTGATGCCTTCTCGCCTCCGTGGACGTCCCATCTTGGGACGATTCGCCGCCAGTGCGACGGAGGAACTTCTGAACAGGCACAGAATCCCACTCGATTACCGTTCGGAAAGTAGCGATTGTCCACAAATAATACCCAGTACAGAAAGAACAATAAACGACGAAAATATTTATGTGAAAATAGAGGCTGCTTTGTGCAGTGACCGCTCGATGGAGAAGGATTACTTTCGCTAACGATGAAATCCGGAGTTTTGGGTGCCCCGAAAATGGCGTCTGAACTTATGTAAGCGCGCAAAGGCTCTTGGGTGCAACTTGTCTTAGGCACGATCGTGATCGAGCGAAAGTGCAATCTCGTTTCGCTTCACGCTGCAATTCCGTTTCTTATAAATGTCCTTTATTTACCCTCGATGCTAATCAACCTCGTTTAAAACATGGGCACGCATTGCGTGCTTGACCTATGTTGAAATGACAACTCTCATCCTCGCTATTTGCGATTTTTAAGACATACTCTGAGGACAAAACAATACATGCGATCATTCTTGTAAATACTTTCCCCTCCACTATAGCACACTGAATGCATAAGGCCCAGTTCAGACGGCGTACCTCTCATGTGCCGTACCAAGTAGAGTTTTTTCGACAGATTTCAATTAGGCGAGCCAAAATCTCAGGGTACGGGAAAGCTTGCCGCTTAAATGCGACCTAGGAGCGAAAATGTATTTGGTACGGCCCATGAGAGGTACGGCGTCTGAACTGGGCCTAAAACAGCTTTTTCATTTAGTCAGCAATACCCTTGGAATGCAAAACAAAATCCCGCTTAAAACCCAGTTGGACCAAAATTGGAGATAGAGCAGCCATCGGGCTAGTAGGCTACAGGATAAAAAGTCAAACTGACACTAGAACAAAACGACTACATAAAAATTTCAAATTAAATCTAAAACTGAAACCTCAGTTAAGGTCAACTAATGATTGTCTGCATATTACTGAAGAATATAAATCGAGGTCACAACAAGATGTGAAAGAAACAAGTGTAGTAGATAATAATTTGAGGAGAGGACAGTCATTGGCACTCCCAGTTGCACAAACTTGTTTATGAAAGTTGAAGACCGAAAGGGGGCAAGGCCAGGGTTGTTTTTCAAACAAATTTTCTTGCCATATGTTCCTGTATATTATGAAACCAAGAAAAAAATCGTTTCTATGTCGGCTGGAAAATCTGTGGATATGACTGATATAAATCATGGACAAAACATGGTAAACTAAAACTAACCATGTTATGGGAAGAGAAAACAGGTTTAAAAACCTACAGACACGCTTGAATAAATAAGCTAATTTATGCAAATTGCAATCTTATAAACACGTCCCTATAAATTTCAAATTACCAAACAAAGCTGTTTCAAAAACCTTGCAAAGTACAGTCAAAATTATCCAGATCAAGCACAGATACAATCTTTTCAACCAACATCTTGCGCAAAGATACATAACCAAAACAGCTGTTTCATAACACAAATCATAAAAGAACAAATTAAATTACAGTTTCTCGTCAACAAGTCTACTTTTGGAACCGGTCAGTACAAAATGCAGACTGCAGACTGCAGACTGCAGACTGCAGACTGCAGACCGGGTACAAAATGCAGACTAGGTACAAAATGCAGACTGCAGACTGCAGACTGGGTACAAAATGCAGACTGACATTTGAAACTGTTTTTTTCGGGGTTTTTTTAATATTATTTCATTTTATAACTTACCGGTTGTCACGCAATCCCTTTTCCGATGTCATATTCCACGAAAACTCGCATTACCGGGGAATGATCTTGCTCCATTACTCGAAATATACTTTTTAAACGAAGTCTCGAAGATCAATTCGTTCTTAAACATGATTTAAGCCTTCTCAGTCTTCTTACTTCAAGCGCGAGATCGCCGGAGATCGCATAACATAAAATAACAACACTCGTTGCAACATGATACCGACAAACCAGCAAACACATGACCTTCCGTGCACGTGGTCGCTTTCTTTGCCTCTTCGCCGGTTCGTCGTGGCGGCCTTTCGGAGGGCGGTTAATGCGGTAAGTAGCAGTTAAATCACCTTCCTTTAACCGATGTGTGTTAATATAAAAATACTTATACCTCGTGAGAGAATTTAGATCTTGCATGTGAAGTAGGAGCATAGATGTCGTGTTGTATTTTACCACACAATTGCTACACAAAATGAAATCATGACTCAGCGTTTTCGTTTCGAGTAATGGAGCAAGATCATTCCCCGGTAATGCGAGTTTTCGTGGAATATGACATCGGAAAAGGGATTGCGTGACAATTGCGTGTAATAATATTAAAAAGAAAAACAGTTTCAAATGTCAGTCTGCATTTTGTACCCAGTCTGCAGTCTGCAGTCTGCATTTTGTACTAACCTGAGTATCAGGCTTTTCTAAAGGGGTAGGGAGAAAAGGAAGAAGCGCGAACGAGGAGCGCCTGATACTCAGGTTAATTTTGTACCTAGTCTGCATTTTGTACCCGGTCTGCAGTCTGCAGTCTGCAGTCTGCAGTCTGCATTTTGTACTGACCGCTTTTGGAACGAGCTAAATTGTTTTTGTCACGTACTCACGTTCCACCGTTGGCCACGACAAAGTTCAATTTTACCTGCCCTTACAATAGCTCTAGGAAATTACCATCAATTCCAACACGCCAAGCCTTTACTGAAAATATAATATTCGAGAGGAAAAAGTAGAAAAGCACATTTGTGCTGATCGTTTCCGTCCCCATATGTACGTTCAATATGTCCGGTAAGCTTAACCTTGTCTGACCTTCAGCTTCAGTAAGCGCATTCTAACCAGCTCTTTCATTGGTAGAATGTACTCTTAGCTTAGTAGCCTCAATCTGATTGGTGCCACATAGTGCCACATAAATTCCCCGGGGGGTGTACTCCCATGTGAGGGGCATGGATGCTCGTCGTCTCGCGTTCTCCAACTGTTTTAGCATAGCTTTGATTTAAATTTTCCGACGAGCATTTCCGACCGTCTCACATGAGATTTCCACCCGGATAAAAAAATACATACACACAAACAAACAAACAAACAAACAAGCAAACAAGCAAACAAACAAACAAACAAACATAGAAAGCGAAAAACTTCACGCTGGCTAAGACCCTATGTTTTCAACATAGGTCAAAAAGGGAAAAAGTCCTGGGAACGAGGTTGGATGCTAGTGGGACCCAGTTTTGAACATCACAGCTGGCGCGGTCCACACCGTCAGGTTACACTTCAGCAGTGGCACGCTACCCTGGACTTGGTAAAATTGATATTTGCTTTTTAATTGACATGTAGTTAAGGTACTCACTCCAACTCGTGCATGTTTTCTTCGATTAGCGTTTTCGTGCAGTTTTCACTAGTCTACGACACGCAATTTTCGCTGTTGCCTTTTTGTCAGACTGTCCCATCAAAATTTACTTGTTTTTCTGGCCCTATCCTCCCCTGACCAGAATAATAAAAAAGAAATGCAAGCTTTTGCATGTTATTGCCTAGTATCTCGTGCCTGATTAAAACGATCAAAATTACACGGCGCTGGTTTGCGTCAGTTTTAAAACGATCATCCCAGCGTTTTTAGGGCGTTTTCAAGTCCCTACCTTCTTTGATTTTTATTCGGAGTTTTTCAATTGATCGCTTTTGATCCGAGAAACGTCTCAACTAATGTATGCGTTTTCTTAGCCGAAGTTAAGTTAGTTCAAGTGTGTCCACTTAATTCGTAGCCAAGATGGAAATTTTTTCAAAGCGAATCTGTCACGCAATTCGAGAATTCAGGGCAGGCGTATTTCAAGCTAATCAGACGTAAATTGGGTCATGTTGGAAGAAGTTGCGAGAGCCATATCCCCTTATTTCGGGTGGATAAGCCTGCTATTTGCTACAACAGTGCTTATTTACTGGTTCGGTATTTCGGGATACTCTTTAACGAGTCATGTCTCTCTACCCGGACCAAAACCTTGGCCTTACGTGGGAAACCTGGTGGATGTAGCTAAATATGGCGGCCTCCACAAGGCGTTTGTTGAATACGGTAAGCAATACGGAAAGGTTTACAAGATGTACCTAGGAAGATTCCCGATGATTACAGTAGCTGATCCAGAAATGCTGAGGTACATTCTTGTTAGAGATTTTGACAAGTTTCCAAACCGACCTGATTTCACGAGATCCAATCCGCCACTGGATGTGGGCTTGTTTTCCGCTCAAGACGATACCTGGAGAAGGATTCGTTCCATTCTGACGCCAATGTTTAGTTTATCAAAACTAAAAGAAGTCGTGCCTATTATTGAAGATGCGACTGATCCGTTAATGGACAAACTTATGAAGAGTACAGAAAGTGGTAAGGAAACCTTAGTTATTAAAGTCTAGTAACGTTCTTACGTAGTACGCCGTCAGGAGAGCTATATTTTGCAGGTCACATTCCACAGGTCACAACTACAAGTCACTGTGTTGCCGACAAATGAACACATTGGACAGTGTCCCAGGGCATACTAGGTGATGTTTTAGCCTGATTTAGGGCTAGGGGACACTGTTTAGCTTGTTTATTTATCAGTAACACAGTGACCTGTCACAGTGTCCCCTGACATACTAGGTGATGTTTTAGCCTGATTTAGTGCTAGGGGACACTGTTTAGCTTGTTTATTTATCAGTAACACAGTGACCTGTCACAGTGTCCTCTGGCATACTAGGTGATGTTTTAGACTGATTTAGGGCTAGGGGACACTGTTTAGCTTGTTTATTTATCAGTAACACAGTGACCTGTCACAGTGTCCCCTGATATACTAGGTGATGTTTTAGCCTGATTTAGGGCTAGGAGACACTGTTTAGCTCGTTTATTTACCTGATTTATCAGTAATACAGTGACCTGTATGCGTGACCTGTGAAATGTGACTTGTAAAAATATATATCATTAACTCTTTTACTCCCAAGAGTGCCTAAAATTAGAATTCAAGAGAAATCCCAAATTTCTTTTTGTAAAATACTTAAATATAAATAGTACCATGTGCAAGTACTGCTCAGTAGCTTTCATTTGAATGGTCACACCATAGGATTTCATCCAGAGACTCAAAAGTAAGAACCACCTTAATTGTCTGCATAACTGATTCTGGGAGTGAAAGGGTTAACATACCTATCAATTATCAGTGTGACCCTCAAGAACCTACTAAAAGAATGCGCTTTTGCAAAGCTAAAAGACAGCCTCGCTTGGCGAGGGCTATCCTAGTAATAAAAACGTATCGATTGTGAAATTGCGTTCGTTGTTATGGGTGACTTTTTCGTTGTTATGGGTGACTTGTTTGTAGTGAAAGCGTTGTGATCAGTTATATTAACTGTGCTGCTTCAAAACCTGTAAACAGCCTTAAGCCCAGGATGCATTTAGTGAGGAATATTCCTAATTTCCTGAAAAAAGGACTGCCCTGAAAAGGCCATATAGTCCCAAACCCGCTTCCTGTACCCTAAATCTACGAGCAGTCCCTTCTTATGCCCAAGGATAATCAACAAGAGACAGCAAGAGGCACACGTTACACCATCCCCCCAGATTATGCACTTGCCGTGATCGGCTTCCCCGAGGGGGGGGGGAGGGGGCACCCCGGGCTGGTATGGGGACTTTGCTCATTGTCCATTTCAAAGTTGTTGTATTTCCCCACTGGTGGGGGATGTTTTTCTAGCAAAGTCCCCAGTGTTTTAGGGGGAAGCGAAACAACCAACAAGACTTAAAGATGTAATTAATTTTAGTTCTTGAACAGTTATCCAACGCTCAAGACAAGAAACATTCTGATGAAAAATTCAACTTAATTTTTTTTTGTCCTGAATAGACCACAAGCTTTTCTAAACCTCTCCCACTACAACTGTATAATTATGTATCTAGGCAAATGACAATAAAGAACATACTATGATCATGGCTCATTTGCTGCATGTCTCTAAACACAACGCATTTTACTTCACGAAAGATTACACCTTTACTTAGGCGCCTCATTTAGACTCTTTTAGTAGTTCTTATTTCTCTCCTGAATTCTCCGCTAGCTGTTCTACTGTTCTGTTCATAGAGATGTTTGACAGATGGTCTATTTCATGCACAGAAAGAAACATAAGAAACAACTGATGATTTTTAACAAACACCTCCACGTTCTTACCTGCAGATCTTTTTCGACTGATCGAAAACACAACTTGCTCCCAATCTCCTCTTGCTTTGCCAGACGCAAGTCCCCACATGTTCGCCGAGAGCTGGGGCATCATAAATCTATGTCCCCACATTTCCCCCACCCTAGTAGTTTAAATTTGTAGCAAAATTCCCACATAGGCCACAATTCCCCCACATAGAGCCCGGGGTCCCCCCTCGGGAAATCCGATGGCAAGTGCATTAATCCCGCGGTATGGGCAGAACACATGCAAACCCAAACCGGCTGGGCAGTGGCAGCCGTGGACAGCTGTTTCGTCCTTGTTAGAACCCCCCTCCCCCCCGCCAGTGAAGGTATTATTCTAGATCTGATTAATGAATTTCATATCATGAGAAAACGGTGGAAACTTTTCGGGATACTGTGTATTATTATATAAAGAGGAACCTCAGCTTGATGTAGGACAGATTAAGTGACTGAATGATAGATGGATAGGTGGATGGATGGATGGATGGATGGATGGATGGATGGATATATGTGTGGAGCGATTTATCAGTTGACCGTATTGACCAAATAGTATGTAACAACAATAATCAAGTCTTATAATTACGGAACGCTTGTGTTTCTTTCAGAGAGAAGCGTTGATGTAAGCACAATATTTGGTATGTTCTCACTGGACGTCATTCTGCGGGTGGCATTTGGTCTGGAGGCAGAAATTCAAACCAACCCTGACCCAGAATTGGTAAAAAAGGCGCTCACCGTTTTTGATACGCCTGTATACATCCGCCTGTTGACCATGTTACCATTCTATCAACATGTGAAAAACTTTTTTCACATAAACATATTACAATATGTTCCATACTTTTTAAAAGTAGCGCAAAGCATTTTAGAAGTCAGGAAGAAGTCCACGGGACCCGTAAGAAGAGATCTTGTACAGCTGATGTTGGAGGCGCGGGAGGACGGCGACAAAACCGGTAATAAAACGATGAATGATAAAGAAATGATCGTGCAGAGTTTTATATTCCTACTTGCGGGGTCGGAAACGACCGGGGCTACTTTAGCTTTTACGGCGTACCACCTCGCACACAACCCAGAAATACAAGAAATCCTGCTACATGAAATCGACAACGCTGTAAGATCACGTAGCGATGCCTCGATGTACGAGTTTGTTCAGAGCCTGAGGTATCTGGATCAAGTGATTTGCGAAGTCCTGCGTCTCGATTCAGTTGGTTTTGTAACAAGTCGTCAATGCAAGGAAGCATGCGTCATCAGGGGGGTGGAATTCCCTTTGGGGGTTGTCTTGAATATTCCGTCATATGCCATCCATCGGGATCCTGATTTCTGGCCTGAGGTAAGTTAAATAAAGTGGGAACGGTCTGAATGGTTGAAAAAGGAATGGTTAAATAAAGAAGGAATGGAATTTCGTGCAAGCATTAGAGGGGAATAAAATATAGCTGAGAGGCCCCCTTCAACTAAGTAAACTGTATACACGTAAATAGGGCAGTTCTTGATTGAGTAATGAAAGTAGCTTCCTTTTGGTTTGACTTTACTTTTCCACGCTCTGTGATGGAAAAAAAACTCTCTCCAACAAAAACAACAAAAACTCTCTCAACCAATAGGCGGACAATATGTAGACTGTGTTTAGTAGATGCAAGCTCTTTATTGATCAACCCTTCATAAACAGCTGAAATCAAGAGCTCTTGATAAAGATCTATGAAGTCCTGATTAGTTATGTCACCTATTAGGAAATCTTTCACAATAACTTACCTGCAATTTCGCGACATTTCGTGCCAACAAATTCCTTCGAATATAGAAAATTTGTTCAGCTTTTTTTTAGTATAAATAAACGGGGAATATTTTCTCACGATCTGAAATTTAGCCTGAGAAAACAGCCGACATTTTGCGAGATCGCCACTTGAGCCCTCGCAAAACGACATCTGAGTAACGAGCGCAGAAATTCCATACTGATGACGTGTCACTACCCAGATCTAGGTAGTGCTTCGGATTGGTTGAAACGAAATTCCCTCGCGTCCAATCAGAAGCTCTACCTAGATCTGGGTAGTGACACGTCATCAGTATGGAATTTGTGCGCTCGTTACTCAGACGTCGTTTTGTGAGGGCTCAAGTGGCGACCTCGGAAACGTCGGCTGTTTTCTCAGGCTATCTGAAATTCAGCTGTGTGAGATAAAAAAATTTCCTGTACTATGGTACAATTTAGATTTGTCATTTCTTTAGTTATCTTTCAAGCCTTTGGTCTTCCTTTTGGTTTCCCGCTTATTTTGCAGCCAGAAAAGTTTGACCCAGACCGTTTTCTTCCAGAGGAGACCGAGAAGCGCCCATCATTTTCTTATTTGCCTTTTGGCCTGGGACAAAGGCAGTGCATTGGTACAAAATTGGCCCTCCTAGAGATGAAGATTGCGCTTGTTGTGATTCTCCAAAGGATCAAGTTTGAGAGGGGACTGGGGACCACAGAAAACCTGGAGTTTAAGGCTGATGGTTTCATACTAAGATCACGTGATCCCATCTTTGTGAAACTAGTGCGTAGATCACTGGACAACCAATAAAAATGTTGAGCAGGATATTCCTTTTATTTCCTGCATAAACCACATTGGCAAAATTTTTGCAAATACTACAGTTGAAACTCTCGTAAGCGACCACCTCGGGAATTCAAAAACGTGGTCGCAACTAGAGCTGGTCGCTTCAAGAATAAGCTCTCGTAATCGACCAGGTGATGAAAGCTCACGAGAGATTTTAACAGAAGGCTTGGGATGTGTTAATGGAACTAGCAGTATTCTAGTAATAACATTAAACCTATTGCCTATCACAGAAGTGGTTCGCGAATGTACAGGCCAACAAACTATAAGTGCTTATGTTATGTGTTACTCTAACTTTGATCAAGAAGTGAATGCTTTTATTAAACTGCTAACTGGGTGGTCGCCTACGAGAACTTATTAACAAAGGAAAGGACCAGTCGGTAAGTCATAAAAGTGGTTGCAGTCACCTACGCGGTCTTTTACGAGAGCCTTTGATTACAAAATTTAAGTGACAATTCAAACAGGGTTTCACAATGCTAGTTGTAAGTAGAGCTGGTCGCATACGAGAGTGGTCGCAAGGAGAGCTTCGACTGTATTTTAAGCTGGTAGTTACCATGGAATTTTAGGCATAGACAATTATGGCTGGGCAAGAAAACTTTCCTTCTTTTAAGAAGGAAAAAGGAGCTATGTCACGGTATTTTCATTCACTTTTCTGATCTGATAAAATTACTTTCACATTGAGGGAAACCTCAAAATAATAGTTTCCTAAGGTAGAAAAACACCAAAGAAGTAATAATAAGCCAAAACTAAACAAGGATGGTTACGACTGAGGGAGACTAAGGCGGATGACGAATGACAAACTTTGCCAATTTTTTCAAGATGCGTTATCCGTGACGAAGCTTCTTGAAGTTAAAATGGTCGAACTGTATACCATTGTTACAGATGTGCATGCTGAAGTAGCTTATATACTTATGTAGTTGTTGTGCGAATTTGAAAAAAAAAAGAGTACCGCTAACTTTTCGCTTTATTCTGGCAGAAAAAAGCCTTCTACGGCTGACTAAAAGTGACGGAGCGTCACAAAGCACAGCGCCAATGTGCCCCATAGACCAAGCCTAGCGACTACTGGTGAAGGTTGGGTCAGGTACCCCGTTCAGGAGGGGTAGTGAGGCTTAAAAATAGTAGTACTGTGCAAAAGATACGAAATAGAAAGTCGGACAGCTCTTGAACTGGCACTTTAGGGCAACTTGATCACTTCACTCTGTGCACAGAGCTTTTAATTATCTAGCTAAGCTGACACACTCAACTCGAGGATTGGCTAACACAGGGAGGGTCGGAGCAGCTCTGGGGTCCATGGGGATCTGCAGGGGAGGGGTGGGGAGGGAGTTCAATGCCAAGCATTTCTAGAGTTTTGTGAGATATGTTGTTCTAAAACCACTCGGAGTTAAATATCTAACTTTATATATCAAATATCCTATCAAAGTGTTCAACAGACATATGCTGGCTGGTGTAGCTTACATACCAATTTCGTAGTTATGTAGCTTACTTTGCGCCTCCATCAAAGTGTTCACTTTTTTCTTTTGAACGATTTGTGCAACTGAACAAATCCGCTGATTATTAGGACCGTTGTTCACATGATGACACCCACTTGGAATGCTGGGACTGTGACGTATTTGTCAACAAGCCTGGCGCCCAGTTCTAAGTACAAGCCCTGTAGAATACCTGCGTGGTTGTTTATGCATAAGAAGCTTCCTGAAGGAGTTTATAGAAAGTAGTTTAGTAATTATGGCTTCATAATAATGTTGGGTGTGGAGAATTGTCAGGTTCATTCGGGTATATATTGTTATTTAATTGCAGGACCTTTTGACAACTCAAGATGAAGAATTGTGTTTTTCTGGCCACCAAATTTCAAACGATGATAAAGCGTGTAGATCAAGCACAGCAAATTAAACTGTTTGTTACACTGTGGAGATTCTGACTTCGTTTTGCATGCGTTTTCCAGCGCTTGGGTCATTGGTGCGTTTTCAAGTCCATTATTGATTTGTTCATTGTGTTATCAACATTGAAAGTGATTGGACAAATGTGATAAGTTTGATTTGGTTTTACGACAGCTGATCAGAAACTCTGCCAAGTAAGACATCTTTCTAACTTTAGAGTCTGTAGATGAAATCCTACAGTGAGACCATTTAAATGAAAGCTACTGTGCAGTATTTTCCTGTGGTGCTGTTTATTATGCTGTTCAAGGTGGTTCTAACTTTTGAGTCTGTAGATGAAATCTTTAAAGCCGCGGCTACACGAGCGGTTTTCTTGCTTGCGGTGGTGTTACACTTGGCGACAAATTTTTGACGACGTTAGTGATTTTGTCGCAAAAAATTCAACCCATTGAATTTCTTGCGATTTCTTTCTGCGATTTTTTCAGCTGTCGCATCACTTGTGCAAGGGTGGCTACACGTGCGATTTTCGCCGCGCGCAGGCGACGCGACAATTTTTTTAAAGAATCGCATCACCGTGGCAAGCAAAAAATCGCTCGTGCAGCCGCGGCTTTGGTGTGACCATTCAAATGAACGCTACTGAGCAGTACTTTCCTGTGGTGCAGTTTATTACGCCGCACAAATCAAGGGTAGATCCAGGAAATTCAAAACCAGGGTGCTGTGAATTTGCATGCTCGCGTCATGGACGTGACAACTTAGGGAGTGGGGGCATGTCGCCCCCCCCTCCCCCTGGAGAATTTTAAAATCTAGGTTCTCTGAAATGATATTTGCTACATTGAAATTTGAACTACTTACTACAAAAAAGAATACAATTAGGAACGAAAAGAAAACTTCTGATTTGATTTTTAACATGTTTAAGAACTTTAAAAAAATCAAACAAAGCTCAGATTGCAAAATACTTCTTGGCTCGTCCCCTAAATCCTGCTATGAAGGTGGTTCTTAAAATTGTTTTTAGTTTATGATCAAGTAGTCGAACAACCAGGGTAGCAGAGCGGTGGCTCATGTTAAGAATTAAGAACACTGCAGCTTACTATTCTCGGCAATTTCAAGAAAGCATTCGCTGTTTTACAGCTGACTCTTTAATGCGAAACCGAACATTTTATTTTGGGGGAAATTTTAAAAGGCAAGCAACCTCGTTCCCAGGGTCTGCTCTATATAAATATACTGGTAATGGCGGCAAAAGAAGACATATAGTACAGAGCAAGTCACGTGGTCTCAAAAATAGTCAAATGCCTATAGCGAACCTTTCGCCGTGTTGAATTAATTAAAATCTGCAATAGTTTTGGAGGCACGTGACCTGCTATGTGCTCGTCGCCATTTTGAATAGAGAGAAGACCCTGGGGACGAGTTTGAGATAACAAGACAAAGCCACAGGGAAAAACCGATTGGTATTGCTGGATTATTCGCAGGCCTAGGTCAGAAAAATAATAAAAAATATATAACAAAAAAAAAAACTATTTTGCCCTTTACGTCTCGTCTTCGTCTTTTTTTCTTGCCGAAATGATTTGTTTTCCTTGACTAGCATTTGATCTGGTATGTTATCGTTAATAGGTGAAAATTCCTAAAATGATCTCAGAATTATTTTGAGTTTTCATCATCAGCAACACCTTGATAGCGTCAATAGAAGGAAGATCCATCCTGGATCCCATGCACTTTCTGTGAATTATTCGCTTTGTTGTCCAAGGAAAAAGAAGCTACTGGCGTCAACTGTACGTTGACGCCCTCGTCTTGAAAAGTGTTGTTTGCCACCCCGCCACTCGTTTGTTGAGTGTTCGTCGCATCTGTGCAGATACTAAAGGTGTTCAGCAGTACCGAGTAATAATTGCGGTCTACAAAATTCACGTATCGTAAGCCCAAGGTGAATATGATGATGACCAAGACATCCAGCATTGTGAAGAGACGAAACGCAATGGTCGACCCTGCAACATGGATGAGGCTACCCCCGATAACGAGGCCAAGAATCCCTCCCAGGCCCCAGTAGATGCTCTGAAAAACGCCTGGTGAAAAAAAAGCCAAAAAAATTATTGGCTTGTACACGATAAGAATGGCCAAAAGAGGACACCCCAATTAGCAGGACATCAATATTTTCAGTAAGGACCTCGCATGATTTCGATGACAGGTTCGGCGTAAAATGTAATTAACTACTTATGAAATAATTATCGATTGCCATTAGTCAAAATCCCGAGGAATAATAGGCCCATGGCCAATCTTTCTAAATACTTCTCGGACTACTCTCTTGGTCATCTTAGTTTTGGAATGGACAATGTAGAGCTTAAGCAACCTTGTGTGCTGGAGTGCTCGGGTAACCTAGTGGTCCACAGATGTCAAAACTTGGCTTCGTTTTTATGGCATTAAAAGAGCGGGAATACTAATCCCCTACCCCCCCCCCCCCCCCACCCAGCCTCCTGGATAGGACTCTAGTCCACCGCGCAGGTTTTACACCGCAGCATTTTATCAGGTTTCTGTTTCCCCAACATTTTACTGCATATTCGCATGCTGGAGAGGAATAATAGAGTAAGGTGGCCTATTTAAGGACACAAGGTGACAAGACATGAAAACTTTTGTTCCTGGGCCATCGTAGCTGTATCAAAAATAAAACACAAACAGTGGTAACAAAACGACGACTTCATGATAGAAAAACTGAACACTTCAAGGCCCTCGTTAAAAATGATCACACGTCTACCATTGCAGACCATGTCAAAACCACCAGACACAACATCAAGTGGGATCATTTTGACATTTTAGCGTCGGGCAAAACTGATTACCACTGCAAAATCAAAGAAACATTGTTAATCCAAGAACTGAAGCCAGCTTTTAATTTCAACATCAGTAGTGAGAAACTGATGCTTTATTAATTAGCTGTAGCTTTTTATAGATTCACTGTTAAGATTGTTTTCTTAATCTTCCAGACCCCTTATCACTATTGTATAGAAGGTTTGTCAAAATTGTAACGATCACTTTTAAAAATGTATGTTGACAGTTGACTAGCATACGAAACGTCAAGTTTATATAAAAATGCGTAAGTTTATAATGTTTATTACCACAGTTTGTGTTTTATTTAAGACATGAAAAACTTGAATAATAATAATAATAATAATAATAATAATAATAATAATTACAACAACTTTATTTCATGAGGGTAAAATACATTACAGTTAAAAAACTGACGAACCTGTGGCCCTCTATAAAAATGTTACATAATATATTTTAAAAAAATGAAAGAAAACGCTAAATAAATGGAAAACTACATAGTGTCCAATGCGCTAAACACGTGACCACCGACCCCAACCTACAAACTTTACTATCTTAGGCACCAGCGTCGTGTCCATGGTTTTATGGGTATCAAAGTGGCTGCACAGAGAAAATCTTGGTAAACGAGATTTCAGTAACAACTTGTTCGAGCCTTCTGCTATTTTGATTTATATTTTCCAAGATATTTTAAGGTCACGCAATATCGATTTGTAAGAATATTCGATTCAGCACGCCGCAAATTTGGCCACCCAAAAGCCCTGAAGACACGGTTTTTCAAGCACCAGCTAGACACCAGTGATATCTGTATCTCTCGACATCTAAAAAAATTTAATAGAAGCGAAAAAACAAACGGCCCTTACCTTGTACGGTTGTGATATAATCAAGGGGCGAAGAACTCGCCAAATACGTCACGCACACCACAAATGAACTTCCTGATGTGAATCCTTCAAGAAAGCCGAGCGGAATTACCTGCCAGGGACTGGTGACGAATGAACATGCGAAGTGATTAAACATGTACAACACGAGTGAAGCAAAGATCATGTTGACGCTACCGACATGGTATATCAGTTTATGGCTGACAAATAAGGCTAGGGGTTCGCCTAGAAGGCGAAACGCGTTTATGGTAGACGATTTGGAGTGTCCAAGGTTAGCCTCGGCGAGAAAGGAAGTGTGAAACTGTGAAATAACTTTATGTGAGAAACCTATAAATGCAGCAGCAGCAATGAAGGATACAAAATGTTTGTTGTTATAAGTAACCTTAAGTCTTTCGCATGGTGAATCTTCAGGAACTCTGCACTGAACCTCGAACTTGATTAAGACCAATAACATGAAGATTGTCATCATACAGAAAAAACAAAAGTTGATGATATAGTCAGCGTAGATATGACCGCAAACGGGTCGTTGAGAATTGTTGACTAAAGTTCCAGTGATCAAGAAAAATATAAGGAAGCCCATGGAGCCAAAAAACCTCTGATGTCCGTAAACAGTTGTAGTTTGACTATCCTCAATTTGTTTCGCGAGCAGAACTGAGTCAGCTACGAAGAGTACTGGACAAAGAAAGATCTCCTCAAATACAACAAGAGCTAAAGCACCAAGAAATATGTGATACAAACGGGACGTATTTTCTTTAAGCTCGTTCCTTATTGTGAAATTGAACTCGATCAGGGTGGGCGTATCTATAGAGTTTGATTTAAGATGAGAGGATGAAAATGTAATTAAGCCATGAGTCTTGTTTGTATGAGTAATGTTTAGCTCTTTATGCTGATACACCGCGTTTATGAGAAGTCCACTTCCAGAAGCATCGCTTTCTGATGTCTGTGAGTTACCTGATCCAGAACCAATCGCTATTTCTATACTCTCAAAACCTTCATTACTTGAGTTTCCGTTGTGTTCCCTAGGAATCAGCTTTGATTGCATCGTGAAGTATTCAGTCGCCCTTCTTCGTCTAAAAAAACCCGTTTGCATCTCTGTCGAATTGATAACTTTTGAGTCGGTCTCGTTGAGTGATAGGAGTTGACACATTTGACCAGTGGGCTCAACAAACGCTAGTGAAATGGTCCCTATGAGCCACACAAATGTGCAAAACTGAAGAATCATTTTCTTGGGAAGGCAACGGTCTGCCATAATTCCCCACAATGGACTCATAAACAGCTGAACGAAAGGTCGAACGCAGGCAAGGACTTGAATTTGAGAACCAGAGAAACCAATCTGTCCAAAATACAAAGGTAGAAATGGGAACGTTGTCGCCATTGAACCAAATAAGAAGAAATAAAATGCTTTAAAGACAAGAAGAGGTTTATCCAGTCGCGCAAGGCGAGCATCGCTTCGGGAGATGAGTTTCTTAATTGTAGAATGGCTGTAACTCGTATACATTTGTTCAACAAATTGATTGTGTCCTCTGTCATTCTTTTTTCCTTTCAAATCCATAGTTTTCGTATCTGTAGATCTCGAACCCAGGTTTTCGAATAAAGGAGTTACGCGACACTTCCAGATATTTTCTACTGATGAGATCAGTGCAAATATTGAGTACTCGAACAAAGTGATACTGACATCCGGGACATGCGACTGCAGGTGCTGAGAAAAACAGCTGGTGGTACACCTTCTTTGCGGGTCACGTGGCGGAAAAGGAGAACAATAAAAAAGTGAAGGTTGTGACGTTCAAAACGTTCTTCTTCACGAATTTTCCATCTCTTTATTTCACTCTTATCATAATTTTCCCTTATTAAAGTAGCTACTTAGAAATCAAGCCGGAAAACAAAAGTTCTATTCTTAACGCTAGAAATGGTATAAAGCAGTTACGGGTCACCTCACTTTGTCTTCAGTCAAGAAAAGTTATTGTTTCTATTACTTTTTTAAGTCAAAGACAATAAGGTGGATACTTGTTAAAAAGACTTTTTTTTTTATGGGGAGGCATACAGAAGATTCGAGACGCCTCAAGATTGAACACAGCTTTATTTGTGACGTCGAATTAAGATTGACATTCAGTCATTAAGTTACCACTCCATTTCTGTTCCCTGAACGTACCACTGTTCAATTTCTGTGATTGTCCTGGTTGTTGAAACCTCATTCGTTACTGAATCCAAAACAAATATTTAAATTTCATTATTTCAAAAGAAACGTGGTGACTTCATTATTTGGCTACGCGCGACCTCTTACAAATTAGACGGGAAGATGAAATTTATTTACTCTTTATTTATCATTTATTGTTCCCTAAGGTCACGATGCAGCTGCGTGAAGTTTCCGTAAGCGTTAGAGGTAATAGGTTAACTCTGTAAGAATTTCAAGCTGGACGAAGACCAGAAACATTACTGAGCTCTGGCCTTGTGTATCGCTACACTAGGGACTAGATTTTGTATGTTTTTAGGTATTGTGTAGTGTTTTGTTTCTGTCCCTGCGTACCGGTACATGACCCACAACTGCCATTCTAGCACCATGGCAACTTGTAGCTAAAAAGAAGCAAGTGGCAGATTTGAACGGAAGAGGGGGCCTGGAGAGAGTTTGAAGTTAAGTAAGTCCATGCAAATTGCTTAAAACAGGAATTCAAGAAATAAAATTTACCCATACATATTTTCTTAACTCATTTGCTATCGAGCACTCCATCGCATTCGCCCTGCAGCACATAATAATATATAAGACAGGGAAACCATGCAAGAGGAGTGAGCCGGGTTGTAGGTACGGCTGATGGATAATGGTGTTTTTGACAGGTGCGCTTTTGTTGCCAAGTTTAGCATGTACAGGTCCCAAATTTCATCACCACTCACTACTGAACAAAAGCCCTCCGAAAAAAAATTAATAGAAATGCACAAACAAAGCAAATAGCCATGTAGGCTTTTGTTCGCCGCTAGCGACTCCTAGAAACAGAAAGAGATGCCACAGCAAAAGGAAATTAGCCCAGTTTCCAGACAGCCAGATGAAAGTGAAAGCAAATCTAAAAAACGATCTGAAAAAACGTTTAAAGACTCGCTCTGTGAAGAACTGCAGGTGGACAAGACGCTTTTGCTTTATAAAGGATTTTACTTTCTCTTTTTCGCTGGATTTGGAGCGTCTTTTCCATATATGGCATTATATTTCAAGCAAATAGGACTTAATGCAAGTTCTGTTGGAATGCTTGCTGGAATAAGACCAATTATACAGTTTATAAGCGGACCCTTTTGGGCAGTTTTAGCCGACAAGTATAAAGCAAGGAAAGCGGTCTTGCTATTTTCAATTTTCTCATGGCTCGTTATGACTTTGGCTTTATTAATCCCTCGACCCCACAACACGTACTGTAGAAATTTACTGGAGAGTACAAACAAAAATCAATCAGATGCGTCAATATTTACACGTCGGAATTCGATACAGCTTAATATTTACCCAGGGAATGACAATGGCAATATTGAAGACCAAAGTACTCCTAAGAAAGCAAAAGAAAAGATGCATTCATTCGTTCACGGAAATTCTCCCTTCCGAACGTTGATCTTACAAAGCTCTCAACAGGAGGCCGCGTATGACGTTTCTAGTTCCAAGAAATACCAAATGGTTTTCGATCAGAACGAAATCCACCGAGTTTATTTATATCTGATGGTTTTGGTAGTAGGCGGTGAATTTCTCGAGGCACCAACTTTCATAATGGCGGACACAGGACTGTTACAAAAACTAGGAGAAAAACGAAGACATTACGGAAAAACCCGATTGTTTGGTTCGTTAGGTTTCGCATTTGCTTCGCTAATAGTCGGAGGACTGCTCGATACGACTGAGTATCGATACTGCGGCCGAGTCATGAACGATTATAAGATTCTATTTTATAGTTTTGCCATAATCATGGCCATTGCTTTTGTTTTCGCCGCCTGGATGTTTGAATTCAACTACGACGAGAGTAGCGACAGCGGCGATAAAAACAAAAGCAATATAAGGGAGATACTAACATTGCTTCTCAAATTCCAGTACGCCTATTTTCTCACAATTTCTTTCTTTCTGGGATTCTCAAATGGACTATTTTTTAATTTTCTTAATTGGTATCTAGAAGATCTAGGTGGAAGCAAATCGCTGATGGGTCTCGCAACATTTTGTCGCGCTGCTGCGTTGATAATAGCATACATATTTAACGCGTTCTTGTGTCGGTTATGCGGCCATGTAAACTTGATGCTGGCCAGCGTTGCAGCATATTTCATTCTGTTCGGAAGTTTCTCCATTATTCAGAATCCCTGGTGGGCTTTACCGCTGGAGTTTTTAGAAGGACTGACGTACGGCACTACTTGGTCGACAGCCGTCACACATCTGGCTGATGCTACGCCCAAAGGAGGAGCGGCTACAATGCAAGGTGAGAAATGGGTTTCATTTACTTCCAAGGACACCCGAATCTGACAATTCACAAAAAGGCACGAAAAATACTGAAAAACGGACTGGTAAAAACAATACGCCGTATTAAGCACCTTTCTACTAAATAGCCTTATTATTTCAGATAGTGGGAACAGCAAAAATTAGAAAGCTAACACGCAAGGCGGGCTATATTTTCGCGTACGCCATTCCTACTATCTTGCAGCTGGAACAAGCTTCAGTTGAGCCTCTCGTAAGCGACCACCCAAAATGTCAAGCCCCCCGTACAGGAGGTTGTCGTATACGAGAAGTCGGACTACAAGAGGTCACAGTTTTGATTTTGATTCGAGGTTAGTTTTCTGTAATCCATGCAGAACTAACACATACCCAAAACGAAGTCTCGTATCTTTAGCGGAGAACAACAATCACAATTACAATACATCAACAAATAAGTCATATTTAAGGGTTGTATGGCGCTATTCTGTTTAGTTTGAATCTGGTGAGATGGGATCATATGTCAAGTGGTCGCTTACCAGAGGTTAAAAACAATAGAAAAATTCAAAATGTCAGCCCAAAAAGTGGCCGCTTACGAGAGGTGGTCGCCTACGAGAGGTTCCAACTATAGTGAGTTCACTGAGAAAATTTTAGTATTTTGGAAAAGTAGTCGCTGATGGGAGGTGGTCGCACCGGGAGGTCCCACTGTATATACAAGACGACTGATGCAATATTACAAATTTATTCCAGGCATTCTTCAAGGAGTTTATTGGGGACTCGGTGGAGGCCTGGGTGCTATTCTTGGTGGTGTACTCATTGATGAATATGGCGCAGTCCCGTCATTCCGTTTGGGTGCTGTGGTATCGGCTGCGGTTTTAGTTATCAGCGGTTCTGTTCAATACTGTATTTCTTATCAAAGGGAAGAAAGAGAAAGTGATCATAAGCACGCTGTTGAACATGGTATGGAATGACATGCCGCAAGTTAAACGCGGAAATTTGGTAATTATCCTTTATTAGTTGTTTCCTCGACCGAAGCGGTTAATAAGTTCACCAACGTGTCAAAGGACTCTCAGTTTATTTGCTGTCTCGTATAGGGTTATACCTGGTTTACAGCTTTGAGTCTTTCGAAACCTGTATTGACATCACAACGATAAATATACACAACAATATTGCAAAAGTTGAATGATTGACTATTTACAACCCGATGGCTCTTATTTAATTCTTTTTCTTCGGGAGGAAAACCGGCGGTAATCTCAATTGTCGTTCGCAATGTCACTAATTACAATTAATTATCGATTGTAACGTAATTCTCTCATTAATTATCGATTGTAACGTAATCGTCACAAATTAAGAATTCGTTTCCAACGAAACATTAGTTGTTTAGCAAACACAGAACTGACGTTGAAGACATGCTCCAACCTTCACAGCGGTCAAACACCAAAATCGTCGCTTTCGATTTTCAGAGCCTTGAAATTTCAATCAGTTGAAACGTTTACGAGCGTGACGTTCGTGTTAAAACGATGCAAGAAATGCCACTAATGGCTAAATAACGTCATCTTCAACCCACACTCAACGTCAAAAGATTTCAGAAAAGGCGTGAAGTTTTGCGGAAAGAGTATTACGACTAGAAATATGTCATAACAGGCAAAAGGATTTCATTGGTCAGCTTGTTTTCTTTTTATTTCAAATATACTCTGGTATTCATATTCTAGAGCAAAATTAGGGAAGGACAAGGGGCAGTATCCAAACTAGTTGCCCGTTGTGGTGAAAGTGTTTGACACTGACTTGTTTTTAATACTTGGTAAGAGACGTCTCGGCCAATGCTTAAGCCTTCATCAGTTTAGTTGCCCGTTCCAGGTGTAGAATAGCTGAGAAGAAAGAAAAGGCAGCACCTCCTCACAGTCTACCTGGAACATTCAGCTGTATAACATTTAAGACAATGGAATTAATGCTTTTGTACATTATGACTTTCCAACGGTCGACTTCTTCACATAGAAGACCAAACTATTTTAACATCATTATATAACAGATGAAACTAACCATGGGCTAAAGGAAAAGTCCATTTCCACTAAATGAAGTATAGTTGCTATCAAATAAAGTTAGAGTATACTCACAGAAAAGTAGCCCTTTGTCTCCTCTGGCAGTGTCTGGTTGTTTTTCCCCATACACTTGGGAAGAAACGACCAGAATCAGAAATATGCTGGTGCTATTTCTGAATCGAATGGAGTGTTTCTGAAGCTTTGCCCACGAAATATATGGGGAGAAACGACCACAGAAGACAAAGGACGGCTTCATTGTAAGTAATTTAACTTTACTTAATAGAAATTAATTCTATTTAGTCTGTACGCACTTTTCGTGGTGCCAGTGGAATTATTTGTTTATTTCTTCCTAGTACTTTCCCAAATTATTAGTGATCAGCATCAAATTTCTCCTTGTAATATCAATGTACAATTAAGTGCACAGGTGTCAAGAATTATGGAAATGAACACCAGGGATGAAATCTTTTTATATTTGAACAACTTCTCCCACCTAGCACTACAACAAATGTTTGGCGACCAGTTAGGAGAATTGATAAGCTGACACTTGGGATTAAAGGGTTAAGTAAACTAGTGCAGTTCCTGGTACGGGATCGATTCAAGATTGACATGTTACAATGAGTTTTATAAAATGATGTAAATCTGACAAGCTAACTAGATTTTATAACGTTCGTGTCTATGATTTCTAGCTAGTTTTATAAAAGAAATTTAAAAAAAATTGTATTTTATACGTACAGAGACAAGAGACGGAAAACTTTGTATGTGCCCTAAACAGCGGCACTACTGGTAGCCTCCCACGCAGTCGTTTTTAGGGGACACTACTGGTGAAGGGTGTTATTCAAGGAGTTGTTCTTTCTGAAGGAAGTAAGATATTTCACATCATTTTGTTGACAATCAGGTTCCATTGTCAAGCAGTCAATTAGATTATTCCAATTAAGTACTTAAATTCTCAAACTACCCTAAAATTGAAAATCTCTATTTAAGTAACATCTAGCTTTCTCCCAAGAGATGTTTGCAGCCCACAGCGTCACGCTAACTGACGCCCAGTCTGGAAACTAAATCCTCGGCTTCCAGTATTTGTTACCGACGCGTAGAACCCAGTTCTTCCCGATCTCAGATATCAATGTTTAGACCCGGTTTCTCGCGATTACTCGCGATCAGGTCATCGGCCAGTGTTTTCGAGGCCTAGAGCCCATTTCCTCGCGGACGCAGTTTGCAAGGCTTCGAGATCGGTTTTCCTCAAAATTTGTTACCGAGGTTTGGAGCGCTCCATGTCCTCGATTATCGCCAAAAGTTTTTGTTTTCCTTTTTTGGTCACGTGAGAACCCACACCGCACGTGACTAAACTTGTAAGCTGCTTGGTTGTGTATTCCTGGGGAAAAAAAATAGAAGCTTGTTAAAAAGAATTGATTTCAAAAGGAGACAACATCAGTCGAATAGTCTCGCTACAACTTACAGAATATCTACAAAACACTCAGAACAATAACCAACGTGATCACGATAACAAGTCAGAAATATCACCTTGTGTTCTCGAATCCACCTTTCCATTTCATTTTCTGTGAGGTAGAATGCTTTTACATAGGTTTCCACAAACTCTCGGTCAGGGATTGGTCTGTGTAAGGGAAAACGCAAAATTACAATTGTTAAAAAGTTAAACACATTGTACACTGACAATCAAAATATCAAAAAGCCCGAATGAAACGGAATTTACACCAACAATCTCGCTTCTCACCTTATATCCGTTAGTTTCTCTAGCTTCATAAGGTACTGCTGAAAATCAAGCTGCATCAATGCTCGTCCCTCATTGCTGCATTTCTTGGCACTCGCAAACCTGGAACAAAGCAGCAAGCAACAAGGGAATTTTGCTGGCGTTTTCTTGTCAAACCTTTGTTAAAGTTATGATTAAGTACCTATTGGAACATCAAAAGGTAGATCTCAAGTGAATTTTCACAAGGAGGAGCAAACCTAAATAACTCTATAACGATATTGGCAAGGAACAACCGCAGAACATAGAAAAGTTGGCCCAACGTTTGGCCAAACGTTTAGCCAACATTGGCCAACGTTTGGCCAAACGTTGGCCCAGCGTCCGACCGGTGTACGGAAGGTCATGGGTTCGATTCCCGTCGGGGACTCAGATGTCTTCTTTGTCCCACGCTCGAGACAAACTGGATATTCCATCTTTTCCTGTTGTTTGCGAGTTGTAATCCATCTCCATCCTAGCCATCCGTGGCCAAAGACACCTATTGTTAGCTTCACTACATTAGTATGGTTACAATGCACAAAACTGGTCCATTGCTTTTACGTTTTTGTTGAGATAAATGTAACTTTTGGCTTTTCAAAGTGTTTTTAAAAATAGCAGGAATTCTTCGTTACCTGTAACGGTGAGACTGTAAATTTTATTGGCAAAATGCTGATGGAACAACTATTCAATGCGATCAAGAAGGCATCAAATCAAAGATCTAGGAATGTAGCGTGTAGGAGAGAAGGTGGCTGTACATAGGCTAATATAATATAAAGCATTACTCACCCTTCCACAAAGGTTCTGTTCACAAGACGAACACAATGATCCCATAATACTGTTCGAGCTTCCTGTGGTACTGGAATTTGTCTGAGAAAAGACAACGAAACAGATCGTCTGTCAACGATTCTGTAAGCTTGATATCTAGCATTTTAACACTAACGTACTATATGACCCTAGCAACATGACGTAGCTAGCCACGAATATCCCTGTAACAAAGTGGTCAAAGCATTAGTGCAGTGAGTAGAAGACCAAACCACAAAAATATCCCAGAAATAATTCTAGCTAATTCTATAGTGTTCGTAAGTTTTTCGTAAACTGCAGCAGATGTGCTACTTACTTCGCTAACTGGGTCAGCCTCATACTAAAAACTTGTAATTCCTGTAGAAAAAAGAAAGAAATTCGTCATCTGGACATTCACAGATGTAAAGACAATTCACGGGGAGTAATAACCACATTATCACTTCCTAAGTGTTTACGACCAATATCATCACGACTTAACAACTGGTCATTCGGATCAATAACCATAGTCTTGACGTCGTCGGCAAGACTAAGAGGAGGCCCCCTTCATCTCAGGGATAGTCGAGGGTGAAGAACTAGACTTGCTCCGAGTCGCTTGTATTATATTGGACGAAAACAATGATTACCTTGCGGAGATAAAAGATGACACCTACGTTCGTGTACAGCAGGCAGAACATTGCGTGTGTCGTGCGCGATACAAATCAGTGAAGTACAGGGTACGAGACTCAGAACCAGCCGCCATTTTGACTCTCGCGCGTGGATCCGCCACCATTTTGATTCACGCTTGTGGACCACGCGCGCACCCTCCATAATCGACTTGTAGCAGGTGTAGTGAACAACATGTGAACGCGTGCGAAAGTCGACTACCACGTATAAACGTGACGATCGTCCACGAGCCGGCCAACTTTCGCGCACGATCGCATGTTCTTGTCGCTTGACTGTGGGGCTGTTTACATGGAGGGAGGAAGATCCTAAAAGGCAGATCACCTTAGCGCCATACGTTTTCTGTGTTCAGTTTACATGCAAAAAAGTGTACTTGGCCCTATCGTCAGGATCTTTCTAACGCTAGGATCTTCTTCGCTGAGAGATAGGAAGATCCTAGCACCATGTAAACTACATTCGCTCGGAGGATCCTAGTACTAGGGACAGACAAACAAACATGGCGTCGGCCGGGCGTTCAGCTGCTAAAGGCCGACAGTTTCGCCTTCTAGGATCCTCCTCCCTCCATGTAAAGAGCCCCTATCCAAAAGCAGAAGGTGGGAATGTTCGTAGTTCTACCATCAACTGGCTTTTGAAACGTCAATTGTGAGCGTAAGCAAAGGCGTTCAGGAGTGACGGACGTCACGTGCTGGTTAACCTATTGTCTTTCCTTCTTTTCTACTGGGATAACGAGACTGTACGTAAGTACACAAACTAAAAACTGATCTGGGATCTCATTCAAGTGTCCGCTTAGAAGATTGTTCCCTTTATGGAAACTCTAAATGTAGTGTTTCGTTTTGTGTGTCCTCCCAGGAGAGAGAGTGTCCTTGAAAGGAGTTTGACAGCTTCAACACAATAAATCAGTAAACTGATCCGAACTGCATGTCTAAAAACTTGAGTATAGGAAAATAAGAAATTAAAATAATCAAACAGCACGTTGTTTATAATGAACACGTCTTATTACCCGCACGAGAATGTCTACATAGGCGTTGTGCTGTGACATTATATCCCGGATGTCCCATCGTACTCCGGTCATCAACTGCAGCGTCTGAAATCAAGGGTAAACAGTTCAATTCACAAAAAGGTTGAAACGAGTGAAAAGTTCGAGCGCAAAATTCGCGCTCCGAGGTTCTCAGAGGTACTCCTAACATTCTGTCCATAGCTTACAACAAATGGTTAACCCTTTCACTCCCAGAAGTGCCTTAAATCAAAATTCAAAACGAATCCCAAATTTCATTTTGTAAAATACTTAAATATAAATAATACCATGTGAAAGTACTGCTCAGCAGCTTTCATTTGAATGGTGACACTATGGGATTTCGTCCACAGACTCAGAAGTTAGAACCACCTTAATGTCACCATAACTGACTCTGGGGGTGAAAGGGTTTATTTGATGTATGTACCTGATCATAGTCAATGACCCGAGATGCCACATTTCTATACACTGGTCTCCTCAGTTCCTGCGCAGTAGATACCGTCTGATATTTGGAACCAACAAAATTTAATTAGATTTTCTGGATGATTCATCTGACCGTTTTGCACACGTTTAAGACAGAGATTTACAAAGAAACCCAACTTCCAATCTCGGCAAGCAAAGCTCCGTAACTAGGTATTTTACAGCTCCGTCAAGGTGTGAGATTGATCACAATTTCCATTGACTACACTCTTGTAGACTATAGTGGGGTATGACAATCTCGTTCCCAGAGCCCACGGTCCTTTTGGTCTGCGCCAAGGATCGAGACCTCTGGCAGGGACCGATGCAGGAAGTCCGCGAATCACGGACTTCCGGCTTTTGTGCGCAGTCTCAGAAATTTGAAACAATAACGGTTACTATCGGTTACAAAAATGGGCAGCTATTGCGCTTGCGCGTTACCTGGCCCCTGCCAGAAGTCTCGATCCTTGGCGCAGACCAAAAGGATCGTGGGCTCTGGGGACGAGAATCGGGGAATGGCGGAATGAAACGTGCAACACAGGAGCGGGTTGCACACAGCTCGCGCCACTTTTTCCACTAATCAAAAGTAAAAACCAAACCCACTGTAACTTGTTCGCAAACGTTTTCGGCGCTTGACACTTATTACATGTGTTCGCTTCACGTTCCGATTGGTTGATTGTGTCGCTTTCGCCTGTTGTGATTGGCCGGAGTAATTGCTTTAGTTTTGGGTCTTGACTCTCAGTTGAAAACCGCGCTAGCACCACTACATAGCGGTACGATCCTGCCCTGAGTGGGTGTATTGTGACGCTAACGGTGGTGGGACTGTGGATGATTCACTATACAGGAAAAGAAGCCCAGGCAGTATGAGAGATACAGTGATCACGCATTGGTGAAAGATGTGAAATAACAAGTTGGGATTCTTTATTTCCGGAAAGGAGTCGCACCGATGCTCACCTGAGAGTAAAACTGAGAAAGAAATGCTCGCTTGTTGACAGGAATCATTGCTTCAAGATGAGCATGAAGAAATTCAAATTGCCCAGCCAAGAAAACTCTGAAACGAAACAAATAAACTTAGTACACTAAATCTAATGTAAGACGGTAATTTTTGTTAGGCTGAATAAAGTGTCAGAGTATCAAAGAATTAGCACTTTTCTGTACCCATCATACCATATCACATCACAAACGAGTTGTTTAACCAACTACAAAAGTTAGCCATCACAAAATCAAAGAAAATACATCATTACTTGAGTTCTGAAAAAAGGTTTAATGGAAATTAGGAATGCAACTCACAATGACTCCGTGGCAATGATTCTCTCAGACAAACCAAACATGGTATCAACGCGGGAGAGGTCCACAAGACCTGACAGGTAAGGATGCAGAACCTACAGGGATACCAAGGAACACACACTGATTATACTATTTCACAAATGGAGAAACAATCTTAAACTTTGGTGAATTAGAGCTCCAACATCCACTCCCCAACGCCCTCTTTTTTAAATCGTCTCTGAATTTCTGTTTTATTTATTTATTTACTTATTTATTTATTTATTTATTTAATTATTTATTTATTTATCGACAAATGATACATCAAGTAAACAGGCTACACATTGCACGCCCTGGGTTTGGTCTTGGTTTTGAAATAGAAATTAAAACGGATCGATGAGAGGAAAAATTAAAAGTGGCCAAGGTGAGGTTTCCAATTTCCGGGTTAATTTCATTTCCCCCTCTTACCTTAGCAAATTTAAAAAGAAAAAGAAATAGAAAAAGAAAATGATGGATTTAGTGCGAGTATGAAGAACCCTCATTGCTGACCGTTTAGAAACGCAAGTTAGGTTGGAAGTCGGACTCACATCAATCTCGTTATCACGTTCCGATATCAAGGTATCCTCACGTTAAGTTTTTTAAAAATAATTTGTTTCCTCGCACATGCCAAAAGCAGCGATAAATTTAGCCGTTTGTGAATAAATTCCAATAAAGTAACCCCCAAACTATGTCCTTAATTCCTTTCAATTATTATTGAAAAACAAAATGCTTCAAACCTTCATGTCATTTCCACCATTCATCATTTCAGAGGGTTGCTCCTGCTAAACAGAAATAGAACTACTTTAGGTAAAAAAGGGCAATCGAAAATCTCCGAAGGAAAAAAAATGCAGAAAAGGCTGGAAATGAAATTGACCGACTAGCACAGTAAAAGCCAATCTCGTTCTCAGAGGCCACATTCCTTTTGGTCAGCACCAAGGATGCATGACATTTCGATCCCGCTGACCTTAAATGCGCACGGGCTCTGAAAGCATCAATCTAACTTACGTGCTGAATAAGATTGTCCGAGATTCTTTTTAAACTTGTTCTCAGTTTAATGCTCAGACCATGGGCACTGCCATCAACCTAAACGCAAACAAGTCAAACGAAAAACCTCTGCATCAATAATAAATTACGGATTACATTTAACGATTGTTACACTTGCCCGCAAGTCTTAGAATTTTTTGGGAAGCACCGGAACCGGAAATGAGAAGCGAAGGACTTTTGAGGAAGTCTAAACGTTTGTTGAACGTCTCACGTTTTAATTCACTTTCTTGTCAAGTTATCAATAACGGGAGATGGTAAGGGACAAGAGATTCCAAATGCAGTTGTGTCGGGGTGTCTGTACAGTCGGTAAAGCGGATTTACATGTCTTTTAGTTCCGGAATTGAAAAGTGACCTACTTACCGAAAATCCTCTATTAAGCCCCCCTCCCTTTTTAGGGCAAGAAATTTATCAAGACCCCCCATCCCTTCCCTCTTTTCCTCCACAACCAAAAGCACAAACGACAAGTCGTATTACCGGTACATTTTTACTGTATCAATTTAGGCACAAATTCACATACACTACTCGTGTGCAGGTACTTTTACTTGTACTAATATAAAACAATCGTAATTGCGGTAATCACGAATACAACACTCCATTGTTCAAGTACTAAAAAAATAACCTGAAATGAATAACCTAAAATAGCCTAAAATGAACAAGCTTAAGGCCCCTTCTCAAATAAGCCCCCTCAAACGTGCTTGAAATAAATATGCCTTCAGTCGCCCCATCCCCTGATGAAGACTAGAATTGAGCAGTCGAAAGGTCGCGATCTACAACTCAAACGACCACATCGTGAGACAAACGATAATACACTCAACTGATATTGTAACAACATGCACGATTATCAAGAACCACCTTTATCGCGACGAAATGTTCTGTTTTATAGGGGTAGGCGTTACTTTTGCAGAATGAGGATTAGCTTTTGCCCACTTGGACTAGGTTCAGCACGTAAAAAGTTTAAACTAGGCCTTAGTGAGCTCAAACTTTTCAAGGAAGTACTGAAGAACGCAAGAGACTTACCATCACCTCAGGTGCAAAAAATGATGCGACCTGTGAACAAAGACAGAAAAACAGAAATAAAACACTTTATATATGGGAGAAACCATATATATAAGAAAGAAACTGCTAAAAGGGAAGAAGAGTGGGGTGCCTGTGTAAAAAACAGGAACCATACTCACAGAAAACAAATAGTAATCGAACAACTGAGACATGCAAATGACCACATCAAAGGCAATTGGCTTGAGAACGTTCATCATCTGCATGTATTTACCTACAACACACAACAAATACAATACATGTAGGTTAAAATGAAAAATAATGACATTTGGGTCTGTAAGATTTCCTAATTTGAATTACTCTATTGTAGTAAATGGAAACTTAAAATTTAAATTTTAAATCTACTTTAAATAAAAGAAATCAAAATCCCGACTCGAGAAGTTACTACCGGAATATTGCTCAATAGCTTTCATTTGAACGGTCCGCCACTTCAGGATTTCATTTTCATAGTCAATCGTTAATAACTCCATGGCACCATAATAGAGCGCTTTTCAAGTGAGTGCCGTAAAACCAAAACCAAAGTAATTACATCAGCCAATCACAACAAACACAAATTACCCAATGAACCAATCAGAACTCGAAGCAAATACATGTAATCAGCGCCAAGCGCGGGAAAACCCGTACGACCAAGTCAGGATTGGATTAAGCTTTACTTCTGATTGGTCGAAAAAGTGGCGGGAGATTTTTTAACCAATCACAGAGCGAACCAAAGCAAAACCAAAGCAAAACGCGAATTATTTTCAACACTAAATTGAAAACCGCTCTATCAACAAAGACGTGTAAACCTACCAAATACTCTAAGAACGTTGAGCGTTGTGTTGGTGATACAAGGAACTTTGGAAAGAAACTTCTGATGTTTTCTGCTGTTAGCGGACGTCTCAGCCCTGCGAATAAAAATCACCATGGTTCACACTGTTACTTTCTGGAGTGATTAGCAGACAATTTCTCCTTACAATAAAAATAAACTGCTGAGCAGTTAGGTGAGGAGAATACTGAATACGTAATTCTAGGGTAAGTAGGGGATACTGCCTTCATGGAACATCAAAATGTGGTCTTAATTCAAAACGAATTTTACGACAACAAGATTACAGGGCAAACGCAAAAGTGTGACTAGTTTCAATTAACTTGCCCACATGAATTTATTCGTTCGTCCGTTCTATCGTTCATTCGTTCGTTTGCTTGCTCGCTCGCTAGGTGGGTCGGTCGTCCGTCCGTTTATTCGTTCGTTCGTTCTTGGATGTTCAAAATCCAATAGCACAGTGTTCAAAGATAGCTTCACTTGTGTTAACTCAAATTCATCTGTGCCTTTTAGCTAGATTTCTGGCAGCAATCCTCAATTATAAGAGATTTGGAGACGTTTATAACCTCATGTGATTACCATTTAGTCAAGTACCCTTAACTCAGTCTGCTTAAATCTGTACAATAATGTGTGCATGAAATAAATTTATGCTAACTCCGGTAGAAAGAATTGAAGAGAAGGGTATCATTGCAGTTACTCAGCAACCTAAGAACTCGCACTGATAGAGCCCGTTTTTGCCCATTTCTGTCAGTGTATATTAATTTTAACGAAAACTTGGTATTAAAACACTTTAACCTGTTTGAAGGAACTTCACCAGTCTTCTCATCAACATAATCTAACTTAAGCTCCTCTACAAAAAAGAAACAAAAAAAAAAAACAAAAAATACCAGTTAAAAATCCATATATTTCAATAAATTCCGAAAAGATAGCGCCGTTCTTAGCTCTGCTACTACAGATCAGACCACGCGTATGAGATTGAGCAACCTCGTTCCAGGGGACGGGAAGAAGAGAGACCCTGGGAACGAGGTTAGAGATTGAGTGAGAGTAGGCCTTTTCAAATTTCAAACCAGAGATTTTTCCTTTTTTCTCGCCTCTGTGTTGCGCACCAGTAGAGAGAGAAACTCTTGACGAGCAGTCTGATAACTTAAAAGACGAACTCGTACTACTACATGAGCGCATATTTCGGACGCGTTTTCTCCCACATCCACAATAAAACGACAAGTACTAGTTTTCAAAAGTCTTCACTTAACGACTCCATTTTATTCAGCGCTTTTAATCATTTTAGATGGGACAAATACGCATTCAAGCCACCACTTTACAGCTGATCAAATTCCACAAACGTGGTAGGAGGCCAAACATAGAACACAAGTTAAAAGACAAAAAATGTTAGTAACACAAGTTGTGAAGAGAAATATGTTTACCTGGAATATCTTCATCTTCATCATCTTCTTCGTCATCATCTTGACTAAGTCCTCTGGATCTTTTCTCATTTTCATTCACGTCACCGTCTACAATGTCCTTCAGTTACAAACACAAGAAAAACCAATTAAGGTTTTTGCAAACTTCAAAGTGGGCCGAAAATATGCTATATGACATACTTTCGTCCTGTTTCTGGAGTGTAAAGAGTAGCCAGATAACTTCTACTTCTTTGCCACGGTCCACAAAAATTCGATAAATTTAAAGGGGGTTTAAAAACATGTTCATTCATTTGTGACTCTGCAAAACTTACTCCATTCTCTGCTAAGACATCCTCAACTTCGTCTTCAACAGACACATCATCAAATGGGTTGCCGTGTGTAGCGTGGCGTGAAAAGAACCCTGTTAAACAAGTTTGGATTAGTGCTTAACAATGTATAATGGAGCAACAACTACTGTTGCGAAAAGAAAATTACTTTCTGTATGTGATGTTTAATCATGCTGAAGAGGCTGTTTCTTTAAAGTGTGTGACTAAAATCCTTAAGCGTGACCATCCAACTGTAAGCAACTGTGCAGTATTTTCCTGCGGTGCTGCTTATTATGGATCAAATTCTTAAGAGTGACTCTCGTGGTGCTGTTTATTATGCTGTACAAGGTGGTTCAACCTTTGGAGCCTGTGGCAGAAATCCTAAGGTGTGACCATTCAAATGAAAGCTACTGAGCAGTACTTTCCTGTGGTGCTGTTTATTATGCTGTACAAGGTTGTTTTAACTTTAGAGTCTGTGGATGAAATCCTTAAATGTGACCATTCAAATGAAAGCTACTAAGCAGTACTTATCCGTGGTGCTCTTCGTTTTACAGTGTCTTGCAAAATTAGGATATTGAAATTCGTAATATGCACGTGTTTATAATCTCATTACACACCTGTGTCTGTGGTGGCATGAACGTTTCCAGAAGCTGTTCTTCTGTGCGACTTAACATGAGCTTGTTGGTGCTTCATAAAACGGAATTCCTGCAAGTAGAGTTCACGAGTCAGAAACACCCAAGGCAAAACTAAATATTGAAAATTAACTCACGAAGATAATTTAGTTAAGGTACAGGTTCTCTGGCAAGCCAACTAAGTTCAGGTTAACTCAATCCTTCAAAGTTTCGTCGACAGACATTATGGGGGGAATCGGTCACCAATCGTAATTCTGTCCAATCATTTCTATAGTATTCTTAGCAATTAAGATAGATTAAAGCTTACTGAAAGATCGACAATTTTGAATGATGCCTTGACAGGACATAACTCCCACGCTTCATTTTCAAGAAACATGCGTAGTTCATCCATCCGTGACCTGTGGTACGTCTTGAAGTATTTCACAGTTTGTGTTCTGATGGATTCACGGAGATCTTCTGATGTACTGCTACAGAATTCTTCACCAACAGCAATTAATCTGAAAGGGAAACAGTCGGTTGCGGGTTACCAAGACAACAGCATTCAATAGCCACATAACATACAGACATGACTTCTTTCACGTGTCCTCAAAGTATATGAAGACTCATGCAATCACAGTTCTCCACCATGATGGCGTCCACATCCAGTTTTTACAACGCGAAGCAACTTCATGAAGTAGTGTTACTATACGTTCCTTAAAGGGGCATATTTTTGTCAAAACTGTGCTAAAATTATCGGTAGCTAACTTTATCCATGCCCAACATTGTGTTTGAACATTTAAAAGAACATATTAACTTAATTTCATTAAGAGAAAACAAACCATGACCATTTAATATCGATTTAATGTCAACACGCTGAAAGAATTTGAAAAGTTTAGCGTAATTTTTTCAAGTTGCAATCCACTTCCATCCGTGCCATCCGCAGCGACAGACGACAAAAAATAGTTTCAGTGCAGTAATATAGTCTTTGGTAACAAAACTAGACCATTATTGTGGGCGTTCATTGATGTGAGGACATATTTTTTATTTTTAAAGTGAACTAAACTAGCGTGACTATACCCCTTTTAATGCGATGCTTGTCCACCACAGGGTTACCCACCTTCCCATCTCATGATCTCTTCCCACCTAGTCCACCACAGGGTTACCCACCCTTCCATCTCATGATCTGTCCCCCGCCCTCGCAATTTGTTACATGTAGGTTTCCCTACGGTTTCAGTTTCATTCCTACCAATAGGCGGATAACGCCAATCTGGAGCATATGTAGTGTCCTTCCTTAGAGCGAAACAAAAAGGGGTGAAGATCGGAAACTGGTCCTGTTAAACCCTAATCCAGGTTTAAATGTCATCCAAGGTTTGTTTTGTTGGTTAAAAGCAACTTAACATCTTTACGAGAATTCAAATGCTAAGTTCTTAGTTACAGCTTGAAAGTCGTCAAAGTCAAAATGAAAGAGACAAAGAATGAACAGTGCTCGAATCCACATTGAAAGGACATAAAGCTGAATTGGATTTATCTTATTTTAAACAACTGGACCCAGGACTCCAACCATTTACTTTCCACTCCAAATACCAACACACTACATGTATTAATACCTGCGCCCTTTAAAGGACAGAATTGATGAAAAGCATTTCCACTGCTAAGTTCTCCGTTTAAGTTTGAAAGTCGTGAAAGTCAAAATGAAAGAGACAAAGAATGAACAGGACTCGAATCCACATTGAAAGGACATAAAGCTGAGTTAAGACTTTTGGTTCATCCTTAATTGGATTTATCTTCTTTTAAACAACTGGACCCAGGACTCCAACCATTAACTTCACAATCCAAATACCAACACACTACATGTATTAATACCTACGTCTTTTAAAGGACAGAAATGCTGCGCAGCATTTACAATGCTAAGTTCTCCGTTAAAATTTGAAAGTCGTCAAAGTCAAAATGAAAGAAATAAAGAATGAACAGGACTCGAATCCACATTGAAAGGACATAAAGCCGAATAGGCCATTTCCGAGTTGTCTTGTTCCTCTTCTTCAAAGCGAGGCTTGGTGTATAGCCTTTCATATGAAAATGAGTTTTCATTCACATGCGGATAAAACTCATTTTAATATGAAAGGTTTTGCACGAAGCCTCGCTATGAAAAAGAGGCACAAGACAATTCGGAAACGGCCTATTAAGACTTTTGGTTGATCCTGAATTGCATTTATCTTGTTTTAAACAACTGGACCCAGGACTCCAACCATTAACATCCCAATCCAAATACCAACACACTACATGTATTAATGCCCACACCTTTTAAAGGACAGAATGCTGAACAGCAGACAACCGTAAGGTTTTAATCCTTTTATTACCTGTTTACAAGATCTAAGACGTAGATGAAGTCATCATATTTGAAATACGACAGATCAGTTGCAAGTACATGAGTTTTTATCCTCTCTTGGACTTCCTGGATGAAAAATAAACATAAACAAATAAAATAAATCACTGCAAAAATCAGTTGGTAAGATGTAAATGGCGTTGGTAGCGGAGCGGACGTGAGGTGGGGATCCACTGCATATCGAATTTATGGACCACTTCAAAATCACAGTAAATTTGTTTTGCTCTTCCCATTGAAATGTTACAACTCTAAATTTCAGCTAAATATCGACGGAAACAAACCTTCCATATCCTATTTAGCCCATGATCGAGTTTTTGTTGAATGTAATTTTTGTTGTAAGCTGCCTCAGCAGATGGCTCCTCCTGCTCGGCTGCGTTCAGATGCATGGCGGGATCGTAATGCTCATGCCACTTGTATATTTGGTGATAGCTTAACATGAAGGACCACAACGTCTGAAAAACAATTTAATAAAGAACTGGTTTCGAACTGATTTACACAAACTTTTCCTTCCATTTACTCACCTACAGTGATTGGTAGTGCCAAGATAGTTGACAATTATGAATGTTAAGGACGTTCGCGCTCATTGTTTGTGCGCATCCGTACTGCGCACGTAATTCATGTCGCAAAGTCATGCCACGTCATGCATCGAGCGCGCGCGCTGAGTAAGAAATAGAGACAAATACAGTGGTGGTGGGTATTTGTATCTATAAACGTGCTGAACTCTCTTAAATGCGCAGTGACCCCATTCTTTTTTTCGATAGATCACTTCCTTTACTGGTTCTCTGCATTTTGTTCAAAAACAAAAAAATTCTGAACGTGAGAAGTTTTGATTTTATTGCTATTTCTATTCAAATACGATCGGATTTTTCTACGAATGCAGATATACATGACTTACAATTATCCTTCTGTGAGGCTAACTTTACCTGAAGAAACAATATTACCTGCAAAAATGTACTAAATAGGCCTATTTGCGATGAAATAAAAAAAACAAGCAGCATTATCTAGAGCCCCCCGCGTAACTTATTTTATTCCTTGTATCAAGGAAGCTGATTTCACCTTACATAACCAAACCTCCTAAAAACACAACATTTCCAATACGCTTTATCTCCAAAACGAGCACGGTGACCCCTCATTTTTTTGCTTTTCTGACATGAGTTGGTCATTATCTAACTACAGCAAAAGTTTGGAAAAAATCTGAATGTGGGAAGATTTGGGGCGCGAACGTCCTTAAGAGGCACTCATGTCATAAGCAATCAACGGAAATTGTTTCCACGTGGTGCTCTCCCCTTTGACTGGAGTTTGTTCATTAGGATGCAACAAATCACTTATTCTGTATACATTACTGAGGGACAACATTTTAGGACGAATTAGGCCAAATAGATTGGCTGAAAATAACAGCCGCTCATCGGACAATCTCTCACTGAAACACCTATACAACAATTATTCTAGCAGCTTAGATTAATAATTATTCCCTGCAATCACATTTTGGCATAAAACCTGTCCTTATCCATGGAATTTTCATGGAAATGGCGACCAGACCGTGAAAGAAGAATACAGGGCGATTTTTCTGGAATTAATTGCAGCCAACACATAAAAACCATCAGGGAAATCTGAGGAAACAGGACAAAAAGACCTAAAATTCGGCAAAGGGCAGTTATGCTCCCAGCCTATCAAAAGAGCCTTCCATGGTTTTTTCAACTTTCCCATGGACCAGTTAGCGAAAATCCATCAACACCGCTGGAAAGAACGCCTTAAAACCAGTAAAGGTTCCAAGTTTGAGAGTGATAGCTTGAAAACTAAAAAAGATATGGCTCCGCAAAGTCGCAAAATTTTGTAAACGTTTATATGGTGGGGGGCAAGTTTCATACAAACGTCTGTAAAATTTCGCGACTTTGCGGGAGCCATATCTTCGCTCGTTTCTGACCTATCACTCTCAAACTCGGCAAGCTTACTATTTTTATGGTGCTCTTTCTGGCAGGGTCGATGAATTTTCGCTAACTGGTCCTTGTCAAAGGTTGAAAGAAACTGTGAAAGGGTCTATTATTACGGTACAACAGTTATATGTTACAGTGCCATGACCATACCTTACAAAGATCCAACAAACAAGGAGTAAAACGATCTGCACCAACTTTCTGCAAAATAATCATATGCAGCACTAAAAAAATTTTATGAAACTTACATCATTAAACAACAACATCAAATGATGGTGATGAAAATTTAATGGATTCAGTGTTCCAATAGTGACAAGCATCTAATTTCTCCTTACAGTATCATTACTTGATCAAACATACAGGTCATGAGAATTACGGAAATGATCGCTAAAGCTGAGGTGTATTGATGTGTAAGCAAATTCTCCCAACTAGTACAATAACAAATATATGGAGAACAGTTAGGAGAACATGCATGTTGATATCAGGGTTCAGAGTTGCACAGTACCTTGCACTGCTCTTCAAAATGAAGATGCTGAAAACTGTCTTCAGAAATGGCCTCGGAAGGGTATTCCTAAAAACCGCAAAAGACAAAATATTTGTTTATTTGTTACCGTCAAGTCTGATCTAAAAAACCATGAACAATGATTCAAACAAAACTATACAGGGGGTAAATAACTGTTACAATCATTGTCGCTATCAACGTTGGTTGTCTCAACCTGGATCAAGGCGGGAGGTAAAAACGAGGGTCCACCCCTAGTCATAGTGTTACAGAAGTCAAGGAAGCTTGTGCTTTTCTGCTCCAGTTAACTACTTGAATATTTTGGCATAGGCATAGGCATAGGAATGAACGTTAACAGCAAAAACTACTTTCTGCTGGCAGACGGTCCTACTGACCAGCTGATTACACTGTGAGAGAAGAATTCGTTAAGGATTCTGGCATTCTTCTGACTACTCCAAATCTGCGCCTTCGACAAGCACTAATCAATGTACCTTAACGTGTTCCAGAATGACAGAAAATGATTCGTGGTTGATAGCTGTCATGAAATGTATAATCAGCTGATCCAGAGCTATCTCCGTCTTGCCCAGGTATCTGTAGGCTGTCAGCAGACGTTCATAATTCACAGGATTGAAGTTTTTACACAGCTTTCCCAGGGCCACATCGAGTTGTTTCTGCAAATGAGAAATCAAGCCTTAACTGTGCACATACAGAGAATCTCTAATCCTCCCTAAACTCCTTCTGTTACTTTCAGGGGGCCATCATCGTCATCATCATCATCATCATCATCATCATCATCATCATCATCATCATCACCATCACCATCACCATCACCATCACCATCACCATCACCATCATCATCATCATCATCATCATCATCATCATCATCATCATCATCATCATCATCATCATCATCATCATTATCATCATCATCGCAAGAATACAATGTACGTATATGAGGTTTAAAATGAAACAAAAATATAAACACTATGAATAAATGGCTAATAGCACTTAATCATGATAATGTCTGGGAAGCGACTGAACTGACTGGCCATTACATAGGAGCCATTACTTTTGACACCTTCTAGGAAAGTCCCAAAACTAATGTTACTTTCAGGTAGCTGCTACTTTTGGAATTCTACTACGGTTATATTGCAAGCTGTTTACCCAGGCCTTTCCTAAATTTTAGTAAGTTTCAGAAATTATTGATCAGAAATAAAAAGTAGACTGAAAAATGGCATAACAATCCTCCTAGACACATAAAACGGAATTCACAGTTGATCCTACAATCCTGGCTTTTTTGAGCAACCGAAGTTAGGTCTAAAAAGGTAAAAGGTATTCTTTTTGAGGGTGGGGAAGGCATTGCAAAACAAAATAGAAATGTAGAATTAGATAAGGATTGACTGAACCCAGAAAGTTTAAGTCAGCATACCTCGATATCTATCAGTGTCTCTTGAAGATTGGAGCTCAGTTCACTGAGAAGAAAACACCAAAAATTTCAGTTCAGGTTGTTTAGTATCTAGTAGACATGATGCCCATTAAAAATACTGCCACTGCACCCCAGTAGAACGTTTGTACCTTGGGCTAGTCTTACGGCCTAAAAAGGGTCAAATCTCACAACAATGGGTGTTATTTATCCCTCTCAAATGGTGCAGAGACAGAGAGTGACGCTTATAGATCCGTCATATTTCCAAGAGGGTGCTTAACGCAAGTTTTAGAATCTATCAGCCAGTGAAGATATCTAAAACTGAGTTACATGTACACACTGAAATGACACCTGTTTCAGACATGACCAAGGTTAGATGTTGGAGGTGGCTAGGCCATGAATTGAGAGTGGAGAGTGATTACAAATGTGAGAGTGTCTATGTTGTGTAGTTCATAAGGGTAGGAAATGGAGGGGGAGACCCAAACAGCAAACTGTCAAAAATAAATGGAGGAGGCTTGGTGGAGAGTGGTGAACGATAGTTGAAAGTGAAAGGAGCTGACATGTGGGCTTATACATGTATGCCACCCAAAGGCATGATGATGATGATCTGTGGCCAATGTGTGATGAATACTACTTCTTTGCAATACTTTGCATTACACTCAGATGCTGAAATAAAAAGTTAACCTAGAAATTCATCTTTCCTTTAATGTACACATAAAGTCGGATGTAATGGCCACAGCAGAATGACAGCCATGACGCTGAGTCTTATATTAAGTATGCCTGGCAGTGTATCAAGGTCCTTTCAGAGGGTCTGTTATACTCTGGCGGTTTGGCGGTTTAAGCCAATTTTGAGTGTCGGTTTGCGGTTACATTCGTGGCGGTTTACGGTTAAGAAATTGTCGCACGGTTGCGGACAATTATAACTTTCAATAATAAAGTGTATATCATTTGTCTCACGATGTAGTCACTTGAGTTGTAGATCACGAGGTTTCGACTGCTTACTGCTAGTCTTCATCAGGTGATGAGGTCGACTGGTTGCGCGTCATCATATGAATCACGATGGTCGGCTGTGATTGGTGCATTTCGATCCTCATTGTTCCGCTGTGAAGTTGTTTCCCGAGAGGTCCAATTTGAAGTTGTTACCTCGGTGGTTCGCTGATGTACCGGTCTCCTGTTGTGTTTCTTGATCGTTGGTATCCACACTTCAGGAATTTCAATTCCGTTGTCCCTATTGATGTTATCAGGGTGAAGTCTTATGTGGATAGCTTCCTTGACCCTACGGGTGTACCAGTGTGAGTCTTGATCAATAAACTTTACCTTGTTCCAAAGCGGGTGGTGGCCAGTCTTGTTGGTGTGCTCAGAAACGGCGGAGTTCTCCGCTTAGATAAGTGCCGAGCGCTCTTTGCAGTAGTCGTGTAGGGATAGAAGGTTCGTTTCTGTGGAATGCTTTGTATGCTAGGCTTCAAAGCTATGGCCACCATGAGGTTACGAAAAACTCCCCTGGCGCATATTACACAAGACCACTAAGCCGTGCTGGAAACATTCCACGGTAAAGGTAACCTAAAGTTCACACGCTTGTGTTGTCACTAAATTCATCTCAGAAAGACCACAAGAGCACACCCAACCCTCTAAATTTGAATTGTTATGTTTCATTCTAAACACCGTGCATTATTTTGGTTTGGTGAACTGCCCACTGGATGTCAAAACTATTGAGGCTATTTGATGGCAGATTATTGAAAGGAATTAGAAAAAAAGATGTTCTACGCTTAAGATCTCGTGATCACTGTGAGCAGAAGTACGATTATTTTGCAAACATACGGTAGAAATGTGTAAACTACTGTTAATAGATCGTTATTGCGATTCTCTCTCTGCCATAAAGGCGGTTTCGTTCTTTAGGAGAAAACAAAAGCGGTTTGTGGTCTAGGAAGGATAAAATAAGGCAGACTGCGGAATGTGCGACCCCCTAAAATAGACCCTCCTTTCAGCTGATGGTCAAAGATAATTAACAGTCATGTGAAAGGACCTGATTAACTGCTAGAAATTTTACACCTCAAACATGTGGACTAATATAATAATAATAATAATAAATAAATAATAATAATGACTTTAGTACAGAATCCACAAAGTGGCTCTTCGCCTGTACACTAAAAACTATATATTAAATAATATTATAATAATTAATAAATGTAATAACAAATAAATTCTATGGAAAGTGGTTAAAAAAAAAGGAAAAATTAGACATAAAAATATCAAAAATATATATAAAAAATATCAATATTCGGATTTATGACATCAAAATATCTCTGTGTCCCTGAAATAGAGTCAAATCCGGGGCATTATAACAATGGCATTATTGATTTGCAAAAGAGTCTGTAGTCCTTAATGTTTCTGATATGGGATGGTAGACTGTTGAAAAAAGCCCTGTTTGATCCAATTTCATCCCAATCCTCGCGACACCTGCTTTCTAGCATGAACGGTTGCCATTTCTTTCAGTTTCAGGACGTTTTCTAGGATTTTGAGTTCGGGCTTGCACACGGCTCTTCGAGATTTAGTGCACAATCTTGTTGCTTTCGTTCTCATTTCGATTTTCGCTTTTTGCTGTCGAGTTAGCCATACGACCACAGTTTCTGGTGATGAGAAACGTTTGGCCTCAAAGCTCATTTGAAAAGGAAAGAGTTGGCCAAAAGTAGCAGTCAGTGGGAAGGCCATGATTTTCTTGTGTTTTTGAGGTAAAAGTTCCGTGGTTTTCTGGCTGTTACTCAGGTTTACTTGATCTGATCATTGTCGTTCAGGCATCATTTACAAGATCTTTTTGCGTTGCATCAACTGACCATCAATCAAAGCTTTTCAGGGTCACTTAAACTGATGACGTCACAAGTGGAACAAGATGCCTGTTCATTCAATGGGGCATACAGGCGCAACGGGCATCAGTGGGTTAATGTACATTTCAAATGCCATCAAAATGTAAGCAAATTTGAAAAGAAAGGATCCTCAACAATTTCTAATTTCTGTTTATAATACAATATTATTACACACTCAGTAAACTCAGTTTACAATGGACACCCTCAAAACAGTGATTTGGTGTTTATAATGACAATATAGTGGGACCACGCTAAACAGAAGGTATTCCATATCTTATAAAGCTGTAATGTTTAAATATAGCTTTGACCATGTGATTATCTAAATAAATGAACAAATAAACAAATTAATTAATTTATTGATTAATTAATTACCAGGTGATACGATTACTGGTAACACAGCAGTATGCATTGCAGGCTGCCAAGCTTCAGCTTTAAGTAGATTGTCCAATTTTTTTTTATAGCTAAGTACTCAGAGACAAAATTTGTTTTCTTTGTTTTCAATTTTGTTTTGTTACATGTAGATATTAGCCTTTCTGGCTACTCAAGATTTGTGTTTAAATAAAGTTCATGTAGGCATGTATGTATGCCAGACACCAAAGTCATCCCACTTGATGCTTAAAAAATAATTAAAATTTAAATGAAGTGAACTGATTAACTGCTAAAAATTTTGCAGCTCAAATACAAGGACTAGGTAAGTATTACTTTTTCAAGCAACAAAGAGTTATGTATGCCTGACAATTTATCCTCGCCCTCTTACCTAACTACCTACCTTACCTAGCTTAAATAATTAACAATCACATGGGGGCCTGATTAACAGCTAGAAATTTTACAGTTGCCTTACCAAATGATAGACAAAATAATCAGAGCAACAAAGTATCATGTATGTCCTACAGATTATCAAGGTCATCTCAACTTATGGTTAAAAATAATTAACAATCACAGGAGGCCCGGGGACCTGATTAACTGCTAGAAATTTACAGCTTGCTGATGTGGACCAACATTGCATTTTACAACATCAAACTGTTTAACTTGGCGAATTTGAAAAGACACAGGAAATCTGACAATTTCTAATGATTGCATGGTTATAATACTATTCAGTAAATAAATATAGATGGCTTGACTTACTACTACTATGGCAAACTTGTGTCTATTAAAGTATATAATGGCACCTGGGACCATGCATGACAATAATTATACTATTCTCTACCTTATACAGCTGTAGTGCTTAAATGCTTGAGCTGCCTTCTCGCACTCAAGACACAAATCAATAGCACCCGGATAATCTTCTTCCTACAAAAAGACAAAATAATCAGAAGTTCGTTTGAAAAATTTCTACAATTGTACTTCCATCATATTTATAAGTAATTATCAATAATGACATATATTACACCAATTCATGAATTAATTGGCCCATCCATGTTTTCCTCACTGTTCTCCATAAATTTCTCATGGTACTGTTAATTGGGAGAGTTTGATTAAACATTAAAACATTTTTGTCTTAAGTGATCGTTTCCTGGATTTCAGGTAGTGATATTGTCAAAATTCTAGATGCTTGTCACTAAAAATTAATGGTAAATTAGTCATGTTGCACATAAAGTGTTTTGTCTTAGTTTGTCATTAGTGTAAAACTACAAAGAAAATATCCTCAGTCTCCAGTCTAGGCTAAGTCTCCCAGTACACTGAATCTAGATATAAATGTGTAGTCTGGGACGAAGTGCTCACTCATGAGAGAGGTACATTGTACTCCATGAACTGATTCAAAGCAACTTGCATAGCTAGACATTTAACCATTTTATAAGTACGGTGCTCCCTGGCAGTGCAGTCTGTTATAGTACAAATTCATCATTTCCACATATTTGAAAGCAATTTGTTGCACATCCGATTTCAGAAAAGGTAAGCACAGACTTTTGCGAGCCATGGATGCCAACAATGCAAAAGTTGAATGTTCCCCAAGTTGGCTTGTTTTTACTTGAAAACTCTCATATTAGTGTCTAGGGGCCTGCCATTATGAATGTGGTGGGTTCTACACGCACCAAAGGGGAGATGGTCAACTTCCGTTATTTTGTGATCCATGGATTCATTCATGAACACCGGTGCTTAAGTTCACTCCTGTCTCCAGCAGGGTTTTCAATAAGGGCTGACAGGCGTCGAAACTTGCCCGCTATTTCACATGAACTCCCTACCTATTTGATTGAGAAATTACCTTATAATTATTTTACGACTAACACGAGAAACGCTCGCCACAAAACAGGAGCATTGGATTGGCCAAGATTTATTCATGAAAAAGAGAAGAATCTTGCCTGAAATCTGAGTAATTTAAGCGGGGATTTGTGTTGCCTGTTCTGTTCAAAAACCCTAATTCTTGCTCCAGAATGCAGGAAATGCATTCTAAGAGGCCCAAATTTTCAAAATTTCTGGTGAAGCATAACCCCTGACAACCCCCCTCCCCCAAGAATCTTGTGCCTTTGGCATAAGTAGTTCATTCTCCGCCTACTCCTAAAATTTTGCCACCTATTCAGATTCCTAGTAAATACCCTGCTCCAGCACTATACCTCAAGCATCTCCTTGAGCCTGACATCTGTCCTTTGCTGAGGAAAGATAGATCAGACAATATACATTGTACCAACTTAAGTTTGTCTTCATTAGCTCAGTGAGTAAGCTAAAAGATGTTTGATAAATTCCATAGTTTGCTCGGGATAATGAAAACATACAATGTAAGTTTTAGAGCTCACCGTGCTTTTCAAGACTTACTAACAACACAACCATACCTACTCTCTTTGAATGGGAAATACAAAGATACCTCAAATGAAACAGGAAATCAAGTTATACCTATTTGTAGGGTATAGCTTGAAGATTAAAAAAGTGGTTTTATTTTAGATCGACATAGCCATAGCAACACAGTGATGTCATTGCTATTTTTACTTTTCCTTAAATTATTAGTAAGAAATCCAGACATTTGTTTTTAAAGCTATTTATAGGATTTGTAGTTCATGAGAGCGTTTTCGAGAAATAACTGATTGAAGTTTTTAGCTGCTGCTAACAAATGAATCGTAAAGAATTATTTTCACGTTCACATTATTGAAAATCAGATAAAGCGATTTCTTTCATCCATTCCTGCAGGATAGCTGAAACCTCTAGGAACAATTTGAGGCCAAAGTTTTCTTTCCATGGTCAGGATAAATGTCAGTTTGAGGAAATTTCATTCTCGAGGGTCAAATGATGGGTAAAATTATGTCAAGTATACAAGTTTACAAGTTCCACAGGTCATAAATTTGACATGCCTGGGGTGGGCCAGATGGAAAAATAAATCAAACGGCCCACCTCTGAATGTGACTTCCCTCACCCAGGCTTAACATTTACAGGAGTAAAGTGTTGGTAAAAGGGCTAAAGCCAGAATTGTGCCTTACTAATGTCTTTATTGTCCTAAGAGAATCCAGGAGAATAAGAAGATGCTGCTTCTTGCGATGTTTGGCTAAAATTCCTAACCCGCCAACAGAAACTCCTCTCTTGGCACGATCCAATTGTCTGAAAAAAGTAAAAAATTCAAATTGAATAATGCACGGGCCATCAGATAAGGTGCGGAAAAAAATAAAAAATTATGCGGGAATTTGCAAGTATATTATGTGGGAAAATATGTGGATTATGCGGAAAACATGCTGGATTATGCGGAAATTTAAACAATTTAGAACATTGATAATTGTGCCTTTCCAATGTTTTGCTGTTATGTGAACTGCTTAGTGAGGATCCTTCTCCTTCTTTGTCTGACTTTGAGGACAAATTTATCCATACTTTAAACTGCAGATGACTCTTTGAAAAGCTGAACGAGCAAAAAAACAAAACTGGTACCCAGGCTGATTGCCAAAAAATACTTGGAATGCCTGGAAGTTTAAAATCACTTGCAAACAAAGCGGTGTGTTTTCATCGATATTTAGGAGAAAAAAAGGTTTCAAAATAATCAATCTCTTCAGCTTTTTTGTTTGTGAGGATGGAAAGCAGCTGCTTTATCACAAATATCAGGCATTTTTTCCTGTATTATGTGGAAAATGCTCCGAAGATGCGGAGGATGCGAACGTTAGAGAATTATGCGGATCCGCACCACTGCATCCTGTCAGATGCCCTGAATGCATGTATTGTATTGTTGTGGTTTAACTGTGTTTTAGGTTTGCAATTTTTCAGATCGGTCAGTTTTCATTTTAAGTTGTTCCATATCATGGTAATGAATCTGAGACAAACAAAAAAATTTAAGATCAAACTGGTTTTTTATTTTGCTAAATGTATGGTGGCCAAATACAACGTATGTGTCCAGCAACAACAAGCTAATAAACATTTGCCCTACTCAAGCATGAATACAAACTAACCTTCTGCCTCTATCACAAATCGATGAAGCATTGTGTAATGATTCCTGCAGGTCCATCACTCTTTGCAGTTCCTAAAACAGTATGATAAATGTATAATGAGACATTCACAATATTGTTCTGAACGTTTACGTTTTACATGCACAGTGTATCACTCAGTGAATAAGAATCTATTAAGTGATCTGGAAAAAAGCTCATTACAAACTGGTGACTAATTGAGTTTGTCATGCATTACGTGCATGTTCAGGTCTAAATGTACATATTTATGAATGCAAATTTGGACTGGAAAAAGGAATAAAAAACCACAAAAAATGATTAATTTAACCTTCAAGTGGTGCTGTACTTTATGATTGCTGTTCAATGACACTGTTCCGATTTCAATAATTGGCAAATTTGTCTCTTTGAAACCGAGTAAAAGTATCAACATTGACTTAATTGAATTAAAGACCACTGCATCCATTTGGCATTAAATAGGGGGACACCGCTCGGTGATTAGCGTGACAGGCACTTCCATTACGTGACCTTTTAGAGCCTCACCTCTCCTAGCACTACAAGCTGAAACCTAGGCAACATAACAAAAACTACGCGCTGCAGCAGCAGCACACCTAGGCCAGCAACATGCCACTGAGAAGAGTATTGGCAGGTCTAAAACTAGAGCGCTGCAACCTAGGCCAGCAATGTACCAGTGGCAGCAATATGAGCTGAAACCTAAGGCCTGCGACGTGCTTACCTAAGAAACTGAATGACCTATAGCACATCACCTATCTCACCAGCGGTGCTGGGTCAGACTGGAATATTGGCAGGTCGTTAATGCGAAAACTGGCAAAATGAACTAGTGAACTAAGCTTGGGGAAGTCGCTACGCAGACTTAACCGAATGTAAACCCCAAGGAGCGGCCCCAACTTTATCGATTGAATGAATGCAAGCATAGCGAAATGGAGAAACTAGTAACTAGACAACGTTGCAACGTACTACAATAGAACCATAGATAAAAAGCCCCAACAATATAATGATACATTTATAGGCCTAAGTTACGAGTCTAATTAAGTACTTACAAAATAGAAACCCTTGGGGTCATAAAGCATCATGTTCCATTAACACAGTTTTATAGTATTGAAAAACTTTCATTATTACTATAATTTGTCATTATTACCTTTTTTAATGCAATATTGTCTACTGTATGTATATGGGAAGTAAATTTTGAGGTTACCTGTACAAACTGGTTGTGATTGTCCAGGACTTTTGTGTACAGTGTCTTTGAGACCTGAAACATTATTTATTTTATTAATAATTTGGTTTGTTTTGAGGTGTCTTAGTTTAAATATTCACATCACCTTTAACACTAAGCCAATTCCTTAAGGGGTACTTCCTGTAAAAACATTCTTTAGACATTACAATCTGCTTCTCCACAACAAGCTCTATTCTGAACTGCCATGCATTGTTGTCAAAGAGTTAACTCTTTGACAACAATGCATGGCAACAATGCAATTAAAGCGTCACTGGTTTTGAAACTACTCTGATCTCTCACTGTAAGAATGGTCACAAACAGATTTTAAACCTGCAAGCCAGAGCTGTGCTCTTGTAGTCTCAGGGGCCTCAGACTACTAACTTTTGTCTTCAAATGGACGGCGACAAAAATAAATTTTTGCATAACACTTAACGGCTGGGCATCCTACATTTCATGGTTGGAAGCCTTTAGGCTCTCTATGATTCTTCTAAGAGCATACAAATTAGCCTTGCAAGGACTCTTTGAAGTGAATCTCTCCCTGAAAATGCTTACTTATTTAAATAGTGCTACAAAGTATTTGCAACTTACCGCTTGGAGCTGTCTCCGAAGGTTGTTACGATAATTGTCAAGGTTATCAAGGTCAAGCACTTCTGGAAGTTGCTTTAATTATACAAAATAACCAACAAAATATTATTTGAAAAGGTTTTGAATGGCAAGAATAGTTGTAACAGCTGCTCAAGTTATCCATAAAATTTAATGTGAGACAGTGTTCTGCTATGTATAGGAGATGCATTGGACAACAAGTAGAGCTTTTGATGAGGTTGGTGATTCAAGGATGGTCCAGCAAATGTTCTTAAATGCAATCAATCGCAAGGCTTTTTGGTCAGCGAGTGGTCACTAGGAGAGACTCTAAGGTGATGGAATTGTTGCCGCAGGAATCCTGTGGTTAACTCTTCTTAGTTTTGTTACAGTGAACAGCCCTGGAACAGCCAATCAAAAAAATCAATTTTTTTTCGATTTCCCCAGAGTCTCTCCCGGAGACCACTTACTGACCAAGAGGACTGAGGACTCATTTATTTATTTATTTATTTATTTATACATGGAAAATCATCAGCTGGTACAAATATGCTAAAAAACTATTATAAAAAAATTAATATCCTTGATATTATACGCTACAAAAATCAACTGATTTACATAATTGCCGTGTGGGAGCCTAAAGAAGAAAAGTAAGCTTTCACCTTCTTTTTGAAAGCCCCCAGGGAGTTACATTCTCTAAGAGCCTGTGGCAGAGAATTCCATAATGCAGCACCACTATAAGAGAAGGGCTCTGCACTTCAGGTACTCTGTTCTAGGCTTAGGTAATATAAGTTTGTTTGTCGAGTTTCTTAAGCCATAATGAGTATTAAAATTGCAAAACATAATTATTGTGGAGATACACTGGAGTGAGATAATTTTATGTAAAGACTTGAAAACCATGATGGCCTTGTGCTTTTGTCGGTTGGAAATCAACTTTTCCCACCCAAGTGCATCGCGAAGAGGAGATGAACTAACTTCATAGCAAGATTTTGTGGGATGTGAGGTCAGACACAGTCATATCTGCTTGATAAAGCAGTCTTGTCTTGAGTTGTAATTTCATTTCCTTCATGTCATTGTTTCAATGTCAGGCAAGTTGTTTGGAATTTACTCTAAAGGAACCTTGTTAGTGATCCAGTCTGGGATTCAAAGTTAACGACTGCCCTGCTATGTTAATACAATAACACAACATCTGAGCCAAGCAAGCAGGGTTCATACTACATTACATGCTTAGAGCGCTTTTCAAATGAGTGTCGTAAAACCAAAACCAAAGTAATTACCCCAGCCAATCACAACAGACACAAATTATCCAATGAACCAATCAGAACTCGAAGCAAGTACATGTTACTGGCGTCAAGCGCGGGAAAAAACGTGCGAGCGGGAGCAAGTCGCGACTGATTGGTTTGAGTTTTACTCCTGATTGGTCGAGAAAGTGGCGCGAGATTTTTTAACCAATCACAGAGCGAAGTAAAGCAAAACCAAAGCAAAACAAGAATTACTTTCGACACTCAATTGAAAACCGCTCTAATTACAATACTTACATGAAGTTCATGATCACTTGAATCAAAGGAGCTATCACTGAAATATATCTCTTTTATTTCTCCTAAAACCTAAACAAACAACAGATACTGTATTTTAGAGCTAATGATCATAAAAATCTTTAAAGCTCAGAACTAAAGGGCGGGGTTGAAGTTCACAGTGAAGGCTAACTGACAGGTACCAGCAACTACAAACTGACAGAAGACAAAAAAGGCGGAAATTGAAGATGTTTATAATTAATGAAACAAACCTCTTCATTAGAGCGCGGGTCATCTTGGAATTCACGAACATCATCCTGAAAATGATGCAGTAATGGTTCACTGGTACTGTTTGCTAACTGTACATTGTAATGACAATTTTATAACATTCCTACTGGCCTTTCAGGGGAATATGTTTAGAAAACACTAATTTACATCTTCCCACTTCTGGGAAAAGCAGGCTGGTAGTCCAATCAATACATTTTCAGTACTTCAAATTAGGTTGCTTAATTAGGCCTAATAGTTTACCAAAAAATTCCTTGAAAGATTTTTTTAGAGAAATTATAGGTGTTAACTTCACATAATCCTGACTGAAAACCTATAAATTCAAAGGAGCCAAATCAAGAAAATCATACTTTAATTTAGCTAAAAGGGAATTACGTGGTATCTTAAAAATATAAATTCCAATTAAAAATGTTATAAAAAATACCTGTATTTTACTTTTGAGATACGTTAGTCAAGATTGATGAATGAACATTTAAGCTTAAGTTTATTTAATAATTTGCAAGTTGATATGCTATACATGTACCTACATACATACACGTACTTCATACGAACCTTATAAACAACTTCGGAAAGGTTCTCTGTAGAGCCTCCTTCCAGAGAATCTTTCTGTGAACGCTAGCGAGAAAATAAAAAAGAGATAAGCTTCTATTGAGGGCAATCAGCTGAAAAATTACGAATATCAACATTGGGCATACTTTTTAGTTCAGCCGAATTAACACAAAACTTTACCACAGTTTCCCAAGATATCTAAATACAACACTTACATCTAGGCCAAGAAAAGTACGAAATCTATTTCGCAGAGCCATGAAGATATAATGTTGTGGGATAACGGTGCCTTTCCTGCAACAATTTTGTCCTCCATTACCCGGACATAACTCAAATGGACTCAAAAGGAAACATCAATAGATTCACTAGGTCAGCGGTCACGAATTTCCAAACGGTACGTTGTATATGAATAGCCTGAAGTCTACCAGGCAGGGTAGCATAGCAGTGCCTGAAATATTTCGTAATGCGTTCATGTAAGCTACATATAACGTCCCAGTATACATACCCGTCTATGTAAGGGACATATAACGTCCCATTATATGAAACGTATACTTCATATACCTCAGTTTGCCTTGGTTCACCTCAGTTTACCTTTGTTCACCTCAGTTTGCCTTGGTTCACCTCCGTTTGCCTTGGTTCACCTCAGTTTGCCTTGGTTGACCTCAGTTTGCCTTGGTTCACCTCAGTTTGCCTTGGTTCACCTTAGTTTGCCTTGGTTCACCTCAGTTTGCCTTGGTTCACCTCAGTTTGCCTTGGTTCACCTCAGGTTCCCTTGGTTGACCTCAGTTTGCCTTGGTTGACCTTAGTTTGCCTTGGTTCACCTCCGTTTGCCTTGGTTCACCTCAGTTTGCCTTGGTTCACCTCAGTTTGCCTTGGTTCACCTCAGGTTCCCTTGGTTCACCTCAGTTTGCCTTGGTTGACCTTAGTTTGCCTTGGTTCACCTCCGTTTGCCTTGGTTCACCTTAGTTTGCGTTGGTTCACCTCAGTTTGCGTTGGTTCACCTCAGTTTGCCTTGGTTCACCTTAGTTTGCATTGGTTCACCTCAGTTTGCCTTGGTTCACCTTAGTTTGCCTTGGTTCACCTCAGTTTGCCTTGGTTCACCTCAGTTTGCCTTGGTTCACCTCAGTTTGCCTTGGTTCACCTTAGTTTGCATTGATTCACCTCAGTTTGCCTTGGTTCACCTTAGTTTGCCTTGGTTCACCTCAGTTTGCCTTGGTTCAACTTAGTTTGCATTGGTTCACCTCAGTTTGCCTTGGTTCACCTTAGTTTGCCTTGGTTCACCTCAGTTTGCCTTGGTTCACCTTAGTTTGCATTGGTTCACCTCAGTTTGCCTTGGTTCACCTTAGTTTGCCTTGGTTCAACTCAGTTTGCTTTGGTTCAACTTAGTTTGCATTGGTTCACCTCAGTTTGCCTTGGTTCACCTTAGTTTGCCTTGGTTCACCTCAGTTTGCCTTGGTTCACCTCAGTTTGCCTTGGTTCACCTCAGGTTGCCTTGGTTCGCCTCAGTTTGCCTTGGTTCACCTCAGGTTCCCTTGGTTCACCTCAGTTTGCCTTGGTTCACCTTAGTTTGCCTTGGTTCACCTCAGTTTGCCTTGGTTCACCTTAGTTTCCCTTGGTTCACCTCAGTTTGCCTTTGTTCACCTTAGTTTGCCTTGGTTCACCTCAGTTTGCCTTGGTTCACCTCCGTTTGCCTTTGTTCACCTTAGTTTGCCTTGGTTCACCTTAGTTTGGCTTGGTTCACCTTAGTTTGCCTTGGTTCACATTAGTTTGCCTTGGTTCACCTCAATTTGCCTTGGTTCACCTTAGTTTGCCTTGGTTCACCTCAGTTTACCTTGGTTCACCTCAGTTTGCTTTTGTTCACCATAGTTTGCCTTGGTTCACCTTAGTTTGCCTTGGTTGACCTCAGTTTGCCTTGGTTGACCTCAGTTTGCCTTGGTTGACCTCAGTTTGCCTTGGTTCACCTTAGTTTGCCTTGGTTCACCTCAGTTTGCCTTGGTTCACCTCCATTTGCCTTGGTTCACCTCCGTTTGCCTTTGTTCACCTTAGTTTGCCTTGGTTCACCTCAGTTTCCCTTGGTTCACCTCCGTTTGCCTTTGTTCACCTTAGTTCGCCTTGGTTCACCTTAGTTTGCCTTGGTTCACCTCAGTTTGCCTTTGTTCACATTAGTTTGCCTTGGTTCACCTCAGTTTGCCTTGGATTACCTCAGTTTGCCTTGGTTCACCTTAGTTTGCCTTGGTTCACCTTAGTTTGCCTTGGTTCACCTCAGTTTTCCTTGGTTCACCTCAGTTTGCCTTGGTTCACCTCAGTTTGCCTTGGTTCACCTTAGTTTGCCTTGGTTCACCTTAGTTTGCCTTGGTTCACCTCAGTTTGCCTTGGTTCACCTCAGTTTGCCTTGGTTCACCTCCGTTTGCCTTTGTTCACCTTAGTTTGCCTTGGTTCACCTCCGTTTGCCTTTGTTCACCTTAGTTCGCCTTGGTTCACCTTAGTTTGCCTTGGTTCACCTCAGTTTGCCTTGGTTCACCTCCGTTTGCCTTTGTTCACCTTAGTTTGCCTTGGTTCACCTCCGTTTGCCTTTGTTCACCTTAGTTCGCCTTGGTTCACTTTAGTTTGCCTTGGTTCACCTCAGTTTGCCTTGGTTCACATTAGTTTGCCTCGGTTCACCTTCGTTTGCCTTGGTTCACCTTAGTTTTCCTTGGTTCACCTCAGTTTGTCTTTGTTCACCTTAGTTTGCCTTGGTTCACCTTAGTTTGCCTTGGTTCACCTTAGTTTGCCTTGGTTCACCTTAGTTTGCCTTGGTTCACCTCTGTTTGCCTTGGTTCACCTCTGTTTGCCTTGGTTCACCTTAGTTTGCCTTGGTTCACCTCTGTTTGCCTTGGTTCACCTTAGTTTGCCTTGGTTCACCTCCGTTTGCCTTGGTTCACCTCCTTTTGCCTCATGGTTTACCTCAGTTTGCCTTGGCTCAGGTCAGTTTTTTAAGCTGACGTTTTTGAAGCTGTTCAAAACACGAACAGCAGGTGTTTTATCAAGTCTGTATAGATTAAGTCCTTGATAAAACACTACTGTTCGTGTTTTAAATTTTACACACAGTTAACGGTACTAGTGTAATCTGTACCGAACTCGGTTTTCGGGGGAAGGGGGGTGGGCGCTTATTCATTTTTCATTTACTCTGTAAGAGGGCAGCTAATTCGAAGCGATGCGCTTTTTTGAAGCTGGGCGCTTAATCTAGCATTTTTGGTTTACATCAATCACTAAACGTCTTGGTCTCTCGGTCTTGTGAGGTGCTCTTCATACTTGTTTTCTTAGTCCTTGTACAGTCATTACCTATGTTCATCACTAGAATAATAATATCAGTTGTTCTAAAGAAGTGTTTTTGTTTCAAATGATCTTAACAATATCTTGTTCACTTACAACAAAGTAACAAAGTTATTTAATATAATGTGTGATCAAGGAGTTAGACTTGAGCAAAATTATCAGAAAATAAAACTCAGTTTTGTCCGTGTAAGAGAGCCAAATATAACGTAACTTCATTATATCTCATACGACAGTTCTAATTGTGAGCCATTTTCAAACCTAGTTTTCATCTCAGGATAACAGTTTTTTCAAATTTTTGTTACATTAAGTATACATTTTGGTAATTTTATCATAAAAAACTTAACTACTAACTATAACTACAAGTAGTCAACGTAATAATTCGCTTTTGGCTGATTGAGTGGACTCGATGTCTTTTAATTAGAGTGGGTTTTTCGCCAAAAAGGGTCTTAATATATGACCTCCATCAACACAACAACAATAAGATAATGAACTCTAAACTACATTTAACGAACAAAAAATAACATGGCGAACAAAACACCTTCATATCTAATAAACTAAGGTAAATTCATGTCATGACGACTATTATGGAAACTTAATTTTTGACATGTTTCTTCTATCAATATTGGGTGTCTTGACGCTGAGTTCCTAAGTAACTGAAAATGTAGATTTTCCTTGCAAAGTAAAACAAGTATTATACAAAGTTTATAAACTGGAAAGACCACAGCGACAAGGCGTTGAGAGTTGCCGGATCTTAAGTAGACCTGGATCAGTAAAACATTTGAAGTAAAAAAATATACGGAACGACTGATCCTTACGGCAGTTAAAGAAACGAAGACACAGAAGACGAAATACGTAAAGCAAAAAATGTATGAAACAAAAAAATTTTTTTGCCCGATATTTCGGTTTGCAAAACAAACCTTCTTCAGGGGCTACAAAAGTAGAATGAGTAAATACGTTACAGGACCGTTAACATAAAAGTTTAAAAATTTAAAATAAATGAATATAATAGGTTGGTAGTTGAACAAGAAGTGTCATTAATGTAGCTCACCACGTCTGTTTAATCCTTGCGGCTCAAGTGTCTTGGCCTTGTCAATTAAGTGTGCCTCACGTGCTTTTCTTACGGAGTCGCGGTTAGTATGTATTAGTTCCAAGGGAATGAGACGGATGTCGTTGACGGAGTGCCCGGGTAAGTTGAAATGTTCCGAAACAGGGGTTGGGTTAGCAAGCTGTTGATGATTTTGGACGGAACGACGATGTTCGCCGAAGCGTTCGTGAAGATGTCGTTTAGTCTCCCCAATGTATTGGCAAGGCAAGTTACGTGTAGCGCATTTTTTACATTCAATTAAATAAATAAGGTTTTTAGATTTACAAGTTAAAGTGTCTTTAATGCGTCGTTCTTCGTTAGTAGAAAAAAAGATATATTTGTCTTGCCCATCTTGTAAGAAAGGACACGTGAGGCAACGTGGATGCTTACATCTGTAAATGCCAGCGGTCGATCTTTGATCTTTATTTTTGGGGTCACGCAACCTGGTGACAAGTATTGCATTTCGTAAAAAGGAAATGTACACCGAGTCATTTTCTTTTAAAAACTGTACGAGGGGTCGAGTAAAAAAATATACTTTGCGTAAATATCACAAAGAAGAACTGTCCACAAACAAAAGAATCTCACAAAAGACAGGAAATTGAAACCTAGGCGTGGTGCACCCCTAAGCATATTATCGCCAAACGATTGCTGGAAACGTCACCCTTGGCCATTCGGCGATCTAAATCCATGTGGACTGAAATTTGTACTTTTTGGTTTGAATACAGTAAACACTGGCGATCGCATAATATAGAAACAGTTTTTTCATTTTTTTTTACGTTTCTTCAGATAACACAACATATACTGGTGAAGCACACACACACAAATGTAATTGAAAATTTTTGAGAAGTAACAGCACGCAGTGATTGTTGAAAGTGTTTCACAATTCAGTAGATGGCTGAAAATCGTCTTCATTTCCAGACTTTTCCATTCGTTTGGGCAGGAGATTAGGCTTTTCCCAAAATTGAATTTACTTCTCAGTTTCCAGGTAGTTTGTATCCGTGTTCAAATGCATTGCTGGATTGGCATTCTACGTTGCACGATTTCATGCCTTAACGCTAAGTTAATTAAAAAAAGCTAAATTGCACACTTAATACGCCACACTTCAATTTCGGGAAAAAAATGAATTGCCGGTGTTTTCCGCAGAATAAAATTGTAATAATGACCGCGAAAATGACCTTGCGTTACTCAATCAGATAAATGAATTAATAGTGTATCAAAATTCGGCGGGTTGCTGTGAAATTTGGCCTGGACATTTCTTAAATGTTCGGTGAAACCAAAATTTGTCGGCGATCAGTTTTTGAAATTTATATATAATATTTCACCAGTGGCGAAATTCAAAGCAATGCGCTTTGCGTATTCTTTGCTGTTCGAACTTGACAGATTAATTAAAAATAACCAGACGAGTCAGAATATCAAAAAATGCTCACACACTTGGATTTGATACGCTATTAATTCAATTGAATGACACATGGTCATTTTCGCGGTTGTTTGCGATTTTCTTTTTGCGGAATTGAAGAAACCGGCAATTCATAATTTTTTTCCCGAAATCTACATTACTTAACCTTTCCAACGATATATAGTTTACCCATGTTTTTCTTTAAAATGGTATTGGTAGTTAGGCACATCTGCGCAAACCTTAATTACTAAGTCCCCCAGATTTCCGCTGTAAGTACCCCGCTCCCTAAAAAGCTCGATCAGTTTCTTCATTTAGTCTGTCGGGATTCATGCCAGCAACTGATTGATATTCTTCATTGGATTGTACGTTGTCTACAAAGAGTTGTCGTAGTCGATAAGCATCCTCTTCTACAGATTTGGAAAGACCAAGTCCATACAGGTGCTCCACAAAATAAGGCTCTTTGTTAATAAGTTCGGGCAGTTTGTGCAATTGTTTTACGATACTGGAAAATGCGCAATCGACATCACCAACTACTGGGTCAATCGATAATCCAAAGGAGGCCAGATTTCGGTTCAGGTTGCTCACTGGATCATGAATGGTGTCATCATGATTAGGAGCTGTTGAGTGCGTTTTCCGTAAACATTTGCATAAGCGGTATATTGAAAACGTTGACAGATTTGTCATTTATAGTGCTTTTGATTTCTTGCAGAACTTGGTAAAGCTGGTTACAGTGACAGTAAATAGACATTCGGTAAATTGTGGTCAATCGTTTCAGAAATGTTCATGTTTTGTTACAGTTTCAGTATATAAAGAGAAACAGTTAAAAACCTGGTAAATTGTATGAAGTTAAGGTATGAAATCACTGGAGAAACCGTGTACGATCAACCTTGCTCAACGTCAGATCAGAAAGATCGTGATCAGTCAAAACTGATAAAATTATAAATGATTGTCAAAATGACTACTGCAGAGACTGATCAAACAACGTGAAAAGACGTTAGTTACAATATTTCGACTGGCCAATACCAGTCTTCATCAGGTTTTATTAAGGCAAATCACGAATTTACAGAAATATATATGTAGTAAAACAATGACCGGAAGTTACATTTATGACGTGGTATGGCGTGACTTAGAAATAATAGAAAACAAACAAAACAAAACAAAAATTTACTATATATAGTTACAAATTACAGTTCATCACGTTTATTAATGCCTAGAGGCTCAAGAGTCTTAGCCTTGTGAATAATGTGAGCCTCACGTGCCTTCCTGAAAGAACTGCGTTCATTTTTAAGTTTTTCAGTAGGGATAAGTAGCATATGGGTGTCGGAGTGGTTATTGCTGAGAAAGTGTTCTGAAACGACTGTATGGATATAATTTGAAGTAGGGTTGAGTACTGGTCGTCTATGTTCATTGAAACGGTCTTTGAGGTGACCTTTAGTTTCCCCAATGTATTGTAAACTACATAGGCGACATTGAATCATGTAGATAACATTGAAAGTAGTACAAGTTATATGAGATTTAATATGGTACGTTTCACCTGTGGAATGAAAAGTATATCGAGTGCGGCCATGTTCAATGTAAGGACAAGTGGTACAATTCCTACTATTTCACCGAAAGGAACCGGGAGTGACCCGGGAGTAAATTGTGGTCATTGTCTCAAAAATTGAATAAGAGCCCCCTTCAAATAAGATCTCTGATTCGAATAGGCGCCCCCGCTAAAAGGCCGAAAATTGATAAGCGACCGAGACGCTTAATCGAGCATTTGCACTAAGTACAACTGAACAATCTCATTAACTTCAAGTTCACATTACAAATACCGTATTTCTTCCTATAAGCGCCCAAGCTCAAAAAAGCGCAGATGAATTCTCCCCCATATAAGGGCCCACCCTTGGCTACAATAGCCCAGCAACACACCCCACCCCTCGAATAGCCCCCCCCCCCTCCACTCCCTCTCACTTTCGTAAATATAGTTAGCAAGGACACCAAGAGAAAAACCTCTTTCTATTGTCAATTTTATAATCTTTCCACCTACAAACTGAGGTCAACCAAGGTAACCTGTGGTGAACCAAGGCAAACTAAGGTGAACCAAGGCAAACTAAAGTGAACAAAGGCAAACTAAGGTGAACCAAGGCAAACTGAGGTGAACCAAGGTAAACGGAGGTGAACCAAGGCAAACTAAGGTGAATCAAGGCAAACTGAGGTGAACCAATGCAAACCGAGGTGAACCAAGGCAAACCGAGGTGAACCAAGGCAAACTGAGGTGAGCCAAGGAAAACAGAGGTGAACCTGGAGGCAAACTGAGGTGAACCAATGCAAACTGAGGTGAACCAAGGCAAACTAAGGTGAACCAAGGCAAACTGAGGTCAACCAAGGCAAACTGAGGTCAACCAAGGCAAACTGAGGTCAACCCTAAGGTGAACGAAGGTAAACGGAGGTGAACCGAGGCAAACTAAGGTGAATCAAGGCAAACTGAGGTGAACCAAGGCAAACTAAGGTGAACCAAGGCAAACTGAGGTGAACCAAGGCAAACTAAGGTGAACCAAGGCAAACTAAGGTGAACCAAGGCAAACTGAGGTGAGCCAAGGCAAACTGAGGTCAACCAAGGCAAACTGGGGTGAACCAAGGCAAACGGAGGTGAACCAAGGTAAACGGAGGTGAACCAAGGCAAACTGAGGTGAACCAAGGCAAACTGAGGTGAACCAAGGCAAACTAAGATGAACCAAGGCAAACTAAGGGGAACCAAGGCAAACTGAGGTGAACCAAGGCAAACTAAGGTGAATCAAGGCAAACTGAGTGTGAACCAATGCAAACTGAGGTGAACCAAGGCAAACTAAGGTGAACCAAGGCAAACTGAGGTGAACCAAGGCAAACTAAGGTGAACCAAGGCAAACTAAGGGGAACCAAGGCAAACTGAGGTGAACCAAGGCAAACTAAGGTGAATCAAGGCAAACTAAGGTGAACCAAGGCAAACTGAGGTGAACCAAGGCAAACTAAGGGGAACCAAGGCAAACTGAGGTGAACCAAGGCAAACTAAGGTGAACCAAGGCAAACTAAGGGGAACCAAGGTAAACGGAGGTGAACCAAGGGAAACTAAGGTGAACCAAGGCAAACTAAGGGGAACCAAGGCAAACTGAGGTGAACCAAGGCAAACTAAGGTGAACCAAGGCAAACTGAGGTGAACCAAGGCAAACTAAGGTGAATCAAGGCAAACTGAGTGTGAACCAATGCAAACGGAGGTGAACCAAGGCAAACTAAGGTGAACCAAGGCAAACTGAGGTGAACCAAGGCAAACTAAGGTGAACCAAGGCAAACTAAGGTGAACCAAGGCAAACTGAGGTCAACCAAGGCAAACTGGGGTGAACCAAGGCAAACGGAGGTGAACCAAGGTAAACGGAGGTGAACCAAGGGAAACTAAGGTGAACCAAGGCAAACTGAGGTGAACCAAGGCAAACTAAGGTGAACCAAGGCAAACGGAGGGGAACCAAGGTAAACGGAGGTGAACCAAGGGAAACTAAGGTGAACCAAGGCAAACTAAGGGGAACCAAGGCAAACTGAGGTGAACCAAGGCAAACTAAGGTGAACCAAGGCAAACTAAGGTGAACCAAGGCAAACTGAGGTGAACCAAGGCAAACTAAGGTGAACCAAGGCAAACTAAGGTGAACAAAGGTAAACGGAGGTGAACCAAGGCAAACTAAGGTGAACCAAGGCAAACTGAGGTGAACCAAGGCAAACTAAGGTGAACCAAGGCAAACTGAGGTAAACCAAGGACAACTAAGGTGAACCAAGGCAAACTATGGTGAACCAAGGCAAACTAAGGTCAACCAAGGCAAATGGAGGTCAACCAAGGCAAACTAAGGTGAACCAAGGCAAACTAAGGTGAACCAAGGCAAACTGAGGTGAACCAAGGCAAACTAAGGTGAACCAAGGCAAACTAAGGTGAACCAAGGCAAACGGAGGGGAACCAAGGTAAACGGAGGTGAACCAAGGGAAACTAAGGTGAACCAAGGCTAACTGAGGTGAACCAAGGCAAACTAAGGCGAACCAAGGCAAACTAAGGGGAACCAAGGCAAACTGAGGTGAACCAAGGCAAACTAAGGTGAACCAAGGCAAACTAAGGTGAACCAAGGCAAACTGAGGTGAACCAAGGCAAACTAAGGTGAATCAAGGCAAACTGAGTGTGAACCAATGCAAACGGAGGTGAACCAAGGCAAACTAAGGTGAACCAAGGCAAACTGAGGTGAACCAAGGCAAACTAAGGTGAACCAAGGCAAACTAAGGTGAACCAAGGCAAACTGAGGTCAACCAAGGCAAACTGGGGTGAACCAAGGCAAACGGAGGTGAACCAAGGTAAACGGAGGTGAACCAAGGGAAACTAAGGTGAACCAAGGCAAACTGAGGTGAACCAAGGCAAACTAAGGTGAACCAAGGCAAACGGAGGGGAACCAAGGTAAACGGAGGTGAACCAAGGGAAACTAAGGTGAACCAAGGCAAACTAAGGGGAACCAAGGCAAACTGAGGTGAACCAAGGCAAACTAAGGTGAACCAAGGCAAACGGAGGGGAACCAAGGTAAACGGAGGTGAACCAAGGGAAACTAAGGTGAACCAAGGCAAACTAAGGGGAACCAAGGCAAACTGAGGTGAACCAAGGCAAACTAAGGTGAACCAAGGCAAACTAAGGTGAACCAAGGCAAACTGAGGTGAACCAAGGCAAACTAAGGTGAACCAAGGCAAACTAAGGTGAACAAAGGTAAACGGAGGTGAACCAAGGCAAACTAAGGTGAACCAAGGCAAACTGAGGTGAACCAAGGCAAACTAAGGTGAACCAAGGCAAACTGAGGTAAACCAAGGACAACTAAGGTGAACCAAGGCAAACTAAGGTCAACCAAGGCAAATGGAGGTCAACCAAGGCAAACTAAGGTGAACCAAGGCAAACTAAGGTGAACCAAGGCAAACTGAGGTGAACCAAGGCAAACTAAGGTGAACCAAGGCAAACTAAGGTGAACCAAGGCAAACGGAGGGGAACCAAGGTAAACGGAGGTGAACCAAGGGAAACTAAGGTGAACCAAGGCTAACTGAGGTGAACCAAGGCAAACTAAGGCGAACCAAGGCAAACTAAGGGGAACCAAGGCAAACTGAGGTGAACCAAGGCAAACTAAGGTGAACCAAGGCAAACTAAGGTGAACCAAGGCAAACTGAGGTGAACCAAGGCAAACTAAGGTGAATCAAGGCAAACTGAGTGTGAACCAATGCAAACGGAGGTGAACCAAGGCAAACTAAGGTGAACCAAGGCAAACTGAGGTGAACCAAGGCAAACTAAGGTGAACCAAGGCAAACTAAGGTGAACCAAGGCAAACTGAGGTCAACCAAGGCAAACTGGGGTGAACCAAGGCAAACGGAGGTGAACCAAGGTAAACGGAGGTGAACCAAGGGAAACTAAGGTGAACCAAGGCAAACTGAGGTGAACCAAGGCAAACTAAGGTGAACCAAGGCAAACGGAGGGGAACCAAGGTAAACGGAGGTGAACCAAGGGAAACTAAGGTGAACCAAGGCAAACTAAGGGGAACCAAGGCAAACTGAGGTGAACCAAGGCAAACTAAGGTGAACCAAGGCAAACTAAGGTGAACCAAGGAAAACTGAGGTGAACCAAGGCAAACTAAGGTGAACCAAGGCAAACTAAGGTGAACAAAGGTAAACGGAGGTGAACCAAGGCAAACTAAGGTGAACCAAGGCAAACTGAGGTGAACCAAGGCAAACTAAGGTGAACCAAGGCAAACTGAGGTAAACCAAGGACAACTAAGGTGAACCAAGGCAAACTATGGTGAACCAAGGCAAACTAAGGTCAACCAAGGCAAATGGAGGTCAACCAAGGCAAACTAAGGTGAACCAAGGCAAACTAAGGTCAACCAAGGCAAACTGAGGGGAACCAAGGCAAACTAAGGTGAACCAAGGCAAACTGAGGTGAACCAAGGACAACTAAGGTGAACCAAGGCAAAGTAAGGTGAACCAAGGCAAACTAAGGTGAACCAAGGCAAACTGAGGTGAACCAAGGACAACTAAGGTGAACCAAGGCAAACTAAGGTGAACCAAGGCAAACTAAGGTGAACCAAGGCAAACGGAGGTGAACCAAGGCAAACGGAGGTGAACCAAGGCAAACTAAGGTGAACCAAGGCAAACGGAGGTGAACCAAGGGAAACTGAGGTGAACCAAGGCAAACGGAGGTCAACCAAGGCAAACTTAGGTGAACGAAGTATACGTTTCATATAATGGGACGCTATATGTCCCTTACATAGCAGTGTATATGTTTCATGGATATACTGGGACGTTATATGTAGCTTACATGAACGCATTACATGAACGCATTACCAAATATTTTGAAAGTTTGACTAGAATATCGATCACTGGAATCCTCATTTGCTCAAACTTCTTGCTATCTCAACAAAATGTCGTTTTGCTTGTATTGGCGTTACCCCCTGTCTTCAGCTTCACCAGATCTAGTGTAAATTGGATCCTGGACGCCAATAGAGTGTTTTCGCAGCGGCCATGCTGGAGGAGAAAACAATAGAATTCCTTTCCATTGGGAAAAAAGTTTTATTTTTATGCAAAAAGCTTTTATTGTTTTGCTCCTCCAACATGGCCGCCATGAACACACTCTATTTACTTTTACTGCACGACCTTGCTATTCAACTCGAATTCCGACTGCACAGCAATACCTTCGTAATTTCATGGTGTCAAAACAATAACTTAGCTGCGAGGTTCTTCCGTATGAAAGTGACGGTCTTGTCAAACCTTTAGCGAGTTACTGAATTTATGGTTTGATACCACTTAGGTTGTTAAATAGGTTGTTTTAACAACCTAAGTGGTAGAAAATCTAAATCTACCATCATTGGAATAATACCTTGGTATCTCGTGGATAAAGCAGGTAAAAAAAAATATGTGAAAGGAAAAATACATAAAAGCTGGCCTGAATTGATAACTCCAACGGAGAATCAAAATTCCCAACAGCACCCCTGTCAATAGTATACTGATGGGAGTTGTCCTCCCGAGACCTAGCATTTTCCGTTGACACTCCTCGATAACTCAATTGTCACAGTTGTCCTGATCTCCTGTAATCTCAGTCCGAATCTGCTGTTAGGTGGCTTCTCGAAAAAAAGAAGGAGAACGCAAGGCTCATAAGAGAGAGTAAGGCCCAGTTCAGACGCCGTACCTCTCATGTGCCGTACCAAATACATTGTCGCTCTAAGGTCGTAAGCGGCTGAGATTTTGCCTTGCCTAATTGAATTCTGTGGGAAAAAAAACTGATTGACGTACTACTTGACGGCACATGAGAGGTACGGTGTCTGAACTGGGCCTAACTTAAGTTTAAATAGGAAACCACAGGAGAGCTTGCGAGATCCTCAAAGACATCGAGGCATAGCCGGAAAAAGAACGATATCCCAATTTGAAAAGATGTCAAACATAAACGGAAAGTATTCAAGCAACAAAAGTCTTTAAACATTTCCACGTGGAAATGCATGAACGGATGAACGAACCATGTGAATGAACGAATGAACAAACGAACGAACGAACGAACGAACGAACGAATGGATGGATGGATGGATGGATGGATGGATGAATTGATGGATGAAGGAATGAATGAAAGAAAGTGACTGCAATGGCTAGTGTGTGGCTGACCTAAAAAATCTACAGATGTAACAACAATCAAATAAACTACTAATCTATTAAACTTATTTAAGCCGTGTTTGCTGCTAAAAAACATGGAAATCAAAGTTAAGAAAATGCGTTTTACGCAGTGGAAGAACATAAACTCTAATTTTTATTTTATCCTTTTTTCATTTGAAATACGGAAAATGGCATGTATGTTCATAAATCCCAGTATTTCTGCTTGATTTAACACACCTTTCAATAATTCAGAGGCCACCCGGCCGCCGTCAAATAACATAGGCCAACAGTGCTGTGAAAAAATTCAATGACAGAGTCAAGAAAGCGCAAGAGTAGTGAAGGTTGTGACCAAGAAGCGAAATTAGTGGTTTCACTAATTGTTTAAAACCTTGAACGTACAATTTTATCCCTTATTAGGAAACAAGTGATCCTAAGCTCAAAGAATTAACGCTAACACAAGATCAAGGTAGAACAGTTCAGGATCTTACTGACACCATGTCTGATCGACCGTGGTTTCGTATAAATCGCGATTTGCTAGTCTACAAGGCTTTCTACTTCTTTTTTCTCAGTGGATTTGGGTCCATATTTCCGTATCTACCCGTGTACTTCCGTCAGATAGGACTTCCCGCAAGTCAAGTTGGTCTGTTGCTTGGTTTACGGCCGATTGTTCAATTTGCGAGCGCCCCATTCTGGGCCATCATGGCGGATAAATACCGGAAGCGTAAGTCTGTACTGGTAATGTCAGTACTTTCTTGGCTTGTTATGACCATGACTTTAGCATTTGTGGAGCCTACTAACGAAATCTGCGAGATACGCCAGGGAAATGACACCCATAAACATGTTGTAAATTACACGAAAGTAAAAACAGGATTTTTTAGACGCTCTCTGTGGCAAACGGAAGTGGGAGACAAAAGGGCGCAACAGCGCAACTTGGACGTTGTTCCCATTCATGTTGACCATAGTACAACACGCTTTAAGACACTGTCAAGTCCTAGTGCTACACTGCCTTCAGCGTTTTCAAAGACTTCAAATCCTACACAGCTACAGCTTGGCGGCAAGTCTAAAACAATTTCTCAAGAAAGACGAATTTTCCTTCCGAGCAACATCAGTCGCATCTCAGTTTTAAGAACACCAAGCAAAGAACAGAAAGACACGCCCTATAGCTCATCTATTAAGACGCTTAGTTCAAATCGTAAAGTCAGTGAGACTTTGGTAACTAAAGACAAAGAGCAGCGGGATCGTTTTAAAAACAAGCGAGGTCCAAGATTAAAAACAAAGACAAATAATACGTTACACACAGCCACCAGCAAATCGAGTGAGCAAATTAAATCAAAACACCTTTCGCGTTTTTACAAAACCACTAATTTGCCTGGTGAAAACAACAGGCGTAACCATTTCACGAAAATTCTTTCTCAAAAAGCCAATCGGCAACATAAATTGAATTCCAGAAAGTCTGGCGGAAAAACGGCAAAAGCTGAACTCCCAAAAATAGCCGGAGGAAACTTTACGTCTAATTTCGCGTCACCCGCAAGACACACGGCAAAAAACGATAATTCGTCCATTGACAAGAGAAGGGAAAATAAAGACTCGCCACCAGTTGTTATTGAGTTTTCAAGAATTATAATTCCGCACGGTATAGATAAAAATACGGCGAATTCTGAAAACAAGGCCACTGAAGACACCTCTGGTCATATTGGCGGGCCATTTATTGCTAAAAATCTGACCAAATTTGTTTCTCATGGAAATGTTTCTCAGTCGAAAGAACCAAGTATAACACAAGTTAATCCGAATATGTCTGATATATTTGCACACATAACCAGACAGCCAACAGATAACATACACAAGAACAATTTGTTACAATTACAAGAAAAGTTATCAAAGATCATAAGAATTGATAATCAAAAGACTGTGGATAAGAATAGCCCACTTATAGCGGGTAAAGATGAAGTTCATAGTCAGTTACATATAATCGATGCCTCGACGGAGAGCCCAGTTTTATCTAATCAGTCTCTTATCCATGAACCGGTCGTTCAAGTTCGTGTCAACAGCAAAAACAAAACTTCGTTTAAGGATTATGATAAACTCAGTCAACACGAGGAACTCCGTAAATCAAAGACACAATTTGTAATGCATCATGGCCGCACAAAACCTACTTTAGACAGTTCTGCGCTCAACGAAACAAATGATATAAAAGTCGCAGATGGGCAAGTTTCGAATAGTCAAGGAGAAAGCGACGTTTTTCAATTTGACGACTTGTTAAGCGGCTCTGGAAGTACTTTATTTGTCCCATCTGTAGAACAAGACACCAGAGATGGAGCTAGGACATTTGACGATGTCCCAAAAGAACAAAGCAAAATGCAGGCAAACATGGAGGCGTCAGGCAATTTTCACAAATCCAACATGCAAGTTTATGAAGAAACGAGTAAAAGTAAGGCAATGAACAATGAAAGTTACTTCGTTGCAGGTGACGAAGAGACAACTGCAGGTAACTTTATGCAGGAATCCTCCGTGACGAGCACTCATCTCGTGGGAAATTCAGACTCGAAGCTGCAGATTTGGATGACAAATCTGTTAAAAACAAACCCCTTTGAACTTAAGAGAATATTTACGATTCTCCTTGTGCTAGTAGTTGTAGGAGAGTTTTTAGAGGCTCCCTCAACGACACTAGCGGACGCATCTCTTCTAGAGCACCTCGGCGAAGAGAGACGATACTACGGAAAACAACGACTATGGGGATCGCTCGGGTTCGGGTTGTCTTCGTTTTTTGTCGGAGTTCTCTTGGAGCGGTCGCGGCATGTAGTTTGTGGTGATCAATACACGGATTACATGATTTGTTTCTGCGTGTTCGCGTTACTAATGGTTACCACATTGTTTATATCAACGACTTTTAAGTTCAAATACAAAGAAACCGACTCGAAACACACAAGTGTGTTTTCAGCGCTTTGCAACATTCACTACGGCTCCTGCCTTGCAGCCGCATGCTTCATGGGAGTTAGTCACGGAATGTCACATAGTTTCCTCAACTGGTTTCTCGAGGACCTGGGGGCGACAAAAACATTAATGGGCGTCGCCGTGATCTGCCGAAGCTCTTTGGATTTATTGACATTTTTTGTGGCTGGTAGCCTTATAAAAGCTGTTGGACAGATTAAAATTATGATCTGCGCACTGATATCATACGGAATAGCGTTTACACTGTACTCTCTACTCACTAACCCATGGTGGGTTTTACCCATAGAGATGTTAGTTGGGTGTACCTACGCCGCGTCATGGTCGGCTTGTACTTCATATATGGCGGGTGCAGCGTCCTCAGAATCTGTCACAACTATTCAAGGTAACAATGAATAGTATATGTAATACTTGAAGGTCTTCCGCGTAGAAATTGGTACTGAATGACAAGGTTTTCAATCGGGGACGGACTAAGTAACGCGTGTTTCTTTGGTTTTGACGATATTACGCTACGTTCTCAGCCAAACTGGAAAAAGCAAACCGTTGTTTTTTGTCGCACGTATATTAGACGCTATCAACATCACTGATGCATTGTGTAACGACTCGACTCATGCATCTCCGGGCTAGGACATCCAACAGATGTGGGGAAGGTCATGTTAAACTCTCGCCGTAGTCATACGTAGTTGCACGACAAACTTGATATAGGTTATATACTTATTTCATTTCCCATGCCAGTTCTACATTAACAATCAAACATAAATTAGGCGAACCCAGGGTCACGGTACGAGAAGGCATTTCGATTGAGTGCCGTGAAACCCAAACCAGTCGATCACCCTGTCCAATCACGAGAAACACAAACAACGCCGGTAACGAACACTCGAACTTCGAAGAAAAATAGGTAATAAAAAGTAATGATCAAGAAAATAAAGTAAATGAAGAGTACGTTCGTGTTATAAGTAAATTTCATCCAATTTGTCACGAGCATGAGACTACAAAGAGCACGGTAATTATGGCGGTAGCTCGCCAGGAGCCTCCCTGTAGCCACCGGTCTATGAGACTGCGGAAGGTTATGGCCGGGTTTTAAATATGTTGTCTAATGTATTTGACAAAATATATGCTACTTGTTTATCCGCAGGTATCCTTCAAGGCGTGTACTGGGGACTGGGAACCGGCTCGGGCACCATAACAGGAGGCTTTCTGATCCATCATATTGGGGCAGTGGCCACGTTTCGCTGCGTCGCATGTTGCGCGTTCGTAGTTTGCGTTCTGTTCTGTCTTGCGCAGTTTAAGTGGACGCACGAGACAACCACATCTCATCAACTGGACTTCGAGTACACATACCTTCCTACTGTGGAGTCAAAAGACACAGAAGAACTTTTACGGGGATACAGAGTATCTAAGGCTTCTAAGAACAAACACGGCGCCGCAGGGAGGTACTAATATCAGCTTTCTTTTTCTGAGGAAGGTGCATCCGTTGACCTGAGATGCATGGGCCCCTCGCAAGCTTAATCTCTGGAACGCGAAAAAGACCCCAAATACAATTCCAAATCGAACCAAAAGATGAAACACTGTCTAGGGAGCCTGGCTAACCTGGAAAATATTGTTGCAAAAAAGTTGTCTGTTATTATATGGAGGATAATTAGCTGGAAAATATCTCTTCAGTAGGAAGAAAATATGCCTTCGAGTAATAACAGGTTTTTCCCTCTAAAGAAAGACTCATTTGCATTCAAAATTTTTTTCCGCGTGTAAGCAGAGCAGTTAAAATTTCATTTTCTGTTTACTCGTAATGCCAATTTAAGGCATTTTGAAAGTCGTTCAAGAACGGTTCCAGGGGCTAAATTCAAGAAGCTCTCCTAAGATAAGATGTGTCCTTGTATTGTTGGACGGAACAAAAGCCCATCTTTACAAAACAATACTTAGGATTCATCCGGACTAAGGACAGCTTTGTGAACACTGCCCCAGATATGCCAGTTTCATTTATCCAATCGGAAGGTCCGCTCACGCATTTAGAAAGTCACCAAGCTCTTTCTGATATCGGTATGTCCGCAGAGTCTGCAATTCCTTTTCTCTGCTCGAAAGGAAAACTAAGCCAAGGACTAGAATGCATCACGGGCTGGGTATGTACTTCACGTGTCCCTTATCTTAGGCCGTGTTCTATTGAGATCAACCGCAGGGGCGGATCCAGGGGGTGGATTGGGTGGCTAGCCACCCCCCTCTTTTGAGGTCATTTAAGCTTGAAATTAAGAAAATGAACAAAACTATCACGGAGGCCACTTTGTCTCCGATTGTTCTGATATTGTTCTAACAGGTCAGCCACCCCCTGTTCAAAAATCCTGGATCCGCCACTGAACCGGTTTGGGTTGGTTGAGTTTTTTCGTGTTCTATTGGCCGGAGAAAACCGTTTTCGGTTGGTTTTGTTGATCAACTTTTTCAACCAGCTTAGAGCTCGGTTGAAACGGTTGAAAACGATGGGCAGCATCCGCTGACATGTTAGCAAGCATCATTTTTCATGCTTTGCATCATTGTTTTGGTGCGTTAACTCCTCAAATGTGCTTGTCGTCACGGTAAAATTGTCAACAAACAAAAAATGGCGCTCTTTTTAAACGACCATTTTCAGAACCTTGATCTGAGAGAGGTTCTCGCTTGATACAGTCACAAACATGACCAAAACATGTTGTTTTAAAATATTCTGATTCATCAACCGATTCACAGTGTAGCGGAACCAATTCTTCTAACATTTCTTGAGACAACCGAAGCAATAAGTCGACCTTTCGCCATCTTGCCAACCTTGGCAGACGAAGTTCAGGAAGTCCGATGTTCAGTCACAACTGCATGTCAACCAAAAACGGTTGAAAAAATGTTCTATTCGGGAACCTTAACTGTTTTAACCAAATCCGGTTTTGGTTGAAATGGTTGATCCCAATAGAACACGACCTTAATGTACTTAGATAGGGTGACAGCGCGTAAAACATGCAGGAATAAACGGGAAAAACAGCAACTCGTCCCAGGGAGGCTCGGGGCGTAACCGGACAGCGCGAATGAATTTGACGGGTGACGTCACATTTGATTTTGCGCCGAAAGATTAGCGATATAACAATTTTGTCAACTTCAGGACATTTCTACGACTCCATGTGCGATTGTGGAAACGTCATGTAGCCCTTTTATCGTAAACCATTCGATCTTTTTAATTGAAATCTTTCCTGTTGTTGGAGAACACTACTATCTAGATAAAGTACTGTAATTAACGTTTTCTGGCAACTCCACCACCAACTAAGGAATTATGAGAGCTAGAGCGCTTTTCAAATGAGTGTCGTAAAACCAAAACCAAAGTAATTACCCCAGCCAATCACAACAAATTACCTAATGAACCAATCAGAACTCGAAGCAAGTACATGTAACCGGCGCCAAGCGCGGGAAAACGCGTGCGAGCGCGAGCAAGTCGCGACTGATTGGTTTGAGTTTTACTCCTGATTGGTCGAGAAAGTGGCGCGAAAGGTTTTAACCAATCACAGAGCGAAGTAAAGCAAAACCAAAGCAAAACACGAATTACTTTCGACACTCAATTGAAAACCGCTCTAAGAAGATTCACTAGATTCGGTGGAAAGGTCGAGCAAAAAAAAAAATTTCGACCATAACACAAATAAAATTAAGCATTACGACATCCATTTTAAGTATATTTGGAAAGAAGTTAAAGTACATGTACATTGGTGCCAAAGCGTTACAAATACTTTTTATCCCTGTAGGGGGAAATAAAACATCTGACAAGTTACTGATATTAAAGTTGAACTTGGAGTATTTCATGATCAAGTATAAGGGAACGTACGCTACCTCAAACTCAGGCGCTTTTAATTTTTTTTTTTGGCAGAGATCGCAACGCACTAAGGGAATGCTTGATGTGAAGGCGCAAGAACTGGGTTAGGGAGGGACCATTAGAAAAGTTATGCGGGGGGGGGGGGGGGTTCTAGCTGCACGTTTTTTTTCGTTAACGTGTCCCTTGCAAGAATGTTTTTGTCCGTATGCAAGAACACTTTTTTCTGGGCTACTCGCTGTGCATGAATTTTTTTGTACTTCGCTCGCCACTCCCCCCCCCCCGGTTCATCCCTTAGTGAGCCACCTGATGGCACCAGAAGTTGAATTTTCCCTTTGTTGGCTTGTTTTACGTCTTAGCGAGGGATGGGAAACTCTTACACAGGTGTCCAGTGGCCCACGTCCGTGTTCACCACGTGATGACAATAGCTGACAGAAGAAAGATAACTTGTAATGAATCAAGAACAATCTTCTGTTGAATAAACAACACGAAACACTGCTTTTTCTTTTTTTTTTTTTACATCGCGTGTGGTTTAACTTAAAGATTTGAAAGGCTCGAATGAACCTCCTGGTATGAAAATGTATTTTTTCTTAAACTTTTCTTCTCTCAAAGTAAAGCATTTAGCAAGTCATAAACAGCCAGAAATACTACCATAATGGATACTTCAAGAGCACAAAGTAGAGGCAGCATACCACCTTTAATACACCACAGCAGTGGGAAAATGTTTTCAGTTTTCAGTAATTCTTTTGAATTGAAATGTTAACGGGACTGCAAGTGGGTGATGAGATGACTTAGAATGTTCCTACTTTTGAGTGTGTGGATAAAATCCTGTTCCAACTTTTGAGTTCAAGGATGAAAAAGTAAAAAAGTTTATTTCTGTAGTCGAAAATTCAAAACAAGGTGGGAGAATTGGGTGCTAAGTATAGTGTAGAGTACATTATGCCAACTTTGGGAGAATGAGCAAAATAAGTTTGTTGAACTAATTGCTGTATTGGTTCTTAAACCTTTTTTAAAAGTGCAATTACTAATTATCGATGACCTCACTGGACCTCAAATAAATGCCTGGGACATTTATTTCAAATTTGATGTGTAGACCAGACGTTTATTTGAACTTGGCATTTATTCAAGGCCTGGCATTTAATTGAGAAAATAAAGTATCCCTCCAGAAAATGCAAACAGCAAACATAAGAAGAACTACTGCTAGGTTGTTTACAAAATGAACAATGCTGAAATTTAATGTCATGACGATGTAAAGTTACATAGAAGTGTGACTCTTTTGAGGTGCACAGTTGCGAATCCTGAATAATCTGAATTTTGTTGCAGTTTGCTATGCTGTACAATGCTGTTCAACATGCAACTCTTCAAACCCGCTACCAGTAGGTTGCACTTTCCTCAAGTACAAATGTAAAAGAACCTGTCAAAGTTTGCACTTTGCCAGTTTTAGGAAAGTGATGTGGGAAAGTTTGGTCAGTGTCTATTGGTTTTGTCATTTGAATTTTCCAGTTCAAACAACAAAACAACCCTGTAGGACTAATGCTTCCAAGAATTTACACCCTTTTCTTCTTCCAGTGAGTACGATTTAGACCAGTTTGACCCTTAGGTCGTCTATTGAGCCAGCGATTTCTACCTGCCTTGCCAATGACTCTGTTCTTGTGATCAATATTAGATACTCTCCCCAAAGATGCAAGACAACCCAGAGGAACATCTTTCTCTTCTTTTGATGGTAGTCGCAATCTTGCAAAGGTGTTGGTCTTGTGTACGAGCTGTGCACACGTACCAGCTGCTCGTACAAGCTGTGCACCCTTCCCTGGCCGCAACTCAACATTGTGAACTAAAGTTCCAATTGGTAAGTGTTCCAGAGGATAAGCATCTCCAGGTTTCAGTCTGGCTATTGACTGCGGCTTTCCTCTTGAGGCCGTCACCACATCTCCAACCTTCACCTCATGCGGGGCTGTAATGAGCTTCATTTTGTTGCCACCATCTCCTGCAACCAGAGCAATTCTTCCAGAACGACAGGGATCATAACCAATGTGGAGGACTTTATCCTTTATTGCCATTGGTTCTTCATTCTTTTTCAACTCAGGTGCCCTCACAAAATCAATGATACGGTAAGTTTGCGAATGGCCTCCACCACGATGCCGGATAACGATTTGTCCACTATCATTTCTTCCAGAGCGTCCCATATGCCTTCTTACTTTCCCATCCTTGAGGGAACTAGGAACAGGGATGTTGCCCATGCTGCGTGGCACTCTCACAAATGAGTAGTGTGTCCTTCCTTCAGAAACCATGCTGGTTGAAAAGGCACGGACAGACAGGCTTGTGAATGGCAAAAGGTTGCACTTTGAATTAGTTGTGACACTTTCGAAAACACTCTTGCTGAGATTTACAGCAAGGCGTTTCCACATGTTGAAATATGAAGAGCAAAGCTGAGTTACTGATGTGGCTTGTTAGTTACATTTGTAGCTGCAGAAACAAATTAAATACAGTACAGAATAAGTTTTACTCCACTTCCAAAGTACAACTAAGATTTCTTTCACTTAAAAACTCATAAAAAAATTGAGAACTGAAGTAGTTGATTGCAAAGGTGTTACGTAAAATGCCTAATGAAGGAGGTGCACAAAATAAGTGACACATTCCCTATTTCTATTTGTTAGCATAGTGCCTGTTGAACTGAGAATTGTAATGATGTGGAGTACTGCTTAAATTAAGGTGGGACATCAGCAGGATGCAAGACATTTGATGGGCAATGCAAGATAAAAGAAACAGAATCTTGAAGGGAGCTATGAGAATGTATGGAATTTTTGTTTGAAAGTGGGAAGTTAATGCCCAAGTGCATACAAAATGTCAGTAGGAAGCCTGGCAGCTCCAGTTACCTTATGGAAGGTGGATCCAGGGATGGATGGGGAAGGGGCAAAAAGCTGAATTTTGGACAGAAACTGGGAGAACAATGGTGGAATGACGGAAAATAGCACTTGTTAGAAGTCAAAGAAATATTTGCAAACGTAGGAATGATGCATAACACTTCGTAGGAGTCCCAAAAGAAGAGACGTTGCCTTTCTTCCTCTACTCGGGCCTCCCTCCAATCTTTCTCCCGACGTCCCACCCCTAAATTCAATACTTGTATGTCAAGGCTGTCAAAGAGAGAACTGGAAGAGCATTCTGACTGGCACGTCAGGATATCTAATTTCACCTCTATGCCTCGCCTATGCTTCTTGAGGGAGGCATAGTTGAAGAAAATACTCACACGAAACAACAGTGTTGAGCTGCCAAATGCTTGGAAAGTATTTTAGAATAAACGAGGCTTGAGGGGAAAATGTTCACGCGTGTAGTTTTAGCTTCTTGTCTTTGCCCATAAACCTAAATCACCAATCGGTCGCCAAGAAATACTGTTATTTTAGAGTAGTGGTGTATTCTACAACGAAGATCAAGAACTACAAAGTGCGAATGAACGCTGTAAAACACGTAAATAAGGGGAAGAAAACTCACCAACCTTGTCCCGGTCTTTTCAAGATGGCGTCCTTTTTTTAGGAAGCCGCTGGTCGTCTGAGCCGTCTATCCAGAGCAATTGAATGCCCGTATGTAACGAGAGGTCGCCATCTTAAAAAGTGGAACGGAGGTTGTTGTCGAAGATTACTGACTATTTGCGCCCATCAGTAATCTGTCTCTTTGGTAACAAACCTTAAGGTTGGTGGAGATTACGTTCTTTGTATCTGCTCAGCTAATACTTGCAGTGATTTCCCAATTTTTACCTTTTGCAGCGCTTACATAACTTGTATAAGCTTAGTATGAACTTGGAATATAGCCAACCATACACAGGGTAGAAAATTTATAATTATATTCCAGGTTTTGCACAATGTGGAGGTTGACTTTGTCAAAGGCGGCGAGAGTTAAGCCTTTGAAAGGCTTGGCACCTTCTATGCAAATTGCAGGTAAGGTTTTACAAAACTAAATATAGAGAATTCGTCCAGATAAACTCAATCTAAAGGGGCATGCTGGCTAATGAGCAAATAGTATTTGATAAGCAAATTGTGATGAAATTGATGTGGGGTCTTGATGTCATATAATGTTTAGGATCTGATATAGATAAATTGTCATCAGTTTGGGTGGGGGGGGGGGGCACTTGGCAAATGTTTGGGTACAAGGGTGCCACTGAGACCCTGACCCTGTTTAAGACAAAATGATCTAGGGTAACCCCCTTCATTTTAGGTCTCTGATTAGGACAAATGATGCAATACACACTCTCTTGTTTTACACAGTTTTAAAGTGTTTTGGAGACCGATAATGTTGACGTCTCAGATCTAGGATTCCTAAGCACTGTATAAACCAGATGTAATGACAACAACTGTGCAGCCATGACAAGTTTAGATCCTGTTTAGGACAGACTAGCATATATGGAGATATACTTCAAACATTCAGGCCAGAGAGGTCAAAAACCATGCCCTGTCCAGCGGCGTGTCACCATATAGGCCATAATATAAGGGAGTACCCGTACCCCCCTGGGACATCTGTAAGCCATTCCCAAATTGCCTTTAGCCTCAAAGATAGGCCTGGTGCAGAACCATTCATGCAAAAGTAACTTTTATGTGGAGGTAAATGGAGTCATTTTCATATAAGAGGCTGTGCACCAGACCTTGCCTTGAAAAGGATGACAAAGGCATTTTAGAAATCACATATTAGCGAGAGATTAAAACACTTGTAGGGTAGTTTATACCCAGGGGGAGGGGTGGGGTACTTACAGTACCAGGCAAAAGGAAGTTGACAGTCCCTCGATACTCGAACGCCTCGACTCGATCCTCGATCCTCGAAACTCGAAAACTTTGAGTATCGAGTCTCGAGTCGAGTGCTTCGAGTTTCGAGTCGAGAATTTCGAGTTTTGAGTCGAGAACTTTGAGTTTCGAGACTAGAGACAAAGAGCTTAGCGCTTCATTAATTTTTCACGCGTCTTATCGGAGAAAAGACTGAAGGGAAACCATTTCATCACCATTGCGTCCTTCATCGAACGGTGATGGCTGCCGTCATTCTCTCGCACATTGTCAACTGGACTACACTAAGTCAAGGAATATTCAAGTCTCCAGCAGTTTGGCTCGAAGCCAGTTCCGTTACAGTATCACTGTCTTGCGAACTGTCTCAGAACTAAAAAATGTTGCAAGAGAAGCTAAATTATTGTCTACCGGCAACAACAGTTCGCATGAATACCGTTCGCATACACACGTGCTACAGTAACACGGACATGTTTTTAAAAAGGCATGCAAACACGACAGTCGGTTTTTCTCTGAAACGAAAATTGTCATTAAAGCTGTTAATATTCTTTACTGCCGTAAGGCTTCATTTGTTTCGTTTAGGTGCTGCTGGGGAATTATTTGTTTGTTGAAGACATCTCATAATTTCCGAGAAAGCTATGTAAATGCTGCTAGATGGTCGGGCTGTGTTTACCCGAAAAACTGAAATATTCGCTCGCAATAAATGAATAACGTAACCGAGAAATACTCGGCGCATCGTGGGGATCTTAATCACAAATTATGCCTGCAAAAGCAGAGTGTTTTACTGGTTTAATCATCTTTATATGCCTTGTAGAACCGGCAACACGACTTTTTACAAACTTATCGTGAAAGCAATGCAAATGCTGCCAGACGGTCGGCGCATGTTTGCTGTAAAACTGACAAATTTGCTCACAATAATGTTATCGACAAATACTCGGCGCATCGTGGGAATCTTTATCACAGATTCTGACTTCAAAAGCAGAGTGTTTTGCTCCTTTAACCTCCTTTCTCAGCGGTTTAGAGACGGAGACATCACCGGCGAAAGAAAGACGAACGTGACCTCTGCCCGTCAAGTTGTTTTAGATAATTAATATGCAAATTGAAGGCGTCACGTGCGATTGTTATTTTACTTGTCATCTGCGCCACTGCTTGTGCTTCAGCACGAAATTCTCTTGAAATGACAAGACTGTACCAGATACATTTAACATTTCGATTCAAAAGATTCCAGTATCTACGTATAATACATGCAAATCAGAAATGGTGTTTATACGTTCCCGGCGGATGAAATCGAAACAGGTCAGATTTCGGATTTTTAAGTTTGTGTCACGTAAATTGCTATTGTTCGTTGTTATTGTTCTGTATTCGAGAAATAAATTGTTTCCTCGAAATCCCTATTCGAGAGTCTCAAAAAATTCTTCGAGTGTCTCGAAACTCGAAACTCGATACTCAAAACTCGAGCCTCGAAACTCGATTCTCGATTTGCGAAAACATTGAGGATCGAGAATCGAGTTTCGAGTCGAGACTGTCAACTTACTTTTGCCGGTACTGTAGGTATCATTGTTAATACTGGGAGGTGAATGATGCCCAATTTTTATACCCCAAAAAAGTCCCATTAGGCTAAAGACACAGGGAAACAGCTGAATTGATCTGCAAAGATCAGCTAAAAGTACAAATGCAGAAGTAATGCAATGCTTCTTTTCCATCCCTTCAAAGCCCGAAGGGCCAACCCCACAGAATATGTGCAGCAATAGGGCTAGCCGCTGGCCACATTGGCTTGAGTTTAACCATGCCTTTCATCATATTAAGCCACATAATAAAATACTAGGACCCAGAACATAACCTAAAAAAGAGTCATCTGCATAAAAAAGAAAGTTTATGCTTCCACATTTCTCTGTTCATCATAAATCTGTCAGGCACAAGAACAGAATTCTCTCTATTTATAAAACTGAATAAATATAATTGGTTGCTATAAAATTGAGAACTCTGAGATAGGCATGCTTTACATGAACCTTAAGAAAGTGCTGCCAAAGTCTTCCAACCCAAAAAGATATTATTAATATAAATAAAGGTTCTGGGGTTGTTTTAAGCCATCCATCTTTTAATTTCATATCATGCAATAGGCCACTTCCTAATTGCTTTTAGCGTCCCAATCAAAGCAAGGCTAGGTGCACAACCTTTCATATGAAATGAGTTTTCATTCACATGCAAATGAAACCAATTTTTACATAGAAGGATGTGCAACTAGCCTCACTTTGATAGGGAAGCTCAAGACAATTGGCTTATTGCATATTAACTGCTTGACCAAATCACTGAAGTTTTGATCTTGTGTGAGTCAATGTGAGACAATCATTCTATAAGAAACAATCTACAAGACAGCATCACAAAAGGGTCGGAATGGCATCAAACCCTCCCTTGTTTCATCTTATCTCTTGGATGCTAAGTGCTTGAGTATCATGTTATTACTTCAGCTCAACAGTATGCAACTGCAGCACCAGCTCCTGAGAAAATTGAAGTGTTTGTTGATGACAAGAGTCTGTTGGTTGATCCAGGAATTACTGTGCTGCAGGTAAGAAGTGTTTCATCCAACATTTTATAAAATTCTGCCTATACTGAATGTACTCTGAGTGTTTTGTGTAGTTGTTTTAGATGAGGTCATGTAAACATCAGCATGATGTCGGGTAACATTAAATTTTGTTGAGCCATACATGTACTAACAATAAACAGAAAATGGCTGCTTTATTTAAAAACTTAAACTAGTTTGGAAGAATTCAAAAGTACTTATGCAAACCCCTCACTGCAGCTCAGATTTACATTTAAACTTTTGAATTCTTCCAAATTTCATCAACTGTTTGCATCCAGTTCTGTAACCATACTAGCCATTTTCTATTTCTTAAATAATTTTGCCAGTTAATTAAGGTATTAAAGGGTGAGCACAATGTACAAACAATTCATTTAACAAATAGATTTCGTTTGGCTATGTGTTTGTAAGTTCTGATAATGCACAGATGAGGTCAAAATGTGATAAGATCAAATAGATACATGTCAAACTATGAGACACAGGTGATACGTGTCCCCTTTGCATTATCAGTGTACATCTTGTGGTTTAATTTTATCCTTTGTTCAAATTTTACTTTCCTAAATGTTTTATGCTCATTATCGTACATTACCATGGACAAAAACAAAGGAAAACAAAAATTGAACCAAGGATAAAATTGAAACACAAATACACATCCACAGTCCATGGGAATTTTTTTGTTTTATACATTGATTTGATATTGGTTATCCTACACAAAACAGGTGTTTTTAGAAATCTTAATAGTGATGATTTGCACCTGCAGAACTTTGTCTCAGTGTTTACCCTCTTTACACAGTAGCAAAGCAGTATTCATCTTAACCTAAATAACTGTAGAAAGTGGATATTTGCAATATTGCAGACCTGTGTATCAGTTATTAAAATTGTTTTGGGAGTGTCTTGGTTTAGGCCTGTGCACTAGCAGGTGTAGAAATTCCAAGATTCTGCTACCATGATAGACTCTCAGTGGCTGGAAATTGTCGAATGTGCCTCGTTGAGGTGGAGAGATCTCTCAAGGTTAGTCATTTATATATCCATCACTGCTCTATGCACTTTACAGTATAAAAGATTGGACATATTCAAATTAATTGCAATACCAGTGGTCTCAGTTAGACCTACATTGTATAGTTCATTACAATTGTAGCCAGCATGGCAGGCATTTCTGTAGGTTTTTCCATACCTTTGAAGCACTTTGTGCTTTTAGACAGTGTGAAAATTGGGGTGAGGCGGGGGGGGGGGGGGGGGATGGAAGGAGGGGTAGGAGGAAGAGAGAAAAGGAAACTTCCTTTTTCCTCTCCCCTTTCCCTTCCTTCCATTTTTCACCCTTGCCCCAATTTTCAAATAGCAAATAATGCTTCAAAAATACGAAATAGCCTACGGAAAGGCTTGCTACACAGGCTATTACAACTGTTGTTTGGGTGTCGCTGGTGTTATACATGTAGCTGTGATCGATCAGAATACTGCTAAATCATTTTGAAGGGCAGTAATGATTGTACCAAAATTCCTGCTAACTTTGGGATAGCCCAGTACTGTTGCGTGGCCTTACTGTATGGTCACTTACTGTGACTTTAAGGCATGCAAAAATTTAATTTAGTAGTTGATAAGAAAGCAATAATTATTCTAAGAGAATCCTACAAAGTATTTTTGCCTTTCTTGCTGTAGCCTGTTGCATCTTGTGCAATGCCTGTTATGAAAGGAATGAAGATCAAGACAGACTCACCAATGACAAAGAAAGCCAGGTAAAACTTGTGGTACCAGGGATCCACATTAGCAGTTGTCAGGTCGTCCGAGACGACTATAAAGTGCTACGGACGAGTATCAAAAATCACAAACTCGTCCGGTGGGCGAGGAAGTTGTAAGGAGCAAATTTTTTTCTTTAATTTCTCACCAGTCAATGTACCTGAGTTTTGAATGTCCACCAGCCATTTAGGGATTCCTTACTGTAGTAAACAGAAGATTAATATTCTGCAAACTTCGTTCGTTGCACATACGACCATACAACAGCTTTCTCTCAGAAGTGAAAAGTTTGCAGGCTCAATGTTTTGTTCTCGACTACTGACATACTACAGCGATATGCAAACACGAAGACTCTCACTCTTTGGCTGCATGCGAGTTTCGCAAAATGTAGTGCTACTTTGACATGGTGTTGCCACCACCGCAGAAGAAAAAAATGGTGAGCCTTCCGAGCAAAGTTCTGAATACGATAACAAGAACAGTGAAAGCGTGCATTTTTACAACATCATGGTAGTGCAACAGGCAGGTGGAGACTTCGATGTTGTTGACTGGGAGAGGTTTTAGATGGGAATGACAGTAGTGTTGAGGATGCAAGTGACATGGACAGCAATGTTCAAAAATGCGAAATTGAAAGTTTGATCAAGAAGTACTAGTAATTTAAGTAAACACAGCAAATCAATGCAAAGTAGTCTATCTTTTTAGTCCGTGTAGTTGAGTTTGTAAAGTGAAAGTGACAGGAGCCTTACTGCGGTACTGCTGCAGTAACATAGTGAAAATAAAATGGAACCTTTCCACTTACTTGTTAACCTTCAGTTTTTGACTGTATTTTAATTATTACACAATTTTGAACGGGCAAGTAAAATTTTGTCAGGGCAAGTATCTTTTCTGACATCCTTGTCCGGTTGACGAGTTTCAAAAAAAGCTTATATGGATCCCTGTGATACATATGTGCAATATACTTGTAGTAACTCCAAACTTGTACTAAACTGCTGATTGGTCTTAATGTTTTGTTGATAATCTTATTGTCATCAAGCTTCAGTCAGTTTGTATTCTGGAGGATACTTGACTCTTGGAGGTTTCTGATTTGCTATAACGAAATACTAATAATTTAACTCAAATTGCCATACGGTATTTGTAAATCTAACATTCCGTTATTTTATTATCATGACCCAAGCAACTCATATACAGAAATGTCATTCTATAAAGGTCTCTGTATTGTGGCATCCAGTTGAATCCTTTTTAATTTAGGTCCAGTTGCAGCGCATCTGAAAACCAAACTTCTCATTAACTTCTACTCCACCATATTGCGGCAGTGCATTCTACATCATCCTGCAAATTTCACAGGCCATTTGTGTGTGATTTTACAGGGCGTGAAAATAAATTTTTTTCAAGCGGCCACTTGGCTCCTGAATATTTCATAGTGGTCGCCGATTCCAAAAGTTAGCCGTGATGGTTTTATTTTGTCATTTTAATGAGATATACCCTCTGGGATTATGAGTTTTTATCGTGAATGACACTAGCATGCATTACAAACATCCAAAGAGGATTTTATCAAGAAAGATTGTACCAAAGCAGTTGGCTTTATTTCATTCAAACGGTTCTCAAACAGCTGCAAAAATGCTGCAGTACTCTTACCCCCTCTTGTAGTGCATATCCTCTCAAAGTATTGCCTCAAAGTAAAGTGAATGTCTAGATCACCAATGTGGAAAGTCTAGGTGCATTGGCACCTGTATTAGGTGCAATTTCATGCCCTGTTTTACCTTTGATTTTTGCAGCAATTTTGAGCAATTTCTCAAATAGCAGTGTAAAGTATCAGCTAATTTTGATGGGATTTTCACATTGATTTAATCATGACCTAAAGACTTGCTGCCTTGAGGGACTCCAAAGCAATTTTGATGTGTTTTGTACCCTCACATTGCATGCACTCTGTTCTCAAAGGCAATAAAAAATCAAAATGAAATTTTGCGAAAATGCCATAAAATCACAGTGAAACTTGCCATTAGTTGACACATGTTATTTTTGTATCGTTTGTTGTCACCAGGGAAGGTGTGATGGAGTTTCTGTTGGTGAATCACCCACTGGACTGCCCCATCTGTGACCAGGGGGGTGAGTGCGACCTACAGGACCAGTCAATGGCTTTTGGCAGTGACCGAAGTAGATTTGTAGACAACAAATTTTCAGGAAAAAGGTACACAATAAACGCAAACTCTTAAAAATGCTTTTAAGTCCTCCAGAAATTCTTACATCTTTTGACAAGTTTTTGGTGGTTTCCATTTCAACTGGCAGATCAAAGACCGTGAGAGGCGGAATCATGAGCTTGAAAACAAAACTTTACAACTTTTCCTTTCATAATTCTTGCATTTTAATTGATCACGTGAAACGAAAGCCATCATAAGCTGGAAAAAAAAAACTTTTTGCAGGTAGGAATGGCACTGTATGTAGCACTTTATGAGTAAAATGCCAAACCTAAACATGTGTCTGTTTCTGCCAGCAGGACACTTGCATGCAAGCCAAACTTTTGTCCCATAATTCCTCCCAAGAACACTTTTACAGTGCTTCTCTCTCTTAAGTCCTTACATGCTCGTTGTTCTTGTTTTTTTCTAAAGGGCTGTTGAAGACAAAAATGTTGGACCTCTGGTTAAAACTATCATGACTCGCTGCATTCATTGCACAAGATGCATACGGTAAGGAAAACAAGTGTCATTGATGACTTACAGTGTAAGTGGCAGTCACAATCCAACACTCAGAGAATACAGTCTGTTGCTCATGATAGTGGACACTGCACTCAACTCTTTACTGCTCTGTAGGTCAGCTGTATGTAAGATGCTCACATCCTTGGGTGCAAAGATGTAGTTGGCCTTGACTCACCTTATACCCTTATGTTTCATTATAAAGGGACATACATGTAAATTAACCCTTTGAGCCCCAGGAGTGACAAGCATCTAATTTCTCCTTACAGTATCAATTGTTGACCAAATATAGAGGTCATGAGAATAAAGGAAATGGTCTGACACCAGACATGGAATGTGTTGATGTTTAATCAAAATTCTCCCAACTGGCAACATGAGAAATATTGGGGCTTCAACTGTTAAAAAAAAACCCTTGGGTGTCACAGTTAAGACTTTGTTTAAGTTTACAGGCTCATGGTTATTGCCTCTGTCAAATCTAGATAGAATAAAATGTTTAAAATGAAAGGCAAGTCTTGTGTCCATTTCAGGTTTGCCAGTGAGATAGCTGGCGTTGATGATCTGGGCACAACTGGCAGAGGAAATGACATGCAAGTGGGAACATATGTGGAGAAGATGTTTAAATCAGAGCTTTCAGGGAATGTCATTGGTATGAGAAGTTTTGTTGTCTGCTCTTACCAAGTGTTCATTAAGAGCAAGTGTTAGGTGTGATCCCCCTCATTAGTAAAGTGCAATAACAATACTTTTCAGTTGCCTACATGTATCAGAAATAATGGGAAAGATTTTGTACTTTGCTTTGTGGTTGGTTGGACTATTAAAATTATGTGATATCATAATTTAATTTTAATCCTTTGTTGGACTGGTTTTGCTTTGCCAGGTGTCTGCTTCACATAATTTATGTACTTCCAGTTCTGTTGGTTGATAAGTTCAGTTGACTGTTTGTGGTTCTTGTGAAGTCCTGGCCAGAATGGTTTCTTGTGTTTTGGTTTTACAGGTCAATGCTAAACTGAAAATGGCTCATACACTGTATGATTTATCTATTTTGTGATTATCTGAAATATGTTATTGTCTCCTTCAGATTTGTGTCCAGTGGGTGCATTGACGTCTAAGCCCTATGCATTTACTTCACGACCTTGGGAGCTAAGGTACGTTTTGTGTTTGCTTCCTTTTTTTTTGGAGTATTTACTCTAAATATTGTCACAGCATGTACTGAAAAATTGTATGTGGCTAAATGTAATTTAGGCAAAGTTAACCTCGAAGCAATGCTCTCTAGCAACCGTTGGATGCAGGAAGCTCGCTTGCAACCTTGGCGGTTCGCTGGGGCACTCTGTGATGCCTATACGCAGTAGGCCGCTACCGCTGGCCGCTTATAGCGCGGGGTGGCCCTAGGGCCCTCGCAGGGGCTCTTCGTGACCTTTCACGCAGCGTGTTGTTCGCTATCATTGGCAAGCTCATTTCGCTAGCACAGTTGCTCGCAAGCTTCGCAATTTTTGCCCGGCCCACCCTCCGTCGGGTAGGTCATAGAGCCTCGTGGTAGGTTGGTAAGTATTCCACTGAGTCCTTCAGTGTGACGGTGCCTAGGTGGGTGGTGGCCGCTTCAGGGTTACCATGGATACCTCCTTCCCTGCTGTGCATCGCCGGGCTCCACCAACCTTGAGGCACCAACGCCCAAGCTCATCTATTGTTGATGAGTTTAACTATGGATGTGTTAAAATTAATAAATTAATATGGCAACTTCAGTCTTAAACAAAACCTTGTAATACACTTTTAGTCAACTTACGCTTGCAAATTTGACCATGAAAATTTCATTCATTCATCGACAGTAACAAAAATAAAATTATTCTTTTCCTCTTTGTTCACCCCCACCCTTTTATTAGTGTTGTATTACCGCAAAAGAAAGCCCAGGGAAATATGAGAAGTTCAAGAGGACATTAACTGAGGGGAGAAAGAAGAAACTATTTCTGTGAAGGTTTCAAAATGGAGAAGTGCTTGAACTTGTTAGTGTGTGTTTCATTTTGCCCAGGATTGTGGAAGTTTTATACCAAGAGAACTAAACATATAATGAATTATTGGCCTCAACATCTGTTTTATTATCAATCATTTACACAGGAGAACTGACTCTGTGGATGTGATGGATGCTGTTGGAAGCAACATTGTTGTGAACACAAGATGTGGTGAAGTGATGAGAATTTTACCAAGGATGAATGAGGTACGAGAACTTTCTGTAATCTTAAAAATAAGTAGAGGATATTACACGGCGGCGCGAAGATATGAATTTTATTTTCGAGTGGTAAAAACAATATTTTACGAACAAGCGCAGCGAGTGAGTAAAATACTGTTTTTTTTTTAGAAAATAAAATTCATATCTTCAAGCCACCATGTAATTTTCTTTTTATTATATAGACAAGAGTATTTTTTTGCACAAACAACACTATAAAAGCGGGAAATGACTCATCGATATCCTCACTAGTGAGGATAATGGAAAATACGCCACTCGAGTCCCGAATGTAGTTTCGTATGAACTTTACGAGTGGTCTATTTTCAACTAAAACACTCTTGTCTATATAATAATGAGGATTAAGTACAGTCATGGAAATGACTAACTTTCGTTATTCCTCACTTACAGTACAGTATATCAGATAATGTGAAATGTCGTAGGAAAAATTACACATCTGATTCAGTGTTTCATTTTATAGGAACTGAGATGCACTTCAGCAAAACAATTTTCATAATTAAATTTCAAGTACTTACCGGTAATTCTTTGTCAAATTGTTCTTTTAGGATATAAATGAGGAATGGATTTCAGACAAGACAAGGTAAGAGTAGGAGATTCTGTCAATCAAATCTAAGTTCAACTGTACCATTGAATTACTAAACAGTGAAAGATGCTTTAAAGAGAGATTGGAAGACTCTTGGAAATCTCTCTGCTTTTTAAAGAATACAGTGTTGTTTTCCCTGAACTCACTACAAAGCAGCTATTGGTAGTAAACGTTACTACATGGATGGTGGTTCTACTTTTCTGTAAGTTATAAAGACCATCACTCTGTTTTAAAAAAGGTTCTCCTATGATGGCCTGAAACGTCAGCGTCTCACCAAACCAATGGTAAAAGATGAAAGTGGAAACTTGACGCCATGTGCATGGGAGGAAGCATTGGTGCAAGTCGCTCAGAAACTGACACATCTCGATGGTAATGAAATAGCAGCAGTTGCTGGTGGATTTGCTGATGCTGAAGCTCTTGTAGCTTTGAAAGACTTGCTTAACAGTTTTGACAGTGAAGGATTGTACCTTGAGGAAGGATTTCCATCAGATGGATCAGGGTAGGTTACATGTTTCTGTACAGTCAAACCTTGATTAAATGTTTCTGCATCAATTATCCCTATTTTTTTTATCTGTGGTCCTAATTTATTTATGAATATACAAGGGATGGTGGCAGCAGCTTTGAGTAAAAAACGGGCAAGTAATTAGTTAAAACATGCTCTGTTTCTTCCGTGCTCCCCAGTGAAAACTGTTTGAGAAGAACATTAGAAAAGATGAAGTCAAGCGTGTGGATGTTTTAGCCATTTGTGAACACAGTTCCTCTGAAAATAACCAATTGAAAGTTGTTTTGCCTAAATCTCGTTTGACGATCTATTCAAGTTTGAGTTATCCCAAGAAAATTTTCATTATTCTCAGTTATTAGGATTTTCTACTACATGGACTATTTTTAGTGGTCTGCCGAAACATGTTTGTAAAACTTAAGAACGGCGTGTTGTTCATTATATTTCAGTGGTCTGCTGTTCAAAAATAATTGAATTTTGACTTAATATGATTTTGTACATAAACATGGAACAGAGGATGTGTTTGAAGTGATGATCAGTGTTCTAGTGGGCTCAAAACCACTGTTCTCCAAAGCACTTACCGTATATTGTGATTGTAGAGTGAAATATGCACACTCATTATCAATTACTGCAAGATTGGTTATGCAGTCATAGCTCTATGAAGCAGACTGCTCTATAACATCCTCCTCCTCTTGTTGGTATCCAGTTGTTGGTATCCCAGCAAATACAATCGGTGCTATACTGTGAACAGAATCTCTGTTGGATAGGCACACAATTAAGCAGCCATGACCAATAAAATTATTATTATTTTGATGTTGTCTTGACAAGTGATCTCCAAACCAAAACAGATGAAAGGATGAGTCTGACACACTTAAGCACCAAGGGTACCCATCTCATAGAAGTTTGACTGTAGTATTAAAGAATTATGTGTGTATTATTTGATGGTGTTTGTCTTTTTCAGAACTGACTTCAGATCCAGTTACATCATGAACAGCACCATAGCAGGCATTGAGGTGTGTGAGATAAATTTTCCAACATAATGAATCTTTGTCTTTTTTATAACAAATTCCAGGTAATGAGAAGATATTGAAAAAAAAAATCCTTACAAGAATGTCTAGTTGTTCAGTTCCATAAAGAGTTTCAGTACAGTGTAAAATGAGGTTTCTAACCCATATATCTTCATGCATAAGCACGGGGTAAAGCAGAGAAATAAATTGTAATGAGAAAACAGAAACCTGGCTCTTGGTATCGTCTCAACCTATCAAATTTTTAGTGTTGTTGTGAGGAAATTTGTGGTATAGCTCACATGTTGATTTTATTTCTTCTAGGATGCAGATGTACTGTTGATTGTTGGTGCTAATCCAAGATATGAAGCACCACTTGTGAATGCACGTATTCGTAAAGCGTAAGAAAATCCTCATTGTTTGACTATAAGTATTCTAGTTACATGTACAGATGACTGAAAAAAACCACGGGACATAAACTTCTGTTTCTAAAAACTCTTGAAACAAATCCAAAACCAGTGACTTGGTCACTGCAGTTTTGTCTTGGAATCTGAATTTTTGTTTGTTTGTTTTTTGTTAGGTGGATGCATAATGACCTTCAAGTTGGACTGGTTGGCAGTAAAGTGGATCTTACATACACTTACGAGGTACAGATTCCATAGCAGCTAAATGGTCTCTGTGTATATGTATTAACATTATTGTCAGTTTGTTAATCTTCTCTGTGCTCTTTCAGCATATTGGTGATACAGCCTCCACCCTCAAAGACATTGTGTCTGGAAACCATGCATTTTCAAAGGTAACAAAATAACTGTAGCCAACCCTCACCTGGCTCCAGTTGTTCAAAAGCTGGATAGCTCTATCCACCGGATAAATCTCTATCCAGGTGATAGCACAGGATAGCGATTTATCTGGTGGATAGCACTATCCAACTTTTGAACAACTAGGGCCAGGACTTCAAATACAGTTATTAAGGCTTACTGATTTTGCAGAGCTTTCTCAGTGATCGCGATATTTTATATTATTTTATGAACATTTTGAACTGTTGGAGACTTGAGTATGCAGACTATTAGAACTACTGAATGTGACACTCTGAGCCAAAAAAGTGTGAATAATTCTCTAAGAGAGGCCTCATTTTTCCAGTTGTTTCCCAGTGAAAATTGGTGAGAACACTCTCAGAAAAGAGTAGTTCAAGCATGTCTACTACATTTTATAGCTGTCTGTGAAGGCAGTTTGTGTATGAAATAATCACAGACTATGACTGCCCACCTAAATCTTTTTTGTAAATGGTTTGAAACCAGGAGTCATATCATAGGTCGGTAAATCATGATCGTCCGGGTGAGTGTAGTCCTGAGAAGGACCGTTTTTGATGACATTGACTGATGTTTTGGCACTTTACTTTGATGATGACTTCCGTTCAGGTTGTCATAACGTCAGTCAATGTCATCACAAACAGTTCTGCTGAGGACTACACTCACCCAGACGATCATAATTTACCGACCTATAAATCGTTTTTGACGATGTTTTTGGTTTCAAGTTACATTCATCTCTAGAAATATTCATTTTTCTCAATTGTCTGGTCTCTCAATTAGTCATACTATTCTAGGTGGTCCCAGCGAGTGTGGATAAGTCAAGTTCAACAGTCCTTTCAACTTCTAACTTCCTCAATATAGAGACAGAGTTGTCTCTGTAAAGAGAAGTTTGACTGTAACTGTAAGCACCAAACTTAAAGTAGAAGCAACAAAGGATGTTCAAAGCAAAATGCAGGGTAGCTTGGGCTTGTACTTACCTGTGCCTGCCTCTCAATTTTATCCGCAGGTCTTGGCAAATGCAGAGCATCCTATGATATTAGTGGGTAACACAGTTCTTCAGGGACAGGACGGTACAGCCATCCATCAGATAGCTGCGGACATGTCACTGAAGTTGAAAAAATCTAAGAAAGTTGAAAAAGACTGGAAGGTCCTGAATGTACTGCATAGGGTAAGTCAATGTATTTTAGAGCGGTTTTCAAATGAGTGTCGTAAAACCGAAACTGAAGACTGTGCTAAAATTGTGCTAAAATTATCGGTAGCTAACTTTATCCATGGCCAACATTGTGTTTGAACATTTAAAGGAACATATTAACTTAATTGCATTAAGAGAAAACAAACCTTGACGATTTAATATCGATTTGATGTCAACTCGCTGAAAGAATTTGAAAAGTTTAACCTAATTTTTTCAAGTTGCAATCCATTTCTGTCCGTGCCATCCATAGCAACAGATGACAATAAATAGTTTCAGTGAAGTAATATAGTCTGGTAACAAAACTAGACCATTATTTGTGGGCGTTCATTGATCTGAGGACATGTTTTTGATTTTATTAAAGTGAACTAAAATAGCGTGACTATGCCCCTTTAAGGTTGAAAACAATGAGATTTGACCTACTGACCTTCAACAAATTGTAGTATGGCAATATAAAAGAAAGCAAATAAAAAAAAGAGTTTTGTTAAAACAGTTGACATTTGTTACTGGACATTTGGTTTCTTTTTTCTGTTGCATGTGTACTGAGTCTTTCCTGATTGTGACATTGTACTATTAGGTTGCCAGCCAAGTAGCAGCTCTGGACATTGGGTACAAGCCAGGAATTAGCAAAATGACAGAGAAACCCAAGTTGCTGTTCTTTCTTGGTGCGGTGAGTAACACTCTTAATAGGTCATATTTAATAAACACGTTAGCAGAGTAGACTTCTTTTGTTTGCTGTAATATCATTCCCTGGTGTAAATTCCATACATGTAAGAATCCTTATACTTCGCCCTTGAGGAATCCGGATGTGAGCCTGGTAAAGTATCCTCGTAGATCAGCTTATTTTTAAAATGTTGTTATTTTTTGATCTGGGGGAAGGGGGGGGGGGGCCAAAATAAAACATCAACAATGATCATCCAAAAACAACGAAGAGGGCTTGACTTCCCAATTGACAGACCTTTTGCCTTCTACATGTATAATGATTCTTAAGTGGGCAGGTGGTAAAAACTAAAAATCTCAGCATCCCATCCAGAGGGGGAGGGGGGGGGGGCAGTAGTAATAATCCTAGTTGCTTCATACTGTCAGTAGAAACCAGAGGTAAGCTCTGGCCATGCTTACCGCCTTTTGGCCCTTTTGCGAAAACGTATTGGGAACCATCAATTGACCAGGCCCCAGTTGTTCAAAAGTTGGATAGCGCTATCCACCGGATAAATCTCTATCCACTGGATAACGCAATTGGTTTCCCTAATGCTTATCCACTGGATAGTGATTTATCCGGTGGATAGCGCTATCCAACTTTTGAACAACTGGGGCCAGATGGAAAGATGATATCTGAAGTTTAAGGGAACAGTATGCATGAGAAATGGTCAGGATAGGCCACACTGGGGATAGTTGAAAGAGCACTTGGTGCTGCAGTGGATTGACTCCGTTTTTTTTGTTTTTTTTGGAATGCATACACCACAAAATTGGTGAAACTCATTACCAGGAATAAACCGAAAGCTTAGCACCTTCGTGTTATTTGTCTTTACTCCGAACAGGATGCAGGTCTAGTAAAGCGGGAAGATCTTCCAGAGGACTGCTTTATTGTCTATCAAGGTATGTTTCTTTCTGCATGGTCCTTACATAAATACTGTAAACCAGCTGAAGGTAGTTTTGCCAAAATGTACAGTTGTTTTCTTTTCAGATATCATCAGCGTGGCGTGTCTTACGCCCAAGTGGGCATCCTTGGGAAATATAAGTTATCGGCAGCTTGTTGATAGTTATTAACTTCACATTAGTTCTCTTCAATCTTTTCCAATAGCGACGACGATCAGCATGCTCGAAAAACTCACTGTCAGGAGCTTCTGTGCTTGCATTTTTCTACTCCTTTTTGCATTTCTTTTCCCTCCCTTTTATTCCACAAGCAGAAAGAGTGACTGCCGTGTATATTCTAAACCATATCCTATCCCATTCTATTAAAATTAAAAAAAAATGTTTTTCTTATGAATTATGATAATAAATACCGAACTAGAGCGATGTACTGTCTGATCTTGCTACCATTAGCAATTGCAAAGGAGTGCCGTTTTATTGGTTACGTTAGCAACATCAAAACGTGTTGCTCAGGTTTATGGATGGAAGTTTGGTTGTCGAAGATCCGCCGCGTTCATTTTTTCACAGCGTCATTTTCTTCGCGGTTGTTTACATATCTAATCACGTGACGTGTCCTATTTAGGTCACCATGGCGACCACGGTGCACACATTGCTGACGTCATCCTACCCGGTGCGGCGTACACAGAGAAAACCGCCACGTACGTAAACACAGAGGGGAGGGCCCAGCAAACGAGAAGGGCTGTCACACCACCCGTGTATGCAAGAGATGACTGGAAGATCATTAGAGCGCTCTCAGAGGTGGGTCCGTAGGGACGTATACATCGGAAAGCGAGTACAAAATTGATTTTGACTTTCAAATTTTTCAATCAGTTATAAAGGGTTCCCTGATTATCAGAACAGACATAAGGCACCTTATGAAACCAAACTTGACTCTGGTGATGACTTCCGCTCAGGTTGTCGAACGTCCGGCAGTCAGTGTCACCACGGACATGCAGCCCTTCTCAGGACTACAAACACTTTCCCGGACGATCATACTTTCCCGACATATGATATGACTCCTGGGTTCAAACCATTTATAAAGAATCCAAGGAAGAAAACTAATAGAATAAAAAAACGGCGAGAGCACTGCTAAGCTAGAGCTGACTCTCGTTATTAAAAATGACAACTTTCTTTGCCTACGGATAGGCTGCAGTATAGTATTTGGAAGAAAGAAAGCGAAAGTTAAATTGGGGAAGCAACTTACATTGTGCATGCGCAGAAGCATTCGCCGTAGTGTACCTTATTGCAGGAAGTTGTCGCAACATCAATTTCGCAATTTTGTGATTTAAAAGGTGTCACTAAAAATACGGTTCTTATTTAGTCCGAAGAAACTTTCATCAATTCTCCAAATTCGCAAAAAATTCATGTCAATGTCACTCTCCCAAAACGCGAAATCAGGGTGTCATGAAAATTTCCGTAGAAAGGTATACATTTCTACTGGGCGTGTACGCGGACACAAATGTCATAAATAATTAGTGGTGTTTCTCTTCGTCTATAGATCACTGGTAATGCGCTTCCTTACGATAACTTAGAAGAAATCAGGCGAAGACTCTCCGAAGTCTCTCCGAACTTGACTCGCTATGGTGACGTAGAAGAGGCAAACTTCTTCAACTTGGCTTTGGGTTTGATGAAGGTATGTACGACAAATCAAAATAAGAACCAAACTGTTAAACTAGTTGTTCAAACTACAAACGTTGAACTAAAAAGAAATGGCAAGTTAACAGCAGTTTGGTTTTGTGATTTGACGGATTTTCGCATTTTCTTTCGACTAAAAAAGCTTTTGCATACTGTAGATTGTCCCACTGTTGAGATTCCTCTATTACCGTTCTTAGTTTCGTCTTCTTGTATTCCATTTCAGAGCTCCAAGGCACAGCCCCCGAAGAAACCACTGCAGCCCAGTATTCTGGAACTGAAGGATTTCTACATGACGGACGCCATTAGTCGTGCATCGCAGACCATGGCCAAATGTGTGAACGCTGTGAAGACAATGAACTGAAAGTCTTGGGGAAAAATAAAAGCAACAACTTAAAGTCTTGTAAATAGGCCGTTCATCGAAGCCAGTTTGATGCAACCTAAGCAAAACAGAAGGAATTTAAATTTTTCTGCATTGAAATGGCATCTTCCAGGCCTTTGAGATAAATTTATATTAATTTGTGAGAGTAGTGCAACACCAAACAAAGAGAAACAAAGATATAATGTCAAAGCAAGATTCTGACAGTTCAGTTTGTTGAAGGAAGTCCGGTTTTTGAAGTGTCCTCACTTGAATAATATTATTACTAGTTGAACTAAAAGAAACACAGGCATTAATTGGTTTAAATGGAGTACATTTTCTCATAATTCGGATTAACGGTATTTGGTAATTCATAAACTGGACAACCATCTTTAGACTCAAGAGTATTCTTTCTGTCAGATTATTTTTGTATAGTTCCTGACTTTCGTTTAGTCGAGTGATGTTGACAGAATGTCATAAATACGTTTTAAGTTTATATGAAGGCGCGTGTTGACTTGTTTTGTCAGAGTTCCAAAAGTTATTTTGTTCTCACTTCTTTCCAGCAGATATATATATATATATATATACCTAATTCAATAAAGGTTGCTTTGGGCATTGGGCAATTGCGCATTGGAAAGCTATTGTTTGGCGGTCACTCAACCAAAGCATTGCATTGTGTTCCGTATGCCCAAATGCCCAATTGCCAATGACCAATTGCCAAAGCAACCTTTATTGAATTAGGTATATAATAAACAGGTAACAGTCGATGTTAGCAGTCAAATGAGAGCGAGATTTGAGCCGGTTAAACTCGTCAAAACCACTCGAAAGCTGCTGAGAACGATGGAGGGTTGTAGAACAAACCAGAGCAAAACGTTAAGGAGAAGACTAATATCTACCACATTGTAGCTATGGGAAGTTCCTAATCATCATATCTTGGAAACCCTTCCACGGATAAGTTGGTTGGCCACATTTGTTCCATCCAAGGTTCTCAAGTCACAGCCACATTTAGCAGGTCACGTGACTTGAACAGAAAAAGAAGTTAAAAACTCAAACGGCATAGCGTTTTGGTTAATGAAAACAGTGCCAATGTTTCACGATCATCTAAGACGGAAAACGTGACGTATCGATTTCTCAGTTGAAATTCACATCATTGTACCGTAGTTTTCCTATTCTTTGTAATAAAAGTAATTGCTTACGCGTTATTGTGAAGAAGGCTAAGTTATATACGATTCACGAAAAAAAAAAATCGAAACTCTCTCCCCCCCCGACTTTTAGGGATTTTTCTTTTTGATGCGCGGTTGGAGACCGGCACTAGCTTCGCAAACGCGGCAAAAACCGCTGCTAAACAGCGTATGACAAAATACCATCCACAAAACCCCCTTAGCAACAATGCCAGATCTGAAGTTAAGAGTTCCCCCCCCCCCCAACCTCTCGTTTTTAGGTGGCAGAAGGCAGTGGATTGTGATTTTGACGACAAATGAGTCTGTGTCGAATATTAGATAAGACATAAAACTTCTCGAAGGAAAAAGGAAATATCTGCACGCACACAGGCTACTGTAAGAGGGGAGGAACTTCGGGTGGACATTTCGCAGCAAGTCAAGCGAGCGAGTAAAGAACGCCTGGGTACTAGACTGGGGTGGAGGTAGAGGAAAGTGCAGTCTAAGGATTTCCTCTTGATCATGTTTGGTGCTGGAATTGTGTCCCTCATTCCTTTTACTTTAATTTGCTGGCAGGCGAAGTACGAAAACAAGATAAGAATAGGAGGTTAATTATTCAAACGCGTGCGTAAGCTTTTTTGCCCCGTGCACACGTTGATGTTTGAAAACGGACGATCGTAGATTATTAACGTTTTGAAAAACGTTCTTTTTTATCCAGTAGCGTGACCACAGGACACCCAAGGATAACATTTGAATATTATTAAAAATGGCGTTTCAAAATATAAGACTTTGTATGGGATTTCGAAGCGAACATTTTGAGCAATACATAACCGCAAACTAACTGAATAAAGTTCATGAAACATTACATGATGTTGTTTGCTATCCTTACAACGCATTTTGAGCAATTTTAGGTCTATTTACCTTACTGTGTATTAGTACATGTATAATACATTGACGTCAATGTATTATACACGTACTAACACAGTTAAGTAAATGGACCTAAAATTGCTCAAAATGCTTTGTAAGGATAGCAAACAACACCATGTAATATTTCATGAATTTTATTCAGTTAGTTCGTTGTTATGTATTGCTCAAAATGTACGCTTCGAAATCCCATACAAAGTCTTATATTTTGAAACGCCATTTTTAATGATATTCAAATATTATGCTTGGGCTTCCTATGGCGTGACAAGAAAGAGTTTCGCGCTTCTAGTTTGTTTTCGCTCTCCGATCTATAAAACGGTTGAAAACACTATTTTGTATTGACTTGCAACGATGTTTTTTTATCGTTTCCGAAAACCTCTGTTAACGCGTTGACGAAAGGCGAAACCGTAAACAGTGAGTGACCAGGAGCCCACCTGGTTACGATTTCAAAAGTCTGTTAGAAACTCCTCGTTCTTGTTGCGTTTCCTGTCGCTTAGGGGTGTGCGAAAGTCCTCTGAAGTGTATAAATAAAACCAGTTCAGTTTCGACTATAAACGCCGGAAAAACTAGTTGATCACTACAGTGAGAAACGGGGGCCCTTGAGACATGGCCGAACTCTGAAAGAGCCTGGTAATCGCTTTTAAAGTTCTTGTTGTACATGCAGTGCGACGATAGCATAGGCTACTGGCTCCACGGCTTTGTAGATGCCCCTGCCGAAAACGCATTACACAGGGTCTCTTCATATGAGCCCGATAACCGGGCCCGGTTGTAGCGGGACAAACTTTGTCTTCTAATATGGGAAATTTCAGTCCGGTTTAAGATGAAAAAGGCGCGAAAGGTGAGGTTCAACCCAAAGACAACGAGAATGAGTTCTGCTTCTATGGGCCATTTTGACTTCTAAACAGTCGAACAACTGGCTTACCATCTCTCGAAGAAGTTGCGCAATGGCCGCTACGTTTGAGTAGGTTTTCAAGTGTCCGCTTTAACTCGATACTGCTAAGGCAATGCCGATTAGGATTGCGACCCTTTGAACTACCCGTTATATTTTGAGTTCCTTCTTGGAGAGTTGGATTAAATACTACAAACTCGTTTTAAAGGCTAAATAAAATTTAGTGAAATGAGCGACTCCGTAAAAAGTTGCCATTAAAATTGGTCTATATAAAGCAAAGCGAATCGCCAAAAATCTACTTAATAAAGCAAACAAAGTGCTAAATTAAATAGTTGCTAAATTACTTTACAAAACAAATAGCGAAATTTAGTAGGAACGCGTAAAATAGTAAGCTCACGAGCACCGACGACAATAGTTTAAATGATGCATGCACACCTTCATCCTGGTTTCATTTCTTGGCAAAACTGGGTGGTATGATTACACAGTTTCCTTTAACAGATCAAAGGGACTCTGTCACGAAGATTTTTGCGTTTTTGGGTGAAAAATGTACTGAAATTTAAATTAAGTACCTTTTCTCGTACACAGAATACTCCTAAAACGTCAAGAGAAGGAAATCAAATGATTAATTCAAAGGGAGCACAAACCATAGTCAGTTTCTGGTCATTTTTTCAAGAACCAAAGGAAAAACTTGAAAACATCAGCCTGATGTTGTCATGTTGCAATCCATTTCCATCCTTGTGATCCGCAGCCAAACACACTTAACTGTGGTCTCATAGAACTGGTAGAGTAATCTTAAACGAAACTGAACTAGTATTATTCAGGGGGATTATTGGGTTTCCTCTGATTGGAATATGTCTTTGGGATGTGTCAGTGTCCCTTCAACCGTCACAGCTTGTCATGTTCCAAATTAATAACAACATGGGTATTTTAAAAATGTTACATGATTTATGGTAGTACTCTTTTTAAGGCTTCAAAAATTTCTCTGCGCTAACTTGTAACTGTGAGTATAATGAGTCTTTCCCTTGCATGAGAATTGAGGTGCTTGGTCAGGTCACCACAATGGTTTAATGTCTTGTTACATGCATTATGTACACTGATATGGCTTTTCACCTGTGTGAGTACGGAGGTGCTTGGTCAGATCACCAGACTGGTTAAACGCCTTGTTACATTGTGTACACTGGTATGGCTTACTAGAGCTGACAAGCGTCTTGCATTGCTACATTGTATACTGCTATGGCCTTTCACGAAGGTGCTTGCTCAGATACGAATACTGATTAAGTTATTCCCCTGTGTGAGTACGTACGGAGGTGCCTGATCGCCTTGTTACATTGTGTACCCTCAAATGGCTTTTCACCTCCTGTGTGAGTACGGAGGGGTTGGTGAGTTAACCAGCTAGAGTGGGTAAACGCATTGTTACACTGTTTACACTGATATGGGTCAGTTTTCTTTCGTGTGAGTATGGAGGTGCTTGGTCAGATGACCAGACCGGCTAAACGCCTTGTTGCATTGTGTACACTGATATGGCTTTTCGCCTGTGTGAGTACGGAGGTGCTTGGTCAGATCACCAGACTCGTTAAACGCCTTGCTACATTGTGTACACTGGTATGGCTTTTCACCTGTGTGAGTACGGAGGTGCTTGGTCAGATAGCCAGACCGGCTAAACGCCTTGTTGCATTGTGTACACTGATATGGCTTTTCGCCTGTGTGAGTACGGAGGTGCTTGGTCAGATCACCAGACTCGTTAAACGCCTTGCTACATTGTGTACACTGGTATGGCTTTTCACCTGTGTGAGTACGGAGGTGCTTGGTCAGATAGCCAGACCGGCTAAACGCCTTGTTGCATTGTGTACACTGATATGGCTTTTCACCTGTGTGAGTACGGAGGTGCTTGGTCAGATGAACAGACTGGTTAAACGCCTTGTTGCATTGTGTACACTGGTATGGCTTTTCACCTGTGTGAGTACGGAGGTGCTTGGTCAGATGACCAGACCGGCTAAACGCCTTGTTGCATTGTGTACACTGATATGGCTTTTCACCTGTGTGAGTACGGAGGTGGTTGGTCAGATCACCAGACCAGCTAAACGCCTTGTTGCATTGTGTACACTGATATGGCTTTTCACCTGTGTGAGTACGGAGGTGCTTGGTCAGATCACCAGACTGGTTAAACGCCTTGTTACATTGTGTACACTGATATGGCTTTTCACCTGTGTGAGTACGGAGGTGGTTGGTCAGATTACCAGACTCGGTAAACGCCTTGTTACATTGTGTACACTGATATGGCTTTTTACCGGGGATTTCATGAGCTCGAACATGACTGCTAGTGGTCGTTTTATTCAAAGGTGAAAGCGTACAGATGTGAGCGTCAAGGTCACTGAGTGAGATGAACTGCATTCCACATTTTTCACAGTCCCAACCTGACTTGACTCCAGTCCTGATGGAACAGTAATGCCTCTTGTGTCTCTGTAGGAAGTTTAAGGAGGTGAACATTTTTTTACAGCCCTCACACGTGTATGCCTTCCCTAAGAATGAAAATATATGAACCTTCTTAATTAAAAATGAAACTAAGCATTACGGATTCATTCATTCCTTTTTTCTACAGATGGTGTGTAATAGTTAGCGAACCTGGGAGACAGCCTAACCGAGTGTTGGGTTGGTCTTCTTATGCTAATAGCCAGTTTTTTTCTGTGGTGTTCTTTACTAAATGGAGCAGACACCTAGCTGGATAACGAGCACACACACTGTCCATGTCTTTTATTTGTAGCTGCATATCCCCTATAATAGGTGACGTTTAAAATCATGAAATGTGAACACACAAAAACTGAAAACACCTCTCCTTTCTGAAAATTTAGTACTGAATACGCACTTCAAAGTCAACGCAGGCAAAAGAATTTATTTGACGATCGTATGGGAGATGAGGTGAGGGACTGAAAAGCCCAAACTCGTTGTCTCATGACTTACCTTTCCTTTGTCTCTCTTCATAGTTATTACTGATGACTGATATTCCCAGGTCTTTGGCGTAACTCTCTCCGTACCATACCAAGAGTTCTTTTCCTGGTTGTATAGTCTTGTATGTGCGGTAATAAATCTCGCCTCGAAACTGGAAGGCAACCAAGTTCTGCTCATCCTCACATCGAGAGCAATTCACAAAACGCATCCAGTTACTGTGGGATTCATCCCGGCCATCTAAGAAGTGGCTGAACGTCCCGTCTTTTACTATCTGCAAAAGTGAAAATAGTGTTTTTTAACCTATGGCTTGCTCAGTTGGGGAAAAGCGAAAGCACTAAACGGTATTAAAGAAATTTCAGCAAAACAGCGTGCTATTACACAACATTCAAAACACCAATGTTTTGAGATACAGTCACGTTTAATCAGAAAAACTAAAATTGTTTTTCCAGCTAATTCTGAAAGGTTTTGCAAACATTCTTCCAAAACTACCTAAAAAAGATCATCTTTATAAAGCAAACCGGGGTGTTGTATAATAAATCAGGCCACGGTTGTTCAAGAGTTGGATAGCACTATCCACCGGACAAATCTCTATCCAGTGGATAACACAATTGGTTTCCCTAACACTTATCCACTAGAAAGTGATTTATCCGTTGGATAGCGCTATCCAATTTTGAACAACTGGGGCCAGAAGTTTTTCTGTGTTCGTCAGTCCTTCAGAAACTGGCTCGGCACAGCCAAACACTTATATGCACAAGAGCTATATACAAAACCGTCGGTGAAAACTAAATATTAAGGGAAACTATACCTCACCTCCCACATGTAGCTCGTGTTTGTTTCATTTGTAATGTGCTCCCATCCTGTCTTTTTTCCCTTGTAGGGACCAAAACGTACTCCTTTTTGGATCTGAGAGTTGCTGAACACACCCAAACCGGCTCCCGGAATTGATGACTGACTGATTGTAAGAATTGGAGGTAGCGAAGCTACTGCTGCCGTCATGTTAGCGTTTTCGACTTCATATCTATCTTCTATAACCTGCAATGGGCCATGTACGGGGCAATCACCGTAATGGAGATCTTGACATTCTTCACAGACTGAAACAGAACAAGTGGAAGAAAACACAAACAAAAGATTTTAATTACAGCAAAATGTCATTCACAGCAAAAAGATGAGAAATAGATTCGTTTGTTATTGTTATTACTGTAATTTGATTGGAGTTTGGAAGGGTGTTTATGAGAAAGCCACCATCCCACTCTCAGAGCCAGAGAAAAGACTTGATTTGCCGAATGAACCTAAGCACCCGGCCCTCGTTCCCCAGGTTTCTTCCCCTTCCCTCTTTCTTCTCCCCCCCCCCCCCCTCTCAAACCATGAAAATATCAGCAGTTCAACTTAGATTTACAAAGAACTCAGCTTTAAGATTGACATTACCCGGACACTAATAACAAAGAAAAACTACTCGTAGTTCAACTTACAAATGTAGTGGTCATCATCTGGTACTTCAGCCTCACAGTAACAGTACTTTTTTCCACGTGTTGTATAATGAATCTGCTGTTTCTGGGGGCGTTCTTTCTTGGCATTCTTTGTCCTTTTCTTTTTCTTTTCAAATACTGAGAATTCATCCTCAGATATGAATTCCAGTTCTTCTCCCAGTCGACCGAGCTCGTCAAACGCACTTGAGTTATTGTCTTCGTTTTCGTCCTGCAAAAGTGAGGAGTAAAGACTGGAATTTTGTACCTTGAACTGATACGGCTGATTCTACTTGTCAAAAACTGTATTTTTGCAATAAGAATACCATATTTACTCGAGTAAACACCGCGGCGCTTTTTAAATTTTTAGCGTTTCAGATGCGGCGCTTATTCGGGGGCGGCGCTATCATAATATTTGTAAACGATAACAAGCAAATGTTAAAGTGTACCTAACCCCAAAATATTTTTTCCGCAAAAATAAATCTTTGCAACTGTTCGAAAAGCATTGCGCCTTTTTTATGAAATCCCTCTCTGTCTTGACTTTTTACAGGCTGTAAAAGTTACGAAATCTAGCCATCATCTGTTACACGACCGAGCTAGAGAGGGGCATTGGTCTACTCCTGATTTGACATCACAAACTGATTTGCTTAAGTCTTTATAAACATGCATGCAAAGCAGTCCGTGACGTCAAATCAGGAATAGACCCATGCCCCTTCTAACTCGGTCGTGCGACAAATGATGCTTAGTTTTTCGTAAGTTTTGAAGCCCATAAAAAGTCAAAAACTGCAAATAATGGCGAAATGTTTTTAAAATAGGTGCAAAGTTTTATATTAGCGCAAAAATTTTTTTTGGCGTTAGGTGCACTTTAACAAAGAAAAATAATGAAATGTACCCACTTCGAACTGAAAAAGGTGATAATACAGGAGAATAAATTTCGGAGGCTGGTTCAGATTGACTTGTACCGTACTTGTTTATTAGTTTGGCTCCTCCAACGTTGATTCAGTCTGATGATGCTTCGATTAGGCGCCGCATTGTTGTAAATGAATGCGGCGCTTATTCGAGGGCGGCGCTCTTTAATATTTTCGCTCTCATATGCGGCGCTTAATTGAGGGCGGCGCTTAATCGGAGGCGGCGCTTAATCGAGTAAATACTGTATAGAAGTAAATAAATGTTTCATCTCATTTATACATTGAATGCCTTGAATGAAGTTATCTACTTGGGGCCTGCATGGCCGAAAATGAGAAAGAGAAGCTGGAGCATGGTTATCTCACACGCAGATATTTAAAATATATTACCTCCACTTTATTAGTCTCATTCGTTCTTTTCAGGGAAGGAACAATCTGAGGTTTTGGTCGAAAATCTGAAAGAAACAACAGGAGTCACTTCTGCCGTCGTCATAATTGCAAGGAGCGAGACATGCATTAGTAAAAAGATGTAAGATGTTGATTCATAACTGAAGGCCTTCGTTGTAGTGCGGATCACCCAAAGGGTGTATGTTACGATGTAAGAAATAAATATTTTTCTGCAATAGACATATTCGCCTAATGAAATGCTTTAAAAATTATTCATTGTATACTCTTCACGTTTTTAAGCTGAGCGGTGGAATCTTTTTTGAAGCTACCTGGAATGAATCTCTTGATCATTTTATTTCGTTTTCTAACTTCTTCTGATCCTGGAACCCAATCTTCATCGCTGTCATCACTACTCTCGCTTGAACCTTCACTCCCTTCGTTGACAGACAGAGTCTTGCGCTTTTTAGCGGGAGGTTTACGCGTTCGAATAGGGAGTCCAGCTGGAACGGCAGGAACAGGAAGTCCTGTCAAAGAAAATAAAACGAATAATTGGATTGGAGCGAATTTGTTGATAGGGAACTTGAGATTTCATCACGAGTCCGAGTTTTCAATTCTTGTTTGCAGGCTTTGCAGGCTTTACATTATCACATCACAAGCCAAAAAGCAAAACGGAGTAATAAGGTCTCTGGAAACGTCACTGGTTTGAAATTCAAAAGCCGTACTCGTACCAAATCTCGTACTCGTCCAATATAACAACAACAACAACAACAACAATATAATAAAGTATTCCCATATGTATACATGGCATTAAACTAATTAATGAATCGTTCTTTATTGTGTATCATGTATTGATTATTTAGGATAGCTTTGTTTGTGTACTCAACATAGAATCATAAATAAAAGGAGCGTGCAGTGCTTCTGCAAATAAATGGATCAAAGTTGTTAACAAAGATAATTTTTAATTCATTAAAGTGGACATGTCTATCTATTATTTCACTTACTTCGGATAACGTAATAAGTACAAGAGAAGAACACAAGGGGCCAGTTTCGATTCTTAGATTATGATTCCCCAGGAAGAATTATTATTATTATTATTATTATTATTATTTATGAAGAGGATTCTTAACAAGATCTTAAGAGTCAATTTTGTGGTAATCCCTTTAAATAGAGAATAAAATTTAAAATTTAACTTTTTTAAAAAAAAATAAATTTACTAATTTTAGCTCCTGATCGTTCAGCGCTTTGTTGATATTTTGGTGAATACGGGAAATTATATCATGAGACTTTTCCATATCCACATCAGAAATTTTGATATAAAGGTCGCTAATAAAGAATTTACAGTGAAACCTCGATATAACGTAGTGCTAAGGGATGTCAAAATGTGTTCGTTATAAGGGGGGTCGGTATTTCGAGTTCTTTTCGATACTTTTTGCCACTACTGGGCTGAAGAATGTCGTTCGTTATATCGGGGTCTTCATTATAAAGGGCTTTGCTGTATCGGTGTTCCTCTGTATTAGGGGTATTAGTAAGGCATGGTACAAAGTAAGTTACATTAAGGACGGTGCCTCCTTTTGTTACTGCGCATACGTTCTGCGCATCTCGGGATATTCGGTTTTCTTAAGGAATTTGTCCCCCAATACAACAATATTTTTGCGCGGTTTAAGACTATGTGGAAAAAGCAGATCTTAGCAGGGGCTATCAGAATTCAAAAAGAAAATTGGGGCTAACCACACATTATTCAGAGATAATTGAGCTTAAATTTGGAAAGAAATTGTCATACATTCTTTGCATTTTAACGCTTTTTTAGAGTTATTTTTGCTTAATTATCTCGGAAAATTGCGGGGTCACGCACATTTTTCTTTTTGAATTTTAAGGGCCCATTACAGTATCTTTGAGGCCGTTGCTAGGGAAAAATGAGTTTGCTGTAACTCAACACATGTATGCTTTCATTGGACCAAATTTGGACAACATTCATTGAGGGCAAGTATGGTTCAGTTTATGACGTCATCGGACCACGCCCCATGTCACGTGATCAGAAACAGAAAAATGCGTTTTTACATCAAGACTTACCTTTTTGTCCATAATTTCTTGTACCGTACCATTTCATGAGCCGTCTTGAGGAAATTTAAGCACGCGTTTTGGTTTACGAAGAAAAATAAACAAATAAGAATGAAAAATGTGCTTCTTTGACCACTCTTTTGGGTATAATTTTTTTGTTTTTTGTTTTTTCGCAAAAAGGATGCTTAAATTTCGAGAAAAAAAGATGTTTTTTCGAATTCTTTTAAAATGCAGCAGCTACGTTTACTTCTCGACGAGAAAAGTACATTTTTCGCGGCACCGGAAGTGACGCTACTTTTTTCAATGGCCAGGTGCCTAAGCGTTAAGTGGCTAGGTCGCTAAGGCGATAATTTTCCCATTCTTGGCTTCGTGGACGGTAGCTGAGCTGAGCTGAGCTGAGCTGTTGTTGGAATAATGGCCACGAGTCAGATAAAAGCCGTCGAACTGGATGTGTAATGATGATTGGTTTTTCCGTTGGATTGCTTCAGTTCTCGCTTCTTTCACGCTCCAGTCGTCGATCTGTTTTACAAACGGCGTAAGCCATTCAACAATGTGGATCCACCGAGTCGAATTAACTTGGTCCAGACTTAGAGTCCAGAGAATTTTATGATAATCTTTGAAATACTACCCACTGACAAGGAATGAAAGAGCAACGATTACTTTACGTATTGCAGACCTTGGACGAGTTGTGGCTTTCACGACAGAGGTATCACTCTTCAAGCTGAATTTCTGTCCACATCGACTGCACTCGAACTCAAACTCTTCAACTGTGTTTGTTTTACCGAACAAAATTCGTATTTCTCAGTCCTTTCTACAGTCACAGTCTTTTAGATCGCTTAAATTACTTTTTGCTAATTTCTGAAGTGATGTTGTTAGCAGACGTTGCCCATCAGATGTATCGAGCTCACCATTATTTGTCAGGTATTCTATCGTGTGCTTTAATAATAGCATTGTCAATGTGGGCATGAAATTCGCGCGATAGAGCTGCTTTCAAGGACAATTTACAAGCTTCCTTTCTTGCTGTATGCTGCTCCACGCTGTCTTGCGACAGTGGCTGCAAGTCAGTGGCCTCGAGAGCTTTGTTTCTTGAAGAGCTGTCTAAACACTGGAGTTGTTCAGGTTCGGAAGGACAGTTCACAGGTTCGCACATCGATTACAGTTTTCTAGCAAGCGACGTCAGGTAGTTTGGGAGCAGTCGAAGTCACGGCCGCGGACACAGGGATTTCTTTATGGGTTCGGGATGATGGCACAGTACTTATTTCGGTTTGCCTCCGCATCACTGACATTTCTATCCCCGACCTGACACTGAAAATCTTTGAATGTCGGCTTTTCGCGATCTGCATTTCCCCATCGACTTGCAGCCATCGTTGCACTTTCTGTTTACGTGCGTACGTGGATAGCTTCGAGCTCATTTTCAACTGAAACACCCAGTTTAAGAAATAAAGGCACAACTCACCTGTTGTAAACGTAAAGCAGAAAATTAAACTCAATTTAAGAAGTAAACAAAAAAGTTTCTTTTGTGTTTGTCGCAACGAAATAAAAAAAATTATTGGCGACTTGAACCGGCGACGGGCCGGCGCCGGGAGGCCAGAAAGCGCGCGAAAAATTTGCGGACGACCGGAAGTAAAATTGCACGTGCATGGCAACCGCGTATCATAGCAACGAGATACTTTAATGGGCCCTTAATAACCCTTGCTAAGATTTACTTTTTCCCCAAAGTCATAACCTTTGCAAAAATACGTCTCTATTAGGAGGCACCGTCCTTAAACGAGGGTAGTGTCCCACTGCCCCGGAATGCTCTGCGAACCTAACAGTTTTTAAAGCATGTTTCAGATGAGATTTCGTCCTACGCCAGTTACTAAATGAAACCAGTTTGAACGTAACAGATATTGTAATTTTATAAAGGGTGAAGAAAAAGAAAAAATCTGGAAATAATGCATGGTTCAATTCTACCTGTAACCATGCCCCCCCCGGGCATACCCCCGGGGATTTGCAATTTTCTTCTCATTTGGCGGTCTATTCCCCACCCCCGGGCACGCAGAAAGAGACAATTCCCCACCCCCGGGACTCCTCATCGACCACAAATACGTTGTTTTGTGTACAAAGCATAGATTTCCGTACAACAGAAAAACCAGACGTTTTGATAAGAACTAAAACGCTTTTCTAGAGTTTCCTGAACGAAGGACACTACATGTATAATGTAATAAAAACATGAACACTATATTTGAAAAAGAAAACTGAAGAAAAACCTCTAACCGCACTGGCATACGGCTAGCAGGTAAAGAAATGGTCCTCGCCACGTGATTTATTCTAAATCTAGCACATACGCACAAGAGGCCCGTGAACAAATTGCTGGCAGCATTTTAAAGGAGTTCTTCTTAGCTTGTTTCATAAGAATGAACACTGGACTGAGAACTCTGTTTAATATAAAGCCGTGCATCCGTTTTCATATAGAGTCTATTTAAGTCGTCTTAGTATATACATAAATACGCCGAAGAAATATTTCTTTGTTTGTGACGAATGCCATCCATTCGAGTACGCATCAAACGCACATTCGTTTTCTAGTAACAATTTAAAATAAAAGTACCTTCGAATACAGACTTTAATTTTGAGAGATTATTCTTCTCTAACCCGCAGTCTGCTGCAAATTCTAGCGATTCTCACTGGAAATAGGCAGTCTTTTCCACGCGGTCCGGCGTCGACCGAGAAGTGACGCACTTCACAAGAACAACAAGAAGTTATTTTCGATTTGCCCCGCCCCCCTCCCCCCGGGACAAGACGGCTTCAAACAATTCCCCACCCCCGGGACCGAAGGGCTGGACTTGTCCCCGGGGTTGCCCGGGGGGGGATGGTAACAGGTAAAATTGAACCATGCATAATAGTATACTTAACAATTATCCTGCGAAATCGCGCGGAATATCACCTGATACTTAGCCGACGAGGCCGTAGGCCGAGTTGGCTAAATCAGGGGATATTCCGCAAGATTGAGCAGGATAATTGTTTTATTATTCAACAAATTCCCATCGACTACCATTTTCAGAACGAGAAAAACTACGGCTCTATGATAAAAACGCTAAAAGCTAGCAACACATAAAGCTTAATAAAAATCAAAACAGAACTTCAAGAAATCGAAGTTTACTACCGTTCACTTAAAAAGACTTATTTACAAACTCATGTTTGGAAATGACAAGACAAAGGAAAAAATATTGCTACCTTACCGAGAATAAGTCTTCTTCCTGTGAATTAAAATCTTTTCAACTTTAGTCTTTACAACTTTCCGTGAGCAAGTGTGCTGCTTCTTTCGCAATAGCATTTTCTTGGTTGAGTTCTCACTATGAAAATTCCAAGTCAACCGCTGGATATCTTTGTGAGCTGAAGCACATACTTGTTGACATTTTGAGAGCATTTAATCGTGGAAAGTTTCTTCCAGAGAGTTAAAATTTACGGAGAACACTGCTAAAACTGCTTCGCTTTTCAAAATGGCCGCCAAACAAGCAATGAAAGAAAATCTGCAGTGCACTTCCAAATATGGTCATTTACGTATATCGCAGGATATCTGTCATGTAGGATGACAGATATTGAGGGCTTCCTTGCCATATATGGGCATAGTGACAATTTGTTGAATAATAAAATATGATATGCAGTATATATGTGGTGACGGACGTATTCACGATGGCAGCGAAAGTGTTTACGTTGTTCGATGTTGTGTTTTTTATTTTTGTTAAAGCTTCATCCCGTAATTTTCTGCTAGTAAGTCTAGAGTGGCCACTTTTGGTCAATTTTTTATTCTAAAGAATTGCTTAGATCTTTCTGCTGTATCCCCGGACGTCAACTTGTCCATAGTAAAAAGTTATCAAAAAAGACAAGAAACGACAAGCATATTAATGGATGAAAGGCAAGCCAGGGCTTGCTATAGGCCCAGCAAGCATATTTTAAATCCTAATTGCTGATTTGTAAGTACTTACCCAGACTTTTCAAGAATTCGTGGTTTCTTTTGATATTTCTGAGTCGCAATAGCTCGTACTCCGACAAAGAATTGTCCGCCATCTAGACTTGCCTCTACTCAGCGCTACCTGGAAAGTTATGAACAAAAATAAATGTTAAGTGTCAATATTTAAGAAGTGTTATTAAAAAAAGACTAACTACAAAAAGCTATTTAAGACTCTCAGTTTTGCACAAATTTGGCTCGTCCAAACTACAAAGCCGGATACTTCAATAACTGCATGCACTGAATTGAACCAGTTTAGCTAGAGTTCAAGCGTCTTTAACCAATATCATACAAACTTACTTCTCCGGTTATTTAAAAAAATCTATTTTCTGGTTTTCTAAACTTTTTTCCAGTTTAATTAACAGTTGTGGTGAACTAAGGATAAAAATTATGTAGCTCGAACTAAAAGTGATTTTAATAGAGGCTTAAGACTTAGCTGTCGATTCCAACGTCGGGAAATCTTCCAAAAGTCACAAAGCTAGTTGAATTTCAAATATATTTTACTTGTCAACAGGATTATGAATCAGAAAAAACACTCCAATTTTGAAAAAAAAATTATCGAAGAGTGTCTGAAGATAGCTAAAACGCAGCGAAGAGAAAAATTTTCCAACTTGAAGCAGGCAAAATTTGTTTACTCGGACTACGCGATACGGCGTCATTTTCAAAGCACCTGATTGGTTCGTGACTCGACAGCGGAAGAAAAGCGCGGGAAAATAAAACGCGGCCTGCCATGCGACATTTTTCCCCTTCTAGAATAGGGTAGGGTATCTGTAGCATAGATTGCCGTATTTTGTCTATCCTGAATTGTCTTCTATTCTATGAAAGCGCAAATTGCTATTTTGTCTAAAAAAAGTGATTATGGATGGATTAACTCTTTGAGGAAATGCGTAACACAATGTTCTAAGGCAAGCAGGAAAGAGAGTCGCTCAAATTTTGAACTCTCGCCCTCTCGTTTGGTGCGCTGTCAAGTCGAGTCAAGGTGTTTGAGTCAACTGAAATCTTATGGACTCTTGTAGAGCGTTCTCGTCAACTCCTATTCTACGCAAAATTGGAAATTAAAGTTTAAGAAAATTTCCAACTATGCTACACGTTATCCATAATTATCAGAACATTTCCAAATCGTGAAAACAAAAGATCAGATATAGGTCCGAGATTTTTTTCAGTAATTAGTGATACAACTTTTCTATTATCTATGTTTTTAACTTCTTTTAAAGTTCGAAAAACTTCTCCAATTTTACGCTTTTTTTTCATCAAGGATGCGGATGTTTTTGCGCGTGCATAAAATTACTTCAAATGAGAACAATAGTTGATTGTATTGCGTCACAGGTATCAGACGCAAGGCTGTCGTAGCCTTGCTGATTTAAGATTTATCACTTCTGCTTTTCGGACGCTTTCCCCGATGTAGTCCTTAAATTTACGTCTTGCCTGGCAACTGGGCAGTTGCCAATAATTTGTTTCATAATGTCAATTTCTTTCGAAGCAAACTGATCAAAATCAGTTTGACGTCTGGCTTTTCCAGAAACATGGTGTCCGGCCGGAAAGGGATAAACGACACACGCTGTAAAGCGTGTGGTTTAATACAACCATGTCCGTGCGACGCAGAGAGAAGCATACATGAGATGGTGCCGAAGGACAAGGGACTTGATGAACCGATTATCATCATTAACAACAGGAGACAATCAGTGAGAAGACATTCGTATCCTGCACTGGGTAAGATGTAGACATGCGCAATTGTCCACACGTGACAAGCTACATTCGTATCTTGAAAACTGATTGAAAACCAGCAGATTTACAAGTTCGGGTGCGACCAAACAGGCGATATTTTGTACAGGCGCCTAAGGTTTGTAACTGATAACGGCGTTCGTTTCCCTGCACGCCATAGAACGTTACTCTCGTGAGGCAACTCTTGTAACCGCACATTCCACAAGGACATACAAAACCGGAACTTCGAGCTCAGATTGGTTGATCGTGTTGTTTGTGTCTGTTGTGATTAGTCAGTTATTACTTTGATTTTGGTCAACCACACTCAATTGAAACCTGTTGTATAATTTTTCTTATTTTGGAATGATTTTTAGGCCTCCATGACAAAGGAGAACAAGGTGAGGCACGGGGACGTCCATCGTGTGACCAACAATCCACCGTAGAAACTTTAACAAGGCACGCCGATCTCCAAGCAAGGCTAGCCTCTGCTCCCAAAAGCGGGAAAGCGGTGTCCTTCGTCAAGGACATTTTTGCAGCCAATCCGGACAACAAGATGGCGCTTAAGCTGTTTGGAAATAAAGCCGCTGTACTCATTGAGCAGCGCCGGCAGGCTCAAAAGGGCAAGGGTGTGATCCATCCGTTCAGTACCTTTCGCTGGTATTGGGACATTCTACTCATCGCCTTTATCTCCATGCACGTGATTCTTCTACCGGTCAGCATATCGTTTTTAAGTGACGATCTATCGCTTCACTGGCTAATCTTAAACGGAATTTCAGATTTCATTTTTATTGTTGACATTTGTTTGAATTTTAAAACCGGAATTGTAGATCCCAATAATCAAGAAGAAATAATATTGGACAAGAAAATTATATCCCGGAAGTACTTACGAGGCTGGTTTATCATCGATTTGTTGTCGTCTCTTCCGTTTGACTATGCGTACTTCATTGCTTCTTCGTCTTCCGCTCAGCAAACGCTGATCAAGGCATCGCGGGCACTTCGCATCCTCAAACTGGCCAAGTTGTTAAGTCTTCTGCGGCTTCTTAGGGTTTCAAGACTGGTGAGGTATATTAAAAGATTTGAAGAGGTAGGCATGGTCATAAATCAACTATGCACAACTATTTGTAGATTCACAACGTTGGCCTCATTGGGGGGAACCAAAATAGATGAAACTTCCTAAGAAGTCTATGCGTCGGCACATGAATAGGGCATTTTTACAACGGCGTCACCTTTGACAAGTGATACAAACACAAGAACTCATTTCGTTTTTCCTTTCTTAAATTTTGGAATTCCCAAGGAGGTTTCAATAAGTAAAGCCCCACCGACATCAGAAAACAACGACATGAAGGATTCAGGGGTGATATGAAGCCGTATTGAAAATGACCTATTGGCTTTTTCCCGTGTTGATGTTGTTTTTGAAATGATTTCAAAGCGTCTCTTCACTGGAAACGTCCGCGCTCAAATAAAACAAACAAAAAAGGTAATTGTGGAGGAGGTCTAATTAGGTACCCACCAGCTAAAAGCGCCAGAAAATTAAAATGTTTAAAGTGTTTATAAGGTTACTAGAGCGTCAATGTCCTTTCTTTTTCTTTTTAGTTGCTTAACATCGCCGCTGGCCAACTTCGCATCTTGAAGCTGATCGGTTCCATGTTGTTGTTATCTCACTGGAATGGTTGTGTTCAGTTTCTCGTTCCTTATCTGCAGGAATTTCCAGAAAACAGTTGGGTTGTTATCAACATGTTACAGGTAGTTAATTATGCCACTGACAGACTGACTTTTGTCAGTTTTGGAATGCTATCAACGGCAGAAGTCTAAATCTTTCAAAACTGAAACAGCAATCAATCTTTCTTCTTTTTCTCTCTCTTCTAACTTCTCAGTTTCTCGAGGAACATGTGTCTGAGACCATAGTTTCAGTAAACGGCGTCAGTGTTTTTTCAACGCCACAACAGGAATACATGCATTGAGGGGGTATGGGGGGGGGGGGGGGCAGATCATGGCTTACGGCTCACAGCTGCTCAGCATATCAAGTTCCACAAGAAAAAAAAACATACATTTGAATTTTACGCTCGTGAAATGAATATCGCTATTCACGGCTTACGAAAATACTCTATACTCCTCCCCCCCCCCCCCCCCCCTCTGCACTGGGATTTGAGAATGACCAAATGTGGACCCACATGCATCTTACTAGTTAGATTTATATCCTTTGTTCTCCTAGGATAAGCCTCCCGCCGAACAGTACAGCTGGGCTCTGTTCAACGCCATGTCGCACATGCTGTGCATTGGCTACGGTCGGTACCCGCCCCAGACCCTCACTGAACTCTGGCTGACGCTGTGCAGTATGACAATAGGCGCCACTTTCTATGCTGTGTTTATTGGCATTATGTCCGGTTTGATCATGTCAATTGATTCATCCGGACGGCTCTACAATGAAAAGGTAACCTGCCAAAATATCGAAAGTAGGACTGGACTGCATCAGTGTGCCCCTCTAGGATAGGGCTGTGGATGGAAAATTGTCAGTAACATTCCCAACGACGACAAAAGACGAAAAAGAATGGCCTTTTCAAAACTGGCTGCAAAAATTACAAAAAAAAAAACATTATTGCAAACCAATTAATACAATGAGTACCTTAGAAATGGACCAGACCGTAGGCTTCACAGCGGTCAAACGCAAAAGACACCGCACTTCCGGTTTTTCAGAGCCTTAAAGTTTGAATCAGTTCAGACTTTTACGAGCGCGAAGTTCGTAAGAAAACGATACATAAAATGTCCCATAAACAAAATTTCGCACCGATAAAACTTTTGGATGCCAGTTACTTCATTCTGAACACATGCTCGAAGTAAAAAGCTTAAGTAAGGTGAACGTTTATTCGTTTGTCTCACGATGGAATCGCTTAGAGTTGTTGATCGCGACCTTTCGACTGCAATACTGCTAGTCTTCATCAGGCGATGAGGTCGATTGTTTACGTGTCGCTATTTGTAGCATGATGGTTCGCTGCCATTGGTGCATTTGGATCCTCATTATTATTTCGACTATTAGATGTTGTTCCCTCACAGGTCCGCTTTGTGGTTGATCGGCTGTTGTACTTTCTGATCGTAGGTATCCAAGCTTCAGGAATTTCGATTCCGCTATCTCTATTGATGTTATTAGGATGAAGTCTTATATGGATAGCCTCTTTGACCCTACGTGTGTACCAGTGAGGGTCACGATCAATTTGTCTGTAATTTTTGGGTAAAATTATGGCGGGAACTGCGCACGCGTCGTGCGTTTGACCGCTGTGAGACCGTGGGTTTGCGTGGGGACGCGGTCAGCAGTTATTCAGTCATAATAGTGGCTTTTGCTTATTAAGACATTAATGTCTAGGTCCCGTGTAAGGGAGGACTTGAAGCATTCAACAGATGTAGCAATCCGAATATGAGAGGGTATATGGTCCCACTCTGGGACCTAGGCAAAGGTCTCAGTAACATCAGTACGACCCACCGCTAGCATGCACTTTAAAATATCCATTCTAGCACCTTGTGTTACGTTGGCCCCTTGTTTTATGTTTTCAGCTAAGTCAAGTGAAAGAGTATATGCGTTACCGGAAGCTTCCGTTACGTCTTCGCTTGAAAGTGGAAGAATATTACGAGCATCGCTTTCACCACAAACTGTTTGACGAGGATATCATACTCAACGAGCTCTCCAAGGCACTCAAAGAGGTAAAGAATTAACTAGAGAAACTCCATTTGTATCTTTTATCATCCCCACAAATTTGCTTTATCACTTTTTTTTTACGTTCCAGGAAATCTTGGTGCACAATGTGAGTCCACTGCTTCACACGGTACCGTTTTTCAGTAACGCCAGCCGTGAGTTCCTCGCAGACATCGTCAGCAAGCTCAGATTTGAAGTGTATTTACCCGGTGAATACATCTGCAAAACTGGGCGCAAAGGGGACAAAATGTACTTTATCCAAAGAGGAATTGTCGACGTGCTCACAAGAGATGGCATCCTAGCAACCAGTCTTGGTGATGGGTCTCACTTTGGCGGTAAGGCGGGACTTCACCATAGAACGAAGTATTACTGAATTCATCTTACATGCTGCTATACAGGATTTGCCTTGTTAGTTCTGAGAATTTAGACTCATTAAAGTATAAGACTAATAAATTTCTTTGTTTTGTTAACACCCTTTGGTTTCGTAAAGATATTGCGACTCCAATTAAAGATAACAGATTTATGCTCTTTATTTATTCCTTATTTTCTAGAAATATGTCTTTTGACGAGGGAAGCGCGCCGAGTGGCCTCGGTACGAGCCGCGACTCTTTGTAACCTGTACTCGTTGTGCTCGCCGCATTTCCATGAGGTACTTTTGGAGTATCCTGACATGAAGATAATGTTGGAGGAGGTCGCAAAAGAGAGGCTCTCTCGCATAGGACTGCAGCCAAACTTATTCGAGCCTCTAACAGGGGAGGGTAGTATGGCGGGAAGGTGGGTAATTCCAACTCCTGTGTTGCTTTGGCAATCCACAATGAATACCAATCCACTATCCATTACTAATCTCAACTTACAGCTTGAAAGTAGCCAAAGGTATAAAATTGGGGCACATACACAAAAAAGAATCAACATCGTTCGGCCTTTTAACTGCAAGGTTTGAACTTCCACCTGGGGTTAGCATTTGTCTTAGAAACGTCCTTGGGTCGTTTCCTTCTTCCGTAGGACGGCTTTTGAAGAAGAAGACGAAGACAGATCTGGTTCATCCGCCAAGCCAAAGGATAGCCAAGGAAACAAAGCTAAAAGGCCTGACACAAAACCAAAGCCTCTGCCTCGCTCGCTCTCTCCAATTGAACAAGAACCTTCAACTTCCACCAAAAGTTCAACTGTAATAGAGGCAGACCAATCTACTGCTTCATCGAAAGTGAAGACCCCTCGAGTCAGCAGCCCAATCGCCAAGGAACGAGGCAAGGGTGCTCCTTTCTTAACCAAAGCGTTTTTCAACACCGTTGCACCGGGATTAGCATCATTTGCGCAAACGCAGAAGTCTGAACTCGATATTGTTGTGGAGGAGGATGAAATAGAAGAAGAAGACCCGGATGTGATCGCAATGATGGCTGACTTTTAAGAATCCGGATGTCCCGAGCTTAACTATATCAAAACACTCCCATTTGTTTGTTAATTTTACTGGAGACTCTGAAACTACTTGTTTCGAGTCTCCTTGTTTCGTAACAAAGCAATGGCTTTTTAAAAATCTTTTTAACTCTATCATGATTCTTCATCTATTTTATGTTCAGTTTTGTACAATAGTTTTGCCGCACCTGTGTAGATCACCGCGGACACGAAATTGTACGTTTTAAGTTTAATATTGTTTTTTTTAATTTATATAATCCTCAACATTCAGTTACCTTGAGAAAAGCAGTTATTTATTTAGTGTGTAAGCAGACCAACACAAGAAACCGTTGGCATTTATTTATTCGTTGGCTCAACTACCAATCCAACACATTTTATACCACAAGCTTATTGCGACCATTTTTAAAGAGCAAAATGCTGAAAAAGTTGATAAGTTGATATTAAAAAAATAAATAAATAAAAGTTCTTTCCAACTTCTATTTTGAAGCTTACATTTATCAGAAGTGATTGCTGTTGACGAAATCAACAACTCAATTTCTCTATCCTTATTCATGTATTCATTACTAACGTAGTCAAAGCGCGCGATTTTATTGCTAACAAATACATTGTGGAAAATTCTAAAAACGCTTGTTTTTCAATAAAACGCAATGACCGCTTGTGTGTGTTTTTACCTTATTGTTAAGGTTTTTCTGATCCACATAGCCAACGTTTTTATCTGTATGATGCGATGTAGATTAATTACTTCTTATTAAACGAGCGCGAGGGCCGCACTGTGAGAATATTGCCCGAGGTCTTTCTGGTACGGACTGAACGAAGCGAGGTCCGTACATGAAAAGACTAAGGGCGATATTGTCCCAGTACAGTCCCGAGCTAGTGAGAGTAAAAAAGAAGTTTATTATATGGCTGTTCCTGACACCTAGCTACTTGACAAGTGAGCCGTGGGGGATTGGGATGAATGAAACAGTTCACCGGAAAGAATTCAAAACTCAGCAGTTTTCTTTCACACCAAAAACTTTATATCGCACAAGAAAAAGTAAAAACTTTCAAAGAAACTGTCTCTTTTCATCTATAGCTTTAAATCATTGGAACTTTTTTAATCAAATGAACTTTTACATTTTGTATATTCCCACTTTACCAGCCGGGCGTTAACATCGTTCGTAATGGGCATTACGGTAAAATCCGGCCCCGAGTATTGGCCAATCACAGCGCGTGTTATAAATTTACAAGCTCTAGCCACATAATAATACTAGTTCTTCACCCCTGACTGGAATGCTAGTCCATGGGAGGGGCCCATCTCCCATCAATTTCGTTACATTTCGCTAATGGTTTCTTTGTACCAGTTTCCGACAGGTGGGAGGATAGAATTCAGTATCCAGTATGCAGTTTCTTGTTTACGGAAACGAAAACGACAAGAGGAGAGTGGCTAGGCAACAAGATCCTCTTTACCCTTAATGTTCCTGTGGTTGTTTACCATTTACAGGGGTAACCGGTTGGTCTACGGTTGGTGCAAATTTTAAAAACCTCCCGAATGTCGGGAAATTCCGTTCGAGATTTCCATGTACCATTTGTGCAATTCACTCTCATTTACAGAGTCTGGAACTAGTTTGACTATTGGCGCAGAACCTGGAACTGGCAGAAAAAAGTAAATGGAACACAATTTTTTCGTTTGGATATTCCGGTTGGGAAATCTGAACTACCTCTCAAGACGTTACGTTTATTTTGGAAATTTTCCGGTCGGGCAAACCAAAAAAAGCCTTACCATTTAGTCTAACCAGTGTCCCCTGTCGAAACTTCGTGGTCAGGCCTCGCTGGGTCTGAGAGACAGGGAGCTCTGGGGACAAGAATGCAGTCGCACCCACGTATTCCACATGTCACGAATAAAGGTGGGCCAATACCAGTTTTTCAAATCGATTCGATACCAGTACGATAACAGATATCAATATCTTGTGACGTCAAGGGTAAGCTCGGGTACAAACTTGAAAGACCCAAGGTACTGGGCGATTGTAAATCAACGGCGCATGAGCAAACAGGTTGAAGAGAAAAATGAATTTTTCGCAAAAGCGCCATCAAGGGCTTATTCTTGAAGGGATTCCCCTTCATAGAAGTAGAAATTTCTGAGAACACAGCGTGAAATACGCACTCAACTGTTTCTTTTCAGTGGTCACGTGATCAGTATCGAAGGGCACCGAAAGCACCGATATTTCGCGCGAGTATCGATATTTTTAGGCAAATCCAAATATTGATAATATCGAGTATTTGGTATCGAAATCGCGTGACCTTTGTCACGCTGTACGTAATAGTGACTAACACACAAAAACTAATATTTAAAACTCTGAACTCTAAAGTTTATTTAATATTTATTGAATTTCTCACTCTAGTACTATTTAACCTCGCTGAACGCCTGATGTACAGCAAGGCCTCACTTTTTTTGTTAATAGTTTAAAAACTTCACTGACCAGCAATATTATCTATCGACAAAACACACACCCAAATGTTGGTTAAGTTATAAGAAAACCTGTAACACTTATATAGTCCCTTGAACTGAGTTTTTGATTTAAAGTAAACGTTATTTCTTTCTACAGCTTTCGTATTTACAGTTAAAACTCTTTAGGATTTAGTTAGGAACAGCAACATCTCGTTATAGTGTTTACGTCCTCCCTAAACGCAGTTTTGAAAGACAAGTAACGTTTTTGACAAAATCCTCGTAAAATACTCGAGTTATTTCCGATGTTAAACGCCACTGCTCACTTTAATATAGCAATCTCTGTGGAGGATCCAGCGGATTAAGTCAATTCTACGGGAAGAGAGTTCCATCGAAAAACTTGATTGTTTTTTAGAATACAGTTTAGTCTTTAAGCCTGCCAGCTCAGGCGGTAGTCTTCTGTCCGGGGTCACCATTCAAAACGGCGTCTAAAACATCCATGGCAGCAGCTGGGATGCGGGTTCCTAACAAAAGCATAACATTTTTTTCAGAACTGTAGATTTACCCGGTACAAAAGACTTTCCTCAAAGTCGTTCATGTTCCAAATCTTGGCTTGAGAAGTCGACTTGTGTCAAGTAAATGACCAGGCTTGTCACGAGTCTCCGTCCGTCTAGTTCAGTAATGAGAGTATCCAAACGGGGTTTAAAGGTCATGGGTTAGACTCCCATTTTACAAGGGTCAAACGCAAAAAAGGTACGTCACTTCTGGTCTTTCAGAGCTTTGAAGTTTGAATCAGTCCAAACGTTTGCGAGCGTGAAGTTCGTATGAAACCGATGCGGAAAATAGCCCGACAAATGGAATTTCGCGCCTAAAAAACTTGCGCACGTTCGAGGCCTTGTTTGCTTTTTGTCGCGCAAAAGTTGGGACGAGGGGAAAAGAATAGTAGGAGTGGGGAGGCACTTTTGGCCCTTACCCCAATTTCCGCGCGGCAAAAAAAGCGAAAAATGCTTCAAACGTGCGTAGATCCTAGCTATGGAAACGCTAGCTGCACAGGCTATGTGTTTACTTACCAGGTCCAAATATAGCGTTAACTCCAGCTTCATACAGAAAGTCATAGTCTTGAGGAGGAATTACTCCGCCACAGACCACAACAATATCACTAAATAAAGTAAAACAGCAAAATGAAGTTAGTCCAGGAAGCTGAGCAGCGAAAGAAAACACATCTTGATAAATTATAGTGGTGAGTTTTAGCTGTTTGATTCATCAAACTTCATGCGATGACAGTGGCAAGAAGCGCATGTTTGTCAATGTAATAACGATTTATTTTATTAGTCAGCTGTTGTAGTTTCGTTCCAAGAATCATCTACAGTACAGTGTAGCAGAAGAAAGAGCGTTTCTCGTCATGTTATATAGTAGCTTGATCAACTTGGTACACCACCATTCCCCTTAGATGGGTGCTCCGCTATCGCAGGGTTACCTGCCCATCCAGCAGCTTTAACTCAGTATTCAGCTATACATCCCGCGTGACAGGCGAGTATTTAGCTATACAGCCTGCGTGACAGACGAGTATTTAGCTATACAGCCTGCGTGACAGACGAAAAACGTGGTAGGAGGGGGAGGGAATTTGAGTGAAAAGATTACGAAAAGTGTGAGAAGCATGATTGTTTTTCGCTCAAATGCCCCCCCCCCCTCCCCACTCCTTTTCGCGTCTACCACACAGGCTACATTGTTTCTTAAGACTCGGGTTAAGATAGTTCCTTTGAAGGAAAGTGTAATAGTAATAAACATCCGGGCACACATTCTTACCCTCGTCCCATTTCCCTCAGCTGTGCTATCAGTTCAGGTAAGAGCGTTTTGTGTCCAGCGGCCTGGGAACTAATTCCCACCACGTGCACATCCGCGTCCACCGCCTGCTGTGCCACTTCCTTGGGGGTCTGGAGCGAAAAACATGTACACTCAGTAAACAATGTGGTCAAATCTTTGAGATGTCCACCCCACAATAGCATATCTTTCTGACTACAATACAATGAAGTATAATTCTCTGTTTTTGCCAGTTTTACTAGTAAGGCAGAGCTTATTGTGGTCCTGTACCACTGTTATGTTATGCTGCCACTCCTGTTGTATGTACTTGTGGTGTTGCTGCCACCCCTGTTACAGTCACATTGCAGGGTGTGTTGCTGCCGCCCTATATTACTCGAGGGTGTGCACCCTACAACCGGAGTCCCATTTGCTGCCAAATGACTGTGTAGTTTTGCTGCGTTTATTTCTTTGCATGCATTTCTAAGTGGCAAAGTTGCTAATACATCAAGAGGAATTTAGATGCTTATAACCAACCTGGAAAAGCGGACCAATGTCGACATCAAAGCCAAGATCAGCAAATCCGGTCGCGATCACCTTTGCACCTCTATCGTGTCCATCTTGACCCATTTTAGCCACCAGAATACGAGGACGACGGCCTTCCTGCTCTACAAAAGCCTGGATACGATATAGTACACTAGTGAGATAGCATTTAAAGGTTTTATACACCTGCACACGGGTGTCAGATAAACAATCGGATTAACCATATAAAAGGATTACTCAAACAACAGTACTTGAAAAATGCAAAGAGCCCATTAGGAAATGAGGATGACGAACGACTGGGAGGAATAAGGAAGAGAAGGGATAACAATATGTAAGAGTCGAATTTTCAAGTTGGTTTAAATGGTTTCCCATGTGTGAAAATATGCCAAAAATATGCAGTGAATCACAGATTTGTTCAAATCGAGGTTAGATTTTTTACATTATTAAACAACAGTTGTGAACAAACTATCCGGTAAAGGAAACGAACAACACTTCAATGAAACCGTCTAACTTACGTCGACTTTCTTCATGCATTGGGTAATCTCATCAGACTCGCCAAACTCTGATTTGTATGCACCGCTGACCATGCGATCGCTGGCAACATGCCTACCAACCACCTATGTCAAGTACGAATAAAAATTAGCTTTAATTCCCTGAAAAGATTACGTCTCGAATTAAAAATAAACCGGACAGAAACGGTGTACAAATAAATCTATTCTTTCGTCGACTTACTCTTTCCATTGCCTCGGTGATTTCACCCACAGTGCAACGAACTCTGGAAGCCTGAGGTTAGAAAATACCAGATACAATAATTACCAAGGACAAAGGACTCAAATAATAAGAATAATGCAGGATGGAGAAAGAGCAATTGCGAAACTAAAAACTAAGGATTGGTTGTCTTCCTTAGATTTTACCTTAATAGCGAGGTCAAGAAGATTGCCTTCTCCTGTTCTGTTGCACTCGGAAATGGCATCCATGGCGTTTTTCACCTGCAAAGAAAAACAGACCGCTTCTTTGTGGTGTGTGCAACTTGTTTTCATCTCATACAACCTTATAATACGATTAATAATCTCGAACAACCGTATAATTTCGCGGTCTTAAAACAAACTGGCCACTGAATTAAAGTGAGGGTATGTAAACATGTTTAAATTCCCCAGTTGAGTATAATGGTCAGTAAACTAGGACGGAGAGTTGATTTTGGTATTCATTCTGATTTTGATAATCTTAAAATGTTTATGTTCAAGCAGGGATAATTGCAACTGAACTCTGAGTCAAATAATACAGTAAGTTGACTTGCCTCGTCCGGATTTCGCGTCTCCTTGATTCGCTTTAGTTTCTCCACCTGAAATAGGACAAACAAAACAATACGTCTGATCATGAATTTGAACACTTCTGGACAAACAAAAGGGTTATTAAAAAGTTCTCATCCTCTCAAACGTCGTTTCCCCGGAAAGAAATACGAGGGCTGATCGGGAATGAGGCTTTACCGTGAGAGCTTTCTAGAGGGCTAATAAAAGGAAGAGAAGCATATGCGGGAAAAAGTTGTTTTTACTTGTATTAAAACTGAATTGCATTGAAATTACAAGAAATACCAATAAATGTGGTTCAGTGTTGTTGTTGTTGTTGTTGTTGTTGTTGTTGTTGTTGAGGGAGGATCAGAGGGAGTTGGCTTTTAGTAGGAATGTAATGTAAAGAAAACACAAGAGAAACTGTAACGAGAATTCCGATGCATAAGCTGACCTGCTGTTCTCGCACTTTGGTGTTATCCACGACAAGCACTTCAATTTCTTCTTCTTTCTCCAAGCGATACTTGTTAACACCGACGATAGTTTCTAAAAAGGAAACAAACCGCACGTTTCAACAAAAAATGTTACGTTTAACGTTACGCTATGTTATTCTGGGAGCAGGTTCACTTGTGGAGTTACTCGCGCTAGCAGCTTGGTGGTGGTGCAGCGATTTGCGAGCCGGCAAGTTACTTGCGTAAATAACACAATATGTAAGCCTACTCGCAAGCTAGGAATGTGCCTGCACCATTACAATCTGAGGCCACTAACTTTCAGGGTGTTCTGAGCTGTGGCACGCGAAATTCACCCTCTAAGTCATAAACTAGTTTGCCTGAATTTGCTGTCTTCTTTTTTGGAAACTATTAACAACTTTAACTGTTATGCATGTCACTGAAAGTATTTGCCATCTACTCTAAGAGGTCTTGCAGATGCAGTAGCAGTCTTACAAGAGTGATCAACATCTCAAATCTCCTCACCCTACTCTCTCTTACCTGAACCCGAATCAATCCTGGCTTGTCGCTTGGCTGCACATTCCTCGATTCTCAGTTTCGGCATCCCTGCAGCAACTGCTTTAGCCATACCTCCCATCTCTTCAACCTGAATTTACACAACAACATAAGCATTGTTAGCTGCATTGATAACATAACGTATGTGATGGTTATTTATTAGGGCATTTTTGAGCTGCCTTTAGACTCTTTTTCAAAGCGAGGTCTGGTGCCCAACTTATTGCCCGAAAATGAGTTTTATTTACATGTGAATGAAACCTCGTCTGTATATCAAGCCTCACCATGAAAAAGTAGCCTGCGTAGCTGGCGGTATTGTTGGGTTTCGCGCGCACAAGCAAAAGCGGCGAAGCCGCAACAGCGAGCGGCGCAGCCGCGAGTGGCTTGGGGAGGAGAAGCTCCTCCGCCCCAAGCCACTCGCGGCTGCGCCGCTCGTTTGTCGCGGCTTTGCCGCTTGCTTGTGCGCGCTAAACCCAACAATACCGCCAGCTACGCAGGCTATGAAAAAGAGGCTATTTACCCATTTCAGAAATGTGCTATTGGTTGACTGAGTGCGCTTGGTTCATAAAGACATATGCCTTGTGCATTTCCTTAATACACTTTTCAAGCCTTCCAGTGTACTGTAGCACAAGATCAATAGTTCTATGGTAATGTTTTCCTACCTCATTAATGACACCGAGTCCCTTCTCATAAAGCTCATTTGTGAGACTTTCCATCATGAATGAACCGCCCCATGGATCCGCAACCTGAAGATATTACATTACATAGTTTTCTTGTCAAGAATTGCACAGGAAATGACACATAGGTCAACTTTTCTTTTTATAAGATAACTAAGACACTATGCGTCCTCTGATTGGCTGAGAGGTGTGTTTGCATGAGAGTATGTAAAGACAGTTGTGACGTCACCGTTGTGCATAGTATCTTAGTTATTTTATAAAAGTAATTAAAAATTTCATCCGTGTTTGTATAGCCTGATATAAGCATTCTAGGAGTTGGGAGAATTCTTGAAAGTCATGCAAACCCTCGACTTCATCTCTGGTTTGCATAACTGTCTCGAATTCTCCCAACTACGCTCGTGTTTATATCAGGCTATGCAAACATGGATAAAATTTTCTATTGCTTAATTGTTGGACTTCACCTGAAACCAAATTGACTTTGTCTGCATTGTGCTCTGTCAGCTGATTTTTAACAGCTGTGCTGAACCATGTAAAGGGGTAAAGAAGCAGAGGGGTGGAGGGTGGGGGAAGGGGGGAAGGGGGGAAAGGGGGAAGGGGGGTTAAAGGGGAGAGGGGGGAAAGTAACCCTTGAACAGCACCTGTATATTTCACGATAGAGTGGCCATGCCACACAAAAAGCTCACAACAGCTTGTCTTTCTTTTTTTTTTGCAATTTCTTCCCCCTTTTTCTGCTTCTTGTGATGATTCCTTTGAGTGCTGCTCTTACTTGATAAAGAGATTAAAGTTTTCTCGACATACAATGTTCGGTGTCTTCTGTGATTTGATTCACGGCTCCATCTCTGTTAGCCATCCAGAACAATAAACAACAAACCAGTGATAAATTAACCTAGCTAGAGCGAACAATTGCGTTCTAACGATTTGTGTTCTAATGATTTGAACGATTTATGAAACTGCAAGTTCGAAAAAATGAAACACTAAAAACTCTGGAAATCTAGACTCTTTAACTATTCCCTTTGACAGAACTCTCCTTTTGTCTGAACATTAATAACTTTAAATAAGGGGCTAAAACAGATACTAATCAAGTTTAAATAAGGTGCCATTGGGTGAGGTGAGGTTTAAATGAAGCTACTCTGCAATAATTGTTTGCTGTAACACTTTTGACATAATTTTTGACCAAACAACCAAGACTGCAGGCTCAAACAATTTTTCAAGATTTCTTGCTCAATGCTTGTTCTCTGTGACATCAACACTGAATTTCTCCTTACAATATCAAAATTATCATCAGACACATCAATCAACATAAAAAAGAAATCCACACCAAATGGTAATTAGTACTTTGAACTTACCTTGGGGATTCCGGACTCCTCTTGCAGTATGATCTGTGTGTTACGAGCAATCCTGGCACTAAACCGAGTTGGTAGTGCCAGGGCCTCATCAAATGAGTTGGTGTGAAGGGACTGGGTTCCACCAAACACTGCAGCCATACCCTCGATTGTGGTTCGGATGATGTTGTTGTATGGATCCTGAAGAGAATAAACACGGTCAAATATGAGTTACATGTAGCTTCTCTTTGCAGCAGATGTACAGTCAAACGTTTGTGATTCTGTGTAATCCTTTGAAAATTACTTAATAAATTCTTTGTAGTATTTGCAGTTGGGGAAACATCAAGCCTTAAATTTCTTTACTATTAGTAGTGTCAGCGGTATAAATTATTCAAATTTGGCCCTTCATGTTTCTCTCTTTAAAAAAATATAAATAAAAAGTTGCAAGTTTGTTGCAAGAAGACTATGCCAAAAATGAATTTTGAGAAAGTCTATTACAATACAATCTCTTTTCTTAGTTCTTAATTTTTTATTTTTATTATAATTTGCAGGGCCCCACTGAAAACCACCAAGGCGAGTGGGCTCCTTGGTTAAATATTATTATTATTATTATTATTATTATTATTATTATTATTATTATTAGCCACAAGTTTATTAGTGCTTCGCACTATTTCGTGCTACCCTCATTAAATAATAAAGTTTTTATTATTATTATTGTTATTATTATTATGATAAATTACCTGTTCAGTGAGGGACCAGCCTGACGTTTGTGAGTGAGTTCTCAACATGCACGACTTCATGTTCTTTGGTTTGAAGTTCTTTTGTATTTGGTCAGCCCACAGCCTGCGTGCGGCTCTCATCTTTGCTATTTCCATGTAGAAATTCATCCCAACTGCCCAGAAGAACGAAAGCCGGGGAGCAAAGCTGTCAATGTCAAGTCCGGATTTAAGACCTAAAACAAGTAAATGGGAGTTTGTTGAGGACTACTTTCCGGTGATACTGTTTATTACACTGTACAAGGTGGTTTTAGCTTTTCTGCCAGCTTGCAAAATAGAATTAGGAATTGGTTTTAACTGAGGTTTGAACATGGAAACTACAGTTACTGGGAGTCTTATTTAACTGACCAGTTCTGCAGTACTCTAAACCATCAGCCAGAGTAAAGGCCATTTCTAGCACAGCATCAGCTCCAGCTTCTTGCATGTGATACCCAGAGATTGAAATACTGTTGTACTTTGGCATATTCTAAAAAAAACATCAAATAAAGTACTTCTGAAACAGTACAAGAAATGTCACTATTAAATACAAGGCAAAAAATGGTCTGTATTCGGGCATGATCGATAGAAATTACAACAAGAAGAGTCATCAGTGGCTAGAAATTTATTTATATTTCCCTAATGTTTAATGTTAGTCCTAGGATACCACTAATCACTAACTGATGTAGGCAGCAGTATGCAATGGAAAGGTCTTAGTTTTAAAATAATTAATATATTTTCTAACTTAGGCAACTCTTCTTTTTACACTTTATATCCGCACGGTAGTTGTAATTTATCAAAAAAAATTGAGAAATTTTCTTTCAAAGACCTCATTGGGCTAAAGTGCCGGTAGTTGATTTGTGATATTTACAAACAAACAAACACCTTTGAAGTGTAGGCGAAGATATCACCAACGATCTGCATGGATGGCTCTGGAGGAAAGATGTACGTGTTGCGGACCATGAATTCCTTTAGGATGTCATTCTGAATTGTCCCTGAAAGCTGTTCTTGTTTCACTCCCTATAAATTAAAGCAAGCATGAAAAAAGGTGTTTACCTTATAGTCATTTCTGATAGTTAGGGCCAATTTAGATGACCAGCACAATTTTTGCTTACAACTACTGTTGGTATGTGACTTACTCACGTCGTGTCTGCAACACAAAACCAGTCCTGTCATCTAAATGAGATGTACAACATCTTCACGACGGTTGCAAACAACTTAAAAAATGTTATAGGATTTTGAAAGTAACATGTTTTATAATAATAATAATAATAATAATAATAATAATAATAATAATAATAATAATAATATTTAACCAGGGAGCCCACTTGCCTTGGCAGTTTTCAGTGGGGCCCTGCGGAATAAAAAACCTTATGAAAAACCTTTAAAACCTTATGACAGTCGTAGCCACGATCAAAATGTTTGAATGACGAGTTGTTTACGATCTTTGCTTGATGTAAGCAGCGTGTACTAAAAAAGTCGCATACGACAATTGTATTAAAAAATCGTACGGTCTAAATCAGCCCTTACATGTATTGATCGAGTCCCTTATTTTTCCCTTCAAAATAAGCAGTGACCACTGATGACCAATCTCTAACTTTTGTGACAGCATGAATGAAGTGGGAATACGTCCCACTTTCCACAGGTTGGTTGGACTATTCAAACCATTCTTAAAAACATTTAACCCAGTACTTTGCCAATGATGTAACACTTTTTGTGAGACACCTGCCCATTTTTAGATGGTCCCAGGCCTTGGGAGGCCTGGATGTGGGCTTTGAACTGCAATAGGTTTGTTACAGTAGGATATTCAAGGTCATGATATTCTAGAGGAGTAAGGCTAGAAGACGGCTTACAACTAACAACCTCTTGATTTGTCGGGCACTCACTCATTCAGTACAGTCCTCTAAATCCCCTGTGTTACATAAGACCAACCTGATCTATTCTTGGCCAATGCATAGATCTAACCACTAAAATAGTTCAATGCATCCCTACATCCTTATAAGGGAATGCACCCATAAAAGGTCCTGTGTCTATATAAGGTAGGGCTCTATCCTTATATGGTAGGCTCCATCCATTTACGGTTATAGCACCTTACCTGTTCTTCTGCGGCCACAATGTACATGGCTAAGACTGGCAGAACAGCTCCATTCATGGTCATGGAAACGGACATTTTATCCAAGGGTATACCATCAAACAACATCTGCAGGACAGTAACAAATAGTACAAAAAAATAATTTTCCTAATTATTGGTGGTTGACAACCAATCCCTAGAGGTTCAAATGACAATGGTATGGCAGCCATGTTGGTGTACCATAGCAAAAGAGCTAACAAGAAACCTTTTGTTAATGGTACACCAACAGGGCACTGATGATGTTTCGTGCAAACCAAGAATTGGCTGTTGCAAATATGTTCCCTGAAGGTCACACAACAGGTTTTGTGCAAGCAATAAGCTACATACACAAACCAGCTTCATACCGTGTGGCATTAAATTTCTGTGGGTTCTAATTTTTGCATTTTTTGCAGTTTTTTTCGCGATCCGCAAAAACAAGTTCCTGCAAAATAAAATTACCGCAAGTTTTTTTTTCTGCAAAAATTTACTCCACAGTAGAAATTATATACAAAGTGCTTGTTTGAAGGAGAAAATGTAGGGTTTTCAATAGGAATCTGAGTAGATGGCAAAATGTTAGGAGTTGGCGGAGAATGAACTAATTGCGCCAAAGGTGCAAGATTGTACTAGGAGGTTGGAAGGTATCCTCCCCTGGAAAATTTTAAAAATTTGGGCCTCTTAGAATGCATTTCCTACATTCTGGGGCGAGAATTAGGGTATTTGAACAGAACAGGAAACACAAATCGCTGCTAAAATTACCCAGAATTCAGGCAAGATTCTTTAATTTGTTTTTCATTAATAAACCTTGGCCGATCCAAGGCTTGTGTTTTGTAGCGAATTTTTCTCATGTTAGTCGTAAAATATGAGGTAATTCTCAATCAAATAGACGACGAGTTCACATGAAATAACCGCCGAGTTTCGCCGGCTGCCAGCCCTTATTGAAAACCCTGAAAATGCTATAGATAACTCGGTGGATAACACATCAATTGGTAGTCTAGTTATTGATTAATCTATTTTACATTCACATACTGTTTTATCTGTCTTTCTTTTGCATGTGCCCAAATAAAAAAAAAAAGTTACCCGTTCTATTGATTTGAATGCGACTTCCAGAAAATCGCAAAAATTGATTCCCAGCAAGAAAAAAACCAGTCTTTTCCAATCGCAAAAATTAGTTCCCGCAAAACACAAAAAATTGTCAATCTGCAAAATTAAACTCCGGCAAAAATTTAGTGCCACACAGTACTAAATTAAGGTTCTAAATTGTTGCAGACGAATAATTTGTTTCCACTGGAGTAGACATGCACTGCACATGCAGATTGTATTCTGAATAATGTAATTGTGGCATAACAAATTTTCAAAAAGAGAAAAAGCCACCCACACTCATGTTACATTGAAAAGCTAAAAAAAAGCTGAGATGACATGCTTTACCTACTACAATACGTAGGTTCACAAAGTTACAGTAAAGGTGTGTATATATTAAGAGAGATAAGAGAGATCCGAGTTTCATGCACAGCCTGTTTTAGTCACTCCCAAAAACTAAGTATTGACACTCTTACAGTCCATTTTTGGTGAACTATCTACCAACCCTCTAAAGAAAATCACCCCTTCAATGTTGAAAAAAAATTGACTTCAGAAAAGCAGTTTAAATTAATGATGTTTAGTTTACTTGAAAAGAATTGAAGCCCAACGTTTGTTTAATTTCTTTTAAATCCCAGGATGCATTTTACCTTCATATCTTCCACAGAATCCACTGCCACTCCGGCCATTCCAACATCTCCAAGGACTCTGGGGTTGTCTGAATCATACCTGACAGATGTGAACTATTTCATTAACAAAATGTGACCTCATAGATCTATAAACCTACATTTCAACATGTTTCCTCTATCATTCCCCAAAAATGGCTACTGAAATGGGGTTCTTTGGAGCCCTGGAGCCCGAAACATGTTGCCATGACAACAACACCCTGAAGCCTTTCTCAACTAGGAGTCAGAACAAAAATACTGAGTCTTGAACTCATACTTTGTTGTTTTGTTTCAATTTTTTTCGCCTCAGTTACTATCATAAATGGTGGACTTTGGCGAGCTTTGCATTGCCCACGCTTTATTCCAGATTTGATACGACCTCGTTCCCAGGTTCCTCACGATATCAAAGAACCTAATCACCTCTTGATCACAAACAAACATAGCAGCATTTGGGATTGTTCAAATTTATTAATAATGCAAGTAAAGGCTTGAACTTTTTCTCTCAGAAATTACTTCTACATATATTTTTGATCAGAGGCAACCAGTATTTTTCTTTTGAGGTATTAAGTTGCATTATAGATTCTAAATTGCACAAACGGGAGATTTGATCGACCATGGCAACCCACGTTTGTGTGTCCTAAAGGACGCATGCCATATTTTATTTTGCATCTTTTAGGATTTTAATGCATCAGAGACACAGGATGCAGGGGTAAAAAAAATCACTGCAAGCGTGAGGCCCCATAGACCAACAGAATTTTTCCCAATTTCTATAAAACGTAATGAAGGGAGAGGGGTAGGATATGCATTTTATGTAGAAGTAAGGTCAGAAATGGGGCGGCAACATTATGTAGTTTGGTTTTCTCCAACCTTCCAGGGATATTTTCAACTGAAAGAGAATGAAAAATAAAAATAATAGAAACTTGAACATACTGTGGCTGGAAATTAAAAATTCAAAGCTTGTTTTCTCAAGGGCAATACTATAAAATTTTACGCTGATGTGATCATTTACATGAATTTTCATGGTAGGCTCTGGTTTTGCCAAAATACTGAGATGCTTTATTACTAAATAAATACATTAAATTAAATGTAAAGAAGATCATCACAGTTATAGATGCAACTTTTGCAGTTGCAAAAAGAAAGCCTGGAAAAATTCAGGCTTGTAGGGGACCCTTGACCTCTGCGATACCTGGGCAGCGCTCTAACCAATTGAGCTAACAAGCTAACTGGGAGCTGGTCATTTAGTTCATGACGACTTCGCTCCAGTCAAAGTGTGTAATTATGCGAACCCCACTCGAGTGGGGTTTGTGTATATGTATAAGCACTGTTTCCAAGTAACGCGTGACACTGTTTTCATGTCACGTCCAATCGGGAGTCTCAAAACGGGACCTGGGGACGAGGTTGATCTGACATGTTGGCCGACAGCAAAAACCAGTTTTATACTCAGCTCAACGGAAAGGAAAGAATCGAATTTCAAAGAGTTGTAATTAGCTTTTGACGAATTTCAGCCCAATCATCCGCTTGAAAGTTAAATACGAACGCAAAGTTGTGAACACGTGTGGCGTAGTGCAAAGTTTATCTGCTAGTGGCGTTCGATTTGTCGCGTTATGGTGGATTCAAACAGTCGAAGTTATGCTTCAAAACAAGTAGGTACGCTCCTTCTTTTTCTCTTTCTTTCCCTTTAAAGCAATAGATTCTGTACATATAATTTTTATTTAGACGTCAAAGTGTGCTATTTCCCTCGAAATTCGCGTATTCATTCGATGTTCTCGGTCTTGGTCTCACCTTGAGCGTAATTCGACCTTGTTGTTTACGAAGTAAGCTTACATTGTAAGGTTTAGAATTTAGTGCGCTTGAATTCCAAAGCGTTTTAAAGCGAGCTTGCATGTTCAGAAAAGACGTAGAAAATTTCAGTTGTTGGTTCGACAAACAAGCACGTAAGCCGTGTTAATTTTCGATGAAACTTCATGAGCAAGAGTTGAAGGTAATTAAAGCTTTTAGGTTAGCATCGGTTCAGTCTTGGATTGATGCTGCTCTAAATTGGAGATCCAAAGGTCGTTTGTGGGGAACAAGATACCTTCAGCATGAATAAAGTAACAATGCTTTTACACATGATTATAAATAAACTACGTGTAAGAAGTGTAAGTACCGTATTTATTCGCCTATAAGCCGATCCCGGCTATAAGCCGAGACCCTAAACTTGTAACACAGAATACTGACCCAATGTTGACAAAAAAAATTCAGGAAACTCTCGGCTATAAGCCGAGACCCAAAAATTGAGCAATCTACTCGAATGAAGCACAAAAAATATTGCGAAAATTTCCTAGGGAACTTACAAATTCAAGTTGAAGTGAATAACAAATGCGATCGAAGTGCTGACCTCTAAGGAAATACTTCTAAAGTTACTGATTAATAAACATGATCGAAATGCTAACCTCTTAGGAACCCTTTCCAAAGTTGTCGTTTGAATGAATCAGTGTGTTGAGGAATATTAATTGATCCTAATCAAAGGATAAAACTCCGTAACAAGAACAGAACTATCAACAGTTACCATAGTACTAATACATCGCTCCAAATCTTAAAGATAGTTTGCGTTCACAATGCCGAAGGCACGTTGTACCTCGTACACTCTTGCCTTTAAATTAAAAGTCAATCGCAGAAGCAGAGGCTGTAGAAAATAACTCCGAAATACGGCTTAGCGAGTCGATGGTCCGTCGCTGGTGACGTGACCGAGGAGTCCTATTCAACGGCGAGCTGAAGATATCTGCCAGATGAAAGACGATGGGCCGCTACATCCCAAAATATCCTGAGCTCGATCAACAGTTGTTCAAGTGGTTTACGGAGCAAAGAAGTCAAGGTGAGAATTCATTTGTCATGTTTCTGTTTTTTTCGATGAAACCAAAACGAAATGAATTTGTCACGCAACTTTTTGACTGCGAGCGTTGTTTGCATAGTATCACATTTCAACTCACTCGTGGGAACCAACACTTCTGATTGGTTGGAATCTTGCGGAGTCAAAACAATGCTGTAAAAACAAAGTTTACATTCGGCTCGCTCGATTTATATTTTCCACAGTGAATTAAATGTTATTGCTTGTGTCGTTTTAGGTATCGCCGTGAGCGGATTAATGTTACGCTTGGAAGCGAAGGAACTAGCAAATGATCCAAGGCCTCCCTCGGATGTTATCAAAACTGGAAGCGGCGCCATTCCGCCGAACGAAGCAAACTCTGGCTCAACGCCAGCCCGATGACTTGGAAAATAAGATCTGCAGTTTCACCGCTTCGTGATAGCAGCCAAACAGCGAATGCAGTATCCACTGGAGAAAATCTTCAACATGGATGAGACCCCGATGCGGTTCAAGCTACCTTCATCGCGAACCCTTGAGTCACTGACCAAACTTCAGTATATACATTCGCTCGGCTTATACGTGAATAAATGCCAATTTCCTAATGTTGGAGAAAGTTTCGCTCGGCTTATACGTGAATAAATGCCAATTTCCTAATGTTGGAGAAAGTTTTGTTTAGTAAAAACTCTCGGCTATAAGCCGAACCCCCTTCTCTGGCCTAAATTTTACCTAAACTTGGCTTGACTTTGTGTAAAAATCGCTCGGCTTATAGCCAAATAAATACGGTATATTAGAACTGCAGGATGAAGAATTAAAATTAATGTAAAGAAGATCATTGCAGTTATAAACACAACTTTTGCAATTGCGAAAAGAAAACCTGTCCGGGATTCGAACCCTTGTCCTATGTTGATAATTTTATGTTCTTACCCTCGATGTGTAGCTAAATCAAATGCCACACTGAGACCCTGCTGACCAGCTTTGATGTTCTCACGGTAGAATTTGTTGCTTTCTTCAACAGTGCTAAAACCTGCATACTAAACATGGAAAACGTAATAAAATTAATAATCTATGACATTTGCCTGTGTGATTTGTTTCACCAACTCCAATGGCTTTGAGGGAAAGTTCTTTCAAATTTTTATTGTCTCCTTATACTCACTGGTTGTGTGTACATGTATACACTAACCAGATGCAACAGGACGTGGACACTAAATTGGTTTTCAACAGAAAGATAAACAAACAGACAGACAGATAGACAGACAAAGGGATGGACGGACAAATGGTTGAACAGGTGGATGGAGAGATGGATAAATGAACAGAGGGATGGATGGATGGATGGACAGATGGATGGCCCAGATACTGCAGGGTTGTCCACAACTTTTCAAGTAGCTGGCAAAAATTTCTAAGTAGCCCGATAGTGATTATCGAGCACTGAAGGTGATCCCTTCTAGAAGCATCTATAGGCATGCTGCCCCCCAACCCCCTTGTCAGTTCCAAAAGAAATCAGTGGTTTTCTACAATGTAATTCCCAGAACTCAATGTAATGAACTAATAATCGTGTATCTCTGTGCCAACCAGATTATTTTAAGTCAATAAACTGCAATGGGAAATAAGTTTCATTTTCATATATCTGCGCCAGTAAAGGAAGAAATAATTTGTCTTTAAAAAATATATATATATGTATATATATATATGACAAAAGTAACCGGCACGCACAAACCAAGTAGCCAGTTAATTCTGCCGGCTGCCGGCTGTTAGGGACAACCCTGGGATGGGTGGAAGGATGGATGGATAAATACAAGTAGACAATTTTATTTCTCCTTGGGAATAGTGAGGGTGATGCCAAGAAAATAATAAAGAACAGCCACTGGGAAACTTGGACTGATTTTAATTTGCATGATCACTATAAAGCAAGTTAATACTTAGTAGATATTTATCATTACCTGCCGAATGGTCCAAGGTCTGTTGGTGTACATGGTTGGATATGGCCCCCTTGTGAATGGAAATTTTCCTGGAATCTCCTCTTCATTGCATTGTGTGTCTGTTTTGGTGTAAACTGGCTTGATGTCAATACCCTGCAACATACAGGGGAACAAAGAATAGAGACAAAGTTGTGTTCACTTGAAAATTATCAAAAATTGGAAACAAATTACTGCTATCTTGTCATGTTTGGAAAAACCCGTTTTTCAATTTAAAAAACCATGGGTTTTTTCGATTAAAAAAAACTTTCCCTTAATACAATAACAAGTTACTGTGAGGGGATTTTCTGGAAGAAGAAATAAGTAAAAGAGACAAAAACGCAAATTTTTATTTGTCCTAATGTGATAACGTGGAATGAAATCCTCAAAGATATGCTTCCCAATAAAATATATTTCCTGCACTTTGCAAATAACAAGGGAATTCTGAAATTCAAGATTTGTTCAATGGTAATGTTTTTCACCGTCATCAGTCATGGTAATAGGTCATTAGCACTGTTAAGCTCAATCGGTTTAAAACGTCACGTTCATGGGGCTAGTTAATGATTGGTGGATTTCGAATCACTTTATCTGTTTCTGATTTTCATGCTGGTTTTCACTTTATCTGTTTCTGATTTACCTTACTTAAGTAGCTAGGTGTACCCAATTAGTAGAAGTTTTAACCCTCGGCTATCATTCTATTGACACATTAAAGTTATGTATGTATGTTATACTTACGTTGGTCGTTGATGTAATTATGGTTGACGGCAACAAAAAATGAAATAGCCACTTGGGTTTTATACATGTAGATGAGCGTGAATACCCAGAGTTTGTAAGTTATTGAAAGGCAAAATAAAAATTAGCTCCCACTAGTAAGATTACACAGTTATATTTTGTCTGATACAACACCTCTGGTGTATGCCATGTCAGTTTTTTCTCAGGGTCGGCACCCTTCAGTTGCTTTTTTGCCAGTTCATTCCATTCTGGGTGTAGAGGCTCTCGGTGAAGAAAACGCTGCCCTGCAACCTAAACAAATTAACCTTTTTATAAGCCCTAAGAGTGACGAAAATGAAATTTCTCTTTACCATTACTACATTCAAGTAACAATGATAAGTGAACTGATCAGCAAGGATCAAATTGCTTGATAATTAAACAAATTTGCCTTCCTCGTTCCATAAGAAATGTAGGGGCAATGGTAAGGAGAATATGCACTTTCATATCAGGGCTTTAAAGGAATAAGATTAAGATGGGTTGTTCTATACCTGCCAACTTTTTGTGATTTCTAGCGTGACATTTTTATCCTGAGAGTGTCAAGATTTTTCGGAGAGGACCGATAATATCCGAAGATGTCCGACGATTTCCGGAGACGTCCGAAGATTTCCAAAGACGTTCCGATTTATGGCCAGTAAATCAATGCTTCGATCATTTAAGATTATACGGAGCTCGTCTCGACGACTATGACCATGTCTCCGGTGACTTTCCCTACTAAAATCCGAGATTTCGCGAAAGTACAATCGTTGTTTTCTCGCATTGGTTCAAGTTTATTTAAATATTATATAATTTTTTTCAAAATGAGTTGGTTAAGGCTGTAATGGCTCCAACTTTTCCACCAGGCATGAGAAATGGGAACACAGGCGTGAGTAGGCGTGAGATTGCAGTTTTCGATCCGCAGGTGTGACAATCACGCCCTAGGCATGACACTTGGCAGGTATTTTGTTCTGGAGGTGGAAGGGGAGGGGGGGGACTACAAAATCGTTGTATTACAAATAAGAGACAGATTTTGATAATTCTGAAAGCACTTTTGGCTTTTTCCTTTTTTTCCTTTTTTTTAAGACAACACTATTGCAATTAGGTGTATATGTCACAATTGAAAAACTTGTGTCCTGCAAATACAACTTTTTTCTTGCATGCATTAGTGTCTGTGCCAAAAACTGCTACCCATACTTTTTCTTACAAGGTTCTCTCTTGGGCTAAGAAGCTGGGGGGAAAGGCAGTTCCCGAAATGCACAAGCTCACTTTCAAATAGCAGAGAAGGTCAGGAATTCTCCTCCTGAACACTGGGGCTAGTGGAGAAGTGAGCGGGGGGGGGGGGGGGGGGCGGAGGGGCAAGGACAACTGTAATGCCAGTGATTGGATTTGGATAGACATCAGGGAAGTACCGGTAGTGGCTCTGGTAGATACGCAGGCCCCTCTCCCTCAAATGGATGAGCTCCCAAAGAAACAATATCTCAGACTCTATATGTCCAAAGTTTGCCTCGGGAAAAGGTTGGTATCTTTGTACTAACTTCATGTATGAGTATTCTTGACATATAAAAGTAACTAGCCATTCATGATCAGTTAAAATGGAATTTTCAACCACGATTTTAACCAATCAAGACGAAGCGACGAAGAAGAAAACACTGGTCTTAAGTTATACCGTAAACTACGCTTACCGTAAACTCATAATGAAGAGACTACAGTCGACTGCAGAAATTAACAAATCGTGTCGACACTCACGCCTCAAATAAAACAAGTAAAATCGATGAAACAAGTTATACCTGGTATGCTGCTGACAGCGGACGCAGGAGAGATTTGCTTTTAAACCTAGCACAAGTCAACATATCTTAAAATAAGCAAAAAATTCGTCCACATCTACGAAACAAGCTCAGATCAGAGTTGAGCTCTGTCTACAATGCAGTGCTTACATAACGTGCTGAGGTGCAAGTGATAGAGACAGCTGACCCTGTAACGCAAAGTCACGCAATAAGCCGAAGACTCATAATCTGAGAGGGCGCATACCCACAAAAGGGCCGACCGTTATTTTGAAAACGTCGCTTTCGCGAGCCTTTAATGTGCCACGCTGTTTTATTTTATTGAATATTTTAAATTATTTTTTCCTTTAAACTCCAGCCACAAAGTCATCACGTGCGTTGGCGATCTATTTATTACCTTATGATGATGCTAACCCGGGGGATGCTAATAATGATGATGATGTAATCTCGTACCCAGATCTCTTTTTATGTACTGAAATGACCGAGGAAGATCTGGTTTACGAGATTAGATGACGATGATGATGATGATGACGATGACGATGACGATGACGATGACGATGACGATGATGATGATGATGACGATGATGATGAAGATGATGATGATGATTATGATTGATGATAGAGCGCTTTTCAAATGAGTGTTGTAAAACCAAAACCAAAGTAATTACCCCAGCCAATCACAACAAACACAAATTATCCAATGAACCAATCAGAACTCGAAGCAAGTACATGTAACCGGCGTCAAGCGCGGGAAAACGGGTGCGAGCGCGAGCAAGTCGCGACTGATTGGTTTGACTTTTACTCCTGATTGGTCGAGAAAGTAGCGCGAAAGGTTTTAACCAATCACAGAGCGAAGTAAAGCAAAACCAAAGCAAAACACGAATTACTTTCGACACTCAATTGAAAACCGCTCTAATGATTGTATTGGTTTTTGTTGTTGTTACCCTCAAGTTATTCCAAGTTTTTTCCTTTGAGGAATCCCCGGGCTACATGCGAGTGCACCCCGTGAAAATAACCTGAAGGGGGACAAGCAAGTTTCACTTTATTTACGGGGCAAATCAATTTTGAGCTGCATAATAATTTACTATGGTTGATCAAACAAAAATAGAAAAGGAAAAGCGCAACCAAAACACGGGACTCGCTGAAAAGTAGAGAAAGAGATTTGTTCTATGTTGGCACAGGACCTGGAACATATAGAAAAAAATTAATGTGGCAGATAAGTGGCAAAGAATTTTCCGTTTGGATATTCCGGTTGGGAATTTTGGACTACCTCAAGACGTTTCAAAATCGCCTAACCATCAGTTCAACCGAAATTCGGGTTTTTTTTTGTAAATGGTAAACACTCTAAGTCTCAAAGAAAAAATGGCAATAGTGTCTTATCCTTTCTTAGTGCCTTTCGTCTTGTCTCCTTGCTATCCATTATCCAAAATTTTCGTTTTATTTTCCTTTTGATCTTAGTAGAAGTTCACATGAAAAAATTTCCTGGTAGTGAAACGTGCTTGTGTTAAACAATAAACGACATTCAGCTGTAACGACTCGGTCAACAGGGAAGAAGCTGAGAATTGAGAAACCAATCAGGTAACAGCGTCCGCGTGCGTTAAAAAATTTGGCACTTTTATCACACTTCATTTGCATCTTGTTCGCTGTTCAGTGTTCAAACACTTCGCTCTCAGATAAAGAAGTACCATGAATTTCATATCATGCTCTCTAATATTGGTGATATTATTGCTTATCTGTTGTCAAAAGCATAGTAATACCCTTCAATCAAAAAACGTGTAAACGACGAGAGAAGGGAACGAACCGTGGAATGAAAAAAGCGTTGGTGCAACTAACGGGTGAGAGAAAATTGTTCACACTTGTTTTTGTAAAATTTGCCTAGTACGAGAGTGGGGAAAGTTAGAAATACGATTTATAAATTTTATTTCTCTATGTTTTTTCTGAGGGTTGTCTTAATCAAGAAGAAACCTCGAAACTATCAAATCAGATGCAACAAGTGGTCGGGTGTTTAAAAGATACAAAGACTTCGCTGCAACACGCGACTGTTTTTGCAAGTTTAAGTCAAGGTAATTATATATATATATAAACGATGAATTGAAATCTTTCTACTTTTGATCATTATTATATATATATATATATATATATATATATATATATATATATATACTTCTCACAAGCATCCATTCTTGTAGTCTATCATAACGATCATATAGATTTAACACAAATGAAGACAAACTAACTTTTTTTGTTTAACACCTATATTTCGAGTACATTCAGTACTCTTCTTCAGGGTGACTAAAAACCGTTACAAGAATCGTATTACAATATTAAAACTGTACATTTCAAAATTGCGTTACTAAAGACACGCGTCTTAAACGATTTTTATCGCGCGCGTACACCCGCACGTGACTTCTTGTTTTGTGCGTAAAATCCATCATTGTCGTTGAGGCCATGGGGCGCCAAGGTCGCCAGTTTGTAAATCCAGTGATTTTCTCTTTCTCGTAATTCTTTTTCTCCTTTGACATGGTCTATCAGCTGTATTTGCATGTCTTCTAAACCTCTGTGCCCGTCACTATTGAAATGTCTGTATATGAGGTCATCTTTCCCTTTTTGATTTAAACTTAAATTAACATGAGCATTGACCCTGCTTTTATGATTATTAAATCGGGTTCTAAACCTAGTCGTAGTAGATCCTACATATTGCACTTTGCACTTATTACAATTGATCAGGTAGATTACGTTACTACAGTTGCAATCTAAGTTATAATTAATTTTAAATTCTTTGCCATTCTTATTGCTACAAAAGGTGTCACCTAGACATAAAAAATTACATATTTGACAGTTTTTTGAAGTACATTTCAATGTTCCATTGATCTTCTCTTTCGGGGCGTTCGTAAAACGAGCACGAACCAGGTATTGAGCTAAGCTCTTTGGCTTCCTATACGCCACCATTGGTACTTGTGGAATGGCTTCTTTACACCTCGTGGATGAATGTAAAACTGGATGTAGCTTTTGAAGTAGACCTCCAATATGCGGGAGGCCAGGATGGTAGGTTACCACAAACGGAACCCGAGTGTTTTCTTTTCTCGGTCTTTCTGCTAAAACTTCATCTCTCGACGTTCTCCTTGCTCGATCTATTTGTTCTTCCACATACTTCTTCTTGTATCCCCTCTCTTCTAAAAACTTGCATAAATCACTAGCTCGTTTCTCAAAGAACGAGTTCCTTGAACAGATTCGTCTTAATCTCAACGCTTGCGCAAAAGGGATCCCTTTCTTGCAAGCGTTTGGGTGACACGATGTTTTGTGGAGGTATTGATGACTATCTGTTGGCTTTATGAAGACATCAGTCTCGAGTCTCCCAGAATCATTGATCACTTTCACATCTAAGAATTCTATTTCACTACACGACCATTTTGATGTAAACTTTATTGTTCTGTGTGCATTGTTGAGGTACTCGATGAAACTTTTAAGACTGTCTTCCCCCTCCGTCCAAATAATGAAAATGTCATCAATGAAACGCCACCATGTGTGAGGTTTAATTTCTGCTTGCGAAATTAATTGTCTCTCTAGTCTATCCATGAATATATTGGCATACGATGGAGCCATGCGAGTTCCTATCGCTGTTCCCAACTTCTGCACATAGTGCTTGTCATCAAATTCAAAATTATTATTTTTAAGAACGAGCTCTGTAAAATCAACTATGTCCTGTTTGAGACCACTGTTCTCCGATCGATCTGAATGATGAGTATTAGAAAGTCCCAGGGCCTCTCGGACCGCCTGTAACCCCTCGTCGTGCGGAATGTGCGGATACAGACCAACAACATCTATTGTACATAAAATGGTTCCATCAGGCAATGTTCCTACGTTCTTCAATTTGCGTAAAAAGTCATTGGTATCTTTTATATAAGACGCTATATTTGGTACCAATGGTCGCAAGTGGTGGTCTACAAATTGTGAAATCTTCTCTGTAGGTGTATTACAACCTGATATCACTGGTCGTCCGGGACATCCTTCCTTGTGAATTTTTGGAAGTAAGTAAAATCTTCCCGCTCTCTCTTCCCCTGAAGCCATAAGATATTGCTGCGTTTCCTTGTCGATGTTGCCCTGGTGATATGATTTCTGAATCCGTTCATTAATCTTTTTTATCATGTCTTTAGTTGGGTCTTTCACTAACGGTTGGTATACCTCCTTATCATCAAGTTGTCTCATCGCTTCCCTTAAGTAGGCTTCTTTATCCATTACAACAACCGCAGACCCCTTATCCGCTTGCTTAATGATTATGTCATCATAACGACGTAAATTTTCAAGTGCTGTTTGTTCATCTTTGGAAAGATTTCTCTGATAAGCCGTATCAAAATCATGCGACAACAATTCTCTTTCAAGGGATTCAACGTAAGCTTCAATTGCTAATTCTCTATTCCTGTCAGGGATCCAACCAGATTTTTTCCTAAACACTGGGATTTCAGAAAAATCTCCAGTCCTCCTACATCATCGTCTGTGTGAAAGTATTCTTTTAATCAGATGCGTCTAATGTAATCCTTAATGTCTTTCCGCAGCGCATAAAGATCAACCTTTTCGGGAGTTGGACAAAATTTCAGTCCTTTTGACAAAAGTGACACTTCTGGTTCACTTAACACTCTTCGGGAAAGATTCACAACATTTTTAAACGCACTCGCAGAGTTACTCTGAAATTTTGTCCAACTCCCTTCGCTTTGTGCCGGACGCAGTCCGGGACAAAGCCTTCCGCGGCCGGCCAAAAGTGAGGGGGCTTGGCGTCAAACGGCACACCACGGTGCTCCACGGGGACCAAGCTTTGTGACCATTGGTGAAAGTTGGGTCTGGGACTCCATTCAGGGGGGGATAGTGAGGCTTAACATTAGCTGTGCTGTGCAAAAGATCTGAAAGAGAAGTGTCTACTGGCTCTTTGGGGCAAACTGATCGCTTGACTCTGTGCACAGAGCTAAATCTAGCTAGCCGGACACCCTCGAGTGGAGGGTTGGCTAACCCAGGGAGGGTCGGAGCTGCTCTGAGGTCCCTGGGGAACTGCGGGGGGAGGGGTGGGGAGGGAGTCCCACAGGCGGCCATGTTGCTCTGTTATAGTCTTGTGTCAGATATGTTGTTGTAAAACCACTCAGATAGTGCTAAAGAAAATTCAATTATCATACTTTGTTGAGCTGAGCGGCATGGCTGTAGCCTGTGCTTAATTTTGGCTGCATTTTCAGTTCATTTTCACCAAAACGGGTCTTTTTCTGGCTGCGATCTGAGCAAATTCGAAAAAACTGTGCCATAACTTTTTCGCTTTGTGCCGGACGCAGTCCGGGACAAAGCCTTCCGCGGCCGGCCAAAAGTGAGGGGGCTTGGCGTCAAACGGCACACCACGGTGCTCCACGGGGACCAAGCTTTGTGACCATTGGTGAAAGTTGGGTCTGGGACTCCATTCAGGGGGGGATAGTGAGGCTTAACATTAGCTGTGCTGTGCAAAAGATCTGAAAGAGAAGTGTCTACTGGCTCTTTGGGGCAAACTGATCGCTTGACTCTGTGCACAGAGCTAAATCTAGCTAGCCGGACACCCTCGAGTGGAGGGTTGGCTAACCCAGGGAGGGTCGGAGCTGCTCTGAGGTCCCTGGGGAACTGCGGGGGGAGGGGTGGGGAGGGAGTCCCACAGGCGGCCATGTTGCTCTGTTATAGTCTTGTGTCAGATATGTTGTTGTAAAACCACTCAGATATATATATATATATATATATATATATATATATATATATATATATATATAAAAAAACAGTTAATGGTTGCCTCAGGCCAACAAAGAATGCCACTGCGTCAGGAGGATCAAAGATTCACAGTCCAAGCCTCACTGCATGGAATTAAAACTCGTTGAAGGAAAGCGAGGACGGACAACTTCTGACGATTAAAAAGTTAAAAAATTTAATAAAAAATAAAAACGTTTCGGTCTTAGACCTTCATCAGTTACATGAAAAATTAAACTTATCAAATCTACCTAAATAAGATTACAGAACAAAACAAGACGCAAAATACAATTCAACGCTATGAGTTACGTAACCGGCGTAATTATAACAATACTAAAACGAGGATAAGTGACGCTAACATTCAAATATAAAAACAATGTAGTACAACGATTATATAACGAAAAAAGGAAAAATAAACAATACTAACAATTAAACGTAATTACAAGGTGTAGATACAGGTACAACACTAGATAAATGAACGATACAAGGCAAAAATATAACAAAAGACCGGAAATATGCTGCTATAAAAATAAATAACAAAAGATGACAGATAAGACTAAAAACTAAAAACTGCTAATTCAAAAAAGATGACATTTGCAAAGCGGCAAAAGAAAGGGCAGTCAAAAGGAAAGCAACCTACGTTTACGCAAACATGGATCATACCAAAATCCCAAATCGAGGCCTTTGGAGCCCCAAAGGGCCGATAGACAACAAAATCCCTGGGGGGGCCTTAAACAATAATGACCGTAATAAGTTCCCCGAACAGGGCCTTTGAGTATACCCAACACCTAAGAGGCTGACAAAATCCAAGAAAAGGGCCTTTGAACGGCCATATATCGCAAACAAAGAATCGCAAAAAAGAAAATTAATTATAACAAATTCTATTCCTAGAATGAAATTCTTTTCTTTTATTTAAACCATGGGGTGCCAAAGAGAATAGCTGAGCACTCCAATAAGCCTCCTTTGTAATTAAAAGCCTGTCGATCTCATCCGAGTTGTTTGGGGCCTGCACCTGATCAATACATTGAAACGAAAAATCATGGTGATCAGGTGCAGGCCCCAAACAACTCGGATGAGATCGACAGGCTTTTAATTACAAAGGAGGCTTATTGGAGTGCTCAGCTATTCTCTTTGGCACCCCATGGTTTAAATAAAAGAAAAGAATTTCATTCTAGGAATAGAATTTGTTATAATTAATTTTCTTTTTTGCGATTCTTTGTTTGCGATATATGGCCGTTCAAAGGCCCTTTTCTTGGATTTTGTCAGCCTCTTAGGTGTTGGGTATACTCAAAGGCCCTGTTCGGGGAACTTATTACGGTCATTATTGTTTAAGGCCCCCCCAGGGATTTTGTTGTCTATCGGCCCTTTGGGGCTCCAAAGGCCTCGATTTGGGATTTTGGTATGATCCATGTTTGCGTAAACGTAGGTTGCTTTCCTTTTGACTGCCCTTTCTTTTGCCGCTTTGCAAATGTCATCTTTTTTGAATTAGCAGTTTTTAGTTTTTAGTCTTATCTGTCATCTTTTGTTATTTATTTTTATAGCAGCATATTTCCGGTCTTTTGTTATATTTTTGCCTTGTATCGTTCATTTATCTAGTGTTGTACCTGTATCTACACCTTGTAATTACGTTTAATTGTTAGTATTGTTTATTTTTCCTTTTTTCGTTATATAATCGTTGTACTACATTGTTTTTATATTTGAATGTTAGCGTCACTTATCCTCGTTTTAGTATTGTTATAATTACGCCGGTTACGTAACTCATAGCGTTGAATTGTATTTTGCGTCTTGTTTTGTTCTGTAATCTTATTTAGGTAGATTTGATAAGTTTAATTTTTCATGTAACTGATGAAGGTCTAAGACCGAAACGTTTTTATTTTTTATTAAATTTTTTAACTTTTTAATCGTCAGAAGTTGTCCGTCCTCGCTTTCCTTCAACGAGTATATATATATATATATATATATAACTAACTGCAGACAGTACTGTTTCGGCTAGCCTGCGTAGCTGGCGGTATTGTTGGGTTTCGCGCGCACAAGCAAAAGCGGCGAAGCCGCGACAGCGAGCGGCGCAGCCGCGAGTGGCTTGGGGAGGAGAAGCTGAAATACCGCCTGCCCGGATGGGCTGCTTTTTTGGCTTCCGCCCCCTTATTTGCATTTTGACAAACTGATGACAGATTCTGTGGTTTCGAATATCCCAACCAATCAGAGGGTAGATCGTAATATGAAACTTTGTACTTGGCGCGAAAAAGAGATGGCCTGCGAAGAGAGCGGGGAAAAGCCATCGGGAAATCAAAACAAACCGCCGATGTGGTGTTTCGATGGCGTCGAAGGGCGACACGCTGAAAAAGCATGTCAAGGCAGGAGAACAGCCAACAGCTAGTGTCAATGATAATTGCAGGCCTTGCTGTTGTCCGCTTAAGATCAAATATGGGGACTTCAAAAAAACATCACACATTTCGACGCAAAACCTTTTCAAGGTTCCAAAACGTGAAGGATTTGCGAATGAGACTTTGGCAGAAATGTGTTCAAAGATTGGGCTCACGATAGAGAGATCAGGCAGTTTATCTGATCGTGTTTGCCATGCCTGCGGAAGAAAAATCAGGAACGTTTGTGAACTGTTTAACTTTATTCGAAGGAATTTGCAGAAGGAGAAAGAATCTTCCACGAGTACTGATAGTTCTGATAGTTCTCTGAGGTTTAAGCGGCTTTTGCCAACGACCATTTCTTCACCCGATCGAAGTCCTCGAAAACGAAAAGGACAGGGCAACGAAAATTATAAACAAGGAGCCCGCACGGGCGCCTGAAACTTGTGATTCTTGCCAGACCTTGCCAACTTCCAGTGAACGAACGATAAATTCCCTACTCGTTCTGCGCTTTTGAGACGAAAACGTCAAATTAATGTTTGTTCGTCGGCAGTCGGCAAAAACTACCGGCGATAAAAAGTAAACAAACAAGCACGTCTTGAAATTTGCTTCTGTGCAGACTTAATTTTCTCGTCTGAAAATGATCTCGAATGAATTTAATGGTTGCAGGAAAACGTTCGGTATAAAAATCATGACCTTGTTCCCGTTGTTTTGCTTTTAGAAACGTGGCTGTTGAATGTATTTTTAGCGAGCAAGATCTAGGTTTCAAATTACACGTGATATTATGCAGATTTTACTTGCATCTACACCGCAGATTGATTGTAGCGTTTTCTATCTTGATACGAACGGTACACTCAGCTACGAAACGTTTGGGATTTTTAAGTTTTTTTCATTTGATTTATAGTTCTAAATAACTGAAGCTCTATAGTAATTTAATAAGTTTACAATCATTCAATACAAACAACAACAACACACTTTATTTGCATTCCCAATTACAAATGGTATTGCAAAAGTATAGGAAAATAATGATAATAATAATACGAATTACATCTAAAGATATGTAAGGGTAAGTAATAGGATCAACTAATTGACGATTGTTGCGATTGTCGATTCATTTCTTAGTGCAAAAGCTTCATAAATGAAGTAACCTAATTTTTTACAGAGAAAGGCATCTATATTATTAAAGAGAAATAAAATTTTTTGATTGGCATCTAAAGAACTAAAATCAGAATAATTTCTAACAATAATAACAACGTTTCACTGCGTATTCAAATTCCCCGTGGGTCAAATTTCAACCAAAAATTAATTTGCATAAAGTTGTTTACGTGAGCGCTATCAACTTTTTAAAAGCTTTCAGCGGACTCGAGGAGTTTGCCCGATGTATTTATTGGAAAAATTACAATCCCAAATCGAGGTGCGTGTTCGGCAAACAGTAGTTATTGTCGATACGATGGAATAGAAGTTTCATTCCAGGAGAAACGGGACGACCTGTGTGAAGTGCAGTCGTTTCGAGAGAAAGTCGATTATTTACCCGTTTGAATCAGACACGATTCATCTAAACACTGGTGATTTTGATGTGACCCGTTAAAAGCCTTCAATTTTGAGCCGTTTATCGATCGACCACTTTACTAAAAACATCCGCTAAATACATTGACAATAAAATAATAAGATGAACCATTCGCAACAACCAGCCGTTAGAGCGTTGGGAAAAGCGTTCGATTGTTTGGACCAACCGTTAAAGCGTTAGGACAAATCGTTAGAGCGTTAGAACAAATCGTTAGAGCGTTAGAACAAATCGTTAGAGCGTTAGGACAAATCGTTAGACCGCTAGAACAAACCGTTAGAGCGTTAGAACAAACCGTTAGAGCGTTAGAAAAAATCGTTAGCAATCCGTTAGCTATCCGTTAGTTTTCTAACGGATAACGGATAATCGTTAGTGTACGTTTTCCCAAAGAAGGTCACATTTGCTTTGTTTGGGTTTGTTCGCGGCAAAAGAGATATTGGTCTCTTGCAGCGCTCCCTTGGGAGATTACCGAGACATTTGATTGACGTGCTTAGCACTCCCATCCAATCAGAATGCTCCGTACGCCAGCGTACGGGCTTCTCAAAAAAGCAGCCCATCCGGGCAGGCGGTATTTCAGCTCCTCCGCCCCAAGCCACTCGCGGCGCAGCGGCTGCGCCGCTCGTTTGTCGCGGCTTCGCCGCTCGCTGTCGCGGCTTTGCCGCTTGCTTGTGCGCGCTAATCCCAACAATACCGCCAGCTACGCAGGCTATGTTTCGGCCTTCTGGGCCTCATCAGTGCAGTGCTGATGCTGGAGTTGAGGTTAGCGGCTAATAGCCACCTCAGACGATCCCACACATGTGGTATCATCGTACCATGTCAGAGTGCATGCACGCATGCGCGCTAGCGACAATGGTACACTCCAGATAGAGTGCTCAATTTGGACATGAAAGCAAAGCTTTGTATGCCAAAGAGCAATATCTATATCTATATATATATAATATCTAATATCTATATATATATATATATCGCCAAATATATTTTGTCTTATTAGGGAGGAAATAGTCTAAATGTAATTAATTTCCTTTGGCCGTTTTAACTTTGAACTGCATATAAATGTATTTAACTTTGGTGTTAAGATTCGTTCGTCGTCTTCTGCGTACGTATAATTTTTCAAACAGTTATTAGGACTCACAAACAAACAATTTTACTATATAAAACTGAGTTTGCGAGTTTTAATAGCAGAAAATTCTATTCTAAAGGGAAGGTCTGCATGAGAAGTTGGCGCTGGCTTGAAGCAAAATGAATTTGTATTCAAATACCAAAGCAGTGTTATTAGGACTGATATTAGGTTTTCGGTGCAAGAGATTCCTTGGCAAATTCATATATTCAGTTGTATTCAGTTCTTTAAATATAAGAGTGAAAGTATTTATTTCTTTCTTCCTTACCTCTGCTAAGTCACGAAGTCACTTGTTTTGTTCTTTTAACGAAACTCGAAGCTAAAGGAAAAATCGCGAACAGAGTTTTAGAGCTTGGATTCCTTTTGGTAAAGCAGCCGGACTAAATTAGCTTAGTGTCGATGAAATTTAATGAGAATTTTTAAAAGTCTGGATGTTTATTACTGCACTTCTTGTAATAAGTCAAACTTAAGAGGGTTGCAATTTTTATTTTGTTATTTGTTAGATAGAGCAGTTGAAGTAGAAGCCACACTGGAAGACATCGCCACAAGTGATCTTCTTCATCGCGAAAATATACTCTCTGCAATTTCTACAACTTCTCTATGGAGAAGACAAGGACAGTGAAAGACAGCACTTTCAGAAAGAGAGAAAGTTCGTCGATGGTGTTGGTATTGTACGCTTTTGTTTGGCTTTGTCGGGCTAGTTAAGGCGGTAATTTAATGCGTTCTGAATGGACCCTCCGGTTTACTGTATGTGGTGATACTTACATAAATCATCATCATCATCATCATCATCATCATCATCATCATCATCATCACTATTGTCCTAACAGTGTATAATAATAATAATAATAATAATAATAATAATAATAATAATAATAATAATGATAACTAATAATAATAATAATAATAATTATTATTATTATTATTATTAGTGTTATAGCGCAGAATACATACAAATATGATCTAGTTCTCTTCACAAACTACATTTGAGAATCGCAAGACCAAAGAACTTTATCAAAAGAATAAACTTGATATGTATTGTCATTTAAAATATATATGACTATATGAACGAAGTTGAAAAATTAAAAAAAATCGAGGAACACCATGTTCGAGGATTTCGAGTGGAAAAGCTCTGTTACCAAGCTGGATGTGTTGAGAAAAATTTCCACACCTATTGCTCCACTTAGAAACAAGCACTCAGCGCAACTGCGCAACAGTTAAGAGGGTCAAAACAACTACACATGATGTCAGAGATGCAAAGACCTGGGTACGCTTTTGAGTGTTACATAGTAAAGAGAGTGAAACGGTTTTGTTTTGTTACTAAAATCTACTCCTGTCGTCGTCGCTTCATCTGTCAACGCAACATATGACCGAGTCTGAAGCTGTGGAACAGGTCCAAAACATCAACAACAGCATCAACGCTTTGAACGGCATGGCTCCTATATATATCTCAATTATTACATATTTATAAACCATCTCGGACTTAAAGATCAGCCAATCAGAATCTTCTTGTAATACCCAGAAGTAATACTGCAACATACGGTGATAGGGCCATTCTCGATCTGTGCCCCAAAACTGTGGAATTCCCTTCCAGTCACCATCAGAGGGGCGCAAAGTCTTAGTAGCTTTAAGTCCCAACTAAAAACCTGTCTCTTTTAGCCATGTTCTTTTTCATTGTTATGTCTATATCTAACCTTATAGTAGTTTTTACAAGTTATACTGGATTATTATGATGTTTCATTTTTTATATTTATTTATGATTACTTGTAAGAGCATTGAGACTTCGTTAAATGCTCCTAGCACTTGTATATTATTATTATTATTGTTATTATTATCATTATTATCGTTATTATTATTATTATTGTTATTATTATTATCAAGGACAAGACGAACAATTTGACATTGTCCCTCAACCCAAGTTATCTTATTGGCACCGCTGCACTTTCCGCTTGCGCAGCCTTTTTAAAATTAAATTTACGTCACTGCAAAACGTCGGCAGTCAAAGTCTCTTACAATTCATTATCAGTTTCTTTATTACGATAAGTGCACGCCAATGCAGCACTTTGCAGCTAGTAAACTTACATCTCTTACACTCTCTTATTGTCCTCTCAATTGTCAATAAATGTCTCATACGATCTGTTATCAGCTTCTTTATTATGTTTAAATGCGCTCCAATGCAGCATGCTGCCAGTAAACATCTTCTACAATCTCTTATCTTCCATTTTATAATAAAAAAATGCGCGCCACTGCCAAACATATGCCTTCACATGGGTGCGCACCACTTCGCTACACTTACAGACAATGTTTTACTTTACTACGCCTGCAGTCGACGTCTCCTGCAATCCGTAATCGGCCTTTTTGTTATAGTTGAATGCACACCACTATGCTACAATTGTGAGCAATGTCATTTTCAGTCCGTTATCGATTCCCTCTTATTGTGACTAATTACGCGCCACTGCCCTTACGTATAAGCTGCAGTCGCTCTCATTTATAATGCGCGCCAATGCACTACGCCTGCAGTCACATCTTTGACTATCCATGATCAGCCTCTTTATTAAAATATTATATGCTTGCAATCAACGCCTCTTACACTTCGTTATCAGCCTGCTACATTATCGCTACACGCGCACCACTATACTTAGCCCTGCTGCATTCACCAGTTAGGTCCGTTATAGGCTTATTTGGCAGGCATCATAGCTTAGATCTAGACGTAACGTCTCTTTCATCTGTCTACGTTTTATTATAATTAAATTGTAGCCATCCGATCAGTTACATTTGCAGCCAACGTCTTTTATAATGCGTAAGATTCAGATTTCAGATCATTCAGGTTAGATTCAGATTTTCAGGTTTCAGTTACGGTCTCTTGATCAAGATTAATCGCCGGCCACTCTATTGTGCTTGAAGCAAATGTGTTTAGCAATCCCTTATGAGCCTTTTAGTTATGATTAAATGTACATCAAATCCTTTATGTTCCTCTTTACTACAATCAGATGCGCGTTTTTAATGATCAAAAGTGCGCCACTAAACTACGCTACCAGTCAACGTTTCTTGCAATCCGTTATCGGCTTCTTTATTATGTTTAATGCGCGCCAATACACTACGCTTGCAGTAAACATCTTTAACAATCTCTAATTTTCCCCTTTATTGTATGCGATTTATTGTATGCGATCAAAGTTTTATTGCAATTATTAACATTCCTCTTTATTACTGTTGAATGTGCATCACTTAAATACGCTTACAGACGACGACTTTACTTTATAATCCCAATTTCTTCCTCTTAGTTATGGTCAAGTGTGCGTGACATCACTGCACCTGCAGTCAATGACTCTTGTAATCCGTTGTCGTCCTTTTTGTTATTTTTGAATGTATAACACTGCAATACACTTGTAAAAATGTCATTTTCAATGCGTTATCGACCTTGTTGTTACGATTAAATATACGCCAATGCTTTCAGGTGGCAGTGGCTGTATTGTACAATACGTTAACGGCCTCACTAATATGATTAAATGAGCGCCAATGTACTACACCCAACAGCCACAACTTTGAAAACCTGTCTTTTAAACTCGATATTAGCCGCTTTATTTTGATTACACGTGCGCCACTGCAATTCTTCTGCGTTCGACGTTCAGACTCGTTTTCGGCTTCTTTGACGGGTGCTACACCTACTTAAAGTCTCTTTAATTATATAATTAAATTCTGACCACCCGATCAGATATGTTTTTAGCCAACTTCTTTTAAGATGGTAAATGTATTTTACAATCCATGAGGAGCCTCATTATGACAGCCAAATGCGCACTGCGTCACCACTTTTGTCTTCAACGTCTTTTAAAATTCGTTATTTTCCGCCCGCCAATGCCCTCCGCCTACATTTTTCAGGGTGAAAATAACGCCAATGAACCACGCCTGCAGTCAACGTGTTTGGAAGTTCGTTATCGGTCTCTGTTTTATGAAGAAATGCGTACCACTGCCCTACACCTGTGACCAACCTACTGTACAATCCGCGTTTGTAAATGCCCGCCACTGCACTACGCCTGTGGTGAATGTCTGCTCCTTTAATATGATTTAATCCTCGCCACGGCACTACGCCTGCAGTCAACGTATATTATAGTCCGCTACAAGCCCCTTTATTGTAATTTCATGCGCGCACAGCACTGCACTTACAGACAAATTTTCATCCGTTATTTTCCTCTTTATTCTGATTAAATGAACGCCATTACACTACATTATCATCATCATCATCATCATCATCATCACCATCACCATCACCATCAGTCATCATCATCATCATCATCATCATCATCATCATCATCATCATCATCATCATCATCATCATCAACCTTCATGCCCAGTCTAAGCATAAGGACACTACACTAGGTCATGGCTAGGTCTGCAGACAACGTCTCCTACAATCCGATATGGGCGTCTTTAATATGATTAAATGCGCGCCCCTTCACCTTAGGTGTAGTAAAGGTCTCTTGCAATCTATTATCTGCCTTTTAGTTTATTTTAATGCGCACCAGCTCATTATAATCAACTGCATCTTTTAGTTTCTTTAAGAAGCCCGTCACTGCGATATGTCTGGTTTCAAAGTAATTTACAATCCTTTTCAAAGGAAAATAGATTACCGGACTGAGTGAGTGACGGATTTGTGAGAGAGAACTGGGTGATGTATTATGGCCTCGTATGTTGTCAACGTCAAGAAGGAAAGAGATTTCGAAGATTTAGGATGTAAGAAGAAAGTGGAAGGCAGGGGATTAGGTGTCATGGTGGAGGCGATCAGAGAGCTTTAGCTGACAATTTGGTGACTCCATGGACTCAAGACTGTACTCCGTTCATTTCTATATTCAAGAAACCTGTTTTTTTTTTATTCTCCTCTTTGTTTACGATTATTGTTATTATTTAGCACTCGTTGCCGTTTTCATTTTTGTTTGTGTTTGTGTATGAACTCTGTTGCCTTAGTTGTTGTTGCCTGTGTGCGTAAGAGTGAGAAAGAATACACGTGTGCACGATGCAGGTATTGCGCAAACGTTAACGACACTGATACTAACACTGTTGATTGTTTTGCCAAGATTTTGTCTTAGTTACCCTTTTAGGTTGTAATTGTATTTAAAGGAGACATTTAAAGTCAACCAGCCATTGACTTCATGACGAATACTGAGTCGGACGTTGTTTCGAACATGAAAATGAAAGGTAATCACACTTAGGAGTGCTTACATCATAGGAAGTTACATTTCGGGGACTATAATCAGTCGCTCCTTTTCCTCAGGGGTAGTCACGCGACGAGAACACGTGTACGCTCGTGAAAGTCCGCTCTGGCGCAGGACCGAAGAGGATGTAGGAATAAACAACACTAAAAATAAATCGCGAACGATGCTTACAGTGGTTTCCCGTTTCTCTTTTTCTTGTCAATACAGATGATCCTTGAAGAAGAAATAAAGGAGGAGAAAGAGGAACAAAACCTGTCTGAAGATGGACTTGCAAGATGGCACTCCCCAGGTTGTCGTGTTGTTGACTTGTTGTCCTACAAGGGAATAAATAGTTTAGAGGTGTGCTTCGATGTTTTAGTTGAACAATTAACTTAATTTCAGACAGAACAAGAGACTTCTCGTAGCTTATGCCAAGGAGAGTAAGGTCAGGAGGGATGTAGGAATGAGTAACACTAAAAATAGACAGCAAATGACACCTCAAGTGATTTCGATATCGATCGATAAAACACATTCAGTTCAAAAACTCCAGGCAACTCTCATATTACGTTTGGCATGCCTAGGTGTTCTACGAATAAATTAAACCTGAAGAAAGTGTAATTAAAATGTGTGTAAAAATATTGTTTCTCAACAGGACAATCCTTGAAGAAGAAATAAAGCCGAGGAAAGAGGAACAAGATCTGTCTGAAGATGGACTTGCAAGATGACGTTCCTCAGGTTGGCCTGTAGGTAACTTGTCGTCTGTCAAGGAGATAAATGGTTTAGGGGTGCGTTTTGACTGGTTTTCTTTTAACAATAAACTTGATTTCAGACCGAGAACAAGGGACTACTCGTGATATACATGACGCTGTGTGAACACGAGAACATAATGCTTGAACCACCTATATGTTTTAGGAGAGATCAGTATATTGTCCTTTTTCTAATGATTTTATGATGACCTAATCTTCCAGAAAGAAGGAGAAACAAAAAGAAGCTCTTTAAGAAGACTAATTTCGAGAAATCGGCCCTGAAGACACACAGCCCAGCTCATCTAAACCAGAAGCTACAGGAGGTATGATGAAGTGAAAACCATTGTTGGCGAAGGCTAAGATTGATTCCGACCCTAATAATAATAATAATAATAATAATAATAATAATAATAATAATAATAATAATAATAAAAACTTTATTTAACGAGGGTGGCACGAAATAGTGCGAAGCACTAATAAACTTGTGGCCCTCCTAACTTACTAAGGTATTTACAATGAATTATCAAAAAAAATATTTACAATGAGTTATATAAAAATCTAAAACCTACTATATAAATATAAATGTATACATGTAATGAAAAACAAAAAGAAAGAAAAAAAAATTAATACCCTGCGGCTATAGAAAGGGTCTATGAAATGTCTTTTCTGGCACGGAAAACGGGAGTTTTTTTGACTCAAGATTAATTAAGCATACCATTTCAATGCTGTACCAATGCTTTACCTGTGGAGAGGATGATTGTTGTCTCTTTATCGCCGTCTTTCGAATTCACTTGCTTTGATTTCACACTTGATACGCTGGCTCGTTAATATATCCTCAAGGATACCACTTGGGCTTCATGCTTTCCCAAAAATATACTCATACGTTTGACTGGCTTTACAACAAACAAGCATTTTACACAGTGCTTGACATTAAGTTTCTTATCCTATTTGTGTGGTTTTCAGACGCGCATAAAACAGACCAACTCAGCATCGATGCATGGATGAAGAGAGGCCGCAGCTGCCTGCAATGCTAACCAACGTTGCGCCTTGATGATTATGCACCGATCAATTCGAAACTTCAACATCCCCCCCCGGGCATACCCCGGGCATTTGACTGTGTATCGTGCCCGGGGAGGGGGGAATTTGAACGTTGCGTTTGAAGGGTGGGGAACTTGAACCGGATTTATCTCTTGTTCTGACGTAATACGCCCGTGAGTTTTTTCGGTTTTTGCAGGGTTTGACGGATTTACAAGACAGAATTTCCCCTTTCTTAGTGAATAACTCTTTCAAAAAGGGTCTTTAAAAAACGTTTGAAGATGCCATTACGGTATATCTCTCTGAAAAGAGTGTTAAGTGTTTGATTGAAGACGAAATTTGTCTTTGAGGAGAAGTATTTTAGTAGTAATTGGTGGGGCATTTGAACGACTTTTTTGCCCCGAGGGTAGGGAATTTGAACAAGCCAATCTTCAAAAGTTCAAATGCCCGGGGGGTTGCCCGGGGGGGGGATGTTGAACTTTTTAATTGATCGGCGCATTATAGTCAATTACTTGTGACAACGCAATTTAGAACTAAAGGAAGTTAGTAGACCGAACCCAGCAGGTCCGGGCGATACGATCCACAGGGCTGAGATTTTTCCCCGTGTAATACCACAACAAGCGTGCTGGTTGTTTTTTTCTTCATCCTATGAATGCTTGTTTCGTATCCCTTGAAGTACTTTTTTGTTCAGCTAAAACAAGTTGAAAAACATTCCTATAATGATAAATCTAAAAAACACGAGACAACCTTTGAAAGACATGTTTCGGCATAACTTATGCCATCTTCAGTTTAATGAAAATAATCAAAATAGCGCTATATTTATAGGTGACATTGATAACATGCTGAGCTAATGACAACAATAGATAATACGAAAACCGTTACAACGTATCTGGTACAGAATGATGCCAATACCGTTACAAAACAAGGTGCTTGGACTGCCTGGTAATTCCTAGAATGCTTATGTATTACTTAAATATTTTATGTACGTTTGAGGATACCGCAGAAATTATGGTGGATAAATGGTGGAATGAACTGAAAGTCGACAGGGATGATACGGTTTACACTTCCTCTTTGACCTCAATTAACACGTGAACTCTTCATCATGTTTGCTTAGTGCACATTCCATCTTAAATGAAGTGATAATTAATCAATTCATGAATTATTTCATTCATTACTTTTCATTTATTTGTTCATCTATTCTGTAAAATTATAAATGAATGAATGAAATAAATAATGAATAAACGCAAAAATAAATAAATAAATAAACAAACAAACAAATAAATAAAGGAATAAATAGATGAACAAATTAATGAAAAATAAATAAATGAATGAATGAAGCTAAGATGGAATGCGCACTAAGTAAACATGATGAAGAGTTCACAGGGCAGTTGAGGTCAAAGAGAAAGTTTAAACCATATCATCCCTGTCGACTTTCAGTTCATCCAACATGTTAGTTGGGGCGGAAATTTTTATGCGTGCGTTTTACGCTTATCGCTCGATTATCCTTGATAGATGAGAGAAAATGGTTTGTGTTGTTCATGCTTTAGGGTGATTTTACTTGACCCGTGAAACAGGCACACTAAAATACGCCTCTTTCCCTTCATTAGCAGAAAGAAAATTGTCATTTTCCTTTAGAAAAATTCAACAACGTTTGTGGAATTTCAGTTTCGTAAAAGAATTGTCAATTGAGTTATTCATTGCTTCGAATTCATTAGTTATTGTTTCACGGGTTTAAGTAAAACCAGTCTATCTGGAGATATGTCTAATTCTCGTCTGGAGATCGTTGCCAGCTCAAATATATATAGACTAGAGAAATGTGAAATATTATAGCTGTGGTTCGGTTGTTCACCTACTACTTCGTATAAGTTCCTATTATTTCCCTGTTCAATAGGGTAAATTCAGTTGTACAATATGAATATAGTTGTCTCATTGGCCAGTGCAAAGTAACTATTATTTTGGACGACGTGTCACTTTTTAAATAGGCGCATCGGTTAGTAAGAATTAATGCATAAACGTATGCTACAAACGAATTGACCCAGACTAACAAAAACAGCAACAACAAAAATTAGCAAACTAGTAGACCCGAAATTAAATACAATGACGATTGTGGCACTACGTGCTTTGCAACGAGCAACAAAAAAAATACTACAGTGCTAAAATAAAATAAACTAATATTGAGTTGTCTATTTTTTTCTTCTCTCCACTTTGGTTTTTGCATAACACGTAGAAACACTAACAGGCAATGCTAAACACAAATGGTTTGCAACTCCCTCTCCCCTGACATTCGTACAACATTACAATAAGAAGAGGTGCTAAACCTAGGTTCCCAGCTATCAAAATGAACATTTGTTTATAACCACAAAGAGTGAATACGAGCGAGTAAATTGTGCTAGAAAGGAAAAAAGCCAGGTAAACCGTTAATATTTCCAGTATTATTTGTGTTGTCGTTTTTCCAAAGGGCACTCTGGCTTACGAAGATATATATCGGTGTGAAGTATCGCCGCATACGGAGTTGTGCTGTATTTTGACGAGCCTGCAGGGCGAGTCAAAATATAAACAACGAGTTAAAAATATGCGACGATACTTCACACCGAAACATCCAATAAGAGATTTATTATCCAACTTAACCTTTTTCAACCTTTTTCAGTAACTTGAAAGAAAACTACAAGTGTAACAGGATGAGCGCGCGCACGGTACTGTACAATAACCAACAGTACAATATCGTGGGATATTTGTACTCATTTCGCTCGCTTTCTGTACAATAACTAATACAGTTGGATAAAAAACCACCTTAGTGGCAAATATAAGATACAATAAAACAGTTATTCACCGACTAACTTACCAGTTATTCACCGAATAACTTACCTCTCCTCACCGCCACCGAGGTGAATAACTATTTTAGTATCCACCAAACCACTAGATATCCAGCATCAAATAGTTCATTTATTCTGAAAACGAAGTTAGTTTGAATTTTTAGGAAATATTACATGCTTAATTTAGAGGCATTTAACGTGTCCTGTAACGTTAACATATTGCTTTCCCAAAGATCAAAAAGAAAGCCAAACCCGAAAATAAATTGCGGCAAAACCTCCAAGGTTTCAGCGGCCAACTACTGTGTCAGAGTCCATTATTTTAAACGTTTATAACCAACAGAGGAAGGGAAGAAACTTAGAAGGAGAGGCCAGGGGGAAGGCGGGGGCGGCCAGCATAGTGTCCCAAACCCACTCCTTCCCGTCGGAGGCCAGGGGAGGGGTAGGGGGTGAAGAGAGAAAAAATCGTGCGCGAAATCCAAAACAATACCGGAAGGTGAATAGCCAGAAAAGTTTCCATGCGTTGTTTCTTGACCGTCCTGAAGCCCGCTAAGCCACATTTCAGGGAGTGTTTTGTTCTCTCCTTATCTGTGCCTTATAGTAATTACGAAAAAGGAAAGAGGTTTCGTCTAGAAAAAGCCTACCAGACATATAGCGTTCTCAAAACGATCTCCTAGGCCTTAAGGAACTTTCAAGGGCAAACAATCTCACCCAGTAGCCCTCTAATGATTAACCAGAGGGAGGGAAAAGAAAAACAATGGCGGCTTTGGGTTAGCCTGTGCGGTAGGTGCTAAAAGGAGAGGAAGTGGGGGGGGGGGGGTAGACTAGTGGGCACGAGACACAAGCGCAGAAAGGAAAAAAAGGGAAAGGGGCGCCTACTACCACGCCCCCTCCTCCTTTCGCTGGCCCTCCGCGCTCACGTCTCGAGCTTCGCGTACGGTTCGCGTTAACAAATATTTACCCCATTTCCCTCCCCTTTCAGCGCCTGCCACCTGGACTGCTTTTGGGTGGACACCTAACAAAAATACTCGCCTCCTAACAACTGGAAGGAAGAGGGATTTTGGATGGCAGAGACTCAAGCCATGGAATGAAAAAAAAAAAAAACAGGCATACTGAATAGTATTGCCATTGTGATACATATATCTAAATTTGAGATTGACTTTTCTATTGAAATCACAGTATTATGAGTGTCCCTTGCTTGCTATAACTAAATCGGAAACACCCCACACGTAAAAAACATTGAAATAAAGTTGATGTTGTCATCGTTGACTCATCAACTCCAAAACTATACATCGGTAAAACAAAGAAAGTTTGGCAGGATCCACTATCTAAACCAGAAATAAGGAAAAGTAGCCCATCAACAAACCACTATCACATCTAAAACCGTCATAAATAAACGAATCTTTGATTTTAGCTAACCAGGGAAGTGGGTGTGAGATCCTCCCCCCCCAAGGATGCAAATGACATTAACCCAGAGCGAGAAAACTAAATTTCATAGACAACATGCCTTAATAAAAGTAATCCAAAATAAAATTTTAAAAATATATGAATAAATTATCTCCCTCTGGGAGTGGGACATGGGTGGCTCCACCTTCCCCCCTACTGTTTTAAGTAGTAAAAAAAGACAGGGACGCAAATGTGGGCCGCAATCCCAATGTCAGGATTTGCGGAAGTTTAATCTGGGGGGGGATATTTGAATTTTTTTAATCATTCTTTTTCTGTCTTACAATTTCTGTGGTCACATTGAAGTATTTTTCTGGATATGTGCAAGCTCGGGTATAATTATGTAAAAGAATGTTAGCTTGATTGTATTCTTAGGTTTGCAACTGATGATTTATCTTATAGCATAGCTCTTTGTCTTGTTTTTCTTTTAGTACAGCAAGATGGAACGGAGCTGTGGGGCCATGAGTTGATGATCTTTAAAACACGATAGCCTTGTAGCATTTCTCGAGTGCTAGAGTGAAGGCACCTGAAAGATTAAATAATATCGGAATTAATCGTCTTCGTTTATTTTCTACAAATCAAACAGTTTCAAGATTTAATAACATCTGAATTAATCATCTTCATTTATTTTCTTACAAATCAAACAATCTTTAAACATCATGGGTCATTCTTTATAGAGAAGCCACCACATAAAAATAGTTTGGCTTTCTGAACACGAAATTTCCACCCTACTAATTTTTGTCTTTTGATTTGGCTTAACAAAAGAAAATACGGATAAAATGTTCTGTATGGAACTTATAGCACTAAAGACGTTGAAAATACTTGGAAGTGCCGGTGAAAGAGTCCAATGTTCCTCAACTACGGTTTGTATCTTGCTATGTAGACTGTATGATTTGTACTAGTAGAATCCAGCTTAGAATTTGAAGTATAATCATAAACGGTGAATGGTAATGGTTTGGCTAAAAATATCATGTCGCTAAAACCACGAGTGGAAAAATTGCTAAATTTAATTGATTAATTGGTCGTCAAATTATAGCTTCAAGAAAACAACAACTAAGCACAGATTTATTTCACTGTTATAATAAATTCTGTTTCTTTAGGTGATGCTTAAGCTTCGCCTTGTGATCGGAAATTACATGGAGATTTAGTCTGCTGCGACATGATTGACTTCTATATTCGCAAAAGATTTTGGTTTCATAGAATAAAACTCGTCCTAAAAATTCGTTCGAAATTCCTTCAAATTCATTGACAATTCATGAGAAACCTACGTGAAATAAAGACATTCGCTACTACCGTAAGTTCAAATTATTTAGTACTGTTTACTAATTTAATGCTAATTAATCCCGCCGGATCAAATCTTTCAAATTGAAGAAACGTCAAAACTTGTTATAAGAAAAACTAAATCAAAGCTAACTCAACACAAAATGGTTTGATATAGAGGGCAGATTAAACCGGAACTCTCTAAGGAACTTTCAAAATTTAAAAAGAAGGAAACTTAATTTTAGACACGATTTACGTGAAAGCTATCTCACAGGTCTAAAAAGTGTAAGCATCTTCCATAAATCAAGAGGGAAAGTTTTTATAAGACCAGATCAGAGCAGTTCGACAAAATTGACATTTACCTTTCATTGAAAACTGCTTAAGTCAAACAGGAATTAAAATTATGACAAAAATTAACGAATTAAGGAACTGGCGAACAAAATGCAAACATGGGTCATTATTTGGAAAGCCTTGTATCATTCAACGAGAAAGATAAGAAAAAATGAACATTTCTAGTAACTTAAGATAAATTAATTTCCAGTCATTACTTTTAAGGTAACAGAGTGGTTCTACTGAACTTGAAAACACTAAATGATCTTAAAATCAAAGAATCTGCTTATTATGGGAACAATGATTGGACTGCCTGATTTCTTATAAAGGTAATTAAGGCAATCAAAATTGAAAACTAAAAGACCCGCTTATATGTTCAAGAAATAATGAGATGATTAAATTTGAAATGCTTCATCTCAGTTCGTAAGACAGGTATTTTTCCTAAGTTCTGGTGTCAAGGCGTTTTAGTTCGTAAAACCAGGTTTATTGCTTAAGTCCTAGTTTGAAGGCCATTTTTTGATGTAGAAAAAGAAATGAACTCGCATTCAATACGGTTAGTGACGCAGGCTAAGTAACTATCGAGGTATACTGACTATACTGGAACTGGATCTAGTTGTCTTAGTAGGTTATTTTCTAGTATTTTTTACATGAGCGATTATTAGAGTCTGTTGGAAAGATACCTCATCCATCTCAAGATAGGCTTTTTTAACTGACAGCCTACTGAACAGCTGACCGCATATTAACTCCGCGGACTACGGTGATTCCATTTAATTGCACTCCTTCTGTACATTTTTTTTTGCGTCATAAGCGCAGTCAATTTTAAGAGCACGCGTAAATTGAGAACTCGGTAGGTTTTCTTTACAACTAAGCTGTTTAGAGCAAAAAAATGGTAGTTTTCTCCAAAACGAGAACGGTGACCCCATTTTTTAATGCAGAACTTTAAATGAAATACGGTTGAGTACGATATATAGCGATTAAGAAAAGCAAAGAATTCTGCTTTGAGATATTTTTGTTTGAATGCCGAAAAGAACACGTCTTTAGGTACAGTAGTCTAACTGCGCACGCAGCAAATTCGTACTTTTTTATAATCTTAATTCCTGTTTGACTAAAGTAGTTTTCAATGCAAGGTAAACGTCCTTTTTTTTAACTGCTCTGATATTCTAACAACAACTTTCATTCACTTTTCTGATCTGACAAAATTATTTTTTCATTGAAGGAAACCTCACAATAATCGTTTCCTAAGGTAGAAAAATACCAAAGAAGTTATAATAAACCAAAACTAAACAAGGATGGTTACGACTGAGGGAGATTAAGATCGATTACGAATGACAAACTTGAAAAAATTTGCCAATTTTTCAAGATGCGTCATCCGTGACGTAAATCCTTAATGTTGCGCAAGATGTAACCTAAGATGAGATGACGGGAAGGTTTACTAATGCTAAACACATGCTCTCTAATAAAGCACTATGTCTTTTTTGCACTTTGAAAACGCGTCATCGTCAACCGTTTGTCCCCAAAATTAAAACTGCTTGTCATATCTTTGACAAGAAGATAAATCATATTCTCTAAACTATATAATTGTGAGATCTAGGGAGCTCATGAAAATCTAGGCTCGATTACCAGCCGCTGTTACCGGACTCGAGAGAGCGGCGGAAATCGAGCCTAATGAAAATCTCGACCACGAAAAATAAGAAATCGAGCAATGAAAACGCACACAAAATTTTGCACAATCTTTTTCTTGAAGTAAATAAAAAGCATCTAATTGTTGATTGTAGAGCAGACATGGAAAGATTTCCTGTTGCCCTTCAAATGCACAAAAGAGTTCTACATTACTTCCAGTACCTCTTATCTCGTCAAAGGAATGACAATTCCATCGTATAATGATCTTTTTTTGTGTCTAAGAAACTAAGCTTAAAAGAAACGGCCAATACCTTTCATAAATACAAATAAAGTTCTCAATTGATGCAGTTTGTATAGTATCACCAACTCGAATACAACAATGGAGAAATTAACTTAACTCGAAAAAACGTAATCCTTCTAACACCGGCGTTACGACAGATCGCTGTTTAGCGTTTTGGACAGGAAAATGAAAAAAAAAATTAAAAATTGATAATTTCATACAAAAATTAAATTGAATAATTCATTAGAGAACTATTTGAAAGTGATAAAAATCCTGGTAGCAGAAAAACAGTCACAAAATTTCAAATAAACAATCATGAGTTGCCACCCGTCCGGTGTAGTTCTTGTGGAAGATGGATCCCATGTTTATTGTATGTCTCTTATACCAAACAAACGACAAAAAAATTATTGCTGACCTACTTCAATCAAATATCGATCAAACTCATAACTAATAAAGATGTAAGCCTACTGTTTACTGACCGAAATCCGTCAATTATTTTGGAAGACTCCGAACACTTTGCGATTGTCCATAACGAATCAGACGTTGAACCCAAAAACGTCTTACCAATCAACATTTATTAGGACGATTCGTTTGTTTTGAACAGTCACGATACAATGTATTTATGATTCTTGGTATGGTATGGTATGGTAACTTTATTTATTCTTGTAATTGTTTCACCTTTTTTCATGAGAACTTGTGCCGTTTTTGCTAATGCCATGTAACATGGAAAAACCTGATCAAGTTGTCGTTATCTCAACGTATTACCTTTGCTATCAAAAAATGCTAACAAAACCCTCCAATTTTAAAGAATGCGACAAAAAAAATGGGGCAAATGTCACTTATCGGAAAGTATCTTCTGGAAAAGTAAATCAGAATGAGAAGATGCTTCATCCTCTTGCATTTTATTCAGCCTTGTTCAACAGTGCCAATCATTTTTGAGTTTGTGGACTACTACTACTTTTTCCTGTGTCATTTTTTCTGACTTATTTTTCTTGTCTGTAGTCATGTGTATTTCAATGCAATTTCAATAAATTCATTTGAAATTGTAAACGCGCCAAAAAACACCTGCACAGTTTTGTTGTCGTGAATGGCGAGTTCACCAAAACCCTAAAAAAGTAGACAGTTCGTCTAGAGATAGTTGTTGTCTAATCTACGGTATTAACTTCAAGTTATCTGGACAAGGAAGCTTTCTTGACATGACCACAACTCCAGGAATCAAAGAGAATGGCCGTTTTTATGCTAGAGACGTTAAAGTCGTCTAGACGTATTTAACGTCTCAGACGTTAATGTCGTCTGATATAAACATAGGCACGCATTGCGTGCTTGACCTATGTTGAAATGACAAGTCTTATCCTCGCTTATTTGCGATTTTTAAGACATACTCTGAGGACAAAACAACCCGCGATTATTCTTGCAAATACTTCCCCCCTCCACTGTAGCACCTGAGTGCATAAAGCCCAGTTCAGACGCCGCACCTCCCATGTGTCGTACCAAGTAGTACGTAGTTTTTGGGCAGTTGTACGGTGTCCAAATGAGTTTTTTCGACAGATTTCAATTAGGCAAGCCAAAATCTCAGAGTACGGCAAAGTTTGCCACTTAAATACGACCTAGGAGCGAAAATGTATTTGGTACGGCCCATGAGAGGTACGGCGTCTGAACTGGGCCTAAAACAGCTTTTTCGTCTACTCAGCAATACCCTTGGAATGCAAAACAACATCCCGCTAAAAACCCAGTTGGACCAAAATTGGAGATAGAGCAACCATCGGGCTAGTAGGCTACAGGCTAAAAAGTCAAACTGACACTAGAACAAAACGACTGCATAAAAACTTCAAATTAAATTTAAAACTGAAACCTCAGTTAAGGTCAACTAATGATTGTCTGCATATTACTGAGGAATATAATCGAGCTCACAACAAGATGTGAAAGAAACAAGTGTAGTAGATAATAATTTGAGGAGAGGACAGTCATTGCGGTCACGTTGAAATGTAGCCTGCAGACTGTGCAGACTGCAGACCATGCAGACAACGCAGACTGGTATTTTGTTTTCTTTAAGTAAACTGTGATTTGTTGTACTTTTTAGGACTTTTCACTTTTTGTCGTGTTAAGATGACATGGCCAGCGGGTGTCTGTAAAACCAGGAACACATCCGGAACACCCCGGAACACCCCGGAACACCCCGGAACACACCCGGAACGCCCCGGAACATCCCCGGAACAGCCCGGAACAGCCCGGAACAACCCCAGAACACCCCTGGAACATCCCATAATACCCCGTAACATCCCATAATGCCCCGGAATACCCTCAATACAGCCAGGAACACTCTTGAACACCAAAATAGTGGTCAGCGGTCAGACCGCTCACGCATAGACTGACCCGAGGACCTCTGAAGATTAACGAAGATTTCCGAATTCTTCCGAAGACCTTTGCGGATCACCCGAAGACAAAATGACAAAAATAGCATTGGTGTCCTTTAGATCGACAAAGATTTGATTTTGAATATTTCAATTCAATTATTGAAGTTGTTGTAACTCATGCGAGATTTGCAACTCTCGACAAACCGATGTGACGTCTATAAGTAAAATTCACCATATAACACGTCACGGTCGCGATAACTTACTCTTGGGCATTGCGTGACAGATTTTGCACGCAAAACAAAACAGATATTGCAGGCTGCTAAACGTCTATAGGATTTATTTTGTTTCCGTAAAGGCTGTTCCTTTTCAATTTATGTAGCTAGTGCTACCGCATTTTCTCAATAAGTGCCCCACGTGCTGTTACTGTACGAACTGGGCAAAGAAACACCGCCGTTCCTTCTAAAGACCAATTAGAAAAATGTTTGAATTGTTTTGAGAAGTAAGTTGTAACTCAAGGTTTATCGCAACGTATAAAGTTGGCTTATTGATGGAGCACACGAACTTTGCAAAGTTCAAGGAAATGTGATATGTACTCTCATTGTTGATAGTTTACTGAATTTTTTCTCTCTAAGTCTAACTAGATCTTGTGAAAGTAAATAAAATACTTGTTCCTTTTCTCGCTATAAGAGTGTAAACCCGTTCGATCCGTTTGCTCCCGGGTTACGTTGTGACATCCTACATTATAAGCCCTCGGATACCTCTGCAAAATTATAGTGAGTACTTTTTTGCAGGCGCACATTTCTCCTACTCATTTATCTTCAGAGCTACGCTCTTTTGTTAACCAGGCCTAACTGCAAAAACCTTGTCATTCAAATATGGCAAGAGAAAGCTGCAAGATGGGAATTTATTGGACATGGAAAAACGTTCTCGGATTTTAACATCCCTGAAGCACTCATGGCTACGGTATGATACTTCAAATTAATATAAACTGAGGTTTTTTTAAATGAGGTGTATATATTAGCGTAACGAACCGGCGGCCAAACATTTCCATGCGCCTGTGGAAATAAAACGATGACGATCGTGTGACCTCGGAACAATGACCTTATAGCGTTGCGTGACACTGTATCATTTGGCTTTGTTATGTCCTTGAGGTCACACCTGTTTTTTGAACGTGATAATGCAAACCTCGCACGAGAAAAATCAATACAGAATTAACAGTTCAACTGTCACATTTTCATATCGCTGAAAATCGTAAGTTATTGATATGAAGTTAACGTGCATGATATATTTTTCCCATTAATTAATGGTTTTTTCGGTGTTCTTAAAAGCTTCGAAAATATTCCAAGCATTCTTGAAATGCTCGGAAATCTCAGGGTGATCCGCAAAAGTCTTATGAAGAATTGGGAATCTTCGGAGGTCTTCGGCTTAGTCAATTCGTGAGCAGTCTGACCGCTGACCACTATTTTTGGTGCTCTGGGGGACGCTCTGGGGGTGTTCCTTGCTGTTTCGAGGGTGTTCGGGGGTATTATGGGATGTTCCAGGGGTGTTCCGGAGTTGTTCCGGGGCGTTCCGGGCTGCTCGGGGGTGTTCCGGGGATGTTCCGGGGTGTTCCGGGTTTTACAGACACCCATGGCCAGCAGCTTGCCGAGTTCTCCAAAAAATGCCCCGCTGTAAGGAATTCTCGAATACTTTCGACAGATGGATTCGCACCTTCTGGGAGTATTTCATATTCCTTTGCCAGACGATTCAAAAGTACATTTTGGTTTTGCAGTTAACGAAGTTTCCGAGCTTGAGCGTACCGTGAACTCGCTATGTTACCGTATACATCACAGGTTTATAAACCTACAGACACGCTTGAACAAGCTAATCTATGCAAATTGCTATCTTAAACACGTCGCTAAAAAAATTCAAAAACCATATGTTCCCGTATATGGTAAAACCAAGAAAGAAATCATTTCTATGTCGGCTGGAAAATCTGTGGATGTGACTGATATAAATCATGGTCACAACATCGTAAACTAAGACTAAACCGCATTTTGGGAAGAGAAAACAGGTTTAAAAACCTACTGACACGCTTGAATAAACAAGCTAATTTATGCAAATTGCAATCTTATAAACACGTCGCTATAAATTTCAAATTACCAAACAAAGCGGTTTCAAAAACCTTGCAAAGTACAGTCAAAATTATCCGTATCAAGCACAGATACAATCTTTTCAATCAACATCTTGCTAAAAGATACATAACCAAACAGCTGTTTCATAACACAAATCATAAAAGAACAAATTAAATTACAGTTTCTCGTCAACAAGTCTATTTTTGGAACGATGTTACATGTAATTGTTTTTGTCAAGTACTCACGTTCCACCGTTGGCCACGACAAAGTTCAATTTTACCTGCCCTTACAAATAGCTTTAGGAAATTACCATCAATTCCACCACACCAAGCCTTTACTGAAAATATAATATTCGAGAGGTAAAAGTAGAAAAGCACATTTGCGCTGATCGTTTCCGTCCCAATATGTACATTCGACATGGCCGGTAAGCTTAACCTTGTCTGACCTTCAGCTTCAGTAAGCGAATTCTAACCAGCTCTTTCATTGGTAGAATGTACTCTTAGCTTAGTAGCCTCAATCTGATTGGTGCCACATAGTGCCACATAAATTCCCCCGGGGGGTGTACTCCCATGTGAAAGGTGCATGGATGCACGTCGTCTCGCGTTCTCCGTCTGTTTTAGCATAGCTTTAATTTAAATTTTCCGACGAGCATTCCCGCCCGTCTCACATGAGATTTCCCCCCCGGATCAAAAATACATACATACATACATACAAACAAACAAACAAACATAGAAAGCGAAAAACTTCACGCTGACTAAGACCCTATGTTTTCAACATAGGTCAAAAACGGGACGTATTAAAGTAGACGAACAAGTAGAAAAAAACCAAGATTTTCTAAGAAAAGGACTGGGTTCTATTCTTGGAAGACACTAGACGCGACTAAACTCGGCGGCAAATCAAATAAAGTGTGCAAAACAACAAATCCATCTGCATGTAAACATGGCGGAGACTTTGCTTAACTGCTTCGCAGCTTCTGAAGGCTTGTTTCTCGACGTCGTCGAAAAATAAAAGACATGGAAACGCAAATGTTTTTTAAAAAGGCTAAATCAGTCAAAAAAGCGGTTTTTGGAAGAAGCACTTGGCTTGTGCGTCGTGGCCAACAAGAGAGAAAGGAAGGAAAGAAGTGGAGATGAACGGAGGGATTCTTCGTGGTCGAGAAACGGCTAACTAAATTGGAACGATAAAGCGCTTTAGGGTTAAATTCATCCCAGATAAGGTCGTCTCGTTTTTATACTAGACGACTTTAACGTCTCAGACGTTAAAGTCGTCTGTTAAGTTCGATGTTCAGTCGCACTTAACAGAAGACGTTAATATCGTCAGACGTTAAAGTCGTCTGACTTATATTCCGTTTTTATACTAGACGTTAATGTCGTCTCGAGACGATAATAACGTCTTAGACGATATTAACGTCTCTAGCATAAAAACGGCCAATTTAACCCATTGAAGGCTGCGTGTTTTATGATCGCTTCATTAAATTAGCAGCTGGTAATAAACAACCCATGTGCAGTACGAAAGGACAATTTATAGGTTCGGAAAAACAACAATCACTTGATCTAAAATAGTTAAAAATTCTTACTTTTAAATAAAATACACCAGTTATCAATTAAGAATTAGCCAAAATACAATCTCAAAGTCAAAATTTTGAAAATTTCCGCAAGAGATTTCTCATGTCTCGCGCGTGAAATCAAACCACAACAGAGCATTTGTGTCTGTTTAGGTCAGATTACTACTTTTCGAAATTCTATGAATGAAGGTACACAGAAGAGACAGTAAGCTTTTCTAAATAACACATTTATTAAAACACGCCTTTACTTGTTTCTGAAGACCAAACGCGTTCAATTCTTTCTTCGAGGGAAGCTACGCGCAAGCGATTTCGCTCGATGTGCAAGTTATTTTGAAGAGCATTTGGTGATGCGAACTGTGCACGTTTTTCAAAACTTTTACGAAAACTGTAAGGAATATGAAGAATCCCTCAATTAAAAAGCGATTTTGATACAAATTTACAATCAAATGTGTAATTTACTCTACCGTAGACTCGTAGAAGTGCTGGAGCATTTCACAGAAAGTCCGCAGCTCGAAAAATCTTTGTAGGTGGAAGGTTGTCCTTCGCCTTGACAGACGTTTTCTTCGCTCTAAATTCCATTCCTTAACTTGTCGAGTGTTTCTTAGAGCTTCTTCTTTCGATTGTTTATCTTTCCGTCGTCCATGTTAACAAAAACGAGAGAAAGTAAACGTTGTAACTCTTCACGAGTTTAGTTCTCTTTCCAGGACGGGATGTTACTATGCGGGCTCACTAAATGACAGCGGAATAACTGTAAAGGAATGCGCGAGATACAGTGGGCTCAAGTCACGGTCAGCAAACAATGCAGGGAGCATGCGTTTCGGAAGCCGCCGTCCACGACCATGGACGGCGGTTGAATCAAAGGGAGTTTCGACCCATGGCAGAGGTCCCTTTTCGTCCCGCCCGTCAGCTCGAATACAAAGGAAAAGGGGCCTCTGCCAGCAGGGAACTCGAGAAAACGCCCACCTGGGATAACTATTTGGCCTTTTGGAAAGCAAAAGGTCGCAGAAACTACTCAATAAATTCCTAAAACTCTCTTTTAACCCTTTAAGCCCCAATATCAATATGCATATTCTCCTTAGTGTTCTCCGTATATTTCTTATGGTACAAGTTGGGAGAATTTGCACAAATATCACGACATTTCATATTTGGTGATCATTTCCTTTATTCTCACGACCTGCATGTTTGATCAAGTAGTTATATCGTAAGGAGAAATTAGATGCTTGTCACTATTGGGGCTTAAAAGGTTAAAAATATTGTGCATGGAAGATGAATAGCGTTATGAATAGGACAAAAACTTGATTGCTGCATGCTGACCTCCTTCAATCAAATATTCACACTCAAAGCATAACTAACAAAGAAGTAAGCTCACTGCATTTTGTTGTAACAAAAATTCTGCAATGTTTTTGGAAAATGTCCAAACACATTTGGGGTTGTTTTCCATGACATAAGGAATCATACGTTGAACTTAGGAATATCTTGAATCAACATTTAACATGATTATTTTTGTTTTGTACAATCAAGTTACAATTCATTGATCCAACTTTTTTTCTATGAGAACATATCCTTTTATTGCTCATGCCATGTAATATAGAAAAAACTTAAAAAGTTGTTGTAATTGCAAAGAAATCTGAAGTCTTCCCATCTCAATGAAGTCAAAGTAAAACTGGAGCAAATGCTGCTTTCCGAAATAGTGACAAGATGCCTGGTCCTCTTGCAGATTTTTGTTCGGCCTTGCTAAACACTGCAAATCAGTTAAGAATGTGCTCGAATTCTATTTTTTCGTCGTCAGTTTTTCCACCGTTATAATTCTTGTAGAAGGGGAATACCATTTTCATTCTGATGTTCCTCTGATACCCCAAGAACCGACAAAAAAATTTATTGCTGACCTGCGTCAATCAATATCGACATTCAACGCAGAATTTGTAAATATGCAAGACTACTGTTTATTGACCGAAACCTGTCAATTATTTTGAACAACGCCGAATACATTTGAGATCGTTTTGACATAATATATCGTTGGATCCAAAAATATTTTGAATCAACCTTAAGATAGTTCTTTTGTTTTTTAGAAACAGTCAAGATACATTTACTGATTTTCTTAACTGATTCAACTTTTTTCTACGAGAACATGCGCTTCTATTGCTAATGCCTTGTAATATGGAAAACCCTAATGAAGCTGTTGTAAATATCATCTTTACTATAGGAAAATGCCAACAAAGTCTTTCAATTTAAATGAATTCGACATAAAAGTGGAACAAATATTGCTTATCGAAAAGTAACTTTTGAGATCACTGTTAGGAAAATGAATCAATTCACAAAAATCAAACACATTTTATACTGAGTAGTTCTTTAGAAAATCATTTGGAACTGATTATCAGAAAAATAGAAACTAAATTTTGAATAAGCAATTATGAAATGCTGCCATTAATTCTCGTGGATGATGAATCGCATTTTTATTGTCATGTCCTTTATACAGAAATATCGACATCCAAGGCATAAATAGTAAAGATAACAGCCAACTGTTTACTAACCGAAATCCGTGATTATTTTGATGGACTTCGAATACATTTGAGAATGTTTCCAAGTTAGGAATCATACGTTGAACCCAGAAATATCTTGAATCAATCTTTATTAGGATGTCATTCTTTCGTTTTAAACAGTCAAGAAAAAAATTAAAGATTCTTGTGACCAATTCAACTTTTTTCTATGAAAACATGCACTTGTATTGCTAGTGCTATCAAAGTCTTCCAATTTTAATGAATTCGACGCAAGACTAGAACAAATGTTGCTTATTGAAAAGTATCTTCTGAGATACAATTAGCACCATTGTCAACGTAATTTGTTACTGTAGTCATTTGTATTTCAATGCAATTGTATGAAAGTTGGTCATTTGCAAATTGTGAGTTAATTGAAACTCAAATAAAGTCGCTTAAAAAAGGAAAAACTACTTGTCGGAGTTTAAGCTAAACAGAAAGTTTTTTTACATACTGTATTCAATAAGGTGCAACTTTGCGAACGTTTGCAAAATAAAGAAAATAAATTTCAAGCCTGACTGAACACTTGTGCCCGGCTGGAAGCCACTTGCAAATGTAACTTTTGTCAAATGTAACAAATGTAAACCACAGGTAACCAAAGCGTAATATGAGAGTTTGTATGGAGCTGAAATTCGATCAAAAATAATCGGCGGTTTTCCGCCGAAAATACATTAAAACGGAAATAAAGTTTAAAAAACCTTACCTGTTGTGTGTTTGCTGTGTTTTTATCGCTTTCCCGAGCCTCCGGACGCCGTTTTGGGCGATTTTCTGCTTAACGGTCGATGCAACGGCATGTCACGTACTAAAGAGAGCTAAAGGTAGGAAAACGGGAATTCAAATTTGCCAACCGACATTCGAGGTCCCGATCAAAATACCCGCTAAAAATCGATTCAATCTACAGTCAGCGCTTTGAAACTACAACACATTTCAAAAAGGATAAATCCCCTACCTTTCTATGTGATTCAATCGTCAATTAGTTTATCTCTCGAAGTACAGCCCTGCATTAAAAACGAACTAACTTTTCGAAATCGCCGCCATCACAGGCTTGTAAGGAAAAGAGGGTCAAAACTAACGGTTAAGCCTGGGACAAAGCGCCAAATTTCGCTCCACCGGGGGACGACATGAGTGACTTCTGTGTCGCGAAATGCCAAACTCACCCTCTCTCCGGTAAGTCAAGTTTTATACCTGAATGCGACCCGCGCGTGATTTCCCGCCGAAATTTGAGCGGTACAACACTTACACCGGAGAGAGGGTGAGTTTGGCATTTCGCGACACAGAGGTCACTCATGTCGTCCCCCGGTGGAGCGAAATTTGGCGCTTTGTGCCAGGCTTAACTGTTAGTTTTGACCCTCTTTTCCTTACAAGCCTGTGATGGCGGCGATTTCGAAAAGTTAGTTCGTTTTTAATGCAGGGCTGTACTTCGAGAGATAAACTAATTGACGATTGAATCACATAGAAAGGTAGGGGATTTATCCTTTTTGAAATGTGTTGTAGTTTCAAAGCGCTGACTGTAGATTGAATCGATTTTTAGCGGGTATTTTGATCGGGACCTCGAATGTCGGTTGGCAAATTTGAATTCCCGTTTTCCTACCTTTAGCTCTCTTTAGTACGTGACATGCCGTCGCATCGACCGTTAAGCAGAAAATCGCCCAAAACGGCGTCCGGAGGCTCGGGAAAGCGATAAAAACACAGCAAACACACAACAGGTAAGGTTTTTTAGACTTTATTTCGATTTTAATGTATTTTCGGCGGAAAACCGCCGATTATTTTTGATCTAATTTCAGCTCCATACAAACTCTCATATTACGCTTTGGTTACCTGTGGGTAAACGCAATACTCCACCTACTAAATGACATACAAACGAACTAAAAAAGGTTTTACTTATCTGAATTAGCTGCCACTGGACTCACAGCGCTTGAACCTTTCTGCTTTCAACTTTCTTTCCTCTCCTAATATCACCTGAAAAAAAAGGAGAATACGTCAATTTCTTTTCAGTAGTTAACAAACGGATTAAGTCATGATCACTTGTAACTTTCTCTAAGGTCTGTTACAGAGGGGTGTTGAAGACAAGTAAGTGAATTAAATTTTAATATGAACATTTTATCATAAAGAATTTAAAATTTAAGACAATTTAAAGCAATTCTTACTTTCCTAAAATCGAAGATATTCGACCAAACTGATCCTGAAGTTTCCACCCAGCATTAAGACTGAGAGCACGGTCCCATGATCACAACGAAGAGAAGAAATAGACCAGTATTAGTTACCGACACACTGAACTGTGACGAAACATCTCTCATCGTTGTTTGAAAACTCTGAGACATATCCACAACATCATTTTTATCTTAGAGCAATAAAAACTAGGCAGTTATATTGAACTCTAGTATATTGCAGGTCAGGTAGTCAGAATCTCGATGGAGGCACGGTTAGTTACGTTGGAAGAAGAAATACAGTTTAATCTAATTTTTTTTTTACCAAGAACTTTTGGTCACTAAGGTAAAAACCAAAATACATGTCAAGCTCAAGTAATCCTCACCCTTTTAATTCGAAGATATTCAAGCAAGAAACGTAGTCTCTGGAGCTTCCATCCAGCATACAGTCCTTGGTCTCTGGCGAGCTCCATAACCAAACTGAAATAAAGAAACATTAGTGTTATTTGTTATTACCTAAACTCTGATCTATGGCAAAATGTCGCTGATCATGAAATGGAGTTTTTGACACTTGTTTAACATCATTTGTATCTCAGAATCAGATTTGGTGTCAAAAACTCTTGATCAGTGCCGGAGACAAAAGTCAACTATATGTCGAGTTCAATCAATCCTTACCTTGCAAAAATCGCTGAAGATCCGGACATTGGACCAAACGTTGATCCTGAAGTTACCACCCAGCATAGAAGTGCGAGGACTCGGATCGAAGATCAAACCAGTTTGAGAAAGAAATACACAAGTGTTAGTTACCGACACTCCTATCTATAGCTAAGTGCCAATCGTTTTTATATGAAAATTTGAGACATATTCAACATTTTTATCTCAGAATAATGAAAACCAGGCGGGTATCTTAGTCTCCAGTTCATCTTATCCAGATATCTCAGTCTCCAGTTCTTAGACTTGAGAACCCCAGCAGACGTTAGGGGAGGACTATAATTCGATCTGATTTTATATCAGGAAACGTTGATCATTAAGGCAAAGTTAAAATATACGATAAATTCAAACAGTCTTCACCTTTTTAAAGTCGAATCGAAGTTATTCAACGAAACGTGGACCTAGCAGTTTTCGTCCAGCACACAATTCCAAGAACTCGGTTCCATAATCAAACGGCAGGGAGAAAGAGAAACACCAGCATCAGTTACCTACATGTCTGATCTGTAGTGACATGTCACTCACTTATCAGTATATGCATGGCAATTATGAGACATATTCAAGGTCATTTTCCTCTCAAGCCAGGTAGAAGTTTTGGGCTAATCAAGACATGCACAACAAAAAGAACTCAGTTTATAGCGATCAGTGGAAAACTGAAGGTAGGAAGTCGTGCCAAGTACTGAACGAAACGCTTTAACCGATCGATTGACAAATACGACATTCAGCCTTCCTTTATTATTATGGCAATAACTAATATTTTTACTTGGCTCACTCAGAAAGTGCAATGGCAAACCGTAAAACTAAACTTTGGCGAAGAAATAACTGAAGGAAGAACCAACCTGGAGGACTTCTCTGAAATGTGAACATCAAGAAGAAGACGCCAAGTCCGTTGACCTCTAAATTGCCCTTTACCTTACACGGTGACCCTCATCAAACTGACGGGCGTGCCCTGTAAAAATTTCGTTTTAAGCCACGATTAACAGTCATAAGTCATTCCACAATGGAAAACATTTTAGTCAACCAATAAAAAGCGTCTAGTTCTAAATAAGAATGGTTCATTATCAGATAAATTTTATATTGTTTTATTCCTCTTGCCAGTTTTACACTTTTGTTTCCAACTGGGAAATTGCAATTGGGTTTTCAACGAGGGAATTAGAAAAACACGTACTCAAGACATTACATAGCTTATTATCAACGTTCAAATCAACACGTCACTTTTCTTTTGACGGGATAATTTCGCATCACACTCATTAGCGAGAAACAAATAAACCGGCTTGTTCTTTTCAAGATGATTAATCAGTGGCGTTTTTACTCGTTTCAGCAATCTCACGGGCCATAGCATTATTTTTATGTGATCACTCGGCGAAAAAACATACATATATTAACACCTTTTTAAAAACACAAAAAATGCCGTACGTTGCTCTCGAGTACTAGTGGTTATTAGACAAAGATGACATGAGGGACCCGCCTAGTCCAGGGCTCCAGGCCTAACTGACACATGTCTTGTTCCAAATAGAAAAATTCTAAACTAGGCCAGACGACCCTTGAATTGCTCGCGTCGCGTCTCCTCGAAATTTCGCGCGTGCACATGTCTATATTTCGCACCGCCCCATAATCGCCATCGCCAAAATTAGAGACTACTCGCAGTCCATATGTGAACTAAAGGGTTGGGCGATCAGATTTTGCAATCTCTTTGAGTACGATTTTACCAATATTTGGCAATAAGCCGTTATCACCACAGAAGTTAAATCTAATTTTGGCTCATGCACTGTTTGGAAAAGAAAAATTCCCGCGCCACTTCCCGCGGTGTGACTAAAGTGAAAGGCACACTGTATGAATAACTGTTTGTTTCTCCACTGAGCACATCTGTCAGTTGCATCTTTAACGTTAATACAAAGTTAAACCATTTTAGACTTCTTGGGAAATTATTTCTGACTTGGTAGTGTTTTAGTATTCTTACCAGAACGGGCACCCAACGAGAAAATTTTAGCAAAATACTTGAAATGTCATTTTCTGCTTTCTTAGATTGTTTTAGAGCTTTTTAAAGGCATATTTGTGTAAGCTTATACAGGTTGATGTGTTCAGCATTTTTGGCTGAAACTTTAGGTCGCAGAAAATTCCTATCCGACGAATTTCCGAGCTGCTGGTTGCTCTCCGAAATGCTAGCTGACCGTATTTTATGCTCTAAACGACATACCAGTCCCTCGGAAAGCAATAGGAATTAACTAGTTCCCATGTGAAGAAAGTCGGAGGTGATTTTTTTCAAAGAAATCTCTAGCTTTCTCTGCAATTAAATCTGAATATCTCAGGCGATTTAGGCCTCCCGAACAGATATTCTGCCGGAACGAACCGTTGGATGCCCCTGGAGAAAGCAACTTATCGAAACTTATGTTTCGTTAACTAAAAACGTTTAAGCATCTCCTAACTTATTGCACGACTTTGTGTCGCACCGTTTGTCTTGGTAATGGGACGCCTCAACACTTAAACCCATCTTCGATATAAGTAAATAGAAACAAAGAAGTAAACTGGAACAGGCTAAACAGCCGAAGTGCATTTTCTACACTGACTGGCCAAACCGTCTCCATAACCAGCCGTTCCAGGCCTTCAGAGCGGCCGCCGTTTTATTCATCTCGGAAATAGCGTCATATTTGGGATGAATAGCCTGAATATAATTGGCAGGACTTCCGCTTGTCGGCGAAGTAAATGAGAACTCCAACAGAGCAATAAAGAAATCTAATGATTATTCTACTTATGTTACACACACATCCACAACTCCTTATTGCACTTCAAAGACCTGTTGACATGAAAATTTTAGAGGCGCCTTTGGCGAAACAAGTTTCCTACGATTTAATTAAGAATTCAGTGCAAGGGCAGTTAAAAATACGTCAGATATATTTATACACGTACAGTAGAAACTCGGGCTGGGGTGTTAGTCAACCTCTCAGCTATCATCCGGGCTATCATGGGTCTCCATAGAGGAAGCGAGAGTTTTGTCGATTGAGTGTCGACTACGAAACATAGCCTTAGGACTGTTGACGGTTATTAGGAGAAACTTTTTTCCACGACCTAAAAAGCGACGTTTTGGGTTTGTTTACTCTTCACTGGTCTTCACTCTTTTTAAAAGAAGTCAAATTTGGCTCACATTCTCAAAAAAGCCTGTAAGTAATTCGGGCCGCGGTTGAATATACGACCGGAGCTTAACCAGGTTTCAGTAGCTTGAAGCAGCAAGGGTTTTTACTACTCCCCCCCATAGATGGGTGGCAAGTACATCGCAGGGCTACCTCACCATGACTGGGTGGCAATTCTTGTTCCCCAGCCATACAAACGTCTGGAAATCTTGCGTTTTTCGAACCCCTGCAGTTCTGTGCGCAACTCAAGATGCTGCGAAAAGAAAGCCTGTACAAATCCAGGCTCGAGGAAATGTCTTCTTCTTTCTTTTATTAATCACGGTTTTTCGTTTTCCAAGCTTGATTAAATTTTTATAATCAAAGACTGCCGACGTAAACAAAAAACCACAAACAGACAGCACTCAGACCTAAATCTGACAAAGAAACTGGAGAGTTTTGGCGGGAAAAGAACGCGCGGAACGTACGCGCCACTTCCCGCGGTGTGCCGTCGTCGGTGAAACTTTAAAACGCATTATGCGAAGTTCTAATTTACAAAATTAAATAATTATTACCTTCCCTCTCGCCCTTAGACGATTATTATCACCGCTTTGTAGAGTGTGATGCTCGTTTTTTCAGTCTGCATCATTGATGAGAATCGTACCACGGCCAAATTCAGGGCTCTAAATATCCACCATTTTTTTGCCATTGTTTTGACAATTTCAGTTCCGTTTGCTAGAAGGTTTATTCACATGGAGTAGAGATGCACAGATCACGTTTTTATCTGAATAAAGCTTCTTGGAATATTCTGGTCAGATGAATAGTTTTTTAAATACGCACAGGATAAATAAATATTATTAACACCTGGGATAACAATTTAGTTTTTTCCGGCCTTGGGTCAAGCCGTGAGACGTCTACTGAGCTAAACTCTTTCAGTTTGCACGAAATCCTGAACTGTGAGCGCAATACTTTCTTGTCAGGACCTCGGTTAATTAATAGCAAGTGCTGTACAAGGTGGTTCTAGCTTTGAGTCTGCCGGAATCAAACTCGAAAGTGTAACCATTCAAATGAAAGCTGCGGAGCAGTACTTACCTGTAGTGTGGTGCTCCTCCTTTTGCAATAGCATTGTTAAGTTTTAATTTCAGAGCATTTCTCAAACTTGCGATTAAGGAATTAAATACCCTAAAGGTTTAAAGAGAAAATCACCTAACCTTAGCTAAGTTTTTCAACTGGCTCTAAAACGATATTTTTGATTAGAGGGTGATGAGCGAATCGTGTGAAAATGTCTATTTAACAAGATTAAAAAATAATTTTCCCTATACTGTTGATTAAATAATCAGGGTGAGTATGGTTTGAATATTAAAGCCCGGATTCAAGATGGATGTCATGGCAAAACCATTTTTCAATCGTGGGGTAAAACCAATCCTTTCGTAGTGTGTGCAGGAAACGTTTAAAAAGAATGGAGATTTCAGTTCATTTATTAATTAAAACCTAATTGCTAGCAAAGTTGAATAATGAATAAATAAAATGAACGTAAACTTTGGACTGCTTGCTGTAAACAATAACATTTTAAAATTCCGGAATCTGCACGTTGCACGTAAATTTACCAACAACTAAACACGGAAAAATGAGCAAATGTTGACAATTTCTTCTCTTAGAAATGAGACAAATATACATAGCGTGCGCAGCAATAAGGGTGCCTTTACACTCTGTATGTCATTGTAAATGTTGACGACGAAAGAAGAAAGGATTAAGCGAATTAATTGCTACTCAGGTCAAAAATAATTTTGACCCAGGAGAAGCAGTCGATATCACGGTGTGTTTGTTACTTTAAATAAATTGCAAAAACAAAGATGTTGTCATTATTTTATTAACGACTCGTTCATTTGCCAGCAAATGAAACAAATACCTCAAATGTTTCATGACCAATTACGTTTTTAGAAAAAAATAATTTGGATGAAAAATGGCATGCGAAGCGGAAAAATTAAAGCGATTTCTGTCGACGACCAGGAGACAGTGCAGTAATTGCCTTTCAAGGAAAGGTGTTCGGTTCAATTACCTTAACTGATTGTGTGGAATTTGCTTTGTACCCCTTGCCGGTCACTTCAATAGAAAATATCCGTAGCCATTTCCGCTTATTTTACCCATTGAAAAACAAACTTAACAATTGAAATTACCTTTTTGGTGCAATTAAGATCTTGTCATCAGCGTATCGACAGGTGAACGAATCACAAACACAGCAAGTTGGTGAGAGAGTGAAGCATTCAGCACTAAAGGGCTAAAGGTAAACATGGCGGAGAGAAATGGAGATGTTACGTTTAAACTGTTACTTCTCGCGTTCATTCCGATGCTAATTGCTGCAGTTCAAGCCGACGACACTGAACTAGTGATCAAAACTAAACTGGGCTCAATTCAAGGTGTTACTCAAGTTATTCCAAACGCCCACGGACCGGTAAAGGCGATCCATAAATTTCTGGGAATTCCCTACGCAACAGCTCCACTTGGCATCCTGCGCTTCGCCCCTCCACAGCCTCACAAGGGATGGCCCAAAAGTGCTGTCTACGAAGCGACGTCTTTCAAAAGCATCTGCGTGCAAATGATCCATCACTACAACGTCTCAATCCGACAAGCCTGGGATGGATTTTCGGAGAAAGACAACATCAGTGAAGACTGCTTGTACCTCAATATTTACACGCCACTCAATGCATCCAACTCCAGTGAGTTATACCCCGTCTTGGCGTACATTCATGGAGGAGGATTTTTCGCGGGAACTCCAATACAAGTCGTTTCTCCTGGAGAATATTTACCATTGCGTGGAATTATTCTAGTCAGTATTCAGTATCGCTTGGGCGCTTTCGGGTTCTTCTCGACAGGTGACTCAACTTCTCCAGGAAATTACGGAATGTTAGATCAAGTTGAAGCGTTGAGATGGATCCAAGAGAACATTGTAAGCTTCGGGGGTGATCCCTCGAGGGTAACCCTCTTCGGGGAGAGCTCTGGCGGTGCAAGCGTTAACCTTCATCTTCTTTCGCCTCTTTCAAAAGGTCTTTTTCACCGTATCATCACAGAAAGTGGAACGGATCTGTCCCCATTTGCGTTCCATGACAATTCAGGCGTTTCCCGATCCTCGAGACAGCTTGCTGAGAAATTAAACTGCGCTGATGCCAAGAACACGGATCATATGTTACAATGCCTCCGGTCCAAAGATGCACTGGAAATTTTGAAGTCTGCAACGGACGGTTTCTTTTACCCTGTTGTCGATAAGCGATTTTTGCATGATTCTCCCATAAATCTGCGAAAAGCAGGCAAGTTTCAGAAGCTGCCTACGATCGCTGGTTTCGTAAGCGACGAAGGGTCTTTCCTGCTCGGTACTGCACTGAAAGAGTACGACGAAACTGTCTTCAGAAGCAACATAGAAATGCATATAATAAACAGCATGGCGCACTCCGCTGAACGAAAGCCGCTTTTAGTTGACGCAGTGCTCTTTCAGTACACACATTGGCCGGGAAATAACAACAACTCATCGAAAATTCGACAAAGTCTGATCGACGCCTTCACCGATTACTTCGTTGTAGCGCCAACACATGCAAGCCTCGCTTTCCAAAGTCTGTATTCCCCAACATGGCTGTACGAGTTTCGACATCGTTCTCTGCACAGTCCCAAAGAAGACTGGGAGGGCGTGGCTCATGGAGACATCACAGCATACGCATTTGGTGTGCCACTGCTAAATCTTAGTTTACCACACCCTTACACTGAAGCGGATCGAAACATCAGCGACTTTATGGTGACTGTTTACACGAACTTTGTCAAAGATGGAGTCACAACACCAGAGCCTTTATATGGCGTGGAATGGAAGAAGTTTAAGCCAATCGATCAAGCGTATCTCCGCATTGAAACAAAACCTCAAATGGCGAGAAATTTCGCACCCCTTAAAGTTGCATTTTGGAATGATTACCTGCCAGGGCTGTCCAAATCTGTTATGAACTGCAAGGGATCCGACATAAGGGGGACGAAAAGTGCAGGAAATACAAACAACTTCTGCAGCTTGAACTTGCTGCTAACAATATTTATTCTGAGCGCCTTTTATCGTGCCTCGTAAATTTTAACTAGAAATATGACAAAGACGGAAGCTAACACGGAAAACAGAAGAAGTGCAAAATGCAATGAAAGAGCGCGAGAATTTGGTGTAGAATTGCAGCTTTCTTGGTAGATTTTCTTCGACGTGACATTTGCCATTCCTAAAAATTGTCTATTCAAGAAAATGGGGAAGAAGAAGCGGAACTTTTTGAAAAATATTTATCGTGTAAATATATAATGAGCAATTACAGTTGAAAAAACAAACAAAAATATTCGTTGCGCAAATGGAAACGCGTTATTACATTTTTACTTAGTTCATCTGTAATTACCTTGATTTGGTCAAAATGCTGAAAAAAGATGATAACATTTATCGGCAAAAAAAACATATCCTTTTCTTTATATCGAAAACCAAAGTTCAATAACCGAAAAAAAAGATAGTGAAGGGTTTCGGTAATTTGTTTATAAGCTTGGAGTGTTTGAAAACATTCAAGTTAATGAGCGGAAGATCGTTTAATAAACATTTCATCTGCTGTCCGGAAATATGTTTTCCACCTGTTGTCGAATTTGATACAAACACACTTCGTGACTAGTTTCGACATGGCAAACGTTCTCAAGAAATGACTTAATTAAACGAGAAGCGAAAGATAACGAAATTTTCAAGAAAGGTGGCTGTCTAAGCAGAAACCGTAAAATAAAAGATTCAGTTATTAAATTGACCTTATGTGGTAGTTGTATTCCAAGTTTCTATTTGCGTGCAAATTTCTTTCTGCAATTAGGTATTGTTTTGTATGTCACCCTTTGCATAAAAAAAGATATCGGCTTCTTTTAAGGACAACGCAAGATACAGTCACTGTAGTGTAGCTAGGCTACCCAAAATATTTCTAGATAAAATTTTCAAGGCAGGTAGAAAAACATTTGATTAAATATGATAACTGTTATCCAAAGAAGTTATGTGGAAAATAATACTGTAAAAATATATAATTGTGCGTCCAACATATAGGTGGGCCGTTTAAGCTTGTTTAGATACATCATCATTGAGCGAAACAAAATGCAGCATATTTTGACATCAAAATCATCAATCTTTGCAATCGTAATAACGTAGCCTCAGTTCACTATTTGGATATAAGCATTAAATTATTATCGCATATGTTATAAAGATTTCAAAGAGCGCGTCGTAATTGGGCTTTTCACATGTAGAAAATCCGCCGAGGCGAGCTAAACAGGCACAACATGTCATCGATAAAAACCGTTTGACTACGATCAGCTTTCTAGTCGATACTTATCTTAAATTTGTAAAAAGAACAGCTTTGTAGAGTCAATAGTTTAGATTGCAGAGTCACGATGACGCAAAATGGAAAGTAACTGGTTTAAAATAGGTGTTTTCAGGCAAGTGATGTTTCGATTTATCATCTCCAGGTTCTTTGTGCTTACGGTGTATAGATGCATGAAAGCCGGGATAAGGCTTTTGTAACAACCAGGAAAATAATGTCGCGGGCAGGTCCAAGAAGCAGCTATAATACCAAAGTTAGGACAAGTATCTTGATAAAATTTGACCAAATTTCTAAACATCTCCTCAGGAAAAATTAGAAAACGAATAACGCCAGAAGAAAGGATCACTAGATCCGACACATTTCACAATTTGATTTTAAAACTATTAAGTTAAAACTGCCTTGTACAGCAATTAAAAACGCAAGGCACTGAAGGAAAGAAAAGGAAAATAGCTTTCAATTAAATGGTTACACTTGAGCATGCAAATTTTACAGCTCAACAAATAGCACCACAGGCAAGCACTGTGCTCAAAGGTTTTCGTCTGATTGTTTAAAGTTTCAAAAGGCCTTCATCCCCGGATTCAAAGGTTGAAACCACCTTGTACAGAATAACAAACAGAACCGGAATAGATTTTTTATAATGCATAACACTGGGAGTGAGAAAACGTTGAAAAAAACGTCATTACCTCCATTCTCCGAACAGTTGGGAGAACTGTAGAAGATATTTCAGAACGAAAAAAGTTGAAATAATTTGAATTCGGAGAAGGGAACTAAAACAAGGATTAAGACTGAATTCACACAATCTCGCACAAGCTAAAAACGTTTTTTTTTTCCTGCGTTTATTTTCATTTAACTCTCTACGTTAATTGTACGTTACATTCGTTAATCGAACATATTCTTAAATTAATAGCCACGCTCTATAAGACTTGGGTAGAATTATTGTTTTGTTATATATACAATCCCACGACTAAGTATGAAAAATTAATCTTTTAAGGAACATTTCCGTTTTTAAAAAGAGACATTTTAGTCAACTTCTTAGGCAGATTCTACACTAGACCGATATGAGCTCATAGCCCTGTAGAAGGCAACAAGTCCGGCAGCGCGTGCGACAAGGGATTGTCAATAGCATGCAAAACGTCATGTGTGTATATACAAATATTGTACATCTGTTGTGAACTTCTTCTTGAAAATATATTAAACATTTTTCTGAAATAAATTACTCTGTCCACTTATCACAGACCGCATGCCATTATTACGAAGGAAAATGTCGGCTATTAAAATATCAAATAATTCACTCTTAAATAAATAATATGCCAAAGCAGAAAACATCAAACACTCAATTTCAAGGTGTCTAAGCAAACGTTAGAATATCACCTGACTGTCTAATTATTTTGGGTAAAATATCTACACACTTTTGATGGTTCGGGATCAGCTAAAAAGAACTATGTTGCGCATTTCTAGTGTTTTAACGACGGGACACGGCGCTCGGTTTTCGATAAACTTTACTTTATACCCTAGTAAGCGATACGTTATCAAGTTTGGTTTGACTTAAAAACAATTACGTCAAGTGAGCAAAAATTAAATAACTTAACATATTAAGAATGGATTACGTAATGTATGAACTGGGGTATTAACATGAAATGAGTGGAATGATCTTCGCAGTGCGTGGCAATTTTAACAATCGTTTTTTAACCTGAAAAAAAAAAAAAAAGATTTTAGCCCTGAAATCTTTTTTCGACGATCATTCCACTCATTCATTAATAAGCGATTTATAACAACTGTTCCTCTGTGTTCAGCTGATCGGCTTTTTTTATCAGGGTAAATAAAGACATTATTATAAGAATGACTTAACTGGCATCGTTAACAAAAATCTCTTCTGAAACACTGAATATTTTGCCAACAGCTATGCCAAAGACGCAAGTGGGGGCCTCAGTGATGCGAACGGTTCAACCTGGCAAGCACTAGAACAAGTCGCAAACGAGAGTATTGTTAAGCACGCATGTGCAGTGGAAGTGACTTTCTAAGATTGTGTAACAGTGTGTAACATTACGTGCCATTTGCAAGTGCGTTTGCGCATGCTTTTCTTACAGAGCAGTTTTCAATTGACTATCAAAAGTAATGTCGCGTTTGCTTTCGTTTTGCATTACTGATCTTTCTGATTGGTTAAAAAATAAACGCGAAACTTTATCAACCAATCAGACGTAGATCTAAAGCCAGTCGAAACAAATTGTGACTTGCTCGCACGCGTTTTCGCGCGCTTGATGCTAATTACATGCATTTGCTTCGAGTTCTGATTGGTTCATTTGGCTGTTTTCGCCTGTTGCGATTGGTCGGAGTAATTTCTTTAGTTTTGGTTTTACGACACTCATTTGAAAACCGCTCTACGTTCACAGGTGTAGTAAATGTAACATAAGAGAATGGAAAATTTCGCGCGGCATCCTTGAGTTCACGTTTGCTGATTGCATATATTTGTGGCTCAAAATTTTCCCTTAAAATGTTCAAGAAGTTTGAAGTGGAAAGCCAGCGACGGATCTCTGTCCTGAAAATGAACTTTGACCTTAACATCTTTCGCGCCAAGGGAGCGCAGATTCTCCACAAACTTTTTCTGTTCTTTCCCAATCCATGGCCGCGAGGAGTCTTTGATCTGATAAGGTGTCACGTGCACGCGAATGCTCGGCACGTGCTTGGCCAGATGATAAAGGAATTTTTCATCCGTAATCCACGTGTTTGATTCACCGCTGTGGCCGCCATCCAACCAGTACATTGTGGAGATGCGTGATGCAAAGTCACTAAGAGGCGAGTCGACACCCGCCGAGACCATAGAGAGCTCGTAAATGATTTGATTCAGGACCACACAGCCTTTACTGAACCCAACAAGCACCACTGGGAAATCAAACGTCGGGTCTTCCTCATCGTCTAGGAGGTCTAAAACTATGTGTATTGAATGATTCGAGTTAGAAATCTTAAGCAAGCAAAGAACAACTGTGCATTCTCATCCTCAGTGCCCCGGGGCTTCCCATTAAATGTCGGGAATGGGCGGGGAGCAGCATGGCCGATTGTTTAGGGCGCCAGATTTCAACTCGGTCGTCCCAGGGTCCAAACCCCACTCTAGCCACTAGCTGAAGTTGTTTTTCGGTGATCCCTAGTTCAACTCCGTGGCCATGCTTATTGATAGCCAACTGGTCTGCCTCCAGCCAGTTGGGAATCTTACTTGTCAAGTTTAATTTGCTATTTTTTTCTAGATATTTGTTTCACATACATGGCTCCCCAAGCCTATAGCTTACATATACACCGTGTATAAATATAGAGGTGCTTTCTATTATTATTATTATTATTATTATTATTATTATTATTATTATTGTTATTATTATTATCATCATCATCATTAGTATAGCAGAATTCACGACTGTATGCTAAAAGCTAAGGTAGTTACACAGGGCGCATAGCGTAACCTGCGTAATTATTATTGTTATTATTATTATTATTATTATTATTATTATTATTATTATTATTATTATTATTATTATGATCATCATTATTATTATTATAAGGAATGAGTGCAAGAACCCTTTGTTCAACTGGTTGTGGCCGTCATGGCGTTGGTCTCACATCACGTATTGGAAAATTGTTCTGCGAGAAAAAAAAATCGCAACTCCTCGCTTACCTCTTCTAACGGCTGATTCAAGCAAAGCTTTCAAATGATACAAAGCTCCGTAATCATGATTTCTGTGATCAGGAATACCAAACATGTTCGTTTCCACAAAGTTCTGATAGCAAGCGAATGTATTAAGATGATATCTGGACGGTCGTACAACCCACACAAAACTATTAGGGAATCTTCTTTCCAATATCTTGGCCGTGGCTTCTAGATTCCATTGCTTCCATTTGTTGTTGTCCGCATGCCTTTCCATATTTTCCACGTAGTCCTGAAAATTAGCGAAATAACGTATAAATAAGCTTAAGTCAACTTGCGAATTACAAGATAAGCAACTTAATTTTCTTTAGAATCGTTATTTCGTGGAAATAAGCTTTCGTTACTAAAACTTTTGGCCTAAACGTATTGTCCTCTAACTCATATGAGATCAGCTTTATTTCTTCGGCCAATCTATGTTGATTTTTGCAGGGCAGCCTTTTGTTTTTACAATAATTGTAATCTCCTATGAAACGACACTTCCCAGCGACCTTCAATTTTGGTGTACTTTACATTAACGCCAATCAGGCCAATGTAAAACAACTTGCACTATAGGCGGGTTACAATGTGCAACGCTCATAAAATTTGCTGCAACGTGGATGACGAGAAGGTTACGAAAGTAGAACTGGGTTCAAATGTGTGTGGCACTTTGTGCACTGAAATATCGTCTCGTACAACTTCTCTTGGCATTGCACGACGTTATTTTCTCTTTCGATGACGTTAATTCTCTTTGGTCGCCGTTGCCTTTTCCCTGTACCGATATGTTAGCGTTCGTTTCGTGATCTCTGACTTCCACTTGAAATCAGCTGCGAGTATCGGTTTGACATCTTTGTGGAACGTTTACTACTCCAGTAAGAGTAAGTGAAAGCTATAGAAAAAATATTTGAGTTAACAAATGTTCTCCCTAAAGTCGCAGTCTAGGAATGAACCTAGGCAATATTTTATACTAAATTCACGATCAAACTTAGGCCCATTTCACAATCACTGTTACATTTCTTTAGACTGTTCGAACGACACAAGGTGGACTATCAGTTTCTTTCTGCCCTTGAAAGGAGAGAAAGAACTGAGGTTTGTCGTGTAAAAACAGCCGAGATTCAAGGTGTTACCTGTATCCTAGTTTAAGCAGGCAATTCTTGTGCACCGCGTCAAATGCGAGTTTGCCAACGCCAAAAGGTTTTCGCGCGAAAATGAGTTCGCGAGAATAGAGAGAAGTTCACATTTGTAGCCAACGGTTTGTTAATTTGCAAACCTGCTGTTGTGGCGTACACACACACACAGCATAGCATGCCATTTTCCGGAAGACGCCATAAGAGAGGAACGAGAAACTGGCCAACAAACTTTGGAGACCAACGGTGGTTGTAACTTAACGTTTTAAGGTGAGTGACGCAGAATTGAAATACAGAATTGAAATTCTCGGGTTTTTTCTCTTGGCAGAAAGTTTTTGATACACGTGAATAGTTCCGGTTCCCAGTTCTGCCTTGTACACTGAAATACTAAACTGACGACTCAACGAAATTACTGACCCGTATTTTCCGCCATTTTGATTTCGGAAAGGAAATTTCATTCGTTAAACACATACCCTATTTCATTAATTTCCATTACTCTTTATTTATAAATTGCTATTCAATTATTCATATTGTCTACGTCTACCTCTTTTCAACGGTTACAAAACTAAATGAAATTCACTGAGATATGATGTATTGAACAACTGTATGCGATAAAATACATGTGACGCGAAGTAATTCGTGTATTAAATATAGCTTACTAGCTTTCACCACAGGAAGGATTACAAAGTGTAATTCAGTTTGAGTTCCCTAGAGAGTTATCATACGGTTCACTAAACGAAACGACATTTCTTCTTTTCAGTGCATGTTAATATCTTGCCGACTAAAGTTATAAGTGCTGTAGAGAAATTCCTTCGTTTTGTTTCCAATAAACTAATTTGCTCATTTGTTGAGAAATGCCTGGATGTAGCAAGTATCAGACGAGGAAGTAGTTTAGACGTCAAAGCGCCTTCACTTCAAAGCTTTCAACTTCAATGCCTTCACAAACAAGCCAAACAAAGCATTTAGCGAGTACATTAATTAACCATCTTGTACTTCATCTATCCAGATAAGATTTTCTTTTCGAGGACTTAGCAACTTTCGCTACCAGCTCAGTGATTAGTTTTCGGGCAGCAATAATTTATAAGGACGGATCGCAACCAGAGTGATCTTTGATGAAGATGGCACACAGAACAAACTACCACGAAACAAGACAAAACACACTCGAATATTCACATTACCGTGACATGCTCTTCCAATAAAGCAAGTTAGCGAGCGTGTGTAATATACCGACGGTAAACCTATCAAGACAATTTTAAAACACAACACTTTCGAGCAACACTGAAATCTTTTCCACGCGCTGTTCAGTCTGTTTAAGAGAAAAATAGTAGGTCTTACCTGCACATCACCAGGGAAAAACACAACGTGTTGTTGGCCCTCAGAACCACAAAACACGACATCGTTATTTCTTTCTTTGTATCCAAGGACATTTGGCAAGCGAACTGAAGGAGAAGTTGAAGATTTATCCATGAAAAACGACAAAAATTAACCAGTAAAATAGCGAACGTGCGTTAGATTTGCGTCTTTCAAAGTAATCAAAGTAAACAATGCTTTCAAGCATGGCAATATTATAAAAATCATTACCATAAAAACTGGACAATGTTTGCGTAATAATCCGTGCACTTTTGTTTTCTCCGTTAAATTAATCCAGCCATTGACAACTGTTTGGTGCCCAGCAGGCGGAGAGCTCACACAAAACGAATCGAAGGAAATTAGATTCGCTTACAAAGTTAAACACACTTAAAAGGTTTACGCACGTTTAGAGAAAACACCAATCGTTTGTTAATTGTTTTCATTTGCGCATTTTTAGCCGAAATAAGCGAAAAGGAAAAAATAAGTGCTCTTAATTGAACTAAATGCTGTAATGTAATTTCTATTGATCGAGCCACATGGAATAAAAAGAGAGTAACGAAAAGAAAAGATCGCAAAGCTACGCCTCATTAAGTCAAAACCTATGAACAAAACTGTATTCTTTTGCTTGAGCTCGACCTTTCTTCATAATTCTTTAATAGGTTTGTTTTCGAACGCATAACTGCGTCGTTTAACCATATTCTATCGAAAAACCAATATTTTCACATATTAGTTCGCAATAAATCAATCGCTTCACCTCAACAGCCCGGATACAAAACACCAAACATCCGCTCACTTTGTCATGACGAGTTAATTATTTTTTCGTGAACGTCAGTACTTTAAGTTTATAGCAAACTCTTTACGGAGGGTTTTCAACAGACATCAACAGAGCCACAAGCCATATCTTGCCTGACATTAGGGCGGCATACGCATAGTCACAAGCACAAGACAAAAGAACGTGTTTGCTTTCTCGTTCGTATGCTTATATCGTGCTTATGTCAAGTGGAGATCCTGAACAATGTAAACAGAAAAAAAAAGCTGTTTATCTGCTCATGTTCACAGGCTTGGATTATGCCTGTGCTTATTTTTATTATGCAAATCCAGGACCTCACGTCCGGAGAAAAAACTGCTTCTGACGTGTCTAAACTACGAGAAGTTCATCCTTCCGTTCAGGGATAGCAAAGGATGAAGAATATACGAACGCGAGCGGAGCTTTCGAGGAGCTTAGGCCAGCTTAGCTGCCGCACGGAAAACATTCACCTTCAACTATCCTTATGCGAAAGGAAAGAATTCTCGTAGTCACGTGTCCAATCAACCAGGTTCTTGATTAAATCTGGTAAAACGACTACAAAACAAGATGTAAAGAGACCGTTGAAAGATGATTTTGCCGCTTACACACTGGAACACAAACTACAGCCAACTTTTTCACAACACACCCTTAGGGGAAATCAGCGTAAAACGCGTCAAAGAACCACTTTCAAGAGACTGTTAGTCGTTCCCAGTTATCGAACAAACACTTTTTGAACAACCTACAGACGACTGAAAGTATTGGTCTCATCTGAACATCCAGGGTAAAAGGCCAGTCATATATCAAGATTATTTAAGACAAATTTATCTTTGCCAAAATTTCTTTGTCTCCCCATGACGTGGGGCAGGGGGCTGGGGTTCGGCGATTTTAGATACAAGACGTGACGGTAAAACAGAATATGTACAGCTGGAAGGACAAGCGCGTCAACACAGTGTCCTCAATTCGTGCATTTTGCCATGGTACTTTGACATTTGTTATTAGGAGAAATTGCCTTTTTGCCAGTACGTTTTTTTTGAGACGATTCAGCCAGTAGTGACCTTACTTACAAAAAACAAAACAAAACAAGTCATACACGCAGAACATCAGCAAAAACAGAAAGAAGTGCGGCAAATTCCCCTTCAAGAAAAAATATCACTTTTTGTAGGCTTTGTTTGAACTTTTATTTGCTAACTTCAGTTAATAGCAAAGAAAATATGTTAGTTTTCTACTGTTTTGTTAAAATTTGTTGATGTGTTAATTTAATTTAGCAGCAGTTTAAAACGTACTTATTTAGACGAGCATTTTAAACTTTCGAGTACGCAAGTTTAATTGAAAGCAACTTAGCTTTGTTAGCGCTCTGTCAGTGCAGTAGGTTAGCATTTTACAGAATGTCTATTTGCCTGAGATCCACTGCACTATTTCTCTGCTGTAAACAAGCTCTCCATTTGGACTTGTTGTTCCCTTTGGAAGAAGGGCACAATAGACTGGAGTATCAGCGCCTGAAATGCAGTTGGGCAAAATGAACAAAATACTTAATTTTTATAGTAAAGGCCAAGTAATATGAGTAACATTTTCGCGCAACTTTTCGGGCAACAAAGTTGCATTACAAGTTGGGTTGTTTGTTCCAGGTATTACCACCTCTTCAAATTTTACTTTCAGCAACACGAAAATTTGCTGCGCGCAGAGGTGGTAATACAGGCAGGAAGGAAGGAAGGAAGGCAGGCAGGAAGGAAGGCAGGCTGGCAGGGGCAGGCAGGTAGGCAGGCAGGCAGGAAGGAAGGAAGGAAGGAAGGAAAGACGGGAGTAAGGAAGGAAGGACGGGATGGGAGCGATGGAGGGAGGGAGGGAGGGATGGAGGGAGGGAGGAAGGAAGGACGCAAGGAAGGGAGGGAGGCAGAGAGGGAGTGTGGGCAGGAGAGAGAGAAAGGGATGGCATCCTGCAACAGACAGTCATTTGGCTCATCACATATTGCAGTAGTGGGTAAACCAAAGACCTTTTAGATAGGAGGCAAAGAAATGAATGGATGGACGGACGGACGGATGATGGATGGACACATGGTCAGATGAAATGGAAAGATGAGTGGCTGGTTGACTGGCTGGTTGGATGGATAGATGAGTGAATATAGTATATTACATAAAAATGAATAAATGAATGTGAGTAGCAAAGAAAAGTGTACTGATGAGCAGAAAAAAGAAAAAGTGAGTGAATGGTCATGAAAACGATAGGACACTAGGAATATTAGATACTGTTTCTTGGATCTTGTCCCAGATCCAAAGTGATGGACACTTCTACCTTTCTAGTTTATGTTACAAGTTAACGGTGTCCTTACCTTGGTCTGCAGTCCTGTGAGCATTTGCTCCACCCATGTCAGTCTGTACCCAGCCAGGGCAAACCTAAACAGACAGTAAAATGTAACGCACCAAAAATGTGAACTTTGACCATTGAATGCCACAGTCAAGAAAAAGCTAAAAACCTAGCCACAGGTAACACAACCCTAACCCCAACAGACATTAGTAAGCTCCATCTGAGGCCCAGAGGACGCAAATAGTAAGTCTTCAGTACTACCCGAAAGTGAATAGTAATGCCGGGTGTATATAAAACCGTTGTTCTTAGTCTTTACATCAAAGATGGGAGTATTTTTTAACGTAATAGATGGAAAAAAAAAGTCCGTTTAGTCAGTTTTAAGGAGTGACTTAATCATTAAGTGACTAAATCGTGATAGTAAAAAGGCTCTACATATAGAGGAAAATAATAATAAAAAATTGCTCACAGCATTAACCAAGATCCCTTCTCGCTGATCATGTTTAAACTGACGAGCTTGTGCCATGGACAGCACAGTCACACCAATTTTAGACACCCTGTAAGCTAATAAGATACCAGTAACAGTTAAATGCCATGGATAGTGCAGTCACACTAATTTTAGACACCCTGTAAGCTAGTAAGATACCAGTAACAGTTAAATGCCATGGATAGTGTAGTCACACTAATTTTAGACACCCTGTAAGCTATTAAGATACCGGTAACAGTTAAATGCCATGGATAGTGCAGTCACACTAATTTTAGACACCCTGTAAACTAATAAGATACCGGTAACAGTTAAATGCCATGGATAGTGCAGTCACACTAATTTTAGACACCCTGTAAGCTAACAAGATACCGGTAACAGTTAAATGCCATGGATAGTGCAGTCACACTAATTTTAGACACCCTGTAAGCTAATAAGATACCGGTAACAATTTAATCTTTTTGTGCCATGGATAGTGGGGTCTGTCACACCAAATTTAGACACCCTGTAAGCTGACATCACATGTAAGAAGGTCAATTCAGATAAGCCAGCTGAATCAGTGCTGCTCCATGGAGGATACAAAAATACAGTTACACCAAACTGAGCAACCACCTCAAGAGCAGCAACTTGCAAATACTGTATGACCACAATACCAACTGAATTTCAACTTTTTCTGGGTGAAATGACTGTATTTCAGACCATTTATAAGGGACCACCTCTCTAATAAAGATATGGCCACCTTTCCTGGCATTTTGAATTGGCACAGGTCACATATTATAGGTTAACACATATTTTGGTAGACTGCGAGTAGTCTCTAATTTTGGCGATGGCGATTGTGGGGCGGGCGAAAATTTGGCGCTCCCCTCGCGTCGCGTCTCCTCGAAATTTCGCACGCGCGTGTATTTCGCCCGCCCCACAAACGATCGCCAAAATTAAAGACTACTCGCAGTCTAATATTTTGGTTGCCAATAAATAAATGCCAGTCGGGAGCGTGGTGCTGTAGTGGTTGGTGCATTGGACAAGTTTCAGATCTGAAGGTCGGTGGTTTGTGGCCCAGTGCCTGCCACTGTGTTGTTTCCTTAGACAAGAAACTTTACCCCACATTGTCTCTCTCCACCCAGGTGTATAAAATGGGTACCAGCGACATACTGCTGGGGGTAACCCTGCGATGGACTAGCATCCCATCCAGATGGGAGTAGCAACACTCCCAGTTACTTCATGCTACAGAAACCGGGATAAGCTCCAGCTGTGTGGGCCACTTTGGCTTCTGTGCGACTTTACCTTAAGTCTCATAAATTATAACAAACCTGGACTGTAAACAGAATCATCAGGCCAACCATTTTCTGCCATCTTTCCTTCTCTAGAGTCACTTGTGAGGGAGGAAAAAAGATGGAAAAAGAAAGTTAGGTCAAACCTGTATTAAGCCCTGATATAAAAATGCATATTCCCCTTACTAATATTCATACATTCCTTATGGAACTAGTAAGGAGAATTTGTCTAAATATCACGACATATCCGCCTTGGTGATCACTTCCTTTATTCTCCTCACTTGAATGTTTGAACAAGTAGTGGTGATGTAAAGAGAATTTTCACCTTTGTCACTGTTAGGGCTTGAAGGGTTAAGGGGCCCCTGTGGGAAATAATAATAACTTTGACGTTTTGGTGTTCAGATTCAAACTTCGTTGGAACACACAGCCAAACCTCACTTATCCAGATCTCAGTTAGCTGGATGTTTTAAACATCCAGAATTTTGTGTGGTTCTGATTTCTTTATGAAGGTTAACAAAGTTTCAAAAGTACCTGAGATATTTTTCCATAAGTGATACAGTTTCTGGAACTGTCAATGTTGGGGAGGCAAACTGTTTCTGAAGTGCAGGAGAAACATTTCTCAAGCTGCCCATCTGGGAAGACACATTGACCACTCTGTTGTAAGAAAAAAAGAGTCACTAAGCAAACTTTGAATAAATAAAAGAACATTGCAGTTTTTACCAACTGAGGTATCAAGCCAACTCACTGAGGGCTGGTGAATATGTAATACACCTGTGAAAAATCAATAGCTAGGTGAAAGGATTTACGTAGTTAATCTAAGAGCACTGCAGTTATGAATGCAATTTAATTAAGCAGTTGCAAAAAAGAAAGCCTGAAAAACTCAGGTTTCAACAGGTCATTCAAACTAATGATTTTGAGGTGTGCCACCACCACCACCAACAACAACAAATTAATAGTAGCTCACAATACTTGAAAACCGCAGGTATACGTAGCGATCACGCTTATTGGGGCAGTCTCAAAAAAATTGACCTACAACCTCTCAAAGCACTTTAAGTGTTTAGTGTTTTTGATCAAGAAAACTAGGATCTGGTTGGCACACATGTAGGTGAGTTCAGAAGGAACGCAAAGATGACAAATAGCAGTAAGTGAAATGTGTGAGGTATAACATAGATGGATGGTGGGAGAAAGATTTAATGAATGAGAGAACATCCCAGTTCACACACCCTGTATCCTAGAATAATAGCCATCCCTTGATTAATCGTCCCCCTTTGGTGGAAATATTTGAATTAATCACCTCCCTTGAATAATCTCCCCTCCACCCACTACTCCCTCAAGTCCCTTGAATAATCAAGTCCCTTTTCCTCTATAAAACCTCCCCTTTCTTTCACTACATCCCTTTAAAGTTAAAATTTTTTAAACTAATTGGACAAGCTTGGGTGCAACTTCTAACAAGCAATATTTGAAATTGCCCTCCCTCCTCCCTCTTGATCTCTCCCTTTTGGTGCAGAAAAAATAATCGCTCCCGACTATTATTCAGGGAAAAACTGTAGATATGATACACATTATTTGCCATACACTGAAATTTCATTTATTTAATCACTATTGTATAGCTAACTAACTGGTGCACGTTGTGTTTTGTCTTACCTAGCATGAGGTCGCAGAAGTGGGAAGAAGCTGTTGCACATGTCCAACGTTCCGAAGAAGTTTGTCTTCATTGTTGTCTCTACTCTCTCGGCATAAGGTATAGTTTTCTGTTGGTTAATTTACACATAATAAACTTTAGGTAAAAAACTTCAGGGTCTTTGACCTAGAGATCCAACTTCCCTTTGGTGATCTCATCCTACAATTTCCTGTTTAAATGATGATAGCAAAAATATTTTAATATGTCACCCATCAGACTTAAAGCATGCAGTTGCTTTTTCTTCGAGGATAGTGCTAGATCATGCAGAGAACTGCAAGTATTTACAATTTCCAATTCTTTACATGCCTTGAATAAATACAATGACTTGTGCTTGCGATCTAATCACCTAGTTACATCACGCAACAAATGACCACCTTGTTTGTGGTGAACAGCATTATTTCTGGTGCAAACAAAAAATAATTTGTTTAGGAAATTTTCAAAATTTTGGAGTTTAAAATGGAGTCTCAGAATATTGGGCTCTCTAGCCTGCTATAGCTAATAGGTGTACCCCCCCCCCCCCCCATGGCACTTCACATGTACATTCACCTCGATTGAAGCTTTTTGTGAACTGACTCTGTCTTGCATATGGTTTGATGAAAAATGCGCAATGTAATACAATGATTTTCAGTTGAGTAAGGCATGAGAGAAGTTTGGTCACAAAGTTTTAACGTTCAAATTACCACGTTGTCAAGGGCAACTTGCTCCATTTCCAAGGGAGACTGCATGAACTGATCATGTCACATAGTACAACAAAGTGATTCAATACATGCAGTCTCCCTTGGAGACAGAGCAAGTTGCCCTTGAGAACATGGTAATTTGAACATTTTAAGAAACTTTGTGACCAAACTTCTCTCCTGCCTTGCTCAACTGAAAATCGTAGTAATTAGTAATTACTGTTAAAAAGCTCAGATACTTTGGATTTTTAACAAGGGTCTTAGAAATGCTGGAACTTGCCATTTTTCATTAATTATTATTAGTGATGGTGAAGGACTGAAGCTATTTTATACAATTTTATCTTAAAGAAACCAATAATTACATTAAACAAGATGAAATGTCAGTGGAGTAAAACAGTAACAATAATTAAAGCCTCAGTTTAATTTAAATTACGACTGTGATAACCCCCGTACTTTTAAAACCATATGTCTTAAATGTAACCGTTCTTGTAGCCTTGTTCATATGTTGTTGTTATTAATGTCTCTTCATTTCAGCTTATTTTAATGTTTTTATTTAAATCGGGCCCACAGTAATTGGCTACCCGCTGTTGTGGTTACCCAGCTTCATATTGCAAACCCAAAAAAATACACAAGCCTGAAATTTTAGACCCAAAAAAATACCTGGCATCAAAATTTCCAACCCAAAAAAATACAAGACTTAAATACCTTAATACTTTCTGATCGCAATGAAAACCCGAAACGAAAAGTTCGCTTGGAGATAAGACCCAAAAAAATACGCGTATTTTTTTAATAATAACCTAAAAAAATACGTGACAGATCTCTTGACCCAAAAAAATACCGAGCGTGTAAATTTTCAACCCAAAAAAATACGTCGCACCCCCCCCGTCATGTATACTTCGAGTACCCCCCCGGGATTTATTCCAGTTATGTGTTTTGCTTTGTTTATTGTGTTAGTTTTATAAGTAATCTATTTAACTTCCTTTTTTTGTTCTAATCTCTTTCAATTGTTTTCTTATATGGCGAAGCTAATAAAATAAAATAAAAATAAAATTCCTACCTTGAGCAGCACACCTGAATTGTTTATCAACACATCCAGCCCTCCAAACTTATCACGGACATGATCTCGTAGCTTGTCAATGCTCTCTTTGGATGTGATGTCAAGCTGATGGAACTGGATATTTGTTGCATTTAATTCTTTGCTAAGATCTCCACACACTTTTGTTCCATTGTTGTGGTCTCTAGCTGCGTAAATAACGAGATTAACATTTTGTGACAATAGCATTACATCACAAACATTTTGTCACTGAAATTGAATATATCTATTTTCCATAACTACTAAAAATAATTACCACCTTCAGCCCCCTTGGGGTAAAATTTACAAGGGATGGAGGGGGGAGGAAAGATTCAGTGAAGGTCTGCCCCAAGGTTCATGACTTTTACACAATATATTTGATTAATATTCAACTGACCTGCACTTGTCAACCGTTCCGTATTCTTAAGAAGCACATAATTATATTAAAAATATATTGTACACTATTGTACCTCTTTCTTACACTTCAAACATAAGCCCAAAACAGTAGATTTCTCCATGTTATAATTTTAGTAAGGTTAAGATGCAAGACTTAAGGTGGCTCCAAGTAGTTTTTTTTAGGTCACACTTCCATTTTTGAATGCACTTACACATTATTTTACTTTAGCACAATGAATCTGAATTTCATACCAGATGTTATGCTTGGATGAAGGATTTCGATGATGTTCCTTTTATGCTAATCAGCATTTCCATAGCAATGGTAAACAAATATGGTGAAAAACAGTTTTTTGTAAATATCTCTCTCTGTTTTGGGGCGACTCGTGACAAGCGAATGAATGTAGACTGCCAACAGTCCCTGACTATCCAGAAAGGGACTGCTAGCAGTCTAAACCAAATGCACTATAATCTACACAGTGTAGCACACCAAATGGAGAAATCTCAAACAATTTTAACCGTTCATTTTTTAATAAATTGCTTGAACATTTTAACATGTTTTTTCACATTAGAAATAACGGCCGGTCAACGGACAATGTCCGGTCAAAAATAGGTTTTGTCCGGTCAAATCCTTGGATGGCCGGACAATTTGTCCGGTTGTTTACCCTTGTAAAGATAATTTTAAATTTTTAAAGGTTCAACATTAAAGGCGTTCGTGAATGAAAAGGGGAAAAGACAGAATGAGATACTACCAGACCAAAAACTTTTAACAAATGATTCATAATAGTGGTTGTAAAATTTCCGGTGGTTGCAAATTTTCGCTTTGTTGTTCACCAAGCCATCACCGCAAGTTAGCAGGTCTTCTGGAGTAGCATGTGTGGCGGTGTGAATTAACAGTGCCTCTCAGTGTCGGTACAAAGGTCCGGCCACCCTTTGTCTTAAATAAAAATTCAATAAGTGTCACATTTTTGAGTGAATCACTCGAGGAATAAATCTGAGATTAACTAAACATTCTATTTTCAAGGGAAACAAACCATTTTAACAGAAAATTCACATATTCCATCAACTTCATAACTTTAGTAGGTATTAAAATTTAACCGTATAGAAGACATAGAACTGAAGCGATAGTTGTATCCACAAATGTAATATTGATTTTGCCAATCTTTGAGGCTGTACCGTGCGTTCCAGCATTGAGTTCGAGGCTGCATGTAATATAAAGCCGTAGAAAATGTACTTGTTTGATATGTAAACATTATGCGGGGGGAGGGGGGATTTTATAGAGATATGACGTAATGGATATTTGTCCGGCCAAAAATGGGTTGTGTCCGAGCAAAAATAGGTTTGACTGGACAACTTGACTGGCGTCAGCCGGGAAGTTATTTCAAGCCCTGTGGGTATTTTTGTTGTGGGTGTTTATTCGTAGATCAACATTGAATGGAGGAGGGGGTCATTTCTGCTGAAGCTGAGTGTCAACTGTTTAGCATGAGTGAAATAACAATGGAATATTAAGTAATTAATGTCTATGAAGGCATCCTTGCCACCACTCTTGTAAGCGACCAGCTCTAGTTATGACCAGCATCGTTAAACCCTGTTTGATTTGTCTCTTAAACTCAGACTGTAATCAAAAGCTCTTGTAAGTGACTGCTCCTGTAAACGATTGCGACCACTTTAATTTGTGAATTACCGACTAGTCTTTTCCATTATTTATAAGTTCTCGCAAGCGACCACTCAGTTAACACTTCAACAAAAGAATTCACTTCTTCATCAAATTTAGAGTAACATAACAAAACCACTAATGGTTTGTTGACCTGCACTTTTGTGAGCCTCTTCTGTGATAGGCAATAATAAATTATTTAATATTATTAAGACGATTTCCGCTCAACGTTCGAGCAGTAAGTGCAAAAATTAAGTTACCAAAAAAATTCTTATAGCATGGTCACATTTTGAGAACAGATAAGAAGAATTTATCGATACTTTTGCTTCCAGGCTGACCCCGCAAGAGAAAATTGGATTTGAAGTTATTCATATTTCAATTAAAAAGACGCTTCATGTCAGTTCAAAACAAAATGGCGCCCGTTTTGGCATATTTTTACGAGATTTGACATTAATTTTCTCAAGAATGCTTGAGAATTTCATCGTGGGGTCACTTGGAGGAGTGAGTTAAAGTGAGATGTTTCAAATAGCGTTGAAAATGTTACCGTGCTATGAGTAGTTTTTTAGTAAATATTTTTTGCACTTATTGCTCGAACGTTGAGCGGAATCCGTCTTAAATAATGTGGAAACGGAGGGCATGGGCAGAGGCAGTGACAGCAGCAAAGGACGGAACAACCTGGAAGGAGAGAGTATGCGGCCCAATTCCCCACTTGGGGACACAATGGACAATGATGATAATGACTATTAATAACCGTAAATATATCTCAAACTTAATGCTTAAAGCTCTGGTAAGCTACCACCTTCTATAGTTTCATCACGTGGTCCCTTATGAGAGCTCATTCTTGTAAGCAACCAGCTGTAGTTGCCACCACTTTTTGTGAATTCCTCAGGTTCTCACTTTTGAGAGCTTCAACTGTATTAGGGTGGCTTGCCCCACATTCCACCCTAATAAGCTGTTTTTGTGCAATAACTAAGGCTTTGATTAATATTAACATTCATATGTTTGAAACCTGTTAATCCAGCAACCAATGCATCACAAAAACTGGCTGAATAAAGAAAATGACAGCAAGACCTTTTTTGCAACCAAAATAAAATAATTAAAACCCTTTAACCCTTTGAGCCCTCACAGTGACGAAAATGAAATTTCTCTTAACATTCTCTCTAGCTACTTTTCAAACAATCAAGTGATGAGAGTAAAGAAAGTGATCACCAAGGATAAGATGTCTTGATATTTAGACAAATTCTCCTTACTAGTTCCATAAAAAATGTATGCAGAACAGAAAGGAGACTATGCATTTTTATATCAGGGCTTAAAGGGACCCCTTGTGTGGGTCAGGTGATGTTACTGATCTACCATGAGCTTTTTTGCAGTTTGTGCTTTGTACATGCAGTGTTGCAAAGTTTGTTCCCTCTCATGATCTCGATTTTGGAACATTAGGCCTGAAGATGCCCAAAAAGATGTAAGTTATCGTTTTGACCGCTTATGTGAGCTGGTTTTGTGTAATTTGGGAATTTTTTTATGCTTGAATAGCTCTTGCACTTACTTTCAGCTGTACCAAAGGAATTGACGAATGAATCACCGAACTACATATAACACGAGTGAACAAATTGAAAGGTTGGAATCGAGGGGTAGCGACAAAAAGTGGGGTAGGCCATGGGGTAAGCCATGGCCTACCCCAATTTTCTGAAAAATGTTCCTAAATACAGCAGATTGTAAACCTAAGAAATGGTCTAAGCCACACAATAAGGTCACCCCTTTGGCCAACTAGTAATGAATTTGTCTAAGAATGCCTTGTTCAAATCTTTTACTACAATTTCATTTATATAGAAATTTGTTACGGACGAAAGAATTTTTCACGTAGTTTACATGTGCATGCGCAACTGCATATAATTTAAAATGGTCAGAAAAAAGTTTAACCATTTTGAAAGAAACAACCACTTTTCCTTGGGAGGAGGGGGGTTGTCAACAGATGGTCGGGTAGGGAGGTGGGTCTAACCCTGACACTGTTTAAGACAGAAACCGCTGATTTTGTTACCCTGTTAAGGACAGATTTTTTCAAGAACCATTTAACCCAAAATCATACCCTGCCTTAGACTAGAATGGGGTAAGGATAAACTGGTTTTTTTTTTCTTAATACATTGATAATTAGAAATCTATTTACAGCGTTATAGAGTGGTTAGCTGTTTGTGGTAATTGAGTTTACCCTTTCCACATTTAAGACAAAACCGTCTGAAAACCATACCCTATTAGGCTGCACGTCCCTGTTAAAAATAGTTAATGGAGAACCCCCTCCCCGCCACCCTCAGCTGCTTATACCTCGTGTCTATCAGGTCTTACAGAACCAGGAGCATATTCTGATGGAACTTTACGTGGTAAGTCCATTCAAAATTATTGCATAAAATTGTTTACTTTGCAACTGTACAGATTTGCCGGCTTTTGAATGCAATGTAACTCAATGTTTGTCATAGTTTCCTATTCAGGTATTTGTTGGCTTGTCACGCATCCCTCCCCAATTAATCATAAAGGGGGCCATGTTTTTCAATGAATACATTAAAACACCGTATGTTTGTTGAAAACTACAGTACATAGCGTGTACATGTATCTGCCGGAAGATGTTCTTCTTTATGGGGAGCGAGAAGAAGGAACTGAGAAGAGTACATTCTTGGAACCCCGCTTTAAAGACGTCCACTTTAAGCTATTACAGACAACAATTTTGTCCTGACAGAAGGATCATACATTTTTTTTCCATTATCCCGCTTTATGTGTTTAAAATACGGACCAATACAATGGACACTTTTCTCTGACCCGAGTGACATAAGCTCCCATAAAAATTTAACTTAGCTCAGCTCGCTTTGTGGACAGTGGTTATGTGTACAGTGTTCTGAATATTTTCATTTTAGTCCGTACGGCTGAGCTGAAACTGAAAATGTTAGTGCAAAGCAAAGTTACAGACTATTTGAATAGACCTGATGTTGTGCTATAAACCAGCATATTTAAATAATTATTCCAGTTGATTTATAATAACAAGTAGAAACCAGCGACTGAACATAACAACATTCTCCATGCAGTCACGCAATTTGTACCATGACAATCATAAGATGTCACAGTAGGCTTTCTTGACATTGTTCTTCTTCAAGCAATAAATATGTAAGCTAAATATAATTTTCACCCAAATAATACTCATATACAAGGTTCACTCTTATGATAAAAAGCCAAAATGTACCTTATTTGTATTTTTGCTTTTATAGGTGCAATTCCCTCACATTTATGCTTGATTATGATGAGGATTTTAAGAGATTCAAGAGCAAATTGTTTTATAAAATTGACCACGGGTAGGCCATAGAGCAGGCCATGGCCTACACCATGGCCTACCCCACGTTTTGTCGCTACCCGGAATCGAGTGGTGCTTTTCAAGTAACAGAATAAACATCTTCAGTGGCTATAATTTGTCTTGTGGTTTTCTCCAACATACAGTTAAAACATCTTGATGGAAATTCTCATAAGTGACCATCTTACTTAAACAATCACCTCCAGAAAATCTCTTATCAGCTCTCAGGCAAATGCTGTATTTAAACTTCTCCTTAGCAGACAATTCCAGGTAGCTACCACTGTTTCTGAACATTGTAGTGGAGGGAGACAGGGTGGCCTGAACTCTCCCATTTCCCTTAGCCATTTCCTCCAAGCTTCTCCCTTCTTCTTCGGTGGCTCTATCACCCCCGGAAATCCCACCACCCATCGTTTCCTTTCCTGCTTCTTATAGAATCCTTTGACCTATTCTATTTCTCAGGTGTTCCCCAAGGAAGTATTCTAGGTCCGCTATTGTTCTTGATTCACTTTAATGACGTCCATCAGCCGCTTCGTTACTCCAAAATTATCACCTACGCAGACGACACAGTTATTTTCACCTCCTCGAAACAATCTCGGTGAAGACATCAAAAGTCTCGCTGACTGGTTTAGAGACAATGAACTTGTCATCAATCTTAAAAAAGGAAAAACTGAAGTTATGTTGTTTGGAACAGCGAAAAGATTAAATTGTTTCGATGGCAAAGAATTAAACTTGACGGTAAACGGATGCCGCATAAACATGACAACAACCTACAAATACCTCGGCGTTCATTTAGATCCCACACTAAATCTTGACACGCACTTTTTAAAAACGTACAAAAAAGCAGCTGGGAGAGTAAATTTATTACGACGAATCCGTTCTAACATTGATGTCTTTAGCGCTGAACGCATTTACAGGACAATGATCATGCCCATTTTCACTTACTGTGGTCAAAGTACGCTTGGTTGGTCAGAAACACGCAAGCGCAAAATCAGAGACCTGGAACAACGAAGTCACAGGACCATTCTGCCAAATCCTACATGTCTTACTTGTGTACTCCGCCTACCCACAGTCGAGAACACTCTAATGAGAAAAACCTGTAATTTTGTTTTTGACTGCCTACAAGGCAACGTTTGCACCCCTTTTAAAAACTATTTTAATTTCTTAACGCATAATCGTGATACGAGGAACTGTAGAGCCACTGTTGTTCTACCTAAAGTGAAACTTGAATTTGCACGAAAAAGTTTTTATTTCTCTGGTGCAAATATTTTTAATTCTTTACCTTTAAAAACTAGACAAACTAGCAGTAGGGATTTATTTAGGCAGTCTTTAAACGAAGTATTTTTATAGGTTAAGTAAGCATAATTTAATCTTTTATATGATGTATTTTATTTTTATATTGTTATATATATTTTTCTTTTACAGGACCCCTTTGATAACAGTACGCATGTACTGAAGGGCCATCCTGTTTAAAAATTCGTTATTATTATTATTATTATTATTATTATTATTAAGGTTTCCCAACCCCCTGTCTTTCCTTAAATCTTATGGGTGGCTGCTTACAAGAGACTTAATTTCACTTTTTAAAAAATAAACCTGCCAAACACTTATGGAAGGCAACTACAACCGACGACAAAAATCTTGAGACACCTTGCCCTGTTCTACCTCTTTCCCCCTGTGCAATGTTGAAAAAAATTACAAAATTTGATTTTAACTGCGAAAAACCACGGATTTTTATGCACCATTGAAAGGGGGAAGGGGTAGCGACCAACAAAACGTTAAGTGTTTCAAGAATTTATGTCTTGGGTTGTAGCTCTTGGCTTTAACTTGTATATTTTCTTTCTAATTTAAACAATACATAATTACCAGTGAAAAGGACAACTCCATTAAACTCTTTGCTCAATCTTTTAACGATCGCATAACCAATTCCACGGTTACCACCAGTTACCTTTAAAATACAGAAAAACACAATTTTAATCTACAAATTGAGATGTTAAAATCCTATTTTTCAACACAAGAGTGGAAGACAAAGTTTTTTGTTCATACACTTTTCTTAAACACTTCATATTGAAAGGTCAATGTCTACAGGTGTGAGAGTTGTGGATGAAGTCCGTAAAAGAGAGTCTTTACAAAGTATCAGACTAAACCTTTGAAATCAAAGTAAAACCAATATGGCGGTTGCTGCAAGACACTTTGTACAGAATACGCTTGCAACAGCATGTGGTTTCGCTATAATATAGCTTCAGTGTCGTTTATCTGTTAGTACTTCAGTTTAAGTGCAATATTCAATTTAGATAGAAGCTGACTAGGAAACCTAACGCGTAGCAGATCGATAACACGCGCGCGCCTAGCATCGCTGCATCGTTTTTTCCAGTCCACATGCTCACAAGAGACAATATACCGCTGCTGAAACCACCGATCGCTTTATCAGATTCAACAAAGAGGCAGCGAAAACACTTACCAGTGCAACTCTATCCATGATGTAAATCTCATCAATTTTAACTTGAAAGTATTCAACCTTCCCCTGGCCTTCAAAAAGGCGCTCTTTTTGCTTGTCACGCACTTCTCAAGGAATAACGACATTGCGTGACGACCAGATTGGTTATTGTGCATGTGCAATCGACGATTTGGGATTTACACATGTAGTCACGCACGTACGTAAAACAGTTCCGTAGCATGACTACACGCACTGTCTCACTGCGATCGATATTTCTCTTTATATGGAAATCCTGTGTTAATTTCTCGACTTATGTGGCATTTGATGACAGGGAAAAGAAGCGCAATTGATAGTTTCCAAGAATAGCACTGACAAAATTTTCATTCAGGGATCTTCCTTAGCCGCCAAGCCCCCCGTCCATCCTCTGTCCTGGCGCATTTGGACTTCCTTTGCTTGTCTGTCTGTTTCTATCGTAAAGGAAAATGGCCTCTGTGGTTGCAGATACTTTGAGGTTGACATTTAAACTTTTGCTCAGCAAAATCCGAGATGAAGGAGCAGAGAGACTTAAGCACGGAGATGTTAGCGACGAGCGATTCAGAGATTTCATCGTCCGCGAACTCACAGCAATTCGGGAGAAGCTCGAGGGATTGTGCAAGATCGATCTGATCGCCTCTGCCAATTTCTTCAAGGACGGAGTCAGTTTAATGTACCACAGCTTTAGGAAATCCAGCCCAGAATTTAAAACTGCGGTCTATAAATTCGATTTTGACAAAATTAGTCTTGTTGATACTGATATGACAAACATCGAATTGGACGAATGGGAAGTTCTTGACCTGGTGTCGGACGGTCTGCAATTTGACAAAATTGATCCCCAAGACAAGTTTTTCGTGGAAGCCAAGGATTATCTCAAGAAGGCTGCTGAAAGTGCTACTAAGGCCTTTAGCAACGAAGCTCTGGACATCTACGATCGAGTATTATCCATGAAATTCAGAGTAGCCGCGACGATGCTGCAGTTCATAGAAGAACCGGAAGTAGCAGTGGTGTTGTGCAAAAACTACCTCGAGCAGTTGAATGGTTTACCGGAAGTCCGAAAAGTATTTTCTGTACGTTTTGGTGGCTTCAACATGAGAAGGCTGTTTTGTGAAATGCGTAGAGAAGCTTTGATCAGCGCGGTCGTGTCCATAAACCGTATTTTGTGGGAGTATCTGCATCTTTCCTCAAAGGGCGACGAGTTTCTACGAAATTGGCCGGAAATTCCCGTACATTCATCGCACAAAATTCACCCCGTCTTGAGCTGGGAGGTTTGCCGAGGATATTTCTGGTCATATGGCGAGTTTGGAGCGGATCCCGCGCAGCTTAACGGCCCGGTAGACGTCACTACGAACAGTAAAGGACTCTTCATAGTTGCTGATCGTTATAACTGCCAGATTAAAGTGTTCTCAAAGGATGGGAATTTAAGCCAGAGAGTATGCGAGTTGGCGTTTCTTCAAACCTTCAACGAAGATACAGTAGTAACCAACCTACTCCACCCTCAGTGTGTTGATATCGACAAGGCTGACAGACTCTACATTGGTAGCAGTTATAAATCTCCATTGAACTTGCAGTTCACAAACGAAGTCATTGCAGTGGACAAGAACGGAAATTTTCGCTGGAGTTTTGGACGAGGCATGTCCAGCTTCAACCATAGCACGCTCACAAGTATTGCCGTAGATAAAAACAGAGACAGAGTCTTTGCGTTGTGTGACAGCACCGTGTTCGTTCTCACCACCGATGGAGCCTTCTTATCGTGTTTTACATTCACCGGTGTGTTCACGCAAGCACAAGAATCGCACATGTGCGTGACAAATCGAGGTGATTTGATAATTACGGCTTTGAACACTGTGTTTTTCATTTCCAAACGAGCCGCCAACGATACAAGCTTCAAATCACGCACTATCCTACCCTCCCGCTTTATCAAACCACATAGAAGAATCCCCAACTCCTTCAATCCATCAGGAATAGCTTTCAACACGCACACGGAGGAGGTTATTGTGGTTGATCGGGCGAGCAATAGCTTGTTCATGTTTGACACTGCGGGTAATTTCAAACGGAAAGTCTACTTTTATGAGAGATACTCATCTGGGGGAACAACAGTTACTAGGGACGGTCACGTGGCTGTAGCTAACAAATCAACCAATAAGATTTTAATATTGTGAACCTGTGACCAGAGGTTTTCACGATCAGAGAATCTGTTTGCTTGCATTAGAGGTTGCATTCCTTGTCAACCTATTTTCAGATTTAGTTAATCCAGAATGATTGCATTATCGTGCTATCTGGAACAAAAATTTCAAAAAAAGGGATCAATCCATCTTTGTTTCCATAAGACTGATAAGTTCAGAGGACATAGCAGTAAAAAAACATAAAATAAAATTAAAAAACCTTGAAAAATCATTCCATTCAATATCAGTGAAGGTGATTTTATAGGACAAGAATTGAGATCGCCAAATGGAACACACAAACGGAATCTAGATTCAGACACCAGTCTCAACGATCTACCTCCATATGAAGAAAAGCAAAATAAATGAAGTATCTATCTGATTTCCACGGTAGCGAGAAAAATTTAAAATCAAATACAGTAGATCCTGTAAAAAAGATGTAAATGCATGGAAATAAACAAGAATAGACATTTATTCAACAGAAATACCATTTTGCAAATTCTCGTTCTTGTTCACTGTTATTGTGAAATTCTCGTTCTTGTTCACTGTTTGCAAAGTCTCGTTCTTGTTCACTGATATTACTGTTAGTAATACAATACAGTTATTATTTAAGTCTTTCATTTCTTTATTGATTATACGCTTATTCCTACTGCCAGTCAGTAGGAATGCATCTTACAAAAGCAAGAGACTCAAAAGACTTAAAAGGAGCTTTTTTTTCCTGTAACTTGGGACGCAACACCGTTGCGAGAAAAGTTGTGGGCAACACTGTTTGTTAACACTACCGTTTCGCAACCTCCCTCGTAACAAACGTTCTACTGCGAGTTGCACGAAAAGTATACCCGGTACTCGGTGTTTTCTACTTTTCGCAACGTTGCAAGATACGTTGCAATGTGTAACATGTATTCCGTAACTTGCTTCGCAATGCCCTCGTCACGGTTGCGTTGAAAGTTGAGAAAAAATTGCCTCGTGTAACAACACCTTTACATGATCAACATTACATTTGAATTCTCTTTTCTGGTCCCAGATATTTTTTGTAATAATAGTGTTAAGAATTTGGTGGTTCATCACGACAACATCCCTTACTCATAATTTGTTTGATTAGATTACATGTCTGTTCGATAATCAAACTCGGAGAATTCTACTTTATTTGTCGGGTAAAATAACTACGAAACTAAGAGATTCCCACGCTCTTGAGTTTGGACAAAAGCACTTCATTCTTGTGACATTCCTGCAAGAAATGGCAACAGTAATAGCATGAGTAAACTATTTTTCGTAAATCATTCGCCCTGAATCAGAGTGTGACCATAGACCTAGAGTGTGACCATTCAAATGAAAGCTACTGAGCAGTACTTTCTTGTGGTGTCGTTTATTATGCTGTACAAGGCGGTTCTAACTTTTGAGTCTGTGGATGAAATCCTAAAGTGTGACCATTCAAATGAAAGCTACTGAGCAGTACTTTCCTGTGGTACCGTTCATTGTGCTGTACAAGGTGGTTTTAACTTTCAATCTATTGAATAGTATGAGTAGTTCTTTGCTGTGGTGATGTTTACGTTAGTGCCAGTATCTTGCAAAATGAAGTTAAGAATTTTTCTTCAGTTCTTCAGTTTTAGAACAAAACAGAAAAGTGAAATTACCTCGGTGAAATCTTTCACTGTTTTGTAGTACAACCTCTCCTGTTCAACTACATCCAGGTACTTCCGGTTTAACTCATCTCTCCGCTGTTTTTCAACACCTTTCTTTTTCTCAATCTAGCAAAAATAAAATATAATAAAAACACAATGAGGGTAATTCTTTTCGTAATTCTTGTGACTACAACTTGTCTCGGACGTTTAGTAACGAAAATAAGAACTCATTGCACCGCAAACAGTTTTTCGTCTTTCCGTTTTCTGAGTCAACGCAGATACGGTTTCAGTTGACGCGTAGAAACATGTTGTTGGTGTAAATTCACGGCTTAGTTCTCAGTATAGAAAAAGTGAAGCCGCGACAAACTTCTGCAAAGGCAAGCCGCTTGTACATTTTCTTAAGATTTATTGGCGTAAAAACAGCTAATTTTGAATAGGTACGCAAGATGCAGTGGTGGGGTAGTGTACTGGTTGGTGCGTTAAAACTTGATGGAAAGGTGGTTACTACAGTACCAACCTTATAAAGTAAAAGTCAAAATCAAACAAAAGAAAACAAAACATACAAAAAACAAAGGAACAATCAAAAGCTAGCGTAACACGGAAGCCTTGCGATGGACTAGCATCCTATCCACAAAAAGGAGTAGTAATATTCCTGTAGCTTCAAAATACAGAACTCGGACATACGCCTCGGAACCGCAGGGCTCGAATATAATAGCATCCCATTTACTTAACGATAAGTAGTTTTCATCAGTTTTTTACTAATGATCTACCTAGAAAAGCCAAAAAGGCTAGTAAAAGTTTTTAGACAAATCCTCCGGAAAAAAAAAAATTAATTACTTAAATACTGAGCCCATGTGTATTACTGCTTTTAGACTGTTTTCTTTTTAAAACATTCCTTGTTTATACAATACATAGTGCGTATATTTTGAGTCAGCTTATAAAAATTTGACGACAGAGGCTATGATAAACTCAAGCCAGTATCACTTATGTTACAGAGTACTATGTTTGTTGACAATTGTCAATCTCGATTTTTCACAGTTTTTTTAAAATTAGTATGGATCCTTGGTCAGTGATCTCTGAGTCCTAGGCACCGACGAGTCATCTGGCCCGTTTAATCCCGTGGATCGGTCGCGGGATTTGCTTTAATAGGAGTTGTGGAATAAAATTCCCTCAAATTCGCAACCTGAGTGAAAAAAGTACGATAACTCAATAGATACTATGGTATTTGAATGTATTTAGCTTATTTTAGTTATTCAGAGGCTGCCTAAGACACAAAATTTCTTGTCACCAAAACGCGGAGGCTCCTTCTCGTACAACACCAAAGAAACTCCCACATGAGTGGGAAACGAGCCTTGCATCTGTATTTATAAGGATTGTATCATTTATAGTAAACCATCGGGCCCCGTGCGGGTGGTAGTGCTGCATATGCTCTGTTCCAGTGGCCTATCTCCCAATGAGGGGGGTAGGGGGAGCAGAGTCATGGGCGGCCTTTTTTGCCATTGCACGTTTAAACGTGCATTAATATATTAGGAACTAAGCGGACATGATATGTTCAATGTAAATTGGATATAAAGGACTATAAGGAGTAATTAACCTACGCACGCACGCAAAATTACACGACAGTGGAATGAGTGGAGCAAAAGATGCTTTGACTAAATAGACGTGCCTCTCAGCAGATACTGCGACTAAGGACGTTTTCTTATGCCGCGAAATGTTCGTAGCGATTAGCAACAGCTGAATTTAGAGGCTTATGAATAGTCTTGACTTACCCTCTCCTTGTTATCCACAATTCCCCTTACAATGCTGTCAAATTGATTCAGAAACTGTTCTTTATTCGTTGGCGATGACATTGCTCTAAAATTTGAAAGAGTAAAATATGTTAAAGATGAGTAAGAATTTTTCCTCAGGCTGTAATTTGCACTAAGGCAAGTGAAGCATGATAGAGTATGGCAGCATGTATTATTTGAGCAGCCACGCAAAACGCTCGCGGCACGAAGCGCTCCTTTCAGTCCTTTCATTCAAACAAACAGACCAACCAACAAACAAAACAACTGAAAAGAGTATTGTCTGACACACAGACTGAAACAAATAAACTTACTGTTCAAAGTTATCGTGGATGGAGTTCAGCAGGTTAACCTGTACAAAAAACCAAATAAATAAATAATTTTACAAGTTGCAATTAATTTCCATCCTGGCCATCCGGAAAACAAGTACACTGATTTTACAACACAAAACCATTATTTTTGGGATTCCTTTCATTCCCAAATGTCTTTTAACTTTTTCAAGTAATACTAAAATAGGTGATATGGCCCCTTGAATGTGGCTATCAACAGAAAGACACTTAACACAGAGGTCAACTTACCTCCTTTCCCAAGTACAGTTTTGTGTCATCCAAGGTGTTGTACAGGGTAAAGAACTGCTTAGTTTCTTTATGAGTTCCAGCCACTGTAAATATAACACGCAAATAGACAAATCAGTGGCAGAGATTGCTATCTATTCTCCCTAACTTCTTTGGTCAGCGACAAGCAGTCAGAGTACAACGAATGTACTCCTCGCCGAATTTGGCTATATTCCTCATTCATCGTTTAAGAAAAGATGAAAGCACTGAGTACAAATGTACAAAAATTGATTTAAGTAAGACAAAGACTGCTTCATGAACAATGTGCCAACAATAACCTAGCTTTGAAAGCAAGGAAGTGGTGGTGTAAACAGTCCTCCGCCCAATTCATATTGGCTGCAAACCATTCACCTGTCCGATTTCGCTGTTTGATCGGTTTGATCAAACACCCTTCCAAGGGTAAAAATAAACACTCTTACATTAGCCCTGGTTACACCACCCTAGGTAAAAATAAATAACAATTACAGGGATAAAATACATGATTTAAAAATTAACACTACCATAATAATACTATGATATACACTTATAAATACAGGGTTTGCTATTAAACTAAATTCTTAGCATTTACACACTGCCATTGATGAAAGGTGACAAATGACCCGGAACGCTTCTTGCGGCACATGTTCCTGTTGTTACATGCTTTGGTATTACTGGTCGTGTTACATGATTTCCCCAGTATAATTTCCCTCGGTCAGATAGCTTGGGTTTTCATTTACCTGGGTAAATAAGGTTACATGTACCCAATGAATTTTCATGGTTGGGTATGGAGCTTTCACGGGAGAAAACAAGGACAATTGAGAGATTATTCTGTATGGCTCCGTCAGTTTTTACTGTTACGGCGACGCTTAGCTCTTTTATACGGGAATGCTTTTCTTTATGAACCAAATAAGAAGACGAAGAAACCATTTCCAACGGATACGCCACTAAATCCTTGATCACATTTGGTTACATTTTGGCAGGTTTACCTGGGGAAACCAAAAGACCCTTCAATCCACATTGGATTTTGCTCGGGGCATTTTCTATTGTTCTCAATCAACACATCATGGAAATATACCTGATAAATTTTCCCGAGGTAAAATCGGTTACTCGGGAAAATGCAACTTTCCCCAGGGAAACCTAGTATTTACCTAGGTAAAGTCGCTTCCTTTAACCATGGCTATTATGGTTAATCTACAAACCATGATTATAGAGCTCCACGAATCTTCTCTGATACTGCGTGAGCTCCGCGCGTGAGGGTACCTCGTCAATCTTGCTTTGAAGCGCAGAAATCTCACGGTTCTTACGAGCCTGGTGAACAATGCAAAATAACTTGAATTAAAAAACAAACGAACAAAAAGTTTCAAGTTACATTTTTTCCGCGCTCTCAACACATCCTTGCAAGACTTGCAAGCTTTATAAGAAAACAAGGTAAGAATATTCTTTTTCATTAGCATTTGTTCGACACTGGCGACATTCTTCATATCAGGCACGATTTTAAGGGCTATCTCGGAATAGAAAGAGCTCAGAATAGACGATAATCGAATAGCCTGCGAGCAGTCTCACTTAGTGTGTTATTCGCATGAGTAACTTGGTGGCGGAGTCGCGATTTACGAGCCGACTCCCTTCGCTTGCCGGCTCGCAAATCGCGGCTCCGCCACCAAGTTACTCGCGCGAATGACTCACTAAGTGCGAGACTGCTCGCAGTCTAGCAGAGTCGCGATTTGCGAGCCGACTCGCTTCGCTTGCCCGCTCGTAAATCGCGCGTCCGCCACAAAGTTACTCGCGCGAATAACTCACTAAGTGCGAGACTGCTCGCAGGATAGTAATCGACTTCTTTTAGAGACTTTCTCCGTTTTCGGAATGAATGGAGTGGTATTCTGTTTGTCCTCCTCCCGATAACAGAATGACCCGAATGAACGAAACACGGGTGAATAACCCATCAACTCCATAAGACAACAAGATATCACAGGAAACACGAGAACACTACCAGAAGAAGTCTGATTTTCTCCAGTTTCGCTTTATCTGCCTCGAACTGTTTTCCAATCAACTCCAGTCTCTCCTAAAAGAAAACAAAAAGAAAAAAAGGTTGACAGATTGAACCACAAGGAAATAAAGCCTACAAAACTCAGAAACAAACAAAAAGCCGTAACATGGGGTAATTCTGCAGCCGTGTATTAAAGCCTAGTGATACGGGCAATATTTTCGTGCAACTTGCTGCTCAACAATTTTGCGCTGCATGTTTTTTTGCATTAATTACCACCTCAACGCCCCAACGTTTTGCAACCCACCGCAACGTTTTGCAACACACCGCAATTTACCGTGTTACACTCAAGTTGTTTCCAACGGTAACACGACAACCCAACCAACCGTAATACTTTCGGATACCCTCGTGGAGTTGTACTCTACAATATTAAACTCCGATCAGAATTCGAAGAAGACTTTCCAGGATACCAAGGGCACCTTCCATTCACCAAAAGAAATCCGATTTGAATTGCTGTAAAATTTTCAGTGGTGAATGGAACACCATTTCCCGTTTCCCCCCGAAATTTCCGAAAAAGAGGACAACCTCGCAAGCCTATACCCAAATTTTCGAAAATTTCTTCCCGGACATCTCACTACCGTTCGATTTTGTTGCCGGAATTTCCGGAATTTTCCGTTGAATGATTGGCATTTTGGAAATTCAACAGTTTCCAAAATTTTCGCGAATTTTTCCTGAAAATTTCCATACCATTCAATCTCGTTTTGAAAATTCCGGAATTTTTGGTCGAATGGAGAATCTACCTTCTCTTCGCTGTCGTCTTCAGATCCTTGAACCTTAAGCTTCTCTAAATTCTCTTGCAAACGAGTCATTTCTTCCTACAAAGAGCAAATTAAAAAAAAAAGTTTAGTAGAGGTATTTCATTTCAAACTGATTACACTGGCAAAGATGTTAATTTAAGAAAACTTTAAATAATGGTCATTTAAAATGAACTAAAATGTATTTTAATACATTTATAAAAATGTATCAAGTTTACTAGTTATAAACTCAGTGTAAATTTCTAGGTTAAAAGTCAAGGTAAATTATCGGGAAACAGAATTAAGACTTTTGATATCTTACAGGTACGACAAACAAGCGCAACAAAACTAGAAGGGAAACATCAGATAAGTCACCCTGAGATCAAGGCAAAGTTTTAAGCATCCTTGTTTACTCTTTCGAACTCATGAAGTTGCGGCGATACTATGTACTGGATGCTTCGTTGGCGATGGCCTATACATGACTCTATTCGTTGAATAATTGTTAATTGTTTACCTTACAATGGGCTCTGAACTGTTGCTCCTGTTTTTTCAGGTTTTCGTTCATGGCCACGAGCGAACGAAGCCTTTGAAGAATGCTGGAGAATGGAAACAAAAACGTACGTAACCCCAGCTTCAGCAACTAATGACAGAACTCAACAAGTGTACCGCCAAATCTCGTGAACTCTCGCTGACTCTCGTACGTTCGATCGCTCTCGTTAGACCGGACCCCCCGCGGATTTGGACACCCCGGTCCATATCCGCTGGCGGATTTAGAACCCCCGGTCCAAATCCGCTGGCGGATATGGACCCCCTCTCGCGGATTTGGCCCCTCTTCAACAAGGCAATAATTTCCTTTTGAAACGGCAAGTTTTGAGAAGAAGGTCTTCACTCTCCCGGTCCGTTTTTGGAAAGAGGAATAAACATAAGAAAAGATGGAATACTCAGCATGTCGCGAGCGTGGGACAAAGAAAAAATCTGAGTTCCCGACGGGAATCGAACCCATGACCTTCCGTACACCGGTCGGACGTTCTAACCACTGAGCTACTGCGAGACTCGTGGCGAGCATTGGTCATATTTACTGAGTTCGTGGTGACACGCATCCTGCATACTGCTAGGATCAGCAATGTCGAAATGCCCTATAGGTGATAAATAAATAAAGATGGTGTATTTTAAGCTCGGAGAAGAAATAAGAAAAAGATGGAATATTCAGCATGTCGCGAGCGTGGGACAAAGAAAAAATCTGAGTCCCCGATGGGAATCGAACCCATGACCTTCCGTACACCGGTCGGACGCTCTAACCACTGAGCTACTGGGAGACTCAAGGCGAGCATAGGTCATATTTACTGAGTTCGTGGTGACACGCATCCTGCATACTGCTAGGATCAGCAATGTCGAAGTGCCTTATAGGAATAAACATCTTATTTGTGGTTTCAAGCGCGGCAGCTTTTTAATAGATTAGCTTTTGCGCTTCTATGTATATCACAGTAATCTTTTGTTTACAATTGCCGTGTTTTAAAGCCCAAAAGAAATGGTTTGCGGGCAAGGCTAAAGAGCGAAAGAGTCGGTGGTTTATAGGCAAATAGCCAGATTTTCTGTCCAAGTTACTTGGTAGGGTAAGTTTTTACAGGTGGGTCCAAATCCGTGAAGGGGGTCCAAATCCACCTGCGAAAGTGGACCTACAGGGGTCCATATCCGATAGCGGATTTGGAGAGTAGCCCCGCAGCTCTTAACAACCTCTAATTTCATTGGACCTAGGTATCACGCAGCTTTATTGTTTTCGGGGCTAGGGTCCATTGTTTTGTTGTTTGGTGTATTGTTTTCTCAGCAAACAGAGAAGGCCTTGTAAGAGCTTCGACATCGCCCGATTTGGACCGCAGGTCCAATTCTGGGCGGGGGGGGGGGGGGGTGGGGGTCTAAATCCGCTAGGATACCAGCAAATCTCAAGCGATCTTACACGCTCTCACCGATGGTGAACTTTACCATTAAACTCTTGTAGACTCCCGTTTGTTCCCGGGTTAAAGATGGTGACCACAGTTCAACCTGTTATAATCTTAGACGTGTCTGACACCGCCTCGAGTAAAACTTTAGATACAGTGTTTAGGAAAAAATTGAAAACGTTTCGATCAAAGCGTCAATGTGTTGTAAACTAACAATATTCTACTGGTAACAGTTTTACCGCGTCAACATGGAGTATTACTTTTCTGAATACCTGAAATTTTCCCCACTCTCCATTTCATTAATTTTGTCCATTTCTTCATTGATCCTTTCTCCACGAGCAAGAGCCTAAAATATATCACAACTCATGTTATCAAATGCAAACACGTCCTAAAACAGGTTCTTGTTTGGCACTCTTCAATCCACCGTACCGAAAAAGATGGCGACTGGTACATCTACCCATAGTTCTTAGCGAACAAGAACCATAAAAACGCTCATAAAAACGGAAAGAAAAGCTCTAAAATCTTCAAACTTAGCATAGAGAATGTTGCTAGCACAGGGACAAATTTGTAGAAAAAAATATGGCTTTTTATATGCCTATTGGCTGTGTTAGGTTCGCAAGGTATTGTGGTTAAATGTACAGCCGCCATCTTTTTCCGTACGGTGGACTATGAATTTGAAAGCATTCAAGTTCACCTGAGAGAGTTGTTCTTCAGCCTGAGACAAGGTTTCCTGAAGTTTGTTTTGCTTTTCTTGTACCTGTGGGAATAATAATTTGAGTTATGACACTCTCAGAGTTTTTGACGAGATTTAAGTCTTGCAAAGCTTCTGTGCATCACACTAATTTCGTAGCGCAAAATGAAGTAGCATTATCTTGTCATTCCAAGAAATAAAGGAATGGCAAAGGAAGAAAAGGAAGGCGCGAGCATGCATAAAAATTGCGGCGCGCATTTGTGTTTACTTCGCTCTCGGGTACCCCGAAAGGAAAGACGATCTTTGCCCCTGGTCTACTAGGACTCGGACAATGACATCTAATTCCAGCCCTATGATCCCACTTAATAAAGCTTGCAGAAAAGAATCTCAAGAAATATTTCATGGCGTTACTTTCGCCGCGGTCGTTACTTGCAATGCATAGATTAGGAAAATGTAAAGACCCTAGTAAACAATCAAAACCCTTGATACCAGAGTCCAGGAAGCATGCCATATGAAAGAAAGACCTAAGAAGGCCTCGCAAAAACTGTTTTGATGAAAAGCGACATTCTCCAAAGGTGCGCTATAAAAATGAATGAAGGCAGTAAGGAGAATTTTGGTTTTTCATCTTGGGACTTAACAAGCAACTTACTTGTTCGAGCTTCTTCTCCTGTACAGCAGTTTGTTTTTCCAGTGATGCCACCATTCTTTTGTGAGCCTGCACTCCTCCCATCCGCTCCCCTCGCGCTTCCAAATTTTCCTGTAATTCTGCTTGCTATTAATATTATAGAAATACTTGTCAATCAGGGTTTTTCGTGGGGCCCACTACTGGGTGTCTAGCAGTTGAGTTTCACTTTGTTATACATAAACACACACTTACTCTTTCAGCATATTCGGAGGCAATCTGCGAGATCTCTTCAGACTGCAGTCCCACAATGGAGCCGATGGTACTTGATGAAAGGGCACCCTGAAAATTTGAGGTTGAGATGCTTTAAAAGCAGCTGCAAAATAATTACTGTGAACAAAAGAACCTTGTCGACTAACCTCTTTCCCTTCCATTACAGACATTCCTTTCAGCAATGATTTCAGACGTTTCTGTGAGAAACAAAGGTGATGTGACCATTAATGAAATAATAAGATGGTCGTATACCGTATTTAACCGAATAAGCGCCGCATTTGGGACAAAAAAAGTTAATAAGAGCCGCCCCCGAATAAGTGCCGCGGTCCCGATGCGGCGCTTATTGGAGGAATTCCGTATATCTAAAAAACCACTACAAAGCGACTCTAAAACAGCATTGGAAATTTCTTTTTCATCAAAAGCGATATTCTTCAGTTCAAACCTAGAAAGATCTGATGCTTCCTTTTTTAGTTTGACTTAAACAGCCTTTTAACCGAGGAGACCAAGCACTTCATTCTGTTCCTTGCTTACAATTTTAGTGACATTTTGTTAAAGTGACGAAAGAGACGAATGGTGACAAAAAGATGCTTCTGCTAGTTACCGTAAAATTTTCGTACAGATAGAAATTATTAAAGGAAAGATTTCTTTGTCGCGTCCAATTTTTAAATAAGCGCCGCCCTCGAATAAACGCCGCATTTAAGGCGCAAAAAATTTAATAAGCGCCGCGGCGCTTATTCGAGTCAATACAGTACATACATGGAAGTTTATGGCATTACAATTTCTTCTAAAGGATGATCTATCCTCAGAGATGTCATCCTTTGGAGTCAGGAAATCTAGGGAGTTTCTTTCTTATCGCACCCAGTGTTCTGTACACCAGGATAAACTCATGATCTTATATATTTAGCTGTTTTCAAATATGAGTACCAGAAACTGAAATAGTTATTTATCCTTGGTCTTCCATCAAATTCAAGATGATAGCTTTTACGAGAAATAATGTTCTGTAGCTTCTCTAACAAACAAAACCGAAGAAACCCCTGCAAAAGGGAAATGTAAATTGAAGAAAAGAAGTTTGTGAATTTTGAAAAACAAATATTGTGTAATGTTGTACCACAACATCTCACATCTTAAAGGGAAGGGTTCACGGTTTAGCGCATGCTCATGAATCTAATTGCTGTGTTATTTTTCGCCTGTGTACGCTGTAGTGAGTACGCAAGCAATATTATTTCATGACATTGTTAAAGAACCAACCAGAAGCAAGTAGATTGCTCGGGTGTGAAATTTTCTTACCAAAGTTTCGCGTTTAATGATTTCTCAGCTATCTGCACGCGCCCCTGGCAGCCATTTGACCAAAGCGCGTGCAAATAGCGGTAAATTCATCAACCATGGAATAAAACCTTCGGGTCAACAATAAATTCAACGTTGGCAGTGTTGGTGCAATCCACTAATATTTTCAGCGAATTTAGTCCTCCGCCGTTCTACTAGGGCTTACTAAAGTATGTGAACGCTGAGATACATGTGAGTGGGATTATTAACTGATAGAATTACTAATAAATCGGAAAAAGTAATTTGATTAATGCACATGCGCCGAGCCGTGAACCTGTCCCTTTAATTATTTTATCTGGAAGACTCAATTGGCTGGGAGCATTGTTGTTGGGAGCAAACTGACACGGAACAGAAATCAGGGTTCGTACCCTTTTAACATTTTAAAATTCCAGGACTTTCCATGACTTTTTTCAGGACCTTTTAACGTTTTCCATGACGTAAATTTAGCCTTTTGTTTACAAAAAAAAAGGTGAAGTGGATCCAGTTTATGACTCATTAATTTTCCCTTCTTGCGATTTTCATTCACAGAAAAAGTAACTGATAAATCTATTTTGTACAAGACCCTTGTAGAACTTCATTTTCCATGACTTTCCATGACCAATGTTTAATTTGCAGGACCTTCCAGGCCTGGAAAATCAAATTCTAACATTCCATGACTTTCCAGGTTTTCCATGACCCGTACAAACCGTGAGAAATTTTCAGGAAAAAGTTGGGAGAATTTGGTTTGACCTTGCAAGGTTCTCCCAAAGTTTCTGAGAAATCAGAAAAAAAAATCCATTGTTTTCATCCATTCCTAATCAGACCCACTTTCTCGGAAAAAAAATAGCATGTGTTTTTGTTTGTTTGCTTGTTACCCCGCCGTCAGGACGGGGTCTAGTAATACCCGCTTTTTTTCCTTATTACCCCGCCGTCAGGACGGGGTCTAGTAATACCCGCTTTTTTTTTTTACCCCGCCGTCAGGACGGGGTCTAGTAATACCCTTTTTTTCCGTAGTTTTTTTTTTACCCCGCCGTCAGGACGGGGTCTAGTAATACCCGCTTTTTTTTTTTACCCCGCCGTCAGGACGGGGTCTAGTAATACCCTTTTTTTCCGTGGTTTTTTTTTTACCCCGCCGTCAGGACGGGGTCTAGTAATACCCTTTTTTTCCGTAGTTTTTTTTTACCCCGCCGTCAGGACGGGGTCTAGTAATACCCTTTTTTTCCGTGGTTTTTTTTTTGGTGGTCACTTGCCCCAGACCTCCGGTTTTCGCTCGGCCAAAGAAATACTCGTCGTGTCTTTCGCTACACAGCCAAGGGCTTTTATCTTGAGTGACCGTAACATATTTTACACCCCCCCGGGGGGGGGGAACAACGGCGGGGTCTAATGCCCCTGGGGCTTTTCTTGTTTTTTTGGTGGTCACTTGCCCCAGACCTCCGGTTTTCGCTCGGCCAAACAAATACTCGTCGTGTCTTTCGCTACACAGGCAAGGGCTTTTATCTTGAGTGACCGTAACATATTTTACACCCCCGGGGGGGGGGAGAACAAGGGCGGGGTCTAATGCCCCTGGGGCTTTTCTTGTTGTTTACATGTATCCTACCTGCTCTACTACATACTCATCTTCTTCACCAGTCGATGATGTCCTCATCCTACCAGGAACAGCAGTGGCTGATGCTTTCTTCTTCTCTGCTTGTTCCTTTTCCTAATCAAAGCAATTCAAACACCAGCTTACTAAAAACAAGACCAGAAACCACTCATAAACTCCCTTGGGACATGTTATGTTTTTATTTTTTTATTAATTTTTTTTTTGCAAGACTGGTACAGCCAAACAAAGCAACTCCAAAGTAGAGGAGAAAAAAAGATCTTGATAATTTAATATAAGTACATATACTTCTGAGGGAATAAATGCATCTTCCAGGGTTTCAGTAGTAAATTTGAGAAATGCCATTTCTTTTAGACAGAGATATCAAGGTTACACAGGTTCAGGAACAACAATATTATTTTAGGCAACTTCCTACCACAACTGTAGGAAATTATTGTACCACTATCAACTTATTTACATACTTTGGAAGGGTGATATTTTAAAATACTAATTTTTTACGAATTTGTTGTATTTCTGAGACAAAAGTAACTACCTACTTTTGTGAAACAAATTTTTGCAATTTCAAAAAACAGTGCAAAAAGAGAAAAACTGATGTCTCAAATATCCCCTGTAATTTAGAAGATTTACATATACCTTATCTCTCTGTTCTTTGCTAAATCCATATTGCCTGTGGAGTAAAAAACAAAGTGAAATTAGGTAAAAACAGCAAATTCTTTTGCAAAATAGTATTGAAAATTCAACACAAATACTAAAACCTGGAGAAACAATGGAGAAACCTGCACTGAGAAAAGTGCTTGTTCCCTGCCCGGGGTGGGAGGGGGGGGGATTCCTGATTTTAAGTGAAGGGGAGGCATGACAGACTTTCTTTTGGAATGAAATTCACGATTTATGGGTTTTTTTGGGCAAAAAAAATTTTGGTAAGTATTAATTAATTACAAGCTACCCCCCAAAAATTAATACTTACCAAAATTCTTTTGCCCAAAATAATCCACAAATCGTGAATTCAAACCAAAAGAAAGTCTGTCATGCCTACCCATGACTTAAAATCAGGGGTAGCTTGTAAGAATGACTACTAGATCTGGGAAAGTTTATTGCAATAGTATGGTTATTGTTAACAAAGAAACAATCGCGACCATTCAAAAAACACTGTTCTCTTCTGGGTACTTGTAAGGTTTCACAATTCAGCATGGGATTTTATTGGGTTTCATTTTGGTCCGGGGGTTTTGGGGGCTTTGCTTCAAGCCCCAGGGATTTTTTCTGGGTTTTCATTTATGTCCCCATTTGCACCTTCCCATCATATGAACCCCTGGGGTTCCCAGTAAGGAAACTAATTCAACATGGGTGTGGTCAAATCCTCCTATGAAAAACATAATGTGCCTGTTAAGACTACATTCTAAACAAACACAGACCATGCTTAAGGTCCTCTGATTTATTTAAACCCACAACAGGTCCTTTACTTTATACCAAATAAGAGTTCCTGCTTAATTTTTTAGGCTACAACAGGTTCTTATCTCTTGGGGCTACAAAATAATGACTGTTCTAGTTTTACTTTAGTGTTCTTAATCCACTGAATTGTTATGACGGTTTTTTCAATGTATTGTAATTAACCTGAGGTACATGGGATCTTGAAAAAATGGAATAGCAAATACATGTAAATACTTAAATACATGATTGTACTACAAACAGTTACTGGCAGGTGTGCATTAAGGTGATTCCATCGGAATAGATCAAGGAATATTTAAAATTTTGTAATACTTGGTGCAATTGGTAATTATGTTTAGAACATTTCAAAAATGCAATAAAAATAGGGGTCACCCAGCTTGTTTTGGCACAACATGGATAGCCATTGATAGCAACTATATGACTCGCAAGGTTTTCCTGAGAAACCCTAGTAATCAGAAATGAAGGCTATAATTGCTTTAAAAAGTCATTGCTTGTATTGAAATATTGGACCAGTTCAACAAAATAGACATTTTTCTTGCACTGTATACTATTTTAGTTGAACAGGAATTGAGGATATGAAAAAAATTAAAGAATTTGCCGCGTGCGTACATACCCTGCTGTACCTAAAGATGTGTTCTTGTCAGGATTTAAATAAAAATATCTCAAAGCTGAATTTTTAACTTTTCCTGAAATCATGATATATTGTACTCAGTGATGTGCTATTCAAATTTATGTATTAAAAAGTGGGGGTCACCGAGCTCGTTTAGGAGAAAACGACCAGTTATTTCTCAGAACTACTCAGTTTTCATAGAAAACCTGTCAAGTTCCGAAGGTGCGCACGCTCGTGCGCACGCTAATCATGCAATAAAAAAATGATGTACAGAAACGATGCACAATGCAAATTATTGAAGGGAATCACCTTGAGGATTTTGATCTTCAGGGGGGTCGGAAAGCTTTGCACTGTACTTGAGTTCTAACACTGTGATTCATGATTTTTAGTACTGACAGCTGCAGCCCTGGTTTTACCAGAAATCTGAACTTACCAGCCATACTCCAGAAGTGTTGTCCTAACCCTAGTCTCCTCATCAGTTTGAGTCATGGATTCAGGTTTGCGATATCTTCTACGTGGCTTGTATGTGTCCTGTAATTTTAAGTGGACAAGACACAGGAAGCATAAATTATTGAAATAAATTGCTGAGATAAAGCGGCACCATCATTAATAAACAAGAAAAGCCAAAGGGGCATTAGACCCCGCCATCGTTTCTCTTCCCGTCAGGGTACAAAATATATTGCGGTCACTCAAAATACGAGCCCAAGTGGTGTAGCGGCTGAATATTTGTCTAGTCTAGGCCTAGTGACTGACGAAAAATTGAAGAATAACATGGAAGCAAAAAATGGGTATTACTAGACCCCATCCTGGTGGGGGGGGGGGGGTAAAAACTTAACACAGAAAAAATTTTATTTATTCATCTTTTAAAAAAATATTTAGCAGCAACCAGAATGCTGACATAACTGTTTGCTTCCACTAATGGTATTAGAAAAAATTGTAATCAGTATTGTGATGTTTCAGCCAACCTGGGAATGTTACCTTGTTACAAGTACTAAGACACCACACATGAAGTAATCTTTTCCTGCTGACAGATGTAAGAAATACAGAATGATGATGATGAAAAACACCTCGCAAACTTAAAATATAAGTGTAAGAAAGAAAAAACAAATTAAAGTGAACACAATATTTTGATTCTTTTCACATGTACAAGACCATTATCAAACATACAGACTGAATTAGTAATATATGCAAAACGTATATACAGGGCTAAATAAGAAGGCAATGACCAATAGTAAGTTAAGCACATAACTAATTCTGTAAGTTTGAAAATGATCTTGTAATATTCCATTCACTTTTGTTGTTTCCTTGCTTATACTTATATTTCAAGTTTGCAGGATGTTTTTTGGGGTGGTTATCATTCTGTATTTTCATACATGAAAAACCTATCACTCGTTGCAGTGGAGCAGCTTGACTGTCTCAATGATCCCAAGAGTTATGCTTTCTGGGGCTTTGGTCCCTTACCTGATTAGTTGAGGAATGAGCCCCTCATTCTCAAGAGAGACACAAGTCCTGCGAATGTGTGCTCTGGGTAGCTTGTAGCCACCAACGGGCACTTTTGCCACATTGGTAGTGGGCATTACCCCTAGATCTACCAAAAAAAGACAAATAGTGAGCCTCAGAGTTAGCCGCCATGGACAGCAGTTCCGGCCTTATTAGGCCTTGTCAGCACGACATAGCTAGCACTCAGACTCAGGGGTACCAACATGGCCACAGTGCCCATTATTTGTTGCTACAAGCTACTTTGAGTATGCAAGTGCGTGACTTGTGTCTCTGTCTTTTTAGCCACATCCCACAAGCATCTCACCTTATCCTCAAGGTTGAGTTGGGCGTGGCTCCAGTCACCCCATCCAGTAACAACATTTTTAATGAATGAATAGTACTTTCATTTGACTTCATTTTTTTAAACATAAAATTAACCAACCTTGAGAGTTTTCATTCCAGTGACACACTTTGGTTTCCTAGTAAAAAATTCATCATCCTAAAACAGAAAAAAACAGCAACCCTAACACACATTAAAAAATTTATGTGGTGTGGTAGGTTAACCCACCAAATCTGCAGATCAGGAGGGGTTAAGGGGTGGGGGAGGGGAGGGGAGGATAAGGGGTGGGGAGGGGAGGGGAGGATAAGGGGTGGGGGAGGGGAGGATAAGGGGTGGGGGAGGGGAGGATAAGGGGTGGGGGAGGGGAGGTTAAGGGGTGGGGGAGGGGAGGTTAAGGGGTGGGGAAGGGGAGGTTAAGGGGTGGGGAAGGGGAGGATAAGGGGTGGGGGAGGGCAGGATAAGGGGTGGGGGAGGGCAGGATAAGGGGTGGGGGAGGGCAGGATAAGGGGTGGGGGAGGGCAGGAGAAGGGGTGGGGGAGGGCAGGAGAAGGGGTGAGGGGGTGGTGAACCACATTGCAACCTAACATGTTTGGCCCCTTTGGGCGTGCTGGTTAGAAATTTGACAAGGACTCTTAAAAGGTACCAGAATGTGTTTTTGAAATGTCTTTCTGTGACCACAACTTTTCAAACTCTTTTCTGTGGTATGTTTGCAGAATAAGCTCTAATTCAGGAATATACCCAATATATTTACCAGTTTAGCGTATTATTCAATGTATTTCTGGGTTTAAAATCATGTTTACCACAGCTGTAACTTAATCATAAATGTGTAGATTATGAGTTGTGAATTGCATTCAAAAAGACCTTTCAAATGGCATAATACAGACAAACACCGAGTTTGTATTTATTGGTTTAAAAAAATGGCATTTGCCTTGGGGAGAAAAGGGCCAATTAAAATCATGTATATTGCAATCAAGATAAAGAATTTCACATTTTGAGCTTGGAAACTTTTAAGTACACAAAAATGTGTTTATTTACTGAGTGAAAGGGCATATAGCAAAATTTTTTGCTCAAGCTCATGGACAGACAACAACAAGTTCCACTCATTAAAACCAAAGTCCATGGATACATTTTTTCAATCTGGCCCGATAAACCCAGACTTACTGTAGTCAATAACATTCTATCATATTATGTCCAAGTTAAACTATTTATTGTTGATTCAGAAAGCATGATTTTGACATTTAAGCCTGGGTTTCCAAACGAAAGTACAATTTGTTTTTACTACCTTAAAATTTATGCTCAACGTGAAGTCAAAATCAAAATGTTGCAAAGCGGATTGCTTTAAATCTCAATTGCATGGAAGCATATGCACTTCTGGCAGAGCATGGCCTTTCAGTGCTTTCTGGACTTGCTTACAATTGAAGGGCCCGGTGGAAAAAGGGCATAAGTGATGATTATAGGTTGAAAATCTAAATTGGTGCTACTTAGCTGAACATTGGTACACAGGCTCGTTTTTGTGTAATTCATTGCTGTGCATTTATTTCTTGACCTGAGAGCTTCAATTCGAAGAATTAGTGTATTACTTTTGCTTAAAACTGACACAAAGAAAACAACAGGACCGCGGATTCTAGGTTGAATTCTTTTGTTTTAGTTCAGGCAGAGATCAAAAGAAATCATTCACGCTTTTACTTGAGCGAGTTCACTTTAACAGAACTTTTTACGCAAAAGTAATATGCTAATTCTTCGGATTTTCGATCTCAGGTCAAGGAATAAATGCACAGCAGTGTTCCTTACATGAAAACCAGCCTGTATGCCAATGTTCAGCTAAATAGCTCCAATTTCGATGTTAACCTCAAATCATCACTTACGCCCTTTTTCCACCAAGCCCTTCAACTATGCATACAGTCCTTCAGGGCCCTGTAAGTAGTTTTGCAAGCAGAGCCTGTGGGAGGCCATGTGGGTTATAAAATTAATATCATGGTATACAACTTACTAATGATAATCCACTGCATACCTGTGGTGTTGAGTGATTCTTGCTAAACTGTGAAACAGAAAACTCTCGAATATAATCACCCATTTCTTCTTTTCTCTCAATTGCCTTCTTCACCAGCCACTGTATAAAATGAGGATTTTATTCAACCAGGCACAAGCCTTGATGTTTGTTTGTTAATTATTTACATGTATATAGACTGAACTAAGGAAGGAAGAAAGGAAGGAATAGTATGTATCAATGTTGAAACGAACAAACAAACAAACAAACAAACAAAAAACACACACAAACAACTGACTATACAATGGGAAAACTGAATAACTACTATAACTGAACATTTTGAAATTGCTTAACTTGGGCTCTTCTCATACAAAGCTATTCAATTGCATTTTAGATTTTCATTTTAGATTTTCAATTCAAACGTATTTATTCGTAATGTATTATTTTTTTTAGCTTGATAGTTTTTAGAATTAAGTATTTTGTACAGTAGTGCAATTCAGTTTATTCTGCAAAGTGACTTAATAAAACAAAGTCTGTCTGTCTGTCTATCTATCTATTAATCAATTATTAAAGAAGAACACCTGATCAGACTTGTTACCTGTACCACTGGGAAAATATTGATGAAATCCAAGCCTTGAATTTGGTGAGGCTCCAGGCGATGAGGACACTTCATGCGGGGAAGAACTGCAACAATCTTTTCAGTCAAAGCTCTGGAAAACAAGGCATTTGTAAGGTGAAAAGAGGCAGAAGGAAGCGGAGAAAATTGTATGAATTAACTACGTAACATTGTACAAAAAAGAGGTGGGTGCTAAGGAAGGAACAGAATTGGGGGACAGGGGAAGTAGGAAGTCTACAGCCCCGGTCTCCCCTCCTTTAGTTGAGCTCAGATGTTTTAAAGCCCCAACAGTGATAAGCATCTAACTTCTCCTTACACTATTACGACTTGATCAAACATACAGGTCATGAGAATAAAGGAAATGATCATCAGTGATCAAATGTCTTGATTTTTGATGACATTCTCCCAACTAGTAACATAAGAAATATAAAGAAAATAGTGAGGAGGATGTGGATGTTAATATTGGGGCTTCAAGGGTTAATAGAGCATGCATTGCTTTTTTTACTTGATAGATATCATACATGAAAACATAAAAAGCAGCATGAAAAGTTGTCATCGACTGCATGGTTCTAGAATGAACTTACATCTTCTGTCCAATGGTCGAATTTTCTTGGAAAAGTAAATCAACGTCAATGTCAAAGTCACACACTGAAATACACCAAGTCATACCGCCAACAACCTTGAAGATAACAAGGGATGAACAAGAAGTTATACTAAAATAGTCTGAATGAGACTTAGTGAGACTGTGTAACAGGGAGATCCAGAGAGGATTTAATAAGATATTATTAGTACATGCTAGTCTTATGACGGAGTCAGACTAATCTCCAAGAAACTTGTAGTGAACAACCAAAGCAAATAACAATAGATATAAAACTTATTATTATCCAACAATGTACCTTATCAAATGGTGACAATCCTTTGATTCTTGCTCTAAAATAACCTGCAGCCAGTAGAAGCTCAATGGTTTCAGCCATCTTAACATTTTGCTCCTCATCTTCACGAGTCTCAATCTTCATGGACATAATACGACATGTCAAGCATTGTGTAGTTCCAGAATAAATCCATACCCACCCCATGGAAGGTCACTGGAAATTCCTAGGGGGAGGGGTGTTAAAAGCCAAAATTTTAAAAGGAAAGTATGAAGCTAAACTAGAATTACTTGGCGGGGGGAGGGGGGTGCATTACAAAAAACCTTCTGTGAGGGGAGTATGGATATTTTCTCATGCTGGAACTGCACATTATCAATGACCAATGCCCAGGGCATTAGCAAGGCAATTGCTCATGTTGTAGCCCCAGGGTGGGACATTTGTAATTTATCTTGGCCTGGGGGTCAGGCATTGGTCTACCCAGGAGGATATGAAGACCTTGTGATCATGACCTTGGAATTTTGTCTGTTTTCCCATGAAGTTTATTAACAAACATGAGAAATTTGCTGTCAACTAGATCTCAAAATGTCATAAGGAGAATCAAAGAATGGATGGTTACTTAAAAAATAATGAGACATAACACTTCACTGTGCCTTACATGTAAGGTGTCCTGAATTAAAATTAACTCAGTAAAATATATCCAGTCCCTGCACATTGTGTGGTTTAAGAAAATATCCATGTCTCCCCCACCCCACCCGTGAAAGGTCATATTTGGAAATTCTGAGGGGGAAGGGGATTTCTTATGGAATTTCCAGAAAAAACTGAGCAGCTCACCATTGAATTAAATTCAACTCATGTGCTGATTTGGCAACCTTTGTGATAATTTTAGTCGCCATAGCAGCCAAAAAAGTTGCTGCTTGAAGCACTACCCCCACTTTGTGTATAAACAATGGCTAGCGACTTGATACCTGTGGTCATTGATTAATCATTGATCACATTAGTGATTTATAAGCAATGACTAATCAGCTGTTTTCTCATGCACGATGACTCATCAGTCAGGTCATTGATGATGATAATAATTATTTTCCCTCAGGTTGATGGGGCTGATTAGCTCCCTTCTAAATGCAGATGTAATGAGATGCGAAAATTACATTCGGAAATAAGCTTAAGCGTAAATTTATACTGTCAATTGCAGGCTATTGTCCTTTTTTAAAACTTAACAAACATGATTTTACAACCGTCTTCGGAGCAATTTTTTCTTTCAGCTTCCTGATTAACTATGAGATAAATGAATAATAACAAGTAACATGTTAATCAAAGTCAAGGACTTGACAGTTCTGGAAATTGTCTCCAAAAGTCGGCGGCTGAACAAAGGGAAACACCCACACATAACTCATAAACAAACACACTTCCGCTCACGTATTAATGCTTATGCCCGCACAAAAACTCCGAAATATAATTACAGCATCCGCTCTCCATCACTGACACTGCATTTACAAGGCAAAAGTTTGCGTCTCTTAGCCACCGGAAATACCAAAACAGCTCCCAGCAACAAACAATTAACCGTACCGAAGGTGTTTTCACTGTTCCAGCTTAACAACGTCATCAGTTCAAAACCAACCTTTCTAACTCGCCCTTCGGCATCTACTTCGGGTTGTGAGAACTTTTCACTGAAGGTTTTCACGCCAGCAAACCTTGAAGAATCTCGAGCGACCGCCGCCATTTTGAAAGGGATTTGAAAGGTTCACAGAACGTGTGAGCCTGCAATCATCACTTGCAACTACAGTACCACGTGACGGAGGTCTAGATTTACTAATCGCTTACAAATTTCTTACTTCTAAATAGTGGTTGAAATATAAGTCACTTTGTGGAGAATTTTCTCGATCAATTGCCACTATTTTGAAGGACAGACCACTGCGACCTATGTGAGAAAGTCTGGTCAATCGGAAGCCTCTATGTCGAGGAAATTTCGGCCGACATCTCTCGGCTCGCAGAGCGGAATTTACAGTGTGCGAGGGTCTGAGTTAGCGCGAACCGGGAAAACCACTCCAAACCAAATCCGATGTGTGGTGGAGCTTTTAGATGATTCGGAATTTGTCATCGATATTGATGTGAGTAAAGTAAATACGATTTACTGTTAAGTATCTATGAATTTGATAGAGATATGTTGCAGTGTTTAGGCGTGTGAGCTTAGCTTCAAACAATCTTTTACAACAATCCCATCAGGGTAACCCCGCTAAGACAACTGTTTAGCATGTAAAAAGATCTGTTGTTTACGTGCCAAACGTTCTCTTTTTTGCGTTGCTTACAGCTTATTTACGAAACAAATAAGCACTTTACGGGCAAACTTGGAGAGGTTTCTGTTTTGAAAATTTGGCTCTAAAGTTATGTCATGAGTTTCAATTAGAGCTGATTTACTTCAAATTTGAAAGGGTGCTTTTTGGAGGTAAACGAATTTTAACCTAGCGTGATGAAAGAAAGATAGTTTGTTTAGCCTTGAACTGACAATTCATGATTGCATTCAATTACAACGCTACAAGTTCACTCATTTGTAGTTTCACTTCTTTGTGGCTGGAAATTCTCCACCGTGTGGAACTGGACTTGTAAGTGGGGGAAAAACCGCCAAAGCAATCCTCTCTCCCCCAGCTCTGGTCAAACATTGCGCGCACGAGATTAAAAAGATCTTGATCGACGTAAATTTGTTTTGAAAGTAAACACGAAAATTAGCACAGAGTTGTGCAGTCCTCGAAAATCATTCAACTTCAAATTACGCTTTTAAAAGAAGTACTTCAAATCTCAGAAGACTCAATATTTTAATTTTCTTTCATTCAAGCTTGGACTTGAATTATCTATTCAAAAATCTTGAACAGTCGAGGAAATGCGGGAATGCTATGACAAAATTAAGAACTTGTCATGAGCAATTCTGCATAATTTCGCAACTGGAACCCGTTCTTACATGTAACTCCATAAAACCCGAGGTTCTATTCTGTACTTTTTTTTTTTGCAGTTTTAAAGGAAGCCAATTCTAAAGAGAGTAAATTAATTTTGTACATTGACTTTTTAGCTTTCAATTCAATATGTTTACGACTGTCTTTTATTGAATTGTCACAGAAGGCGTCAGAAGGAGACAGTTAATTATTATTTTACGCGGTAAATTACTCATTCAAGCAAAATTTTCAATTTCACACTAAAGGATGGTAAATTTGCCTCCACGAAGTATGATTTTTCAGTTACATCATATCTCTATTTGGAAAATGTATGTTAATTTGGAAACATCCTACTGATTATAAATATTTAAAACGTGATCTGAAGTTTTTCCTTTAAGAGGATTTGCCATTTTGTATGATGAGTAGTTCTTTTTTGGGGGATGACAGTGTGTTTATGAGTCTCCTTCTTTGTTTCTAATAATATTGCATTATCTCTTTACAGTCCAAATTGAGGTTGACAATATTTTTATGACATAAATTTTATCTATTTAAATTTGGGTGTGTGTAGAAAATGTAAGATTAATAAGTTCCTTATGTCGTTTTAATTTTACATTAAAAATTTTCTAACCTTTGTACCATATTTGTTTTGTGTTAACCGAATAATTTAAAAATACTCTAGTGCACTTTTCAGCAAATTGACTCACTTTTATGTTGATGACATTTACAATCAATTCAATTTGCTATTCTTTCATCATTGCTCTAAAAATTCATGCAAAATTTAAGTTTATCCTTTAAAGGTCACTTTTTTAAACTTTATAGAATGTAAAGTCCTCAAGTCCTTAGCTTCTACATGTACAGTATGTTCATACTTCAAAAGATCAACTCAGTAATTATACTAATTGGCAGCATCCTTGTAGCACTTTTCATGCAAAAGAAGGTTAAGTCTTCAAAGTTAAAGCCCTAATTATTTCTTCACCATTTTGTAATCCTCTTAATGTTAGTTGATCATTGATAGCTGCTGGGTAGTCAAAAAATCTGGTAGCCTCGTTGAACGTGGAGATCTGCCAGAACCGTAGCACTTACGCGGCTCAAGGTTGTTTTTGCAGTCAAAGTTTTAATTAAGTCCACAAGTCCTCAGCTTCTACATTCGTGATAACAGAGTGATAAGAGAGTTATTAAACAGTTATTACATGAGTGCTTCATTGGTTAAAAGGTGATAAATAACCAACAAGGAGTTGGTTATAACCACCCTCTATCCAATAAGTGGAAGAGAAAAACACGTTTTGTTTAATTATTGGTAATCATTGCTTAAAGGGGCATAGTCACGCTATTTTAGTTAACTTTAAAAATCCAAAATATGTCCTCACATCAATGAATGCCCACAAATAATGGTCTAGTTTTGTTTTCAAAGGCTTTTTTACTTCACTGAAACTATTTTATGTCGTCTGTTGCTATGGATGGCACGGATGGAAACGGGTTACAATTTGAAAAAATTAGGCTAAACTTTTCAAATTCTTTCAGCGTGTTGACATTAAATAGATTTTAAATGATCATGGTTTGTTTTCTGTTAATGAAATTAAGTTAATATGTTCCTTTAAATGTTCAAACACAATACTGGACATGGATGAAGTCAGCTACCGATAATTTTAGCACAGTTTTGACCAAAAATCTGCGAAATCCTCGTGACTATGTGTCATGTTTTGGGGGTTTTGGGGGTTTAAACTTGTTAATAGGCAAAGGGGTTATAGAGGGTAGGTGCTGACAATGGGCAACTTGGGCAAAAGAAAGCAAAACAAGCTGCCTCAATGGGGAGCTAACCATGGCAACCTCAAAACAATTCAAGTGCCATTATAAGACACACCCTAAACTACAAGAGAGAATTTTCAATTGTTTATTATGTTTATAATGTGATATCATTTGGTGAACAGTGTTGCAAATTATATAATAAGTTTGTAGGATATTTCAGTTGGTTGGGACCATGGGTTTGAAAATGAAACTACTTACAATAGAACAGTTTTCAATTGAGTGTTCTAAAACTAAAACCAAGGCAATTACTCTGGCCAACCACAACAGGAATAAAACACAAAATGAACCAATCAGAACTCTAATCAAGAAGCAAGTACATGTAACTAGCATCACGAGTGGGAAAATGGTTGCGAGGAAGTCAAGAGTGCTTTTCAGTTTTGTTTTCAGTTCTGATTGGCCCAGAAAGTGGCGTGAGTTTGTGATCTGACCAATCACAGAATGACCAATCACTCAAATTACTTTTAACGCTCAATTTTAAACCACTCTAATATAAAGACCTACAATCCTGGCCAGAACATTTGGGACATTTAGCCAAATTTTTAGTAACACATCAATAATATCTTCTCCCCCTCCCCCCTAGACAATGTTGACTGTCAAGAGTCCAACACATTTCGTATATCTTGTACAGTTTCTGTACTTCAACATTGTTTAGGGGGAGTGGGAGAAAGAACTTTGTAAAATGCTTTTGAGGGGTTTAATATGTTATCACCTATTTTCAAATTGCTCAGGAAAAGATTAAGAAAAGGCTAAGTGTCCCTTAACCAATTGGCCATGATCGTAGATGGGAGTCAAATCCATGAGTGCTGCGCAGTGATCCAATATACTGTGTACTGTTAGAATTCCCTTACTATTGTGCCAGGGGAAGACTAGTTGTGAATCAAGTCTTTCACTGGCTTAGTGGTGTACAAAAAGTCAAATGTTTCCTTTGTAGCCTCATGCTTATGACAAACAGTGTTTTTATAATTAGGTTTATTTTCATCTATGTTTCTTTTATAGAAACACTCAAAAGGAGAAGTGCTGCTAGAAGCCGTCTACAAGCATCTTGACCTGTTGGAAAAACATTTTTTTGGTTTGCAGTATGTCGCAGACTCACCTGATAACTTGGTTAGTTAATTCTGACTGCATTCTGCTTTCATTAGTACTTCCTTTACTATGAGTGCTTTCACTAGTACCTATGTTTCTGTTAGAGCGGTTTTCATTTGAGTGTCGAAAGTAATTCGCGTTTTGCTTTGGTTTTGCTTTACTTCGCTCTGTGATTGGTTGAAAAATTTCGCGCCACTTTCTCCACCAATCAGAAGTAAAACTCAAACCAATCGCGACTTGCTCGCACGCGTTTTCCCGCGCTTGACGCCGGTGACATGTATTTGCTTCCAGTTCTGATTGGTTGATTGGGTAATTTGTGTTTGTTGTGATTGGCTGGGGTAATTACTTTGGTTTTGGTTTTACGACACTCATTTGAAAACCGCTCTATTGCTTGTACCAGAACCTATTAAGTTTATGATTGTTTTTGAGTGCTGCAAATTCAGGTTAAAATAACCATAAACTGTGCCCTATTAACACCTTTCCTAATGTTTTATTTAATATAGCAATGGTTAAATTCTGAAAAGCAGATAAGGAAACAGCTGAAACGTAAGTGGCATTTTGATTACAGCTTTTACAGTGCTACCTTTGACATTTGACCAAGCTGGTGCTTGACAAACGAACAAACGTTCATCTTTCCAGAATAAAGAACTTTGGGCAGAGTTAGGTGGTTGGGTAGTGAGAATGAAGGACTGTGGATAGAGATGGTATTTTGAAGCAAAAACCATCAGAAAAGTATTGAAAAAGTTTTCCACTTTTTTTAAGAACTAGATTAATTTCATCTTACAGTACGCATTATACAGTGAAGGGTAACAACTTAACTACAAATACTCCCATACCAGAACCTTGCGAAGCTTTAGCAATTTAGTGATCTTACGACTTCTTAACTACTTTTTGTTTCACACATGTTCAAATTGAGGATGTACACTTAAAATTCGGGCATGTTTGCGCTCTCAGGAAAGGAGTTGATTTATGTATTTATTTGCTACTCTCACTGTCATGCTGTAACTAAGTGGTACATCTTCCAGACCATTAAAATAATTATTAATGCTAAAATTTATTGTTTTAGGTGGTCCACCATACATATTCTATTTTAGAGTCAGATTCTTTGCATCTGATCCTTCTAAACTATCTGAGGATGTCACAAGGTATGCTTAATTTATATTCTTCCTTTAGATTTTCTTCAGACACAGTCAAACGTTCCATAGGTGGTCAATTGACACTCAGTCACGAATAGACACTTGAATGTAAATTACCAAGGGTGTCCACTTATGGGAGCCAATGTTCAACTGCAGTCATACAGTTAAAGTGAATAAGAGCAACTGACTGACTGACTGACTGACTGACTGTCTGACTGAAGGAGTGAATGAATGAATGAAAGAATAAACAAATGAATGAACAAATGAACAAACAAATGATTGAATGAATGAATGAATGAATTTGCTCTCTTGAAATAAAAGTGTTTAACTTCTCTCTCGACCAGTTTTCTACCCTTGAACCTTTAAGATAGGTGCTATAAAATTAATGATAGCCTACGTGTAGCCGTACCCTCCCCCCTCCTCAGTGGGGGGGAGGGTATGGCTACGCGTAGGCTTTATCAATGACAGTACAAAAACATGCAGTTGAATGTTTAAAGCAACTACATGTACCTATGGGGTTTGGAAAGAGAGAGAGAGATGTAAAATGCAGTGTCTGACTGAAGACTGAGTCAAACAGAAGTATGTGAACTTGAGGTGATTGCTTTACAAGGGAGATGGTTGGATTACAGAGTCAGAGATCAAACTATCAATTTCTGACATCATTGAATATATTGCTTGTTTTCTAAAAATTGCAGATATCAGTTCTATCTTCAAATAAAACGAGACCTCTTGACTGGGAGGTGAGTTTTACAGCACCACATTGCTATTATATTTCTAATCCTCATTATTCATCAGAAACACTCGATGTGCAACTTTGTGGGATTTTTTTTTGGAGGGGAGGCAGGGTGGTATAAGTTGGAGAAGGAAGTGTGGAGGGGCTTGCATATACCCATACCTTACTAGTCCAAAAATTGTTGATGGATTACCAATTTAATCATTGAAGGACTGATTGATTGATTGATTGATTAGCTTGAATGATAGGCATTCATAGATTTTTTTCATACTTTTGCAACAGTCAGATAATGAATTACCTTTGTCAGAAATGCAAAAATATTGGGGGGTCACCAACTTCGTTTTCGAAATAAAGCACGTGGAAAACTACCCCAATTTGACAAATTGGTCCTCGTAACTCGACATGGCCTCAGTGGTTGTTAGTTGAAAAATATTGAAAATACTTCGCTGTAGACCCACTTTCTTAGTCAAATTTTATTTAAATGGGTCTGTAAAGTAAATAATTTGAACCGGTGTCATCCTTTCAGTTTAACTCAACCTTTAAGATGGGCTTTTGCGAACACCGTGCAGCTATTAAGTTATGGCGGAATTTGATGATGCAAGGGCAGAAAAGTTGAAAAAAATCAAACTTCCTTAACACAGATTTTCTTCAATTTTTCACAAAACGTAGATAATCAACAAAGAAAGTGATCTATCAAAATCTGGGTCACCGATCATTTAAGAGAGTTAAATCCGTGCATAGCTATTAAATGCCCACTAGTGCTATGTATTTCTACGTTTCTTCAGCAGCGCGCGTGCTCAATGCATGACGTGGTATGACATCTCGACATGAATTGCGTGTGCAGTAAGGATGCGCAGGAACAATTAGCGCGAATGTCCTTAAGCTTAACATTCCTGTATTACTGTTGACCATGTTTGTGTTGTTGGTGCAGGTTACCATGTCTGTATGATACTGCTGCTGAATTAGCATCTTACGTACTTCAGGGTAAGTGCCTGTTGTTTATTTTTTTTGTTTGTGTGTGGGTGGTGTCAAATCAATCCACACTCCAGGCCCCAGTTGTTCAAAAGTTGGATAGCACTATCCACCGGATAAACCACTATCCAGCGGATAAGTATTAGGGAAACCGATTGCGTTATCCACTGGATAGTGATTTATCCGGTGGATAGCGCTATCCAACTTTTGAACAACTGGGGCCAGGTAACTGGCACCTTCTTAAGGTATTACATATGGGTGAAGGTCCAAAAATTTTTCTTTTTTTTCACTTATTGTTTAGTTTATGTATTGTAATGTTGTTATTTACAAAATAACGGCTCACTGATCGCTAGTTTCTGAGAAAGAGAGGGTTGAAAATCGTTGTTAGGTATGCCATTTTGAGCTGCCATCTTAGATTTTTGCATATAGACTCCCTTCCAGTCTCATGCACGGCTAGAAGTCTTCGAATCTACAGCGGCCAAGCCAAAGAAATTGAGAGCAAATGAAAATAGATTATGACAAGCTATATCAACCAGAATACTACCCATCTTTTCGGTGGTCTTTTGATATCTCACGCGTTTATAATTAACAGAAAAACGCAAGTTTAGTTTATCATAATAATGCACAGATGAAAAGTGCACCGCGCATTCATGCAACGAGAAATATCAAAATGAGAAATGCAGGAAATGTCACAATTGCCATTCACAACAGTTACTACATCCTACTACAAGTATTACCCATGCATACAAACTCCTTTTTCATCAGAGTTTCTCCATTATTATTAAAATGGGTGAGATCTTCAATCTTTGTTCATGCTGTGGTCCAGACAGCTGAATGTTTCCCTGATAAACTCCTGGTATTTACCCAACGTGGACATCATATCATAACTACCTTGTGAACAGATTTCCGTCCGATATGATTACTCTGTCGCATCTTTGAAAGCTTTAGAATCTCTTTCAGATGAATGAAACTGCGTACTTCTTGCACTTTTTAGTTTCTAGGCATACGAGCCAGCTAGCATATTACATCATGTCTGCGTATTTGATCGTACGAAAATACGAAATCGAACTTCTCTTGAGTGCTATAAACGTGAGAGAATGCCAATGTTTTCACAGGACATTTCATTTCCTTTTCACAGTCCATTTAAAAAAAATTTACCCGATAAACGAACACGCACGACATATATGCATAGTGGCTTGTGCGCATTGATTCTGCTGGCAAAAAGATCAGTGTCATTGTTTATCACGGTTGCTAGGGACTCTGTGATTGTTTGATTCTAGGATGCGTTACATGCTCGAAATACATCATTTTCCTCATTTCTTCCATGACATAAGTGTCCCAGAAAGCAATGCAACTTAAAACACAGAAAACAAACATGGCGGATGAGTATTGAGCAAACGAAAGCGTAAAGCCCTGCAAAATTCCACTCATTCTTAGCGCTTGTGAGGTGAAAACAGAAATATTTTCCACACATTTTAATCAATTCTGCTGAAATTTGCCAGAGTTAACAAACACAAATGGGGCTATTTTCTCCGACTTAGCCGCCGTTTCTCGTTGCATACGGTCGATGTTGTGGTGTGTCATGTGCCCCGATTAGGGCTATTTGACTTTTTCCCGTAGGATTCCCACCTGGATGGCGGCTAAGTCACACAAGAAACCTTTTTTTATAGATAATTGGTAGTGCAAATAAGAAAGCTTTCAAATAAAAATAAACCAAGAAAAGAAAATAATTTAAAATTTGAGTGACATTATTAGGTGTTGATTTTCACACCTTTCTGACAGGAAATTGACATTTTTGATTTCAAATTCGGATTCTACGGTAAAAATAACCTTAGGGTAGGGCAATCTCAAATTTGAACAAAGTTGATAATTTGCTTTAAAACTGGTTCTTTTTGGGCGCATTTGACCCGTAAGTACTACCTTAAGTTTAGAAGTTCAAATTTTTAGATTTAACATTATAAATTGAAGGGCTGAGAGCATAACCGTCTTATGTCGAATTTTAGGGCGTTTTTTCATGTTGCTCAAAACTGCCTGAAGTTTTGCATGTGACCTTCCCTTCATTCATAGAACATTGCCCAGATAATTTTTCCACTGATTTTCGCTTCGTTTTCGAGAAAAACGAGGCCAAAAAGTCAAGTCGGTGTACAGCCGCCCGCTCTCACATCTGGATGTCGAAACATTGGGTATTTTAAGGCGCGAACGATGAGAAGAACGAAGGGACAACAATCTGGTCACAAATTACCGGTTAATTTTAGCGGTGTTGTATTTCAATATTCACGTCACCTTCTCGTGTATTAGTGTCATCCACCGACTGAGCTTACGCACGAATGTGGTAATTTTGTAAGACGCACTGCATGCTACGCTTCGTGTTGCAGAATTCGCGAAACTTCTAAAGTTTTTCGTGGATTCTGAACAGCAGTTTGTTCTTCAAACAAGTGTAAAAACAATAATAAATGAACAAAAGAAGAGAATTTATTAAAAAGAGAAAATAAAAAGTGGGTCAAGACAGATTCGAACCAGCGACTATCAGGAGTGTGTAGCCGCCGCATTAACTGACTGAGCTAGCTCGACATCTTGCGGAACTCAAGAAGATTTTTAGTTTATATAGTTAAAATACACTGCATACCCCGCTTCCTGTTGGGGAAGTCGTCCACCTACTAAACATTTTCAGTGGATTTTGAACAGTGGTTTTTTTTAAAACAAGATCGAGAGCGGCAGATATGGTAGGAATCAACTTAGTTGCGATGGCGATTGAAACGTATGTTTAAAACATGGCTGATTCTCGGTATTCTCTTGTTTTTTTTTTTTTCGCCACTCCGCCGCGATATGAAGTTTGTATCGCCCGGCATATGCATGTGACACCGCTTTATTTCCTGTCATATAGGACAGGAAAGGGCTTATTTGCGAGGAAACTGCGCTGCTCAACAAACGTTTATACGCAAAGATCAGTGATTGAATTAGATAATCACTCGAAAAGCAGCTTTCTTGCCCCGTCGTTGCATTCATTTCATTGTCTACAGAAACACAGAGCTCTGGTTTCCTTTGTTTCTGTTGTTTTACAAACGACGCCGACTTGACTTTTTGGCCTTGTTTTTCTCGAAAACGAAGCGAACATCGGTAAAAAAATTATCTGGGGAATGTTCTATGAATGAAGAGAAGGTCACATGCTAAAATTCAGGCAGTTTTGAGCAAAATGGAAAAACGGCCTAACATTCGACATAAGACGGTTATGCTCTCAGCCCTTAAATTGCAAGGCCATAAGACAGTTGATTTTTGAGGAGGGCTGAGTACGGTACTAGTACACTCTTGTAAATCGCGTCGTATTAGTCATTCAAAATGGAGAAAGCATGTGAAGTGATGCAGAATTGTTGTGAAAGAGTTTGAACTCAACTCTTCCTGAGAACATGGTAGATCTTTAATAAAGTCAGTTTTTCAGATAATGCTACAAGGTGACAAAAAATGTTTTGATTCATGTTTGTAAAGAAGTGCTTAGTATTCAGGTATGTGTTTGGAAGTGAGGTAACTGGATTGGACTCATTCATTTTATACAGTCTTTTCTAGATGTACCTGCCAATAAGCTGCACTTTCCATTTTTAGTCAGAAATGTGTGCATGGTTTAGCATGCGCAGCCAGGTTTCACAGTTCTTTTTCCCTTCTCTGTAATTACGTTAATTAATGGAAGTCCTGTAATTTGGTTGCAGGTGAACTGGGCGATTATGATGCACGGATCATGGCTGAAAATTATGTGTCAGAGTTCAGATTTATACCAGACCAGGTGTGTGATACTTGAATGTTATTGTTTCATTGTATTCGTGTGTACAGACAAACCTCTCCCTGCAGATAGTTATCTCTTTTTTACAGACATTTCAGCAACTCTGGCAAGCAGACTTACTGTTACTGTTACTGACTGTTTAGGGTTATCATAGTTACACTATTTGCTCTTGACACTCTGTTTTTGTTACTTTTGAACAATGAAAAAGGGACATTTTAGGTTGTGCATTGCACCATAGGAGGCCTACATGTATTTGTAGAAATTGTCTTGTTACCAGTTTAATGCGGTGTCACATTCACTCAGCTCACTCTCCTCTAGATTATGGAGCAAAAGCAGGTAGCTCTACCTCTATAATTTTTGTCAACTCCTTTGGTGTCTATTGTGAAAAAGATTTGACTGTTTTAACATTCAGACTGGGAGGGTGGAGGAGGGACTGGCTGGTTATGCCTATACTGACTTTTAAGGTGTGTGAACACAGTTTGCATGCGCTCTATGATTTGTGCTGCTGACGTGAATTAGTGCGCGCACAAAGCTTTAAGAAAAACAAACATGGCGCCTCTACATCGATCATTTTATTTTGTTCAGTGAAGATTGTGCAAGTGTTTTTCTCCGTCTAACAATCAAACAGTTTGTTATGTGTGAAAAACATTTGTTTTTCGGTGTATTAAAGGTAACACTATTGGAAAATACCCTGCCTTTCAGGAATTGTTTGAATGGATCGAGAACGATCGATAACCCTGTCAAACGCAATGCATGCGCAGTTAACCAGAAAATTGTGACTGCCTGGTTTAATGGAAATGCACTGATTTTTATGGAACCACTCGTTAGAATTTCATGAAATTTGGTAGAAAGCTAATCCAGAACAAGCGTAACTCGCCTACTAACAAAAGTTCAAATCTGACAGAGGACATGTTCAGAAAATGTTAAAATGCAAAATACAAAATTACAGAAGATCTCTCTCTGTCAAAACTTCACGAGACAAGTGTCAAAAAGCCAGCATTTTTTTGACAAATAATGGGAAAAATCTAACGACTGGATTTTCTAAAAATAAATCAAACCCATTTTTTGATGCTGGTTTATTACTAACTGTATTGACATGGCAATGATACTTAGTCCAATAAAACATATCAAAATATAATCTTTTTTAGTTGAACTTGCAGCTTGCTAATTTTGGCCGCCCAACTGCCAGTGGTTTGAAAATAACGAATAATTCATAGGTGCAAGAAAACTGTGTTTGGCCACCTTAAGTGTTCAAAACTTTTTAATACTTTATTTGAGCAAATGCCACGAAATGTTTTGACTTTTCTTAAATTTATCTGGCAACTATTTAGTATATCAGACATATTTTATGTTTTTTAATGTAATTTGATGTTTCGATGGTAACTCTACTAAGCCTACTCTTTTTTTAAAGCTTAATTTTGACTTTTTGTGTTTAGTGCAAAATTTTAACTGTTTTGTCAAAACCTTGACATGTTTATGTCATTATGAGTCCCAGAAGACCAAAAAAAGGCCCAGTCTTGGGTTAAGTTAGAAATATTTATAACTGTAGCTATTTCTTTTGTTTTAGTCTGAGGATTTTGAAGAAAGAGCAGCTGAATTTCACAAGCATCATGGGTAAAATGTTCACATAATTTACACATTATTTGTAAGTGCATTTATTTTTTAATTAACTCAAGTTGAATTACATTTAAAAGGAAATATTCCTTTCTTAGTGGTCAAAGTCCCGCAGATGCAGAGTTCAACTTCCTAGAAGTAGCAAAAAATCTGGATTTGTATGGAGTGGACCTTCACTTTGCCAAGGTACTTTAGAAGTTGCAAGACTGAGGCTGGCTAACACTTTGTAGTGCACCATACTTGCTAAGGTTTTACTTAATCCTTTAAGCCCTGATATGAAAATTCATATTCTCGTTACTGTTCTCCATGCATTTGGAATGGAACTTGTAAGGAGAATTTGTCTAAATATCAAGTCATCTCACCCTTGGTGATTGTTTAATTTATTCTCATCACTTGAATGTTTGAAAAAGCAGTGATTATGTCAAGAGAAATTTCATTTTCATCACTGTTAGGGCTTAAAGGGTTAATTAGCCCAGGTGTGGCTGTACATACCCAACTGGGAAAAAATGGGAGGTAGGAAGCTTCTAACGAAGCCCTCCCTGCTTCCCCCGCCCCCTCTTGTTATCCCTAGGTATGGTTAACTTAAGGTTTCAGCACTGTACTGTACTGTAACCCTACCCACAAACTGCTAATCCATGCCACTCAATCTGTACTAATACTAATACTACTATAATGCTCTAGTTCTCAATAACCAGGATGTCCCGCGTACATGAAAGTTTATATGCCTAAAATGCAACGCCATCTGAGGCCTGACCAAAAACTCCATCTTGTTGTTTTTAGATTGCACACTTTTTATTATTCTATCTTATTCCAAGGTCCACTGTAATTGGCTACCGCTGTAGTGGGCACCCTGCCTTTCACTTTTGTATTATCTGTATTAATCACACTGTAGTGTTATTTATTAATTTGGCAAAGCTTAATAAAATAAAAATTAAAAAAAGAACTCTCCATGCCATGATGGAGCTTTTCCCTACTATTTCCTTCAGACATTCATTTCAACTTTGAACAAATGAGTTATAAATGCAAATTTTGTTTGACACTTTTTGGCTTTGTCAGCTACAACACTTTAACGGTAAGTATAGGATAATATTCTTAGGCTGATCTAAAGGGAATTGCTTTTCAGGATCATGATGGCCTAGATCTTCACATTGGAATTTCCCCTCTTGGCTTGACTGTCTACCACAACCGATGTAAAATAAACTTCTTTCCATGGTATGGATATTTATACTTTGTGTCTGTATGTGTTGTGCCACAGTCCTGCCTGCAATATACCTGTACAAGTAATCCCTGGTAGTGTTATCAGTTTATCCTTCACGTAAGATAGTGTCAAGTGTACTGTAGAATGTTGGCAATCAACCATCAACAGAGGAGGGAGGTTTGTGTTGTCAGGGGCCCGTTTCTCAAAAGTCCCGATAATTATTTGAGCCTGCAGCTCTATTTGAAGATCAGAATCTACAGAACGTTGTCGTAGTTTTTATCCCGCATACCCGTCTGACTTGTTTTTTCAACTTAGAATTTTAATGTTCTGCTTTCAAAACCAATATGATTTGAGTCTTTAATGTAAACAACGTCCACAGAAAATTGCTTTCCGGACCTGAAAAGTTATCAGGACTTTCGAGAAGTGGGCCCCAGGTTAGGGTCAGTGGGTGCTATTAAACACTGGAACAGAACCAAATACACTGGAATGAACTGGAATGTCACAGAAATGTCACATGCTTGGGAGAAAAAAATCATTTTTTGTGGGATACATTTAACAATCACATGAACTGCAGGTGTGCTGTTGACTAAGTTCTAATAAAATAAAAATTAAATTGTTTTGGTGATCTTCCAGAAGAGCTTGTTATTGCTCATCTATGTCTGCATCCACATAGAACATTACATTATGTAATTAAATTTCCTTCTGTTAATGATGCAGTAAGATTCATTTGTGTATAGCAATATACCAAGTAATGTTGCCAATTTGGCTGTTTGTTGGTAGGTCAAAAGTTGTCAAAGTTTGCTTTAAAAGAAAAAGATTCTTTGTGCAGATCAGACCTGACTGGGTGAGACTAGTACATGTATCTGCTAATAAATGCTTTTTTTTTTTTTTTTTTTTTTTTCCACTTTTTATTAAGATCTTATGAAGCTCAATTATGTTACAACATGATATTAATAACACTTATCACCACTGGAATTAACAGTTGTGTGTCCTGTTATCATATTTAAATTAAATTAAAGCTCTCAGATTGAGTTAATCTAAGTTCTTAATCTACTGTTTAGATATGGTAGCCATCTAGCCTGAAATTTACATTCTGTGTTATTTTTCAACGCTAAATATTTTTCAGTCCTGAATTTTTCCTCGACGATTTGTCTGAACAGATCAAAATTGGGTTTTACATCATGTTTCCTACTTGTCCAAATATGTATTTTAATAAGAGTAATAAAATAGTTTAGCAGATCTGTTTCCGTATCCAATTTACCTAGTAACACATCTTGTAATGTGAGGTCCACCCGTTCGCCAGAAATCGAAAACCAGAAGAATTTTAACTCATTCCAGATTATTCTTGAAAAATGGCATTCAAAAAATAGGTGACATATAGTTTCCGATTCAATTCCACAAAATGTACAAAGGTCGTTTGGGACGTATCCTATTTTGGCTAAGCGATGGTTAGTAAAAGTGATATCGTTCAAAATCTTAAATTGGAAGCTCCTTACAAAGGTTTCGGACGAGATGGTTTTCACATTTAAAAATGCTTTGGAAACAGTTTCATCGTTCAAGCTGAATTTCTCTTTCAACTTAGAGAAACCTCTTGATACCTTAGCTTTCTTTAAAATGAGCAGTTCATAAAATTGTTTACTTCTGCTTGTTAAAGGATCAAATAATTTTCCTTCACACTGAAATTCTAATGTCATCAATTCATTTACATTTATCTCTCGAAGTCTGAGATCGAGAGGAATAGCCTGACGAATTCCGGTCCAAACTAAAAAATTTGTATGTTTCAAACCATTTCGTTTCGCACTATTATAAGATTCTAAATTATTCATATTCAAAAGCATGTGCTGGCAAATTAAAATTCCAGCTTTTACGTAATGTGGATAGTATATTGTTTTATGGTCTATCTTAATGTTCTTATTGTTCCAAATAATTGAATAGGAAATTGGAGGTGTGGTTGAAAAATCTGCTCTGAAATCAGCCCACCACAGAAGAAGTTCTTTGTAAAATGTAGAGTTAATGTTATATTCCTTTACATTGTAATTACACCTGAATAAAAATTTTCCCCCGAAATCTTCGAGGAGAAAATTTACAAATGCCTTCCACGGAGTTGAACCTTCTGTGAAAAGCCTACCAAGCCAGGCTAATCTTAAAGATTTAATTGAAGTTTCCAAATCTGCTAATTTAAGACCTCCATACTCTATATTGTTTATTACTGCTAGTCGAGCCATTTTATCGGGCCCGTTCCATAAAAAGTTATAGATAATAGTATTGAGTTGCTTAATAAATGCCTCTGGAGTAGGCAAAACTGAGAATATGTACAGCATTTTTGGAAGCAGAAACGATTTAATAATAGTTATTTTACCATAGAGTGACAGGCCTCGGCAACTCCACAACCGTGTCTGTGTCCGGATATCTTTTAATTTGTCATAAAAGTTTACTTGTGAGTGAATATTTGGATTATAGCTAAAACAAATCCCTAAGGCCTTAACGCTTTTGCGCCAAGTTATACCCAGGGGCGTTGCCGAGCTTTCTCTTAAAGAGCCAATCCACATTGCTTCGGTTTTAGTGTAATTAACTTTCAAACCAGAACAATGCTTAGTAATACTTATTTTGCTCACTTGTGGGTCCCTAAACTAACTTACCCAGACATTCACCCTTAAGACCTCCATGGTAACTAAAATATACATGTGACATAACAATCTAATCCACAAATGTAAGGGTAACAGATCGAAACTATGTGACTTTAGGAAAGTAAAGTTTACTTGCAATTCAATTGGTTGTTTAAGGGTGCATTCAGTTAGCTGTACATGTATTCTGGGATATGAGTTATGATACATACATGTGATAACCTTGAGATATCACTTCTTGAGATCTTATAAACTTGCTGACACACAAAACTCATGATATATTATTTAGTTTTTTTATTGCCCAAAATTCCTGACTAAATTTTTGATTTGTTGTTATCCTTTTGTGTATTCTTTTTCTGAAATAAGGCCAATCAGTATCCTAAACACTTTAAACATCAACATTTATCAATATTTTTCCTTTTAGAATGAATGGACAGATAATGTGATTGGTTTCCACATGCCGACTTACAGAGCGTGCAAAACTCTATGGAAAACATGCGTTGAGTATCACACATTCTATAGGTTAGTTTAGGTGGAATTTTTGTATGGATGTATGCCTTTGATTCTTTTGATTATTTTTTGGAGGGTTTTGATTATCAAACAAACTCTATATGATTTTTGCTTCTTTTGTTAGGACCCACTACCCCAAGCCTACTAGAACCAGCAAGAGCCCATTGGTTAGGATAGGCTCCAAGTATAGATACAAGTAAGTAATTTTCTCTTTTATGGATGCTTGCAAATAACGTGTACTTAATGAAATTTAAATTAATTATTTGTTTTTTAATAATAAATGGATAAATAATAAATAAATATACAGTACAACACAGAACAATACAATACAATACACTTTATTTAACGAGGGTGAACATATTAACCTTTTACAGTTTTCTAACATTATGGCCCTCAAAAAATAAATTCAAACAGACAAGAAAAAAGCAGAATTCATTCGAACAAAAAGAATAAACATTAAACATCACAAAATAACAGATAAACTAAGCTAAACTATAAGTAATATTAGAACTTCAGTAATATAAAACAATAAATAATTATTCTACTGCAACAATCTGCAAATTTTCCAAGGTGCTTTGCAATATTAAATGTAAGAACTGAATAATGATAAGCTTAGTATTCAAAATAATAAAAAGAAGAAGTATTAAATTTGCAAGCCGTTTGTAAAGGAAGTAGTACACAAGTAGTACTTTGAATAGTTAAGGTCTTCCACAAATTTTAAGGACGGTGCCTCCTTTTGTTGCTGCACATACATTCTGTGTATCTCAGGTCTGGGGTCTGTTGCTCGAAAGTCCCTCGATAACTTTTCGGGCCTGGAACTATATTTTAAAATCAAAATCTGCAGAATGGTTGTGTAGCTTTTATCCTGCAAACCAGCTTGACTTGTTTCACCAACTTACAATTCTACTGCTTAGCTTTTAAAACCAACAAAAATTGGAATCTTCAAGGAGAACCTTGCGCTCATAAAATAGCTTTCCGGGCCCGAAAAGTTATCAGGACTTTCAAGAAATGGGCCCCAGGTCTGAGATATTCAGGTTTCTTAAGGAATTTGCCTGCTAATACAACAGTATCTTTGCGCGGATTGTGATTTTGTGGAAAAAGCAGATCTCAGCAAGGGCTATCAGAATCCAAAAAGAAAATTGGGGGTAAGCACGCATTTTTCAGAGATAATATTGAGCTTAAAATTAATTGGGAAAGAAAAATATGCCATACATAAACATTCTTTGTGTTTTAAAGCTATTTTAGAATTATGGTTGCTTAATAATCTCTGAAAATGTGTGGTTACCCACATGTTTCTTTTTAGATTCCAATAGGTCTTGCTAAGATCTGCTTTTTCTCCATAGCCATAACCTTTGCAAAATTACCTCTGTACTAGGATAATAATAATAATAATAATAATAATAATAAACTTTATTAACGTGTCTTAAAATATCTAGCTTACACTAAAGTAAGCTAATTGGGGACACCTATCTATACCTATCTAAAGTAGTAAAAATATATAGGAGGCACCGTCCTTAATATTATTGTGCAATGGTTAGTGCAGACCCAGTGGTGTAGTGATCAGCTGGTGACTATTTCAAAAATTTTCAGCATTTTCCACTTACTCAGGTGTTTAACCTAACCAAGTGCTTGGAGGGAGGGCTGGGGTAACCTTAACCATTCTGAGGGGAGTAATAATAATAATTAGTCCTTGCTACTTCATGCTTGTGAAACTGTAGTTAAGTGCTAGGTGTGTGGGAGTGTGGGTGTCCTGTGCACAGAGTGTAACTTGACCTTTATCTTTCTTGTACTTTGCCACAGGGGTAAAACAGAATATCAAGCTTTAGAGGAAGGACGGCGACAGCCAAGAACTGAACCAAAAATTGTTAGGTAACTTTAGCACAGACGTACTTGAGAGAATTCAGTTCTTTATGTGAATGATCATTGACATAAATGCTCCAAACTTGCCCAGCTTTTGCTTGCACTTGAGGAAGAACTGGTTTGCATTCCCATTACTCTCCCTCCCCCTCCCCCTCCCCCCAAAACAATGTTGTTGTGACAGGACACTCTTGTGTGCGAAAAATAACATTTTATGGGGAGATTATCACTGAATTCAGCTTTAAAATGGAACTGGATCAGAACTTCTGATGAAAATTATAGGGTCGGTCAGGTTATTGAACCCAGTTTTTTTTTCTTTCAGTCTAGGATCATTATTTATTGATTATTTGTTTGCTATACATTGTCATACAATTCTGTAATTTTGCAGGACACTTAGTAGACGTTACTCCAAAAGGAATGGTGATGGTGAGAAAATGGTTATTGTAGACGAGTAAATGTCAACATATAAAGCTGATTCTTCTTATGAGGTTTACGTTAGCCCTGTTTATTAATGGTGTGTCTTTGTTGACAGGTAACATTCCACAGGTCAAAAGTACAAGTCACTATGCTACTGATGAAAAACAAGCTAAACAGTGTTCCCACGCTCTAAATAAGGCTGAAACTTCATCTTGTATGCCAGGGACACTGTCCAGTTTCTTTATATATCGGCAACACAATGATCTGTACTTGTGAGCTGTGGAATATGACCTGTAAAAAAGAACTGTTTCCTGGTTTAAGGATAAACTGAGTTAATACTAGGACACCTCAGACCACCTCATAGTGGGTCTAAATTGGGTCTGAACTTAGATGATCTGCACACTGAATGTTGTCTCACGAAATTAATGGAGCTTGTCATGGTTATGGAGAAACGGCAGTTTGTAGGAAGAGATACTTTGGGTATCCTTGATGTTGACAAGCATAACTTGTTAAGGGTAACGGCTTCCTTGAACATTGTCTAAATTTTGGTTTTCATCAGGCCGTCGAGCTTATAGTGTTGAAGTTCAATTGCACAATTAACTGCGCACAAAAGAACATCAGAATGACTATGATTTTAACTTCCATTTTTAACTTTGATTAGGTTCTCGGCGGAGAATTGACCTGGAACATATGTTTGACAAGGATGACACGGTATTCAGTGACAGAGAGCCTCAGTCAGCTGGATTAAATTACTCATCTTCTGTGCCATCAAACTTTGACAAGTGAGCTCTTTCCATATGTTTACAATACTCGTTCACTTTATCATTTTAGTGTCATATTAAAATGCCAAATTACAGTCCAGTCCGTGACAGTTTTTGGCCATAGGATTGAATGAATGTCGCATTTTAGGGAAGAAAGTTTCCTGCTTTTTTTAGAGAAAGATTCGTTTACGAGCGAATGGCTTTGCTCTTTACCTTATAAGGAATTGCACATGCCATGTCAAGTCTAGCCTCTCCACAGTCATTTTTAGGGGGTACAGCTTCCCTGAAAACGACTGTGGTGAAAGCTATGTCGAGTCATAGCATTTAAAAGTTCACGTGCAAACGTTTTGTCGAAAACTATGACCAAAGAAAAATTCAAAGCAGAGAATTTAATAAACAACTATTCCACTCGAGTTTGTAGGATATGGGGTGACTTAAACCAACTCATCACGACACTACTTTCTGGTTATTCATCACCTCATATTCAACATGCACCCTTGGGATACATGTAATTGTTAGTTATATGAAGCCAGAAACTCGTAAGGACTTGAATTCAACTCCTCATGTGTTTGTGATGAAGCTTAAAAGTTTCAAAGTGTCGTGCTTGTTCCTTGTTGGCTGATCTTTTTTTATGTATTTTGATAGAATGAATCACTCCTTAGTCAGAAGCAAAAGTCTTGGGATAGCAGATGATGTGCATTCGAATCGCCTAAAACCAGCTCTGACACCAGAAGTGCAGGTACAGTACAGTTCAGCAGCAAATTAAGTCTCCTTTTAAAAGTGGGGGTCCAGCGTAAAAATTTATGGGGATAGAGTTAAAGAATTCAGAATGAAAAAAAAAGCCTTCATCCGTGGGGCATCATTTACTTTGAATAAAAGGGAGGGAAGATGCCCTGGTCCTGGCTCCTGGCTTCCTACCCTGTATCCACCATTGCAGTTGATTTGTTGGCAATCATCAATGTTGTGTTTGCTTCAAAGACAGCTGAAGTGTTTTGTTGGTGTGTTCAAATATCTCTGTTAGGTTTGGGTGTAGCGACCAATTATTAAGTGATATCTGTCTAATGTTTACAGATCTGCAAAGCTTGAAGCTGTAAGATTTCTTTGCTTTTAACCAAATCCTTATTGTTTCTAAATTTTCAATTTCTTGTCAGTCGCATTGTTGATAAACGAATGAGTTTTCTTCCTTAGGAAGGCCCTCTTTCACATGATAGTCCTTGCAGGTGGGAGAAAAATCACTGCAGCTGTGACTTCCACTAGATCTGTGACTTCTCAACTGTTCTGTTATCTATATTTCTTTCTTTCCTTCTCTCTTCTGTGGCTCAGCGTAAAAGCATTTCTTCAAATGACTCTTTTACTTCTGATATGGAGGATGAAACTGGTACCTTTTCTCCAGGGGTATGTACGGGGAAGGAAAAACATTTTAAAGTATGATACTCATACGAACCACTTTCACTTGCAGTTGTTCTGGCTTAAAATTCTATTTCATTGTCTCAAGTCATTCTCGTCGCTTCTTCTTCACTTCACGTATCTGCTTAACTTGTAGTTACAGTAAGAAAGATGAAATAGTCGGTTTTTCACGAGTGTCGGACAAAGAAAAAAGCTGAGTCCTCGACGGGAATCGAACTCCAGACATTCTTTACACCTAGCGAGCAAGATCATACTTACTAGGGTCGTTATGGCACACGTCCTGCATACTGCTAGCATCAGCAATGTCGAAAGGGCCCAGTATGATGATAAAGAAAGAAACTTGGTTAATTTTAAGATCAGAAAGAAATAAGAAAGACTTGTATTTACAAATAACGTGAACCAATGAGTATTAATTTGCACCATGCTCCAGACGATACCGTACGACGGGAAATTTTTTTTACGACATTTTCATGTTTTCGTGGTTGAAGTTACTGAAATTTGACGTCACGAAAACAGAAAATTCATATAACAAGGTAGTTTATTATCTCATCATTTCTGATGTTAATATTGTTAGTTGTGTTTTTTTTTACGTTTTTTTTTTCTTACAGAGAAATGGATCCGCTACTCAAGAGGGTGTTATTACTGTCAGGTAAAATATTGAAGCTCGAAATTATAATTGTTTTCAGTTTTCCGGAACTGATTTTCAAACCAGTTTGTATTTTTTTTTTCGTGACACTGTTTTAATCATCAATAAAATTTTTCTCGCAGAATGGAACCTGATGAACAAGGAAGGTTTGGATTTAATGTCCAGGTAAAGAAATCGTTCTTCTATTCCTAAATCATGTCTATCAAAAGTATATTTGACAGTAAATACTGAAGATTTGTTTCTATCCTAGGGCGGTTCCGACATCAATTTGCCGGTTATTGTGTCGAAGATCGCACGAGGAATGCCGGTAAGCCATCAATAGTGATTTTCATTTCTTTTCAACATTCTCAGTATTGGAACTGAGAAGTCCTGGGTAACAGTACTTAGTCGTGTTTTCGTCAGTCTAGGTAATTTAAACCTGAGCTGGAAAGTTTTTCATCGAAAAACTCCCAGAGTAGCAGGGTTGAGAAGAATACTTGCCCCCCCCCCCCAAAAAAAAAAAAAAACCAGTGTGAAGTTTGCAAAGAGTTTCCTACAAATGGGACTACGGGGTGAATTTTGAGCTGGAGACATAAAAACCATGTTTCCCTTCGTATTGATCCGCCGTGTAATCAGATTTCAAGGATGGCTTCTAAGAAGCCAGCTTAATGCACAAGTGAGCCTATGTTGGTTTTCTGGGATCTTTGCTTGAGTTCTGAGTATACATTTAGATCTGCACGAAAGTATGTCAAAGGGTTAGACTTACTGCTTCAGTTGATGAATTAAATAATTACACCAAGCGTTCTTTCCTTAGGCTGACATGTGCATGCCACAACTTCAAGAAGGAGACGAGATTATTCACATCAATGGGAGGACTGTCAAAGACCTGCCGCATCGTGAAGTACTTAAATTTAAATTTGTTACTTTTGTTTTAGCGTCATCTGAAATCACTAGAAACATAGCTTCAATGTAATCGTTTAATACAGCGAAATAAGTTGTTTTGAATCGAAGAAGCCTGTGCCCTTGTGGTTGGGCGTTGAAATTTTGGAATTTTCTATGACAAATTTTCTTTGGCATTTTTTTTTTCTTTGGTCATGTAGATGAGAAAATTTGACAATTGCTTAAAAACTGGTGTGCCAGTCTTCCTTTGTCAGAGAAAATTCATCACAATTGTGTCGGCAAAGGAAATTTGTCAAAGATTTGTGGAAAATTAGTTTCCAGACCCATCGTTCACGTAGAATCGTGGGCCAGGCAAACCCCCTGTCTATTTCTGTACCCCATTGTCGTCTGCATTTCGCGAAAAAAGTACTGCTGCAAGGCAAAATGCTGTAAATTGAAATTGCGTTACTTGATAACAGAGCCATTTATTTCTGGGTGTATATTCCCGCTTTGTGTGAGCAGCTTTCCGGCGTTTTCTCTTTGGTGCTTGATGCCAGCGTTTTCCAAAAATCATTGCCGTCATGTAGGCAAGAATATTTGCCAAAGACAATTTTCTCATCCGAATGCATGGTCAAATAATTTGTCTAAGAAAATTTGTCATTGAAATTTGCTCGTGTGCGTGGGGATTTTTGCCACACGCTTTAGGGTGGTTTGTACGAGAAAAAAGCAGTTCAACTCACGTCTTACTGAAAATGCGCCTTTTAAGACTCAAAGTGATGTTATGAATAGTACAAAATTGCTGTTGACGTTAAATAAGCCTCACTCTTGCCTGCGAACAGGCTCTCTCGGGAAATAGGGCAAAAAAAAAAAAAATGCCGGAGAGCGCTTGCTCTTATGATCTATACCCTCACAGGCTAGCTGCAGCCATACAAAAGTGTCATTTTCGCGTCCTTTGTTTCTGTCCTCTTACAAATGTAAGCTGAAGTGCATAAATCGGTAGCAGCGATCCGTCTGGAAGACCTAATCAAATGCTAGGGTATTAGCCACCTGAATCCTCGAGGCGGCCCTTTTCAGTCAGTTGATATTTCTTAGCGTTTTTTGATATTGTTTATTTCCTTTTTTTTCAGATAGTGGATCTTATTAGAACGATTAGCAAGTCAAACCGAAGATTACTTATCATGACGATACGACCTAATGGTAAAAGATCTTTACGTCTTGAAGCATTTTCCATTACGTGTAACGGAAGAAAACTTGTCGCAAGCGTAAAAACATGTCATGAAAGGCTGAAAATCTCACAGAATCGAATACGCTGTGAATCTGTTAATTGTGTAAACAAACGGGTTTTAAAAGAATCCGGATACTTTCTACGGCATTGGCGTTCCCGAATCGTTAAATTAATTTCCATGGAAACGGATTTCCGCGGAATAGAATTGCGAGTACGGTTTGACATCTTGGTCTACTGGTTTTCAAGAAGTTGTTTGGCAGCATCTTACCGTGAGTTTTAAGACCACACGAGCTCATTCTGCAGAGAATACGATCAAGTAAAATAGTTTCGCGGAATAGGTTTCACCCTATCTTTTTCCCGAGTCACTCTTGGACCCAGCTACCCTGGGTGCAGGAGGCTTTTCTCGAGCGCTCGAAAAGTTTGATTGCCATCAACTGTTGTTGACAACAGAGAACGTTGGTTGATTCTTAATCGGTTTGAACGAGGCCTAAACTGGAATATCAATAGCCTGTATTATGTGAACGCGAATCAGAGTACTCAGTACGTGGTGAATCTGGAAACATGAATGAAATCTTTCTTAAACTCGAATTTAGAGCCTGGGAATGAGTTTAGTCTTAACAGGGCCAGGCTCCCAAGGCATTAGATACGGAGCTCACGGAAACAGCTGGAATGGCCGCGGAATGGGGAAATTTATAGGAATATTTACACTTATTTTGTCAAGTAAAAAGGCTAATTTACACGCTGCGATTTGTCTGGCCGATTTGTCGGCCACGACAAATCGGGGAGCGAACTGGTGCGTGTGAATGGCGATCCGATGTGGCGGCGACTCCAATCTGATAAGTCGGCCGATTCAGAAAAATCTGTGACTGCTTCACAGATTTTTGCGTGTCGGGCCCGATTTTAAGAACGAAAACGCAACCTGCAAAAGAATTGGCGCAAAACAAATTTTTATCTGCGGTATTTTAGCTGAAAACAAACTAACTAGTTATCACCTACCATTTTGTTTTCCAAGACGTTTTATCAAAAAGTTTTGACTATAAAAAATGCATGTGCAGTGCTTGCACTGTACATAAACCGATTCGCTTCCCGATTTGTCGTGGCTGACAAATCGCAGCGTGTAAATTAGCCTTAAGAAGTTTGCTTTTATGACTGTTAGGTAAATTTCAGTTCTACTGCAATTTGAAGTCAATTTTCATCTGTTTCTGTAGTTGTTTAGTAATCAGAAATGTGCTTGTCCCACGGACAAGTCATATCTAAGATTTACATATCCGAACTAAATTTCTCTTTGTCCCGGACAATCGAACATAGGTTTTGGCGTACCCTGTTAGTTGATCAAATATACAGGCCACGAGAATAAAGGAAATGATTACCGTTGGCAATTACCGTGATGCGCCGCGATTTGGTTATTTTGATTCGACCGGATGGGCCGCGATCTCTCCAGAGGAAAAATTACAGCCTCTCATTTCGAAGAAGAAGTGAACACTGAGTTTGAAATTCCGGTTGTCAGTAAAATTTTTAGTCCCAAGAAGCGGCCCTGTCAGATATCAAAAGTCCGTCAAACACTTTTACAGACTTTGTTTTGGGCCGCTCAACCCGCCTTCGCCTCCAAAATCTCATCGAAAAAGAAATTAACGTCAAAGACGCGGGAAAATGTTTTTCTACTTTTACCAAACGTTTGAGATCGATGCGAACGAAAATGAAACCTCCAGCGAGCTGGGAAGTTACTGTATAAAACATATACTTCCAGTCGGCTCTCTGTTTTCTGCACCTAATTTGCATCGGGCGGAAATTTTAAATGAGCTCCGCCGGGGAGGCTGTTTTCGGCCATTTTCGAAGCTCACATTGAAAAAATTTCAACGGCTAGAGACGCGAAAAACCTCCTTCGACTTTCACCGAAAGTTTTATTTCAATGCGGAACAAAACGAAGCCGCCAGCGAACCGAAACCCTGCAGCCAGTATTGGTCACGTATCGATGTTAAAATTAAATGAAATCTCAACACAGGGGTCCAGACAATCTATGGGAACATTATGAGGTTCATTTTTATAGCAAAATATTGGGGATGTTTATATTTTTGTTCAAAATAAACGTAAACTTGCCTCAATTGTTGTATTTTGTCGTCCTTGCAGCTGTAAGTGGCGAATATTGGCAATTTTGAAGGTTTTGCGTTCGACGTTTACCTGAGAGTATAAATAACAATAATTAGCTAAACGCCGAAGGCAAAACCTAAATTGCCAATATTCTCCACAGCTGCAAGGACGACAAAATACAACAATTGAGGTAAGTTTACGTTCATTTTGAACAAAACTATAAACATTATCTCCAATATTTTGCTTTAAATACGAACCTCATAATATTCCCATACAAATCCTTCAAATTTTGAACAGATTGTCTGGGCGCCCTGTGATCTCAACTCGCAGTAAACGAGTACGACTTAAAAGTGATAACAAAACGATTAGAAAATAAATTGTAAAATACAGGGGCACTTAAAGGCGATCTATTAGACGAATTTCATGTACACGAAAGACCGAATTTATGAGCCAAACCCGAAGGTTGTAGTTTCTTGCTGGCCGTCCTCGAGCCTTTGGCGGCATCGCTCACGGAAAAGTTGCAGCCGCGACCAAAAATGGCTTCTACCACATCACAAAGCGAAATATCCCGTAGAATATACGGTATATATTTCTTTGCACTTCACAGGCGACCAAAATTGGCCGCAAATTGCACGATGGAACCAGATTACTTTGCCGGATCTTTCTTACAGTCGCGATGGCTGACTATTTTCGTGGTCCACGAAATTCAAGTACTACCGCGGTGCCTTATGGAAAGTGCCAATGGGCCTTAAATCAAATTCTCCCATCTAGTAACATAAGAAGTATATGGAGAACAGTGAGGAGAATGTGCATGTAGATATTGGGGCTTAAAACAGAGGTTTGATTGTCTTGATTTCAGTTTTCACGCATTCTACTCGTGACGACTCGCCAGTTCATGTTGTGAGTCCAGAGCAGTTTAATGCAGCGGAGCAAAGACACGAGCATGAACGAGTTGTTGCCAAGCAGGAGAAAGAAAAGGCACCTGCAAAGGACAGCGAAGCGCTTCGAGTGTCCATGGATCAACTAAGAGAGGTATTGTGTCATTTGTTGATGAAAGAGGTGAACTTGAGAACGAGCAATCTTTCGTTCAAGAAAAGAGGGCGCGCGAAGAATCTGGTATGACGCGATTTGAGTGGTGAAGCCGCAAGCCGCAAAGAATCACTCATTCCTGATTCGCCTATTATAGAATTGGTTGGGGGGGAGGGGGGGGGGACTTTTATTGTGTGCCTTGTATCCGCCTAAGGCAGTAAGCTTTCACAGGGTTTCTGCTAGAACTTGATGAGTTCTCGGGAATGTCTGACTGCGACTTAATGGACACACGGCATATTATACCTGAAGCTGATCCAGTGTTGATTCTTCAAGAAGGTGGTTGCTTATTTATTTGCCTTGCTTTCTGTTTTGCAGAATCTTGAAAGCGGCGATCTACTGGTGTACTTTCAGGTAATTATATATTGTTTGCTTACCTTGCGATTTTTCAGCCAAATGCAACTGAAACTGAAATTTTCATATAAAAAGGTAAACTTTTCGTGATCGATTAACAGTCAGATATATTTTCAGGAGTTGTACAGAAAAAAGCCTGGGATGTCCATGGAAGAAGCTAGAAAACCCGAAAACCTTCCGAGAAATAGATACAGAGACATTTTACCCTGTAAGTATACAAAACGTTTCTTTCCAAATAATTTGATGTGCCAATACGATCTTCAATTGTAACTCTAAGTATTTGCTTTATATAAAAGAAAGTTTCAATAATTGTTGTAAATGCATTGTGTATCTTTGCAGACGACGACACTCGGGTCAAGTTGTTTAAAGGAAAGAATGATTACGTCAATGCCAATTACGTCACGGTAAGTTAATGCGTGACTTAATTACAGGGAATGATAGAGCGCTTTTCAAATGAGTGTCGTAAAACCACAACCAAAGTTATTACCCCAGCCAATCACAACAAACACAAATTACCCAATGAACCAATCAGAACTCAAAGGAAATACATGTAACCGGCGCCAAGCGCGGGAAAACGCGTGCGAGCAGTTCGGGATTGGTTTGAGTTTTACTTCTGATTGGTTGAGAAAGTGGTGCGAGATTTTTTAACCAATCACAGAGCGAAGTAAAGCAAAACCAAAGCAAAACACGAATTACTTTCGACACTCAATTGAAAACCGCTCTAATAGTGATAAAATGTCATACAGTATGGTTGACTGCTGCTTTTTGTTCATCTGTGGGGAAGCAACTGTGTCGTGTTTGCTAAGAAGGCCAGAGCCCTTGGTTGGTTAGCTGTCACTCCCATATTCCCAAATTTCGGTTGAAATGTGAACAGAAAGACTAATTGGTTTCTCCTAAAGACGATTTCCAGGCCATAGTTCCCAAATGGAATTTATAAACGGAAAATGTCCGTGCCATTTGTTTCTTTCTACCAGTTCCAGACCTTTCGACAGTTTTGCCCCTTTTGCTTAACTACCCAGTTCTGCTCCAGAATTCCGGCAAATGGAATACAACACATCTCCAAGGGAATTTCAGTCTGGGGATCTTCTCTCGCATTTACACAAACTGCAGATTTAGACCAACTAGTTTCCAGTAATGCCCAATCGGTTTCCAATCATACCCAATCGGTTTCCAATCATACCCAACCGGTTTCCAATCATACCCAACCGGTTTCCAATCATACCCAACCGGTTTCCAATCATACCCAACCGGTTTACAAGCGTCCTTTCTGCCCGCTTTGTTTGTTCCCAAACAAGTCACTGGGGTGACCTTCTTTAATCCTACCATTCCATATTCAGGGGTTGCAATAGTACTTTAGTTTCCATATTGCTACAACAAACCAGAGTTAGATACCTGCCAAATGAGCCATGTATCCTTTGTTTGCCTTTTCAATTTAGTGATTGCAATTTCTTCTTTCACAGATGGAGATACCCTCGAGAGGAGATTTAAACAGATACATTGCGGCTCAAGGACCATTAGAAAAGACATGCGGCGACTTTTGGCAGGTAAAACGTGGATACAACAAATAAGGGAAATAAGACACAGTTTATTCTGTCTGATTGCTACAATGCTAAAGCAAGTTAAGACACCATATGTTTGCTGCTCGTACCAAGAGGTTCGACTTAAATTGGCTAGACGCTGGAGGACTTAGGTAGTAAACAATAGGTTCGACGCATGAGTCGTACCGCGTATAAATTGGAGTCGCTGCAATGTTGCATAATGCGATGAGTTTTGGCGCACCCCCCAAAACGACCATACCGAATCTAAATATTGCCGCATCGTCAGGTTTGGTGCATGAGAATGTAACGGCATACAAATTGGAGTTGCTCCAGTGTCACATTACACGACGAGTTTGACTTAGATTGACCACTGTACTGCAACCAGCCAAAATCTGAAACAGGCGTGGTGCCAACGTCACACCATCGTTATGTTGGACGTAAAGAAGTATGGCGTATAAATCACAATACCTCCATAGTCTTGCAATTTATGCTCCAAATTTTGCCAAAACATCTCCCCGGTACCATGTTACAACGTGAACGTGATTTCATGATTTCACTTATTTTCGGCACTGTTCTCTTACTCTTATTTTCGTTTCATTTTACAGATGGTGTGGGAACAAGAGGCCTCCCTTATTATCATGTTAACCACAACAGTAGAAAGAGGAAGGGTAATTTTTGCTTCCTTAAACATATCCGTTACATTTGTTTTGTTTTCTAGCAGTTCCCTTTTCTTTTTTCGTGTCTACTTTCTATCGGTGTCTTGCCAGGTTCTTTCTCTCTATTTGTTTCATTTTTTTTTGCTCAACTCTTGCGTTTGTTTGTCTGCGCAGAATCAAGAATTAAAACCACCTTGTGTAGCGTAAAAAACACCAGTATAAATTTGAGTGGTCACACTTCAGGATTTATTCGCAGACTTAAAAGTTAAAACCACCATATAGAGCAAAATAAAGGATTTTATCCACAAACTTAGAAGTTAGAACCACGTTGCATAACTCGACTGGTAAACAGCACCACAGGAACGAAAGTACTGCTAAGTAGCTTTCATTTATATGGTCACACTTTAGGATTTCATCCACAGACTCAAACGTTCGAACCACCTTGTACAGCACAATAAACAGCATCACAGGAGAGTACTGCTCAGTAGCTTTCATTTGAATGAACACACTTTTATGATTTCATCCACAGACTCAAAAGTTGTAACCACCTTGCACAGCATAATAAACAGCATCACAGGAAAGTACTGCTCAGTAGCTTTCATTTGAATGAACACACTTTTATGATTTCATCCACAGACTTAAAAGTTGTAACCACCTTGCACAGCATAATAAACAGCATGACAGGAAAGTACTGCTCGGTAGTTTTCATTTGAATGAACACACTTTTATGATTTCATCCACTGACTCAAAAGTTGTAACCACCTTGCACAGCGTACTATACGGGAACCACAGGAAAGTACACCTCCGTAGCTTTCATTTGAATGACAAAAACACGCAAACCCCAAACTTAAAAAAACCTAACGATGTCGTTTTTACTGCTGTTAATCGTGATGACGTCAATCAACGGTCCGTAAAAACCTGATCGGACTCCACCTGCCTCGACACACGAACGAGACCTTTTGCACCCGTTAAACTAAACTTTTTTTGTTTTTGAGACTTTCAGGCTCGTTTCAAACTTCGAACTTATCATTTGCCGAATCTAATGCAAATGAGCAAAAGTCATTATTGTTTGACACGGACCTTTGTAACTGTCTCGTTAATCGCCCTCGCAAGTACAGCAAGGACGCAGCTCGACAAGGTCGGACCGAAAGCATGTATAGGCGCCTTCTGGCAGCCACTGTACGGTCCATGCATGACCTTGGAGCACAGCCACAGCCAGCTCGAATAAGCTGCGTGTCGGTTTTTGCTGAGGGAGGAAAACCGGATTACCCGGAGAAAAACCCTCGGAGCGGGGTCAAGAACCAACACAAACTCAGCCCACATATGACGCCGGGACCGGGAGTCGAACCCGGGCCACATTGGTGGGAGGCGAGTGCTCTCACCACTACGCCATCACTGTTCCCCTAGTGTTCGTGTCATCTGCGGGCTCAACAGTAAGAGCCACAGTACACGGCTCAGGAAGATGACCAATATTTCTCCTGTTATCACTAGGTGAAGTGCCATCAGTACTGGCCAGAAGGAGATGACACTCTTACGTTTGGAAACCTGGAAATAATCTGCACAAAAATACGCGACTTCTCTCCTTCGTACATTTACAGGGAAATGTATGTCACCGAAACCAAGGTAATGGGCAAATTTTTTTTCCTTCTGTAAAGGTATTGTTTCTTTTACCTTGGCGTGCGTTTCTCGAAGATTTGGGGCACGCCAATTCACACTGCATCTTGTAAACGAAGAAGTTCTTTGCTGTAAGTGAAACATTTCTTATCTTAAAGATATGTTAAAATATCAGCGTTGTAGAATCGAGTGTTTATATTTTTACAAACAACTTTTCGGGGCCGCAAAGTTTTCGGTGCTGCCGAGAAACGCGCACCTGGTCTTCCAAACTCGCCCACGCAGCTGTTGTTTTCGTTGTCACGCAACGCTTTTCTGGGGTGAAGCGTTGCGTGACAACCTCAAAGGGCAGCGCAGGAGACAGTTGTTCCCGACATGACAGTCTTTTTGCTTGTATATTGATTGATTCACGTGGCATATCCACTTCTGTGTTCATTTTTTAGAGTCTGCGAAGTCGAGTGGTTGTTCAGTTGCAGTATGTTGCATGGCCTGATCACGGTAAGTGCCCTCCCCCCCTCCAAAAACTTTCAGCGACGACATTATCATTGCGCATGAAATTTGCTCAACTGCTTTAGATCACCCCGCCGTTTTTCAAAAATTTGTATTGCTGCCCAGAAAAGCCGTCGATACCGCTGGAAAGGGCACTTTAAAATTGTGAGTTCAATTTAGATGCGAAGGTATAGGCGAGTGAAAGTTGACAGGATAGAAAACGTCTGTAAGAATGTCGATACTCGCTAACCCATTTCTTCACATCTGAGGCAAGATAAAACAAAAATTCACATGCTTTGTTTTGTTTTGTTTTTTGCGCTTTCTAGTGGTATCGATGGGTATTTCACTCACACTTCTCCAGTGTGAGTGAAAAAGGTGGTGGTCTAATTTCTCAGCTAAATTAAATTCAATAGTACCAAAAGTTTAGAAACGTTCAGCTTAAGCTTAAAATATAATATTAAGTTACGTTAAACTTTTTAAATTGGTATTAAAGCTTAAGCTTTAAAATCTACAACCTTGAATAAAGCGTTGGAGATGTCATACTCGTTGAGATGACAAGCAAAATTTAACGTCTGTCAAAAGTCTTAAGATTGCAGTACAACTGTTGAACAAACACAGCAAAAAATATTTTCGTAAACCCACTAGATTCTGTTCCGTTAACAACCTGTTTGATCCATTCTGTTCAAAATAGTGACAAAGGCCCTTAGCATAAAAATGCTATGTTCAAGTATTTCAGAAGACATATGTTAGCCGTTTTGATGTTGAAGCTTTAAGCTTATATCTTGTGAGCTTTTCATTTCTTCTTCAGTCGCCGTAATTTTACGCGAAGTTCCAACTTGTTTGCAAAGAAAACTTTTTTCCAACCAATTTCCTTTGCCAAAGTCTTCATTTCGTCTGTAACGGTGTCGCAATACGCCAGAAATATCTTTTCCCAGAGCAAGTCGCTCGCACAAATCTTTCTTGTGTACTTGCAAACAGCGCCCAAATGAACGATGTCGATTAGATCGAGAAACGAACCGATGTGAACAATAACACGAGGTGGTAAACGAATTAGCCAGTCTCCACACACAATTGCATGAACATGTTTCAGTGTGTCTTCGCCAAAAACACGGCTTATATCGCTCTGAAGAAGTGCATCGTCGTCGAATTCATCCCACGAAGTTTTCTTTTGTGTTGGAGGCAGTCCGCGCTGATCTCGCCGGATGGCGATCCGCCATGTTTTCCAAATCACTTCTTTTTCATTCACTACCAGTTGGTGGAAATCCTTGCTTGGCGACGGAGCCTGGCCGACTTTTTCAATGAAAACCTTTATTGTGCTCATAGTTTGTAAATTCAAGGCTTGTTTTCTCTAGAAGACTGCCAAAAAAACTCGTATTTCGCTTCAAAACTTGAGAAGTAACAACCCGTAGCACGAAGGCAGCAAGAAGCGGTTCAGTTTGTTTGTTGCGATAGACGTTGCGATATGTGTGTTTGCGCGGGAAATTTTGACCAATTATGCGCCGACGTTTATTTCGCGTGTCAACCGCCCTCAGCCTTCTCCACAGAAAATAATTTTCTGTTTTTTTTTTTTCCAAGAACGAAACTGTTCTTTTGCTTCTGCTGTATCTTTTCTTCTCACTTCGTTTTCTCGAATAACAGCCTTATTATCTTAACCTGGCCTAATGCTGTTTTGTTTAAAATGGAATATTCACTGCTTGCCACCTGGACAAACATGTCGAAGTTTTCACCGAGTTTTATCTCGGTTTATCCGATGTTTATCTAATCTACCACTTTTGACCAATAGTTGTAAGAAAACGTGGAAATTTTTTTGATAAATGGTTGAACGATTTTGAGCTGGTGTAAATGGCTTTGTCGCATTTTTTTGTTTTGTTTTGTTTTTTGGGGGGGGTGTCGTTGTGAAATGAAATAGTTGTTTGATGTTTCGTACGCAGAATAAATTCTCCTGTGAATTTGTAATTAAACCGCCGGAAAGATCTTGACAAGTTATCTGTTGTACAATTCTTCCAATTTACCTTATTTGTATGAAACGTTTTGTAAATTTATTCTCCCATTGCAGAAAATTTCGCGAGTTAAGTTATATTTTTCTTTGGTAGCAATTTGAAAAAAAAACGCAAAAATTTAGTGCTAGGGTCACGAGTTCATTTATGAAAAGGAAGACAAATAAATCGGTAAAGTTCTAAAACCTTTTAGAATGATACAAAAAAATATTTCTTGTAACAAGGTAATTAGGTTACTTTAATAAATATCCCCAGACATATACCTTGTAAGTAGATATATGGTTATAAACAATAACGTTCAAAAGAAAAATATACGTGAAGGTCACAATGTCGGTAGTGAGTTCAAAGTTTTCTCTGTTTTCGTTGTTCGTAGATGTTCCTGACGATTCGAGTGATTTTCTGGAGTTTATTCATATTGTTCGCCATTACCGTGAGGGTACAAATACACCGACTGTGTTACACTGCAGGTAAGAAGCTGATAGCAGAAAGCCAGACGAAATATTTGCTCGAATAATGAACAAGGCGAGTTCAAGTTGAGTATCTCTCATAAAAAAATGTATATAATTTAGATCCTGCAATATAGAACAAATTGGAAAAGTTAAATCGCATTTTATAGCGAGCCAGTTAGCCAGATGAACGCAAAAATGACTTTCCTAAGAATATTCAGAAACGAAACGTTAAGCTACTGAACAAAAAAGGTTGTAAGAAATTATGACGATCCGAGACGATCATCGTAGTTAAAGATGTCAAATTGAGCGGTTGAAAAATATTCACACTCAAAAAGGCTGTTTTGAGTAAAAAAAATTTTTATTTCAATGCTCATTAGACTTGATTTATTTTTCACTGGAATGTTTTCTCGTTAGAAGGCGAGTATTGTTTGCAAAATTACCCGCAATTATTTAGGTACCTTTATGTAAGGGTTGGACAACAAACGCTTGTGCGCTATGGGGTGTAGTGTTCCTTGCTTAGATAGAAAGCCACTTCCGCAATTGGCTGAATGGGTGTGGCAATATTCTAAGCTACGTATAACTAACACTTTAAACTCAGCAACAGACGATTGAAAGAAAAAATCTTACACATTTATTTTAAAATTGTTCACAAGATACTGTAAATGCAAAGGTTTCTTATTCGATTTTCTATTGTTATTTTATAATTTATCTGTCATTTTCTCGTTGACTATCTGTCATTTCGTTTAAATCTTTCGAAAACAGTTCCCTTCCACGTGCTTTCTCAGTTGCAAGTTGTTTTGTGTAAGGTGGAAACCAATTTAAGTTTATCGTCAAAATTTACAATTGGATAGGATAGCGTCGAATTTGTATTGAGGTAGATCTTTGCTAGTACTGTAGATATTTTAAAAAACTGTTTTCATAAAATAAAAGAACAATTCTAATTTAACGCTTTTCCTCACCAGAAAAGTTGACAGAACTTTTAATCTCGACGCTTCATTTTATCCAGTTCTGTTGCCGACCGTAAAACTGGTTATAGTATTTCACCCGTTTGTTTAAATAGCAACCGCTTTGAAGTCCTTACAATTGCTGTGCGAAGCTCGCGTAGACGCCAGCAATACAAAACTGGATTGATTGACGAGTTCATGAAGACCACAGTCGGGGCGAACTTCCATTCTGTTTTCCAGTCTGTGCGTAATGTTCCAAACATAGTCATAATTACAACATTTGGGAAATAACATACAACCATACAGACATAAAATACAAAAGTGAACGTGACACTGTGACACGGTGTAACACAATGTGTTGAGTTCATCAGCGATGAAAAGTGGCTGAGCTAGGATCCAACGAGAAGGTCTGAAACAGCGAGACTACTACAAAGCATGATCATTGAATTCATGATCATGATCTTCAGTCGCAACATGTACGTGTTATTTCCGGTACTTGAATTTTCTACAGCTCGTTGTCGAACTTGTATCTGCAGCTGATGCTGACGAACAATTATGTAAGAAAAAGTGCAAATTATGAGACATAAAGCGGTAAAAATCCCTGCCATCAAGTGATACAGTAGCTTATGCCAAAGGTAAAATCCAAGCCACAGGAAGATGAATATCCAAATCAATAATACGGCATACATGGCACGAGACTCACCAAGGTAGAATATCTCAAGTGGTAGTGTAGGGCCATGAATCGATCCACGCTTATGAGTGTCATTGTACCGAGTGAGACCCCACATACGAAAAATCCTGCCATCGCCGTGACACGGTGTAACAAAATGTCTTGAGTTTTTAAGCTTTGTAGTTCATCAGCGATGAAAAGAGGCTGAGCTAGGATTCCAACGAGCAGGTCTGAAACAGCGAGACTACAAAGCATGATCATTGAAGGCGAGCGAATGGAAGGATATTTCAATATGGCCGTCAACACCAGAGCGTTACCAATAACAGATATGAGCACCAGTGGCACATTAAGGACACAGTTTATAATGACTGTTGTTTCATAAGTAGCCGATATGTTCTTGCCTTTATCCGTGTAGTTCATTATATCATTGAGCATTCGCAAGCCGCGTCTTTCAAAAACCTGTATGTTGCTGTCCGGAAAACGATTTAAACGAGTTGGAAACGCAGTAACAAACCGGAATTCAAAACTAAGTTTCAAGTTTCTTTCAAAAGCAGATGCTTGAAACTCTGTTTTGGTTTAACATTTCTCCGAAAATCGATAAACAAAGGCGAACTTGAGCTATCTTGCCTTGCCCTACAACCAAAGAAAGGACTGAAAGAAAACTAACAGTGTGAAGAAATATGATTACCTTATAATGGAAAATTATCGCTCTTTGTTTTAGAAAATTCTTTCAGAACAAAGGAAATTAGGAAGGAAATTAGTTGTTATTACATTTACAATATTAGGAAGAGTACGTCGATAATTTCAAACATATTTTAGTTGTCCAATAATCTGTTGTGAAAGTAAGTCTGAGGTTCTGAATGTCTCAATTGACCTGGGTCATTTAAAATGCTGTTTCAAGATATAAGAATGTACTGAACGAAGAAAGAAAATTATTGATTTTCAATTGCTACAATTACGGGTAGATTCATTTGCAGCATACGCGTATAGCTGTCGATTTAGCGCATGGGAGTTTTCTTTTGTTTTTTAGCCAGCAAACAATAGAAAATCCGCGCGTACCAAAGCGACAGCTGTACGCGTATGCTGCAAATGAATCCACCCTAAGAATAGGAATCATAACTTGGGGTGAAAATTAAGAGGCGAATAATTATTCTCACACAGGTATTCGGTCTCCCGTACGGTTCGTCGGATCTCCCGGATTAAAGTGGCTTTTGCTCATTTCCCCACAGTGGGCTAAAAATTTTACCCATATTTTTCCAGTGATCTTGAAAATTCTGTTTTGTAAATTTCAGTTTCGTTCCTGGCTGTATTTCTCGCGGCTTAGACGGTTACAATAGCTCAAAGAAACTCACAAGAAAAAAATATTCAGGAGTATAGTCTTATAAGCGACCGTCTAATTGCACTTAAGTTCAACCATGCAATAAAATCATGCAGTGACTGCTCAGTTTTTCCGGCGGCGTTGGAGACTACCTCAAAACCATCGCTCACTTCATTGTACATGATAATACAAATGAAAAATGTTTTCTGTGAAAAGAGTCGTTAGGTTTCTGACAAATGTCCAGTGCTACGCCACAAGTCTATTCTCTCGCCTTCTGAGGAAAGAATTCCCACAGACACATTCCCTGCTAGCAGAGGCCCCTTTTCCTTTGTATTCGCTGAGCTGATGGTTGTTTGCCATTTACACGGGCAAACCGGTCGGTTTACGGTTTGGGCAAATGGTAAGCAAATTTCCGCAGTATTGGGAAATTCCGTTCGGGACTGGCGCTTACCATTTGCAAAAATCCCTACTATTTACAAAAAAATTTACACAACGGCGACGGCTAACGAAAACGTCACAAAACAAAGGTTTTGATTAACAAAACAACGACTCTGCACGTGCGTTTTTTGTGGTATATTTCTTTGCCATTCTGTGCACAACTGCAACGCGAAGTGACCGATTCAAAGTTTTGTGTAGAACGCGAACACACCACGGTGAATTTCGTTTTTATGACAATAATATAATATAAGAATAACTTTACTTTCGTGTCAAGTGGTCTAACACCCTGCAAAGAAAGGGCGCTAACTGGCAGACTGGGGACACACAACTATTTTCTAATTAATTTTCAAAACAATTTCTTCCTGAACTGAAACGCCGTCCTTACAAATTCAGCTCCTGGATAATTCGACTACATTAGAGAAGTTTAAAATATTGTGAAATCATTTTAAAAGTGACATTTTTTTTTTCCCGTCGCCGTCGTGTTGGGACAGAAAATGGCCGCAAGCGCCTGAAACTGGTATCAAAGGTGAGGTTTGAACAAATGGAACACGAATTTCCGCTTGGAACATTCCGTCTCGAAAAACAGGACTACCTTTTCAGACGTTCCGTTGCTCCCGGAAATTTTCCACTGGGACAACCCGAAAAGTCGTGTACCATTTACTTTCCAACCGGAATTTCCGGAAAGTTTTTGTAAATGGTAAACAACCCTATGATTCTATGCACGATTAACCCACGAAAACGAGACGCGTGTGCGGAAACGACGTCAGAAATACAAATTAGTGTCCCGGTTGGATGCGCAAAAGAGAAGAGCTCTGAGGTCGAGAGTGATTACGGACATGAAAAATTGCCAGAAGGCAAACTGTGTTACGCGTATATAGATCTACTGGCTAGATGTTTGATGTCTTGACAATATGATAATTGTTTGTGCACTTAAAAGGGAAATGGTGTAAAAATTCATATTCAATTTCACTTGTACATTAACCTATAAATTCGTTCAAATTCTACGTATTCCAAACACCTTGCAGCTCCTACAGGAGACTATGTTGTTTACCATTTACAGGGGGGAACCGGTTGCTGAACGGTTTGTCCAAATGGTAAGCAAAACCTCGCGAATGGGAAATTCTGTTCGAGATAAGCGTGTACCATTTGTGCAATTCACTCTGATTTACTGAAAGTCTGGAACTAGTTTGACTATTGGCGCAAGACCTGGAACTGGTAGAAAAAAGTAAATGGGACACAATTTTCCGGTTGGGAGTTTTGGACTACCTCTCAAGACGTTCCGTTAATTTAAGAAATTTTCCGGTCGGGCAAAATGGCCTTACCATTTACAGTCCAACCGAAATTTCCGGATTTTTTTTAATGGTAAACACTCTTTGTCCGTTAGCCTGTGAATAGGCTCCGAAGTGAGAAAAACTAGGCGTGAAGAGAGAACGGTTGGAGTCCTCATTAGGCTCGCTCCGCTCAACGATTTTTGTAGTTCCCAATTTCTAAGGAACCTGTTCACAGGATATTGCCAGCTGAACCCAGTCATAACGAGAACTAATATTTAGAACATCACAACCCCTGGCGTCAACTACAGTAGGGTACAATTTCCCGGGAAAATTATCACGTTCCAATTGCGTTCCCTATTTCGCCACATCCTGCATAGGAGAAATCGCGAATGTGGTTTCCAAAGGTAAAAGGCTGGGGAAAAGACAAACGCCGCGGGCGACTGTGACTTAATCAACAAAATCCACTTAAACTTATTTCTGCGAGCACTTCATTTGATAGCATTTTTTTATATAAATCGATAATTTTACCTTCTCTCCCGACATTTATTATTCTAACAAAAGCTGGTTCGTAATTAATTTTGCTTTCAATAGTTCAGCAACGTTTCTTGGCAGCGAATATTGAGCGGGTCATTCTCCTTCTGTGTTTATTCCAGACTCTCGGATTTCATGATTTATCAGCTAGGAACGCACTAGTAAAATCTCTGATTACTGCTAGTACTCAGTCTCCTCCTTACATACAGAGTTGATTAAACAAAGAAAGTCGCTATCGTTTTCAGTCCCAGCGTTTCTTGGTATCCTTTCTCGTTTATAGAGAAAATACTTTTTATACAATACTGCAGCAAAAAACCTGTCCATTACCAGTGTACCTTTGCCGTTTTTCAGGAAGAATCCTTCTTACCTCTGATTTGTTCTTCTTCACATTTCCACCTGAACGGGGCGAAAATTGACACGGTTACTTTTCCTGTGTGTGGTAACAACACGTGTACAAGATTAACCCATTCGCTCCTGGAAATTTTGCCGAAAATGCTTTTTGAAGCGAGTCAAGCCGTTTTTAGGTCACTGTCTAGCCAAAAAGAATCGAAACTGTCAAAAAGTCGAGCACTAGGCTAGCTTTTGTTCCTGTTGTCATATTACAGCTTTCGAAGTTCGGGCATGCGCAGAAAGCAAAACTTCTAGAAAGTTTCCCTGCCCCTCGACATTTACGTTTCGCTTTCTCTCCTCCCCGCTTCTTTCGCTTTTCTTTCCCCGTTTTTTGTTTCTATTGTTGGGCATTTACTAGGCTTTCTTTCGGTGGGAAAAGGTTTTGCAAAAAGCCCGAGGATCATGCATTTTTTTTTTAAGGAAGTAAGAGTTGGTAGTAGGACAAGATTTTCATTGGAATTTTCTGGTCAAAGTTGCATGGTTTTTTGCGTTTTTCTCTGGCCTGCTTGACTGAATCGCGCTCATTTGGGTATGGCTTGAAAGATCTCGTCCTCCTGCACAAGTTTGTTGTCAAAGTTGTGTAGGACCGTTAAAACTGACGACGTCACAAGTGGTACAAGGGACGTGGTTAAACAAGGGCGGTTACGGGCGGTTCAGGGGTGAATGTGTTAAAAGTCCTCCTGGACGGTTTTTCTTCTGTTTTTTGGTGGTTGGGGGGGGGGGGGGGGTAAAACCTCCTATATAAGTTAAAATGAAAACAACAACAACAACCAAATGTTATTACAAAAGACAAATCTCAATTTCAAAGTGCCCAACTCCATTCGCCTTGGTGCTTTGTGTTGCATAAGTAATCACTAAAAGCTTTTTTTCCCTGTTGTTGTTGTTGTTGTTTATTAACTAAATATCACATATCAGGATATATTGATAAGTTCATTTCCAAGGACAGCTTCTCAACCTTGGCACCAATTTTTTCTTGTTTCCATTTTCTACTTTAGTGCTGGTGTCGGTCGGACAGGTGTCTTGATTTTCATGGAAACAGCATTCAACATGATAGAGGGCGCAGAACCGATTTTTCCATTGGAAATTGTTCGACGAATGAGAGACCAGCGCTGCTCGCTAATACAAACTCCGGTAAGATAAAAATTTGCGTAACGCTTTAAAAGTTATGTCACAGTCAAGTTATGAACTTCACGCAAATTAACAGTCCCCCTTTTTTTCTTTTTTCTTTTTTTTTTTTAATTTTCATTTTCCTTTCGGAATTATTGAATGTATTTTCCCTCTCTTTTTATCAGGGCCAGTTTATCTTCGTTCTGGAGGCTTTGTTAAGAGCATATGATGGTAAGTCAAATTCGTATTTTCTGTCTTCACTGATTACTACAAAAGCTCAAGATTTTCTTTGTGGGGGGGCGGGGACCAAAACATTGAGGTTTGATGATGAAGTTTGATGAATTTTAGTTAACTGCGAGAAGGCTTGATTAAATTAAGCGAATACAAATGTGAACCTGAATAGACAACGATAAATCTTTTTCCACCAGTGTATTAGTTCGAAAATAACATGAAATGAGCTTTCAGTTCTCGGCCACAGTTTTCGTTTTCAAGATCGTTTGCTCCTAAAATATTGATTTGAAAACGAATTAAGGAGTGAGAGATGTCAGTAATTCATCAGGAAAGATTGAAGTGGAGTTTTCGGTGTTCTTATATTTGGCTGAAAAATGCGAATGTGTAAAAAGTTGGTGACTCTTCGGCCCGCTTCTGAAACCAGCTAATAATTAGCAATCTTTCTTGAGTTGGAATATCTAATCAGAATTCGCGTAACATAGCTTCCAGAAAACCACACGTGAACCCTAAGAGCTATCCTAGAGTTCTTACTGGGTAATCAGTCTCACGAAAGCGGTTTGCAAATTCATGACACTTGCACTATAAAATTGACTAAGAAAATTACTCTTTTGTTTTGTAGAAGAGATGGTGAAACCATTGTAAGTGCGAAGAACCAGAACAGGAAGTCTCGCCAGTCTGAATTCAGGTTTTCGCTGGAAAAACCAGGTTTAACTTGACAGAACGTTTGACCGGTTAGGCGTTATGATGCCAAGATGGAGGACTTAGCTGAGTTCGAAATCAAGTAAAAGGAACAATTCAAAGAACGTGTTCGCCAGTATCTGATAGTCGGACATTTTTCAACAGAATCAAAGGGTACATTTTAAAAATTGCGTAACAGTTCGTGAAATGTCCAAAGAGATTGTTACTACGATGTAGTCTGCGCAGAAGAAAACTTTTGATCGTTTCAACAGAGTAACTTTTTGCATTGTTATTTATGCATTTTTAACATCCACACATTCGTAATAAAGTTAATATACTTTTAACTGATTTTATTTGACATATACTCAAATAATATATTTCAGATAATGTCGTGTAGCAGTGAATTCGGTAGAATACAACGATTCTCCATTTTGCGCCAACTTTGTTCCCAGGTCCTCTCCATCTATCTTTCTGGAGGAAGGACGGGAAAGGACCCTGGGAACGAGTTTGATTCTGCGCCTGCCATGCAGGCTTCTTTGATGACACTGTTAGCTAGTTGTAACCATGGTAACTCTATAGCATTCCAACTTAACCATCGAAAGGTCCTCTGTGATTTCTAACTAAATGTTTGTGCAGTCATTCTCCGTTATTACGGACACCGTTGGAACCAGAGAAAGTGTTCTTATCAACAGGCTGTCTTTATTAGGGCTGCTTCACACTAGGGACAGAGACGAAATCGGCAATCGGAATCGGAAGAAATCGGAATCGGAAGAACTCGGAATCGGAAGGAATCGGAATCCGATGAACGTTCTTATCTTGTAAAAATGGAGACAGCGAAAGCATAAATAGTTAAGATAGTGGAAGGTGTTGATGTGAATACGATTTTTATACTTCCGATTTTATCTCTTGTTCGTCGTTGAAAGCCTAGAATGGGACTACGTCAAAGTTATGCATTTTTGCAGTGACCAAAACAAGCCTTCACATTCAGTGACGAGGGAAGACGGGAAACGTGTTTGAGGTTTGGCAGGTTTTTCATCTTGAGGAACCACACGGCGGCTGCCATTATTTCTGCCATAAAAAATCCTTACTTAGATGACTGAAGTCGAGCTTTGTAATTGGCTTATCCTCCCTGCTTCTTTTTCCGATTCCATTCACCCTGTTTTGACTAGATCGTAAGCAGTTGAAGCAGAGGCGAAAATGAAACAAAAAAAAAACACACCTGAACGATTTTGATTTCGTCGAGCTTGCGAATATCCACTTACGACCACGAGTTGATTTTCATTAAACGCAACACTCCTCATGTTTCCTACTCCGACTGCACTTTCGCTTCTGTACGTCTCTAGTGTGAAAAAGCCTTTATGGGATTAATTTTAGGGAAAGTGTGTAGGCCGGGACAAAGAAACCTGTACGGTAAAGCGTGGTTTGACTGTATGTGAAAGTTTTGCAATTAGTTCAGCTGAACTGTTGTTCCAGTGTTGTTGCAGTGATATAATTCATCGAGTCAGTGCTAGACTTCATTCAAAGACGCCTTCTGTGAATGTAGTATCATAAGGCCCTTTAAAAGTTTTGCACTTTTAATTTTTTTGAAACATCTTATGTTCAGTTTTTTTTAGAGTATTTATTTGATTTCTACCAATTTTTGCCGACCTCTTTCACTGATTATTGAATGTATCTGAAAGTTATTGAACTTTGTAACTATAATATTTTCTTTTTATTTTTTTGCGATATCTAGGATTAAATCTACGATCCCATTACCATAAATCCATTGTTGTTAGGGTAATTTGTCACCGTAGATTAAAGACAATGTTTTTCATTGTAGATTTAAAATGAAAAGAGAATTTTTACAGTGATACATTAATTTGGTCTGTTGATTCTGACGGCTACCTCTCTGGAGTTTCTTTTAATGAGACTTTGCCCACAAATTCAACTTGTGTTGTTTCATTACACATCTATTAAGAGTTTGCTCATCATACCTCATTTCCACACAATAGTGCTTTTGCTCGATGCTCCAAAGTTCTCTCTAGCATGCTTGTTTTTTCCCAGAGTCACTGACCAAAATGCCCGGAATAAATATTTTGTACGTCTCAAAAGAGAAAATAAACACCGTCTTTGGCCAACCAATGACCTCTCTTTAGTATTCTGTAGACTCTCTATAGGTTCTCTCAGGGTTCTATCTAGGGTGTTTGGGTGGTAGAAGCCTCCCCCCAAACTGCCCAGCTTCCCCCGCACCCCCCAAAAAATATTGTTATCATTACAGTATATAAGTAACTATATCGCAAAAATCATCCAGACGCGACGAGGTCAGTGCACATGAAGTAAGTATTCCCTGTTTAAGGACACTATATGACAAAATAAAATACCACTGTAACATTATCTCAAAATTGTCTCAAAATGCACAAGATTGCATCTCAGCGCATATTCATTTTAAAAAATTTCCGGGGGGGCATGCCCCTAGACCCCCCTAGGAAGCTCGCACCCTTCGGCCACCCGGGACTTCTCCCCCAAACAATAAATCCTAAATAGAACCCTGACTCTGGAGTACTTCTCCGAGATATGAACCTGGAAGATGATGATGATGATGATTTGATTATTATTGTTTCGTTAAAACAATATTTATTAAGAGTCTAGCTTTCATTTCTCTGAAGCGTTTCAAGTAAACAGAACGAGCATTTTACACGGTCTCTCAGGCGACCCAATCTGTTCGATTCGAAATTTAAAGGATTTTGCGTGGCAACATTACGAAGTTTGTATTTTTCTTCGAACTAAAGGTAAACTTTCCTCAACTGTTGTATTTTGTCGCCCTTGCAGCTGTAAATGGTGAATATTGGCGATTTTAAAGGTTTTGCGTTCGGTGTTTACGTGAGAGCATAGTACGAACTATGCTGAGAGTAACGAGAAAAAGACAAGGGAGGAGAGCTTCTCAGAACCGCTCCAGCGCCAAGCCGATTTTCACCCCGAAATTCGTATCGCCCCGCCTCCAAACCGAGCACCAAGCAAGGCTGAGATGTTTACGATTCTTCTCGAACCATTCATTCGAAAATCCGCCCAAATTACCAAGTGCTAGCCGCCGAATAAACACATATGGAGCTCAAATGATTCGTGGCAAATTTCCGTGTGCCGTCCTCATACGGTCACGCCCGCTGCTCATTGTTTGACTGCATCCAATCAGAATGGAGCAGTCGGCGTTGTTCAAAACTCTGACGGACAAACTATCAAACTGCCGATCATTCTTAGTGATTTGTTTGTTGCGGGCCGGGACTTCGCCATGCCTTAATACATTGTAAGCAACACCGTTAAACCGTCAGAACAATGGCGGGGATTTGCACCCCCGTCAGTTTCGTTCATTGAATATGAAGGCAAGAAAGACAGCCTCCTTGGTTGGGACCTATCAAAGCTCCCGGGAACGCGTGGTAGCCATGGTGAATGTATCCAGCGTGGAAACACTGACTAACACTGACAGAATGAAGCCTGAATTTGTTACAGACGTTCGCGACCCCGCGCATAGTCGAACCTGCACGTTCTGCACCGGACTGCCGCCGCATGTTGCGCTCGACTTACTTGAAGGTCATGGCTACAAACTCGTTGGAACCAACGTAGTTGAACGGACTTGTATTTGGCCACTGCACAAGCCAGCTGAAGCAGAAAAGAGAGCGTGAAAATGCAGTAAATTTCTGAAACTACACATGCACGGCTCCAACTGAGAACGCCTGACAATTTTGCCCACATACGACAGTAGTGAGCTCGAGGTTAAAGATAGAAAAGCCGGTGACTCAATGGAACTAAATACAAGACACTGAAGTACAGAGGACCACGTCGTCTAAATGGGATTCGTCTGAAATGAGACATTTCAGACCACACAACGTTAAATTACTGTTGCTCTTTTTTAAACCTAAACAACAACTTGTGAAATTCCAAAAAACAAATACCACGGATCCGAATATTAGATGGCAGCTAAAACAACACAGGCATTCCTCAACTTGTTGACGTTGATTGCTCAACGAGTTGACTTGACAACACTGTTACATTAGACACTTTCAAAAATGTTATTGCTTACAAGTACTACCTTATATATCCTGACTTATTTATTATTTTCATTCGCTTTTTATTTTATATGCCCGCAAAACAAATAACTTTAATAAATACACGACGATTTGAAAACTTGGGTGGACATCACTGAAACACTGCATCCCGTTACTACATTGTTTAACTTGAGTAGGACTAAACGTTACCAAGTATTTACTGTGCAAATCGCAAACCCATGGAAACTTTGACCCCTGAAGTTGTTTCATTGCTAGTTTAACGTATTTGTTAAAACCTTAAGCGAACTGCAAATTATTCACGTTATCGTTTTTTCTGAGATTCAAAAAATCGTCGCTTTTTTGTAAATAACCACAAAGCTTTATACTTTAATAGCGAAAAACGCAAGAAAACATATACCAGTTCCGTTTTCATGACAAGAGTAAGTTTTCTAAATAGCGAGACAAGATCTGTTCCGACTGAACGAATTCTCAAAGAAACATGTTTGCAAGTTTATAGCTGTATTTTGCATACTGCTGAAAGATTTCTTGTTTGAAATTCATTTAACCGTAACATATTTTGTCCTTGTCTCAGTTTATAAAAACACAAAGGACAAGGAAACACCCAAGCGTCATTTCGTGACCCAACAGTTTGTTTGCTTCTCTTGCGGTTTTATCTCGCGTCAAAGTGGTAAACTCTTCAAGGCTTTTTTCTCCAGGGTTTACTACCGTAAAACCAAGTTTTTATCCGATAATGTCATAAGTGAATATTCTTTCTGGTTGCGTTTGCCGTCATGTAAGTTGAGCTATAAAATTGGTTTTCTATTTCAGGCTAACTAAGCAACCTTCTGGTCATCAACTTTTCGATGACTTTAAATTTTGCAGGAAAAAAAAACTTAAGGGGTGTCGAGGGTTAGAAATTCAACTGTTCATTCTCTTCGGCCTTCGGCCTCTCCCCAGTCCCTTCGAGTTCGTCTTCATCCCATAGTTTCTTCCACCAAGGCAGTTTGAGATGGCGCATTTCTTCATTGTGACACTCCTGTGCTCTAGTTATCACGGGCCCTGGTCTTGACGTGTATGCGGCGATGATGTCGGGGGTAACTTCGTGAGCCTTTGGGGCACCTGGAAAAAAAGTGTCAAAATCACATATTGTTGGGAAAGCTCACATATAACTTCCGTAGGAAGAGCTCTTTTCAGTCTTTGAAAAGTAGGCAGGCTAGAAAAGTTTTAAGTGATCAATGAGCTTGTATAGCGCACTTCTCGCATACGTCTCATTAGAGAAAGAGAGAGAAAGTGGGATGGAAAAAAGGTCCCGAAGGCACGACTGTCACCTCACCCACCCCACCCGTAAAGAAATAAATGTAACTGGGGAGGGGGGGGGGTCATCAACCCGTGGGTTAGTTTCGTCTTTGGTGGTTCCTTCACGTCCCAAAATTGGAGGTGCTTGGGACTGGAAAAGTTTAAAAGAAGAGGCCAGGGAAATCACAAGAATGTCCAATTACTTTGTTCTCTTTAGCAAGCTTTTTACTTCTTCCTTTAGTCTAATGCACCTAACCCTAGCCACAACAATCCTTCATTTTTGGGCGCCACACTGGATTTGTTGAACGGCCGGATTACGTTTTCGCTATTTCACGTGTAAGATTGCCAGGTGAAAATATGGAGCGATTTATCAGTCTTCGTATTTGTGTTTGACGCTAACCAAGCAATCGCTCTGCATCCACGTTCAGTCTGGCCAGCAGTGCATCTCTTCTTTGCTCGCTCTTTCTTATCTTCATATTGGACATCATGTGATTGGCAAGCAAAGAAAACGCCTTTGTGAAACAAAAAATACAGAAATATATTATATTAGCAGCGTTCCAAAACATTTTGACTGATGGTATTTACTTTAAAGTCAAGACTTGCAAGCGATGGGGAAAGGAAGGAGTGGTAAGTGAGCGACGTGGGAACTACAACAGCCTCCAACGCAGACATCCCCAGGGCTCGTAACTTAAAAATAATGAACTCTCCCTTGGAAATCAGGATTGTTAACATGGTTTTCACAGTTCATTCCGCCAAAACATTTCGTCCTAAGTTCTGATTATGACACGATTCGCTCGTTGTTGACGCGACTGTATTGGCGCGTATTTAATAATGTTCCAAAAACTTGTATGGCACTTTTCATGTTCATCATTTATTGGAAAGGGGTTAATTTCCGAAGGCACCAAATAATTCACCAACCAAGATGAAACAAAGGTAGCTTTGATTTTTGGAAAGAGCAATAAACTCGTTTACCTTTGCACATCGGAAAATGAAGAAATTGAAGTTTAAAGCGAACATATTAAATGTCAAGATTGGCATAATGCCATTATGTGGTGATGATTCACTCTGAAACACATCAGCAAGCGCGGTTAGACGAGCCATGAAGAGGAACTTCGCTCGACACAAAATTCCAGACGAATACATAACTACATAACCGACAACGGCCCACAGTTTGGCAGCCATGAGTACTCAAGTTTTGCTCGAGAATACGGATTTACTTCACATATGATTAAGTCGTCACCTTACTACAGCCGGCCAAAAGAAAGGCTGAATCCGCGGTCAAGATTGTGAAGAATACTGAAGTCCCGCCAAAGGATCCTTATCTGGCACTCCTAGCATATCGTAACACACCCCAACGGCACAACGGCTGATGTCTACAAGATTTAACGACATCATATCTACTGCTTTGAGCCGACTTGTTCAGCGGCAGCGTCGGCAAGTTTGGTACAGCAAAACATTGCAGATAGGGGACGAAAAGCAAAGGCCCAGTACGATAAGAGAGCGTCGACACCGCTTAGAGAGTTCTCAAAGGGAAAAAAGGTATATGTGAAGCCTGGGCCCACGAACAGGCAACAACCATGGATCTTTGGGGAGGTAATTGGAAAACCAGCACCAAGGGCCTGCCTAGTGAACACACCAATGGGACCAGTCCGGCGAAACCACGCATTAATAAGGGAAGCGAAGCTGGAACCACCTGACAGTTGTGACCGCTTTGTAAAATGTAAATGCAAATGAAATGTTAATGTAATTTGTTTACCCACGAAACACCTAGGAGCTCAGGAGCTCGTTACGTTCGTTAACTTTGAAACATCTTTATCGTCGGAAAGTGGGCCATCAGGACAAATGGATCAGACAACGCCTACGACACTAATGCAATCAGAACTCACACCACTGGCAGAACCTACTGGGCCCCGACGCTCAACAAGAGAACGCAGACCTCCTGCAAGGTTTAAAGACTACATGTATGTTATGTAAAGAGCAGTACAGCATTGACTGCCTATGATTTTATTTCAAGCACATTATAGACTGCCTTAAAGATTTTATGACCACTTACGTGAAGGACTATTAGTGAACAAAAAAAAATGCATAATGAACTTTGTTTGTTTGTTTTCTCTTAGCTTTGAAAATGGAAAAGGTGTTACAGTGCAGTTATCATTCCACGTTTGTGGCATGATATGTTTGCTGACCACGTTAATAAAGGATTGATTGATTGATTGATTGATTGATTGATTGATTGATTGATTGATTGATCATATTCAATCGCACCTTATCATGTAATAATTACACGCACTTATGCAGATAACATGTATATAAACTTGTAGCTACTTAATAAATGCAGTACTGGACTTGTTACCGAATGGTCAACAGGATTAGACCCCCCTACCCCTCCTCGGCCTTTTTTCGAGGCCGACCTTGATTAACGCAATGAATAAAGCATAAATCATAATTTCCGTTGCTGGAATTATTACTCCATTATATTACTTCGTTATTGGCAGGAAAGCTTTACTCGTCAGGTTTTGACTTTACAAATTCCGTCAAAAATGAAGAAGAGATTTATGGGGTCCACCCAAAACTCCGACATTATCACACTCTAGACCATAGTGTGCTACGTGATTAACTCACGTCGCTCGGGTTTAATAAATCTTCTGTTTAATGGTTTGATGCTTACCTAACAGGTAGATCTCAAAGCTTTATAGTTAATGGAGTATTGTCGGATCCTCACCCCCATCTTATTTGGTGTCCCACAGGGGTCCTTACTAGGGCCACTATTATTCATAATTTATATTAATGATCTGCCTTCGGTAATTAAGCACTGTAAAATTCAATTGTATGCAGATGACACCTAAGCCGTGATACTTTTAGCAGTAGCTCCATCAATGATATTGAATCCAAACTATCGGAAGATCTTGAGTTTGTCATCAACTGGCTGAACAGTAATTTTCTCTTTCTTAATTATAGCAAAACTAAGGTTATGTTGACGGGTACTCATTAGAGGCTAGCTTCTGTAGACAGTTTTACTGTCAAGGCGAAAGACACCATCATGTCGCGAGTGCAGCAGTCAAGTACCTTGGCGTTGTGCTAGACCCATATCTCTCGAGAGTCATGTATCACCCTGTATAACGCCATGATAATGCCGTTATTCGATTGTAGTGCAGTTATCTGGGACTATTGCGGCAAGACTAATCGGTACTACCTTGATAAACTACAAATACGTGCTGCTAGCATTATCGAAGGCCACAGAATTCCACAATCTCAGGTCTACCACACCTTCAGCTGGCCGTCACTTCAGTCACGTAGAGATTATTTAAAATGCATGCTTGTTTTCAAGTGCATACATGGCTTAGCGCCACCTTACTTACTTAATGAATTTAGCCGCTCGCGAGAGTATCACTCATATAACACGCGACACAGAGATCTGCTCCGACTGCCCCTGGCAAGGACATCCAAGTACCAGGGATCCTTTAGGTACAGCGGAGCTAAAACATGGAATACGTTGCCGTCGGACTTAAGAAATGCTGGGGAGTGCGCGATATGTCGCTTTTTAAATCAGGCCTAAAAAAACACTTGAGATGCCGAAAAGTGCGATAATCAATAGGCCTTTTATTGTTTATTTTTTTTTGTGTTATTTACTTATCTATTTATTCTTCAATGTCATTTCGAGTTTACTGTCTTTATTAGGTAGTTAGTTTACAGAGCCCCATTTAAACCAGCGTATGCTGAACTTGGCCTCTCTGTCTAAATATTGTCAATAAATAAATAAGCCTGTTAACGTGTTCCACCGGGAAACGTACTGCAAATTGGAACCAAAAGGCAACTTCCTGTAAAATGATACATCGCGCGCACGCAGTCAATGCGATGACATGTTGTGGTGTATCTGAGCAGTGTAGCTGACCTGTACACCGGTCACGATATCTGATTTCACCAGACTTGTAAAACGATCGCATGTGTTGAACTCTTCAAGAAACCTTTATTAAAGATCACCGCTTTTAAAGATTCCCCGTTTTAAAGATTCCCCGTTTTAAAGATTCCCCACTTTAAAGATTCCCGCTTTTAAAGATTCCTCACTTTAAAGATTCCCCATTCCCCTTTCCCTGATTCCCCGTTCCATCGTTTAAAGATAACCTATCAACAGGCGGTAGTTCCTTTCTTGGTCATTTGTTGCGTTTGCACCGGGTGGTTTTAGTGTTTGACTCGTCATGTCGTTTGTTATGGTATCCAGCGAACTCAATTTGTCCCGACGACCATGGGAGATCTTTGTGGCTGGGGGTATAGAAACGTACGTTTATTTCAAACAGGAAGGCAATCAGCTTGGTAATCAGCTAACAACAAGACTGTATTCCGCTTATAATCCTCGCTTTGACGATCACTTACACCCTGAACGACCCCACAAAGTACACTGCTACGCGTGTCCCCCTTATGAAGTGCTCAGCGTACTGGAATCCCTTGGCTACAAAGTTGTTGGAACACACACGATTGATCAGACTTGCATGTGGACACTGCACAAGCAGACTTAAAATGCAACGAGTTTGTGAAACCAGAAGGACCGCAACGGTAACCAAGAACTTTTCAATTTGTTTTCCACATCAGTAAAGAAAACTGTAGCTCAACTGTTTTAAGAGGTTGCAAGAGCCAGATGGAACAGCCAATACTACGGTTCCGAAACCAAGATGGCGGCTTAAGTGGGCCGCTTAAAGCAACGCTTGCATTACACGCTTTCAAGTTAAGAACTCTGTTACTTTAGATACTTTTAAAAATATTGTTATGGTCGTATATCCTGAGTGTAATTGATATTTGACTTTATACGTTCATAAAACAAATAAGTGAAATAACGTTTATAAAAACAAGAGGGAGGTTTAAACTGTAGAGTAGACGCTGACTAGCGCAGTTACCAGCCGTAACGGCTACTGATAAGACCAGTTCAGTTCGCCAATCGCGTTGTCGTTTTCTCTTAAAGTCATTGTCGTTTTTTGTGACTAACCGCAAAGCTTGTAGAATAAAAGTTAAGAATAATGAGCATGTGACAGTTCCGAAATAAAATATTTAGTATTCATGACAAAAGAGAAAGATTTCATAACAGCGAGACAAGATCTGTTCCGACTGAACGAATTCTCAAAGAAACATGTTTGCAAGTTTATAGCTGTATTTGCATACTGCTGAAAGATTTCTTGTTCGGAATTCATTTAACCGTAACATATTTTGTCCTTGTCTCAGTTCATGAAAACACAAAGGACAAGGCAACACCCAAGTGTGATTTCGTGACCCAATTGTTTTGTTTTATCTCGCATCTAATTGGTAAACTCTTCAAGGCTTTTTTCTTCAGGGTTTACCACCGTAAAACCAAGTTTTTATCTGATGATGTCATAAGTGAATAACCTTTCTGGTTGTAGTTGTAATCACGTGAGTTAAGCTGAAATTGGTTTTCTATTTCACTTAGTCATCGTTGATCTCAGTGACGCCCCAACAGCTTTCCGCTCTCCTTTATCGAGGATAATTGAGCAACCTTCTAGTCATCAACTTTTCGATAACCTTAAATTTTGCAGAAAAAAACGAGGGATGTCGACGGCTAGAAATTCAACTGTTCATTCTCTTCGGCCTTCAGCCTCTCCCCAGTCCCTTCGAGTTCGTCTTCATCCCATAGTTTTTTCCACCAAGGCAGCTTGAGACGGAGCATTTCTTCATTGTGACACTGCTGTGCTCTAGCTATCACGGGTGCCGATCTTGACGTGTATGCGTCGAGGATGTCGGGAGTAACTTCGTGAAGCTTTGGGGCACCATATTGTTCCGAAGACTCACATAAAACTCCCCTAGGAAGAGATCTTTTCAGTCTTTGAAAAGTAAGAAGGCTAGAAAAGTTTTTAGTGATGAACGAGCTTGAAAAGCGCGCTTATCGCATACGTCTCATTAGAGAAAGAGAGAGAAAGTGGGATGGAAAAAAGGTCGTGAAGGCACGACTATCACCTCACCCACTCGACCCATAAAGAAATAAATGTAACTGGGGAAGGGGGGTCATCAACCCCTGGGTTAGTTTTGTCTTTGGTGGTTCTTTCACGTCCCAAAATTGGAGGTGCTTGGGACTGGAAAAGTTTAAAAGAAGAGGCATGGGAAATCACAAGAATTTCCAATTACTTTGTTCTCTTTGGCAAGCTTTTTACTTCTTCCTTTAGTCTAATGCACCTAACCCTAGCCACAACAATCCTTCATTTTTGGGCGCCACACTGGATTTGTTGAACGGCCGGATTACTTTTCCGCTATTTCACTTGTACGATTTCCAGGTGAAATTATGGAGCAATTTATTAGTCTTCGTGTTTGTGTATGTATTTCAGTGTTTTGGCGCTTACCAAGCAATTGTTCTGCATCCACGTTAAGTCTGGCCAGCAGTGCATCTCTTCTTTGTTCGTTCTTTCTTATCTTCATATTGGACATCATGTGATTGGCAAGCAAAGAAAACGCCTTTGTGAAATTACAAAAAATACAGCAATACATTGTCTTAGCAGCGTTCCAAAATATTTTCTAACTGATGGCGTTAACTTTCAAGTTAAGACTTGCGAGCGAGGGGCAAAGGAAGGAGTGGTAAGCGAGCGACGTCGCAGCTATAACAGCCTCCAACACAGACGTTCCCAGGGCTTGTCACGCAATCCACTCCCTCTCCAGGACGTAGGGGCGCGTGACAAGCACAACGAATGTCTGCGTTGGAGGCCACCTCAGACCGTCTGAGAATCAAGCTATTCATCTATCAAAAAAGACGTAATGAAAATCGTAAAATACTCAAGAAAGAAATCATGGAAAACAGAGACAGAAAAATTTCCTTCATCAATTTAACAGAAAGAAGGGGTGTTTCCGCCGCTAACTCCGTAGTTACCACAACAAGTTCATTACCTTACCGTGTAGTTGTTGAAGCTCTTCCTGGGCTCTATGTTTCGCCGGCCTAAATCAGGAAGAATTAAGAAAGTTACGTTTTTTAACTTACAAGAGTCGGATTGTTTGTAGACAACTAATCATTGACTATTACTTTCCTGTACCTTCCTGTGTGGTGCTGTTTATTATGCTTTACAAGGTTAGTATACCACCGCTATCTCCAACTAAACCTCTTTTCCCTTGGGTGATATCGTCAGTGATCTACTATATAGGCTATCTCGAACTCTCCTTGTTCCGAACAACTTTTGCTTTTCTCTGCACAATTATTCAGTCGAGATAGCGGGTGTCCACTATAATTCTTACTATGAAACTGCGGATTAAATCCTAAAATGTGACCATTAAAATAAAAACTACTGAGCAATACTTTCCTGTCGTACTGTTTTATTACGCAACACAATATAGTTGTAACTTTCGAGTCTGTGGATAAAATCTTCCAGTGTGTTCGATTGTAATCCACTTCCCTCTTGGCCATCGTTAACCATACCCACTTGCTCATGTGTTCCTGTCATTTATGGAGTATAGTTTTCCTAAACCAATCCATTATTGTTGGCTGTTCTACAATTTAGTTCATTCAAACGCGACAAAAACAAAGGGATCTTTCTAGCGAGAAGTGTACTTAAATCTGATGATCAACCGGGTACTTTTAAATGCGCGTGCAAACGATGCAACACTTTTCCTTTCATTCCATGGCAGACAAACTAACAGGGTCCAAGCGATCGATTAAAATCACTGATCGCTTTACATGCACCTCTGCAAATGTTATTTTCTGCATGACATGCACTTTATGCAAAAAGATATACATTGGCGAAACAGGGTGGAGACGAGGCCACCGTTTCCGCGAACACCTACGAGACGTTGAAAGAAATGACAAGGACGCATCCAAACCAGTCGCCCGACATTTCAATCTCACTAATCATTCTAGCCAACACATGACGATCTGTTGCCTTTCCCTACACCAGGGGAACATGGAAATTCATTTTTCAAATCGGCACGCTTAATCCCCACGGCCAGTATCAATGAACGCTTTTCATTCAACTAATCAGGCAAGCCTGATTTTTTCAGGCTTTCTTTTCGCAACTGCATAAGTTGCGTTAATAATTGCGAGGATCTTATTTACATTTAATTAATTTATTCTTGTTTTTCACTTTGCCATGTTCCTACCAATAGCGTAGCTCCACCACACACCATATAAACCAAGTGCAACCCACAATTCCTTGATTTGCTCTGACGAAGGGCTAACGCTCGAAACGTCAGCTTTCAATCTCTTTGCAGTGGCCATTTACCTTCTCGGCTCAGTTGATAAATCCAAAATTTTGTGTTCTTAGGATGCTTTTGTTAGGGGCATATCGTGATTTTAATTGCGTTGATTGTGAAGCATACACAGTGGATAAGAATAGTACTTTACGTGCTCAACGTGCGAAGCGTTACTGTATAATTAATTTTTGATTGCGTGATTTCTTATGAAAAATAATGAATGGGTTATTAGAGCCGCGTTTAGCTGGTCTTCGATGATCTGGGCTAAAAATGTGGTTTTTCCGAGCAGTTGCAGATTCTTTAAATTCATCTATTCGTATATACGTAGAATCGAATGAAATCTACGCTCAATTGACTCTCGTAATAAGGTCCTTCTGTTATTTACATCAGTCATCTAGACAACATTCAGATAATAGGTTCAAACTTAGAGTAAGTGGGCCGGTAGAGAAGATGCTTTCAATAACGAGCCCAACAAGAGACACGAGTAATGAAAAACGATATTTATGTGTGAAAATTTGTGAGAACAGCCGGACTGACAAGAGAAAGATAGTTATAGAATCAGATCAAACTTCATCGTTGATTAACGAAGAGAAACATATTGGTGGAATAAAATACGAAAGACACAAAACTTTCCTTGCAGAAAAGAAAATGAAAACATTTTTTCTATTAAAAACAAACAAACAAACAAGCAAAAAAGCCCCACAACCACGAGATTTCCGGTTAGTGGGCCGGTTATTTTAATTATTTTCCGCCACTTATTTTCCATGTCATCATCAAAAGCAACTTACCATTTTTAAAACGATTTTTTTATATTTGTTGGTTGTTAGAATTCTCGTTTTTGATATTCATTTAAAATCGTTCACTCCATCCGATGAATCGTCTTTCAGTATATCGGCGCAAATATCATCGGCATCGTATAAGGTCTATTTCCCTGATTTTCAAGAAAAAATAACAAGAATTAAATCACTAAAGGACAAGCAAAGAAAGGAAATCATCGTTTAAAGCTAGTGTTAACCTTTGAATCCAATCTGCTGTTGTATTCGCAGGTTAAAACTAGAATCAAGATTAGCCGTTTTCATGCCGGGAAATCACATGATCAGTGTGAGTTGCGCGCCTACTTGACTTGTTCAGACTGGATTTTTTTCAGCCCTGTTAACGGAATTGTTGTTTGGCTAACAACAAATTCTCTACATACGGTATCCACGAAGTCTGAAGTTTCAAAGTGTTGCTGTTGTTGTGGTTTGAACTGATCATTTGAACACTCCGTATTGGGAGCTCATTTGTATTACACGTGTGTCACAAGAGCGGCACTGAAATAGAATAGAAAGCCTGGATTGCAACCTAGTCTTTAGCTCATCATCATTAACTTAGTGAGTCGGGGGTCCCAACAAAAACATCGTTTCTCGCTCTCAGTTCATACATAGAAGAGTAGGTCTATGGTGATGTCAAGGTACGTGTACCCCACTCTCCGTGATGGTTGTAGCTAAATGAAACTTCTTTGCTCTGGTTTTAACAAGCCTTTTCAAACCTAAAGTAGTGGTCACTCTCCCAGTCCTTCCATCGCGAAGGAAGGTGGCCCTACCAGCTGGGTCACCATGCCAGCTGGGCCAACTTTGAGTTCTCAGGAGATGCTCTGCTTTCTTTTGCAAAAAAAAATCACTGTACGAAAAGTTGACCGAGTAAATAAACTGCAACTTTGTAAAGCCGCTCTCGCTAGATGACTGAAAATCAAAGAGCACAGACACTGTCAGAGAACATCAATATACAACATCGTTTTCAAATTTTTACCATTTTTAATTTCATTTTAGTCAGTCGAAGAGACAGAAAAGCTAATAGGCCCTTTGCATAACTGTGTCACGTGACCTTGTCAATCATAAAAAATGGCAATAGTACGAAATAGATATCAGAAATGGAAAGAGCATGATGAAATTAGTAAGATTTTCAATTTTGAGGTCACTGACGTGAAAGTGCGTCATTTTACGGTTATTTTTATGTTCAAAAAAATTAGCAAGACTTAAAAATATAGGGAAACAAGCTGTTGGATGGCAAGCTTTGCCACCCAGCATACAAATCTTTTATAATTTTCAAACATTCAAATTGTCCTAAAATCCTGGACTTAAACGTTAGTGGCCACAAAATTGGGAACGAACCACGACCATTTAATATGATCGACAAGGTCACGTGACACGGTTATGCAAAAAGCCTATTTGACAACCGACACGGCCATTTAAAAACGACAGAGAGTTCACTATACAAACAGGGGATGGCAATCACGAAGCGGAAGTCGTGTTATCTTTTAACGTCAGACCGCTGGGTGAGTGCGGGCAACTTGTTTTCCATGAAAAAGAGGAAATCAATTTACGCGTATTTCTAGGAAAGAGAGATGTCAGCGGGTTTCAAACAGTTGAAATCGCTGCGACTGAGAATTGGCGACTGAGACGTGCGAAAGCTATTGACCAGTAGCTGTTGTTCATTTGAATCAGATCCTTTACACGCCCTGCGACGTTTCAAAAGGCCGTAATCTCATTCTTGTTCATTGTCCGTGTGTTCAGCCGAAGCACTTCAAGCCGGTGTGAGTCACCATGCCGTATGTCCTGGTACGACACTTTCACAGTCTGTCATATAGACAGGCCTTTGGAACTCGAACCAGGAATGGAATGGACATGCATCGAACGTACATTGAATTCCAAGGCGAGTCTGACAAGCTCCTCAGTCAGCAGATTGAAAAGAGGCAGTTATCTTGGGATCCTGTCCAGCCTGCATATGGGGAAAACCCTCCTAGATCCGGCAAGGCATATCGTACCGAAGATCCACCTTATGTAGTGCTCAACCAACTTGAAAGCCGTGGATACAAAAATGTTGGAACACACACCGTCAAAGAGGCTTGCATGTGGACACTGAGCAATACACAAATGTAACGAGTTATGATACTACATGTATAACAACTGTAACTAACAAACAAAAATTTGGATTTATCAAGTGAGTCGAAAAGATAAATTGGCCTCCGTAGAGAAATTGCAAGCTGACGTCTCGAGCGTTAGCCCTTCCTCAGAGACTCTCTGACGAAGGGCTAACGCTCGAAACCGACGAAACGTCAGCTTGCAATTTCTCTACGGTGGCCAAGTGATAAATCCAAATTTTCTTGTTTCATTTCCCCACCGACGTAGCACTGCAGTGTTTTTAGAAACTAACCCCATTATCTGTAACTGAGAAGTTTGAGAATTTTCTCCATATACGAAGACTGAAAACCGTGGCTCGATTATTGTGAAACGGTTTCGTTAGAGCCAGATGGGAGAACGCATACCACTGATCCGAATCCAAGATGGCGGCTTAGAAACAATGAAATGCGCACCATCAGCGGCTTCAAATTAAACAGTGCAACATTAAATTTTGGACCTTATGGATTTTGGACTAGATGCATTTTGGACTTTTAGTGATGCCGTCTACATTGTAACGTATGCTAGAACCTGAAGGTTCCATTGGTAGTTCGATGCTGGCTTAGCTGAAGCGTTTTTGATGAAAGTTTTTCACTGCAAATTTAAAATAAAACTTGATTCACTAGCGTTTCATTAGTTCAGTAGTCTATTCATTCTGCATGGCCACCGGTCTGAAAAAATGAACTCGAGTCCTTCCTCAAACAATTTTTTAACTCGTGTTAAGACATTTTACGTTAGTTCAGTTTTTCAGAGTATTTGTTTCACTTTCCTTTTAAATTTTTCCGACCTCTCTCAGCGATTGTTGAATTAGTCGGAAAGGTATTTATATAACGACATTCTTTTCATCTTTTATTGGAAAATCTAGGATCAGGAGCCCATGATGGGCTCCTGCTAGGATTAATGTGCTAATCCCATTACTGTTAGTTTTGAAACGCTCCTTTTTCCTTTCTTAACTTTACGTGAATTTTTTACTCCTTAGTAATGATTACAAATAGTTGTATTTTGGTAAACGTGCTTAACACGTTATGACGATTGAGTTAGGAATTTGTAGTTTCACGCTTAGTCACAGCTAAAATAGCTGCTCATAGGAAATAGCCTAGCATATATCGCATGTATTAGAAAACGCCTTAAGCATACACACGTACACACGTGTTATAAAAGCGGCTCGCAACAAATCGTAGAGTCACAAGTTATCCGGCAAGTACCGTGCAACGATCGTAAGGATCCGCTACCCGCTATCTACCGTTGTGTTCTGCTACCTTTTTGGTGCGAGTCGTCAACCAAAGTGAGTTTGATATTTTGTTCTTATTAGTTTTTTATTTTAACTTTAATATCGAATGTTTAGTGTTTACGATACAAGATGATCAATTAGTTTTTCAAGTGCTTTGTGTTGGAATCAATCAGAAGATTTGATTGTCACGATTACTATCGGTCGGAAGATTTTACATGATTTACCAATTTGTTTCTTCAAGTTATACTCATGCTGTTTGATTCAATTCAATCTCAAACTAGTACTGTTACGATATTTTTTTCAGTTTTTTGATTGTACTATGTTGTTTGCGAGTCATTATTACTGTTTTTAATTCTATTAGTCTTTAAGTATTAATTATCACGTTTCATGTCTGTATGGATGCCATTGTTGCTACAGTGCTATATCTAAGTTAGATTGTATTTTTAATTGTCGAATTTCAGTTCGAACCTACTACTACTACTACTACTACTACTACTACTACTACTACTACTACTTCTATTACTGCTAATACTTCTGCTACCTACTGGTATCAACGCTACTGTTCTTACCGGCTACAACATCGCTAGAATCATTGCTGTTACTGTTATTGTCTGGATCTGTGAACTTTGAACTGTGATTAAATCGTTTTTAATCAGTCTATCAAGTGGAGTTCGAATTGTCTATCGCCTCGCACCGCGCTACCCCTGTGATTGTTGAAGATCTCGAGTAAGGCGCAACCTCTAGGATCTTAGCAATTACATTAGTTCGAATTTGGGGAACGAACTTTGTTCGAAACGCTGCGAATGAGAAATTATTCGAAGAATTGGTCTGAGCTACGTCAAAGGAAGTAACGCAATTGTCGGCTCGTTAGAAGCTATCGTCACGTTGACAAGCGGATGCGAGTTGGTTTCGCCCACCGTCGCGCGTCACGCACAATCCGTGTTTAATCCGTTAATCCATTACGCTTAAGTGTTGACAGACATCTGACTATGGAAACCAAAAGGGCACGAGTAGTAATGTAGGCCCGTATGGCACAAATGGTGGCTTCTGATTGGTCGAGTGACGTCATGACCGGAAGTGGGATGGGATACCGCTGACCAGGTGGAAAAAGGGATCGTGGGCTCATCCAACCGGAAGTGATGTGTTTTGGAAGGGGAAACCGCTGACCAGGTGGAAAAAAGGATCGCGGGCTCATACAACCGGAAGTCACGTGTTTTGGAAGGATAAACCGCTGACCAGTTTGAAAAAAGGATCGTGGGCTCAAGGGGAAGTCAAACCGCGGAGAAAAGTCCAAAGTCCAATTTTAGGAACGGGGGTAATCCTTGGAGTGAAAACAACACAAAATTAATAAATACTTTTTATTGTTATACTTTTGTTTACAATAACTGAGAAAAATAGGAGGAGGGTTTTTCCCGAGTGTTCCTTTTTGAATTGATCCTTCAACAGATTCCTTAATGTTCAATAGAGGGTCCCCACCATTGTTTTTGACATCGTACCAGGGAGAAAGGTTCCCAAACAAGATCATCGAATGTGAACAGTGTGCCGTGACAACAACCAATGGCGAAGAATAGAACATTTCTCACTGGTACCCTTAAGGGTAGGTTTGAAAGGTGTGTGGATCCACGACTCTCTTGTCGTACACGAGCTGGTAACGTTTGTACTCGGGGAAGGTGTAGAGTTGGTAGTGTTTGGGATCGCGCACGATCTGGTACGTTTTGATGACCTGGGTCTGGCGGGGTTTGAGGAGGGGCTTCTGGATTTCGTCCAGGACATTCTGACGCATGATGTGGTAGTTGAGTTGGGTTTTGCCTTCCCAGTTGAGGCGGAAACCCCGTACTTTGCATTCTACCTTACCCTGGTGGGTTTGGTATCCATAGTTCTTGGGACCCCCTGAGACAAATTCTACGATGTAATCCTCCTTGTCCAATTCACTCGTAAAGTCCCCGAGGTAATTTCCCAAGGTTGGGTTACTTTGTCCTTCGTCTGTGTAATAGATGACGGAGTCGGTGTCGTAGTACAAGACACGTTCCCCCAGCTTCTCTAAGGCAGCATAGAGTCGGAGTCGGGCCCAACAGGTAGTGAAACAGGCTACAAAGATGTTGAGGTTAGGTGAGACAGGGATGTCTTCGTCTTGGTAGGTGTAATGGACCTCCACCATCTGTTCATTCATCACAGAGACATGTTTTACTTCCACAGTACTTGTATTTAGGAAACGGTGGAAAGCTTGAGGGTCATCAAAGGCTTGGACTTGGGTCTTGTTAAGACGTTGTCCAAACTTGCCCCACATGGAATTGAGCATCATCTTGGCTAGGGTACGTAACCCGGGATTCTTTTGGATCTTGTCGTACTCCAGGCGGATGCCTTCATGCTGGTAGTATAATTCTACGTACTCCTTCTTCTTTTCCTCAGTGGTACACCATGCGGGCCACCCACTGGCTTCTTGCTTGATTTTTAACCAGGTGTTGACGTAATCTTCGAAGAGTCCTTCACACGTTTCGTTGAAATGGCAAACCTCATAGATGTACTGGACTTCGTACCCGAGCTCGACGGCTTTGTTTAATTCTGGAGTACACCATGTCCCAGTCAGGGTTCGCTGTTCGTCCGTGTGTACACATTCCGCGCATCTCTCTAATGGGCGTTTGGGCATCTCTTGTTCCACACAGGCAGCACAGAGAGGAAAAAGGAGTTTTCCCTCATGACGGTAGGGGAGAACAGGATGGTAGAGGTGACGGGGCGGTAGGACTTTGCATTGGATCAGTCCAAAGTAGGGGCTGATGTCGGTGTGACCAGGGTTGGAGATGAAACGGGGATGGCCTTTGGGGTAGACACAGGTCTTGTTCACCCAGGGGTACAAGGAGGTCACATCGATGTAATGTATTTGTTGACCGGGCGTCACGCGATGGTACAGTTTCACGGCATTGGTACGACCCCCGCAGAAAGCGTCACGGGGATTCAAAGGTTCTGTGAATTGAAGGGTAGCCACAAACGTACGGATGCCGGGGGAGGTGCCTTTGAGACGGGACCAATCACATTCCCACATTTCTATGACATGGTATCCGAGCTCTCTTAACTGTTGGGTTCTTTGTTGGGTGGTCTCGTAGACATCTTGCATGGTTCGATCATAGTGGCGGACATGACTTTCGTGACGAATGGGGAAACAGCGAGGACATCCGTGCCAGAAACACCCATGAAATTCGTAGACGGTGTTGGTAGTGAAATCGAAACCGTCGACATGGAAGTTGGTGCCGGGGATGCGATACTCGCCACCATTGCCGACATGTTGAACGAAATAACACTGATTGGGATGCGGTCGATTGAACAACTGTTGCTGCAGGACTTGCTCACGTCGTTGGTTATCGCACCAGGTTAACCACTCACGACCCGCTCGGGATTGGTTGATGCGATTGTGCCATCCTCGGACGGGTTCACTGGCAATGCTGTTGGGGATCATACGATTCATGCGTAAATCGCGGTTACAAGCAGAGGCAATGGTGATGTGTTCGAAGGGGTTGAAGCCCGTCAGCGTTTCAAACAATCGTTTGAATGTCAAGCATCCTTGTTTCAAGAGACGTACATCGGATTTGCAGTACTTGACCAGTTCTTTGCGGAAGTCAAAGACGTTGTCGCGTTGGTCTTGATGCCAGGTTTCCAAGGCTTGCTTGCCCTCAGGAGGCATGGTTTCGGGCATGTAGTAATCGAGGGCCGGGAAGGGGCCTACGTAGTTTTGATGGTCTGGATGATTGAACTTGTGGGGGAAGTACCCTTTGCAGGCATCTGTCAATCCAAAGGTTTTGGGAAACGCGGACAGAGGCATCTGGAAGAAACTCAATGAGTCGATGAAGCGGATACGGTCATGTTGGACTTGCAAGAGTTTACACCCGTTCCGGAGCTGTTGAACGATCCGGTTGTCTCCATAGTATTGATGGATGATAAAGTAGCCATCGTACCCTTGGAAGTTATGGGCCAGGACATTGACTTGGCGGGTATCGTGGAGGGTCAAGGTATCCAGACATTCCAGGAAATCTCGGACGCAATGGTTGCCAGGGAAACACACGGGTTGGTCGTCGTCTTCGGTTTCGGCCACGACGAGATTAGCGATGTGTCGTTCCTGGGGTTGCATGGCTTCAATATCAAAGAAGACATGCAAGGGGGGTAGGCCGTCTTCCCCCTCCTCCTCCTCTGGTGGGGCATCCACACCCGCCCTACGTTTAGCGCGAGGACCTCCAGACCGTTTCCTTTTCTTGTCTTGAGGTTTGGGGGCTGTTTGAATGAAACAGTGATGGGTTTCACCGTCCACGTACTCATGACAGGAGGGACAATCAATATACCCACATTGATGTTTTTCAATCTTGTCTAATCCTACTTCCTGCTTGCGACATTTAGGACAGCGATGGCGCCGAAAGCAGACGGAGGAGTTTAGGTTGGTCACGGGTTTGCCGGCATGGTCCTTGACGAGATGCATTTGGAAACAGGTGTCTCCAAAAAAGTCCCGATGACATTGTTGACAACGTTGGGTGGCTTTCTGGCCTCGAGGGTACGCCTCCAGGAAATCAGGACACTCTTTTTGGCAACAGGCCCTGCAATGACCTTTTTGTTTGGTGCAGCGATGTCGTCCCTCATGGTTATAGGGTTTCCAACAATGGGCACAGACATAACTGGTCCCGAAAAACTCTGGCAACTTGGTAATGACATCATAATGGCCTTTCTCGTGCAACAGGATGAGTTGTTTGTCTTGAAGGGGACCAAAGGTGGTGATGTGAAAAGAACGGTCGGCATCCACCAACAGGATCTGGTAACCGGTGAGGGAAGGAGTGGTACTGAATTGGGTCAAGGCATCATAACCACAGGGGCCGAGGGGCACCTTGGCTTCCCGATGCAGGTCCAGAGCTAGGGTTCTCTGCAGAGGTCTTCCTTGTCGAATGGTGTTGTATTTTGGGTGCTGGTCCACTCTGGCCTTGGCGGTGACGAGGGCTCTGGCACAACAGAGTTCATCCCTGTTTTGAATATGGATAATGGAACGTTTCTGACCTATTAAATTTCGGAGAGGTTGATGGCCGGGTTTGATCTGGCGTGGTTTACCGGTTCCTTGAGGGGCATGATGGACTTGAGTAATGGAGACTTGAAAGGAATCGTCCATTTCAAATTGTTCATTGCTGTTCAGGGCTTGTGCTAAACGTTGGAACAAAGCCTCGACGCGGTCCCCGCCTTCACGCCATTCTCCTGCACGTAATCCCCAGCCCTGAAAATTGTTATGGAGTCTGTTGGAGGCGATGGTAAAGTAGAGGCGATCTTGATCGTGGAGGGCAGGTGTGGTGGTGGTCAACACTTGATTCACCGCGCGACGTAATCCCTCTTGGAGAGCTTGAGTAATGTTTTGACCTGGAATCAAGTTGCCCCTTTGGCGTAACTGGGTATTGAAATGACGTTCACGCACTCCCAGACGGTTGCTCAAACGATCGACATAGGGTTGGAGTTCAAACTCGAAGGCACCCTCCGTATTGGCATCCAAACCTCCACCAGTTTGTTGAAGGAGATGGGTTTGAAAGGCACGTTGGCGTTCGAAGCGATCCAACCCCTCTTCACAAATCTCATCACTGTCCGGTATGTCTTCGGTGCATAACAAAGGTCCCACACAGGAATTTGCTGTCGTCTCTTCTTCTTCTGGCTCTGAATCGGACATCTCTAGTCCAAGCAATGACATCATCTCATGTGTAGCGAGGCCACTAGGCCCCGCTTCCTCCTCCTCCTCTTGGCGAGAGGACATGATCAGATGACTCAGCTGGAGCTCGGTCTTCGGGTTTTATAGAGAAAAAAAAGGGTCACGTGGAAGGGAATGGGCCAATGAGAAGGAGACCCCATGATGCTTTGGGAGGGGGACTGGGGTGGGGGGACCCCCCTCCCCCCTCCCTAGTTTGGACCCATGAGGTTTTGCAGGGAAGGACCCAGAGACTATAAAACAGATCGAACCTCCGGCTGAGTCATCTCAAAATGGTCTCTCGTCAAGACGCCTTACTCATCGAGTTTGAAAAGGTCGAGGCGGATCTCGAGGTCGAAGCGATTTTAAAGAACACCAAGACGGACTTTGGCCTGGACGACGAGTTGACTGCCTTTGGGGAACAGTTGAAAGAAAGAGAACGGCAGAAAGAGGCAGCCCAGGCGGCACGCGAGGCCCAAGTCAAAGAACACTGGTCCCCCGGGTGTTACCCGCAACTCAATACAGCGTGGTTCATTGAAGGATTGGACTATTGTTGCCCGTATTGGCGCTTTGAATTTAAGAGACCCTTAACACCGCCGCCTGTACCGCCATCCTCCCCGGAACCATGCCGGACATCCCAGACCAAGAGGAGGAAAGTTGGACCGTCCTAAATTTGGATTCGGGGGACATCCTGTCCGTGGAACTCCCTGTGTGGGAACAGGAGGCGTTGTTGGCGGATGAGGTGATGGCTTGGTTGAACGAGCTGATAGCCACCCTGGAGGACCCTTTAGAAAGGAGTGTGGATCTCCAAGACTTGTGGGAGGACATGTCTACCGAGGAATACGAACAATTGCTCGACACCCTCATGAATGAGGATGTTTAAAAAAAGAAGAGACGGCTTTGACATTTTGTATTGATTTATTTTTTCTATGAAAAAAAAACACATGTGGATCATTTGTCTACATCACAACTGTAGAAACATGGTACGGTTTCCCATTAAAAGTTACAATTTTAAACGTTTCTTGGCTTGCATGATTTTTTTGACCACCCGTTCCGTCTTGGTTTTCTTGCCGGGTAATCGATCAATGGCTTGGATCATCTTGGTATCGGCTTTCCATTTATCTTGCAAATTCTTGGCACGGCTGTAATCAATGTCGTGTTGTTTAGCAATCTGGTCCAAGCGATTGATCCCGGGATCCCCACGTTTCAGACGTTTGGCCAAATGCGTGCCAGGACCCATGTACTGATACCCGGGCCAATGAAATTCTTTGCCGGTTTTCGCGATCCATTTTTGGACATCCAGGGCCCCTCCACGTTGGGGGCGTTTCCGTTTGATACCCCTTCTCCTCCTCCTCTTGGTGCGAGGTGCCATCTTTTTAATCACTGTCGTAATCCAATCGACGTCGTAACTTTTTGCCTTGGGCCCAATCTTCCCACCCGGGTAAAGGTTTCAATCGTTCCACTTCACGGGCGGGTCCTTTGCCTTTGCCTTTGCCTTTGCCTTTGCCTTTGCCCCAAGGACTCTCGGCTAACTTTTTTTCCAACGCCTTGCGCTGTTCTCGAATGGCTTCTAAACGCGACCGGATATCCCCTCGACTGGTGGAAGGGGTGGCTTTCTTGAGAATGGGAATCTTACTGGTGGTGGCTGCTCCTTTGCCTTTCTTGGTGGCAGGGGTAATGGGAGGTTTGGGCGTCGACGGGCTGCCTTTTATCATGCGCTTCAACCATTGTTCCACGGGCCCCGTCACCAAATCCCCGGCCTCTTCCTCTTCTTCGCCTGGCGGGGCCCCCGGTGCGCCGACCCCCACGCCTCCGGGAAATTGACGAATGCGTTTGGTTAACTTGATTAATTCTTGACTCAACGGTTTGGTTTGAGCATTGACCACAGCGGGGGGTAATTCGGGATTGGCTAACAAGACATGTTTTTTAGCGGCCAGCGTCGCGGCTTTGTTCAACAAGGCATTTTCGGTGAGTTCTCCTTTGTAATATTGAATGAGTTGCTTCAAGTCCTTCTGGGGAATCATGTAGACCTCATCCATGGGGGTTGACTACACTCGGAGCAAAGTTCCCCGTCTTCTATCTCACGACAGCTCTCACAAAGACGGGATCTCAACATATGTTGGTACTCTCGATACAACAGGTGATATTTATGCTTCCAATAAGAACAGGCGTCTTTCCACTGGTCGGTGGTCCGATTGGCCTCTTGTAACAGGGTGATCCATGTGGCCAGGGTTAACGGGTCGGTCGAGCACATTGACATAACACCTCGTGAAGTCCTTGAAACAAGCCGCGTCCTTTTTGTTGAACCAACCACGCACGACGTTTTTTGACGGAATGTCGACGACGTCCCAAATCGCGTAGCACCTTTTTATAGGGTTGAAGGTTAGCCAGCATGGGTGGGGTGACGGGAATCTTGTTTTTTAAGAAGTTCAAAACCAATTCACTCACAGCATTGATTTGATCGGCATTGGCATGTTGTAACAACTCTTGACGTTTCAAACCATTGCCTTCTTGTAACATGGACCGTAAAAACGGTAATTGACGTCGAAGACGTTGCATCCTTTATCGGTGACGATAGCATTGATTGGCTTTTTGAATGGTGCGTTTTATACGTTTATCCGTTTCCAAGGCCACGGCTTTCCCCAATCCCACCATAGCAGGGACCAATAGATTTAAAAAACCGCCTCGTTGACGACGTCGTCGTCGTCGTAATCTTCTTCTCCTCACCATGAACGGTTCATCAATAGACGTTGAAGGGCTTTGTTTTGTTTGATCGCATCCTGCGTCTCTTTATAGCCTTGACGGGTATTGCGTTTGAAATCGGACCACCAACCCCCACCTCGTTGTCGTCGGTAATGTTGTACATTATCGGTAATGCCTTTCAAGGCTTGACCACCTAATTTGCCTAAAGCAAGTCCAAACCCAGGCGCGGGGCCTGAGAGAAACATACTCATGCCATGGGCAATTTTATCCACCAAACGGGGTTTGCGACGGATTAAAGCTCCTCCTCGTTGTTTCCTTTTTCTGCGTCGTCGTCGTCGTCGTTGGACGGCCATGGTTCTAAGAGTGTAGGACTGGGAGGGAGCGGCTTTTTATGGATCCAGTAGTCTTTGGGTTTCAAGGGACGAGGACATCCGTCTACATAGCATAGGGCTTCCAAGGGTTGGTACACAAAATGACGATGGTAATCTTGGAGACATCGTTTAGGTAACGGAGGGGTGAAATCCACAATGGTATCATCCAAGGTTTGCATCTTGATTAAAAATCGTTCCAGATCCTCCAAGGGAACACCCCGCACATGGGTTTTCAATTCGGTCAAGGCTTTGGCATAGGCGGTAAACGCAAATCGACTCATGGTCACTTTAAATCGGTATTGTTTAAAATCATTCCATCCTTTGACCACGGTGCCCACCGCTGCCAAACACGCTACCAACGTACTGTTTTCCAAAAGCGGACCCGCAATCATACCTGCGGCCATCAGGAGTAATGCCATCCCATTGAACAAGGCATTGATACACTTGTAATGATTTAACATTTTGCGATAACACCACCATTGTTGATGATAAAAGGCATACAAGGAATCCATGCGTTGTAATAATTCCGGAGGGAAGGGAAGTCCATGCTGTTTCGATCCATTCAATAACGACACGACGGTTTTCATTCTCACGGCGAAACCCGGGCCGACGAGGTTTGTACGCTCGGTGCTCCTCCCTGTTTATAACTGGTCACAATGCTATTGGTCATGGTGACATTAGCAATTTCACGTCCTTGGGCTAATTGTTCTTGATCTTGTAACAGCATGCGTAAACGTCGTTGTAAATCCGCTTGACGCAAGGTACGAGGGGGTGGAGTCTGAGATCCTCGAGGAGTGGATGGACTGGAGGAAGGTGTCCTAGGTGAACCGGGGAAAAGTCGTCGTCGTCTACCACGTCGGCCACCACGACGGCCACCGCCACCACCACCACCACCACCTCCTCCACCACCACCTCCTCCACCACCACCACCACCAGCACCACCAGCACCTCCACCTGCTCCACCACCACCAGCACCTCCACTACCACCAGCACCCCCAGCACCTCCTCTTCCACCACCAGCACCACCAGCACCACCACGTCCACCACCTCTAGTCCTAGGACCACGACGTCCCCCACGTCCATCACCCCCTGCACCCGCTGCTGTTCGAGCACCCGCCACTGTTCTTCTTCGTGGATCGGGTGACACGCGTGCGCTTCCCCAAGTACGTGGGCTGTCCACGGAAGACGGTGGGGTGGTCTGGGGGCTACGGAATGATTGACTTCCTGGGCTTCCTACCCCTGCTGGAGAAGAGGCCTGGGCAGGGGCTGCCCCATCTACATCGGGCCAGCTCGCGATGACGTCGGCAGGGGGGATGGATTGCATAAACTCATAGAGGAGATCCGATCGCATTTCCTCCATGGCGACGTCGAGAAGCCCTTGGTCTCCGCTCAAATACAAATCTTGCCAAGCCCTTGGGGACATGACATTGCTACTGGTCGCCCCGACCCCCGCCGGGGCCACGGTATCGTACGATTGCGGAGGTTGACGGTCGTCATCGTCCGCCATGATTACACTCTTTTTTCCTGTTCAAAGGGTCCCTTTATAGTCGCTTTTGATAGGTGCGCGTCCATCCTTCGTCTTTTAACAGGTGACTCAACAACCGTTGTTGATCGGAGGAGGCGGGGTGTAAATCCAAGACCAAATACCCATACGGTCGTGTAGTGGCTTGATGAAACGTCTCCAACGTGTCTTTCCAAGTGGTCGGAAACGATTGAAGCATGACGTTGCGTACCCCTAATTGATCTCGGGGATTCTTGAACGCGACAATGTAATGGGCATTGCGGGATATACTTTTCGCATAGCGACCTACGGGAAACATGTCTTGGCACAAGTACAACACCGTCACCCCTTGATGATGCGAATGTTTGGTGAATAAATCCAACACGCGTTTATCGTGACTCCCTTCGTCCATTAAATCATCCAAGACCAGGACCCCATGTCCTTCAGGAAACCATTGGACCAACGCGTCATGATCGGGAATCCCTTCGTGAAACACGACCCCATGATCTTGCATGCCTTGAAATCGATCTTGCCACGCCCCATAACAATAATGCACTTGGGTCGGTGGGGTGTCAAACAACTCCGGGTTGTCTACCAAGAGTTTTTCCGTAAACACGGTTTTGCCACATCCCGACGGTCCCACCACCAAGATAGAGGAGGGGGTATGAAAACGAAACGGTTTCCCCGTTTGCATGATGATGATACTACCCAGGGGAAAAAAAAAGGCACCTTTTTATTGGAATCGGTGGGACTCGAACCCACGCACGACCCCCCAACACCTGTTTTTCGGGGGATCCAAAGGCTCTACCGACTGAGCTACGACTCCGACACCACGTTTTTCCAACATATTTTATTTAACCATTCCGTTGATGATACGGATGACAACAAAGTTGATACCATCTGGCTTCTTGGCCTACAATCAATTGTTGAAGGCGTTGACCGGCTTGATGGTCATTGCTTACATAATCATGATCGGAAAACTCATTTAAAAAATCTTGCAAGGTTCGTCCACGGGCTTTGGCCTTCAAGTACAACAAGGCGTAATCACCACAGCTCTTGCTTGAAATGGCTTGGAGGGACTTGCCATTGGTCACCACATACTTCCAATGTTGGACAATCCAATCTCGTAACGGGGTAGCTTGCACGTACGTGTCCATGGGTAAAGCATAACTGTCCAGGACTTCACACACCTTTCCATCCGTCCACACCGCTAACCAATGTTGTCCCGGTTGATCGTGTGGGTCCGTATTCACAATGTACCCTTGGGGTTGGGTCTTGACAGGACTCTGGGGTAGTCGATCACAGGCCACCGTCCCGTAAAACATCGGTTTCAATTGCGGGTCGTCTCGGGCTAAATAATCCAATTGCACATTGTTCAAGGCCACGTGTTCCATCTTCAGTGCTGGTAAATGTTATACAACACGGCTCCGTTGCGGTCAATCTCCAGCAAGTTCTCAAATTCTCCATACACGAGCACGGTTATATTGATACCGGGAGCGGCTCCAAATTCCAAGACCAGTTGTAAATCGCCCGTTTGCTTGGGGTTGAGGTTTTGACTGTCAGCACATCCATTGGCCACATTGTCAAACATGTACAAGGTACAATTTTTAGCTTGGCCCCAATCCAGTAGTTCTACCATATTGCCTTTCTTTTTACACCAAGCACCACTGGCTTGCAGAAAACGGAAGTAGCCTAGATTATCTCGGGTGCCATTGTTGTGCACTAACTGCAGGGTTTCATAAGGGTATTCTTCTCCTTTGACAATCTGTTTAATGGACGTCAGTCCAAATTTCTGGAAACAGAAAGGATCTCGGGTCACATCTCCATTGAAGCCTCGGCTGTCCAACAACCCCACAATCAATCGGTCAGGTATTCTGTTTTGAAACAGGTTGGGGATATCAAAGCGGACCAGGTTGTCTTGCATGGTGAAGGTCCGGATTTCACTGCGGACGGTCGGGTAAGCAGCCACTTGGCCTTCATTGTGTCTTTTGCTAGATATACTCTGGTAGATGGCGTCATTCAAACGCAGTTGGCAGAGATGAAACCGTAGTTTCACATCCCCTTCCATCAATCGTCCAGCTAGAGCCACTCCATTGAAAAACAGGCTGGGGCCATTGAAATGAAATTTCATCTTGATTTCGATGCCAGGCACTAACAGTTTGCCAGTGTGAAACACTTCCAGGTGCGGGGTAAACACCAAACTGTGGGTGACACCTCCAGCATACTTGGCCACTTCGGCGACCATGGCGTCCAAGGCTCCTTTGTGATTGTCACTGAGACCTTGCCAGGCTACATGGTCTCCTGCTTTGTCGGTGTTGTTGTTGGTCCATTGGGGTGGGAAATCTACTTGATTGAACCATCCTTGGGGTCCCAACACGGTCTTGCCATCTTCTCGGTCATAATTCAGCAAGGTTTCCAGGTAAGCTTTGTAATGATAGGTGTCGGATTGAGGACTGATCAACGTGCCATTCAATTGCAAGTCAATTTGTTTGATGATGGAATGGGCCAAATTGTTGACGGGCCACAATTTCTGATTGGCCACCAAGTTCCCGTTGTCATCTTTTTTCAAACTCAATTCCATGGTAAAGTAGCTGCGTCCCAAATCCACAAAATCGTCTAATCCAGGAATGATGAATTCCATGGGATTGATACCCGTGGTGGTGGGTTGAATGGTAACCATGCGATAGGCATTGATGCTAATGTCGGTCGGTGGCACCTTGAAAATCCGTAACGCCGGGTTGACGGTCCCTTCGGAACGCTCGTGAGCCGGGGCGGTTTGTGTACTCACGTCAGGCATGTTTAACGTCGTCGGCGTCGAGTGGTGGTACGTCGTCGTCGTGAGGGGTTTTTATACCGTCGTCGTGCTAAATGTTGTCTCAAATCAAACCCGGGGACTCTCATCACCTCGGGACTTAACCATCCACCACGTTGTCCTCTCCTGAGTTTCCAAAACGGATACAGTCCACCCCATTGAGACAACCCTCGATTACTGCGAATCCGTCGAGGTCGTGAATGCACGGGATCCATGTTCACACGCCCAAAATATCGCGTGCACGTTTGGTTTGTTTGGGAAATAAGGCCGTGGCTACCCGCACGGCGTCTTTCACGTTCTTCTGATTCAACGCTTTCTTGGCTTGTTTGGTGATTTCCTTTTTAATGACGTCTTCGGCTTTGCGTTTGATACCTCGTGATAACCCTGCGTTCAATCCACGCAAGGTGTTACTAGGCAGTTTTAAAGGATTTCGCGTGCTTTTAAGGCCTTGGAACCCCCCACGCATGACCTCCCTTATCAACCCGCTGCCATGTTGATCATACCACTCGTCGGTCCGAAATCGTGTCAAACTTCCCCCTCGCATGGTTGTCTTCTTTGCTCTTTCACCAAGGACTATGCGTCACGTCACCCCCTTTGTCTTTTTATACCCCCTCTCATCGACCTTTCTTTTTCTTCCGAGTGGTCGCTGCTTCGATGGCTTTTTTGCCCCCGTAACCCGCGGCACCACCCACCGCTCCCAACGCGGCGGCTTTCCCCACAGCCATCAAGGCTGGCACGAGAGCGGCCAGAGGCAAGAGACCGCCTCGTTGCCTTCTTCTTCTTCTTCGACGTGCTCTTGTCTTTGGCATCTTTGACTGACCATCCCCTTTTTCCCTTTTTATGCCTTTTTGAAGTGCAAGGTGACCAGCGTGTTGCCTTTGCCAAACCTGACCAACTTATCCTCCGTGCCAGACGTTTCGGTGACTTGCATTTGAATGATTTCCACCACTTCATTACGAAGCGGTAGGTAATGAATGTGCAACGGTTCAAAGTACATGGTGCCTCTGCCTTCCCGCTTGTAGTGGATTTCTCGCAACAAATCGGTGACGCGATTGCCAACCATCATACTGCCTGCCACGTCCGAGTACACGTGCAACGATCGCGAGGGATCTCCCACCACCGAACGAAACGCTACATTCAAGTTGGTGAATCGCCACCCACAACTCATACTCAATTGTAAATGATCCGGTAAAAAAGAACGCACCGTCCAAAAGACTGGGTTGTGTTCATCGTCGTTCACATCGTTCCAATCGTTGCCAGCGGGTTTTGTCATGTTAGGGATTTGATCCCCCATGAAGTCTTGTTGTAAGTTTGGGCCCAAAATCAACCCACTGCTAATTTTACGTAACCATCCCATCTTGACAGCCAACTTGGTGTAGATGTACAGGGCAGGCGTGTCGGTTTTGCAATGACAGATATTGGTGTTGTCAATGAGCAGATCTTCCCCTTCCCACTTGAACTTTACGTAGGTGTGTTTGCCTTGATCGTTGGTAAAACGACCGCCTTGAATCGCCGTTTCCTTGCGTTGTTGTTCCAAGTGAGCAATGGTGGCTTTCATGAAACTCACCCCATCCACCACCCAATCCAAATGTTGAATGTCATTGATGAGGGTTTCAGCCGTCCCTCCTCGCGAGGTCATTTCCCCAACACTTCCCCCCGGTTTGGGGTAGTCTTGGTCCCAGGACGTCGACATGATGAACCCATCTTTTTGCACCAACTCGTACAAATTGACGTGCGTATCCGGTAAGGAAATGGCACTCAACCCCACTTGCCACGAACCCCCTTGTAACCGTAATGGTTGAGGTAAACGAATCTTGAAGGAATTGGCTTGGTTGTTGGGAAATTCACGTCGGTTGGCATGACTGGGTAACGTCACGAAGAACGACATCTTTGTCTGCTTCACACCACCACTTCCCTTTTAAAGTGGAGGGTTAGGAGGGTACGTCCTTCGCCAAATGTCACGAGATCCCCATTGATTTCGGCCATCTGCGTTTCCACGATTTCCACCACTTCATTGCGTACCGGGACATATTGAATATGTCGAGGTTCAAAGTGCGTGGTTTCTTTGGGCTGGTACTTGATTTCTCGTAAGAGATCCGTGATACGACCCCCTACCATACTGCTGGTCCCTACATCACAATACACGTGCAAAGGACGCGTCGGAGCAAATTCCGACGGGACACGAAAGGTCTCGTTCAAATTCACAAAACGCCAAGGGCACGATAGACTCAATTTCAGATAATCCCCCTCCACTTTCCAAAAGGTGGGGTTGTTGCTGGCATCGCGGATATCCGTCGGGTTCGGAATGGTAGAAATGCCATCCAATTCTTGCAAGAGATTCGGACCCAATCGATACTGGCCGGGGGACGGTTGTTCAATCCATCCCATTCTCAGGGCCAAGGTTCTGCCCCATGACACGCGTGCCACATGAGTTTTGTAATCCACTGGCTTGGTATTCAACAACAAATCCCCTTCGGTGGTCCATTCAAAGGTCGGGTACATTTTGACGCCATCGGGCCCCACCAACTTGTCTTTGGGTTTGATTCGTTTCGCCCGTTCTTGCTGGTAACGATACACCAGTTGGTGAAAAAATTGAACTCCCGTCAACGAGGTCATCTCCTTTCTCATGTCTTGAGCCTTCACGGTCCATTCCTGCTCTTGAAACCACCATGCCTCCTGTCCCCAATCGTCTATTTTAAAGTCGTGTTCGTGCCATCGTACGTACAACAAAGGATGGGAATCGCCCACGCCTCCTTCTTCCGCGATCACTGGAATGGTGGGTAAGGATAAACTCGCCATACCCACCATCCATCCTCGTCCCATAAATCGAATGGGTTTCGGCAATCGGTTTCTGAAATGATGACTCTTGTTCCCAGGAAACTCTTTGGTACTCGCATGACTCATCAACGTCACGTAAAACGACGAGTTGGGCACCCACGTCATTGTTTAGCGTCGTCGGCGTCTTTTGCGTGGTCGAAGGGACGTCACGTCACCACGAGCAATCCAACTATTGTACTTGTCTGGCCACCCTTTCCACTTGACCAACCAAAGATCTTTTTGACGCTTAAGTACCTTTTCGATGCGAAATACATCGGACACCTGGACTTTTTGTAAATCCTCTTCATAAAACGTGCCTTTGATGGGGGTCTCATCCCATTCGTGAATCTTATACGTGGGCACGGGGCCCGGGATCACACGATGCACCACAAACACTTCTTCGGTCCAACCGGGGAGATAGCCTTTTTCAAAGGTACGATGAATCGTGTTGAGACGAACCCGATCCCCGACTTTGAATTGGGGTTTTTTCCGACCTTTCAATCGTTTGCTGTACAATCGTTTCCACACGGCTTCTTCGTTGTCCCATGTCACGTCTTCGGGGGGCATACCAATACTTCGATGACGGGTCGCATTATACCCTTGCACCAACTGGGGTAAGACATTGTCAAAGCGTAAGGTGTTGGCCGTGGTCAAATAACGGTACAATCGTTCTTTCAAGGTCCGATTAAATCGTTCCACCACACTGGCTTTGGCATCCCCTTCGGTGGAAAAATGTTGGATGTCTTGCTCGTCGACCCATCGTTGAAAGGTCCGATTGTAAAATTCTTTCCCTCGATCCGTTTGCAATCGGTTGGGGTGACGTCCTTGTCTCACAATCTTCTCAAAGGCTTTCACTAGGGCCACCCCGGTTTTGGTTTTCAACGGTTCGACCCACGCGTACTTGGACAACACATCCACGACGGTCAACAAGTAGCGTATACCCCGATTATGTTTGGCCAAACGTTGCACTTCCACTAAATCCGCGGCCCATTGATCGTCTAACCCCCCTACGACCACGGGTAAGGTAGCAAAACGACGACGACGTGGTTTATGCAAGGTGTAGCCCACATCCTGTTCCAAGAGTCGTTGGGCTTTTTTCAAAGGGAGACCCTGGGCTTTGGCAAACCGTTGCACCCCACCTAAACTCCCCGGGGCGCTAGGATCGTGGTAACGGCTTAACCATTGTTGCGAGACATTGCTTTTCTTCTTCTTCGTTGACGAGACAGCGCGTTTGCTTCTCTTCAACCCTGAGGACGACGAGACCCAGCGTTGAGTTTTCTTTTGAGGGGCCATACTTTCTGACATTCATCCCATAACGTTGATATGGTGGGGACCGTGTGGGGATGCGCCTTTTGAATGATTCGATACCATCGCCACGCCTCTGGGTGGGCTTTTAACCATAGGACAAACACCACCCATCGATACAAGTTACGGTCGACATGGGTTTCTTCAAAGAGGTGGAGAGGATGCGTGTCCTCTGGACATGGGGGTATGGGGATTTGGGTGCCGGGTTGATGATCATATAAGACTTGACACAGGGTTTGATGGCACTGCCATTGCCCCAGGGACAAGACAGACTCCCACGCATCACACACAGCAGACTCCATGGACTAAATAAAAACATTTTATTCGTTCTCTCTCATTTAAAAGAGACCCCCACAGGCGAGGGTCTCGAAGCTTTTCTGCCAGTTGTCAACACTGTCACTGTACTTGGGGGGTGGTGGCGCTGGGGCCACCATCATTTCTTGACGGTTCTTGAGCTCTTGAATTTCTCGCAACAATTGTTTCTCATAGTCTGTCAGGGGGCGATCCTCTTTCCTTGGGGCTCGAGGGGGTGGGCCAGGGATGTCCACACCACGCTTGGGATACCCTTGCGCATCACGGGTAGACAAAGGAGATTCAGCTTGTTGGTCGGCTTTCTTGGGTGGGTTGTCATGAAACCAACTCCAGTACTTGGGACCCAAGGGTTGATCGGCCCATCGGAAGAAGCCACACTGTTTCTTGGAACAATTCAGAAACAAGCGATCGGGGTTCTGGGTGGAATGGCTCTGTTGCAGCGTGGTGGGTTCCCGGCAAAAACACTGCAAACAAGTCCACATGTCCAACACTTCTAAATGAGGTTGACTATACACGGCTTTCATATACTCCAGGGCTTGATCTTGTCCACAAAACAGCAAACACGGTTGGATGGGACATTTCACATACTTCCATCCCTTTTGAGATTCTCGGGCCTCCAAACGCACGTCATGACAAGGACATACCATATAGTCCAAGGAACTGACTGGGAAAACAGGTTTGGGGTTTTGAAACCCAGGGCTTTGAGGGGTTGCGTCGACCATGTCATTCAATTCTTTCATCATCTCTTCCACGGCAGCTCGGGTATCTTCCACCACCTCCCCTACCGCTGGATCACAGTCCACGGGCGTCATCGTTTGAATGGTGTTCTTCTTCTTCTTCTTCCCCGAAGGAGGGTCGCTTGGCTTTCTCTTCCGTTCGACCGACATCGTGCTGAATATTTTCACCCCTACCACCGAGGCCTTTTTATACCCATACCCCTAAGCTCTCATTGGTCAGCTTATCCTACCCATATAAGGACGTCTCATCGTCCCATTGGTCAGCTTTTGCCTCTCCAAATAAGGTCCTCTTGTCTTCCCATTGGTCAACTGTCCCTATTTAAGGAGCTCCCTTGCTCCCTGAATCGTCATTCTCCAAAGCAATGCCCCCCGACATCATGATCGGAGAACAAGATCTCGGTGCCTTGGAACTGCAAGTGGGTCATGGACATGTGGTCTACACAGGGGGAGCCAAAGGCACGGATGCGCTCGTTGAAGAACAGGCCAAACACTTTGGGATGCAGCTCGAAGTCCTGGTCCCCCCGAACCATCCTCGAGCCACTTTCATCACCCCTTCTACGGTGGAAGTCCTGATGTTGGCCAATCCCCATCTTCACCAGGCAGCGGAGAAACTAGGCAAAAAAATGCCCAGTCATTTTTACACCCTGCAATTGCTGCAACGCAATTATCAATTGGCCAAGAAAGCCCATACCATCTATGCCTTTGGCATCTTGGAACCGGATCATAAACGCGTGAAAGGAGGCACTGGTTGGACTGTGCAATTGGCTATGGATTTAGGCAAACCCGTCTACCTCTTTGTCATCCCCAGTCAATCATGGTACCGCTCGGACCATTACTACCAAGTCAACGAGAATGCTGCCACCCTGGTCACTGGCAGTCAATTTGTCCCTTGGGGACCCAAAAAGCCGACTCTTCATCAAAGCAGTGCCGTGGTAGGATCCCGGGATGTGGACGAAAAAACCCGAGCCGAAATTCAAGCCTTGTTCAACCGCACCTTCTGTCTCCCCGAGAACATTGATCAATTACGCCTGGAACTGGAAGACTTTCATTTGTAATGTTTTTTAGTTTTTACTTTTTGAATTGTACATAGTCCTTTTTTAGTTTTTTATTTTTCCACTTTTTAGATTTTTTTCAATTGTAAATAGGCTCGCCCCACCCGCGTGGCAAGAGATGGACAACCATTTGTAAAAAACATCAACTCTTTTTTAATTAAAATAAAAAGTTCACAACCCTGAGTTTGCACGTTCATCATAAATAATTTGTCTTGACTCACAACAGCCTTGATTCCCAATAAAATGGGAGATCCGCTTCAAATTCTTCAAACTCTTGGAGTAAGTCGTCTTGACAAGAGGCCATCTTGGGATGACCCACCTCGAGGTGCGATCTGTTTTATAGTCTCTGGGATCATTCCTCGCAATGCATCATGGCCTATCTAGGGAGGGGGGAGGGTGGTCCCCCCACCCTAGTTGACCCACAATACTTTGCGAGGATCTCTATAAAAAACCGCCTCCACTCCCCGTTTTTTCACTCCCAAGCCAGCAAGCAGTCAAGCAAGCAAGCAGTCAAGCAAGCAACACCCACGGATAGCGGTAAGCCATTTTATTCCTCATCTCTTTTCAAAAAAGCAATCTAAGTAGTTAGCCTGTTCTGGAGCTAACCGGGCTAGGTCCCACGTGCTCCAGGATTTAATTAATGATTCGCTTTCTGTATAAAAAAACAACCACGTCATGTCCGTTGACTTTTTCTGGAGAGTTGAAGAGTGATGATGGTTCTGCCTTGTTTGAAAGGAGCCGGTTGTCCATTGGCTGTTTGAATGTCCATGGCAATGCTGTCAAAGATGGTTTTGCCAAGAGGAAAATACATCCGTTGCGTCGTATCAAACTGATGATCGGTATTGCCGGCATCAATGGCACGTAAAAAACCTTTTTGTTGATTTCCCACAATGCTCTGTGCGACCAGATCCGTGTAAATCATCAATTGTTGTTGTTGTTGCGGTTTGACGGTTTGGGTGGTGGGAAATGGTTGTCGACTAAGATTCGGACCCAAGAACAACTCATACTCGAAATCGGGGTGGGTAAAGCTGACGGAGACATGACCAAAAGGTGGATATTTGTTGGCAGGACCTTTCGTTACTTCCCATTTGTGTCGATCGTCGTAATCCACGATATGTTTCACTAAATAATTTTTTTCTTGGACAATTCTCTGCGTTGGCGTTCCATCTTTCACCAGTCCCATCAGTTGAGCGAATTTCCATTCCATTTCAAATTGCATGTTGGCTGGAATGAGTACATACAACGAATCTAATTCGGAGGCAATGCCGGCATTGGTGATTTTCACGTAGGGTTGAGCCAGGTTCAGAGCGGCTAGTTGTTGTCGTTTCGCTTGATCGTCCACGTCCATTTTGGCTATATCCATCATGACTTCCATGTGTTGTTTTTCTATTTCGTACGCGATGGCGATCCATGCTTCTTTCAAATTGTAGTAATACCCTGGGGGTAAATGGATTTGTTTGGTCACTTGAATGGGAGCCGTTCCATCAGCACGTTTTGGTATGTATCTAACATCTGTTTTCATCCAATGGTTTTGACTATCTTGTTGCGTCCAATTCTGTTTGGTTTGATCTACCAATGGTTCATAAAAACCAGGGTGTGAGATATGAACCAAGGCCGCTTCCCAATCATCTTCTACCAAATAATAGGAACGAGGAAGTCGAGCCGTAAATTTTTGACCCGTGCCTTGTGCTTGATCACTGATAAGGGTGATGTAAAAACTCATCGTCACAATCACCACCTAACCCCTCTGGTTACCTTTTTATACCTGCCCCCGATGCTGAAATTGGGCTGTGGACTTTGAGCCCGCGTTCCTCAGCGGTTTTGCCCCATCCTGAGCCCGCGATCCTTTTTTTCCACTGGTCAGCGGTTTCCCACCCTAGCCAGAGGCCTATTCTGATACGTCATGTAAGCGTCACGAAATGTCCTCTCTTTTCTTTCCTCTGAGCCCACGTGCTCCAGGATTTAACTAATGATTCGCTTTCTCTATAAAAAACAACCACGTCATGTCCGTTGACTTTTTCTGGAGAGTTGAGATGAAACTGTTTTTTTTTTTTTTTTTTGTCGCCTCGAAAAAAAAAATTTGAAAACCGAAGCGGTTCTGTTTAGCTCGCAATGTTTTCCCATTCCCCGCGTTGTTGTGAAACTCTGCTTCTGATCGGCTGATACTTTGACCATGGCCTTGGACCTTGACCATGGCCTGACTGGGACTGACCAATCACAACCAAATGACGTCATACTGTTTAGCTATATAAGCAGCAAAATTACCCCCAAGTTCTCACTTTTTTCAAGATGGAGGAAGGTCAGGGAGATTTACGACAGTTTTTTCACAGATTTATTCATCGCTTTACCCCAGCAACCCTCGGCTTTACAAACAAAACGATGACAGCTAAGATTTCAGCGAAAAAAGTGGGAGATTTTTATCTGTAAAAGCCGCCGAATGGATGTTTTGAAAACAGCGAAAGCTTAACACGAGGTAAGTGTTGTGTTTTGCTGCCGGCTAAAAATATTTGTTTGTCGCCTCGAAAAAATTGGAAAACCGAAGCGGTTCTGTTTAGCTTGCAATGTTTTCCCATTCCCCGCGTTGTTGTGAAAAAATCCTTTTCTACCCGAAAGACTATTTGATTTATTTTTTACTCTCTCTGTATTTCTTTTTTCCACAGTTTAACGATGTGCTGACTGTAACGCGGTGAGACAAACGAGATGACAACTCGCATTTTCGCCGAGAAGAAAGCGAGCGGCTTGTTGAAAACAACAACAAGCAAACCTCCACGCAAAGTAAGCATCATTTTTTTTTCTTACTGTCAGCTAAAAAAAATATATAGATTTAGCCAAGCCTAAAAGTGGAACTCCATATCTACCGATTACCATCGGCCGCCTGTAAATTCTTCAGAATTAATCTTGTTTACTGTTATTAACTTAGGTACTTGACCTCGTTAATTACTGTATAGTTTTATTAAGCGTATCATTTTAGTATAAACTTAGAGTTATAATTCTGTTTCGTGATTCAAGCAAATCTAGTTTATCTATTTGTGCTTTCACTTTAAGTTCGCTAGGCAAATTCATTTAATCGTTGATCGGCATTTTTCGTTTGTTTTGATTGCTGTTATTTTATTTGTCGCTTTGTATTTTGTAATTGGAGACGCGTGTTCGCTTCGAAACTACTAGAAATTCTCTTTTGGTTTTGTTTACAGATTATTGCACAGTGTTGCACACATTTGACACATTTTGTCGTAAATTCAATCTGTTTACTGTGAATAAATTTAATTCTGTTTTACAACTGTCAATTGGAAAGCTATGTTCTTCTAATTCTGTTTGGCAAACGGATACGCTTCATTCGTTTTAAAATACAAAGGTCATGCTTTAGGTCAGAATTATTTGTTCACAAATTATTACTTTTCTGATCGACTTATACTCTTTCCCAGGACATTGAACTTTGGACTCCGTGCCGCTGCCTGGCTTGCATAGTTCGTCATTCTGCCCTCGTCCTCTACCAGGTGTCTCTCTTCATGGAATCATGCCTCCAGACATCGTCGCAAGCCACCATATCCAGTTTAGACTTTGGACTCATTTTTTTTCTCTCACTTGTTGTTGTGAAAAGTTTGACAATAAAGTATTTGTTAAAATTTTTTGTGTTGTTTTTTGGAGTCAAGGATCACCCCCGTTCCAGAAATTGGACTTTGGACTTTGAGCCCGCGTTTCTCAGCGGTTTTAACCCAACCTGAGCCCACGATCCCTTTTTTTACCCTCGCCAGCGGTTTCTCCTTCCAAATCACGTGACTTCCGGTTGTATGAGCCCACGATCCCTTTTTTCCAACTGGTCAGCGGTTTCCCCTTCCAAAACACATCACTTCCGGTTGGATGAGCCCACGATCCCTTTTTCCACCTGGTCAGCGGTATCCCATCCCACTTCCGGTCATGACGTCACTCGACCAATCAGAAGCCACCATTTGTGCCATACGGGCCTACATTACTACTGGCACGTGGCGACGCGAAGGCAGTCGTGAGTCGCAAAATAAAAGAAATTAGTATATGTAATCGCATGAGGCCGAGTAGAATTAAGGATAAATTTTCACGCGTATTTTCAAAGTTTTCACAAAATTGCCCGAGTCGTGCAGCGACGAGGGCAATTTGTGAAAACTTTGAAAATACGAGTAAAATTTATCCTTAATTCTACGAGGACTCAATGCGATTACTTGTTTATAACACAGAGGGCAAAATTTTCGGAAAACTTTCCACGCACGTTGAAACACAATCAGCCGGCCCTCAGAATAAAAGTACCCGCTCGTAAACAATTCACCACTCAAGCAGTTTAACTGTTGGTCAGCGCACAGAACAAGAAAGAATGACAATTATGTGCATCTTAAGAGATAAATACAATTCTAGTTCATTGAAAAACACACTTAAAAACACTTAAAACACTTAAATCTCACACTAAGTTAATTTTATTCACCTGAGTTGCGAAGCTTCCTCTCGGTGGAAAAATTATCGACCACATCGCTCCAAAGTTTTCAGTAGTTTTAAAACAAATAACCATTTGCTGTTTCCCGTAACACATATAGATTCACCGTTTGGAATTTCTCTTCAAGCTTACACCTGATTTCCATACCATTTTTACCAACTAACCCGGTTAAAAGTCAAACTTAAAAGCGATCCTTGTGTTGAACAACTCAAAATCCGTTTTTCGTTTCAAGACGCCTACAAAATGCAAATGGCGCGCTCTCGCGCTCAGCCAATCAAATGCGAGTAATTTTGGCGCTTGGCCAATCAGGAGTCAGTAATTTTGCCCTCGTCCGAGAGAAAATTAAGAAAAAATGCCCTCTGTCTCAACCAATCAGCATTCAGTAATTTTGCCCTCTATGTTATAACACGTCTTAAGCCCCGGCCAAACGAGGATGAGAGTTGATAAGAGTTGAAACTCTCACTCTCGTTTGGCATGGAACTCTTATCCACTCTCATCGACTCTCATGCACTCTCATCGACTTTGAACGTGTTCAAATTTTTCATGAGAGTCGATGAGAGTTTTCTCTCGTTTGGCACCCATTTTCGAGTTGCATGAGAGTTTTTCGGTCAGCGGGTGGCCGTAAACGTCCAGCGGGCTCAAAAATACGACCTGTCGCCAGCATCACGCGATCGCATCACGCAACGAGTCACAATATGGCGGCGGAGTCGGTCCAAATGGAGCAAAAGAAAACCCCACGAAAAAGTTGGACCCAAAGTGATATTTACCGCCTCATCGACTTATACGAGGAACGAACTTGCCTATGGGATGTGTTTTCCAACGACTATCATAACAGGGAGGTCACCGGGAAAGCGAAAAGTGAAATGGAGGTAAGCAACTTTTTTGTTAATGTTTAAGTTACGATCAAATTATCTCCTATTTTTTTCTTTAATTAGTGTAAAAGCCTTAAACCGTTTTTGTTAAATTTTAATAGCGTCCGAGATTAGGGGTTGGCTTCCAGCAAGGAAGGGAAACCAATACATTAAAAAAATGGGGTTTAGTTTGTCGCGCTGTACATTGGAAATCAACTGTTAAATGCAATCTAAAATTGACATTGGTTAAGCTTATATTAAATGAGCAATACTGGAGGCCCTATGCGCCAACTTGGCGCCAGGGGACAGGTGAAGGTGAAGGTGACTGGAATAATTTTGTTCGTATACAAAAACTATATAGACACCTCAATATTTTGTATAAAACCAACTAATTTTTAAAGAGTACTAGTAGCACTCAAGACAATATCCCATTCTTGCTTTAAATTATTGAAAATAACAACACATGATATTTGTAAAAAATAAAGGCATCTCTGATTTGTTCGCCACTGAAAACATGATATTTTGCTCAAACTCGTCTAATAATTTTTACTTATTTTATCTGTTTCAGAGTATTCTCGGATTAGAGTGGAAAGAAATATATGCCCAAATAAACTCCCTAAGACAGGTCCTTGGCCAAAACATTAAAAAGGTGAACACTGTCAAGTCTGGACAAAGCACAGATGAGCTCTACACCCCAACTTGGGCATTTTGGAATGCACTACAATTTCTTGTGCCAGTTATGAATGCCAAACCAAGCAAGGATACTCTGAAGAGTAGTGTAGAAACTGTACCATCAGATTCTAATGATCTTCAGGAGCCATCCGCAAAGTTGCCGACTAAGAGAAAATTGCAACGTGGGATATCTGACCAGCAACAGTTATTGATGAATGAGTGCATCCGTGTTCTGAAGCAACCAGATCAGCCAGATCAAGACACAAGCTTCGGTCTGTATGTGGCTAAAAAACTGCAAGGATTCGACCGCCGAACAAGGATGATAGCTGAAAAAAAAATTTCAGACATTTTGTATGACCTGGAGCTAGCTGAGCTTGAGCAGATATCTGCAGGTGATGGCTTTAATTTTACTGGACACCCAGCTGTTTCAAACATTACACCACCTCACTTAAATATGGGTACATCTGGTCTGACCACATTATATCCATGGCCACAACAACATCGACACGAATGTTGAGTATTAAAGTCATTTTTATTTCATCGAGACATTTCAGTAAAAGTCTTGGTTTTTCGAAAAAGCAATTATTACGATATTTATTATAAATTACAATGTTCACGTATCTTTATCACATGTTTCAAGTCTTTTCAAATATCACTTTAAACCTTAAAAAACATTTTTTGTTATTTATAACAACCTTGTATGCAACCAATATTGTTCTCATGTACCTTACAGTTACAAACTGTTTTGACATCATTACTTAATTCAGTCAATTTATCAATGTCATGAGAAATTAATACCCTTACGGCGGTCGTCCCTTAACTACATAATGGATGACTTCTAACCGTCATATGTTGGCCTCCCTTAGTATCCTGGGTTTAGTTTTTGGCCATGTTTTTTCTATTTTAAGGTTGCCTTTATTTTTGGTAGTGATGACCATATTTAGAAAGTCGCGTGACCAGAACAAAAAAACCCTAAAAACTCACACAGTTTAAATTTTTCTCCGTTCAAATCAACACCACGGGTAGATAGCATTTAGAAGCAAAATCTGTAGCATGGACGTCATACAGTTTTTGTTGTGTCCTGATTTTAAAAATAATGTAAATTTCAGCAAATCCATGCTACAGATATGGTCATGACTATCAATAATGAAGGCAACCTCCAAACCCAGGATACTAAGGGAGCCCAAGATGTGATGGTTAGAAGTCATTCATAAAACATTTGGTAGTTAAGGCCCCCCCCCCCCCCTTATTAAATGCATTAATTCAAAAAACTCTTTAACGTTCCAGTTGAGAACGATGTATAAAAATTGTGCAAACCAGAAATAAAAGACATCTTTTTGTGCTTCTTTAAAAGCTGACTCACAATGTTTAATGGTTATCTATTATTTATACTCTGAATTACTTTAATTTTGGCTTAATAACTTGTTGCTGCCCATTGTTAGAAATGTAAACTGCTATGAGTTTACCAAGAGACAGTTATTCAAGTACCGGTAAGTTTCGCCATCTGCACTAAAACTTGATATTTTACATAAGAACAAGGTCAGGGCTCAAAATGACAGCCGGTAAACAGACAATGTCCAGTCAAGATGACATTTTGACCAGACACAAACATGGCCTTTTTAAAAAAATACAAATAATGGGTCAACTAATGACCTGATAAATGAACAGCGATAACTTTAATTTCAACAAAGTGGAACCTTGAATTTAGAAGGTCAAAGTTTGGACAATAAGGATTCATAAACAATAAAAAAATTAAAAAGATTTTCATATCAGCAGGATATTGGAATCTTGGTAACCAGGCATTCTATTTAAGGTACCTACCTATTTTATTTAAAAGCAGCCAAAGCAGTGAAAAATCAATGTTCATCTTTTTATTTAACATCAACAAAGACAATTCAATAAACAGCAGGAACAAGGGGTTGGGTTGGCGGTAGAAAAACTTGACCAAGCCCAAATCCGTTTGGCTGGTCAACATGACTGGCAGTTGTCTGAAAATTATTTTTAGCCCTGAAGGTAGGAAAAAAATAAGATCTTCGAAGAAAGCATCACTTGTAATACACAGTTTTTGGTTTACCACATTTATGTGAATAAGTGCCACCCTTGATGAATAACATGGCACATGGTAAGAAAAGGCAATAAGCATTGCCCACCCTACCCCCCCCCCCTCATCCCAATAAGTGCTGCAGTCCAGATGCAGTGCAATTTCAAATAATTACCGTATTTATTCGATTAAGTGCCCTGGGCGCTTATTAAATTTTTGGACCTTGAGAGTGGGCGCTTATTCGAGGCTGGGTGTTATTAAATTTTCGCGATTTTCAACAAAAAGAAGTCTATTTTTGTAACAAAACAAAGCAAAATTTTGACTGTTCATTGAAAGTTTTTGAAAAATAGTAAGAAAACTCGGTCATGAGGTAAGTCTTCTTAGTAGTACTTAGTCACTTTCAATAATCAATACTCCTCTTGTGCACTTCAGTTTCTTGAAAGGTGAGGGGTGGGCGCTTATTCGAGGCTGGGCGCTTATTAACTTTTCCTACCTTCAGGATGGGCGCTTATTCGAGGTTGGGCGCTTAATCGAATAAATACGGTATGCTCAACTAAAAAAACACTAGAAAGCAACTCCAAAATCAGATTTTTGATTTTTTTTTTCATATTTGTAATTTTTTAAAATAGGTGCTGTCCTTAAATGAGCACCGCATTTCAAGCCAAAAAATTCAATAGCCACTGCAGCGCTTATTCGAGTAAATACGGTAACCCTTTCATTTAACACTGGTGTCACAAACCTTAAATATGAATACAATTTAACATCGGTCCCATTGCCAGGGCACACATCCTTCATTAGTAAAATACTGAGTAAACACCTCCCGAACAAATTTAGCCTGAATGCTGACATTATGGCCAGTAGGTGGGATAGAAAGGGCATACATGCTTGAGCTATCTTGGTTCTGTCTCCAAGAGCCTGGGATGACTTCACCTGTCAAAGGATCAACTTCATCAACCAATCCCTTGGGGCAGTAGACCGTACAGGCCCTTGACGATTTCCTCAGGGTGTTGTGTAAGGTAAGGCATGCCAACACTACATCTTCAATGAACTCAGGACATATTCCCATCACAGTTAACAGCACTCTCCACCTGTTTCCAACAATACCAAAAAGGTTTTCTGATATGCGGCGTGCTCGGCTGAGCCTAAAAAGAGAAAGGATTTTGTAAGTGTTGTCTGGAATTCATTACATGGTAAATACGGTAACCCCAAAAAATCCCTAGATAAAAAATTGACCCCTTAAAAATCAACAGCAAAACACGTTTGTTTGTACTTTATTCGCTGAACTACGCAGCCAAGGTACTACATACTACTACAAACCGTCAGATCATTTTTTATACCCTAAAACCTAAAAATTTATTTACCCAAAAAAATCCTTCGATCATCCCCGTCACTTAATATCCAGAGTACCCCCCCCCCCGGGCAAATGCCCCGGCCACAATATGGGTCTGTCAGTTTAATTAGAAATCCCCATGTTGGGCATTCCGGAAAAGTGCATATGCCTATAACCTATTTTAAGATCAAAATTTCATTTTAACTGCAATGATGGAAGAAATATTGGTTAACAAAATAGATGAAACTTAATTATAATTAGTACATGAGTCATTGTCATGGTTTTTGTAACATTTTTTTAATTACAACTTCAATTCTCAGTAAAAATTAAAAATTAATATAACAACTGTAATTTTATGGAGTTTGAACCAGTTTGATGTTTTAAAATTGAATTGGGACCTTGATGCTCATATTTGAATTTTCTATGCTAAGCTGCTGTCCTATTAAGGGGGACTTGCACATACCTGTAATTAAAAATTCTTCTTTCAATGGTTAAATTCCGCTGAGGATACGGTTTCATGAGAAAGGGTCGTAGAGCAAAGGCATCGTCTCCGACCAGGACGTGCGGAACAGGGTCAGTGCCGAAGGGAAGTGGCTTGGATGCTGGGATGTTCAAGCTTCCATCTTCTAAAGACTTTAACAAACCACACTTGTTCCAAACTCCGCCATCTGATATGCGGCCATTGGTTCCTATGTCGGCATACAGCACCTCGTAGTTCGGCCCAGCCACAGCCATCAAAACTATCGAGTGGGTGTGTTTATAGTTGTAATAATGTGAGCCGCAACCGGGTGGTGGACGCATCACAACATGTTTACCATCGATTGCGCCAATGCAATTAGGAAATTGCCATCTTTGCTCAAACTCCAATGCGATCGTAGCCCATTCTTCTTCAGTCGACGGGACTTTCATATTAACCGGGCCGAGAGTTTGGAAAATGGCCGGCCTGGCAAACTTCCCTGACTATGTACGAAATAGTTGCCCTGCCAATACGAAATTGATAGTGCAGGGACTTAAAACTTTCACCTGTGGCGAGGTAACGCAGAGTCAGAGTTAACCTCTCGGCTGGGCTGATGATCTTGTGCCCTCCTTGCACCTGCTTCTTGGAGATCGTTGGAGTAATTGCCGTTAAAATGTCCTGAAATGTCTCATAGTCCATCCTCATCATTTCCCGGTAACTCGCGGTGTCCTCGACACGCAACTCTTCGACAATGTTGTTAAAATACCCTTTCTCTTCTCGACGCTTAATCCATAATCTTAATCCATTTCACCTAACCCTTGGCATGAACAGTCTCTTCCTCCTCGTTAAACGTTAACATTAACAACACACTTGCGGCAGCTTTTCTCTTGCGTACCAAACTCATTGTTTCAATTTCTTAATTATCAGCTAGCCGTCGCCATGTTTGTTTACACCCAAGCTGCATTGCGTGGCTCGTCACGCAATGAAATTACGCGTCACTCTTGCCACACTCTCGTGCGACTCTTGTGCTCGTTTGGCACGAGTTGATGAGAGTCGATGAGAGTTGACGACAACTCTCATAAGAGTCAACTCTTATCGACTCTCATCCTCGTTTGGCCGGGGCTTTATGGCTGACGAAAACAATGTCGAGTTAGTAGACAATGAACTACGCGAGTTGAAGGAAGCATTCAGGAATTTTCAAGCCGCACACGTAGCATTTCATAATCAATTAAGTGACGAAGAATCAATCGAAGAGTCAGCAGTGTACTATGAATTAGTTTCTGACCAAATAAAACAACTTCAAGATAACTTAGAACTCTGGTTGGCTGGTATCGAAACTTCTAAACTACTGAATTCGTTAGACGTCAAACCCGATGATAGCGTGTCGAACGTTGGTTCGCGGCACGGATCTATGGTGTCACGCAAATCCTCCGCGAGCACTCGCAGTTCAGTTTCTAGCGCCAGAGCAAAAGCTGCCGCAAGGAAAGCAATTTTGGAAGCCGAGGCTGCTACGCTGAAAAAACTGCACCGAATTCAAGAAGAAGAACTAAAATTGCGACAAAGGAAAAATGAACTTCGACTAGAAACTGAAATGGCAAAGGCGGAAGCCGAAGAACTCGCATATGCTCGAGCCGCGGAAAGAGAAATGGCCGCGCATCTGCCTTCAATTGAGGATCAAACGTTGGCTCGAGTTCCATCAGTGAACAGTGATGAGCCCGACAGAGACGAGAAATTCGTGGTAATAGACGAAGTTCGTGCAACGCCAAACGAAGAACATAGCCTTCCCAAAAACGAGTCCACGGCGATTAAAACAAGTGAACGGTATAGGCCGCCCCCTCCAATGGAAGGGCACACCCAAACAGGTCAGCGCCCCTTGAACCTAGATGAATCTGGATGGCGCTTCCAGGTACCTCAGCAACCAAATCGCGATCCAGCGACTGGTGGTTCAGAGCAGAATGTCACAGCCCCTCCAGCTAGCCAAGCCAGTGACATACAGCTTCTCTTACGGCAGCAGCAAGAAGCGATCATGGCGTTAACGTTGCGGCAACCCCATGTCCCTATTTTCAAAGGCGATCCTATAGAGTACTGCGATTTCATTCGAGCCTTCGAAAATCTAATTGAAAGCAAAACAAGCAGTCCAAGCACCCGGCTTTATTACCTTCTGCAGTACACAAGCGGCCAAGTACAAGACCTTGTGCGAAGCTGCTTAGCGATGAGGGAAGATAAAGGCTACAGAGAAGCCAGAACCCTATTGGCTGAACGGTGCGGCCAGCCGTACAAAATTGCTTCGGCGTTCGTTGACCGCGTGATTAATGGCCAGCCAATCCGCGGAGAAGATGGCGCTGCGCTACAGAAATTTTCGATTCTCCTTACAAGCTGCAGCAACACATTAAGAGAAATTGGCTATGTGAACCGCCTCGAAAATCCTGACAGCCTTCGCAAAATTGTAGACCGGCTACCTTACCCATTAAGGCTTAAATGGCGCGATTTGGTGGACTCTATAAACCAGAAAGAAGGAAGAGACCCTAATTTGAAAGACATTACGGACTTCGTTGAGGCAAAATCAAGAGTGACAAACCACCCCATTTTCGGCAAAATCTCAGGCGAACAAAGGTTCATTAACTTAAGCGACAAAATCAAACAAAGAAAGAGTGCAAAAACGTTCACTGTCCAAGGACAACCCCAGCGACCGAACATTTCCTCAGAAGAGAAGACGCAAATTAAGTGTCCCTCGTGCGATAGAAGCCACTGGCTTTCGCAGTGCGAAGACTTCAAGAAACTACGCATAAGCGACCGCTATCGATTAGTTCGTACGAAAAGGCTGTGTTCCAATTGTTTAGTACCGGGACATTTTGTTCAAGATTGTCCGAAAAGGAGTTTTTGCCGCATCGAAGGCTGCACGAAAAAGCACTCAACTTTCCTGCATGTAAGAGATCAGAAAGAAATGCCACCTCCACCAAGTGATAGTACGTGTAAGAAGGAGAACCATGCAAGCCAACCCGAATCAACTGTAAGCGCTGCGCAAGTGAACAACGGCTACGTACAAAGCAAGACGTTCCAAACTTCAAACGGATCATCTGTCGTTGGTCTGTCAATCGTACCCGTAAAGGTCATGGCAAAGGGTCAACACAAGCAAGTGCTGACGTACGCATTTCTTGACTCTGGCTCAAACACCTCGTTCATCACAGAGAATCTACTGAAGAAGCTTGGCGTCGAGGGAGAGAAAACCAACCTTTCTCTCACCACTCTTCAAACGTCAAACAAGTCGATTGAATGCTCCCTTGTTGGTCTAGAAGTGTCTGATTTGAACGGCAACGAATCAGTTGAACTGCCAATCGTGTACTCTAGACCCAGTCTCCCAGTGTCAACCGATACCATTGGAACTCAAGAAGATGTCAACCGCTGGCCACACCTGAAGGGTATTGATATACCCAGAATAAAAGAAGACACAGAAATCGGTCTACTTATCGGCAGCGATGCTCCACAAGTACTACAGCCAAAGGAGGTCAGAGAAAGCAAAGACGGAGGTCCTTTCGCTACGCGAACTATTTTTGGATGGGTTTTAAATGGACCCCTGGGGAGGAAAGAACCAAAGACCCCAACAGCAAACTTTATCGACACTAACGCAAACCTCACGAAACAATTTGAAGATTTCTGCAACCTAGAATTCAACGACTCTACCTACGAGCCTAAAATGTCGATGTCGCAGAACGACCGTCGCGCATTAGACATTATGGAAAGTACACTTAAGATTTCAAACGGTCACTACGAAATTGCTCTGCCTTGGAAAAACGAACCACCACGCCTGCAAAATAACAAGTCTCAAGCAGAGCAAAGACTGCACCTGCTAAAGAAACGCCTACAGAAGGATGCAATTCTGAAAGAAAAATATCGAGATTTCATGGATGACCTCTTACGTAAAAACTACGCAAGAAAGATGAACAATGAGGAGCCTCGTCAGACAAACACATGGTATTTACCACACCACCCTGTATTTCATCCACAGAAGCCTGATAAGGTCCGGGTCGTGTTCGATTGTTCAGCGAAATTTCGTGGTTCCTCTCTAAACGACCAGCTGCTACAGGGGCCGGATCTTACCAACACGCTAGTTGGTGTACTAACGCGATTCCGGCAGGAGCAAGTCGCCTTCATGTCGGACATTGAGTCCATGTTTTATCAAGTTAGAGTTCGCCCCAGCGACTGCAATTATCTGCGATTCCTTTGGTGGTCAGATGGCGATATAGATAAAGAGCCAGAAGAATACCAAATGTTGGTTCATTTGTTCGGCGGCGCTTCATCTCCGAGCTGTGCGAACTACGCCTTAAAGAGAACGGCTGAAGATAACAAAGAAGATTTTGACGCGATCACTGTTGAAACCGTAAAGAAAAATTTCTACGTGGATGACTGTCTCCGATCGGTCGCGACGGATGCCATAGCTGTTCCCTTGGTTGGTCAACTACGCGAGTTATTATCAAAGGGAGGCTTTCGTCTTACCAAGTGGGTATCAAACTCGAAGAAGATAATGAATTCTCTTCCCGAGTCGGAGAGAGCACCGTCTGTGAAGAATCTCGATCTCGCTGAAAATGCACAGCTCACTGAAAGAGCTCTTGGTGTCCAGTGGAACGTTCATGCAGATACCTTCAGTTTCAAGATCGCAAACAAAGAAAAACCCGCTACTCGAAGAGGAATCCTGTCAATCATTTGTTCTGTATACGATCCACTGGGGTTCGTATCTCCATGTATTCTAATTGCTAAGGCTATCCAACAAGATCTATGCCGTAAGGGCCTCGGATGGGATGATCCGGTTCCTGAGTCTAGCAAGCAGAAATGGGAAGCCTGGCTAAAAGAACTTCCCAAACTGGAACAGTTTCAAATACCGCGTTGTTTCAAGCCCCCAAATTTCTCAGACGTACAGAGACGCGAGCTTCACCACTTCTCAGATGCTTCTAGCCAAGGCTATGGCGCAGTTTCTTATCTCCGTCAAATCAACGTGGGTGGTCAAGTCCACTGCGCTCTAGTAATGGCAAAGTCGCGACTGGCTCCGCTCAAGGCTATGACGATTCCGAGGATGGAATTATCCGCAGCAGTTCTCGCTACGAGACTAGATCGAATGATCAAGCAAGAAATGTCTATGCCAATTGACAGCTCTACCTTCTGGACGGACAGCACTTGCGTACTACGCTACATAGAAAATAAGGATAAGAGATTTCAGTTCTTCGTCGCAAACCGTATCTCAGCCATTTTAGATCAGTCCACCGCATCACAGTGGAGACATGTTGATACTTCGCTGAACCCAGCTGATGAAGCTTCCCGAGGGATGACGGTAGAAGCACTATTAAAGAATGAACGCTGGACACAAGGACCACACTTTCTCAAGCTATCAGAAGAAGCATGGCCGCAAAGACCTGCTGACATGGGTGAGGTCTCCACCGACGATCCAGAGGTAAAGAAAACCGCTGAAGTATTTGCAAATGAGGCTAGCAAACGAACAGAAGATTACATGAGCAAAGTCTTCGAAAGGGTCTCCTCATGGACCCGTTTGAGAAAACTCGTGGCTTGGATTTTACGCTATAAGAGCACTCTACGCAGACGAATTCAACTACGCAAGGCAAATGAGAAAATCAGCTATCAAAGGAACACTGAAAAGGGTACCCCACTAAGCGTATCCGAATTAAAGGAAGCCGAAGAAGAAATTATTAAACACGTGCAGAACCAAGGCTTCAAAGAAGAAATGCAAGTTCTCAGACGCACTACTAAAGAAACACAAGAAAGTAAAAGAAAATGCGAAGTAAAGAAGTGTAGCAGCATCTACAAGCTTGACCCAATCTTAGAAAACGGCCTTATACGAGTAGGAGGACGTCTTCACAATGCACCGATCAAGAAAGATGCTAAGCACCCTGCCATTCTTCCCAAGAAACATCATGTTACCGATCTTATCATCACCTACTATCACCGAGCTTCTGGGCACTCTGGAGTTGAGTACACGTTATCGCTAATCAGACAAAATTATTGGATAATTGGCGCACGATCAAGTGTGCGCAACATTGTTAACAAATGCTTCAATTGCCGACGACGTCAGGCACCTGCTATGCAACAGAAGATGGCAAGCTTACCAGAAGATCGAATAACACCTTCTAAGCCAGCTTTCACTTATGTAGGGGTCGACTGTTTTGGTCCCTTCACCGTACGTCGAGGACGAACAACAGCCAAGCGATATGGTGTGTTGTTCACGTGTCTAGTCATCCGTGCAGTGCACATTGAAGTTGTTCTTTCTATGGACACTGAATCATTCATCAACGCCTTACGCCGCTTTATTGCAAGGAGAGGACGCCCGGAAGAAATCAGATCAGATAACGGAGGAAACTTCGTAAAAGGTGAAAGGGAACTACGCGAAGCCGTGCAACAGTGGAATCAAGGTCAAATTCACGAGTATTTGCTGCAGCATAACATAAAGTGGATATTCAACCCTCCTGCTGCGTCCCATCACGGAGGAGTATGGGAGAGATGTATAAGGACAGTAAGGAAAGTCATGAAAGCGCTACTGAATGAGCAAACTCTTGATGACGAAGGTTTGAACACACTGATGTGTGAAGTAGAGTCAATAGTCAAAGGAAGACCGATCACTTAGGTGTCTGATGACCCAAAGGATCTTAACGCGCTTACGCCGAACCATTTGCTGCTACTTCGAACGGGAACGACAATGCCGCCCGGTGTCTTCTCAAAGGAAGACAACTACAGCCGTCGGAGATGGCGTCAAGTGCAACACCGTAGCAACGTTTTCTGGTCACGCTGGACCAGAGAGTACCTGCCATCCCTTCAACAACGCCAAAAGTGGAACAAGCCACAGAGAAACCTCGCTGTAAATGATATTGTGCTGCTTCTTGACGAGAACACACCCCGCAGTGTTTGGCCTTTGGGACGCGTTCTTGAAGTCTACAGCAACCAAAGAGATGGGCTAGTACGTTCCGCCAAGGTCAAGACTAGATCAACGGAGCTTGTGCGACCCATAGACAAGATTGTTCTACTGGAGTCAAGTGCAGAGATTGCAAGCAAGGATCAGTAAGATGTCATTACGATGAACACTTATAAGCTAATATTATAGACGTTAGATAATTAATTAGACTTGGCGTTTCAAACTTACTAATAGTTATTTGGTAAAGGCTCGTATCGCCTTTAAGGGGCCGGAATGTTAGTTTTGAAACGCTCCTTTTTCCTTTCTTAACTTTACGTGAATTTTTTACTCCTTAGTAATGATTACAAATAGTTGTATTTTGGTAAACGTACTTAACACGTTATGACGATTGAGTTAGGAATTTGTAGTTTCACGCTTAGTCACAGCTAAAATAGCTGCTCATAGGAAATAGCCTAGCATATATCGCATGTATTAGAAAACGCCTTAAGCATACACACGTACACACGTGTTATAAAAGCGGCTCGCAACAAATCGTAGAGTCACAAGTTATCCGGCAAGTACCGTGCAACGATCGTAAGGATCCGCTACCCGCTATCTACCGTTGTGTTCTGCTACCTTTTTGGTGCGAGTCGTCAACCAAAGTGAGTTTGATATTTTGTTCTTATTAGTTTTTTATTTTAACTTTAATATCGAATGTTTAGTGTTTACGATACAAGATGATCAATTAGTTTTTCAAGTGCTTTGTGTTGGAATCAATCAGAAGATTTGATTGTCACGATTACTATCGGTCGGAAGATTTTACATGATTTACCAATTTGTTTCTTCAAGTTATACTCATGCTGTTTGATTCAATTCAATCTCAAACTAGTACTGTTACGATATGTTTTTCAGTTTTTTGATTGTACTATGTTATTTGCGAGTCATTATTACTGTTTTTAATTCTATTAGTCTTTAAGTATTAATTATCACGTTTCATGTCTGTATGGATGCCATTGTTGCTACAGTGCTATATCTAAGTTAGATTGTATTTTTAATTGTCGAATTTCAGTTCGAACCTACTACTACTACTACTACTACTACTACTACTACTACTACTACTACTTCTATTACTGCTAATACTTCTGCTACCTACTGGTATCAACGCTACTGTTCTTACCGGCTACAACATCGCTAGAATCATTGCTGTTACTGTTATTGTCTGGATCTGTGAACTTTGAACTGTGATTAAATCGTTTTTAATCAGTCTATCAAGTGGAGTTCGAATTGTCTATCGCCTCGCACCGCGCTACCCCTGTGATTGTTGAAGATCTCGAGTAAGGCGCAACCTCTAGGATCTTAGCAATTACAATTACTACTGATATTTAATTTGTAAGAGTAATTTGACCCTGTAGATTTAAGACCATGTTTTCAGTTTTGTGTTTTCCTTTCTGGCTCTCTCTCCCTCTTTTTGAATAGACCTTTGGCCACAAATTCAACCCGTGTCCTTTTATTTTTTAATTTGCACATTATGTCTCATTTCCTCACGGAAATGCTTTTGCTCAATGCTCCAACGTTCTCTCTAACATACTCGTTCTTTCCCAGAGTCACTAAAATGCCTGGGATAACTATTTCGTCTTTGGCCAACCAGTGACTTCAATCAGTATTCTGTAGGTCCTCTGGAGTACTTCTCCGAGATCTGAACCTGCAGGATTTAGTTTGTTTACAGTTATTATTATTTCCCTGAAAATTTTTGTTAATTTACCCTGCGGGCAGTGGTTATTGGACTTAAGTTTTCAATTCTCTACTGAAAGGTTTCAAAAGGAGCATTTTAGACGATCCGAGATCGGTCGCAGCACGGAGCTATCTTGGAAACTAAAAAAAGCATAATGAACGTAGAGTTTAAAACACGAAGAGCAAGACACTTGAAACCGGAAGTTAAGACATTTTTCCTTGACCGCTGTGTGTGTGCGGGCTCCTTAACAGAACTTTGAGACAAAACGAGAAAAACAGGAATACCGATAGAAAAGGACGCTGTTGTTCAAAAATCTGACGGACAAACTACCAAACTGCAGATTATTCTCAGTGACTTGTTTGCTGTGCGCCGGGACTTCATCTGTATATCGCCATGCCTTACATCATTGTAAGCAACACCGTTAAACTGTCAAACCAATGGCAAGGTTTTGAACCCCCGTTGTCTACGTTCATTGAATATCAAGGCGAGCAAGACAGCCTCCTTAGTAGGGAGCTGAAAAGCCTCCCGGGAACGACTGGTAGCCATAATTATTGTACCCAGCGTAAAGATGCTAACTATTTCCATGGAAGATACAGTCGATCCAGTGGAAGATACCGTAGATCCAGTGGCTTCGGAGCCGGCTATGGTCTAGTGGATTACCCGCATGAATTTTATGACGGCGTAGTAAGTTATGACCCCGTGCCCGCGCAAAGTCGAACGTGCACGTTCTGCACCGTACTGCCGCCGTATGTAGTGCTCGACTTACTGGAACGCCATGGCTACAAACTCGTTGGAACCAACACAGTTGAACGGACTTGTATTTGGACACTGCACAAGCCAGCTGAAACAGAAAACAGAGCCTGAAAATGCAGCAAATTTCCGAAACTACACATGTACAGCTGCAACTGAGAACGTCTGACAATTTTGCCCGTATACGACGGTACTGAGGCTAAAGAGAAAAAAGCCGGTGACTCAATGAAACTAAATACAAGACATAACTGAATACAGAGCACTACGTAGTTTGTAGTTTGATAACACAGCGCAAAATTACTGGTACTCTTTTCGTAGGTATTAGATGGTGGCTAAAACAATGCATGCATTGCTCACTATCGACTTGACAACTATGTCACATAAGATACTTTAAAAAGGTTTTTATTCCTTACAAGTACTACCTGTGTTAATTATTACCTCAGATCAGGACGACTTGAAAACTAAATTGGGCGGACATAAAACACTACATCCCGTTTAGGTTACTACATTGTTTAACTTGAGTAGCACAAAACGTTACCAAGTATTTACTGTGAAAAGCCGTGGATACTTTAATAATAATAAAACTTGAAACTTTCATTCACATACGAAGAGACATGTGACCCATGAAGCTTTCATTGCTAGTTTAACTTATGTGTTAAAACGTTAATTTAAAACTGCAAAGCAGTTAACTAGCGCACTTACTAGTCGTAACGACTGACTAATGATAAGACCAGATAATCGTTCGCGTTATCGTTTTCTTCTAAGATTCATCGTCGCTTTTTTTACTAACCGCGACGCCTTATATCTAGCGAAAGGGGTAAGAAAACATAAAACAGTTCCGAACCAAAAGATAAGTTTTCACGACGACAGCATTGAAAACAGAAAGATTTCGAACAGCAAGACAAATTTGTTCCGACTGAACGAATTCTCAGTTAATCGAAATGAAACATGTTTGCAAGTTTTTAGCGGTATTTGCATATTGTTGAAAAATCTGTTGTTCAGAATTCATTTAACCGGAACATATTTTGTCCTTGTCTCTCCGCTTTTTTAAGGAAACATATCAGCTCGATTTGTTTAATCAACTTAGAATTTTATAACTCAGCTTTTAAAACCAACAAAATTTAAGTCTTTAATGTAAACATTGGGCGCATAAAATAGCTTTATCGGGACTTTCGAGAAACGGGCCCCTAGCCAGCTGTTATTGGGACGTTCAGACTTGCATACCCCTCAAACCAACAGTTTATTTGCCAATGACATTTGCAATTTTCAGTTTGTCGTGTAAAGGCACCGTTATAAAATATAAGGTAACGCTCCGGGGGCTGTAGGAGTACTTCAATATATAGCCTATGCGGGTATGGTTTGGCCTAAATTCATAAATAGGAAATGGGTTTTTGATTTGACGCTGTCTTGACAGGCTACTTAGATGCTCTTCAGTTGCCGGGAGACTGACTTTTCCCTGCATTTTCTGGAGTCTGATTGATTATTGTCGACCGGATAGAGCGTTGTCAAGAATATTTTACGATTCAAGCCATGATGAACGTTGAAGTAGGGCGAAAATTTTGTGATAAACGGGGTCAAGGCTTCATAGATTGAGCGGTACACCCCTTTCTCAGGTGAAAGTTTCGCTTTTATAATTTAGTGGTTCAAAAATGTATGATGCGGCCAAAATGCAGGAAATGCTTCCAATGCTCGAAAGAGATTACCATTATGTAGTTGTCAACATTTGGTTTTTACCAAGCTTTTTGATGGGGATATTAATTTGTTGGGTATCTTTGTTCATTGTTTTGTTGATTTGAACCTTTCGAGAGCGGTTTTACAGCGTTGAACATTGAATGTTGACTTTGCCAGTCAAATCCCAATTTTGTGAAGGTTCAAATCACAGAGCATTTTCACCTTTGTTACTACTTTGTATTCCATTTTAGTCACATTAAAGAGCCCTAAACTTCGCCTTCGGTAGGCTTGGATAAATTCTGCCGGCAGAATTTCGAGCAGAATAGGCGATTTTTGAAGCGAAAATTCTACCGGCAGAATAAGGCATTTTCGAGCAGAACAACGGAAATCAGTGACACTAATGATATGCATAACAGTTGGAAGAAAAATTTGAAACTAAATACAAAACAAATGGAAATACCTTGTGATTAATGTGATAATTAGCTAAAACGCACTCACATGATCCACTGTTTCGTCCAATATTAGCGATATAAAGTAAGATGAATTACAATTTTACTAGTATTTAAGGGTTAGGCCCAGGATCCCTTCCACATTTGCGAAAATAAATAAGGCCCAAAGGGCCGAAAATTTCTCGGGTAACGAGCAAAATTTCGAGCAGAATAAGGAGCACTGCCGGCAGGCAGAATAAGCCATTTTTACGAGCAAAATGTATCCAAGCCTAGCCTTTAGGAAGCCTTATTCGACCGACACGGACATTTAAAAGCACAGGATGGTAATCACTGATGGACCGGAAGTGGCGTTAGACCGCTGAGTGCTTGCAGGCAACTTGTTTTCCATGAAAAACGGGAAGTTTACGTATGCAGAGGTAATGCTTGTAATTCTAAGAAAGAGATGCCCAAACATACAACTACTAAGGACCCACTAAGGAAAATTTATTGTAACACCCATTCTTGGCTATTTCTTTTGTGTTTGCCGAAATACTACGTGATGCCGTATGTCTTCGTACGTAACTGTAGCAATCTCTCCTGTGGACCTGCCTTTGACGAGAAGGTGACACCACAGTTAACGTACATCGATTTTCAAAGCGTGTCCGACAACTGTCTTGCTGACCAGATTCGAGAGAAACTGCCGAGAACGACTGTCAATTATCTTGTTGATGGTGTTGTTCGTTATGCTCCCTCCAACAGACATTGTTATTGCCCATATCCCTCTTTTGAAGTGCTCAACGTACTGGAACTCCTTGGATACAAAGTTGTTGGAACACACTCGGCTAACAATGCTTCCATGTGGACACTGCACAAGCAGACTTAAAATGCAAAGGGTTTATGAAGGCATATGGACAGCAACTCTAGTGAACACTTGACAATTGCTTTTTTCCATATACTGTACTAGAAAAACTATGACTGAACTGTTGTCAAGGTTTCAAGAGACAGATGGAAGAACGAATGCCATGCATCCGAATCCAAAGATGGCGGCTTAAAACAAGGCCTATATTGCACTGTATTGACTCGACCGAACTCTGCTCCTTCCGGCAGACAGCTTAAACCTTTTGTTATTACATATAAGTACTACCAAATTTTCCTGACTGTATTCAATAAGTATTTTTTATGTTCATGGAACAAATACGTGAAATAACATTAATAAATAAAGACTTGAAAACTTGGTCGAACATCACAACACTGCATTCCGTTACTACAGAATACCCGTGGAAGCTTTGTTTTACATGCGAGCGGAGACGTTCCTGAAGTTCTGTCATTGCTGGGTCACCTTAACTGTGAAAACCTTAAGCGAAATGCAAATTTGAGCGACTTTTACAGTCAACGCGGTTCACGCATGAACTCTCAACTTCAAATATTCATTGATTAGTTCATTCTTCGATTTCATTCTTCAAAAAATTTAGCGATTCTTTGAAACTTGGATTCTATATTCGAAACACTATTTCAGTTATTCGAAATTTTTTTTTGTTACATCGCAATAATAATTCAAACTTTCCGAACAGAACTGACAAGTTAGTTTTTTAGCTCAATTTCCCGGTATGTCACGCGTGATATTTTTATTGTTTTCAAGCCGGCGCAAAAAATGGCGAGAACATAAAGCCGACAAAAATAACCCGTAAAGAGAAAATCCTTGGAAAGAAAATCCAAAGGAGTCTCTAATTTTAACAAGACAACTTATTCTTTGGTTGGAAGTTTCGTGGCTTAATCGGAAACCCGCAGAAAATATAAACAACAGCTGCCACAATTTTAAACCTGTAACGGTTTTCGCCGCGGTGTGTTGCGGTCTACATGATCGGAACATGAAAGTTTAGGTTTCCTAACTCCAAATGGCAAGAAATTCGCTTGGGAGCTTTCAGGATCCTGGTAAACCTTTCCCTTCTAATGCAAGGAACGAGTAAACCTTTGCCTTTTAATGCAAGGAACGAAATCGTTAACCTTTTCAATGCTGGATTGGTGTTGTCATGATCAGATATTCCACAGAACACGAGAGTGCCAAAAGGAGCTGTTCATAAAATCGTCCGACACTATTCAGTCCACGCGACGACTCAACCATTTTCTTGTTTTCTTATGGAGGTTAAGATCCTTGATAACGGATGACCTCCCTGAAGTAATTGATTAGCACTTCTTCCGAGTGCGCCATGTAGATGATTTCTGATGTTACGTGTGACCTTTTGAAGAATCGATTTCGTTCATCGAAAAAAAAATCGTAAACTTTCAATCTACCTACAAGAATACGTTTATCCAATTAAAGAAAGGAATGCGCACGTGAAGAATGCAATCTTCATTAATTGACCGTTCATGCGTGAAGCGCGTTGACTGTAAAAAAAAATGGCTATCTCTAAAATAGGGAACGGGGAATCGAGGAACGGGGAACGGGGAACGGGGAACGGGGAATCTCTAAAATAGGGAATATCTAAAACAGGGAATCTCTAAAATAGGGAATCTCTAAAATGGGGAATCTCTAAAATAGGGAATCTCTAAAACGGGGAATCTCTAAAATAGGGAATCTCTAAAACAGGGAATCTCTAAAATAGGGAATCTCTAAAACGGGGAATCTCTAAAATAGGGAATCTCTAAAATAGGGAATCTCTAAAACGGGGAATCTCTAAAATAGGGAATCTCTAAAACGGGGAATCTCTAAAATAGGGAATCTCTAAAATAGGGAATCTCTAAAACGGGGAATCTCTAAAATAGGGAATCTCTAAAATAGGGAATCTCTAAAACAGGGAATCTCTAAAACGGGGAATCTCTAAAACGGGGAATCTCTAAAATAGGGAATCTCTAAAACGGGGAATCTCTAAAATAGGGAATCTCTAAAATAGGGAATCTCTAAAACGGGGAATCTCTAAAACGGGGAATCTCTAAAACGGGGAATCTCTAAAACGGGGAATCTCTAAAATAGGGAATCTCTAAAACGGGGAATCTCTAAAACGGGGAATCTCTAAAATAGGGAATCTCTAAAACGGGGAATCTCTAAAACGGGGAATCTCTAAAACGGGGAATCTCTAAAATAGGGAATCTCTAAAATAGGGAATCTCTAAAACGGGGAATCTCTAAAATAGGGAATCTCTAAAATAGGGAATCTCTAAAACAGGGAATCTCTAAAACGGGGAATCTCTAAAACGGGGAATCTCTAAAATAGGGAATCTCTAAAACGGGGAATCTCTAAAATAGGGAATCTCTAAAATAGGGAATCTCTAAAACGGGGAATCTCTAAAACGGGGAATCTCTAAAATAGGGAATCTCTAAAACGGGGAATCTCTAAAACGGGGAATCTCTAAAATAGGGAATCTCTAAAACGGGGAATCTCTAAAACGGGGAATCTCTAAAACGGGGAATCTCTAAAATAGGGAATCTCTAAAACGGGGAATCTCTAAAATAGGGAATCTCTAAAATAGGGAATCTCTAAAATAGGGAATCTCTAAAACGGGGAATCTCTAAAACGGGGAATCTTTAAAATAGGGAATCTCTAAAATAGGAAATCTCTAAAACGGGGAATCTCTAAAACGGGGAATCTCTAAAATAGGGAATCTCTAAAATAGGGAATCTCTAAAACGGGGAATCTCTAAAACGGGGAATCTCTAAAACAGGGAATCTCTAAAATAGGGAATCTCTAAAATAGGGAATCTCTAAAACGGGGAATCTCTAAAACGGGGAATCTCTAAAATAGGGAATCTCTAAAAGGGGAATCTCTAAAATAGGGAATCTCTAAAATAGGGAATCTCTAAAACGGGGAATCTCTAAAACGGGGAATCTCTAAAATAGGGAATCTCTAAATCCACAAGCCCGAACTAAAATCTCATGTCTGTTTTTCTCTCTACCATAATTTGGAAAGGATAGATAACCCAAGGGACCCCATAAACGCGTTGCGTGACCAACTCGTCACACATCCCTTTAATAAGGCACCGTAATTGCAGATTGAAGAGAGGTATCTTTTTCGGTGTAATAAAATTGAGTGAACTGAAATAAATCACATCCTGCTGATTGTGATACAATTTATTTTTGTGTGTTGACTGCCGATACTACTTGCAACGCTTCTTTAAGTCTTATTCCACGCTCCAGTTTCTCATTACTGTCACCTGTATTTTGATTGAACTGGTTAGCATTTGTATTACAATAAGAAGATACTGCACAGCTAAGTCGCGGAAACGCACACAGGAACGTTGTTGGCCAGATTCCATCCCCACTTTCCTGTTTACCTTTCAAATAAAGAGTTTATGTTTGCTACACGTAGAAGAGAGTCAGAACACCTCGACTTCTCATTCTGAACAGTGCGTAAGGTATTTGATGCAAACTGACGGACCCGTGAGGAAACCGAAACTAAATAGGATCCAAACCCACCAATGGCAGTTCACGTTTGTAATGGGAATTCTTTGGATAATTTTTTCATGGCCAATCAAAGAAAACGTAATGATAACTTTGTACAAGTGGCATCGGAACGGCGCGCAGCACTGTAACAGAAAAGCGCTGCTTTGATTGCGAATTGCCGAGTCGACCAAGCCGTGTTCCACCGTGGAAAGGTAAGCAAACATCACCACCCGTGATACCCTGCTAACAGAGACTTTTCGTTTTGTATTCACGATAAACAAAAGAACTAAGCGAAATACGAGAGACGCGAACATCATCATACATGCTAAGAAAACTTTCCAGAAAGAAACACTCTGCTAGCAGGGTATACCTATAAACTGTAAACTGTTAAGCACGTTTTCGAATTTTCATATGAACGGTAACAATACCTATGTTATATTATTTTACTGTAAGCAAACGAAAAAAATGTACAACAGCCTCATTTTACCAATAACTAATAAAGGAGCCATTTACGCTGGCTTTGCGCCTCGAGCCAACAACATGTGACTGTGATGTCGTGACCTTTTACGTCTCGACTGTGATGGCGTGATTTTTGACATCTTGAGCCAAAAACATGTTGCGTTTTGAGAGGTGACTGTTATTGTCTAGACTTGTTCCAGATATACCTTATTTTTACTTATTTTCGCGCGTCTTAATTTTAGCGAATTGAAAAAAAAAATTGAGAAATTAAAGGCCAGCACAAAAAATCCTCTCAAAATTTACACACGCAGAATGTAATACACTCGTGAGAAATTTACATAATCAAACATATGAATCAATAAATATAAGAGCGATTTTCGTTTGACCTTGAAAAAGTGTTTCCGTAAGCGTTCGTTATTTGTTTCATCAGCCACTAGTTAAAAATGTGAAAACAAGACCTCGTTCCTTTACCGCTGAAGAGAACCCTAATATGGGTAAAGCATTGTTCCATTGTGCAATCGTATTGCTGAATACAGAGGTACATGAAAGCTCTTTACTAGGTGGAAAATGCTTGATGTTCGCTAAACCAACCAAAAGCCGTATGCGTTTGTGTCTGTTCTCTAAACCAATTAAATTAAATTGCCATTGTTTGATTCCTTTGTTGTTTGTTCGCACGTAGTTACTTCAAGGTCAAACGAAAATCGCTCTTACATTTATTGATTCATATGTTTGATTATGTAAATTTCTCACGAGTGTATTACATTCTGCGTGTGTAAATTTTGAGAGGATTTTTTGTGCTGGCCTTTAATTTCTCAATTTTTTTTTCAATTCGCTAAAATTAAGACGCACGAAAATAAGTAAAAATAAGGTATATCTGGAACAAGTCTAGACAATAACAGTCACCGCTCAAAACGCAACATGTTTTTGGCTCAAGATGTCAAAAGTCACGCCATCACAGTCGAGACGTAAAAGGTCACGACATCACAGTCACATGTTGTTGGCTCGAGGCGCAAAGCCAGCGTAAATGGCTCCTTTATTAGTTATTGGTAAAATGAGGCTGTTGTACATTTTTTTCGTTTGCTTACAGTAAAATAATATAACATAGGTATTGTTACCGTTCATATGAAAATTCGAAAACGTGCTTAACAGTTTACAGTTTATAGGTATACCCTGCTAGCAGAGTGTTTCTTTCTGGAAAGTTTTCTTAGCATGTATGATGATGTTCGCGTCTCTCGTATTTCGCTTAGTTCTTTTGTTTATCGTGAATACAAAACGAAAAGTCTCTGTTAGCAGGGTATCACGGGTGGTGATGTTTGCTTACCTTTCCACGGTGGAACACGGCTTGGTCGACTCGGCAATTCGCAATCAAAGCAGCGCTTTTCTGTTACAGTGCTGCGCGCCGTTCCGATGCCACTTGTACAAAGTTATCATTACGTTTTCTTTGATTGGCCATGAAAAAATTATCCAAAGAATTCCCATTACAAACGTGAACTGCCATTGGTGGGTTTGGATCCTATTTAGTTTCGGTTTCCTCACGGGTCCGTCAGTTTGCATCAAATACCTTACGCACTGTTCAGAATGAGAAGTCGAGGTGTTCTGACTCTCTTCTACGTGTAGCAAACATAAACTCTTTATTTGAAAGGTAAACAGGAAAGTGGGGATGGAATCTGGCCAACAACGTTCCTGTGTGCGTTTCCGCGACTTAGCTGTGCAGTATCTTCTTATTGTAATACAAATGCTAACCAGTTCAATCAAAATACAGGTGACAGTAATGAGAAACTGGAGCGTGGAATAAGACTTAAAGAAGCGTTGCAAGTAGTATCGGCAGTCAACACACAAAAATAAATTGTATCACAATCAGCAGGATGTGATTTATTTCAGTTCACTCAATTTTATTACACCGAAAAAGATACCTCTCTTCAATCTGCAATTACGGTGCCTTATTAAAGGGATGTGTGACGAGTTGGTCACGCAACGCGTTTATGGGGTCCCTTGGGTTATCTATCCTTTCCAAATTATGGTAGAGAGAAAAACAGACATGAGATTTTAGTTCGGGCTTGTGGATTTAGAGATTCCCTATTTTAGAGATTCCCCGTTTTAGAGATTCCCCGTTTTAGAGATTCCCTATTTTAGAGATTCCCTATTTTAGAGATTCCCCGTTTTAGAGATTCCCTATTTTAGAGATTCCCCGTTTTAGAGATTCCCCGTTTTAGAGATTCCCTATTTTAGAGATTCCCTATTTTAGAGATTCCCCGTTTTAGAGATTCCCTATTTTAGAGATTCCCCGTTTTAGAGATTCCCCATTTTAGAGATTCTCTATTTTAGAGATTCCCTGTTTTAGTGATTCCCCGTTTTAGAGATTCCCTATTTTAGAGATTCCCTATTTTAGAGATTCCCTGTTTTAGAGATTCCCCGTTTTAGAGATTCCCCATTTTAGAGATTCCCCATTTTAGAGATTCCCTATTTTAGAGATTCCCTATTTTAGAGATTCCCTATTTTAGAGATTCCCCGTTTTAGAGATTCCCTATTTTAGAGATTCCCCGTTTTAGAGATTCCCCGTTTTAGAGATTCCCCGTTTTAGAGATTCCCTATTTTAGAGATTCCCCGTTTTAGAGATTCCCCGTTTTAGAGATTCCCTGTTTTAGAGATTCCCCGTTTTAGAGATTCCCCGTTTTAGAGATTCCCTATTTTAGAGATTCCCCATTTTAGAGATTCCCCGTTTTAGAGATTCCCTATTTTAGAGATTCCCTATTTTAGAGATTCCCCGTTTTAGAGATTCCCTATTTTAGAGATTCCCTATTTTAGAGATTCCCCGTTTTAGAGATTCCCTATTTTAGAGATTCCCCGTTTTAGAGATTCCCTATTTTAGAGATTCCCCGTTTTAGAGATTCCCTATTTTAGAGATTCCCCATTTTAGAGATTCCCTATTTTAGAGATTCCCTGTTTTAGAGATTCCCTATTTTAGAGATTCCCCGTTCCCCGTTCCCCGTTCCCCGTTCCCCGTTCCTCGATTCCCCGTTCCCTATTTTAGAGATAGCCAAAAAAAAATTATTACTATTAATAATAATAATAATAATAATAATAATAATAATAATAATAATAATAATAATAATAATAACAAGAGCGAGGTCTAAACTGCAGAGCAGACGCAAACTAGCGCAGTTACCGGCCGTAACGGCTACTGATAAGACCAGTTCGTCAATCGCATTGTCGTTTTCTCCAAAATTCATCGCCGCTTTTTTGCGGCTAACCGCAAAGCTTTACATTTGGCAAAAAAAGGTAAGAAAAGCATATGACAGTTCCGAACCAAAAGATAAGTTTTCATGACAAAAGAGAAAGAATTCGGGACAGCAAGACAATCTCTGTTCCGACTGAACGAATTCTCAAAGAAACCTGTTTGCAGGTTTGCAACCATATTTGCATATTACTGAAAGGTGTCTTGTTCGGAATTCATTTAACCGGAACATATTTTGTCTCGCCTTTTTGAAAACGCAAAGGACAAGGAAACACCCAAGCATGATTTCGTGACCCAACAGTTTGTTTGCTTTCCTTGCGGTTTTATCTCGCATCAAACCATGGTTACTCGAGGGACTGGTTATGAAACTTTGCAAGTTTCAAAGGCCTTAACAAAGGTGCTGCAATTTATGTTGAAAGTACCACGACAGTGCAGAATCTTTTGTTCTACGTTCGCACACTATGGCTGAATAACTTAACAGTGACATTCTTATTGGTTAGTTGCTCATGCAAAATTCAAAACCTATTGTTGTTTGTGCACCGTCAAGGTTAAAAACGGTAACAAAAACATAAAACAAAGGACTTAGCTGAGCTTCATAACCAGATTCTTTTATTAACTATGATCAAACTGGTGAACTCTTCACGGCTTTTTGTTCAAGACGTTCACGGTTTTCGTATTGTAAAACCAAGTTTTTATCTGATAATAGAGCGCTTTTCAAATGAGTGTCGTAAAACCAAAACCAAAGTAATTACCCCAGCCAATCACAACAAAGACAAATTACCCAATGAACCAATCAGAACTCGAAGCAAATACATGCAACCGGCGCCAAGCGCGGGAAAACAGTTGCGAGCAAGTCACAATTGGTTTGAGTTTTACTTCTGATTGGTCGAGAAAGTGGTGCGAGATTTTTTAACCAATCACAGAGCGAAGTAAAGCAAAACCAAAACAAAACGAGAATTACTTTCGACACTCAATTGAAAACTGCTCTAGTCATACATGAATAAACTTCATGGGTGTGTTTCCACAACGTATTAAACGTATTCCATTACACTTGGTCATCGCCCATCTCAGTGACGACTTGACAGCCATCCGCGCTTCTTCAGGTCAACTTTTTGATAAATTTGAATTTTGCAGAAAAAACTTGAGGGACGTCGAGGATTAGAAATTTAATCGTTCATTGTCTTCTGCCTTCAGCCTCTCCCCAGTCCCTTCGAGTTCGTCTTCATCCCATAGTTTCTTCCACCAAGGCAGTTTGAGACGGCGCATTTCTTCATTGTGACACTGCTGTGCTCTAGTTATCACAGGCGCCGATCTTGACGTGAACGCCTCGAGGATGTCGGAGGTAACTTCGTGCAGCTTTGGGGCACCTGAAAAGATGGCAAAATCGTGTATTGTTGAGTTTTTTTTCCTTTCGGCTGATTAAATTTCAGGCAAAGTTGCAAAAAATAAAGCGTTACATCTAACTTTCGTAGGAGGCATCTTTTTTAGACAAGACAAGTAACCGTGTCAGTCAATTGATAATGTCACATCACCCACCCGACCCATAAATAAATAAATGTAACTGGGAATGTCCAACAAGTTCGTCCCCAGGGCCTTTTCCTCATTCAAAATGGCGGATTGGAGAAACCCCTGGCCAAAGCTGCTGAAATACTCCAAGATTCGTGTAGTATTTTGTCACTTGACACATGATGAAAAGGCTTTTTCGGAGGTTGTTTCCAGCGTCTGGCGGCCCTGTTTGTTTTCTTGCAATCCGAAACCCTTGTTCAAACGAAACGAAGTTTTACAAGGACAACGACAAGGTCCTCGCGAATTTTTGGAGCCATTTTGGCAGCCGGGTTTCTCCGATCCGCCGTCACGAACGAGGAGAAGGCCCGGGGGACGAGGTTCGAATGCCCAATTACTTTGTTCGCTTTTTATTTCCTCCATGAGTCTAATACACCTATCTCTAGCCACACTGGATTTGTCATGAACGGCCGGATTTCTTCGATTCTCTATAACACATATGTAAGATTTCCAGGCGAATTTATTGAGCGATTTATCAGTTTTCGTATTTGGCGCTTACCAAGCAATTGCTCTGCATCCACGTTCAGCCTGGCCAACAGCGCATCTCTTCTTTGTTCGCTCTTTCTTATCTTCATGTTGGACATCATGTGATTGGCAAGCAAAGAAAACGCCTTTGTGAAACAAAAAATAAGCAATATATTATCTTAGCAGTGTTCCAAAACATTTTGTAACCGATAGCACTTTTTTTAAGTCAAGACTTGCGAGCGATGGGGAAAGGAAGGAGTGGTAAACGAGCGACGTCGCAGCTACAACAGCCTCCAATGCAGACGTTCCTAGGGCTTGTCACGCAATCCACTCCCTCTCCAGGACGAGGGACGTGTGACAAGCCCAAAGAATGTCTGCGTTGGAGGCCACCTAGGGCTGTCTGAGAATCAGGCTATTCATCTCTCAAAGAAGACGCAATGAAAATCGTAAAATACTCAAGAAAGAAAACATGCAAAACAGAGACCGAAAAATGTCAGAATTGGAACGGGAAACGTTCTCGCGAGTTTCAACTTCTCCTTCAACAACTTAACAGAAAAGAAGGGTCTCTTCCGCCGCTAATCTAGTTACCACAACAAGTTCATTACCTTATCGTGTAGTTGTTGAAGCTCTTCCTGAGTCCTGTGCTTCGCCTAAGTCAGGAGGAATTCAGAACGTTAAAGCCTTTAACCTACAAGAGTCGGATTGTTTGTAGACAACTAATCATTGACTATTACTTTCCTGTATCTTCCTGTCTGGTAGATAGATAGATAGATAAAACTTTATTTTAACACGATAATAATAAAAGCTAAAAGCTTGTGGGGTCGTGAATTTAAATTTAAGATTAAAATTACAATTAAAATATCTAAAATTACAATTCTTATGTTTACAGTAAAATTAATTATTTAATTAATTACTAACTAGAACTGTTACTATACTAGATGATTAAAATAAACTAACTAAAAGCTAATTATATATAAAATCACTATGTCTGTGGCGGGTTGTTGAAGCCGACAGGGCGTTAAAATTAAAATCTTTAAAATATGCTCTATTTACAACATGCTTTCTTAGCTCTAAAAAACTTGAAAAACTCTTCTGTTGATTGTGGTATTTAACAATGTTCCAAAGTACAGATCCCTTGTATCTGAGTGAATCCTTCATGAATCGCGAGTTGAATCTTGGTATCGAAGATAGTTGTTTTCCTCGGAGCGAATAGCCGTGACTGGAGTTGTCTAGTATCGATTTCATCAGAGGCTCGGGCAGGCTGTCGTTGTTTGCCTTATAAAATAGCCTAAGGATGTCGAGCTTATAATACAGGGAAAAGGTAGACCACTGATCATATTTGAGCACTTCATTTGACGGCATGTCCTTGGGCAAGTTGAAAATGATTCTTGCCGCCCTACAATGTAGTCTTTCTATAGAGTCTAGCATGTCAGAGTTACAACACGATCCCCATAAAACTAAACCATATTTTACAGAGGGTAGTATCACTTTAAAATAAAAGTCCTTTAGCACGGCCTTTGGGAGAAATCTGGATCGTTTCAGTAAGTTCAGCTTATTAGCAAAACTTTTCTTGGTCTCTAGTGCATGAGGTACCCAGCTTAGGTTACGGTCGACAGTCATACCCAGCAGGCGCGTTTTTGTAACGCATCTAAGAATTGAGGTCCCTAGTTGTATTGGTGCATGTGGCCCCATCGGGGTTGCTTTACTGAGTAACATCACTTCACTCTTTCCTGGATGAGGTGTTAAACGATTTGTTAGACACCACGTGTATACGTCCTTCAGGGTCTTGTTTAGCTGCGCAATAGCGGTGTCTATCGAATCTCCTATGCAGTAAGCGGTTGTGTCATCTGCGTACATATACAAGGACCCCGAGCTGACTGAAGCAGGAAGGTCGTTTGTAAATAGCGTGAATAAAGTCGGTCCCAGCACCGAACCCTGGGGAATGCCGAAGGAAACCTGTGAGTGTTCCGACTTGACTCCTGGTGCTGTTTCTTACGCTTTACAAGGTTAGTGAAACACCGCTATCTCGAACTAAACCTCTTTTCCCTTGGCCGATATCGTCAGTTATCTACTATAGGCTATCTGGAACTCTCCTTGTTTCGAATAATTTTTTCTTTTCTTTGCACAATTTTTCAGTCCAGATAGCGGGTGACTAATGTAATTCTAATTACGAATCTGCAAATTAAATCCTAAAATGTGACCATTAAAATAAAAACTACTGAGCAATACTTTCTTGTCGTACCGTTTTATTACGCAACACAATGCAGCTGTAACTTTCGAGTCTGTGGATAAAATCTTCAAGTGTATCCAATTGTAATCCACTTCCCTCCTGGCCATTGTTGGCTATAACCACTTTCTAATGTGTTCCCGCCATTAATAGAGTATAGTTTTCCTAAATCGAACCCTTATCGGTGGTTGTTCTACTATCTAGTTGTGGTTTAAGGTTCGTTTTCAACTTTGTTCTTATTGTTATCCATTTCCATCTTTGAATATCGTTCAAGAAAATCAAACCATTACTGTATTTCTGTTTAACCATAACTGCTTACTGTATCCCTCAAGGAAAGTCCACGACATACCGGATATTTCTGTCGGTGGTCGGCAATGACGTTCTGAAGTTCAGCTCTTCTTGCATCAGTTAACCCAGGAACAATAGGGTAGGGTGTTTTACGATCTGCCAAGCGCTGACGATACCGACGGAACTGAAAGACAGCAACATAAATGCTGCGATGAGTTACGTATGAGTTTGCTTCCTGTTTGTTGGGCTCTCAAATTGATTATGTATGTTGTTTTTTTTTTCTTTTGTTTGTTTGTTTGTTTTTTCAATTTTGCGGCTTTGGGGCTTTGGGAGTTCCTTGATAAGAAACCGCACAAAGCTTGACTTGGGTTGAGATTAGCTGGTCTGATGTAAACATAATAAGGGCTATAATGGCCTCCGTAAAAGCGTTTCTGTCTGTTTTTAGTCGCATTAAATGCGTTGTTCGCATTTTGGACGCGCGGAAGTTGGGAACCGCACCAAACAAAAAATAAACCTCAAGTGAAGGTTGGAATTTTTGCAGACGTTTGTAGGATGGCATACACACAAAGCCATTCACATATCTTTTAAAATCAAACTTCCAGCGTTACTATTTTTGAGATGCAAACTTTTTTACCATTTCTAGGTGTTTTATTATGTATCCAAAACGAATTTCAAAATTATTGTTATTATAGCTGTTTTTATTGTTGTTATTATTATTATTATTATTATTATTATTATTATTATTACTATTATTATTATTATTATTAAATCATACACTACCTGTCGCTGTATTGCAATAGCAGCTCTTTCCCGTGTCACTTCATTTTGTCGCTCAAGAAATTTTCTTCTCCCCAGCACTCCACGAAACGCTGCTTGAATCTTTCTCGCTGCCATCTCTTGATTTTCCGACATAAACAAATTCACTTCTCTGGCCGGTACGCTCTCCAACATCTTTAGCTGCTTTCGCATGGATGACCTAAACTCGCTGATTCTCTTCTGTTCGATGGCAAGTTTGTTCTCTTCGCGCTGTTTCTCCTCGACTTTCATTCTCTCCTTGTCCAGGCGTTTTTGTCTAAATTTACGCTGAAGAAGTATAATCCCCAACTCGGCGCGCTTGAGAGCATGGCGTTCCTTTGATCCGCGGTAAAACGCCTGGATGACGGTCGCTGCTCGAGCCAATCTCTACGATGAGAAAAAAGAGTTATGTTAACTATACGGGGTTATTCTATATTTTGGGTAAAAGGCCACTCAAATACTGCTAAGCAGTACGTTCCTGTGGTGCTGTTTGTTATGCTGTACACGGTAGTACCAATTTTTCAGTCTGTACCAGGATGACATCCTAAAGTGGTACCATTCAATTGAAAGCTACTGCGCAGTACTTTTCCGTGTTTCTGTTTATTATGCTGTACAAGGTGGTTTTAACTTTTCAGTTTGTGGATGAAATCCTAAAGAATGATAAGTCAAAAGAAATGTAATGAGAATTACTTTCCATGGTGCTGTTTACTGTGCCGTACAAGGTGGTTCTCACTTTTGAGTTTGTGGATCAAACCCTAAAGTATGACCATTCAAGTGAAAGCTATTTAGAAGTTCTTTCGCGTCTATGGCTAGTTTCGAGCATGGACAACATTAGCCCCAAAGGCACCGTTACCAGATAGGTATGCACTTGCTCAAAACTGCAATACATAAGGAAAAGGAAGTGCGATAGCTAGAAGTTTTCACATCAGCGTGCAACAATTTCCACTTGAAAAAAAAGGAACCAATTTTATTCTACATAGCATGCAAAAAAGACGGCGAGAAAACATAACACACAAAAAAGGTCGAAAGACAGACAAACAGACGGATGGAGAATAGGACAGACGGACAAACAGACACACGTACTATTAAATACTCGGTACTTAATTAAAAGAAATGTGTGGAAGACCAGTAGGGAGAATTGATATTAGTACCACTTGTTCTGCCTGTGCAATAGAGCCAGCCTCCAGTAACGCGACCAGCCTTTTAACATCATTGTCAAATCCCCTTGCGTTCCACTTGCTGAGGTACGCCTTCAAACCCCTGAAAAACAAATATTTGCCAGAGGTAATAGGGCAATATAACGGGAATTAAAAGCAGTACTGTACTGCTACAGTTTGTACATAAATAAAAACAGTTTTAGGATTTTCTCCATTTAGAATCTAATATACAAGTTCAAAGATGCAAGGGAGTAAATTGAAAACCGACGCCATTCTTTGGAATTCCATTCTTAAAATGGAGCATATTCTGTTTTTTATCTTTCCCTTGACCTATCAGAGTACAGCAAATGTATAAGAGAAACAACATTAATTGATGAACTTCACACAAAAATAAACAATAATAAAAGAAATTTTAAAATGTTCCTACCTGTATCTTTTTGATAGCAAAATTTCTACAAGTGGTGGATGGATATCGGTTGCTGTCAAAATGAGACGAATTGAAGCCCTGTTCAGTGAAGGGAATTAAACGACGTAATTACAAATTAAACAGTTCATATTGTGTAAATGAAGTTTTCAATTTAATGTGCTTAGAGAGACACTGTAAACTGAAGAAAACAAATTTCAAAGTGGAAAAAACTAACTATCCCAACTCAAGGAACAGTCCGACTTGCTAGTTATATAATAATTATATTAATATAATTAATATTATAACATAATTTATTACCATTATCGTAATAAACATCTGAAGAAATAAAGGATGGGATCCACTGCTGTTTACATATTGATCAAATGGCCAGAGTAAGGAATTTTAATCAGGAAGAGACGACTCAAGAAAGTCAGCCATGTAAAATAATTGTCCCAATAAAGGAGATTATGTTTGGTTTTATGCCTAAAACCCTTCAGTGTCAGCAATTTAATTAAAAACATTGAAGGGCAGAATTACAGGGCACACTGCTGTTTACATATTGATCAAATGGCCAGAGTAAGGAATTTTAATCAGGAAGAGACGACTCAAGAAAGTCAGCCATGTAAAATAATTGTCCCAATAAAGGAGATTAAGTTTGGTTTTATGCCTAAAACCCTTCAGTGTCAGCAATTTAATTAAAAACATTGAAGGGCAGAATTACAGGGCACACAGCCAAAACCTATCCACAAACAGACTCCCCACCCCACCCCACTGCCCAACCAAACTCCCCCACCCCCATCCCAATACCCAACCAGATTCCCAAATCCCACCCCACCCCACTGCTCAACCTTTACCTTCCAACTGAAGATTCCTCTGATGCAGATATCTTGAAGACAATTTCATCCAAAATGCTGTAAAGGACATTCGGTTCTAACTGTTTCATTGCCAGTCTAAAAAAACAGTGTAAAAAATGAAGTCAAAATTACATGTGCAAGGAAAATTTATACAAATGTTACATTAGAAAGTTTGTAACCTCTCTCATGGCTGACAGGCAAATTTTGATCAGTTTGCACAGTTAATTCATGAGGTTACTAACATTGATGATAATTATGCATAACTATTATAAAATTGAGGTAAAGCGAATCACACATCGGGCACAAGATGCCCACAAGGTCAAGTAACTCCTGACCAGCGTCTGTAGCATGGAGATACTAAGAGTATTAATACTCCCTCCCCCCCCCACCCCTGGGTGGGATGCTAGTCCTATGCAGGGTTACTATGTGGCATTTTGTTCTATTTCCATAATAGTCACTGGTAGCCATTTATATGTCATCTAATTTAACCCTTTAAGCCCTAACAGTGACAAAAATGAAATTTCTCTTTACATTATTACTACCTGTTCAAACAATCAAGTGATGAGGTAAAAAGAAAGTGATCACCTAGTATAAGATGTCTTGATATCAAGACAAATTCTCCTTACTAGTTCCATAAGAAATGTATTGGAGAACAGTAAGGAGAATATGCATTTTCATATCAGGGCTTAAAAGGGTAAAGGACAGTGCCTCCCAATACAGGGGCATTTTCGCAAAGGTTGTGACTATGGGGAAAAAGCAGAACTTAGCAAGACCTATTGGAATATAAAAAGAAAAATGTGGGTAACCATGCATTTTTCAGAGATAATTAAGCAACCATAATTCTAAAAAGCTTTAAAATACTTTAAAATACTTTTTTCAGTATGTTATGATAAAAGTTGATGACGTTATTTTATGCCACTATGTGTAAATATTGTTAATAAGCACACCATCTCATGCAGCTTTTCTTAAGCAAGGTAGAAATACATTTTTTACAGCAGTGCTATTTAGAAGTCAACAGTGGCACAGATGAAAGTACTGGAAATTGCATGAACCAAATTTCAGCTACAAGCAAGAAAAGATATGCATAAATATCCTACTGGTCAAAAATGTCATTTTAGGGCCATATTGTAAGATTAATTAAGCATTAAACATTGTATGCACACATTTCTCTAACCTGTTTGTTTTCAATAAATTTTCTAGAATCAACAAAGTAAATAATGATGCTTCAAGGTCTTCAGTCATGAGAATGTGTACAAAACGCTTGGACTTCAACACTAAAAGGAAAAAAACAATAAAATTGAACAAGTATTGACCAACTTATCAGCAGTTTAAATTTTCCACCCTCTAGACCAGAAATACAATTCACTGAGAACTGATATATTGGGATTTCATTGAGATGGTGACTGAACAGAAAATAATGTTTGTTAGAGAGATTCAGTTGTAAGCAATCAACTGAAGGTAAGCGAAATAACATATAGGAGCAAAAAAAAACCTCAGATTTTTTTCCTCTGTATGAAGTTAGGGGCAGATCAAGATATTTTTACCCTTCAAGCCCCGAGAATGACTAGCATCTAATTTCTCCTCACAATATCACTGCATGACCAAACAAACACTTATGAGAATAAAGGAAATGATCACCAAAGATAAAAAGCCTTGATGTTTAAGTTGATTCTCCCAAGTAGTACTAGAAGAAATACTTTAAGAACAATGAGGAGAATATGTATGTTGATACTGGGAATTAAATAGGAGGGTTCCAATTGGCAACCTGTACATGTACTTCATACTTCAAGAGCCAATTGAAGGAATAACTAGCTCAGCTTTGCAGTTTTAAAGCTTAGTAATTGATAAGTTTTTGTGATAAACCAGGTCGAATGCTTTACCCTGTTTTCTTTCTTCTTATTCTTTTTTATTTAAGAATAAAAATGAGTGAAAAAATACAACATTTCGATGTCTCCAGGACATCATTTTCAAGTGAGAAAATAAAATATAAATGAGTTAATATAATTATACAGGGTGAGGTGTTAAGAAAGTAAAATAATAATAAGTAACATATTTGGCATGTAATTAAGTGTGTGTGCGTGGTAATTACATGCCAAATATGTTACTTATTGTTAATTTTTTATCACCTTACCCTGTATAAATTATATTAACTCATTTATATTTTATTTTCTCACTTGAAAATGATGTCATGGAGACATCGAAACGTTGTATTTTTTCGCTCATTTTTATTCTTAAATGCTTAACGAAATTTAATCTGATTCTTTTTTATTATTTCAAAATAAAAAATTCAGGTTTGGAAGAGGGTCAGGTGTTAATGACAAACTGGAAGTAAACTTAGAATATTTCTAACCAGTTTTTGGATTTTAATAACCTCTTTTCTGCTGCTGGTTTAAAAAGGTAGCAGTGATAAAGACTCCCAGGTATGTTCAGAAGGCCTTTCATGGGGTATAAAGTTTCCTGCTAGCCAGTGAGTTTAACAGACTGTTTCATGAAGGTATACTACATATGTCTGTGGTCATGGGGGTGATATTATGCACTGAAATTCATTCAATTCCAGAGACATCGTTATTCATGGCAGACACTGTATGTGATCACTTTTAACCACAAAATCACACTAATGTTGCACGGATCTACTAATTTCAAGCCATCTTAAAGTACATGAATGATGATCATACGGCTTTATGTCAAAAGTAAATACCATTGTAAGTGAGGAACACGTGAAAGCTGTAGAGCCACTCTAACGAGTTCATTATTGCTCTGAAGTGCTGAAAATGCTCCTTCTTGTCGCTTTCCTGTTTGAAGAAAAAATGCAGAATCAGAGTTTTAGGTAAAATAACAGGAAGGTCTCTGAGACACATCATATATATTTTGAGTAGCTGCTTTATTTGAAGTGACATTACATCCCAAATTATATATTGTCATCTTAAAAACCATCTGTTTGGAAAGTTACCAGTATGCATGCACTACCATCATGATGGTAAAGCAAGGCCATTAAACACAGCAATTGACCAGAAAGTACCCTGGTAGTAATCCTACTTAATAAGGATCCCACAGGATTTTCTAGGATCTAGAGGATCCTACAGGATCCTGTGTAAGATCACATAGGATCTTAAACAGGATCCTAAATGGCAATAATCCTGATAATGTTTTAGAGGATGCTATGCAGGATCCTGGAAAATCTTTCAGGATCCTGCACAAGATCTCATAGGATCCTGTTAAGGATCCCACAGGATCTTAAGTAGAATACTTATCAGGAACCTGGGTTAGGATCCTCAAAGATCTTATTAGGATCCTATTAAGATCCTGCGCAGAATTTCTACCAGCTAAGGTACGAGATCCAGTGATCCAAAATGACCCGATAATAAACCAAAATGTACTACGATGAAATGGAATGAACTGGAATGTACTCATTCTGGTGTTGTTCTGCTTTATTCTCCTGCATTGCGGGTTATTACAGTACTTTCCATCCCCGTGTTTACATAGATGTACCAACAAATGCTAATTAATTATTTTCTAATAAAAGAGGCCAAACAAGATATCTAAGGTTTCTGTTAAGAGCCAACTAATAAATGATAGGAATAAAAACTTGGCCAGACTGCTATTCTAATTTTAGCCTAATAATACAGGTACATGAAATATATTTCTTAAACTTCCCTTGTTCGTGTAACAGCCATTTGTTTTGTATGGCAAAGGGGTTTTTTTAAACAATTTTAAAAATTGTTGATTGAGAGCTAGTTAAATGTTGACAAAAAACTGCTGTGAAAAATGAATTTTCATTGTTATAAAAATAAATTGCTTCAATAATAATAAATCAAGGTTCAAGAGCTGAATGCCATGCCAACCAAATCACTTAACATGGAATAACTTATATCACATTTCCAGGATCTGCAGGACAGATCTTTCAAACTCACCAGTCTAGCTTTAACACTGAAGTCAAGCAACTTTGCTGCCAGGGTCAACACATTTTCCACTACATCAGGAAGAAAAGTTTTTTCATATTTCTTATCTTCTGGCAATATAAGACCCACACAGCCTTGGCATAAAATGCTGCCCAACTGAGATGCAGTATCCCATCCTCCAGATATTGTGGCAAAGTCTTGTTTCAAAGCTGCAAGGAAGAGATAGTGGTCCAAATGTAAACATGATTGTACATGACTGTACATGAGCTGCATAAAACTACTTCCAAGCAAGAGCTTTCAATTAGGGCTGGAGGCTGCTGAGAATTTTCTGTGGCTATTACAATGTTGAGCCCTTAGTACTTTAAGGTGGCTCCAAGTTGTTTTTTTAGGATCACACTTCTGTTTTTGAATGCGCTTATACATAATCTTACTTTAGCTCAATGAATCTGAATTTCATTCCAGATGTTAGGCTTGGATGAAAGTTTTCCAAGGATGATGCTCTTTTTATGCTAATAAGTGTTTCCATAGCAATGGTAAACAAATATGGTGAAAAACAGTTTTTCATAAATATCTTTCGATTTTGGGGCTACCCACGACAAGTGAATAAGTGCGCTATTTAAATCTACACAGTGTAGCACACCAAATGGGGAAATCTCAAACAAATTAAACTGTTTGATTTTGAATAAATGGCTCAAACACTTTTAACATGTGTTTTTTCATGTTTGAAATATTAGCGGTCAAAACATTCCATAGGCCTCACGGACTATCATTAAATTACTACAGAAAGGTTCCTTATACTTACATTATTACTCCCTGCAAATAGGTATGACTGACTCTTTGGCAATGAAGAGATTGAGAGTTTCATTCAAATGCAGTTTTGCTTGACATTTTCTGTCAAGCAAAACTGCATTTGAATGAAAGAAAGACGATGTATAACCGCTTTCAAAAACAGAAGTGTGACGCTAAAAAAACTACTTGGAGCCACCTTAATAGACGAATATTGCATTGCTACAAACACAACTCTTTTTTGTTCCCAGCTACTTTTACATTGTACAATTACCCAGCAACTTCAAGAATTTTGTGGCCGTCCTGCAAGAAATTACTATTTTTTTACCAAGATCTGTTAACTACATAGGAGATATACTTAAATACACAGAATAACATTAATAGTTATTATAATCAGAAACTTACGACAACAAAACACTGAACACATATTGAACATTTAAATAACTGAAAAGAATTGAAGAAATGCCATTCTCGTTTTTGAAACCATCAATGTAATTACATACATGCATGCATGCATGCATGCCTACCTACCTACCTACTTACCTACCTACCTACCAACCTACCTACCTACCTATCTACCTACCTACCTATCTACCTACCTACCTACCTATCTACCTACCTACCTACCTACCTACCTACCTACCTACCTACCAACCTACCTACCTATCTACCTACCTACCTACCTACCAACCTACCTACCTACCTACTACCTACCTACCAACCTACCTACCTACCTACCTACCAACCTACCAACCTACCTACCTACCTACCTACTTACTTACCTACCTACCTACCTACCTACCTACCTACCTACCTACCTACTTACTTACCTACCTACCTACCTACTTACTTACCTACCTACCTACCTACCTACCTACCTACCTACCTACCTACTTACCTACCTACCTACCAACCTACCTACCTACCTATCTACCTACCTACCTATCTACCTACCTACCTACCTATCTACCTACCTACCTACCTACCTACCTACCTACCTACCTACCAACCTACCTACCTATCTACCTACCTACCTACCTACCAACCTACCTACCTACCTACTACCTACCTACCAACCTACCTACCTACCTACCTACTTACCTACCTACCTATCTACCTACCTACCTACCTACCAACCTACCTACCTACCTACCTACCTACCTACCTACCTACCTACTTACTTACCTACCTACCTACCTACCTACCTACCTACCTACGTACGTACGTACGTACGTACATACATACATACATACATACATACATACATGCTTTATTCGTCCCTACAGGGCTTTTCAGAATAAAGATACAAAAAGAAAACAAGCAAAAGTTATGTAAAAATAAAATAAAGTAGCACACACCACAATAGCTTCAAGTTGATCATGTGCCATCTTGTTATGCTGTCACTTGATGAAAAATTAAACAAGAACCCTGGTGGATTCATTAAAGTATTTATGATTTAACAGTTGCTCTATTAACCTGTGTTTAAAATTGGTACAAAAAAAGATAAATTACCTAAATTGCAAACATGGATGACATCATATGTCCATAAGTCATTTCTTATTATAGTTCCCAAGTTACTACGAGGTGAACCAAGATCAAGGATATCTGAAAGAAACAGAATACCACAGTCAAGGAGGGGCTGCCAGGTGTAAGGCATTTGATAGATATTTTTATCCCCACCCTTGCGTATATGCCAATCCTTAGTTAATGCCAATCTAATCCTGAGTTAATGAAGTGCCAAGGGACTGGGGAAATTGGTTCATTATATCAAGGGTTTTTAATATCGAGGTTCTCTTCCATACACTACACTAATACTGGGCTTGTTAAATCAAGGTTTGTTAAATCAAGGTTCCACTGTATGACTAATGAACCAATCCAACACACTGGCTACTATAGAAACAGTGGACAACTGAGAATGAGTTGTGAAGATCAACTGGTTGACTACAACTGCAAGCGTCATCCAATAGAGCACCTAAAACATGGCAATCCTGCCAAGTTTGGAACTAATCAGTTGATTAGAAACTATGACATATGAGCTTTATTTCAACACAAATTTTAGAGTAGCCAGAAAGGCTAACATCTCTGTGTACCAAATATACGAAATAAATATCTAGAAGAAATATCAAACTGAAAATAACAAGTAAGAATCCCAACTGGCCGGAAGCAGACCAGTTGGCTATGTACAAGCATGGCCGAGGAGTTGAACTCGGACTACTGAGAAACAACTCCAGCTAGTGACCAGAGCGGGATTTGAATCCGGGGCGACCAAGTTGAAATCCAGCACCCTAACCACTCGGCCATGCTGCCTTACAAATGCAAATGGCTTTGAAAATCGGATAAATTACAGAGTTTGTATGGTTAAGGGAGACAAGTCTGCCAATACAGAGAAATTTGTATTGGATTTTCTCATTATGTGAATTTTCATCCAAACGCTCTCAAACTCACTAAGGCTGTCAATTCTGATATGCTCTTTCATGCGAAGAACCAATCCTTTGTAATAAATTTATTTTTGTGGTATTTTTTCTCTAGTCCAAGAGCATGCAGTACTTATTTTATAAAGTGGCAAATGAGGCAGACAATCTCACCTGACTTGACCCATTGGTTGAAAACATCCCACATCTTACACTGCTAGCAGTCGCTTTCTGGATAGTTGGGAGTGTGAGCCATCAACAGCATGGCAACACTGGACCGCAGCCAAGGAGAAAAAAAGAGAAGAGACTAAGGGACTCCCCCCACCCACCCCCCCGCCCTCTTCCCCTGGGCTCACTCCAGGTTTCGGCTTGGCTTTTTGACACAGCCTCTCGACTATCCAGAAAGGAACTGCTAACATTCTACCCCCATCTGAGAACAACGAACTTCTGTTCAGCCCAGTTTGTACGTGCACAGGCAAGATAGAGATTGCTCATACCTCCAGTGTCATAACCATATTGTTTGATTCATTGCCTTACTAGCATGTAATGCACAGGATCAACAAACCTCTGCTTACTGGTTACCACCAACTTTTTCTTTATGTCAATAGCAACAAAGGTTAATGTGATGGAAGTAATAAAGTTGAAAAGTTGAAAGTTGAAAGTTGAGATTTTAAAAGTCGTTTTAATTTCAGCTGCAATCTATCAATCAATAACAAGGTACCTTTTAGCTGTAACAGCAAAACGGGCACATTGCTGTCATCAGTTTCAGCTACTTCAGCAGCGAGATGGAGAGCGCGCTGACGGGCTAGCTCTGTTTGTTCATCGATGTCCATCGAATTAGATCAGTACATGTTACGCTCGTTCGACCATTCTGTAAATAAGATTAAGCTTTCTTCTGAAACACAATATCTTGGAAGATTTTCTCGTGCCTTTGAACTCTGAATGGAATCTTTTGTTAGCTTAGCGTTTAAAACCACGTTCAAGGAGGCCATTAACTTGCAATGAAACAACGAAAGATTTCTGCCATCTAAATAAATCCCTTGCATTCAAAATGGCCGCCATATTGGAGTCGGCTAATTGTAATTTGGTTGAAAAGAACCAATCATAGCACGTGTACTAAACTGCACTGCTTATATCACCCAATCAAAACACGTGTTAGAACATTAGCATGCGCGGGAAGACGTTGGTGTGTGGACGAACCCTTGATCGGAAGACCGTGAAGTGACCTACAAAAGTCGTCATTTTTTTATCGCGTAAAAGGCGTATAATGGGCAAGAAAAAAGGGGGCAAAAGCCGTTTGGATGTTGTAGTAGAGAAACAACCTTCATCGCCCGAAAACGAAAATGGTACCACCGAAGAAGAAGAAGAATACGAGGTTGAAAAAGTCGTTGACAAGCGAATCCACAAGGGTAAGGTCGAATACTTACTGAAATGGAAGGGTTATTCTTCGGACGATAACACTTGGGAAGCTGAAGACAGTCTTGACTGCCCGGAGTTACTACAAGACTACGAAACGAGAAGACGACAAGAGAAGCAATCTGTGGACAAGAAAAAGGAGAAAAGAAAGGAGCCCAGGTAAAATTTTAGTACGGCCACGTTCTGTTATGCTTAGGGATTTGCTCACGTGTGTTTGTGGAGTTTTCCAACTTTCCTTTTTTTTTGTTGCTAAATATCTTATAGTGTATCGAGGTTTTGCTTTCTCCAACTGTTATTTGTAGTACTGTTAAATTTTCGTTCTTGCACAGTGAACAGATCGTGTGGCGAATAGTAGCTTAGCCTTGTTTATGCTATTGGTGAGCATATTTTTGGCGGCTGAATCAATTTCTAAGATACCAAACTCTGTAAAATGACGATATCTGGCTTAAGTTTTTCTGATCCCACTTCAGGGCCCGGACTCTAGATACCATGGGAGTCACGCAATCAATCCTAAACTTTTTCACGTCATGTCTGGAAATTATTTGGATAAAACCATGGGAATTAATGTAAATGCCCATTCCTGCACACTCACGCTTCTCAGATTTAAGCTTATAGTTTACCGAATTTCAATGTTTCTGAAATCAGTTTTTATGGAATTTATTTGTCATCGGACTCCTATACAACCATGTCACCATATTTTCCACCATGTGTGCCCTGATTCAAAAAATTACATCCAGGGCTTTTTAATACTGTGTATAAGATTCATGTATGGGTCTACATGAGCCCAGTTTATACAGCAAGTGAATTGTGATAAGTTTTGTCAAAAACCTTTTACTGTCATGCCTTTAAATAACGAGGGTATCCATACCTATGACAGTTGTTCTCAGTGCATGTAATAGTAACAGTTCAGGTAACAGAGCAAGCGAGCGAGTGAATGAATATTTAATTTACCACTCCCCAAGAAGGGCTTCTTTGGGACAATGAAACAAATACTGTTGACTTCCGATAACTCAGTATTCAAGGGATCAAATAAAAAACGCTTTGAGTTATCGGAAGTTTGAGTTACCAGGGGATGGATTCCTGCTGACACCACTTATCACAACACTCTCACAGACAGAACTGACACAATTTGTGTAACGCAACACCAAAAAACTAACGAAATTCACACAAAGGACAATAATATTACAGACTTCAATGAAACATGCTGCTCAATTTTTCGAAATTTGATTCAAAATTAATTCAATGTTATGGGCTATATTTTGTCTCATCACATTTTGACAAATGTGGTTTGAGTTATCAAGGGTAAAATGACAAAATGGAAAAGACCTGAAGGGAAAAAAAATCCCTTTGAGTTAGTTTGAGGTTCAAGTAACCAAAGGAGAGATCAAATTGGGTTCAAGTTAGCACAAGCTTCAGGTTACCAAGGGTACTGCGAATCAACTGTGATGCAAAATGATTCTGACATCATTAAGAATCGTGACTGGTGGTACAGAGACCAGTTTGCTTGCTATTTAGAAGTGAGAGAAACAACTGTAGCTAGCAGTCAGAGCGGGTTTGGAACCTGGGATCTCCAGATTTCAAGTCAGGTGTCCTGTAACCTGTTCCAGGCATTCAGATAGTGGAGCGTGAGTGAAAATATAGCAAGTGAAAGAGCGGGGAAAAATGAGGGGAGACTGGGGAAGAAGGCGAGGGGAACGTCTGTGCTTATTCTTCAAATAAAGGTCAACAGTGCCCCGCCAACAGTGCCCCAGTAACATGAACCCAAGATTTCACAAGTTGTAAATTCAGTTGTCATGCCGCACCTAAGATATCTCCGTCTTTCGAGCAATTTGTTTCTTGTATTTTTGTAGTGGGTTAAGTTTGGAGGATTTTCAAATGGTGACCGAATAGAGCCATTAAAATTAAGGCGTCGCATTTTAAAGACTGTTACTGTATAAAGGTCATATCTGATAATTGTAAGATGGACTCCTTTGGCTTTACACCCGTTTGTAATTCTCAGTAAAATTTGACTTTTGATCGTCTGTAAAGCGTCAGGCATAACTAATTGATGATCAATGACATCAATTGGTAATCAATGAGTAATCGATGGGTAATCAGTTGATTAGTCATTGATTATTGGCGATGATCAATGAGTAATCGATGAGTAATCGAAGCCCAAAAATTTTGTGGCCTATCGATTACTCATCGATGACATTGATTTCTCATTGATGTAATTGATTACCTATTGATGTTATTGATTACTCATCGATGACCCATTGATTACTCATCGACTATTATACTGCGCACAAAAGACATTTCTTGCTTTCTTGTACCATTTTTTTTTCATTGGTGATTTTTTCATCTGTGTTAGACGTATTTTTCTTTATAACTGGCGTTCCTGTTGACGAAACGCAACCGTCAAGGTTTGGTTCAATAATAAAAGACTACGAGATACGGGGGAACAAAATACAAATGAAAATAGGCCTTCTGACGCTTAACACATTGTAAGCTTAATTGTAAGCTGGATAAAATAAAGCTGGAAACATCTGTTTACATTTAATAAGTTGTTTTTATTTTGTTCTTATTCGCCAAATACGGTTTTCAGCCGTGAAATGATATCGATGAGTAATGAATGAAATCAATGACTAATCAATGCAATCAATGACTAATCGATGCAATCGATGACTAATCGATGACCAAAAATTTTGTGGCCTATCGATTAGTCATCAATTACTCATTGATCATCGGCAATAATCAATGACTAATCAACTGATTACCAATCGATTACCTATTGATTACTCATTGATTTCATTAATGTCATTGATGTCATCGATTAGTCATGCCTGGAAAGCGACTTTTTATTGCCGCTCTTGGCATATTAGATCGTTGAATTTGGCTCGTTTACAAACTTAATAGGGTTTTTTCAGCCTCTCTTGTTTAATTTCTGACAATAAAGGATCTGAAATATTATCTGCTGCTGTTAAAGTGACGAGTTTCTTTGTTTGTAACGCCGGGCCCCGGGGGGGGGGGTACTCCCTATAATGGCCTATACAGGGTGGCTCCGCCCGAAAGGGGTACCTTTTTCAGGCTTCAGGTATATAAAAAGGTAGGGATTTCACGAGCTGAAGTATATGAAAGGGTAGGGAAATCTGTCATTTAGGTATCTAAAAGGGCCTTTAATTTTCGAGTAGATAATAATATTGTTTTTTGGTTAACATCTCTTCCCGTAATACTGTTCTCCCCTAATATCGTTCATAACTGGAAGGTATATGAAAGGGGTACCTTATCTGTCAAAAATGGTATATAAAAGGGTAAGGGGTTGGACCTCGGGGCAGAGCCTCCCTGTACAAAACTTTATTGAGTAGCCCCCCGGGCGCCGGGCCCGGCTTATTGTCTTGAAAACTTTGTTGCAGGATGTTGTGTTTCGCATCATGGAGTGTGATCTATAGACCCATTTCGGCAAGAAATTGAAGTTGTAGCTTCTTTAGAACTATGCAACATGTAATAGATGGCTGAACTAGGGTTCAGTGAAATACGTGTGAATAACTCCTTACTACTTGTACTTAACTACTTGGAGACATACTAGAATCAAAGGATTAACATATGTACAAATATATGTGTGTTACTTAAGGTGAACATATTTAGCTTCATGCAGTATCATTCAGAAAGTACGCCAAAACTGAGATTTCCTTATGCTTATTTCTCAGCGATAAAAGCGAAAGCAAAACAAAGAAACGAAAAGTAGCTGAAGGTAGTAACATCACTCCAGAGTTCAACCCACCGATGCCAAATGACGCTGGTGAAGGTAAAGATGATGACGACCCGAACAAGGAAGACGATGTTGATCCCCTCGCTGAAGGATGGGAGGCATCCTCAATCCTCGGAGCTACAGATGTTGAAGGGCAGGTTCATTTTCTTATTCAGTGGTGAGTAGTCCCCTTGGAAATTTGTTGCAGTCAGTCTACGTCATGCGTGTCCAGCAGGGTTCACATGGTCATGGAAAGTCATTTAATTTGACATTTTCATTTCAGGGCTAGTCATGGAAATTAGAAAAAATTTGTTTCAATCATGCAAAAGTCATGGAATTTCAGATTTTTCCCAAAACTGTTTTAGCTGATGGTTGAAAAGTAAAGAAATTTAGGAAAACCCATGTCAAGCATCAAAATGCTCAGCCAGTGGGACATTCATTGTTTTCACCAGTCCTTTTGTCAATTTTGAGGGCATGGAATTAGATTAAAAGTCATGGAAAAGTCATGTGTGGACCCTGGTCCAGTGTTTTGAAGATTTGATTAGAGTCTTCAGATATAAGCGTCAATTTGATTGAAGAATCTTACTCACTTTATACTAAATCTTTTAAAACGTGGTGTGAACTTAATGAATTTGAGATGACAAAAGTAAATTAGCACCCTGTGCGCTAAATCAGTTCATTACGGTAACTTTATCTGTTTTTGTATTTCAGGAAAGACACAGACAGAGCAGACTTGATTCCTTCAACCACAGCTAACGTCAGGTGGCCACAGATAGTTATTAAGTTTTACGAAGAAAGGGTAACATGGACCCAAAATAATGAAAATGGAGACAGCTGAGTGATTTACTACCTTCTTTTTACTCCGTGGGATTGTCACTTCTGTTTCTAGAGAAACTCTTGTCCAGGGAGCATGTTATCTTATCATAAACAAAAGCTCGCACAGTAATGATGAAAGTTTGTCCTGAAGCATGTAACGCCTTCAAAGCTAACTTTGATTCTCTACTCTCACTGCTTTCCCTCCCTTCATTTGTGTTTTATTTCATTTTAACTACAATTTGAGATGGCAAAATCTGGTTTCCTCTGTAAGGGCTAAGTTTTACCTTGAGAAAACATTGACCAATGTCTGTATTATAATCCAAAGTATATAGTAACTCTTTTTAATGCACTTGGTCACTCGCTTAAAAATGCACAGTAGTTGTAACAACTAAGACCTGTATTTGCTCATAATAGTACGCAAGTGTAGATGAATGTATGTAGCTACAAAACATTTAATTAGTACTGCATCACAGCTAAGCCTCAAGCTTTTCATCCTTCTGGTTAGCATTATTTTGATAACACCAGTTTTCATTACCCACTAGAAAATCCTTAAACCCTAATTACCTAGCAATGGTAACAATCACAACAATCCCTTTCCACTAAGGGAAGGCCTTAAAGTCTAAACTAAGCTCTGTCAGTGTAGCACTGAACCCCAACATAAGCACTGAAAAAGTCTGAATGGGTACTGTCATTTGTATAAGTGTAGATATTGACAGTGCATTTCGTAACTACAGCTGTAATGTTTTGAATTTGAACAGAACACCTCCTGTTATTGATTTAAATGTCAAATAATTATCAAATCTGTATCAAATAGTGTCCAGGGGATATGCTGAGCTTGTTGTCACAGATTGTTAGATGCTTTTAGGATATTCAGATTTTTTATAGTTGGAATGTTCTTCCATGTAGTTCCTAATTGTCTTTCCCACTCTTACTTTCTTTTTATTTCAGTAAGCAAAGATACAACCACATTTTCCTCCAACTTTTTAAAACTGTAAAACCCTTGTTGGAACTTGACCTAATTGTACTATTCACCCAAGAGAAATCAAGAAAAGAAACTGTTATGTTCATGTTTTAAAAAAATCTTTTTCACGATGTTTGTTTGTACCTGCCTTTTAGGAAAATCTGGAAACCCATTGAAACTGTGAATTATATCTTTGTGCACTGAAAGTTTATAGTGACTCCAAATGTACATGTGTAAAATAAACCTGATTGTTGATTGTTTGCAAGGTTCATTGTATTTTTATTTAGTTCTAAACAATAGAATAACCATTAACAACGCATGCTTAATGCGATCTGCTCATTTTCTTCTGAACTTTAAAACCTAACCAACAATCAAGATTTTTACACAAACATGTTGACAGGTAATGGACTTTGAGAAACAGAGGCTTCAGAGTAGATTTAGACTTGCACCAAGTTGCCCTCTCTAAGGATCAGCAAGCGACGAAGGACTTTGCGAAAGTCTAAAGTAGATTGAAATCCACCAGTCGCAGTGAACAAACACAGTTGAACTAAACGTTGAACTTGGCTCCCCTTACCATGACTGGTGGCACTCAGAATTCATATCTTTTTGAAAAAAGTACAGGTTTGATTGACACAAATCGTGTGGGGCCCATCATCATTTTTCTTGTTACTTACAGCACTTAAAGTAAGGCCTTAGTCAAATGCATTCAACATATTGAGCGACTCATACCTTTCATTTTCCCTGAATTTTTTTAAAAAATAAATTCCAGAGATTTCTAGCAAGCCCAATAACGTTAGAGGATTTTTTGACTTCCTCTGAGGTACCTATTGTTTAAGAGCCAATCAGAGTGCAAGATTAAACTGGCCAAAATTTGTCACGCTTAGTAAAACCCAATGTAAGACCACATGTAAATAACACCACTTCTTAAACTGGGCCTGGTTGCAATATTTTTGAATTACCCTTGTCTCAGAGGGTTTTCTTCTTCAGTTCTGTGAAGCGGTGACTTGCGGCTTTGTGGCTCAATTTCATTTAACCCTTTATTCCCTGATATGAAAATGCACATTCTCCTTACTACTCTCCATACATTTCTTATGGAACTAGTAAGAGGAATTTGTCTAAATATCAAGTCACCTCATCCTTGGTGATCACATACTTTATTCTCATCACTTGAATGTTTGAACAAGTAGTGATGATGTAAAGAGAAATTGCATTTTCGTCCCTGTTAGGGGTTAAGGGTTATCAAGGAGAAAGAAAAACCTTTAGGACCGTGGAGAATACAGACGAACCACAGCTTGGACAGTATGAGAAATGTTATTTTAATAAAGTAAAGTTCTATGTTGTCCAGTGTTAATGTTTTGTTCTGGTCCTGCCATATTTTACAGTTTAAATTGTTTTTCATAGTGTCCTCTGCTCAAACTCCAGCATCACAACAGCTCTCAATAATTGATTGTCCTTTCCATAATAATGTCCCTGGATTTAACAGCAACTGGTCAGTAATGATTTTTAAAGTGCTAAGCCCAGAGAAGACTGAAAATAAAAAAAATAAAAAATAGAGCATTATCAATCTATTGAATAAAAGCTGACAAGCTTATTTACTTATTTATTCATTTGCCACACATACAAAGTAAAGAAAAAAAGATACATTTAAGTAATAGTGAGGAGGCTTAAAAGAAACCCTGGGGTTTATGAATTATTAAGCCTCATCAATGTGAGAGTACAAGAGTTGTTAGAATAAATAAATTACCGGTGCACTATCAAAGCAATGGAAACATACAATCCTAGTGGTTTCTAAAAATAAAAGACAAGTTTTTTTAATGGTTTCACCTTGGAATTATGACCCAGAAAGAGATGAACATTTTTTTTTGGAAATAAATTACCCAGAATAAAAAGACATGAAAATTACCAAAAACCTCAAAATGCATTTCCCAATTGTGACCTGGACCATACTCCTAAGGGCTTTGGTTCCTTGTTTTCCGTCAACGGAGCGAAGTCACAAGGAACTTATTGTGTTTCCAATGTCTAGTTTTTTTTTTTAATTTTGTAAACTGGGAAAATTGTGAATTGGAAAATTAAGATTCTAGGTACAAGACTTTACTGGCAAAAAATGACAGGCAAAGGCAAGTCTTGAAAGCGAAAGCAAAATACTTTTATTAAAGCTTAGGTATGTCCCTCAGATTTTGAAACAATATTTTACCTGGTATCTAGAGTCAAAAAATATATCCATGATTTTTGCAAATCCTAAGTAAATTATTTGGCACAGAATTGCAGATTTTTCTGATCCAAACACTGAATCTTGCAGTGTCCTATTTCCTAGATGACAGATTTCCGTGATAAGCCTGTTTCTCTCTTTGGTGATTCTGCCTGCATGCCTTCAATACTTTTGCAGTCAACTTAGCAAGGCATGTGCCATGTAGGGAGGATTGCCTAGTGTAAGATCTGCTTTTCATACAACTGCATGCATGAAAATTTACTGTGTTGAGGAGGTGTGCACATTAAGCAAGCGCAAATAGCCACGCTTCATGCATGAAATGTCACACTCCAACACAGTAGGGTTTGTGGTGTCCACGTCATTGAGCGAATTGTCCAATGAGAAGAAAACAGGGAGATGACATTAGCACATTTGTACACAGAGGTTGGGGGACAGATACCGACATTTGATTTCATGTGCAAGAAGCCCAAAATATTGCTGTTTTGTGGTGAAAAGCATTGGAAAATATGAAACTTTTCTGTAGTATAGTTGTTTATTCACTATGGATTTATTTTGGTTTGAGGAAATTGTGAGCGGAAATGGCACATTTCAAGGATTATAGCTCACTTAAGGACGTTCACGCAAATTATTTCTATTATTTAATTTAAAATATCATAAAGTGCTGTTGGATACCTTGTAGAAACAGTGCTACAGTACATGTATATATATCATTATTGTTATTATTATTAAAATCTGCCACAACACAGATTTTTCATACTTCTGCTACAGTCAGGTAATGAGTTACCTATGTCAGAAATGCTGACTTCACTGACTTCGTTTTCGAAATAAAGAACATGTAAAACTACCCTAATTTTTAAAAATTGGTCCTCATAACTTGACATGTTCTTAGTTGTTGTTAGCTGAAAAGTATTAAAAATTATTCCCTGTAGGCCCACTTTCTCAGTCAAAATTATTTCATTTAACTGGGTCTGTCAAGTAAATAATTTGAACTGGTGTCAACCTTTCAGGTAAACTCAACCTTTAAGATGGGCTTTTGCCAACACTGTGCTGCTAAAATAAAAAATTGAAAAAACTCAAACTTCCACAACACAGATTTTCTTCAATTTTTCACAAAATGCAGATAATTGATAAAGAAAGTGATCCATCAAAGAAAATCTGGGGTCACCGAACATTTAAGTGACTCAAACCTGTGCATAGATTTAAAATGCCCACCAGTGCTATATACACCTAATTGAAGAAACGTTGTGGGAAAAGCATATACCATGAATGATACGACCCAAATGGTTTTCTGGGGAAGTGGGAAAACTCGCCTCTATTCTCAGGCACCGTGGAGATAATTTAAATCCAGTATACATAAATCTACTTCAAAACATTCTTAGGAATGAAAATACCTTGAATATCAATATATGGCACTGAGTAGCAAGCTTGTCAGTACTGTCTTCCCAGAATTCCATCGTGTCGCATCGTTCATGGTTTAGACTTTGCACCCGACAACGTTTTATCAATCAGATGTATCTCTAGATTTCTTCAACAGTGCGCACGCTCAATGCATGAGGTGGCATGACATCACAATGTGAATTGCGTGCGCAGTAAGGATGCACAGAAACAATTGAACATCCTTATAATGAACAGAGGTATGCTTTTGTGTGGGTGAACTGATGGATTAGTGTATGATTGTGATACTTGTCAGGAGTGTAAATTAGAAAGACAGTTATTTTCACTTGGAGAGTACACCTTTGTCCCAGATAGCAAGTAATTAAGATATAAACAACGAAACACTTTTAATTTCATAGAATTTTGATAATTTTCAGTCATAACTATCTAGAGCTTTGGCTACATACTTGCACAGCTAGAATTTACATGGCTACGAGGCAATTGTATAGCCATGAAGCTGAGTAACAACTGTTTTAAGAAGGTTGTGTAGCGGCAGGGTATTTTGCAGGTAAGCACCTGTTTCTTATGATAATATTGTCCCGGTGTAACTAATCAATAAATCGATAGCCCAATAAAATCGATATTAATCAATATTAATCAATTCTAATCAACCAATTTTTATCGGAAATTGATAAAAATCGATACTATTTTCGGTTGTGACTATCGATTTCATCGATTATTATCGATTTCTATTAATTAATATCGATTTCATTGGTTTTCATCTCCACTGGTGTATATTGTAATTATCTGCTTTTTTTTCTGTTGTCAACAAGATGTTACTCGATGACATTGTGATGTATTAATTTATTTCAGCAATGTGAGCGAAACAACAATAGAGCAAGTAAGCTATGGGCCATAGAAATGGAACGAGCGCTCCTTGAATGTGGCCTAGCTGTTCTCTGCTATTGCAAATTTTCAATGCTTGTCCTCTTGATCCGATTTTTTTAGATAGCTCAAAATGCTCTCCGACCTCTACATCAAACAAACATTCATGGTATCCTTTCACAACACAATGAATTTTCATTTTCGCTGTCTCTACACGGCCGTGCACTACCGATCGCGACATGCTGACAATTGATTGCAACTCTGTAATTCGACCCTGGTCTATAGTGCTATTGGGGCCCACACTCTTCTCGTTAAAAATCGATAAAAATCGATACTGTTTGCAGTGGAAAAGCTGTGACTATCGATTTTAATCAATTACCGATATTAATCGATAGTAATCGACCGATCTGATCGATTAATATCGATTTATCGATCAGCTTTCCGATGATCGATTTTGATCGATTAGTTACGCCGGGTATTGTGCAGCCTGCAGATTTTGTGTGCTTGGTATGCCTGGCCTTCGCAATTAACTTTTTGTTTCACCTACCTCAGCAACGTTGGCTCGGGCATTCCTGGTTCGCCACCTTGTTTTAATCCTGTAGAATTGTAGGAAATGTAAGTATGAGAGTTTCTCACTAGCTGAAATTTGATTCGGCTACTCACAGGCAGCCCAGACGCGTTGTAAGTGGAGTTCATTTAAAAATAGAAAAGGGTGAAAATATATGTAATAGCACGAAATAAATCTTTACTTTACGAAATAAATCTTGTTTACTTCTGCTTATTGTGTCCTGTTTGAATAATTTCCGGTTAATCTTGCACCGCTCTCTTAAATTACGCAATCGCTTGTTAGCGGTTCAAATTTCGCAATCGCTTGTTAGCGTCGCTGCTTATATAACCCGTTAAGCCTAAGGTTTGCAGAGATTTATTACAGACTAACCGGTGATAAAAGAATCGAGATATCTTGAAATAAATCGTGCCTACCTTCAACGCAATGTTCCCCTGTTAGTCCTGGCTGGTTTAAATGACATTTTGAGGCTTTTTTCAATCGGAGGTAGCTTCCACTAAAAAAGCCTCAAAATGTCATTTAAACCAGCCAGGACTAACAGGGGAACATTGCGTTGAAGGTAGGCACGATTTATTTCAAGATATCTCGATTCTTTTATCACCGGTTAGTCTGTAATAAATCTCTGCAAACCTTAGGCTTAACGGGTTATATAAGCAGCGACGCTAACAAGCGATTGCGAAATTTGAACCGCTAACAAGCGATTGCGTAATTTAAGAGAGCGGTGCAAGATTAACCGGAAATTATTCAAACAGGACACAATAAGCAGAAGTAAACAAGATTTATTTCGTAAAGTAAAGATTTATTTCGTGCTATTACATATATTTTCACCCTTTTCTATTTTTAAATGAACTCCACTTACAACGCGTCTGGGCTGCCTGTGGTGACACGTGCGAAACCTACCAAGATAGATAATCAATGGGATAAATCCCCAATGGAATGCTGTCTTGCCAAATTTCAACACTGTCTGGATGCGCTTTTTCGTTTCCGGTCTCATCTTGGCCATTTCAAAGTTGGAAATTGAAAATTCTTCTGGTAAATCCAGCGAATACTGTATATCGCGTGTTGATCGAAGATTCAAGATGGCGGATTTACCCAGATGTCATTGCAGCTTCTGTGTACGACATTTTGGTGCGGCATACATAAGGTACAAACCGACCGGACAAACTCGCCCCCAGCGAATGCCACAGGGTCCAGAGGAGCGAAGTCCGAGCAGAACGTTTAGCTTTCCTTGCGAAAGACAACCGACATAATTTGCTGTGAACTTGCGTTACTCGCGTTACCTATATTTTACCGCAGGTCAAATTACTGTGGGCTCTTAGGATCACTGAGATCGACTTACACTAAATAATACGACAAGCTTGTCCTTATTTTTACTCGGCACTTCGTGCCTCGCTCGGAAATCGAAAGCGCTTTCCGAAGAAAAGCCCTTGCCCTTCGGGCAACGTGTTAGGCGACCGCGGAAAAATGGTCTGCGGCTAATAGCAATTTTCAATATGGCGGACGATATGGCGTACTCACAGGACACCCAAGCATAATATTTGAATATCATTAAAAATGGCGTTTCAAAATGTAAGACTTTGTATGGGATTTCGAAGCGAACATTTTGAGCAATACATAACAGCAAACTAACCGAATAAAGTTCATGAAACATTACATGGTGTTGTTTGCCATCCTTACAACGCATTTTGAGCAATTTTAGGTCCATTTACTTTACTGTTTATTAGTACATGTCAGAAACTCATAAGGAGTTGAAACGCGTAACTCGCATATATAGGTTTTGTATGAAAAGAGAGAGAACTGACCAATCAATCTTCATGAACGACGTGACGTAATTTTACACCAAGTTCGCGCACTTGTTCATAGCTTAATGGCCGACAAACTGGGGAAAATGAAGCCGAAAAACTTTCAAACGTAGGAACGACAAAGCGAAAAGAAATACCGGTTTCGAAGACCGAGCAGGAAATTTTTGAGGCAAAAAAAATTAGTAATGAAACAACATGGAGCACAGCGCTGGGGTAAGAACTAAATCAGACTGTGAAACCAAACCAAAATAGTCTAGCGTTGTTTTTATGTTTTCAGTCCGGCTTCTTTCACCTTCGCACTATCAACAAATGTTCACAAAAAGTAGATTTTATACGGAAAACTTTTGACACCGAAATATCAAGACATGATACAAAAATAAAACACAGTAAAATTAAAGAGAACCGTTTAATAATATTGAAGTGTCATACGTTTTCAGTGATTCGCTACCAAAATCAAGCTAAATAAGCTGAATAAGAAAGGACGACTTTTTCTTCGGCTATATACTACAAAAATAACATCGTTTTACCTGCAGTCGATGTAACTCTGAGTTCAAGCAGCTCCAAATGTTCAAATAAAGAGAACGTAATGCAAAATAAGTTGAATGATCGCTTTCCCAGTTGTTTGATTCATTGTCAACATGTTTTTTTGCCACATCCCATCCGCGGCCTCTGAACCTGGAACCACTACGTTTTGTGTTCGTTTCAACTCTCCATCTACAATGTTAAAATCATACAGCTTCAATCCGCTTTGGGCGATGAATACAACAATTTTTTCAGAAAACATCATACCTGTACCACATTTTAGAGCCAATAATTGTTCGACTTTTGCGAAAAAACGTATTCCTGGAAGTTCACTTCGGAGCAGTTTCATTGATCCATACAGGTTTGCAAAGAAACGCTGCAACACTTCGCAAGGTTTTGGTGCCTTAAACTCGTGCGTGGACTGGAGCGAGGGGTTTCCAAATATGGTACTTAGAAAAATGAATATTTACGAGCATCGAACGCAAGTTACACGTTTCAAGTCCTTATGAGTTTCTGTACATGTATAATACATTGACAAGGAAGGAGTCATTTGGCCCGATTTAGCCCCTATCACCGTACGAAACGTTTCGAAATTCGCTCGAATTTACCCACAAATGTAGTTCAGGCTCCCATTCTGACTTAGCGACTTGACAAAAGGAAGACATACAAGTGATTTTCTCAAAACCAATTGCACATACCTCGTGTCCCAAAAGAATTATCCACTGCACAAAATCATAATAGCATCTCAAAACAGGCCGCCATGGATCCGTGAGGATCCCGATAGTCCCATTTGACCGCGGTCGGCACTGGACACCAGTCAAATTATGCCCTTACGGGGAGGGCCACGCTCGTTTTGGTCGTGTTACAATTGTAGTAACTATGACCCGGTGCGGAGACAAGATTGTTGCTCCGACGAAGTCTGGTTCGCGTGAGAAAATCGCTGCGTGTTACAAGTAAAAACGACTGCGTGGGAGGCTATGTTACAAGCGGATAGCAAAAATAAATCATTCCCATTTCTGAATTTATATCCATTTTCAGGGCGCATATTTTCTTGTTTTTTTAATAAGCAGGTTACCTGACAGACTTCATGCAAATATAGAAATGGATATAGTATATACAATAACAATTTTAAAATAAAACATTTTCACGCGCGTGAGGATATGAGTTTAAATGAATTTGCCGACTTCGGTTCGAAAAAATATGTCTGATATATAAAACCACAGGCAGCCCAAGCTTACATTGAGAACTGCGCATAAATTAGACTGTTTTTTCCACGCTAAGCATAATAATGACATCGGCACGCTATGCATAATAATGACATCGGCAACATTTAAGAGTTTGTATGGAAACGCTACAAAACGTCTCAAATTGCCACAAATCAGAAAGAAGTCGAAATAAAAATAATTTGCCTTATGTCATTGTTGCATTGGTCATTATTTGAGGGCTTTCTGGACTGGTTTGAAGCTTTTTAGGCAAGAAATTGAGGTTTTTATTTTTCATATTTGCTGAATCTTTAGAATTAATTAAAGGCTTTAATTTCAAACCGGAAGTGTTTTTTTCCGAGCGAGATTATTTGGTTGAACGGGGTGAAAATGTTTGGGTGAGGTGAATTATTCGGAGTGTAAGATTATAAAATTCGGAATGAAGTTTTGGAATTCGGCTTGAGTTTTTAGGATTCGGAGTGAGGCTTTAGAATTCGGAGTAAAGTTTTAGACTTAAGAGTGAGTTTTTAGAATTTGGAGCGAAGTTTTGAAATTCGGAGTGAGTGTTTAGAATTCGGAGTGAAGTTTTGGAATTCGGAGTGAGTTTTTAGAATTCGGAGTAAAATTTTAGAATTCGGAGTGAGATTTTAGAATTCGGAGTGAAGTTTTAGAATTCGGAGTGAGTGCTTAGAATTCGGAGTGAGTTGTTTGGAATTGGGAGTGAGAATTTCGAATTGGGAGTGAGGTTTTCGAACTGGGAGTGTGTTTACAAATTTGGAGTGTCGTTTGGAATTCGAAGTGCACTTGTGGGCCACCGTAGATCTCGGAGAGGTACTCCAGGCAGAGGAACTACAGAAAATACTGAGGAGAGGTCATTGGTTGGCCAAAGACGAAGCATTTATTCCAGGCATTTTAGCCCGTGACTGTGGGAAAGATCCCCGGGGGGGGGGGGTACTCCCATAATTTTCGGATAGGGGTGTGCCGCGAAGGTTCTTAAACCCTGACCCTATTTAAGGATAAAGAAAGCGAAAATTGACACCCTTTTTAAGGCCCAAGCCCGAAAAATGACACCCTATTCAAGGGAAAAACAAAAAAATGGCGTGAACGGGTCAACTTTATTACCTTTCTGTAACATCGGAAGTTAAGCATCAAGCATAGAATACTAGACTTAACCTAGTTTAATAATATGCCATCATCCTGTTGTTTCGTTATGGAACTGAAACGAATAAGAAATAATATTAACTTTCTTTGAAAATTACAATAACGTGACACTGCCTTAAATCACTGTGCCGACAAGCTAAACACAACTAGAAAGCGAATACAAATGTAGGAGAACGGAATCTCCTAGAAACGAGTCAACAGGGATATTTCTCTGAGTGACATGAAACATGAAATGCGAAATCCTGCTAAAACTATATAATATCTCGGAGGCGTGAAAAATCAGACGTAAAGTCTGTCACTGTTCGCATCCTGCACGCGTGCATGCTTAAATATAAAACTTTCTCAGCAAAATTATTTACATTATTTACAAACGCACAGATTAGGAATCGTACACAATTGCATTTCGTCTTCTGGTCGACCTTCGCGGTCCTCCTTCGGGTTGCCGCTCTGGTAGTACCTCAACAACAACCCTTCCATCGTCCCTGCCAGCGTACCCTTGGTGTGCCATGCTTGATGGGGATTCTGAAGCGGACGTAACATTCCTTCTTGGTCGGTTGAATACCGCCTCTACGCTTTTTTTGACTTCTCCAAGTTCCTCGTCAGGGATAAGGAGTGTGTTGGCTCCATCACAAATCGCCAAGTTCACATGTGTTAGGATGTCTTTGAAAGGAAACTCAAGCAACTTACTTGTAACCTCAAAAGAGTTTCCTCCGATCGGATTGTAAACTTGGAAAAAGGAGGTGATGCTGTCTTTCTTCGGGTCATTGTAGGCGACCGGTCTTTTGTATTCTTGGCAGCCGTGGTCTCCAACACGCACAAGACGGACGAGGTTACCGATAACATAAGATTTGTTAGGTCGATCCATGTGTGCTCACACACTCACTCACAACCCCACTCACTATTGAGCAAATAATTAGAATAATACTCAAAGTAGCACCTGTCATGAGATAGGTTTGGATCGTCATTTAGCACAGACACCAGTGTCGATTTGTATACTTCCTCGTTCCTACCAGGCATGGTAACTTTTGGGTAAATCTTTGTTCGGTTTGTCCCGGAGTTGGGCAAAGGCACTTCAACATTTTGCCGTTCATCATAATCAAGGTCCGCCAGGTCTTGGAGGAGGGGTCGCTCATCCCCGAGATCCTGACAAATTGGCAGCAGTTCATCTGAAAACAGTGCAGTAGAAAGATAATAATTCACACGTGTGATAGAATGTTTCCATGCAGAAAGTACTAACAAACTGGTTTAGATCTAGCACTTGTCAATACTGATAAATTGTTGCCTTACCTGAAATCGCTGGACCTCCAGTGCTGATATCGTCTTCATCCCCAGCGGTGGGTGAACAGTTGCTGTCTTCATCCTCGTCATCCTGGTCGGAACGAAATGAATTTCCTAAGCATTCGAAAGGACGGTAAAACCAATAATCTTCATGACTAACGTTCCCCCCATCGTTGTTATTGTCATCATCGTCAAATCTGTCTTCATTAGGAACCTGAATGGCAGGTCTCATCCCAACGGACCTTGCCAACTCTCTGGCAATCTTGATGCCTTCCTTCCACGCCTCAATTTCTGCGCCAATGACAGGGTACTCCTTCAAATTAACCATATTGATTGGTCGCTCGTACTGTTGTTCCCAGATACTTTCCTGCTTTGGGTGTGGCTTTGCAAATTCTGGGGCAGATGGATCCACGCGAATTTCCTCTAAGCGAATCATATGTGAAGTGTTGCGTCTCAAATCACCGAAGGTGTAATTGTGATGATTACCGACCCATTGTCCATTCTTACTCCAGAAATCTTCCAAAACATCGGATCCAGTTTTTTCAAGCTGACAGTCTTCCTGAGGAAAGTAATCTCTCATGAACACAATAAGCATCACTGCAAAATGACAGGATAAAATGACATCTGTGTAGGTCTCTCTAGAGATAAAGTTCACTGCAACCTGCAAGTTTCTGTGCCGATAGATCCAATTTCGCCAAATTGCAAGGTAGTGCGTAACAATCGCAGCATACTTGATTCTAGTGGCTAAAGATGCCACGCAGCTGCAAAAGATCTCCACATAATACCAGATGATTAGGAGGTACGTCTTAGTTCCTAACAGCGTGATGTCAGGAGGACGCCCTTGTACTGTGACATTTATCAAGGCCTCGAGACAGCTTTGCACCTTTGGAAATGTTAATTTCTGAGCAGATCTCCAATTCTGTCTGTCGCGACGTTCGATGTCACTTCGGCCCAAACCATGGTCGGCAAAAGGAAAGACTTCACTGACTAATTGTAAATGGTTCATGTGAACCAGATACTCGCCCATTCTAAGCACACGAGAAGCGTGATCTAAGGGATTAAGTAGCTTCTTGTGGTTGTGCACGTAATCCTGATCACACATGTCTTCAACATCATATCCATTCTCTTTGTTCAGCTTCCTGCACGAAAAAATAAATCCTAGATCTCGAGGAATGGGCCTGAATCTGTTACCGACATCAACTGTGCTGAGCTGAAGCATTATTTTCCGCCTCCGCGAGTCTCCGTCAGAGCTGTTACCGATAAGGGGACCCACGATGTCCTTCAACTCCTGGTCGTATAGCCGCTTCACTTCTTGCCACTGTCGATAAACAAAGTGGTGGTCAAACATGTTGCAGGTGGGCATAACAAGGACGGCAATGCGGGGAAGATTGGGATGGAGGGGGTTAAGTAATATTGCTCTGCCAAAGGTGCCAATCTTGTACTCCTTGAAGGCATTAACAATAGTCGCGAAACCTTCCTCGCCCTCCCCAACCACAACAGTAAAATGGTCAACGCATGCATGATGCTGTCCATTTACACCACAAAAACCCAAAAGCTCATCCGTATTCTGGTGGTAAGTAACATGGCCAATGATAGCCGTCTCATCCTCTGCAGCTAGGACAGGAACAGCAGTAGACTTGATGTTAGCCATCGCCTCTTTGTACAGTGGACCAAGTTTCTTGAAATTGTTTTCTTGAATCCCTCCACTAATGTCAACACGATGTTGGTTGCGCCATCGGTAGGTAGAGTAAGGTTTATTGCCACAAATGTAGCGATCCTGGGTCCTCCCAAGATCAGTAATACTTCCAGGAATTGCTTGAAGGAGGGTCGGTACCGTTTGCCATTCTTTTCGACGTGCAGGTTTCCCGCAACAGTCTCTAACATTGCCTTCAAGGTGTTTTTGTCTTTTAGTAGACCTAAATCCGCAGCTTTCTGCAATTTGTGACATACAGCCTTAATGGACCCTCTTGTAGAATATTCCCTCAACTTCTCTCTCAGACTTGCAGCACGTATTCGTAACCTAACAGCTCGTGATGTTACGAAGAAAAGCTGGTCGTCTTTCCGATCAAGTTTTTCTTTTTGCTCTCTTAGCTTCTCGACCATCTCTTTAGAGGTGAGGTACTCGTTACGAACACGTGTTGTGTCTCGTCCGGTTGTGTCATCGCCGGTTTTATCGTGCCTTAGCCGGTAGGACTCGTTTCCTAAATGATTCCAATTTTGGTATATTCGAACAAGCTGAACACATATCGTGCGAGAATGTTCCTACATCTGCAGCCCTTAAACAGTTACTACTTCGAAATGTTCCTGTTATCTTCTTAGGCCCTGTTTCATTTAGCAACAAAGAAAGGCTCCGGATACCACGACACTTTCCCTTTATCCTCTCCCGCCTTCAGGTCGTGCAAAAGAATTTTAGGATTAACTGTGACAGCTTCACCATGAGATACATAAGAGAACTTATCTTTGTAAAATCCCTGGCAAAGCTGTTTTGCTGGTCGCGATCATTCATTTTTACTAGGAAGCTTGCGGTTAAAAATGACGAAATGTCCTTCGAGCTTGTTGCCTTTGTCTTCTCGGTCTTCTGTTTGTGGCCGCGACGTTCGACGTGCTGCCTGATATTACTTAGCACAACTTTGTGCGTGGCGGAGAACTCTAAATTACAGGAGCGACACACAATGGTGGCCTTGTGGAAAGAAAAGACATTTGGATATTTCTCTTCTACTTCCCGTTGTATTTTTAGAATTGCCGCGGGGATTTCGCTTTCCCGAGAAAGGGAAATCGCTTCATTCATTTGATGGGTTGATGTCGCCATATGCTGGTTTAATAGGAACATATCACAACCCTTGTGCTCCTTTCCGGCAACCATTGTAAGATTGCACACGTTACAATAGGCGAAAAGCTTGCTGCCATCTTTGCTAATCACAAATCTTCTGACTTTTGTGAAGCCATCTACTTTTTTCTGAAATCGAGCGACTTCATTATCGACACTTGTTTCCGTGGCTGGCTCTGTGCTGCTGGTCGCTGCAGCTCGCTGTTCCGCCAACCCCTCGTCGTGTTTTGTCTTCTCAGGTTGAGGTGATGCGGGAGCATCATGGACAGCTTCTTCAACGGGAACTTCGCACTCTATTTGGTCTGGTCCCTCTTCGGCATAGCCCTCTTCGTGTCCAGGCTGAGGTCCTGTGGGTTCATTGTTTTCAACCTCTGCGACGGGAATTTTGTTTTTTTCAAGGGTTGATCCTTCTCTGGCCAGTGTCTCGTCGTATCTTTGCCTCTTATTTAAAGGGTCAAATGGAACATGACTCATTGGGGTGTGTCCACAGTAGTCGCATCGTATCGTACTGCTTTCGAATTCTTCGCATTCACATTCAATGCAGTGACCTCTTTCGATACCCCGCTTGTCTTTTCCCATAATGTAGAGACCTGTGAACCACATACATTAAAACCCGCGAGTAAAAACCTAATTTTTTAAGAACCTGTTTTGCCATTTAGACACCCTCTACATAAGAACCTCTTAAGCCTTAAATGCGGAAATAGGTTTTTATATTCTTAACTGGATTAGAAATGTTTACTTTTTGGGAATACAATAAGTCGAAACTCTGGATAATACTCTAGTTGAAATTCAACTGCCAATGTTGAAAATTTTACAATATTGTCATTGATACAATCACATAAAATAAATAAAATGATATGCAATTTCCATGCAAGGGAAAGGCTAAAAACCACTTATTATTCTATAAACAATAAATTTAAATTTTTTTAAGAAAATAAGAAGCTATCAAGAACCTACATAGCCTACATTTGTGCTAGGTAATATTTTTGTAAGGACCTGTTGAAGGTAACTTGAGAAAATACAGGCTCTCACTCTCGGGTTTTTTTTCTGTTTACATGTTCATTAATTATATCTATTGCTGCCACGTTTTTTTGTCCTAATTAGTAAAACGAAATGAAATTCCTACAGGCAAACCTACAGGTTATTTGAAAGAGTCCAGAGGTAAGTTAAGCGAAACTAGGCAGTGGCAATTTGTTTTTGTACATCAGTTACTTGTTTCTTACCTCAAAAGATAATTGAGCACTAAAATTAAAGATTGTATATTCTCAGCATTACGCAAGATTTAAGTTTACCCTGCACGTAATAAGATATATTCTGAAGGTGTTTTTCGCTATTTTCAAAAACTCATATTTGAGAGTGTTTTGTAGTATTTTTATTTTAATCACCTCGGTTCTTGAGGTTATTGAGCACCCCTATACATCGCATTTTACGTGCGTCGTTAAGCAACATCGCAAACAAAAACTAGTTTGATTACGTAAGCACCCCTAGTAAGCACATAAAAATATTAACAGGCCATTTGCCGGCAAATGGTTTTCACATGCCACAAGTGTGAGATCAGCGAAGCACGTGGGAAAAGGGTCTAGCACAATGGCAGCGTCTTTTGAAAGTTTTTCCGACAAGGAACACTCAAGCATCGAAATCGGGATTAGATGCGTCGCTAAAGGTTATCAAGAGTGTCAATTTCAAGTGAAAACTGGTGAAACATTTAATGTGGTCAAGAAAGTGGGAGATAAGGGACGCGCATTTAAAATAATTGATACCAAGCGAGGTCAACTCGGACACCTTCAACGGGAATTAGTACCGGTACTTTGGACGGTGACTTCTAACATTTCATGGTATGTTTCCATTATTATTGCTCTATTATTATATTTCAAGCTTATGATTATGATCGATTGTAGATTAAGTGGCTAATTACAGTTCCGCTTACCTTAACAGCACAGTAACTGGACAACCTTTCGATGACCCGAGAGGCCGCTGGCGTGTTGGAGGAGGGATAAATGTTCCCCTTAAAGTTACTTTCCGAACCAACAAGACTCAAGCGACTGAAATCAAGAGTATATTATCCGAGAAAGGTATTCAAACTGCGCTGAAGAACGATGACAAAAAGATGAAACAGTAATTAACAAAGAAGAATACGTGACGCGGTGACCGCACATGGATAGAATGAAATACGAACCCAATGAAAATTTGTAACTGCTGTCACAGGAAGTCCTGTTGTCATGAAGACATTAATAAATGTATTGGTAAACCATTAGTAATCCATAAGGAGCGTCCGTTTAAATATATTAATAAAAGGCTTTTTAAACACCTAAGTACAGATTTTCCCTTCGTATATCTATATTTGTGAAATCTCTACTGTTTCGGGCGTTAAATTAGGCCATTTAAAAAAGTACCCCCTTCCGCCCGCCTGAAGGGGGCAAAGCGCGTACGCGAAACACAAATCTTCATAAAATCTCCTGGGCAATACTTTGATGGTAGTTTGTTTTTAACTGATCGATTCTTTTTGTTTAGCTGCGCGTTTACGCACTACACGTTTTGGCTGATACCGTGATTTAGCTACCCTATCTAAGGATAACACCGGGAACACAATGCCAAAAGGAGCAAAAATGATACCCTATTTAAGGATCAGGAACCTCAAAAACCATACCCTATCCCGCGGCACATACCTATATAGCCCATATATGGGAGTACCCCCCCCCCCCCCCCCCCGAGGAAAGAACAAGCATGTTAGAGGGAACGACATTGGAGCATTCGGCAAAAGCATTTTCGGGAGAAAATGAAGCGTGATGTGCATTCATATAATGGGAGGACACGGGAGGGAGAGATAGCTAGTTAGAATCAACAGACCAAGTTGATTGATCGCTGTAAAAATTCTCTTTTTGTTTTAAATCTGTATTGGAAAACATGGTCCTAAATCTACAGGGAGAAATTACTCTTAGGCCAAGGTCAAACGATGAACTTAACTTGTGCCAAACCTAATGCGATGCACCCTTTAATCTCAGTTACCGTCACTTTCTTAACTATTTCTCTCGCTTTCCATTCACGCTCCCCACGTTTTTTCTACCTCCCATACACCTCCCGCCCTTTTCTACCCAGTGTCGCAAACTCTGTCCACCCCCCTCCCCATCCCCACCTTCCAAGGCTATCAGTGACCAAGGGCGAAAAAAAGAAAGGTAACATGAGAATTTATAATATATGAGAGAATATGCATCAAGATAGTAGGCAGACCTCATCATTACATCATTTTATCAAGTTATTAATATTTAGCCTCAAATAGATCGTTTCTGCATTCTGGAGACTTACCTAAATACAAAGAATACCTTAAATTATTTCATTTACTCGTGGTGAAGCGAGAGAAAAAGTTAAGAAAAGTGGCGGGAACCGAGAGGGTGCGGGTGGTGGGAAGTTTGTACCCCCACCCCCCTCCCTGTCCGTCCCCTCGCCCCTCCCCCATTTCATCAGAAATGGTGGATGTCGACTCCAGGTATTAAGGTCTCAAGAAACGGCCAGTTTGCCGTTAAATAGTGGTTATTTAATAAAATGATGTAATAATGACGTCATCATGACATCAACAAAATGTTTTGATGCATTCTGACTCGTGGTTACTCGTAGTCACTCGTGGTTACTCGTAGTCACTCGTGGTCACTCGTGGTCACTCGTGGTCACTCGTGGTCAGTCACTCGTGGTCAGAATGCCATTATAAATATCAATACCTTTCCGACTAATCAATAATCGCTGAGAGAGGTCTGTAAAATTTTAAAGGAAAATGAAATAAATACTCTGAAAAACTGAACTACCATTAAATGTCTTAACCGAGTTATAGAATTGTTTGTGGAAGGGTTCGAGTTCATGCGCGTACTTGTAGGTACAAACAGACAGGTGGCCATGTGGAACAATAGACTACGTTAAAAAGGCTTGGAAAGTGAGATTTCACTTAATTTTTGTGTCTGTGGTCAGCAGACACTATGTAACCGTAAAACCGTGGGCAACCTTCCGTAACCACTTTGCTTGCGGTCAGCAGACACTATGTAACAGTATTTGTAACAGTAAAACTTCCGCAACCTCTTTGGTGACGCTATGATTGTAGAGTTTCAAAGTTCTTTGCTGCATTACAACCGACAATACCGTCGCTCGCTAGGATTTTCGCAGGCAAGTCTGTATGTGAGTTGGATTGTAACTGTTTTTGCGAAATCACACTACCAGTAACTGGCTACCTAAGATACAAACGCAGGGCCCCACAGAAGATCACCTATTGGTGAAGTGGACTCCCTGCTAAAATATAATAATTATATTTTAGCAGGGATTATTATTATTATTATTATTATTATTATTATCATTATCATTATCATTATCATTATCATTATCATTATCATTATCATTATCATTATCATTATTATTATTATTATTATTATTATTATTATTATTTTCGCGAAACCAAACTACAGGCAACTCGCTCGCTAAGCCTTAGCAGAGCCTTGCCTGCGTTATGATAACGCTGAGGCAGGACTCGCTGCCAATACAGCAACAGGCAAAGGCCCGGGATTTTCACTAGCAATAAATCCCGAAAATTGTGTTTCGCCCACTATGCCTTTTTTTCGGAGTTGACAGTACAAATTAACAGACCAACAGCAGCTGATTCACTTTATTTCGATATATTTTATTTTTGAACTCTGGCGGTCACCCATCCAATTAACCGACCCCGTCAAACCGGGCTTAACTTTGCTGATTGGACGGTCGGGGAAACTGGGTTTCAACTTATGATAGCCGTTTGACTCCTCGATCATGAACTGCATGGAATCTGCGACAGAATTAGTTGGAATTATCTTTTTCTTGTTATTTTTGTCGTTTCCTGTTTTTTATTACTGTAGATTGCACTTGCGTGTGTGTGCGGAAGACAAGGGAGCGGAACATCTACCACAATGAAAACATTCATTTGATTAGTGAAGTCAAGCCTGGTTTAGCTGGGTTAGTAACTGGATGGGTGACCACCAGGGAATCATGCAGACTTCAAAATAAAATACATTGAAATTGATTTCTTTATTGATGCCTGACATCAGTTTCGGTTTTCAACTGGCAAAGTCACATGACCTCAGAATATTATTATTGTTATTACTGTAAATCACTTTTTTGTTGTTGTAAGTTTATCATTAATGTTCACTTCCTGTTTTCTTACGTGTATAATTCCCGTTGAAATCACCTTACAAGTACTCAGAGTAACCACCTTACACTCTTTATAACAACCTTGTTTATAATTATGTTGATCTTTGCAATATTACAGCAAAAAAAGTTTTGTTCAGTTTATTATGCATTCTACATTGTCATGATATGCAGAAAGTACACATGTAACGAATTTATTCCCTACATTTCCAAACATTTTCGTCACTCAAAACCACATTTAGTTTACCTTGAACGCCTTCAGTTGCTAAATTGATCAGTGTTGGAGCAGCAAACACAAGGACCCATTCGGGCCCTATATTTTCAATTGTAATCGTATGGGCATGATTTCTGGCTATTTTTAATGCCAAAACACGATTAAAGGCCTCTCCTGAACAACCAAAACCTCTTTCGAGGCATCAGAAGCATGAACAGATGCCCTCGTGGGTCCCATTTTCAACGATCTTAAAAATCAAAGGCTCTCTTTTCATGAATGATGGCATGTAGGGGAAATGCACTACTTCCGACCGCGGATTCCCTCTAGTGTGGCATGTAACGCATTTTGAATAGCCTGCGTAGCTGGCGGTATTGTTGGGTTTCGCGCGCACAAGCAAAAGCGGCGAAGCCGCGACAGCGAGCGGCGCAGCCGCGAGTGGCTTGGGGAGGAGAAGCTCCCAGCTCCTCCGCCCCAAGCCACTCGCGGCTGCGCCGCTCGTTTGTCGCGGCTTCGCCGCTCGCTGTCGCGGCCGCCCCCAAGCCACTCGCGGCTGCGCCGCTCGTTTATCGCGGCTTCGCCGCTCGCTGTCGCGGCTTCGCCGCTTGCTTGTGCGCGCTAAACCCAACAATACCGCCAGCTACGCAGGCTACATTTTGAATAAAACTGTAAGAAGGGGAGTTCGTTGAGGTACGGTACAATACAGACTCGCTATATAGACTACGAGCAGTCTCTCTTTCCGCTCAGGGTAGTCGAGGAAAACGAACAAGCGAGCGTTGAATCGTGACGCGCGTGTCGAGCCGCTAGTGCAGTGAGCTGGCTCACTACACTACTACTAGTACACTAGCGGTTCGACAAGCGCGTCACGTTGCAAAGCCGCGAGCGATTTTCGCACTCGCTCGCTTGAGCGTTTTCTTCGACTACCCCTGAGCGGAGAGACTGTTCGTAGTCTATCAAGACAGTTAAGTAACAAATTATTGAAATTATGATAGCATATACAACTAACAACAGCTTAGCCTCCCACGCAGTCGTTATTAGGGAAGGGTAATACGACTCCCCTAAAAACGACAGTGTGGGAGGCTAACAACAGCTAGGACGAAACAATTTCGACAATTCATTCTTATGTGTTCAATGCAATGAAAACAAAAACTCCCAAGTCATCAGTACGGTGCAGTACGGTGCAGGGTCCACATCCAACTGTCGTTCATAGCACTTGTCGCAACAACTTTATAGCCGCCACGGGCTTCAAGATAGTCGAGCACTACATATGGGGGCTGACGGGTCTCAAACATCAGTAGATCACAGAGTGTAGTACCGTAAGGGAGATGACCAGGTCTTTGATTAGGCTCAGGAGGTTGACGGACACGAGTTAATGCCGGCAAATCTTGCAATAACTGTTGCAAGCGTACGTCCACATCTAGGCAATGTATGTACGTTACCGTCCCTTCAAACACGTCGTCTGCTGCTCCTGCATCAGTCCTCTTGTTGCGTACCAAGATGTAAGGCATGACGCTATACACACTTGAATTGTGACAGTCGCAGCAATATTAAAGATAGCAAAGAATGACTAACAATGCGAGTCTATGACTGACTCAAAAATGAGTTCGACTCCTTTGTCAGACTTGAGAAACAGAAAAGCGCGTGTATCTGTCGCAATAATCTTCTCTTTCTCAGAATTACACAGATTCCCCATTCATACGTAAACTTCCTGTTTTTCTCAGAATGTCCTCAACTGCCTCTCACACCAAGGAACGCCACTTCCGGTTGTCTCTTTCAAAGGCGCCTTCACACAAGCTCGTGTTGGCAAAAAAAGTTGGCGTGTTCATGAACCTCGGATTACCAACACGGTGTTGAAAAAAAAATCGTCTATTTAGAGGCATCCAAAGGTTGTTTTCGGCGGAATATCAGTTCGAAAAACCTAAGTCGCCAACATAAATCTTCAACTTCAAGGCGCTTTGTTAAAAAAGAGACAGGTGACCACTTAGAATCAACAGACTTAGTTAATGCATAACTGCAAAAATTTATCTTTTATTTCAAATTTGCAATGAAAAACATTGTCTCTACTCTAGGGTGATAAATTACCTTTACAGTAATAGATCAATGGTAATGGAATCGTAAATTTAACCCTCGTTAATTGCAACAAAATATACAGAAAAGATTGTAGTTATCAAGTTCAGTAAACTTTCTGACCCATTCAATGATCACTGAAAGAGGTCGGCAAAAATTAGTAAAAGCAGGAGCCTGGTAAAAGCAACGTCAAATAAATTCTTGACAAAAAAATGAACATAAAATGTGTTGCGTCCACTTTAACATCGCTACTTTATTTGCTTGCTCAAACTTTAACTCACAGTAACCGGGCGACATAACTCGTATTCGTTCACAAACTTGGATGTGAAAGATTCGTGAAAGCAAAACAATAAACGATGACTATTGTACAGTCAAACTAGGCGACATAATAACGACAGGAAAACCGAACAAAATATCGAATACTTACAAGTTATTGTGCCCTAAATCGCAAAAGGAACTCTTAATTCTAAATAAAAACTAGTTTGCACGACTCCATACATGTGCGGCTACATGTGCTTTAGTAGTTATAGAGTTGGCGGTTCTGGCGCAGTTTTATAAAAACTTCGCTAAAACCGAACCAACTCTAACTACTTTCCATCGGATGGTAATCATTTTTATGGAGACATACATATAATAACAATAATATGGAGATATACATATAAGAACAATAATATGGAGATATATATATTGTAAAATAATATGGAAATCTATATGTTTTTATTTCATGTGGAAACGAACGCATTTTCCATTGCGTGACTTCATACAACAGGAAGTCTTAAAATTCTCGGAAAACAGGAAGTCATACCGAGAAACAAGTCTAGACATATCTGGTAAAAACAGCAAATGAGTCATCACTAATAGCTATTGTTTGAGATAACAAGACGATCGTATGATTTATTTCAACCAATCATGATTGACCAATATTTCAATTGTCTGTCTAACACGTTAGACAGTTTTTTGGGAAAGAAATTTACATTTCAAATTTGTGTGTTATGCGTTAGACAGAATAGTATGAATAAGCAAAGGTTCAACGAGTTTAAAAGTGATTTGAAAGAAGCTTTTGGGCTGATTATTCAACGATATCCTAATGCAGATGATTATGTCAACAATATTAGGAAAAACTTGGGATTAAAATACACTACCGTGGACCCATGAGCAAGACTGTGCTTGCGGAACTTGTATGGAGGCCGACACAGCTGTGTCGTGACGTCACATCTTCAGATTGCATAATGTCCGTAAGCGAAACTATTGATTCCATCGTTTGCTATATATCGTTTATCGTCGAAACAGCTGAGTGACACTTTATTGATCTCGTAACTACCTAGTTGATGATTCATCACTGCAAAAATTGGGATGCTTACTTTAAGAACAGCCAATATATGACAATCTTGTTTCAAGGGGTATAAGCTTAAGACAAGGTTTTAAGAACTCAAGATAAGAGTCACAAAGCTTGTAATGAGGCTTTTGATTTGAATGTAAGCATGCAATCCAACATACCACCTTAAAGTAAGTGTGCATTTCATTTAGTTACGTTTACATTGAGAGGATTTAAACAGCATGATACTTAAAACAAGGTTTTAAGAACTCAAGATAAGAGTCACAAAACTTGTAATGAGGCTTTTAATTACAATATAAGCATATCATCAAACCTACCACCTTAAAATTAGTGGACATTAAAGTTAGTAACCCTTACACTGAGAATATAAAAATAGCATGATACTTAAAACAAGGTAGAACCAAGAACATCTTCCTAAATTCAAGTGGTGTCTCCCTCCAAATAAGAATTCAAGGATCAATGATGCTCAAAGCTAGGCTCATAGCAGCTAATATACAATCTCAACTTGAGTAACCTTATCACTTACATTAACAGTCATAATTATATACAGGACTGAAATGAAAAAAAAACACACACTTTGGAACTTGGTAACGTAAATGACTCTGCATTGCATAAACTAATATCAAAATGACTCCTTAAAAGTAACAACACTTGGTAGGAAAAATCATCTAGCAATCAGGAGTCGCACAAGTCACTAAGATCATGCTTGGTGTTGATAAAAACTTTGTGGTCAACTTCCCATTTGTGTACCACCTCATAGGATAGGAGGTTATGTGGAGCAATGTTCAATGCTGCCTGAGCTTGCCCTAGTTTTTCAACCTCATAGGAGTTAAGGGTGTCGTTGAATCCAAGTGTTTCAAGCTCAGCTACCCTAAATAGCACATCAGTATCATTTGCTATCCATATTCCTAACAGATCGCCAAAAACTGGTTTTTCATTTTCAGCCCTCAGAATTAAACTACATTCATTACAAATGTACTTTGTACCATGGAGAGTGACCCATTTGCAATCACAAACATAGACAGTGCACTCTTTAGGTACATCACTGACCCTACGAAAATGTTCTTTGGCTGAAGCGAGGCTTTCACCTGTAAGGTATTTTGAGGGCCCTTTTTGCAAAGGCATGTCACTGAAGAGTGCATGGCTAGCAGGGTTGGCCAACTTTTCCATCAATGATCGCTGTTCACTTTTGGCAAGGGAAAGAGTGATGTTCTTAAAACTTGCATTCTTAGCTATTTTCTTAAAATCTTTGTGTTTCCCTTCAAATCGCATGTTCCAAAGCCTAACCAATGGTCCACATAAGAGGATAAGTCTAGGGCAGTGAACTAAATAATGCATCTTTGGAGTTAATGGCTTCTCAAAAACATTGATAAAATCCGAAAGAAATTGTTCGACCAGTCTTTTAAGTAATGAAACAGATTCCAAACTTATGACAGGAGCCAGTAGAAGACTAGAAATTTTCATAAGTAGCTCAAACACTGCAAAATGTTGTTCACTCTCTTCAATTATGTCATATATGACAAAAGGAAGTATTCTGAATAACAGCCACATCTTAGCAGCATCTTTAGCAATGTGTTTTCCAGGTTTGTCCGTTAAAGACTCAGGATTAATTGGTTCTGGTTTGTCCTTGACCTGTGAATAACCATATTGAAACTCCATTAATCTCGCATTTATCCGATGAATGGTTATTAAATCCTCTGCTATATAATGCTGCAGGAGAAATTTAACAACATATGGTATTACACCCTCTAAAAGAACATGCATTAAATCCTGTGGTAGTTGTTCAGTAATTTTAAATCCAGGAAATTCAGTTAAAATACTTCTTCTATCCAGACCATAGTTAACTGAAAAATGTTTAGCAAGCTCTGGGATGTTTTCCATTCTGCTAAACTGGCTTTCTAGGCGATCCTCAGTTCTCAATACACAGTCATCTTCACTGAATATATTTTGCATGTCATCCTGGCTTGCTTCACAATGTCTACAACATTTCAATGCAAATGCAACACCTTCTTTGAAGCCTCCAGCAAGCTGGGCAGCTGGTGTGTCTCCACAAAATACTGAAACAGCACCCCTTAGAGGAATGGTTCTGTTTCCAACAGCAAAGTAGACTCCATCATCTGTGGCCAATTTCTTTAAATCCCAAAGAAGAGGCTTTAATATTTCATCAAATCCATATTTTTTAAGATGAGAGGTCTTAACAACAGCCAAGAGAAAAATAGCATCAAGTTTAGAGCGACACTCATGTGGTAAATTTCCCAAGGTGAAATAGAACAATGCTATTTTGTGTTTTGTCACTCGGCTGCCAGCACTGTTACAGAGATCACAGTCATCATAGTAGAGGATAATCTGCAAGGCTTGTACATCATTGCCAAATATGTCATGGTTTTCAAAAACAGCACCATCAGCAAAGTCTCCGAGTTTACCATCCCTCCTATAATGTGGCTCCTTTAACAATTGTGTCAAAAATTGTTTGTTGTTAATCAAGACAGTCAGTGTTTCCAAAATTGGAATATAGTAAAAACAGTCGGACATCTCTTTGATTCTACGTTTGCATCCATATCCCACTGGTCTGAGAGTCTTGCCCAGAACTACACACCGAGGCTCCTGTAATAATAGAAACAATGGTCATACTCCAAAACTCTAAATATTCAAAGGTTTGCCACATCTCACCACATCTAGACCTTACTGGACTTTTTGAGAAATCTGAACCACATACTGGTTGTCCACAGATGGATAAACAAAATTATGTTAAAGTGCATAACTGCAAAAGTCTAGGTAGCCACTTTCTTCTGGTGTTACAATACTTTTTTCAATAAAATTATATCCCCACATATGACAATCCCCCCCCCCCTTCCCGCCACCTCCACCCCGCCGGGCTTAACATAAAACATTGATAGGTCCATTTCTCTAGACACCTTTTATAGCAAATGGCCATATACAGTAAGCTATATAGTAAGATTATTATAGCAAGGTAATGCTGGCCTTACCACATAAGGAAAGGTTCTTTTCATGTACTCCTCCTGGAGATGGAAGGTTTCTAACCCCTCAAATGGCATGACTTCATCTTTCCATATATCTTGAAAATTATCTGATGAGACAATAGCATCTTGTCCATTGGACTGGAGAAAGTTTGACACTTTTCTTTTCAAACGCTGTACCGAGTTCCTTAAAAGATCAGCTGTACCTTCAACAACATTATTAATAACAGATTCCTGAAGTTTGGTTTTTTCCTTTAGCTGTAAGAGGAACAAAGCAGCTTGTTTTTTCCTGTCATCACATCTTGTATCTTCCTCCTCTATTGAAATGGTGGTTTCATCAGCAGAATTTTCCACAGCAATTGGAGGAATGTCATCATTTTGGGATGAATCGGATTCCTGCAGATGAAGATATTATTTCAAACACATTTATAAGAGCTTTGCCTCAGAGGCTTACAAGTGTTGCTGTCCTTAATAAATTCTTCCCAGCTTCAAGTTTACTTTAGCACTACTTTTCCTTTTTCTAGGTTAGGTTCTGAAAGTTTAGAAAAGCAAGAATTCCATAGTATTTGAGCAGGAAAAGTGAAATATCTAGCTCACTGAACCTGCTGAAGGTTTTTGAGTGACAGCAAAACTTAATTATGGAACTAACAGACTAAAAATAAAGTGATAATTGAGAAATGACATTTACTTGTCATTTTGTGGATGATTTTACAATTTACTAGCTTGTAAAAAGTTGTTCTGCTCTGAAATCTGAAAATCTGAATCTGTCTGTCCCTTAAAGGATGCTTGGATACATTTCACTTTTCCCCAGGCCTCTACCTCTGCCTGCCCACCCCGACCACCACCAGTATTTATGATTACTCTTCTCTGGGAGAATTTGTTTTTAAATACTGAAGAATGTAATTTTACCTGCCATTTCTCAGGGCACCTTTCTTGGAATCTTTCTTCTTCCACGTTTGAGGGTCTCAGAGCAGTGGAAATGTCGAGACCTAAGTGTGTTGTAGGTATCTCCAGAAAGGCGTGGTGTTGACTTTTGACGTGCCGATAGAAACTGTCGTACTTGTTGTAGGACTTGTCGCAATCTAATATACCGCAGGTAATCCTAAAATTGTCATCATCAGAATGAACTAGGCGTAAATGACTTAACATTTGGCTTAAAAGCAAGGAAGCAAATCCGACGCACAGTCCACAAGTCCACATGCGAGCCATTTTCGTTCTGGATGGTTAGCGGCCAGTTCTCCTGGAGATTCTTTATCACGCGGTAAGAACCGCGATCGTTCATTGGCTCTCGGCAATCATGTGACACATTCCACAATGCAATGGGCGATGAGCTGTTGTTATTTCCCGCCGAAATTCTTTTTGTGAACGAGGGATGTTGAGGATACGTGTATAGAAGTGCTTGTTTTCGATCCCTTTCTCCGTTTATTCCGTTTTTATAACCATCCTAATGGCCAGCTTGTTGAATGAATGTAAAGAAATTCAGAGGGCTGATGAGTTGGTGACTTGGTTGAAGAGGAATTTTCCTTGCTGTCCATCGACAGCTTTGTCGGTTTTTGAAGGTAAGCCAAAATATTTTCCCGGCAGAAGGTGAAACAGTCAGAATTTGCAATAAGCTTATTATTTCGCCGAAGATAACCTAAAATAATAAAGTTGTGGAAGCAATACACTGAATTCGAGGGTTTATTTAAGGTTTGATCTCGTTTTGCCGCCAAAAGCCTGGGGTTGGAAACCGTTGTTTTTAGGGCAATTTTGTACTAATATTAAGACTTAAGTCTTACTTTGTTATACTTTATTTGTACACAAAATCCACCCGCAAAACTACGAGGAAAATATCGAATGGCTTTTAGCAGGGAAAGCAGACCGTTATAAATATTTTGGCGATTCTTTCGAGACAGCGTCAGAATATGAAAAAATGGCCGATTTCGAGTTTCAAATCATTTGTTTGCACGTTAAAGACAAATTCAGCAATGTTATACACGAGAGCTAGATAATTTTTCTTTGTGAAATGAATTATATTTTTAGAAAACTAGTTCAGTTCAGATCACGCCACACAAAGTAAGCTACGGTAGTTGATTTCAGTTTCCAACCAATGAAATCTTCTCACTGGGAATTTTGTGATTGACAGGCTGAACACCTCAGCGGGGGGTGTGGGGGGAGGGAGGAAGGGAGCTAAATGCAGACAAGGGTGTTGGAAATCTCTTGTAGGGAGCAGGGTGAATTTAATTTACTGTATTTAAGGCAGGACCACCAGTTATTTCACGTACATTGCCTTAGCACCAACATGTATGTTTGATTTCCTTTTATTCTTAGAACAACTTGTCACTGGCAATGACTTTCTTGACATGGATGATCGGGACTTGAAAGATCTTTTTCAACAGTACTCTATGAGGAAGATCATGAGAGGTGTTCAGGAAGAAGTGAGTTGTTCTATTTAGTTCTGGGTATTCAAAGAACTGAGTCTGCAGTAGCACACATGAAACCAAGGCCATTGTTTCAGTTTGTTGGGAAGATGTATATTGTGCATTATTGTTAAACAGATCAACATAATTCATAATTCCAGCCAGACATACAACTGAAAGCTTAACAACAAAATTAATGACCAGTGAAGTATATGAAAGAATTCAATACTTAATTTTTCAATTACTTGACAGAATTAATATCATTTCTTGACCAATTTGACCCTGAAAGCTAAGTCCAATGAGTGTGTCATGTTTAGTGGAGGATTATAATAATAACAGTCAACTGATTATATTTGTTATTCTTTGCTAACCTAGATAAAGAACTCCATCTCCAGTGTGGGATCACATATGTTGCCATTGCTACCTAGTACAACTAGTACACCTAGCAAGGATAAATCTCTCGCCTCCACTTCCTTGACCTCCGATTTCAGAATCTACAGTGACGCTAATTTCGACTACAAGTGATGATGTCTCTGACAAAAGCCTTGATGAGTTGTCACCCACACAGAAGAGTGGTCCTATCTTAACAAAAGCAGCACTCAAATGTACTTCTGACAATTACCGACCAAAAGAGCTCCCTGCTGGCTTTTGTATCCCCACCAGATTTGGGAAAATCACTGATGAAAATCTAAAAAGTGGCAAAATATCTGAAGTAGATAGAGCAAAGGTCATCAAGACTGTTGCAACATGTGTATTGGTTTACAGTGACTCGCCGTCCCCACAGTGTTGTGAATGGTTAGCAAAGCAGTTGATTTCTAAGTATCCTATCCTGAGTGATGCTGACCCACGTTCCATGTTACCAGAGGAAAAACGGAAATCAAATGACAACTTCAAGTACTGGGTGAGACAACTGATATGTGATACACTGGACCTAAATTTTATGATTAATTATTCAGATTAGTGAATTGTATGCTGACCTAATAAGGAGTTTACTTGTTCTTAACCCTTGTTCTATTGACATTCTGTGCACTTTCCATTTGAGCAAAAAATTGCTGAAATTTCAAAATGGGAGGGAATGTTATGAAAATGTCCTGTTAAAGATTCCAGAAATTCGGAAAACTGTTGAATTTCCAAAATGTGAACCATTGAACTGAAAGTTCTGGAAATCAGGTCTTGATTGTCTTTTTTTCAGAAATTTTGGATAAAATGAAAAAGCTAGGGCCCTTTGCCATTTTTATTTGGCCCTAGTCTCTTAAACTGCGAATTGAGCAGTCAACTGGAAAATACTGTTTCATTTCTGGGAATTCAAACTGGAATTTTTGGCTGAATGGAAAGTGCTGTCTGATTACTAAAGTAAGTACAGAATTAGAGGCAAATGCCAATAGGAATGGCAGCAGTAGTAATGCTTCCAAGCAACAAATTTTTCAAGATTTGTTTTTCTCAAAAAAAAAATCTGAACAATTACCAAATAAGGAGCAAATGACAGGATGGTGTGTCGCATAGCACTATCAGGACTTAAGAGGTTAATTACATGTGTAAGGAATAGAAAAAAACATGTCATGGACATTCATTCAGAACTTCCAATTTGTGGACATGACATATAACTTTTCAGCTATTAATTCTCCTTTTTTCTTTCAAATAGCAATCACTCAAAAAGGCAATCCAGAAAAAGTTTGAGAACTGGAGGTACCGGGAAAACAAGAGAAGTCCTGACTTTGAGGAAAAAAAGGCAAAGAAAAAGAAGACAGCTGAAGGTACACGCCAAAAAATTGGAAATGTTTTCTTTTTTAACATTTTGGCAGCAAAACAGCTGTTAATATGTCCTGAATGTCTAATTCTCGAATTGTCTCTAATTCTAACAACTCCAAATGTCCTAATACCAACTGTAACATTGTATTCATGAATGGCCACTGGAGGTGTTGCACATATGTTGCCATTGCGACCTAGTACAACTAGTACACCTAGCAAGGACAAATCTCTTGCCTCCACTTCCTTGACCTCCAATTTCAGAATCTACAGTGACGCTAATTTCAACTACAAGTGATGATGTCTCTGATAAAAGCCTTTCCATCCTTATCTTTTTCAAATTTATATTAAGTACTTTGTTCACTGGCTAATCTAGGTCATTCAGTATCAGTTATGTTCTTTGATGTCAACTGAAAAACATTGTCTTCCAGTATAACTAATATTCATACCTGTATATGAATTTTTTATGTCATATCCTAAATCAGGGCAAGGTAGTCAGAACTAAAATCATATTATTAAAGATTAATTTCTACTAGCCAAAACACAGCTTTAAGTCAATCTCACTAGGTCAAGTAATGTTTACCATAATTTTTGGTATTTAGATGACTTGGACAGTGATCCAGCTGTAGTGGAGCGAAACATAAAGAGGTTGAAAGAGGAACAGAGTAAAAAGAGAAATCAAGATGTGAAGGTACTAAAACACCTTCTAGCTGTTACCTTCGAGACCCGCTATGATCAACTGCAAGAGGTGGCAGATGGGAAAACCCGTGTTGCACAGGCTCTTAAAGATTGGCCTGTTATTGGTGAAGAGAATCATGTAAGTTAATTGATCCACTGTTTGATATTTCTAGCCCATCATTCAATTAGACATTTTCTGTACCTTTATTTCCTTCAAATGAAAGACAAAGCATTGTTCAGGTATCTGGTACTATTTCTTCTCTCTTCAAGTGACTCAGCTTCAATTGTTATACATTTGTCAGTGTTCCAGGTAACTTTTAAAGGCCAGGTGGTCAGGAACAAATTTCAAGAGGTCATTACACGGGTATCTTTCCATACATACATGTATGTTCTTAAGTTTACCCTATAATTTGCAGGGTCAGTTGGCCAGCTTCATTGGATTTTTGACCTGATACCCCACTCTTATCTGGAACACTGCATTTATCTGAAATGTACCAATAAAAAACTAATGTCCCAGTTAAGTGACTTTTAATTTTTAGTTTGAAGAGGAGGTTTCAAGAGCTTTGTCATTGTTCAGAGTACCTGTCACACAGTTCAGTGACATTGAGGATAACTGGAAGAAAGTCACCCCTAATCTGTTGTGCATGATTGATGATGGTGATGCTGTTCACACTTCATTGGACCATTGTGAGTATTTTTAAACACTCGTCTTTTAAAAAAGACCAGAGCACAGCCTGTGTGGAGCCCCAACCCTTCCCCCTCAGGAAAAATTGGGGAGAAGGGAGACTGTGTTTTATAGTTGATTAACTTGTGTTCCAGATGACGTACAGTAAAAAACTAACATCCATTTTAATGATTTCCAACAACTAAAGGCCACCAACTATAATAGTAATATCTGGATTATTACTTTATTGTATTGTTAAATAAAGTCTTACATGTATTAAACAAAATACTGAACCTGGACTTTTGCACATGAACCTGATACAGTGTAAGAAACAGCTCCCTTAAGCCTTGTAATATCATGACAATTGTTTTGCTGTAGTGCCAAACGACGAGGAAGTGTTCAGAATCCTGTGCAAGTTTGTGGAAGAGGACAAGGCACGAGATGCCATCAAAAAACACATTGTACTGGAGGAGGAGTTTTTAGAAATCATCCCTCAGCAATGGGAACTTCTAGAGAATGAACTTACAATTGTGCCAGTTTTAAAGCGGTTATTCTCGGATAAAGCTTGGATGATTGTAGAAAATGGCCTGGCAGTTTTGAAGAGGGAACATCAAATCGGTATGTTATTTTTTCTTGACTCAGGGCTATATGCTTTTAAAATGTTTGACAGAACCTTACTGCCAACTAGTTTTTAGTGTTCCTCAAATGCACAACCCCGTTGTTCAACTGATGGTGATAAGCAATGACCATGATCATGTCATCACTTAAAAAATGATTCTTAGTTGTTTTTGTCAACTTGGCCGCTGAATTAGGTCCCTAATTAACATCCAGACTGACTGGTCTTTGTGATGAACAATAATTCCAACAATTCTCTAGTATTTAAAATAATGAGGAGGGAAAAATATCCTTGTTCGTGGAAAACATATGCAGCACCTGTGGATGTAGAAAAAATTATACACACCTGTTGTAAACTAAGTTATTCTTTTTCTGAATGTTGATTAGAGTATCATTGTCATTGATTCTTACATGTGTGAATTTGTTTGTCAACAGAAAACGAGTTGAAAGCCCTTAACCATCTCACAAAGTTATTTCCTGGGGTCAAGAAAACAAAGAAAGCTGAATTGTCAGAATTTGTGGTGGTTGTTACAGAGGTGAGATTACTCTCTCAAAAATTCGATTTAAGTTTAACACGAGTACATTGTGAATCCTGTGAAGGCCCTTGACAATAACATAACATAATAACAAAAAGGTCTCCAAGGCTCATGTTCAAGACATACCACACCAATTAGAACTAACATTTAAAGCACTTACTAAACCAAAGTTGCTTTGGCTTTCAGAATTGCACATCTGTCGGAGAGGTCATGAAGAAACCACCTTCAACGTCACCGTATTTAGTGATCAACAAGAAAGGTGCTCTGCCTGGATGGCAAATATTCCTGGCTTGTGGTTCACAGTCCATCATGGAGGCTACAAGTATCAGTTGTGGTGTGGCATCTTTAATTGGAGCCTATTATCTGTTTAACTTTAACTATCCTCCTGAGGCAAAGGGAGCCTACTTGTTTCTCCAAGAATATTTGTTAAATGATTATGCAAAGAACCGGCCAAGCAAATATGCAGCTGCACTTGTGCAATATCAGACTGCTGCCATGAAATGCGACAAATTGACATTGTAAGGTAGTACTATTAATGACCTCAGAGAAAGTTTTCCATGATTATTTTCATGTTGAGATACTGACTCTGAAAACATTTCAGCTGAAGTGACTGCAATATCAGACTATTGCCATGAAAAAGTGTTGTGTTTTTGGAGTAATATTTTGGCCTCTGAGGAAACTTTCAATTTATTATTTATTTTCATGTTGAAATATGTCTCTGAGAACATTTGAATTAATAATTCATATATGCATATCTTGAGCATGTCAGAAACGTTTTTCAGTTGTGTTGAAACACTAATCATGAGCAACATCTTCCATCATCTTTCCCAACACTGAAAGGCATGACTTACTACAGTGTCTTGTAAAAGTGCCACTTTAGTGGCTGTTGAAAACTGTCTGACATAATATGATCATGTCTTGGTTCAGGTTTTACTGGTACATGTAACTCCAGAAAGTAACTGGATGTCAGCTGACTCAGCTGCTGTAAACAATATTGTTTTCTAAAGAAAAATATTGCATTTCTGTGATTGACAACTGTTTAGTAAAATTCAAAGGTTTCCATTCAGAAATGCATACTTATATAAATGTTGTTAAGTAAGCTTAGATGTAATAATTAAAGAATCAGTTTGATTTAAATTTCTGCTTTAATTTTATGTCTGGCTTAATATTTTATGTAGGGTCCTTGAATTGAGACCAACTTTTCCTAGCTAGAAGTTTTGCCACTGCCTTCATCTAAGGGATTGAATGTCTCTTTCTGATGACTGTGCCCCGTTACAACAAGAAACATGTACGCTTATATTAAGGGACAACTCCCATCTTACAAGAAGCATAAATTGATCCTTGATTTGAAAGCAGGATGCCCTTAAAAGAAGTTGCCAGTATCCCTCACACTTAGGTCAAAACTGTATAAATGTAAGTGCAGAGTACCTCATTTTAAGGAGCCTCTGTGTCTTTATTTGAGCTCATAGAAGCCTTGTTCTAAGAGTGTTGTGCATCTCAAAATGAGTTCATGAAAAAAGACATGGACCCTTGCTTTGAAAGCAAGTGCCCCTTACCTGAGGGACCTAACTATAAGGTGCCTGCGCACTTAAAAAAAGCCCATTTTTTCACTTAAAACAAGGTCCCAATTTTTGCAGTGATACTTCTGATTGTTTTCATGGTATGATGTATTTGTTTGTTATTAATTAATACATTTTTATAATTTAATCTTCATGTTTGATATTGTTCTTTATTATGTTCTTCTTGATTCCCTTGGCTGTTTTTCCCACTTTCTGGTTGTCTTTTATGTAACTGTACATTTTTGATCGCAAACCGACGAATTCTGTGATTGGTATTCCAGCTGCTTCATCCTTGAATTTACCAATTACCTTCTTGTTTGTCTTATCGAAATACGGAGAGTTTTCTGGATAGTCGCTGTTGTCAAATCGATTTTTGTCATTCCAAAAGTCTTGGTACACATCTTTAGCTTCAATCTCATATGTTAGACTGTCTGTGTCAGTGAAGAGCAGCTTGGCTTTGTCTCCATACTTTTCTTTTATGTAGTTATAATGAAAATCATACATTAATGTCTTACTTAGATCAAGAATACACATACCCACATATGCCGACCTGTTTAGAGTTAGCGTTTCCTTGGTTTTATGCAATGCTACCAAATTTTCATTGAATATCTTACTGCTTACATAAGTTGGTTTAGAAGCCATCTTCAATAGTTTCTTCTCATCTGTAATAAGTCTGACATCGACACGTTTTCTTATGTTCTCCATTGTCTTTCCAAACACTGAGTTATTCATTAGCTTTCGAATGAATTTTTCGCTTGAGTACGTTTTTGTGTATTGAAGTCAATGTATTGTTTGAGCCAAGGTGACTGATTGAATTCTAATACTCTATGCACTTTCTTTACTTTCAATCCAAGATCTGTATATAATTGAAGGTTTCTGTAGTGTATGACGTATTTTTCTTTGTCGCATAAAGTAGGGATCAGTTTGTGTACTAGTCCTGTCGATATGTTGAACTTTTTCTGTATGTTCTTACAATATCCAGACAATATGTCATCAGTTACTTTAACCTTTTCAGGTCCTAGAGGGTAGTCGTTATGAAGATCATGCAACTCTTTGGGGTATTCTAGATTAACTTCTAGTATTAACCCTTTATTGCTGTCTTCATTATACTGAGCTAAATTGATTTTATTAATCTGCTTTTCTGTTAACCATTTGAAACCACCAGTAGGGAGATATTGACTCATAGCCCAACCGTATAAATTATTAGCATCAAGGTACATAATATACTTTGAGGGCGCCTTCTCGTCGTGTTCTTTCATGTACTTATTGTTTGCTTTTCCATATCGATTGGCAATATAAGATATACCACCACGCATGCCTTTTTCAATAAATTGAAACATGTCTATGTCAGTCATTAGTTCTAGTTGAATATTAGTCATCTTTAACATAGCATCCCAAGATAATCCTGGAGATGTGAAGTAGTGACAAGGATCAAGTTTGTAATACTGAAGACAGGTCTTACGGAAGTTTTCGAATACATCAGCTAATAAAAGGATATCAGACTTAAGATATAGATTATGGTATTCACCCATTGATTGTAATTTGAAAGTGTTCCAAACATTTTTAGCATGTTGATAATCTTCATCTGTTATGTGCTCATTATTCAATATGCTGTAAAATTCTTCTTTAGTTGGCAATTCTGTTTTAGCGAATTTTTCAAAACTGTCCATGAAATCGTATGGATAAATACCTTTTCGCGTCATAAGATTGAATTTTTCTTTTTCGAATTTTTTGCTTGTATATTTCAAAGCTTCTGCCGGCAAATTACTGACTAATTTATCCAAACTTGAGCTCATAAACTGGAAACTATCAATGAAGGTAAGATGATTACCAAGCATGAAAGCCATATATTTTTCCATATTGTTCGGTATGGCATTGATATTCATTTGTTTCTCCTCTCCATTCTTATTTTTGTATGCATGTTTCTTAACAATAGCTCCAATCTCTTGCATTATAAAATGACTGTCATAACCTCTCAGATTATGGAATATAACAGGAATTTTAATTTCTTCTGAATTTATTCTAAGTTTCAGATTACAGTCTTGATGTGCTGAGCCTCTGTATTTGCCAGTAATATGGCAATGATCTCTGACTCGAATGTCTTTTTCAGTATATTTTTTATCACAGATGTGACATGTTGTTGCTTTTTTGAATTCATATTCATCCTCTTTTGTCATTTTTAATGGTTTGTTGAAAAATGTCTTCATAGCTTTTTTACAGTATTTTACTTCTAACATATTTTCCATGAATTTGTACACAGCCTTTTCACCTCTATATATTTGTATTGGTTTTGTATATTTATCATCATAACAACAAACGACTTTATAACCATATCCACAGTCTGTATGCTTCTGGTATGCTTCAGTATATGTTTTGTCATTATTAGGCTGACATCCATGAATCTTTTCCGTTATGGCTTCAAAATCTGCATAGATAACGAATGGTACTTGTTGCTGTTTATGAAAATTATTGAATTTCAGTATGTTGTTATCTTTAGTTGGCATTTTAATTGCTTGAGTACCGTTCACTTGAATGCAATTGTCTTTATGATTATTTAATACCCTGTCGGAACTGAAACATTGCAGGCAGTGCATACAAAAGTGTTTCCTATGTTCGTGTTTTGTTTGATTGAACATGAATGTGTTGAAATCTTTTATGAGGATATAATGCTTGTTTTCGTCTTTTGTTATTAATAGTAGTTCCATATGATCTTCAAACTTTTCTTTGGAAACATAAATGGGAAATGGTTGCTTTTCTTCATATCCAAATACGCTGATGTTAATTTTATTTTGCTTCTCAATTTTGTTGAACTGTTTGACATTAACCGGAAATTCAATACCAGAATAATCTAACTTTTCAATGTATTGTTTGTCAGTCTTTTTTATACGTTGAGGGTCCTTGTCTTGTGGGTTTAAATGTCTAATGTGGCACCATCTGAAGCATTCATTATCCATGTTTTTTAAATTAATCAAGCCTTTTTTACCATTTCGTAATTCAGAAGGTAATTGGATATAGGATGATCCACTCATAGGCTTGTATTTTACAATATTAAGATAATGACTATCAACTGATTTAATTGTCCAACCAGATCCTTCTGATATCCATTGAGCTATCTTATTCAGTATCTGTTGTTTTGATGATTGTAATGAATCAGCGATTTCCATTTGGTTGATTACTGTTTGAGGTGTACTATTGAAATATGCTGACTTTTCAACTATTTCATCACCTGAATTTTTTTCGAAAGTAACTTTCAGTGTTTCAACGTATTTCAAGCCTTTCATTTCATTCAACAAAGTTATTACACGATGTTCTATAGCCTTTCTAGTGTTTTGCATTTGGGCTAAGGGGTCTTTACCGTTTTTGATGTTGATTTCATAAGACTTAGTGTAACCTTTTAAGGCTTTGTCTGTTTGTTCTATTTTGGTTCTTGGCGCTGGAACTGGTTTGTATGTTCTTGGCGCTGGAACTGGTTTATAATTATCCCTGAATTCTGGAGGTGGAAGAATGATGTTTTCTTCATATTCTTTAGCCATCTGTTTGACACTCTTGCGAGGTGCTGGAACTGGTTTATCCATTGGTTTTTTGGTTCTTGGTGTTGGAACTGGTTTTGTATCATCAACCGCGATAATTTCGGGCTTCTTTTTTTCTTGCTTTAATAGCAATTTGATAAGTTTTGATTTGCTAAGTTTCTTCAAACTAGCTTTATTCATTTCTATATAATTATATTCTTTTATTTTCATATATATATATACTATAGTATTGATATTCTTTTAAGTGTTTTCAATCTGCGTTTAAATATAGTCGAGAATTCAAATGATCCAGTCAAGGATCTTTCAAACTGTAATTATGAAACAGTATTATACCTGTCGCCTTTGCATTATGTTATTGAGTTTTTCCCTGAGATTGATTATATTAGTATTTCTTCGGTGCTTATTTGTGTTCAAATGACACCATTTACCAGCCATAGTATAATTACGACCAGTATTGCAAACGTCACAATACCACTCCTTATTTAACATGTACTTCGATTTTTGTTGTTTTAAAGCCTCCTTCCTCTCTTCTTCTGTTGAATACTTTTGTGGTCTTCCACGACCTCTCTTAACATTCTGATTTTCCATATATACATACTATATGTTTATCCTTAAATGACTTTGACTTGTGCGTTTAAATTCATTCAGGAACTTTGTAATTTCGACCAAATTCTTTTTTAAGTTGTTTATCAACAAGTATACGTTTTTTCAAGAACCCCAAAAAATCCATATCTCCAATATTTTCCATCAATAGTTCATCTCGACGTATTAGATATTCTTCATAATCCGCCTCACGATCCAAACGTTCTTGATTATTTTTATGAACTTTAGTTAGAAGATGTTTATCCTTTCTCTTCAAACTATATTTCTTCTTGCAAATATCGCAAAACCACTGTCGTTTTTCAGTATCCATCTATATATATATAATCTATATATTATTTTATATTTAAATGATTGTTTAAACATGTTCACCACAACAGATGGTAGCTCCAGAAATTTGGTGAATTCTTATCTTTGTATGTCAGGTTGCCGTATTTGTCCTTTATCTCAGATGCTCTTTTGTGATATCTAATTCGTCGTTTCCAGTCTTGATGTGTAAGAAAATCTTCATATCTCGGATCTCCAAAATGAATATTATTTCCATTTTTTAAAGTAACCATATATTTTTTATTCATTCTATTGGAGTATTCAAGGTCCTTGGCACCGTATAAATTGATTGCTCTATATTTTAATAAGTCGAATTTATTACCAGTTACGGTATTCATATAATGAGGTTATATATTTATAATAGCCAGAAACAATTATCTTTTTGGCTACCAAAAGCAAATAAACAGTATATACTGTATCAATCGATATAATATATATTAGATAATATTTGCTTAAACCATTTTATATATCCTTCAAGTCTTTCATTGGAATCCAACTGTTGAATTCATCACTATACCCCTTCCACTTCACCAAAGCTTGCTTCTTTTTATAATCCCTCCGAATGACTTTATCAATTCTGAATACCTTTTGTTCAGCTTTCAGTAATTCAGGTTCATAAAAACTTCCTTTAATGTCTTCATCTCTGAGATCCTTTAGTTTGTAAGTGACAGGAATAGTGGATTGGATTTTATCGACTGTGAATACTTCTTCAGTCCAATTTGGTGTATAAGACTTGTCGAACACTTTCCGTTTGTACTTACTTATTCTAACCTTATCACCAACTTGAAATTTCGGTTTCTGTTTTGATGTTTCCATATCACCATACAGATTAAAGTAAACAGTTCCTTGATTCTTCCTTTTACTGGCTTCTGTAGGCGTCATCTTTATGCTTGAATGTCTGGTGTTGTTATACTGTTTCACTAATTTGGGTAGCATGTCTAAATACTTTGTATTACCTTGAATAGTAAACTGTTTCCACATCTTGGTTTTAATTGTTCGATTCCATCGTTCGCATACGCTACTTTTCTCTTCATTTTCGGTTGAGTACAAGGTTATTTCATTCTTATCAAGTAGTTCCTTAACATGTTTGTTATAATACTCTTTACCTTTATCAGTCCATAAATATTCCGGTTTTCTACCTTCTTTAAGGATTGTTTTAAAAGCATTCATAACGGTTTCACCCTTTTTATCTTTTAATGGAACGATCCAACCGTATTTAGAGAATACATCTAGAACCATGAGAAGGTATCTGTAGCCATCGTTCCATCGACTAAACTGTTGCATCTCAATAAGATCTGAACACCATATCTCGTCAATGCTGTTTACTAAAACACGCCGCCGAATGAAGTTTCGCTTTATCGGTTTATGAAGCTCATCAGCTAATTTTTCTTGCCAGTTTTCTTCACTCGACGGCCTTTCCCGTTTTTTGGCTTCCTTTGTTTTACACCGAGACCTAGTTTCTGCTTTGTGTTAATCAAGAACCGAGCGGTTTGTCCCCATTTTGGCATCTGTCCATAAGGTATTTCATCCAATGACTTAACCATTTTCTTGTCACATTCACCTTTGTTTTTCCCCATATCATAACAAATATCATGATGAGCTGCTATTTCATCCACTTTATTATAAGGTTGTACGTGCCACTTGGTGACCTCTCCAGTGTTCCTATCATACTCTAACTGTTTATCGAGAGGGTTGTATGGTCCCATGTATTTATACTTTCCAGGAGTCCATCCAGCTTTTGGTTTCGGTATTTTCCCAATTAGTTTATGTATATCAACACCAGCGCCATCCAAATCCTTTCTGTCGGTTTTATACTTTCTATTTGGTCTGATTTTAGTAGATAATTGATCAAGAGCTTGACTTCCAACATTCTGAATCATTGGATTCAACTTATCCAGAGCATAATCGATAGCCTTTTTCTGCAGTTTTGGGTTTCTCAAGGCTTCTGATCCATAATATCTTCCCATTTCAACAGCCTTTTTTCCCAGCCAAGGAATACCGTGGTGAATCAATAAATCAGTACCAGTTGATGCTACTGTATCTAGTACGCCCGCCCCTTTCGACGGGCCAGCCCGTTTCCCGCCTGTTTAACGAATTTAGTCTTAGTTATTCCGCATTCAGAGCATTTACATTTAAGCATAAGCCTCCCATTTTTAGCCTTTTCATATCGTTCACTCCCAGGTACACATTCTGTGACCTTTTTTTGTTTCACGCAATATGATTTCATATATAATATGATTAGATTAGATTAAGGTTCGATGTATACGTTTTCATATTTACCAGTTTTGGGATTTTTCACCAAACGCATGACAGTACCTTTTTTAGGATGAGTCCAAAACTTCTTGCTTGTTATACCTGTTGGCCCTGTGAAAGCACCTTTCAAGATATCACCAGACCAATATCGGTCAAATACATGGTTGGTTGATGGAATTACTTTGCGAGTTATTTGTTCGGCTATTTTGGCTGCCTCGAAAGCTTTACCTAATGGATTTTCACCTCCCTTTTGGCTTTTGATGAATTTGGTTTTTGTAATACCACATTCAGCACAAATACATTTCATCATAAGTCTGTTATTTTTGGCTCTCACATATCTTTCACTTCCTGGAACACATTCTGTAACCTTTTTTTGTTTTACACAATAACTTTTGACCATATATATGAGTTAGATATTTTTGAAATACTGTTCTAAGAATTTCTCATTATTCGTCGTATCATATATGTCGAAAACTTCCAACAGATCAAAGTATGATTTACCCTTATTCATCTCATTCAAAAAATATAAACAGAAGTAACCGCATGTTGTCGTCAGTAAATTTTGTATTTGATTGTTCTGATGAAGCAATGTTAAATTCTTTTTTCTCGCGTGATTGACCATTTCTTGGAAGGGGGGCAAACCAAAACTATCAAAGTAATTGATGACTTTGTCCTTAACATAAGTAGCTACCCAATGACTCCCTGACATATAACTCGGTTCAAGATTGTAAATGAATAGAGCCTGTCTATGATCGTGAGGAACATTTTCATCTCTTGACAATACATCATTAATTGGGATATTCAGATATTTACACCATTTTATTAAATCATAATTGCTTAATGGGACATTCTTATGGAATTTTGGTTTTACAACAAAATGTTTAACAGTGGGACGTTTTTGAAGGGTGAGTTCTTGCCTAATAGTAGACCGTTGCCCTTTTTCTGAGCTTTTTTTTTGGAGCTTTTTTTTAAAATTCCCATACCTAATGTTTGATCAGGCCAATTTCCATAAAAAGGTTGAGTTCTATACATTGGGACTAACAAACCACCATCTTGATTGTTAACAGTAGTTGGTTTTGGTATAGATCTGGGTGGTCTTTGTTTAGGCTGTCCCACCTGAGGGGCACCTTTACCAGTCATCTTCTTTATTGCCTCAATAGCTAAAGGGACTCCAATTGATGCGAGAAGAGCACCTAAGAACCCACCTGTTTGTACTTTTGTTGGTTTTATATGAACACCAGAACCGGTTTGTAGAGCATTTAATATATCCTTCTTTTGTTTGGTTGTTAAAAGATGTTTATATGTTATCAACTGATCGATTTTATTTTGTGGTATGAGGAACCCACCGGTTTGAACACCTTTTCCGGATATCTTCTTAACAATCTGAGATGCTCCTTCAGATGCTAAACCTCCCAAAGCCGACAATCCAAGAGTCTTAGCAATCGTTGGACCAAAAGTTTTTCCAAGCGCCAGAACTGTAGACAGAAGAGATCCACCTACTTGCTTTCGAATGTTTGTTTTAGAAAGTTTAATGTCCATTCCCTTTTTCAATTTTCTATTTTTATCCAATCGCTTAACTATATTCTGAGGTACGTATAGAGTGTCATTCCCAGATTGAGACTCCTTCGTGATCCTTAGAACTATTGTTTCTTTTTTATGATACGCGTTACTAAGATTCTTTTTCTGGTTTGGCGATAAACTAACTTTAATTTCGTATAATTGTGTCATATAATATATGTTAGATAAATTCTCTTTTAAAAAACATATTCATTTAAATTTTCATCGATGTAAAACTTATTTATTTAAACTATCATCAATTCGTTTCCAACTGTCTTTACTACAACCTCACACTCGTAAAATACGATGCTATGAGCTCGGACGTTTGCTGTCGGGGCCACATTGAGACGATAATGGAGAATCAACTGTTTAGGATCTCTCGTCACTACCTCTTTCTGATATGACAAATCGAAATACAATAATCCATACAAACTAGTGAAATTGGATACATTAAGCTGTGTTCCTGAATTGTAATCGTTCTTACGAAATGCATATGACATGAGATCATTAAATATCCGTATTTTAGAGTCACTATCATATTCCAGCTCTGGGTAAAAAACGTTATTCCCGTATTCAAGCCTACAGCTTGATAGAGAGCTGTTAGTGTCAGCAGCATTCAACTTAAAAGTATCGAACAAATACGGACTCCTCTCTGCTTCAACATCATTCGGTCCGTCTGTTCGCTGGAGATAAATAAAAACATGTTTAACGTTATCAATAGCTGGACTGATTTGAAACATATTCTGAATAGCTCTGGTATTTGCCGACTGATTGTAGAGATCTCGCATATATGTCCAGGTTGTTGGCTTAAGAAACTCTGAAACGAAATTACTATACATGCTGTCTTTTGGGATTAGTCTTGGTAGCCAAAGATACAATCTTTTTACTACAACACGACCAGCGTCTGCTGCTGCTGCTTTGTGAATCAATTCATCATCGTCGTTCAGGGTTAGTTCAAATGTGAGCTGCATTGGGGGCAACATTTTTTTTTCTAATCTTGGAAAAAACTGTATCGGTTCAAAGGTATCATCTCGTTAATCGATTTAGCTCCTCCGTTGCCGTTATTCTGATTAGCCTGGGTTAAAATGCGACGGGCCTCGAAACCGGTGTTTGTATTTGCTGTAGTTCCATCAGTATCAAGATACCAGAACGAATTCTTTCCAACGGATCTACTATAATCATCGCTGTATTCGAGGAGATTTTTGACATTCGTAATTCTATGTAAATTATCACTCTCGTATACTATTTTACCAGACGATTTAATAACCATATGTCTGATTAGACTGTGAGATCCGTTTATCATGGTGATGCGATCTGCCTGAGCATATCCAGCACCATCTGCCCTTTTTTGAAGCTCTTTAGTTACTTTGAAATACCCATTGAAGAAATCAAACATAGTCGACCGATCGTTGATTGTGAATCTGTAACCCGTCTTTTTCTGGCTTTGATTGTTAGCAGGTTGCTCAATGACATTATCCAAATGGAAACGAACGTATTCATATCGTTGCAGATTTTCATTTGTTCTGAAACTCATTTATATGAGTAGTTTAGATAAAATTCACTTTTTAATAACATTTTAGCGTCTTAATCCAGTACCAGATATAAGTCTATTCAGAATCGTGTTGTAGTCTTCTTGTTTTGGTTTAGTAGGTTTGGTTGGTTTCATTGATTGTTTAGTTGAACCATGTAATTTTCTCATAATAAGCTCTCCGCTTTTTTCAGCTGCTTTTTTTCCCAGTTTGTCTCCAGCATGTGAAATACCAGATTCAAGCGCTTTTTTGGCAAAAGGTTTTAAAACCATTTCTGGAACTTTACTTAACACCCTTCCAACCGGTTTGAAAATGTTATCAACAATGATCCTAGATCCTTTATGTTTATAAACAAATCGTCCAAGTTTTGGATGATAAATTCGCTTGTATTCATATGATGCCATCTATAACTATTAGTTAGATTAATCTCTCTTCTCTCTTAAAATCAAACTGAATGAAGTGTCACTATGATTAAGATCTATAATTCTTCGTTTACCGTCGGTGATATAAATCCGAATTTTATTAATCGTATTTTTATTGACAGGATTGAACTGTACTCGTCGAGGCTCTTGTGTGAAACTATAACTCGGGGTGAGAGTTGAGGTACTGAAACTATATATAATATCTGACTCTTCACCATCGACGAGACTGTCACTTATCAAATCACAATGAACATTCAATATTTCTCTGTCTTGTGAGAGATTAGGAATGTAATCTCCGACATTTACACTACTTGTTAGAATCTTTTTATTGAAACCAATAAGATCATTAAAATTACTTTGAGTAAGATCTAATCTGTAATTTGAGGCTAGTGTTATTATTGTCCTGAATACAGTATCGTTGAACTCCAGAGTGATTGGATATTGAGGGTTTGATGAGGTTCCTGTTTTTGTTTTTTCTTTGATTAAATTGTCAAAATCAATGTAATTCCATACTCCAGGGTTGAATATAATTTCCGTCCAATTAGCACCACTATCTGTTGAATATCTTATTTTCTGATTATTGAGTTCTTTTGTCACATTAAACCAAGTGAATGACATCGAAATGATTCGGTCTAGGCCGATTTCATATTGTCTGTTTGAATCTACTATTATCGGATTACGGTATTTGATTGTGAAATCCGATGGTTTATTACCACTTATACCTTTAACGGTATGACTGGATAATACGAGTTGTCTATTCATATATATGATTAGTTTAGACTAAAATAGTTTTCGTATATTTTGTTGTATTTTGACCTGTTCAAAATAGAGTTTTTCAACAAGATGTCGAGAAGAGCGACGCCTGTATTCCGTAGTTCGATGCTATTATTACCAGCAACCTTTGATCCGATAATCAGTTCAAGTTTTTTCATCATTTCTGTTGGATTATTGAAAAACATTATCTGTCCACCTTTTTTTGTTTTTTTCTTCAAACCAGATCCTTTAATATTTTTTAATTTTTGTTCATTGTAATTGATATAATCAGTAAGAACCTTCCTCGTATCATTAATGACCTTTCTTCGATATTGAGCCACAGCTTCAGTGATTGAACCACTACTTAATTTTTTAGTGATATCACTCGAATAGCCATTTAGTTTATGCCGTTTCTCTTTAGCTATCTTCAGGGTCTTGGTAAGATAAGATTTCCTCTTTTTGTCATTCATTTCTTCTTCTTGAAGTCGTAATTCAATATCATCATAGTTCGGAATATTCAATTTATCTAAAGCTTGGTTAATTGCATCCTCCTCGAGAATGTTATAATCTGGTCCTTCTTCTTCTTATCCAGGTGGAAGATCTTCAGGTTCATACATAAATTCTGGATCTATATACATTTGTTTTTCACCTGATGCTAAATCCTTAAGGACATCTTCATAACTTGGAGGTTTTGGAACCAATTGTTTGTCATTTTGTGGTAGAACTTGATCACCGAATAGATCTTCTAGACCATAATCAGGGACATCCTCATCATCTCCTATTTCAAGACTATAATCAGGAACAGGTCCCTTTTTCTTTGGTAATCTTCTCAATGGCATTTTAGGTAATGTTAGATCCTTTAATCCGGATGTTATAGGTTTGAAAAGTTTCTCTGCCTCGACTTCACCCATTTGATCAGATATCGTTTTTTTGTTTTATTGTCTCTCTTACTGTGTTTATCTTTTTACCAAGATCGGATCGTTTCTCAGCTATTTCTTTCCATTTGAGTAAACTCATATATCATTTGTTTACATAAAATTTCGTATTTTGTTCGGAAAAATTAGGGTTATCATATATAAAAACGCTCGCATAGCGTGTCGCATAGCGTGTCGCATAGCGTGTCGTCATGCGATAAAATTGTATAACATAGTATCATATGAAGATTCAAAATTACGACATTCAAGATGATGAAAACAACGATTTTGTTCAATTAAAGAGTTTCATGCCAAACCGATGTTTCAGGATGCTTATTTGTGCTCCATCTGGTGGTGGCAAGACTAACCTTTTGCTTGATATGATATCTAGGCTTCTCTATTTTGATAAGATATACCTTTATGCTCGAAATCTCTCCCAAAGCAAATATAAGCATCTGTTGAAATCTCTTGAACCAATATCAAAAGAGGTCGGTTATGACGTGATAGAAGCAAGTAACGATGAAATCATCCCTCTGACAGATTTGTCTGATGAAAACCAAAAATTGATAATATTTGATGACTATTTGAATACAGGTAAGAAAAATGACGAACGGATACGAGACTACTTCACCAATTCAAGAAATAAAAATTGTTGTTGTATATATTTGAGTCAAAGCTATTACGGAACCGATAAAACAATAAGACTGAATAGTTCACATTTTTGTGTTTTTGATTTTCCTTCTATAAACGAGCAATCGATGATTTGCCGAGAATTGGGTGTTAACAAAGAGGATTATCAGAAAGCTACTAAGGATCCATATAGTTTTCTGTATGTTGATAAGGTCAAAAAAAAGGTAGCCCGAAATTTCGATGAAAGAATATAAACCATTAATATATGAGTTATACTAACGGTATCCTTAATCATGATGATTCTCAAGGACTAGGTAAGATAGGTTCAAGAGGTTTACCTGGTATTGGATTTAAATTAGATGCTAATAATGATTATGATATGCAGAATAAAAAATTAGTGAATGTAAAACAAGGAACCAATAATAATGATGTGGTTACAAAAAGCCAGTTAGATAGTGAAATAGCTAAGATTCCAAGTGTGGATACAACTCAGTTTGTGAAAAAGACAGGAGCAACTATGAACGGAGACCTAATTTTACAACCACAGCCGTACCCAATTCATGGAAACACGGATAAAGCCATCTCTTATAATACAGCCCGGAATATATTCTTGAGTAAAAAAGAAGGCGGGTCTATGCTACAATCTTTAGACATGAACAACCATTTCATAACAAATATCAAAGACCCAGTTAATTCAGATCATGCAACAAATAAAAAATATGTCGATAACCAACTTGTGAAAAAATTGGATAAAGGATCTGATATTGATATGAAAAATAAATCAATTATCAATCTTAATCTTCCAACAAACCAAAGAGACGCCACATGTGTAGAGTATGTTAACTACAGACTTAGTGAAACACAAAAAAATTATCTCAAACTTGAGGGCACAACAAGTATGTCTGGAAACTTGAATTTAAATAACAATAAAATTGTTAACTTACAAACCGATTCAAAAAATTCGAAATCCGCAGTTAATGTTGAGTTAATGGAAAATGAAATAACAGATTTGAGAAATCTTGTCACTCAAAAAATTCATGAATCTCAGATTATTAATTCAGGACAAAAAAAAGACGCCTTCAGATACTTGATGGAAGACACTGATGAATCTTCGAGTGAAAACAATATTGAGGTTTTGGGTATTGTTGATTTTTCCAATTCTCCACATCAAATTAATAAAAAAGCTTACCAACTTAAACTCTTGTTTGAAAAAAGCTCACCCAACCAGTACCAGTCACGCCTCGGTTTTAACCTTTATAAACTTCCTGTTGGATACTATACTTTAGTCGTTGAATGGTTTCCGCCGGAAATGAGTGAGTTGAGTGTGGCAGTGCAAGGCACTACGATTTCAATTTCTAATTATGCAACAAAAACATTCGAGAAGTACACGAAAACAGTTATCAATTTTCACCGATGGGGTAGCTCACCTCCACAATTTATTTATTTCGATCTACACGGTACAGTTACTTTTCCATCACTTTTAACAATTGGACATCTTATTGTTTATGGTGTAAAAGAAACAATTTCAAACGTTGACCCAAGTGTCTATGACACCGCTTTTGTAATTGAGAATGGAAAATTGGTGATGGAAACAGATTTATCTTTAAACGGACATAATTTGAGTGGTTCCGTTCATTACTTACATGGGAGTTTAGATACGAAAAATAATGAAACATTTTTTTCATTAAATGGTAATGCTAATGTACTCCTTCCAGAAAAAAGCTATATATTAAATATAACAGTATTATTTAGAAAAATCAGAGGTCCATTTACACCTATTCCTTTAAAAATATTTAAAAGTGGCCCTGCGAAAGTTTTCACTTCAAAACAATCAACTCAAAAACAAACAATAGATATTAATTTAGAACTACCAAATGGTCTTTTAATGGTGCAATTACATTCTCAAAATTTTATTAATGAAAAATTCTTAATGTTGGTTAAATATAGAGTGCCATAAAAAATTTTACATTTATTATATAGCACAATGCGGGACATTTTCGAATTCAACCATATCGACCAAACACTTCACAGCTGACCGATGTTTCGACATCGTTTTCAGGATGAATAATCTAACATATATATATATATGAAAACAACAACCTTAATCAACGAAATCATCGAAAGCATTGAGAAATTGGTCCATAATATCACAAAATTATACTATAGTATTAAATTATCATTCAAGAAGAAAAAAAATGTAACCGTATAATATATGACAAAAAATATTTTCAATTGGAATCATATATCAAGTGATTTGACTGAAGATCAGATAGAAGAACTAAAATCGTATTACATAACATATCATCGGAAGTGTTGGGCTTATAAACAAGCTGCAAAACGTTTCAAAAAGTGGAAATTACTCGGCGATTCATTGTCAATCATTTTCGCAACGGGCGGAATTGCATCTGCAATAGCGACATCTGGCATATCTCTTGTTGCTATCTCAACAGCCTCAGTAATTATTCAGAGTTGGATGAAACACAAAGATCTCGACCTCAAAATACAAAATTGTATACACGCTTACCAAAGTTACCAGCATTTGTTAAACATAATCAAAGATACTATGAGAGGTGGCGATTTTCAACCGCATTCTCTACACATAATAATGAACAACGTAGATAATTATGTTACATACAATAGTCCCATAGTTGACAAATTCCTAGAAAAATATGACAAATATTTCACTCATCAATGATCTCTTTCATTCTATCACCAATAAGTGATATAATTAGATTCCAATATCTTTCATATGAGCCAATGTTTTTTTCGATTTACTAATTGGAATATTTTTGTAAGGTATTCCCATCATCTTGAATACCTTTCTCATAATGAAGTGTATGCTAATCATCCTCTTTCGACTACCATTAACTTCATTAAGAATCTTACCTATCTCGACAAATATAGCATCAATCTTATGTTTCTGACAGTTTGATATTTTAATGTTATATTTTTCTTCGATATTGAGTAATATGTTGTTAATGTGGTACTCTCGATGGTAAACAGATTTTCTTATAAATCGATGTCTATTCTTATAAAAATCGACATACTCTTTCACATAATTATATCCTTGTACTACACCACAACTTAGACATGCTAACATCCCATCATCGTTAATAATATACTGATCATCACAGCATAAATCTTTTTTCGGTTTTTCATTGGAATATTCCAATTTTTGGTCACAAAAAGGACAGGAAATTTCTCCACAATTAATCAGTTCATCATGTATATCTATATTACAATTCATCTATACTATTATATGAGATATTATTTTATGTACGTTTCAAACTACTTAAATATTATCTAAATTATATATATGAAGTCGAAAATCATAAACCGAGAGGTAAAAATTTTAACAATTATTGATTATATTGATGGAGGTAAAAAAACAACTACAGATTACAAAGCTTATTTCGACAATATAGAGATACCTGCGTTAGTATATAAGAAAATCGAATATAGAGATCCTAACGGTAAAATTGATGAAGACAAATCAATTTTTCTCAGAGGAACTCCTTATGGTTTCAACAATGATAAGACCAGTCAAGAAGAACACACTGTCACAGAATCTAACTCTGACTCTGACTCTGACTCTGATACATCTGACTCTGAATCTGATACATCTGACTCTGAATCTTCCCACTGCTAAACATCAAAAGAAGATGCATTAACAAAGATCAACTACAAGAAACAACAAATAATAAATGAACTCACCGTTTACTTCGAGTAAATATCTTTCTTAAACATATTCTTTACTTATTTTAAATAGGTGTAGAAACTTCTAATATTTTTACCAAAATGCATACATTTATGATAATTTTATCGGAAAAAATAATTTATGGGTAATTTTTTGATTGGTTGACCGATATCATACGATCGTCTTATGACATTGACACAATAGCTATTAGTGATGACTCATTTCCTCGGGAAAGTCCCTGTGGTTTTAAGACTTCCTGTTGTATGAAGTCACGCAATGGAAAATGCGTTCGTTTCCACATGAAATAAAAACATATAGATTTCCATATTATTTTACAATATATATATCTCCATATTATTGTTCTTATATGTATATCTCCATATTATTGTTATTATATGTATGTCTCCATAAAAATGATTACCATCCGATGGAAAGTAGTTAGAGTTGGTTCGGTTTTAGCGAAGTTTTTATAAAACTGCGCCAGAACCGCCAACTCTATAACTACTTGCTTTTTATCCGTGGGAAAACGCGTCCGTAACACACTTGGCCTGCGGTTATCCGAAACCACTGACGCGTCATTTATGAGTCACTTCCTGTCCCTTACAAAATGTATTTGAAAATTTAAAGTGCCACTGGGACCAGAATTTTGGTATTCCATATTTTTGCATTTTCGAAAATAGTCTGTGGTTGTTAGTCACCATGCCAAATTTCAACTCATTACGACGGCTGGAAGTCGCTTTTTTCGGACGGTTTTTGTCGAGATTTTACGGCCGCCATTACTGGCCCTTGTTCCGGAAGCTGGCTTGCGAATTAGCGGAAGTGACGTTAGAGGCTCACCTCAAACCTAATACCTTCATACGTTTACTTGCCGCGAGAAATTTAACTGTCGTGGAGGGAAGATTTCCTGCCAACTGTTTGCTGTACGGCCTCGACATTTTCGTTGCTGCAACAGTTATAAAGGGTATTACTTGTGTTGTACAATGCTACAACAATAAATCCAACCAACCGAGCTGGTATTTCGCTTCATCAAAGCCTTGCGAGCGGACCCGCAATGGAAAAATGAATAATTTTTGTAATCACACACAGTGCAAATTTCATCCCGAGAGGTAGTTGTCGGCTGTTCTGATCACTTCACGGACGAGTGTTTCCAGAGGGCTGTCCATGTCGAAGGCTCCCAGAGGTCGATTATTCCATTGTCCATTTCAAGTATATGGAAAAAAAAGTCCGGAAAAAACGAGACGAAAGGTACCTAATCTTAACGCAGTTGAAGTGATAGTTTGCGGTTTCTTTTTCAACACATCCACCATTGAGCAAAACTTATTTTCTTTTAACGTATTTTAAAGTTTATTTTTCTTGTGGAAAACGCTTTCAGTTCTGCCGTCTGCTAGCGCGAAGATCTTATAGATAAAATGCATCCTGGGCGAATGCATGCAGGACCGCCACGATTAATGCGCCGATCAATTCGAAACTTCAACATCCCCCCCCCCGGGCATACCCCGGGCATTTGACTGTGCATCGTGCCCGGGGAGGGGGGAATTTGAACGTTGCGTTGGAAGGGTGGGGAATTTGAACCGGATTTATCCCTTGTTCCTGACGTAATAGGCCTGTGAATTTTTTCGGTTTTGGGGGGGGGGTCTGACGGATTTACAAGATAGAATTTCGCCTTTGTTAGTGAATAACTCTTTGAAACGGGTCTTTAAAAGAAGATTGAAGGTGCCATTACCGAATATCTCTCTCTGAAGGGCATGTAAAGTGCTTGATTGAGGACCAAACTGGTCTTTGAGGAGAGGCAGTTCAGTACTTATTGGTGGGGTATTTGAATGGCTTTCTTGCCCCGAGGGGAGGGAATTTGAACAAGCCAATCTTCAAAAGTTCAAATGCCCGGGGGGTTGCCCGGGGGGGATGTTGAACTTTCGAATTGATCGGCGCATAAGCCACTAGTTTGTATTGCTTGGCTTTTTTTTTTAATTCCGTGTGTGTTAATTTCAAAGCAGTAATCGCTTAGAAGCATGGTCATTTATTTTATAGCATACCATCCTGAATGTGGAGAAACTTTTCTCCTTATTCCCTGTCGGTGAAGAGTCGATTGACACTATTATTCGAAATATATACTTAAAGGCTTCAACAGCTCGGATCGTCTTGCGTGGAAATTTAAGCTTAAGCTTAAGCTGGTTGGGAAAAAATATCACACGCCACTATTTGTCTAAGGGGTTTACAATGTTATTTCTTTTAACTGTCATATCAATCTTAGTACATGAACTACCAAGAAAAATGATTAGATACCAAGCTATTATTTTTACGCAATGAATAAAGCAAGTGAAAACTTCGTTTCTTCAGCGGTCCGCATGTTGTTGTTGAGCAGCAGAAAATTTTCCTTGTGGCTTTGATTTGCACGACAAATATTTAGATTCCGGTCACACAAGGCCTCCAGTTCTTAAAAAAGGTCTTGGTTTATTTCACTGTTCAAAATATTTAGAAACCCAAGCACTTGTGTTTCTATGCAAGCGACCACTGTACTATGATTGACACGATAGGCTTCCATCAACTGACTGCCAGATGACTACAGCATTACGGCTCTTCAAGAATTTTTCCCATACTATGCTAAGAATGGCCAAAAATCTCAATGCTTCACAATATAAATATAAACAACGGCAGACAAAATATAGCTTCTTTTATTTCTCCAACGAAGCGAACAATAAAATCAATCCACGATGCTTGAGAATTCGCGGGCATCAAATTCTAGAGTTTTTATAGGTGTTTTGTCTAAATTTTCAAAGCTTAAAACATCAGTTTTTCGAATAGCTGGACAGCGATTTATCCGTTGGATGAGAGTTATCCGCTCTTTGAGCAACTTGTGCCTGAACTGTAATCACTGTAAACATTATTTTGCGCATATTTTGAACTCCCGCCAGCATGGCGAGAAAAACAACTTTGAACAGTTTGTTTACAAGTTTGTTATAAGCTGAAATCTCCTGACATCAGTTCTTACATCGTACGGTAAGAAAAATTCTTCATTTGTCGAATGAAATGAATCCTCTGATGTTTCGGAAGCTAAAGACTGTTTCGAATCGTAGAAATACTCTTCGGAGGTCTCGCAGTCGACGGTAGGCATCTTGAGTCAAAACACAAGGAAACGCGACTGAGGTGAGCCTCTGACCTCACAAGCTATTAAATTGCGCAATCACCCAGGAACACGTTTTCAGTAATGGCGGACACATTTTACGCAACTTTGGAGCTAAAAAATATTAGGATGGACGGTTTCTTGTTCAATTTTCTGGGTAAATATAGTCACAACGCGTCATTCTGCGACAGAATTTGGCCGAAATAGAGCTACGAATTTTCGTCTCAGTGGCACTTTAAAATTGTAAATAACAAATTGTGTAGTACACTGTAAAAATTGACTAGTTAAAATGACTATTTAAAATGGTCGTAACTAATAACAATGGTCATTTTAACTATTTTAAACAGTCAAATTTGTCAACTAAATAAAATAGTTAATGTTACATTTAACTACAGGTTGTTTTAACCTTTGAGATTAGTTGTGATAACTGTACTTCTCTTATTAGTCTAAACGACCAAACTAATTAGTCATGGTACATATGACTTACTAGTTGGTAAAGTATAATGTATTTAACTCGCCACAGGAGCATTCTGCTCGCTATTAAAACTCAAATATTAAAAAATAAATAGTAGCTAAAGTAACAGAGCATTTGATAAGTATGAAATCTAATTGTCGGAAATAAACAAACTTTCTTGTTTTAGTGACAGATTTTGTAGTAAATCCGACAGTCGATTGAAAGTGATTGTGGCTAATAATTCATAGGCCGTTTACTGATTGATATCGTTTGATCCCTCAACACAGGAGCAGAAACTATTGTAACTGTTCGATGACTGGTTAAAATTACTCTTATTAAATCAGTCAATATAACCAATTAAGAGTGGTTGTGACTAATCAAAACAGTCATTTTGCAAGAGGTAAAACATCAAATAAAGACAAGTTGAATGAAAAGATGTTCGACTTACCATGTTGCTTACAATATAATAAAACAAAATGACCCGTAAAGGAAGCTAAGGTTGTTTCTACTTAAGCTATTAGTTAAGATAAACTCAACTAATAGGATTAGTTACTGCATGCCGGGTAGAAAATAACGTGACTTTTACTGACCCCCAGGAAATAAGGTGCACGTTATCGGCTCAAACGCCGCCGAGCAAGGTTGTTTGAAGCTTTTCTTTATTTTGCAGCCACAACTTCTAAACCAAAAGGCGTTTAGACCTTTTAAAAGAACGTTGGCTTCTTTCAGTGACGTTTGGATTTTGTATCGTTCAATTATGCAAGGAATCCGCATACCCGCCGCAAGTATTTGCAGTTATCTACCGCAAGTATTTGCGGTATGACAGATTCTGTCCTAGATCTCGCCTTGTGTAAACACTACAGCCAATCATAATAGAGGAATTTAAATCCTATTATTTTTTGACCAATCAGTGAATAACATCCAACAAAGCCTTAAACAATTATAGTTACATTCAATTCAGTCCACTTTCAGTCACTGAACCTGAAATCATGTTTGCGTCTTTCAGTCGGGGATGGATTTTTCGCTCTAGTTCAGAGGCAAGGACAATTCGCACAGCAGTGGTTGTTTCTTTATATTGACTACATGCCAGTTGCTTTCTTTGGAATCAGTTGGGGAGTTACATGTGATGGAATGAATCAAACGAAGATCACTTCTTGCCGATATATCGATGTTGTTCAGTCTCCCACATTTGCTCGAGCTTATAATTTCCACTTCTTGTTTTATTTTATTTTTACGGCAAGTACAACTTAACACAACGGCGGGCCGTATTTCTCCGTAAGCCGTGAAGAAAATTCTCCCCTAGACGACCTTCATGCTGTCGCGGCGCCAGGCCATCGCCGGTTAGGTCCTGGTAAGTAACTTGCCGTTTATTTAAAATATATAAGCAAAGTAGCTTGTTTGAGCTGTTTTCATTTTACGTTATAATCATTATGAGACGATCAACGCTATCAATATTTACGGAGTTATGACTGTTTTACGTGCAACAATGTTTTAATTCGTGCCGTTGAAACGCAGTGCCTAAACTTCCCGCCAAAACTTTGATGAGCTGTGATCTGAATGTCTGAATTTTTTGTGCTTCTAGAACTAGCCTACATATATACATGAACGTTTCCAGTAACACTTACGCTTTTTACGTGCGGGATCTATGAGATATATAGTTTTGTGCCGTTATTTCGATGACAATTTCCCGCTTAAACCAACGGTCACTTTTTTATAAAAGATATGAATGTTCTTTGTGTAATTATATTTGTTACCGCCTGTCACATAATTATTTCCGGCGACTTCAAACGACGCGCGCGCCTATTAGCGGCGGAAGTGGGTGCATAAAGCTGTCAGTCATTTGAAAATAATTTCCATAATGATTTGCCGTTTTTGATCAAATTATAGTATAAACTCGAACCAGTAAAGGAAAGTTCACTTCTGTAACCCGAAGGCCGTAGTTTTGTCAAGGCAAGATCTGTGCTTGCCTTCTGACAATTTCCTGGCTGAGGTTGTCTGTAAATGGCAGCCTTGCTTGGGCTTTATTCGTGGTGATTAGAAGTTGATACTTCTCCTTCCGATCAAATGCCTCGATGATCAATTCAAAGCCAACGTACATGCAATTGGCTTCTTTACATTTTCCACACTAAAAGTCTTGGAAACTGCTTTTCATTGGCCACTCAGGTTTAATAGATTGTTTATTACTATATTTTGCGTGCTGTTTGAGTATCGTGACTGAACTGAATTATCTAGAAAATCCATTCAACTGTTACAAGGGAAATCTGTCAGACAATTTGCAGTTGGATAGCTAGACAACGAGAAAGGAGAAAATCGCTTAAAATGTTGTCTTCCAAAACGTTAATATTTTATTGTTTTATTTGAAGATACTTTCGTTAGAATTTGTCGTTTTTGATCAAATTATGATATAAACTGAAACCAGTTAAGGAAAGTCCACTTCTGTAACCGGGAGGCCGTAGTTTTGTCAAGGCAAGATCTGTGCTAGCCTCCCACGCAGTCGTTTTTGGGGAGGAGTGAAATACGAGTCCCCTAAAAACGACTGCGTGGGAGGCTAGATCTGTGCTTGCCTTCTGACAATTTCCTGGCTGAGGTTGTCTGTAATGGCAGCCTTGCTTGGGCTTTTTTCCTGGTGATTAGAAGTTGATACTTTTCCTCCCGAACCAATGCTGCAATTATCAGTTCAAAGCTAAGGTAGATGCAATTGGCTTCTTCACATTTTCCAAACTAAAAGTCTTGGAAATTGCTTTTCATTGGCCACTCAGGTTTATTACTATATTTTGCGTGCTGTTTGGGTATCGTGACTGAACTGAATTATCTAGAAAATTCATTCAGCTGTTTTTAAGCTCTTGTTTCAAGGGAAATCTGTCAGACATTTTTCAGTTGAATAGCTAGACAATGAGAAAGGAGAAAATCGCTTCAAATGTTTTCTTCCAAAAAGTTAAGTCTTGAAGTCTTGGAAATTGCTTTCCATTGGCCTCTCAGGTTTCAAAAAAGGCTAAATATTATGTTTAGCGTGCTGTTTGAGTATCGTGGCTGAACTGAATTGTCTCAAAAAGTAGTTTATTATCGGTAATTTCCATCAGGCTTGATGATCTTAAAATGCGTGTCATTTCCAAGTCACCTCAGAAGAAAACCTTGTAGTGTTTATGGTTATCAGACTTTCCAGGAGACTGAAGGCTGCCTGTGGGCCATTGTAAAATTCAGTACGTGAACCGTAGTTAAAGGACTGGATTGTTTTAAGTGTGATAAGGGTTGAGACAGAGAAACTGAACTCCAGCAGTCTGAAGCCGTAGTTTTGTCAAGGCAAGATTTAATTGCTTGCCTACTGACAATTTCCTTGCTGAGGTTGTCACTTTGGCAGCCTTGCTTGGGCTGTAGTCTGCCTGTGAGTTCTTGCTTCCTTGATTGACCTAGCTCACATTTTTTACAGTTACTTAAATTCTGTCTACGATGTACCAAATTCAAATTTAATTTATCGGTTTAAATAATATCTTGCCCTCAGTGACTCAAGCAGCTTTAAGCAGCAACACCGTCTGGAATTAACCTGCAGGCGACAAGTTCAGTCCCCCAGCTCCCCCAGAGGTGGAAAGAAATAAACGAAAAAGTAGATAAAGAATGAACTGTTTAAATCGAAAAAAAAAACTTTTTTGAAAACCAGTTCGGCTAAAGCAGTCAACGAGAAAATAATATTTGAGCCTGAGGATAACATGTAAGACGGCCAAGGAAATTGCGTATATGGATATTTTTGCAAATGGTAGAAGACAAAGGAAGATAACAACAATGGACTTGTTTCTTATGCCATGCAGCAGTAATTTTAAGGAAGTAGATATATAGATATTCCAAGGAGCAAGATTATGTGACCAAAAGCTTGCTAGAGGTTGAAAGTGACATGATTTTAGGAAAGGGTGCATTTGGAAGATGTGTCAAATGTAGGGTAAAGGATAAATATAAAGGCATAAGTGTTTCCGTAAAATTTCTTGAACAAACAATACTTTGCGAGGTCCAACCTTATCAACGGAGTAAAAGCAATGCTAAGTCTCATTCGTCATTCTAGTTTGCCTCTGCCTATCAAGACCTTCATGGAGCGAGATCCTATTTTAACCCAGTTTATTGGTTTAGTCAGGAAAGTTTAGCCTCGGACAACTGTTCCAGGAGGCTAACATCCATAACTTGGACAGAATATAATAATTCAGATGTATTATTCACAAGTACCTTGTAATGCAACGCAGATTGGCTAATTCCAAAGAAAGCTTTAGTTTTGCAGAATAACTATTTATCATGAATCACTATTATATTTCTCAGTAATAATTACATTTCAATCATTGTTTTCAGAAATGGAAAACCGTATCTTGGCTGCTACTGACATGGCGCACATTCTTCTTCAGAAGAAGAAGACAATAAAAGAACATTTCCAGTTACAAACCACCAGCAACGGCCAGTAATACGTCTTAGAGAACGCTTAATAAAGATGTGCATTTAACCAAAACTATTTGTCATCTTGATCTATTTTAAAGGGTCATTTTAACTTGCTGAAATGGTCAAGTCAACTGATCATATAAAGGTTAAAATAACAGTTTTGGTTAACCCAATATTTTTAGTTAAAATAACAAAAAGTAACTAAAAAAAATGGGTCGTCTCAGATGCATCCCGGGTACTTTTATAAATAGTCGATTTAACCAATTTGAATGGTCAATAACCGAATGAATTGAGTTACTTTCCCTAAAGATATTGGTTATTGCAACTAAAAATAAACGGGTTAAAACAACTAATTCTAATAGTTAAAACAACAAAAATGTCAGAGACAAAACGACTAAACAGAAAAGGCAAAATAACCTTGTCAGTGGTTATTATAACTAGTGATAATTGGTTATTTCAAACCAAAGAACCTGGTTATTTTAACTCTATGGAACCGGTCAAAGTGACTAAAAAAAAGTAGTTGTCTCAGATGCATTTCACAACTATTTTAATTGGTTAATTTAACTAGTCAATTTTTACAGTGTAATCAACATTTCCAGAGGGTGTATTTGACTTACTGTGCTGTCAAACAGAAAACTCTACCCCAAACTCTTGATGTCATGCCTGTCGTTCGTACTCAGTCTACATTTAACAGCCTTGTGGTTTTGCCTTACATCAGGGGCATTTCTGAAAAGATCGCTAGAGTGTTTCGGAGGGAAACGTGAAAGTGGGATATAAACCCATCAACACGCAGAGCCACCCTCTCCCGAGACCTAAAAACAAAATCGAGAAACAAGATACCAGAGATGTTGTCTACAAAATAAATTGTTTAAGCTGTGACTTTGTTTACTACGGACAAACCGGAAGAGCTACAAAAACTAGGATCTCCGAATATAAAAGAGCCGTTCAGACTTTTGATTTGAATTCAAACTGATTGCTCAACATGTACACAAACATGGTCACACTTTTGATTTTGACAATGTTAAAATCGTTGACAGAGCAACCAATTATCATAAAAGACTCTTCCTTGAAGCGTGGTACTCCTTTAGGGACTCTAACGCAGGAAACGATCATATTGACATTCCGAGTATTTACACCTCTCTTTTCTAACTTGCAGCGTCTCGCATCCCTTCTCATAGCTTTGGATATCTGCATGATTTAGGACCGCATATATTTTATTGTTAGGTTGTTATTCCATCGCTGATGAAGATCGAAGATTTTCGATCAAACCTCCGTAATTTTAAACGTTCGTTTTTTAACGTTTTTTTGGCTAGTGTCACACCATTTTTTATAATTTTTATTGTAAACCAGTATGTTTGGCTAGATATTTGTCTGTTTTCAAAGCCTCTCACTGTCAAAAGCCTTGACACAAAAAACAATTTCACAGTAGCGTTTTCCGAGTCTTGTCGAACATCTAGTTCACCGGATTGTCTCAAGATCCTGGCCTCTGCGGCTACTAAGTTTCAAGTGAAACCTATGAATATAAAATGGCAGAAGCCCGACCTTAATCAGCAAGTGAAACACATAAAGCTGACACCTTGCTTGTAAGTCCTTTCACGTCATATATTTAAACTTTCATGTACGCAATTTTTGACAACACTACATGTAACACGGGTTTAATAACAATGGCTATTTTTAACACATGACTATTATTTGGCATATTTAGAAATCGGAGACGGCGTGCAAAACCTTAGCACCGTGCTTTATCACGTGACACTTGAAGACTCTGTGAAATGGGAGGATGGTAAGAAAACGATGGGTGAAACGTTTTCGATAGCCTGCGTAGCAAGCGTTTCCGTAGGGCTTTCGGCAGGTTTGAAGCATTTCTCGCTTCTTAAACGCGCGAAAATTGGTGCGAGAGCAAAAAAGTACGAGAAGGGGGAGGGGAAGGGAGGAAATAAAACGCTTGCCCGCAAACCCCACGATTTTGAAAAACCCGTTCGTCCACGAACGGAGTTTCCTGATTGGCGCGGCATGGTAGTGTTGATTGCCAAGTGATAAATCCGTCAATCAAATCAGGTATGCTCATTCGAGCGTGACCCGCATGAACACAACGAACTGGTTCTCGATCGGTGAATTCTGCTCACTATCACTATTATTACCTGAAGTTCCTCTCAAGATCATTTTTGTCCTGATCCGACGGCAACTCTCAAAGACTTGCGGCAAGCTTTCTCCGACACGGAGGAATCTGCACGAACATTCTTGCGACAAGGACTGTTGCCTGATAGAGTTTGAAGCAGCCGTTTACACAAGTTGATAGACTGTTTTGGCGGAGTTTGGGAAACAGCAGACTCGCTACCTATCGCACTCCGAATAACTTCGAATAATGCCCCTAAATTGCGAATTATTCGAACACAAGAATTGCACAGGCATAGGGTCCGGAAATAGCTCCAAGTTTTGAACAACTTTTACTCCAACCGCTTTGCAAAGATCAGCGAGAATTGTTTCGTAAGAGTCCTTTCTTTGCGACGCTTTGAAAAGGTTTTCCGAAGAAACTAAACCCGATTTTCGAGACTGAGATAAAGTTCCAAATTTACCTGTAAAATTACGACAAATCCTGAAGCGATCGCTTAGAGTTTGTTTTGATTTTGATGGAAGTAATGCGCCGATCAATTCGAAAGTTCAACACCCCCCCCCCCCGGGCAGCCCCCCGTGCATTTGAACTTTTGAAGGTCGTCTTGTTCAAATTCCTTCCCCTCGGGGCAAGAACTGCCTCCTCCACAGGCTTTTCCAAGGCCAAGCGAGCGCGGATTTTGACGCGAGAGGAGGGATCACGTGCGAGCGCGGAGCGCGAGCGGGGGGACTGGAAGCGAGCAAAAGGCAAATTTCGTCTTCAATCAACACTGTTGACACTTGTCAAAGAGAGAGATGCCGTAATGACACCTTCAATCTTCTTTTAAACACCCTTTTGAAAGAGTTATTCATTAACCAAGGCGAAATTCTATCTTGTAAATCCGTCAAACCCTGCAAATACCGAAAAAACTCACGGGCGTATTACGTCAGGACAAGAGATAAATCTGGTTCAAATTCCCCACCCTTCCAACGCAACGTTCAAATTCCCCCCCTCCCTGGGCACGATGCACAGTCAAATGCCCGGGGTATGCCCGGGGGGATGTTGAAGTTTCGAATTGTTCGGCGCATAAATTTGCATTCTCCGGTGATCTGTTATTCGTAAATTACTTTATTCACCAGCTGTCACACTGTGAATTTATCCAACTGCGAAGGCGTCAAAGGGGCGTTTTTCAAAATCATGGGGTTTGCAGGCAAGCGTTTCCTTTCTCGCCTCCCCTTCCCCTCCCCGCTGCTTCCATCAGTGTTGCGCTCGCCCCAATTTTTGCGCCGTCAAAAAGCGAGAAGAGTTTGTTGTGAGGAGTTTGGTTATATCTTCCAGTTTCGATCATAAGTTTATGATTGCTTATACGTAATTTAACCAAAGCCTTTCTGTTGATTGTTTTTCTAGTTACGTTTAAATAACTTGAAATTTCATAACAATGTTTCCTTGTATAATTTACTGAATACCGCCACTGAGTAATACACTTCTGTTTCATTATATCTTTGTAGCTTGATATTTGGGTTTTATCAAATTGTTGGGAACAAAATTCGGTAGATTATAAGATTTGGATAATTCCATAATATTACTATAAAAACTAGTATTGCCATTAGCATGAAGATTTATAGATTAAAGTAATGCTTGTTTTACAATAGAGTCTTCATGCATCCTTCTCAAAGAGATACATAATGTAGTTAAGAATTTTTTCATTAATACCAACTATTAATGGAAATCTACCTAATTCACCTCTACATGCAGCGTTAGAAGCCTTATCATACTTCCAAGTATCGCTTGCAGAAGTGTAAGTGGGTCTTTTCAATTGGAGAGCTATCCCACGTTTTAAAATCCTGTTTCTGGTAAGCTCCCCAAATTTCACAGTTGTAGGATAGTATGGGTGTGATTATCGCATCGAATATTTTACAAGCCATAGAAGGTTTTAATCTACTAATGTCTGTGTTTTTTCAGTCTTAAGCCGGAAAGAGCGTGAAGCGCTTTCTCTTTCAAGTGTTCGAGAGACACATTAAATTACCAGTTAAGAAGATTCGGATTCCTAAATATGTGCCGGTATTCGTGTACAATATCAATGTTCTGTTTTCCTATGTCGAATTTCAGATCGGAGTTTTTCTTTGCTCGTTTTTGAAAGATCATAATTCTGGTCTTTTTAGAATTGATATCTAACATCCACGAACTGCTAAAAGAATACAACGTGTTTAGACAATTTTGCAGACCTACTTTGCATTGGAATAAAATAATCAGGTCATCAGCGTATAAGAGGGAATTTAATTTTGTACCATTTGGAAAAATGATGGGATCTGATAAAGTATTTTGAAATGCAAATGATAAATCATTAATGTATTAATTGAAAAGCAAGGGTCTTAAGATGCACCCCTGGCGTACTCCTCTCGTATTGAGTGTTTCTTAGAGCAGACGGGATAAAGCCATAACATTTTGGTCGTATTGACGGCCAAAGAAAAGTAAAAAGCTGTTAAAAGCTGTTGTAAGCTGTCAAAGCAACCCGCGCGTTTAGTTGCACAAGACCCGAACAAACAAATCCCATGGATGTATATACCTAATTCAATAAAGGTTGCTTCGGCAATTGGCCATTGGCAATTGGACATTGGACATTTGAGCATACGGAACACAATGCAGTGCTTTGCTTGAGTGACCGCCAAACAATAGCTTCCCAATGCCCAATTGCCCAATGCTCAAAGCAACCTTTATTGAATTAGGTATACTATTGGATTTGTGAGCGGAATGAGTGATTTACCCTTTCACCAAACGGGCAACTTTGTTTACCTGACTGCGCCAGGGAAAAGTCCCACAATATGCTAGCCTACGTTGCCGACGAAAAATTCCTTCATTCACCAGTTTAAAATCAAGATTAAAATCAAGATTACTATTTAAAATAGTTTTATAGCGAAGTTCCTCTCTTGGGAATACCGAACATCGGCGAATCTACACTGCAGCTCGAGGAAATAAACACAGGAATGTGCTCAATTCCACCGCAATATCTCGTAGTTGCCATAGCAACCACGAGATAAAAAGGAACCCAATTAGGGTAGGTAATTAAGTAGCTAAAGGGTGGATTCATCTGCATCATACGCGTATGGCAAAAAATGCGACAACGTGTTTGTTTGCATCACATTTAGGTTAGGGGCCAACCATTTAACTTCTGAGGGGGGGGGGGGGAGGTATGGTGATTTTGAAAAAAAATATCCTGCAAGTGCATTTCCCTAAAAAAAAATTCCTGCACAAAAAAAACTATTGTCCAAAAAAAATTCACGCACGTACAGTAAGCTGGAAAAAAAATTCTGGCAAGACGTTTCCTGGTTTGACACATTGAACTTTATCAGCAGACTGTTAAATTTTAGCATCGATCTGGACTTGGGTAAGAGAGATTCTTTGCACAATGATGTGTCCCCCTCAGATGGTTTTATCTTTACATTTATAGCAACTGTGGTAACCAATCTTGATACATGTTTTCTGAACTTCAAGATCACGGCTGGTGTTGTGATTTGAAGAACAATGTTTTAAGTGCACTCTAAATCAAGAATGCCAGAATAGCTGTTGGAACATGAAGTAAACTTAATTAAATATCTATCTGATACAAAACTGGAACGAGTTCTCCTGTAGCAGCCTAAACGCTTGTCAAGTACGTAAACGTGTAGGGATAGGAGGTGTGTCTTTATAGAGTGTCGTATGCCTCGCATACCGTATGTATTCCCTCTCTTGTGGAATATTAGTATACAAGCTCGTTATGTCCATTGATACAAGGATTGCGTTCTCTGGAACTTTAGTCCTCCCAATGAAATTAATGGCGTCAGTTGACTGTATCAGTTCTTGAGATATGACTTCTGTTGTTGTGCTAACTGCTGGAGTAGTATGTCAACAAATGCTGATAACTTCTCTGTTGGACCTGAAACTCCCGAAATTATAGGTCTCCCAAGTCGGTTTGTGGATTTTCGTAAGGGTATAAAAATAGGCTGGAATTTGAGGCGGGTTTGGTGTTTGACAAAGACATTTTTCGGTCATTTCGTTAATGTGGTGTTCATTGTGAAGTACTGTAATCAATTGTTGTACTTTGCGGGATGTCTCTTCAACCATAGGTACTACAAGAGGCCTCAGTAGTTTTCCATGTTCGTGCATGTTGTCTAATTGAATTTACCCCTCGTTTTTTTCCCAAGAAAGTCTGGGAGCCCAAATAAAGTTTGCAAGTAAGGAAAATGATGAGAAATCATTATCCAGTTTTCACATGGATGTGATCTGCGGATGTCTGTCATCGTTGAAGCTAGGGAATGGTATCCATAAATTTGGTAGGATAAGTGACGTGCAGGGGCGTAGCGTCCATATACGCACGTACGCACGGGCGTACAGCTGAAATCTGAGAAAAATATATTCCTATTGCCTGAAGGCATTTTTATCATTACATTGGCTGATTTGATATATTTTTTCGTACTGTAGTGATGCGACGTTATGTAAAATTTTCCATTATCCCATTATGAATGGAAAGAAACACTGTGAATAGTCGATAAACGCGTCACGTACCCTCTCCCTCAGTGTCAGTCCACAGCCGTTTACTTATTCTTTAACTGTGAAGGAGAGGTTACCATGCCGTATGGCTTCAGATCAGAAACCTATTGCCCACAACTGAAATTAGGAATATATGAATATGTAAAGCGTTTGTAGTCAGTGTGAAGCTCAAGAGGTCTGAGAGTCCCAAGAAACTGCTAGAAAGAGCGTAGTTACTGGCTTGTGTTTACACGAATTACAACGTGACGCACTGACTTACCGCTAACATCGCTGTGAATGAATTTTGTAAGGCTCAAAAATCAAGAAAAGATTATTCCAGATTACTACAACGTGATCACGCAGACCCCCAGCTATATCCGACCACATCCCGGAGTATATGTTGCATTTGTAACACTGTTAACGTATCCTGTCTCATCGCTCACTGCTGAACGTTGCTTTAGTAGTACGGAGAGGCTGAAAACGCCTCTTCGAAGTACCATGAGTGACGAGAGATTGAACTACCTTGCAGTTTTGCACATCCATAAGCACAAGGACGTTGTCATTGACGGTGTAATAACAGAGGTTACCCGTTTGAAGGGTAGACGCCTCGCCCTTTGCTCATTTTTTTTTTGCTCTTTTGTCATACTGTAGACTTACCGTAAACACTAACCCAGTTGACTGACAGGTAACTAAAATAAACAAATAACTATATCGTTTTACTACGTATTTATTTATTGAAAATGTCCCCCAGAAAACGTAGGAATTGATAGCATTTGCGAGACCCTAAATTTCAAACTTTCTGGGGGAGCATGCTCCCAAACCCCCCTAGAAAGAAGCGCCTCTGGCGCTCGAAGTGTTCTCTTCGGATCGTGCGTACAGCTTAAAAATCGCACGCTACGCCCCTGACGTGGCCAAAACTCTTATTCTACCACATTCAAATGCCGGTGAAGAAAGTGTTTTTCTCTTATAAGGAAAAACAAAACAGCATTTCGGTCCCACTCCAGGTGGATGGTCCGTTGGCCTCTTTGCTTACTATCAAAATGGCCAACAAAGAGTTAACCTGCGATCCGGGCCGAATTTTAGCATCGCTCTCATATTCTCTTACGTTGGTCGCTCGCTAAAATAGGGCCTGATACAATCTCTTACAGGAGTTCGTGTCGGCGGCCAAATTTTGGCCGCGGGAATCTCGCAATCTGATTGGCCCTTTAACAATGGAGCTGTCAACGGAAGTAAATTTTTCGTTTTATCGCATCGCGTCTCAGAATTTTTATTTGACGGCTTTCAGCTAGTATTGATAACATGAACAGGGTAGTGGTTGTTTCCGCGTTTTGCAAAACAAAACGAACAGCAGACGAACAAGTATCTTTCGCCAAGAATGATCAACAAGTCAACCGATAATTCGGTGTTTGGCGAGAGCCGCAATCAAGTCGCAATAACGATTTCAGTTTATATTCATTCATTGTTTAACACTTATGTCGTTTTATTGATCTCTGACATTGACATCAAAGGATCTGACTAGTTTTATAATAAATTTTCTTCGTTTTAAAATTCGCTGCTGTTTAGAGAGAAAATTCGCTGCTAATCTCAAATATTTATCACTTCTGGAACTAAATTAAATTACAAAATACTCCTTTGTTTATAAACGGTTTTATTTATATCTTTATTCTAAAGAATGAAACTGAAGGTACTTCTCTTAATTGCCCAAGGTTTTTTACGCAGAAAATCGGTGACAAATGCGAAGAGAATATTTTCAGATACCACCTGAAATGGGAAAGGATTCAAGCATGCAGCATATTTTGGTACATGACAACCTCGTCGTGTTTTGAATTTTCATTCATTTTCAGCCCAGACAGAGCAACCATGTACAATACCGGAACCTTCAAGTTAGCAATCGGGTAAATTTGAGTGCTTGTGCCTAGAAGATATATCGTAGCCTATGATTTTCTTATTTTGCCGACATTTGCGTGACTTTTTGCTAATTGCCGTTATGGGAAATTTGCATACCGAGGATCGTGCAAGCGGAAGAAATTTTGATTGGCTGTTTTGTTGAATGTCAATCAATCAAAAAAGTGGGCGGTAGACGTTCCGTAGAAGGATTGTATCAGGCTGTATTTTTCGTTTCGCCCGTCCCGCCTGAATGTTTCACCGAGCGAAACGAAAATAGAGCCTGATCGCAGGTTAACAAAGAGTCATCTTTTGAACCACCTGCAGATTTGTTGGCCATAGCCAAGAAAGCTACTTGGAACTACAGCAAAGAGCGTCAGTGATCAGAGTGAAAGCATGTAGAAGAAACTCCTGTTTTTCAGCGTTATGACATGTTAATTTGACTTCTGGATAAGTCAGAATATTAAGAAAGAGTTGAATGACAGAATAGACGACTACGCCGTCAAAAAACTCACTCTTTGGCAACAAATCAACTTGAAAGCTCCGTGCAGATTATTTTTTGGCTTTGTAATGTGTAATTCAGGTGCAAGTGGGATTTAACCCTTTCTAGATAGCTCTCTAAAGCAACTTATTGCTGTACTGGTGGTTCTCAGTTTGATATAACAAGGAAAGGATGTGGTTCATTATCTTCCTGTAAATATGCACTGTAGGGGCATTCACGCTATGCAATGTACTGTTCTGTAGCGCTATGCCCGCACTATGTACCGGTACTTGCAAAAGTCCAGAAACAGGCCTGACTCCTTTCAACAGTCGGAAGGGGTCACCTCAGTGTTTTACATTCGGTGTTAAAATTAATGTACTGTATTATAAAGGTCAGTCAAAAACTCTTAGATAAAAATTAATATATTTGATCAAAGTTTCTTTCAAGATCCTTTGTAATTTGATTTATAATGAAGGCCTACTAACCCCATCCACACACAAAAAAAATTTCATGCGGAACGTTGGAGAGAGAAAAAAATATCATGCAAACACATGCCTCAAGAAAAAAATTCATGGGGAATTAAGGGGTTGAAAAAAATTTCATGCCTATAACAAATCACCCAACCCCCCTTCAGAAGATAAATGGTTGGCCCCTTACGCCTTTGGTGTAGGCGATAAATCAACGGGCGCGTTCAAGCGTACCCTCGTACCTCATTGGCTATTTTGATGCTGTCAACTCTGATTACTTTTCCCAAAGGAGGCAATTGCCTGCTCAAATTCTTGCGAAAGGAATGCATTTTCCCGTGCGGCCATAAATGCAAATATATCTTCACTGAATGCGATAAATCGATACGCCATTGATTAATCGCATACCCTATACGCGTATCCCGAATGCGATGCAAATAAACGGGCTGTCGAATTTCCCACCCTTCCAGCATTTTAATTATCACGGTTTTGCAGACAACCTAAATACGTTTGCAGTCACCATAGATTAATCAGAAGTACCCTATCATGAATTATTACCTCTTAGAAAAATAGAAAAAAAGTAGATCGTCATCTTCACTTTGTACCATTATTCCATCTTCCCGTCTGCTCGTGCCTGCCATATTCTAATAGCTACTTTCACCACAACTAACTACATTTTAATAAGGGATCACGTTCCAAATTATTTAAAGTCAAGTAAAACACCCAAGAAATAAAATTTTTGAAGCTTTCCTTCCTTTTCGCCTTGACGTTTAACGTACTGAATTATCAAGCTAAAAACAACAGGCGTTTCGCACGGGTAGTTTTCTGAGGGTTATCGACGCATTTATTAGCAACAGGGAACGCGTTAAGAATGCGAGGAGTATACGCGTATGCTGCAAATGAATCCACCCAAAGTTCATTTTTTACACAGTAAATTCTTCAGAACTATTACAAATAACTAGAGTAAATGGTTTGAACCCAGGCTTCCTTGTCATGAGCAGGTTGAGCATGATCGTCCGGGTGAGTGTAGACGTCAAAAGGACCATTGTTGATGAAAGTGAGTGACGTTTGACAACTAGTACGGAAGCCATCATCAGAGACAAAGTTTGAATAGAGACAGTGTAAAACAACTTTAAAGTCTGCGCTTATTGGCTTAAAGAAAGTACGGTATCATATCTGCACTCGTTTTGGTGCTTATTTGCACACTAAAATGCTATGTTGTACAATAAACACTTAGTGTTTACTCTTTTGCGAAAGTAATGCACGAATTCTGCGTGGGGTAGCTAATATTACTCTCAGTAAGACTTTCTAGCCCTGGCCTGGAGAGAGAGTAGCGTTTTACAAGATTGTGTTCCCTTTAGACAATTGATTTTCAGATTCAGTTCTCGGATTGTTTGGTTTTTTGTATTCGCTGGAACAAAAAAATATGAAAACAGACTCTTTGTTTGTTGGTTTACACCCTGAATAAAAGCGCAAAGATCTAAGGCTGCTAAATCTGCTAAATGCGGGAAAACAATCCGAAACCAAATTTAGGAGACAAATTCGAACTATATCCACTTCTTTGCGTGAATCGTTCACACTGCAGACAACAGGATAAGTTTACCCCTAAATGGAAGGGAAAATTGAATTTCCGATCGCAAAATCTGGATTTAGATTGGCTAAACAGAACCCGACCTTGGCTTAGCAAAAAATAGTATCAGTTGTGAAACAGCTTAGCCCTTTGCTAGGATAAAAAATTAGCTAAAAATGTTAGGATTAACATGCCGGCAATTTTCTTCTTTTGCCAAACAAGCGGTCAGTACACCTGACAAGAACGCAATCGACTTTATGACTTTCTATTACTGAAAACATAATACCCGCAGAGAAAACAGAATTGGTTTTAAAATTTCAATTTTGTTGTGACTGTCGGCAAACCAAAAAGGAATTCAGACTACCATGGGGATTTTAAAGAACTATCATTTTCGTTGAAATGGTCAAGTTATTTTTCAAGCTATGTTCCTTTAAGTTGAAGTTTTAACAACTTGACTGTTCAACATTTTAGAATAATCGGTGATAGTTTAAAATTAGCCGATTTACCGATTAGGACAAAATCTTCTGTTTTTTGTTTTATTACACGATTTCGCCGAGTTTTTATATGTTGTCGCACGGTGTGCAAATTGCTTTCACTCCAGGCCACAAAACGCATTTGAACTTAATCAATTAACTAGCACCAGAATAAAATTTGTTTTCATCACTAACAAAAGCGCGGCTTAGCGGTGTTTTGCAACCACTCGTTCAGTCTCCTGAAGCTCTTAAGAAGAAAACAAGAGAGGCCGAAACGAGAAACCCGAAATCCGCACGCACAAAGTGAAAACAAACACACACCCCTCACTACCGCTACGCTTCCTTGTGCGTAACATTTTCGAACAATGGCTAAACAATTGGACGAGGAAACGTAACTTTCACTGTATTGCGTGCATTAAACATCAACGGAAGCGAAACAATTAGAACCAGGTTTTAAAAGCCAGCTGACAAACTACAGTAACAGTAATTTGTTGACTCAGTTGAAATTGAAGAAACTTCTAAACACGCAAAACACAGATAAAACTTTGTGCTCTACCGTCAAACGAAATCTGAGCAAGGACACCTTATTGCAAACGGAGCTGTGCTAGAGTTGACAAAAACTGTAAGTACCGTTCTGTGGGTTTTCCTTGTCATTGTCTTACAAGTCTAGTTCTTTTCTCAATCATTGTTCCTTTTGCAACAGAAATCTTTAAAATTGTAGCCTTAAATTCGATGCAACCATTTACTCATTTTTAGCTGCAACTTCATCATCAGCTGCAACATTTGATTTGACCTCGTCTTGTTCGAAGGTAGAAATAATCTCATTAGCGGTTCTTTGGACCTGAATAGATAAAACAAAACAAAAAATATGCTGGGTTGTTTATCTCAAAATTAGTTGCAAATTTTCCAAATTTCCATCATCTTGTCTTCGATACCCAAGCTGATTTTGAAGGGAAATCTTGACAAAATTGTCAGACAATTGTCGAAGGATTAGAAAATGGAAAGGAAAACTACACTGTTTTTCTTTATTTCTTTTTCTTTTTCTGAAGAAATAATTGCTTGCTTTCCAGAAAGAAAATTACTTTCCCGATGGCATCTGGACATTTGCTTCAGTTTGGCGTACCTTCATGCAAATTTTCCGTCGAAACTTGCATTCTACTGTTAAGAATTTAGAGTTACTCTTTGTTCCGTCGTAAATAGTATCCGTCCTCCCTGAAGACATGTTACAAAAAAGGCCTCATCGAGAATCTAAAGGGTAATTTTGGAATAGGACTTCTCTTCAAACTAGAAGTTTAGTCTGTGCTCTGTTGGAAACGGTAAAAAAAGGATTAAACTGTTTGATGTACGTTGAATTACAAGTGCAAATAACATACGTTGGAGCCAATTTATTTCCCAAGTTCACAGTTAGAACACGAATAGAAAAATCATTACTAACTAAATATATTTAAAATCTTTGCATTATATGTACGGCGCACGGTCTCTTTGGCCAAGAATTCGTTTTAAATTCAACCAAGAAAGTCATTATAATTCTTCGAGGGTTTCAATTTCTGAGATTCCTTTCTGCAGTCAAAGTTTTAACTGTCACGAGTTGTAAATACAACTGCGAGACATCCTACTTGCGTGAATTGGTCTAAATCGTTATCACCTTTGCTATAATTACCTTACTATTGATACCTCTTTTCTTAAATTCATTTTCACCGGTTGTTTCACAGCCGCAAACGCCGGGAGATTTCTGTAAACGTAATTGAACAAGTGCCATTATTGGTCGGCTTTTTCTGAGAGTAGTATCCCGATTTTTTTTTTTTAATATAAAAAGTAAGCATTTGCCCCATCAACTTGTTGTACACACGGCCGCGAGTGGAAGAATACTTGGTGCCAATTACAATTCACCTATTAACCTCCAAAGAACAGAGAATTAAATAGGATACAGAAAATGCCACTGAACTTCAAACGTGAAAGAAAACAAATTGGCTATTTTAAATGGAATATCATTTTAAACAAACTCTCCAATATTATGTGTTTCCTCTCTAAAACTGAAGTGAACGCAAAGGAAACTGTCATAATTGTTTCCTGTCACATTAGGTTTACATTGTTGAGTTTGAAACGTGGCAAAAAAGGAATTTTAATAACGAGAACTGCTAATTAAAACACAACACGCCGGGAACTCATGGACGCGTGGTCGGGAAGAGCTGAGAGACGCCAGCAAAGAACTAAAGCGGTAAAAAAGAAACTGATATAAATCCATAATATGGTGAAAACCAACTTGATCCAAATTTTTTTTATTTTTGTTGTTTTTTTTTCCTTTGCGCGATAATATAAAGCTCATTCGTTCTTGAGCTTGAAGCAACATGCGTGTACCTGACCATCGTTTTCACTGAAAAGTTGATTATCGTGCAGAGTTCGCTTGTATGAAAGTTCAGTAAATTTTAAACAAGAAGTACGTTTGAGAATCAACTGAAGAAGTCGGTAGCTTTTAGACAGTACCTCACTCGCTTATCCTAGTAACCAAAGTTAGTCTGTTAGACGTGCATAATCTTGTCATTATATTTTTTTATTTTAATTTTAATATGGTTTAAAACGTATTATTGTCAGTTATCCAATTTTTCCGATCGTAGGATAACTCATTTGCTCACGTCAATCGCTTGATATGATTATACATAATAGATAACCAACGCAGATTCTGCGTGTTGGTTTGTATAGTGTTGCCATATTCACATTGAAAAATTGTTTTTATTGAAAATATAAAGGTTGTTGTTTTTACTTTTATCGCAAAAGAAGCCGCAAAACTTCAGCTGCTAAATTTCGGGACGGAAAAGAGCTACAAAGCGAAGCAATCAAGTTCTTTTTTCTGAGTGGGCTTTTGCCGAAACAACAACTAAAGTAGTATACATTGAAAAACATGTTCATCAACGGAAGCTCCAGAAAGACTAATACAACTTTTCATTGTTCGAAAAAATAAAAAAAATAAAAAACGATATATTGACCAAAGTAGTTGACTGGAATATCAGTTTCGCGCTATCAAAAAAAAAATCTTAAGTATCATTGAAAAGGTCTAAATTTTGTTATGCAAAATAGTTGCATCATTGTTTACGCAGCACTGAAAAGCAACGTTACAACTCACGATCCAAACTGTTGTCAAATGTGTAAACCTGAGAACGTGATTGAAATCGTCCTATACAGTGTATGTATCATAATATATATTTATTCTTAGCAGCACATGCGTTTATACCAGCCGCCGCCATTGTAACTGCTGTCCATATCCAGTGCAGGATTAAATAATTATTGTTAAATGCTGGTCTGAAAAAAGCTTGGGTCGAAATATTTTGCTGTTTGTTTTATTTTCCACCATATTGTTTGTCAAGTTACAGCCCCGATATAACGGACCCTTATTTAACGAAAGAACCCAGTACAACGAACGACAATTTTCAGCCGCCCAGTAATAGTAAAATGTATGGAAAAGATTCCAATACGATAAAAAAGCAATGCTGATTTAACGGTAGGGAAATTGAGTGTATATTTTAACCAATATTTCAAACGGCACAGCCTTTCTTCTTCATGGTCTTACAGACAATGTCTCTAAGGGCAAAAACGTTACAATTTAAACTATAATGATACAAGAAAAACAACAAATAACAGCTTATATTAGAGTGTTAATAAACTGGCGTAATAACTAAAAACGTTACGATTTGAAATTTATATTTAAAAAAGCTAATCTTACAACGTTAAAAAATTGGGCGTAAAAACTAAAAACGTTACGATTCAAAATTTGAAAAATATATACCAGAAGCAGGATATGTGATACTATAATAACATAAGCTTAAGTAACAGGGATAATGTACCGCGTTAAACTCTAAATACGTTACAATTCGAAATAAGAAAGTGGAAAAATACCGGAAAAAAATACAAAAAAAAACAAAACAAAAAAAACAAAACAAAACACGGGGGATGAAAAACTAGAAAAAGTGTCATGTTTCATATCTAGAGATTCCAAGGTTTGACCTCTATCGATGAGGTATGCCTCTCTAGCTTCTCGTACACTGTCACGGTTAGATTTCATTAGTTCAAGAGGAATGAGTTGCATGTCATTATTGTGTTACGGTGGTCCATGCAAAGTTAATTGTTTCCGATGGAAAAGAGCCCCGATTTAACAAATCCCCTTTATAACGAACACATTTTTCCAGTCCCTTGGTGCTTCGTCATATCGGGCTTCCACTGTATAAACAGTATAATTTTATTTTCTCTACAAAATTTTAGTAAGAATGTGTTAGGAAAGTGATGTAAGCAAGAAGGTCCAAAATACAGTGGAATGTAAATAACTCAAACTACTTTCTCGCTATAAACTCGAACCGAATCATTTTCACCTAATTCCTGCTCTTTACAGTAATTTAACCATCCGTCCATCCCTGTGTTGAAACTGTTTTCTCTGTTCACGTTTTTCAGACAATTTAAACCTCCATCCCTCTATGAATAAGATTCTCTTGTTTCGCACTTTTCAGTCAGCTTATCCCTTCATCTCTAGCTCTATAACTTAGTTTCACTTGTTTCGCAGTTTTCAGTCAGTCAGTAACCCTCTATCCCTCTATAACTCAGATTATCTAATTTCACACTTTTCAGTCAATTTTTGAAAAACTTTTAAAAATTGAAAACGAGCAGTGGCACATGAAATTACCGCGTCGTCCTGTCATTTGAATGTTCACAGTTAGAAGTTCCTCCATAGACTCAAGAGTAAGAACCGACGTTTTCCACCTCATCAACAGAGGATAGCTCTCATATTAATGGCCACAGTTACAGGAATTCGTCCACAGACTCTGAAACGTTCAGAACGACAGTGTAGAGCATAATAACTCAGGAAAGTACTGCTCAGTAGCTTTCATTTGAATGGCCCCACTTTAGGATTTCATCGACAGACTCAGAAGTTAGAACCACCCTGTACAGCATAATAAACACTATCACAGGAAAGTACTGCTCAGTAGCTTTCATTTGAATGGTCACACTTAAGGATTTCATCGACAGACTCAGAAGTTAGAACCACCTTGTACAGCATAATAAACAGTACCACAGGAAAGTACTGCACAGTAGCTTCCATTTGAATGGTCACACTAGGATTTCATCCTCAGGCTCAAAAGTTAGAGCCACCTTGTACAGCATAATAAACAGCACCACAGGAAAGTACTGCTCAGTAGCTTTCATTTGAATGGTCACACTTTAGGATTTCATCCACAGACTCAAAAGTTAGAACCACCTTGCACAGCATAAAAAACAGCACCACAGGAAAGTACTGCTCAGTAGCTTTCATTTGAATGGTCACACTTTAGGATTTCATCCTCAGGCTCAAAAGTTAGAACCACCTTGCACAGCATAATAAACAGCATCACAGGAAAGTACTGCTCAGTAGCTTTCATTTGAATGGTCACACTTTAGGATTTCGTCCTCAGGCTCAAAAGTTAGAACCACCTTGCACAGCATAATAAATAGCACCACAGGAAAGTACTGCTCAGTAGCTTTCATTTGAATGGTCACACTTTAGGATTTCATCCACAGACTCAAAAGTTAGAACCACCTTGCACAGCATAAAAAACAGCACCACAGGAAAGTACTGCTCAGTAGCTTTCATTTGAATGGTCACACTTTAGGATTTCATCCTCAGGCTCAAAAGTTAGAACCACCTTGCACAGCATAATAAACAGCATCACAGGAAAGTACTGCTCAGTAGCTTTCATTTGAATGGTCACACTTTAGGATTTCATCCACAGACTCAAAAGTTAGAACCACCTTGCACAGCATAAAAAACAGCACCACAGGAAAGTACTGCTCAGTAGCTTTCATTTGAATGGTCACACTTTAGGATTTCATCCACAGACTCAAAAGTTAGAACCACCTTGCACAGCATAATAAACAGCATCACAGGAAAGTACTGCTCAGTAGCTTTCATTTGAATGGTCACACTTTAGGATTTCATCCTCAGGCTCAAAAGTTAGAACCACCTTGCACAGCATAATAAACAGCATCACAGGAAAGTACTGCACAGTAGCTTTCATTTGAATGGTCACACTTTAGGATTTGATCCTCAGGCTCAAAAGTTAGAACCACCTTGCACAGCATAATAAACAGCACCACAGGAAAGTACTGCTCAGTAGCTTTCATTTGAATGGTCACACTTTAGGATTTCATCCACAGACTCAAAAGTTAGAACCACGTTGTACAGCTTTATAATAAACAGCACCACAGGAAAGTACTGCTCAGTAGCTTTCATTTGAATGGTCACACTTTAGGATTTCATCCACAGACTCAAAAGCTAGAACCACCTTGCACAGCATAATAAATAGCACCACAGGAAAGTACTGCTCAGTAGCTTTCATTTGAATGGTCACACTTTAGGATTTCATCCACAGACTCAAAAGTTAGAACCACCTTGCACAGCATAATAAATAGCACCACAGGAAAGTACTGCTCAGTAGCTTTCATTTGAATGGTTACACTTTAGGATTTCATCCACAGACTCAAAAGTTAGAACCACCTTGTACAGCATAAAAAAACAGCACTATAGGAAAGTACTGCTGAATAGGTTTCATTTGAGTGGTCACAGTTAAGGGTTAATTCATTCATGAACTAAAGTAGTTATCGAAATAATTCATTAAAATGGTGGCACTCTAGCATAGTAGTATACAGATGCAAAAGTAAAGAAAATCTGCCGGTACAGGCAAAATTCTGTAAGGGTAAAGGAGGACGGGACGGGGGGGGGACGGGGGGGCCGGGGGGGGAAGCTGCAGATAACTATAATACAACAATAGAAGCTGATTTCGACAAGGGACGTGCGGATACATGAAAAGGTTAAAACTGTTTAAAATTACTTTATATATCTAAAAGGTACTACCTAATTGTTAGGCATGTTCTTAAAACAATCCTCTAAAATCAATACAGATTTGGCGCATTAATTCTAATATTAAAGATAGGAAGGGGTCTCAGATTCAAGTAGTGCTACCGCAAGTGAGTTCCACAGTTTTGCTCCACTATAGCAAATACGTTTCTTTTGGTATTCAGTATTGGGTAGCGGTAATTGCAGTGAGGTGAAAGAGCCCCAGAGGCTATAACGTGTTGTAAGTTTCTTACTAGAGAAAAGATCTGCAAGACAGTTAGGAGCCAAGCCATTGATCACTATATACATTTGTTTCGATGAGTTTCTAGAGTTTCCCCAGCCTAAGACATTTAAAGCCTGAATGGTAGGAGTATCGTTGCTCAAATTCACTATTAGACGTTCAGATCTGTTCTGAAGTTTCTGGAGCCTAATTGAGTGCCCTTGACCTAGGGTATCTTACACCTCACTACAGTAATTAAAGTGAGGCTAGACCAGAGCATGAGGCTGGATCCGACCCAACCCCAGTAAAAAGTATAATAAGAAACAGAAAACTTTGGATTTATCAGCTGAGTTGATAGGGTAAATTGGACACCCTAATGAAATTGAAAGCTCACGTTTCGAGCGCTGTAGCCTTCGTCAGAGTGAATCAAGGAATTGTGGGTTGTGCTTGGTTTATATGTAGAACGGTGGAGCTACGCTTTTGGTAGAAACAAGGCAACGTGAAAAAGAAGAATAAATTAGTTTAATGACAAGGGTTCGGTCATGAGAAACATTCTGGTTGAACGTTGATGACTCGGGTCAATGGATTAACTTATTGCTACTTACCTGCGCGGGACTTAAGTTTCGGGACGGGACTTATTTGCGATAGCAAGAAAATCGTGAAATTTAAGTCCCGCGAAAAAATGTTCCACGAGAACGATTCTGGACTCTTGGGATGTACACTCATTGTAAACTCTAACCTGTATAGTATTGAGTTGTGCTTTGTTGCAAACAAACATGCAAACCTGTTTTAAGTTTTTTGTTTTAGTTCTGTTCAATATCAATGCAAAACAGTAGCTATGTAAAATGATAATCTGTTGGCCAATGACTAGTCTACATGTTTACAAGAGAGATACTCTTGTTGTTTGTTAATGTGGATCAGCAATTGGAACATTTTCTCAAAATTTAGTTCTTTTTTCTGCCAAATTGCGAAACTCAAGCTTTACGAAGTCTGCCCCTCCGATTTTCGCGGAATTAGCTCTCGCGAAAATTAGTACCAGCTGTTGTCTCATTCTACTGTACCATGTAAATACCGCCCTAATTTAGTGTTCAAGTACGCCTTTAACAACATTTCTTCAACTTCATATGTGAAATACTTCAGTTAAGGCGTGTATACGTAGGAATTGATTGAGAATACCTAAATACAATATTCTTTATTCTATAAATACAACCCTTAAGCGTAAAACTGTCCATGACTCTTACCATTGGATACCGATAATTATCCAGTAAATCCATTTTTCTCATACACATAAAACCGTTCCCATTTCATTATTTCAAAGCCCACAGTTTTCCTTATTTATTTTTCTTTTTGTCTTTTTCCACCTGTGATCATTATACGCAATTACTAGTGTAAATTATTCACATAGAATTAAGTGATTACCTTGTCTAAACAGTCAAAGCGTTGCCACATAGTCTGACTGACTATTGTTGAGACTGATAAATTTACGTGTCAAGTTGTTTGATGTAGCCCTAAGGCTGATAAAACATCTTTTTTGTGATCTCGCGTAAATATATAAGAAATAGATGTACACGGTTCTGCGAGTTAATAGGTGCGATTCTAACTCTGTGGCCGGGTCTTTTTCCCAGTTAGATTTGCTAATAGGAACGTTTGGTAAGTAGACAAGTTTTGAAAGTTTTAATGGAAGTGCACGCGGTGCAAATCGCTCTCAGTAACAAATACGAGATAAGATATCACTATAACAAGCGCAGGAAAGAGTTTCTATTTGGTGAGATTCGGAATTTAGGAAAGGAGAAGGAAATTGCAATGCGTACTCTTCCCGTCTCCTCAAAACATTTTCAGATTTTGAAGAAGATAAAGACAACTAGTTTTAAATCTGTAAAACGTGCTTCGATGGGACTCCCACCATCTTGACTGAAAACAAAAGAAAAAAATGGATAAAAAGAACGCGTTATTGCTGTATTTCATTTAGTTGTTGATGTACTGAGAAGATGCCCCAACGATCATCAGTTACAAGGAAATTTGACCAAAATGTTTGAATTTATAACATCCTAGAGAAGCATGCATAATTAACACACCAGATGACATACAATGATTGACAAAAGAAGGAATGAAAGTAAATGTTACAGTGCTCAAAGCGTTGAAGTGTCAACATGCTGACTAACTTCACTCGCGCTAGTAAGGGTTAAGTTTTTTCCCAATTTATATGCAAGGCCCCCTTAGGTATAAGATGAAATTTTGTGAAAGCAGAGTCTAACAGTCAGGGAAATATGATATGCGACAAGGCTCTGAATTTTGTAAATGCTTGAAAACGTTAGAACACAGTGCCGCTCACGAAGGCTTGTAGAAACAGGGGGACCCTACGACATAATGTTAGTTAAATACTCGGAAATATATTCATTTTCTACTTTCTTAGATTGTTTCAGAGCTTTTTAAAGGCATATTTGTGCAAGCTAACCGAGGTTGCACAAGAGAATTTATTCACGAAACGGGAACGGAGCCCTCTTGGGATAGGATAATTATGTCACCATGAAAAAGTTTCTTAATTTGAAAGTGGTAAAAACCAACTAAATGCAAATAATGCTACAATAATGAATAACATTTTTTCAGCTAAGATTGAAAAAATTTCAAGAATTTCAAAACATTCGTACACGAGACCCTTCACTTTGCGCGATTTGCTTTGTCTTTGCGGGAAGTAAGCCGGTCTTCCACATAGCAGTTCCAACTGGAAATTCAGACTGTAGCAGTTCTGGGTAAAAAGTTATAAGCACAGAAGTCTTAAATCTTGCTTGACCAGAAATGGTGGTCGTCTGAGCTGTAAAACGGACTGGTAATGGCTCCTAACTCATTTTTATTCGTTTCAGATATAATGGATAGAACAGCCCTGCTCGCTTTTCTTATGGTTTGGATAATAGCCGTTGGATTTGTCGCTGAAAGCGGAGCTGATGCACAGTGCCAAATCAGTTCAGGTTCCAGGAGAATTTTAAGAAGGTGCAAGAAAAGTAAAATAGCGAAAGCAAGAGCGGCGTTCAAAGAAGACTTATCAAATATAGAAACAACAAGGTAAAAAAAGTTGCTTTGCAAAATATCCAGAAACAAACGACACCACACGTTTGTTCTACTCGATAGCGTTCATTTAATGGTTATAATTTAAAATGTCAGCCTTCGCATCAAAATTTACGGAAACACTTTGCACAGCATAATAAATCGTAACATAGAAAAGTAATGCTTTTTTAACTAGAGTTTACACTTTTCAACTTTATGATGTTATGTTAGCGTGAGAAAACAGTCGACGTTTCGCGAGGTCGACACTTGAAGCCCTCGCAAAACGACGTCTGAGTAACGAGCGCAGAAATTCCATACTGATGACAATTATAACTAATTATAATTTATTATAATTAATTATAATTAATTGTAAGGATAATTCCGTCTAAGAAAGAATTGAAGATATATAATCTGATCAACGACGACACATGCTCCTTATGTCCAAATTCGGATTCAATAGAACATACCTTTATACACTGTATTGAATCAACTAACTCTTTTACTAAAACCATGCGGTGGTTTAATGATTTTCACAACACAAAGTTACAACTCTCCAACATACAAATTCTATTCAACTCTTTCGAAGGCACCTTTTTTTCACAATTATCGAATCCCCATAAAAGCAGACTACGGCTATTAATTTCATTACAAAAGAAATATCTATATACCTGTTAGAAATTGACGAAGAAACCTGATTTAGAAGAATTCGAATCTAAGCTATAGAACAGTGTCGTATTGAAAATTGTGGCATGTTGTGAAGGGACGACACGGCTGACAGGTCTTCAGTTTTTTTTTCCATTTTCTTTTCTTAAATAATATGTATATACATTAACAATGAAAACATTGTGACGTTAGTACTTTAGTATCAATTTGTAAGTTTTCTGTGACTTTTTTGTTGTTGCTGCTGTTGTTTGTTAGTGTAATTACTAGTTTTGTAAATTGTGAGTTGTAAAATACAGTGGAACCTCGATTTAACGAAGTCCTCGGTACAACGAACGATATTTTTCAGCCCAGTAATAGTGTAATGTATGGAAAAGAACCTCGATATAACGAACCAATTTCGCCAGTCCCTTGGCACTTCGTTAAATCGAGGTTCCACTGCATGTATTGTGAGTTCTCAATAAAAAAATACTGATGACACGACACTACCCAGATCTAGCTAGTGCTTCTGATTGGTTGAATCGCGAGGGAATTTCGTTTCAACCAATCAGAAGCACCACCTAGATCTGGGTAGTAACACGTCATCAGTATGCGGAATTTCTGCGCTCGTTACTCAGCCGTCGTTTTGCGAGGGTTCAAGTGGCGACCTCTCGAGACGTCGGCTGTTTTCTCAGGCTAGATGTTATGTATGTTTATCAGTTTTAGCACAGATTCTTGGAACACCAGTAACCTAGCTATATATAGCTAAGCTAAGTGTGTTCAGAAGCCCATCAGCACGGTCTTCAACAAGATCAGGTTTTACGAGATCCAGCGATGGTGACACCACCCTGCCTAAGCATCCATCGAGCACGCCGCCCTTAGACTGTGTATTTACACTGTATACAACTGAAAAAAAATATAAGCATAAAACTATACTGTATGGCGAATGAATCGAATTTGTTTCACTATCATATAACGGGTTTTTCCCAGGCCTCGTACTTGAATTCGTTTCTTTGACAACAGCGAAACGAACGGACCACACTAACCGACAGCGAAAGACAGAGGTCTGTAAAGACTGAACTAGAGGTCAAGGCAGGCATAAAGCACCACCAGTCTTGCTGTAGCGGCAAAGACTGTCATACTCAACTAAATCTAACTCAGATACCCACCAGAAACACAGCTCCAAAAAAAACTGCCATTTATTGATCTACTTTTCATCTGTTTGTAGGAACCAAGATCAGTATGAAAATCGCAATTTTGAAGACTCCTGGGAGTTCGAACAACCAACAGCATAAAATAATTTAAATAAAGTCAACATTTTGAAGCAAATAAAATCAAGTTGTATCCTAATGCCTTTAATTTTCATACGGGATCAATTATCGCGAATAAATTATTCCGTGACTGAAATGTTATGTGATTGTAACGGACTGCCTTGGTACAAACGCAAGTTTTAGAGTCGTCGTTCTGATAATACCTGGTGCAAGTCTGTGAGGTTATCTGTTCCGCATATAAGCTCATTTGATGAATATTTTTTTATAGCTTAGATCCGCGTTCGTTTTTTAGCTTACAACAAGTGTCCCTGGTTGAAAATGTAATATGTGTGGCTGCAGGCTGGGAAAATGATCGAGTGTCCAATTAGGAGAAGTGCTTGCTAACGGAAAGTTCAAAAGGGCGACGTTTGCTTATTCTTAGTTAAAGGGAAGTTTCCACACTGATTTGCACCTTGATAAAGTACAGTGAAACATCGATGTGTAATAAGCCTCCAACGCAGACTTTGGGCTTGTCACGACTTCGTCACGAACTCGTCATGTCACGTTACGAACGTCGTGTCACGACACAAATGCAGGATGTCACGAACTCGTCACGAACTGAGGAGGGTCACTTAGCTTTGGGACAAGCCAGCCAACGTCAGCGCAAGAGGCTATGAAATCCCCATCCGTTATTTCCAACACTCTTGAGAATCAAACATTTTTCAAATGACATACAGCAGTAGCCAAAGAAAACAGGTCTCGTTATAAGAAAGCGGTCGGAGTTCTAGAGTGATCTGTGTTTTCTTGTGTTGTCCAATTTATCGCCAAAATTTCTAGGCAAGATCAGTATTTCCGCGTCGTTTTATCGGCGAAAATAAAAGGCAATAGGGTGATGTAATAGGTGATAACTTAAAGATTGTTGTAAAATTTCTAATTAAGATATTATATGCAGTTAACTACGACTTCCTACATAACGATACAACTTACATCTTATACAAGAAAAATAAGTCAGTTTGTTTTAAGTTTATGTCATTCAGAAGACGCAAGGAACACTGTAAATCTCTTAAATTTAGAGTGCAATAAAAAGATAAAAGAAACACCATTTAATTCGAAGATTATATTGTCTGATTAACACTGTAGAACGGTGTAATAGATAAATCAAAGTAATGTATGCGCTGAAGTACTGTACATCCAAAGCTTCTCTGCAATAGCGGGATTCCAGTTCCCAATCTCTTCCCAGCCCTCAAACCTCTATGGCACCAAAAACTTCAAACAGTGGGCGCGGGCCAGCCTCGTCCCCAGGCCCTTATGTGTTATCGTGATTGAAGGAGGCTTGGAACGGAGCGCGATGGCGAGTTTTCCCGCCGAGCTCGTCGGGTGACGCCACATTTGATTCCACGCCGAGGACGACTGGGAAAGAGGATGGGTGCGTGCTTTAGTGTGACCGAGTAGTTTGAAACCCTGCGGAGGCTGCGTGTTTCAGCCTCAGTCACAAGTACTCGAGTTCAACTCCTCGGTCACAAAACCAATTGGTTTGCTCTTGCCAGTTGGAATTTTTAGCTTTGTTAGGTTTCTAATGCTTTGTGCTTGACCCCACTTGCCCTTTGCGCTATGATCACTTGCGAAAGAAGACAATTCAGCCGAATTTTTGGAGGCTTTCTTTTTCGCAGCTACTGCGTTTATAACTGCGGTTCTCTTTGATTCATTGTTATTTTTCTTTTACATAATTATGCATTCACTGAACATTTCTCGTTCGCCCCTCGCGCAGGAATGGATACTTGCCATACGAAAATTCCCGCATATCGCTTGTGATTTGCTGCTACCTGATTTGGGAACTGTTTCAAATGAACCGAGGGATTGACTGAAAGAGTTAGTATAAATAAATGAGTGGATTAGTGAACGAGCCAATAGGTGCAGTGGTCAATTCAGTTTATTGAGTGGTCTAAACACCCGAGTAGTCTAGTGCTTATATAGGAAATGACCGTGCAAGGCACCAATGTAAACAGAAAAAGGAAGAAGGAAATTAATTTTAAAAAAGGCTTTGATGGCGAAACTCCGTATAGGCGTCGCTTTTTAATGAGATAAAATGTCTTTCAGTGGAGATCACTATAGTTGTTTTCTTTCACATGGAGTAGACGGATCATGGGTACGTACTTAGTTGGAATGGGGTATAACTTCCGAGGGGTACGGGGAGGGGGGGCACCACACTTACATAAGATATACATGTGACTTGATCTGAAATAGCGTTTGCTTTCTTCCCTTCCGCCTAAGTACATCCTGCGAAGAGAATTCTGGGTTTCGTTTCGTCCGATCCGTGCCGAAAAGTTGATCTTGAAGTGTCGAAAGTTTACCAGGTCGTGCCGTTTTTGTCGCTCGTGGAAATGGGACTCTTACAGCAACCATTCCTAACAGACCTGAACCATAACTTTAAGGTTCTAGTGACGCGAATGTGTCTTTTAATAATTTCAAAGAAATACGTAAACTAATATACCCCGATACGGATATACTCCACCGAGACCAAACAATGAAATTCTTCATTACGTCTTTAATTACAGTAAATTGTAGTAGCTTCTAGTGGCAAATTTGAAACAAGAAAAAACAAAACTCAACTAACTTCTTGAATTGATATTCGTTTATTCAATTATTTCATTTTACATGAGTATATTCGGAAATTCCACTGGAAAACCAAAAAAAGTCATATATTTCGACAACACGCGCTGGTAAGGCTGCAAGCAATAAATTTGATGTTAATGTCTGGCTAACTGATGAAAACTTGATTTAAAATTAATGAATTTGTCTTTTGTCTTAATCGACTATCGTTTTCATCAATTAATCAGGTTGTGACTGACTCAGACACGTAGCAACCAAATTATGACAATTTGACTTCTCAAGCTGAGATATTTTTATATAACCCGAAGTCTTCCGAAGATTTCCGAAGATGACCGGAAGGCTTTCAAAGAGTTTTAAAGGTGAACCGAAATCTTCGTTAGATGACTGAAGGCTGCCGAAGATTTCCAAAGATGACCCGAAGCCTTCGTAAGATGACCGGAAGGCTTTCGAAGACTTCCAAGGTGACCGAAGGCTGCCGAAGATTTTCGAGGATGGCCCGATGGCTAGTAAAGATGTCTGAAGATGACCCAAAGACTTAAGATTATCTAAAAATAATCCAACTTGAGACCGCTCGAATACGTGAAAGTTGGATGGTCTGTGTAATAGAATCCTGGTTCATGATTGGCTGAGAAACAATTAGAATTATCCACAGTTAACATAATTGTCCGGTATAGTTATTTACGCTAATACAACATCAACTACAATCTCGAACTCTAGTGCAACTCTAGAGAATTTTTCTTTTTAAATTTAGTTAATTATTAAACTTGTTTGGCAAGGAACTAATATCTTTCCTCCTTCCTTTGAACACCAAAGTTGTAAATGTGTACAAAAGCTGAAAAGAGAATGTTACAAAATGAGTCGGGAAAATGTTTGTGTAGAAATAGATACTAAGGCCTAGGTCAAAATTACGAACTTTACATGTGCCGAACCTAATGCAAAAGCTATTGCTTTTGCTCATTTGCATACTGTTCGGCAGATAAAAAGTTCCACGTTTGACCAGGGCTTTTAACTCTAATAGCTATCTTAAATGTATCATCAAAGGACGTTAACTAGAGGTTCGAGTATAGCTGTAAATCTGTGTCTTAAATCTATATCTCATCAATATTTTCAGTCTGTGCACACTTCGAGAAGTAGAACTGAGGATCTATTGAAACCGGCGTATTCGTAGTGTTACAAAGACTGCGTTTTAAGCCGCAAAGTACGATAAGCATCCCATTCCAGCTGTTCCCAAAAAGAACCCTCAGACACCTCTTTACTGATCACCACGAAGGGTGATAAAAGCACTTTCTATAGCCTACAAAATAGCTCGCATTTTTTGCGTCGATTGCCAAAGCTCTCACACGCCTAACGGGTGCGTGTGCACGTGAGACACGTGAGGCTCTACGCCTTGCGAGTTAGGACTTTACTTGGTCGTATGCTTCCCTCGAAAGTTTTGAGGGAAAGAAACTACTTTCATGCAGACTAACTTTCTAAGAAAAGCATCAAAACTCACTTTTTTACTTCCCACAAGAGGCAAAGCGGCATTGATGAGGCCGGTTTTTTTGTCGTCGGTAAAGCTCTGGTGGTGAAAATTTGGTCCTATAATCGTTACGTGTTTCATCTTTCTCCCGGTCGGCATCGGCTTGAACTCCCTCTGGGCTAGAAAGAGAAAAAGAAAATAAAAAGAAAACTAAGGGGCCGATTACATGAGGCGAGCTGGCCCGGTTAGCCGGGCTGGCTCGGTTTGCTGGAACTCGGCACATCTGTCGAACACACCAAAAATCAACTTAGCGATTACGTGGAAAAATCAGCCTGGCTAGCTGGGATCCCACCATCGCGATGCCAGGATCCCGGCTACTGAGACGGGCTGAAAATTTACCATGTAATCGCGATTGCTGGGCCAACACTTTCTCGTCACTAAATTTGATTCGTTTCAGAGCAAAATGGCTCACCAGAAGGTCGATATTCCTCTTCTATGGTAACACACAAAGGTTTATTAGACTATAAAGCCACATGAAACTGAAAATTATACACCAAAATAATGGATAAGCGAAAGTTAAAACACTCGATTCATGCTCTTTGATGTAGCCATCCTTTCACGCGACAACTTCTAAATTTATCCGCACGCGGGCTGGCTCGCCTCATGTAATACCGGGCTGAGCAGTCATCTCGGTAGACCGAGCCATCCCTGCCAACCGAGCCAGCCCGGCTCATGTAATCGGCCCCTAACTGCCGTTTGCCTATTGAATGGGAATTTGAAATGTAGAATAGATTTCTGGTAGAAATTTGCAATAGAGTGCAAACACAAATGTAAAATATTGCACGTGTTGTTCAGTTTAAAAAAAGGTTCAATCAATTTGGTCCAAGTCACATGAAGTGATTAACGAGGTGCAGTTGTTGCAGTAGATGTGCTCCAAGTCGTTCGTATATTGTCGTAAGGACGAAAGCAGGGCGGGATTAAGCAGTGTTTTCCGAGCAGAGAAAAGGGATGATACGTGCGTTCGTGTATAGAGCGCGATAATTTTTCAAGAGCGCCGAATATTGCGCGTGTTGCGAGTGATGCTATAAACTAATTGTGATTTTGAGATGGCAGTACTGATTGTATTGACGGCTAGTTGGAAGAATATATGTATTCGCGATGGAGCCCAATTCGGAGAATATATTTTCTTCCAACGCGGTCAATAGCAATATAGCAATCGAAAGAAATTGAAAACAGTGACACTGAGTGTTAGCCCTTCGTCAGAGAGCAGAGGGCTAAACATTTCTCGAATTTATTTCAGTCATGATTGGATGTGACGAAGGATTTAAACGCTCGAAACGCCAGCTTTCAAATGTCTTTACTATATTTCCACTCAGTTGATATCAAGTTCTAGTGTTTATGAATTTCTGTTTGAATCAATTATTAAGGGTGCATTCTTTTGGGACTATTCTGGTTATTCTTATTCCGGTTTAGGAATAACAGAATACACGGAATTTCAATTTCGAAAAGAACGCCAATTCTGGAAACGGAATACCCATGGCGGAGGTGACCTGAGAACCACTATGTCTGCACACGCGCGGGCGGCCGCGTCGGATTTCCCGCCAAAAATTTCCCAAAAGAACGCGTATTCTGTCTATTCCGAGTAAACCGTATTCCTTTCATTCCGAAAACGGAATAGCTCCCAAAAGAACACAAATACCGTCTATTCCGAGTATTCCTATTCCGGAATAGTCCCAAAAGAACGCACCCTATGTCAAATACTGTAGAGCGCTTCACAAATGAGTGTCGTAAAACCAAAACCAAAGTAATTACCCCAGCCAATCACAACAAAGACAAATTACTCAATGAACCAATCAGTACTCGAAGCAAATACATGTAACCGGCGCCAAGCGCGGAAAAACGCGTGCGAGCAAGACGTGATTGGTTTGAGTTTTGCTTCTGATTGGTCGAGAAAGTGGCGCGAGTGGTTTTTTAAACCAATCACAGATCGATCGAAGTGCAACCACATTTTCTGAAGCCGAAGATGTTGGCTTACAAGAGGCCTAATGTAACTAAGATCATGCTAAGCAAAGATCCAAGTCCTCACCATACCGGGTGCAGCTTTTAAATCACCCTTGAACCTCTTGAAAATGGTCGTTCAAAAATAAATTCTAACTGCTGAAGCGTTTATGGGACTGTGAATATTATCAAGCAGGGTTTGCCTGTTTTCATCTTGTACAAGGTGAGTCTGTTGTCAGTTTTTGTTCTGTGTAGTTGTGACAGTATTGCTAGACGACGGAGCAACACGAAAATAACTGAGTCATGGTTAATAAATTATTAAGGCATAAATTTGATAAGACCACCCAATTTGAAGCTATCACGCAGTATTTTCCTTTGATGGTTTTTATTTTGCTGTAAGAGGAGACACTAGCTTCTAAGTATGTGGATCGGAAATCCCACAGGGTGACCACCCAAATAAATTAAATGAACAGTACTTTCCTTTGCTCGTTTTCCAGCACTTTGCAATTCTGATTTGATTTTCTGTTTCGTTAAAACAGTTAATGGTGATGATGATGATGATGATGATAATAATAATAATAATAATAATAATAATAATAATAATATAGTTAAATAATAAAGTGTATATCGTTTGTCTCACGATGTAGTCACTTGAGTTGTAGATCGCGACGTTTCGACTGCTTACTGCTAGTCTTCGTCAGGCGATGAGGTCGACTGATTGCTCGTCACCATAAGAATCAAGATGGTCGGCTGTGATAGGTGCGTTTCGATCCTCATTGTTCCGCTGTGAAGATGTTTCCCGAGAGGTCCGATTTGAAGTTGTTCCCTCGGCAGTTCGCTGATGTACCGGTCTCCTGCTGTGTTTCTTGATCGTTGGTATCCACGCTTCAGGAATTTCAATTTCGTTGTCCCTATTGATGTTTTCAGAGTGAAGTCTTACCTCGTTCCAAAGCGGGTGGTGGCCGGTCTTGTTGGCGTGCTCAGAAACGGCGGACGTCTAGGTACGGGCGAGTCGTATATCCCTGTCATGCTCTTTGATCCTCTCCTGCATAGATCTTCCTATTTACATAGCGCCATTTCCGTGTAGCGCAATGGCGCTTTACAATCATATGTAGTATTAAAACTGAAAACCATTTTGAAAAAAAATAATAACTAAAACTTGAAAATATGAAAATTTTAATTGAATTACTCTAAAAGTAAAGGCTTAAAAAATTAATTAACCAGCCATGATGGATATTTAACAATATATACAGTATAATAATAGGATAAAAAACATTCGTAACTAAACCGCAGTTGCCAAGATGTTGCATGGCAAACTGCTCTATTATGACTTTTACTCGCGCCAACAAGAGTTTGCAGGCAAACGCTAGTCCAGTAAAGGTGAGCTAAGCTCGTGTCAGTACCTTCGTAAAAACCATTCATCAAACTGCTGTTCAACAGGACTCCTCCCACTGTACACGTCATCAAACTTAGATCTGCTTAGTAACCGTTCCTTTAGAAGACCAGCCTCGCTTACATGAAGAACGAGGAGCAAAGAGAGTAGGACGAGTAACGTTCTGACCAACGATGACATGGTGACTTTGGTTTTTAGCTAGAAATTCTTTCAAAGATCGGAGCTGAAACGTAAGAAATCAATATTAGTTTTTAGCCCTTCTAATTTTGGTGGATAGCCACATAGATAGGCACGCAATACATGCAGATTACTATCATTTTCTGACTGATTCAATCCTGTTTTGCTACTTGGCAAGTAAGACTTCACTGACAGGTTAAATCAGAGCTAGTAACAAGCATTCTGGAATCCTAACAGCACTGTATTCACCTACTAGAGCTGTTTTTTAACCATATAAGGGTCCTTGCCGAATACAACAACTGTTTGATTTATTTGGTTATAAAAAAAATTTCCATTGACGATTTGAGAAACTTAAGAATAATGGAGTCTGACTAGGTTTAACTGATAACTGGAAAACTTCCAAATTTACGTTGTCATCAACATAAAAAGTTTTAACCTCACTTAAAAGCATAATGAGTAATTGCGAGTTTAGATTGAAAAAATTTTGCCGCCAGCGAAACAAGAATTGTCAACTGATGTTAACCAACACTGAAGCCAACCACACTAAACTATAACACAATTGAATCTTTCGTAACCAAGCAGCTTTGGAATCGGGAAATTTGCTCGCTAACAGGATGTTGCTCACGAGAAATTCTCAATACAGCCTTTGACTAAGTGATGGTTCGAAGGGGCCTTAACCCTTTCACTCCCAGAATAAGTTACAGAGACATTTAAGGTGCTTCTATCTTTTGAGTTTGTGGATGAAATCTTATGATGTGACCATTCAAATGAAACCTCTTCAGCAGTGCTTTCACATGGTAATATTTATATTTAAGTATTTTACAAAATTAACTTAACGATTTGTCTTGAATTTTGATTTAGGCACTCTTTGGAGTAAAAGGGTTTTAAAAATGTCACTTAAGGTCAATGGTCGCTCAGAGAGTTTCAACTGTAAACAAGAAACCGAGGGGTGATTGTACGAGATGACGTGAGTGTGCGTGAATCAATAATCACCATTTAGAGGGAGTGTAATAAATAAATAACCTTCAATTCCACGAGTGTAGTCGCTTACAGATGCCGACTAGGATTTATCCCTTTTCCATAGCATAAAAAGACCAACTCGCTAATCTCTACACCACTGCTGCGTGTTCTTATGAGATATTTTTAAAACAATTATTCGCCAAAGTGGAGGTACCGGGCCGCGAAGCTGTGAGGTAAATATCCACCACTTTTCACCAACACTGAGCTGGCATGATAATTGTTTTAGTACATATACCAAACCAGCAGATAACCAGCACTTTTTATTTTTGAAATGAGGAAAAAGTCGCACACAAAATCCAGAAAACTGAGGAGAGCTAAATAGCAGATACTTTTCTGCGTATGAGTAGCCAATCAGAGCCCGTGAAAAAATTACCCACTCTTTTGCTATAAAGTGGCTAAGCTCAAGCGAATTAATAAAAACGTTTCGAGTTTGCATGCGATAAAAAATCTAACATACCAGAAAACATGTGCTTGCGATATCACTCGCTAGTTCTTTATCAGCTCCTCTCCACAGATGCTTATGTTGTTCAGTCTCTTGCAAAAAAAAGTCAACAACAAAACGTGAGAATATCCTAATCTCCGACAGTATCGATTTGTCAAGTTACTCTGCCTTAGAATATATACCTTGTCGTTGTTTTAAGTTCCGGCCATGAAACAATAGCAATCAAGTTTTTCTTTTCTCACGTTCAACACGAGAAAGAAACGCAATTTTTGATTTCATAAGATTAGGGTAAGCAAATATTACTTCATGTGTTCCTGCCCGTTTTTTGTGATGTTAGAACTCATTACGCGTAATTCAACATGTGGGATTTTTCTCACTAAAAACACAGGCTTAGGGGCGTAATAAGTTTACTGAGCAAAAATATGGTGCTAAGTTTGTCACCTTATATATATTTGTTTTTTCACGCGCGGGCGACTTGTGAAATAACGAAGTAACAGGGACCGCGGAGACCATTTTGAAGTGGTAGGGCTAAAAAATCTGGCCAAGACTTCGTGAAGCGCATATGCAAGATTAGACGCATGTTGTTACTTTCAAGTGGTAAAATTCATACATTATCCATGTCATCTGGAGCCCTAAAAAATCGACCCAAGCAAAAACGTGGTAGGGCTATAGCCCTACCAGCCCCTCCCCCTCCGCGGTCCCTGAGTAACTTGACCGACAAAATTGAAGAGAGAAAAATTTGCAAGAGCGCAATATAAAATTCAAACTTACTTCCGACTGTTCTTGATCTTTAAGAATATTGCGAGTCGAAGGAAAGAGAATTGTTTGAGTAATCACAAACTTTAAAATCGAATCAGGAGATACAGACACCCAAATCAATAAAACAAAGGAAAGAAAGTCTAATCTTTTCAGAAAAAATAAAAAGAAACTTACCAGACGAGATTTCTTATGATTACTGACGAACATTAAATTGGTGATTGTAAAAAACAGAAGGGAAAGTTGCCTTGAAAAAACAAAGGTGCCGAAGGTCTTTTTTGCTATTGACACAGTGATAACTCCTTCTGCCGAGTAATGTTTCTTTCTCGAAAGTAACCCACTCAATGTACCTTCCTTATTTATAATCCACAACATATTGTTATTTTAAGCCAGAGAATTTATTTTCGATGATCCTCAAGATGTTCATCTTGAGCTCGCCAGCGCGGAAAAAATACGTCCGACAACTTGAAGCAGGTGTACGTGTGGGCCCAGTTAACTAAGAGTTCTTGAAATTGATACGCTAAATTACACATCATTCGATTCTTCCGTTGATATTGAAATTAAGTGGATCGTCTTTGGAGCAAATAAACACCCTTTCCGGTGTGTTCTTTTAGTGCAAGCATTGACTGAATTCAATATCTTTTTGTCGGGAAATTGACTCCGCTAATTTCCATCTGCTGCGCGCAGGAAACGGAAGAAACTTTTGTTGGTTTAATCAGTAAAAATTCGGCATTACTGTTAATTCAAGTAATGCCTCTTTTGACACAAGGAAACAGAATCTAAACTTAAAACTATCTATTTGCCTGACAAATTAAGCCAAATTACTTTTTTTAAACCGTCTCGATCTTGTAAACGGGTGGTTTTTTAGTGCAAGTTACTAAATGTATGCCTAAAAGAACGAGCAACCGGAATTTTGACAACTGAGCATTGAATTCAGGCTAAAGCTTACTACACGCGGGGAAATACTTTATTGATAAGTTTTTCTGCTAATGACATTTTTTACACAATGACATAAATTTTCATGTGATTTTAGTTGTAGTTTCTTCGTCGGTGATCGGCAAAACATGCCGGCGTATTTCCCATGCATGATAAGTCTCCTTGTTCAATATCTAGGAAACGTTTGTGGTAAAACCAGAAACGTAATGCCTCGATCAATATCTTCACTTAAATTTACCGTTCTTTAGTGCCCTTTGGAAGGGAAGTTTTTAGACAGGTGAGGGAAAAAAATTGAAAGCTAAAGGTTATTAATTTTTTCCACGGCCAACGTCATTCGTGAAAATTCAGTAAAATCTTTTTTGCTGTTCTAAACTTTAGTCCAAATAAATCTATCGTCCCAGTTGTTAATCGCAGAAGTACAAAAACAAAAAAAAAAGGAAAATATATAACTACATGAAAAAAAGATGGCTACATCAGTTTGCACCACTTCCAACGGCAGACGACTAAGTAGAGTGCAGCATCTATTTTAGGATTATTGTGGATAATAATGAGAAATTCTTAATGCAATCAAATTTTCTTGCCGCATTTTACAAAGGATACATTGTATCCATTTCCGAACTCAAATAAAAACTCATTTAGTCAATGTCGGAAGTACTGACAGAGAATATGGTGCTAGTATGGTACAACTCGTTTTACGTATGTTAATATGCTTGTAGTTTTTCCTTCTGCGAATAAGATACTCAATTCATCAGTGTGACGGAAAATTCGGTGAAAGTTTACACTGATCTGTAATTTCATGTGCTGGTTATTTTGCCGGCTGTACAAGTTGGTACTCACACATAGAGTGTGTCGGATAAATTGACCCCAAAGTGTGATCCGAAATTCAGTGAAGGATAAGACTGGTTTCCAACAGGATCGCTACGATCGCTTCGATTTGCGATCGCTCAGCGGAAAAAACGTTCAGCAGTCGTTGCGATCAAAGGCGCTCTAACGTTTGAGTCTGTGGATGAAGTCCTAAGGTGTGACCATTCAAAAGTTTAGCGAGCACTTATTGTTGTACGTACTACGTCTCTCTAACCCCTTGAGTTTATGAATAAAATATTGAAGTGCGACAACTCAAACTGGAAAGCTGTTGAGCAGTACAGTGGAGCCCCGCTTTACATCCAACCCTCTTCCCCGTTCCTCGTCCTCCCCGTCCTCCCTGTACCCGTCTCCGGTCCATACCCCCGTCAATATGACCACCTGGTTCAATTCATACCTGGAATGGAGATGGAGACGGGACAGGCGGATTGCATGTTCTTTAGCCGCTCGTTCCATTAAGGGAACATTAAGGGATCCAAGCCAGCTGAACTAGAATTCTACCATAGTTTCCCAGTTTACACCTGTTTTTATTTTTCATCCGTGGTGTTTTTTTTTTCGTTGAAAAACAACTAAAATGCTGCTAAAATACTACTTGCCCTAATCTGGTGGAACAAAACTTATTTTTTCCGGTCAATTGCAAACAGGTGAAAGTTCTGTTTCTCTTAGGCAGGCGAAATCAAATATTGTTTTTTCCATCCCTGAGTTGAGAGATGTACAAAAACCAGTTTTTATATGGAACAGATCCATTTTGTCATTCTGGTTCATGAGCAGTGCAAATAGGTTTAAGGAATTAAACTCAGGGCTCTACGACTTTAACTCTCATCTTCTATGGATTTATTTACGACTCAATTTCATGCAGTAAAAACCCTCAGTAATGTGGGGAATGGTGTTACAAGTAAACCGTGTAGCTTGGCAAGACAAAGTTCGTAGCTACCGGAGGGGAAAAAGAGAAAAAATTTGCGCTCGATTTTAAATTTCAACGTTGCAAGAATACAGTACCTGGAGTATAATGAGAATAGTAAGTGTAATCCAGTCGCTCTAAGGCCATGGAAATATTAACGCTCGTTTACCAAGCATATTTGCTGTGTTGTTTCATTTTCACTCGTGTTGTGGTCACTTGTTACGAATCTTGTTTTATTCCCTTCGAACCTGCGATCTGCTTTCAAGCTTTTTTTTAAAATTTTCAACCTTTTTCACATATTTAGAGTTGAATATCGATATATTGAATCACGTCTCAATGACGACTTTGTTGTAGCTAAACTGAGCTGTTGAGTTTTTCCCGGCGACCAAGCAGTTCGCTTCGTTCAACCTTTTCTAAAAGCGACTAAGATTGAAGAAGAGACAACTAAATCCCGACGAGATTTCATTCCAGTGACAAATATTTTAAAACATACAGAACCATTTTAATGTTCAGCTAAAGAGAGTCCAAATGTGGAATCAAAAAAGTGAGGACTACGACAACATAGTTGAACAGATTCCAGACTTAGTGACTCATGGGAGTATAAAGATTACACGCGAAGAATGCTTACTACAGTGTTAAATAAGAAGACGCAATGAGAAAGAATCAAAACTCTAACTGAGACTATCCTAGAGAAGGATACAAACCTTTGTAGACTTGGATTAGTAAAATACGGGCTTGACAACATAAAATAATCGAACACAAACTGACCCTTACCAGACAGTACGGAGACGGAAGAGAGAACTTCTCAGAATACCTTACCTTTTTTCCAGAATATCTTTTCACTTTTCTTCTTGACAGACTGAATTAGTATAGGTTCCCTACCATTTTAAATGCACCACACGTCATATGCGTCCACTGCAAATACACTTCAAAAAGTTTTCTTTGAGTTTTTATCGTGAAGTGTTGTTTGAACAGCTCTTACTGCACAGAAGTTTTGTTTGTGGAAAATCCAATTCGCGGTATACTTCAAAAAGAACAAAGCAGGTAGCTGATGATGAAAATTGCTTCCATTATTAAACCGTACATGTCAAGAATGTCGGGAACAGTAGAACAGTTTACCTTTCTTGTTTGCCCTTTGATAATGGACCGACCGTTTTGCCCATATGAACAAGGCCTGGTCGCCGACTATAGACAAATTGAAACCTGATAGAAGAGATTGTTAAAAGAACTCGAAAGAACTGCATGTACAGGGACTGCGCAGCCTATTGTAAAGTGGGGGGCTAACTCGATCGCTCAAGTGTGAGGGAGGGGGGGGGGGGGTGGAATGACAGCCTAACGCGAAATTTTTGTCCTCTTTAGTGACTAACAATGCATCTAGGGCAGCCAAAAGTGTAAAAAGTTGTCAGTATAGAGCAGTATAAGTGACAAATCAAAGCTATACTAAAGAGCATCAAAGACATCAAACTATTCGACCTACCAGTGATTAACAATGTCGATACTAAGGACACGTTTTGGTGGCCTAATCCGGAATAGAAGACAATATACTATTACAGTTTTCTCAGTTTGGAGATGATGACGCCTTTCACTCAGTAATGTACCCACATTAACAAAATGAACGGAAAGCGGTCGGAACGTTTTGGTTTACTCAGAATAGCAAAAAATTGTGTTCTTCTAGAGAGTCGGTGTTATGGATGTTCTTAAACCAGAATAGGAATAGCCAGGATAGTCCTAAAGTAATGTGCTTGAGCCTCCTCTTTCATCTCTGCACACATTTTAAGATGTATCCCCCAAGTTGCAAACCCACTCGACGTATTCGCATTCAAGATCTCAAACTTAAAAATGTTTTTCTTGAAACTTGTGCAAGCAAACATGTTGTCATTACAGAATGAGGCAAACTGAGAAAACGGCTGAACTGAGTATCATGAAATATATAGCTATAGCTCCCCAAAGTCAGTCTGTAGGTATGTCCTGTCTGCAGAATGCCTTGTTTGTCACCGTTAGGAGCGAAAGAGATCTTTCGGCAGCTGTACTTTTTGCAAAGATTACATGCATAGAGAGGCTCGAAGAAGTCACGTTGATTTTCAGCAAATATATAAGCACGTTGTTGCCGATAATCCTATCTGGGGACAGACTACAGTTCGTAATGCCGGGGCAGACAAGAACGAGAGTCAGCAAAAGTCAGACCAAGAGCATAAAAGAGTCAATGAGAGTTCACGAATTAGAGGCCAAACGACAGCGAGAGTTTCAATTTTCGTCAACTGTAATTAAAACCTGAGCAGGTTCAATCTCTTCAAGGCAGACTCCCCCAGAGCGCACGTGAGTTTCCGGCAACTAACCCGAAGCCAAATGATAGCCATGCGATTTGAACTCTCGTCGAAGAGACTACCGTTTTTGCTTGGTCCATATGAAAATTAAATCTAAAACCACGGGAAAATACGGTACTGGTTAACCCTGAAACTAATCGCTGACTGATGAATTATCCAACTTTCTCATCATTATTTTTTATTGGCACCAAAAAATGGGGGGGGGGGGGGCTAAAGCCCTCTCAGCCCACCCCTCGCGCGGTCCCTGATATAAATTCTTCCTTTTGAAATCTCCATTTTTTAGGAAATGGCTAACCGGTTTTTCAGAAGGCATTATAGTTCCCGGTTTCTGTGTGAGTTTTTCCTTTGAAAAGTTGAACTAAAATCAGCCACTTTATAAAATGTACTGTTCATTATCCGATACAAGCCTGCAACGAACTTAAAAATAGCTGAGATTTTGTGGGTTCTGGAGGGCAAACTTTTCACTTCAACAAGAATCGATGAATACAAAACAGACTTATGCATGGTTCAATTTTACCTGTTACCATCCCCCCCGGGCAACCCCGGGGACAAGTCCAGCCCTTCGGTCCCGGGGGTGGGGAATTGTTTGAAGCTGTCCTGTCCCGGGGGGAGGGGGCGGGGCAAATCGAAAATAACTGCTTGTTATTCTTGTGAAGTACGTCACTTCTTGGTTGACGCCAGAACCGCGTGGAGAAGACTGCCTAGCTATTTCCAGGGAGAATTTCTAGAATTTGTAGCAGACTGGTTAGAGAAGAGTAATCTCTCAAAATTAAAATCTGTATTCGAAGCTACTTTTATTTAAAAATGTTAAACGAATATGCGTTTGATGCGTACTCAAATGGATGCTGTTCGTCACAAACAAAGAAATATTTCTTCAGCGTATTTATGTGTATACTAAGACGACTTAAATGGACTCAAAATGAAAACGGATGCATGGCTTTATATCAAACAGAGTTCCCAGTCCAATGTTCATTCTTATGAAACAAGCTAAGAAAAACTCCTTTAAAATGCTACCATCAATTTGTTCACGGGCCTCTTGTGCGTATGTGCTATATTTAGAATAAATCACGGGGCGAAGATCATTTCTTTACTCGCTAGCCGTATGCCAGCGCGGTTAGAATTTTTTCTTCAGTTTTCTTTTTCAAATATAGTGTTCATGTTTTTATTACATTATACATGTAGTGTCCTTTGTTCAAGAAACTCTAGAAAAGCGTTTAAGTTCTTGTCAAAACGTCTGGATTTGCTATGTTTCGTACACAAAACAACGTATTTGTGGTCGATGAGGAGTCCTGGGGCTGGGAAATGTCTCTTTCTGCGTGCCCAGGGGCGGGGAATAGACCGCCAATTGAGAACAAAATCGCAAATCCCCGGGGGTATGCCCGGGGGGGCATGGTAACAGGTAGAATTGAACAATGCATTATTTAGGCCGGTATTAAAATTTGTTCAAATATGGTACTAAAGTTCGCTAATTTTGGTCACAGGCAAGTGCCAAAAAAAATCGACCATTTTAATTAACCTAGCCAGATCACCCTAAGCCGTTTCTGGAGCCAGAATGGTAGACTTTTTTGCTAGTGGTCTATTCAAAATCCGTCTACCGTAATCTAAATTTGCCGGCAGAAAGGGAAGGAGGTAGCGTGACAATCACTGCGTGACCCTGTATTGTTTACGTAGAGCTCGGGCAGTATGACATCACAATAGTACGATACCTTATAAGGCATTTGCATAAAGAGCTTCAAATACAACGCGGGATGGAAAATGACCGGCGAGTTTCTCTTGAAGAATTTTTTCCCTTTTGTAGAGCAACTTGGCGGCTTCTGGGTCTACAAAGTGGAAAGAGAAAAACCTTTGAACGCGTGAAAATGGTTTTCGTTCAGCAGAAGCACAACAGGTCGAGGTAGGTTGCCTTTTTCGCAAATTTACTTGGACTGTCAGTGTGCAGCAAACTCTGGCGCTGCGTCCTTTCGCTTTTTCGCGTTTGTCAGGGTTCGTCCAAATAATCCCAAAAGCAATTATTTCAGTTGTTTTATCTCTGGGTTATCTTTTTCGTTTTAAATATTTTTACTTATAACTGAAAATCTGTGCATATAACTTGTGTTGAGCTGAATGGGGCCTCGTCTTGAAAGGTTTTAAACTGACTTAAGCCTTACCTTGACTTCGTTTACGGTTATGTTCACGGTTAAGCTTACCTTTACATTTATTAACTAGCAAGGTCCCGGGGGGACAGAATCGCTAGTGAGTCAGCAGTCACCAATTGGCGGCCCAGTTATAAGCACAATTACAATTTCTATATCAATAAATAAGAATAAATAAATAAATAAATAAATAAATAACATAACAAAACATAAGTAAATAAATAAATAAACAAATGAATAAACAAATAAATAAATAAACAAATAAATAATTAGATTGAATCAATCAATGTCATCACAATTGATCAAGACAATCAAAATACATAGCAACAACCATATTAAAGACTTAAACAGAATCCATTGTCACATGATCATGGGGCAAGTTGTTCCAATCAACAATTGTTCCCAGCCAGAAGCTATATTTATAGACGTCTGAAGGGGCACAAACTTCATAACATATGGGGAACTGGTTTTCAGATAAGTCTGATATTGTACATGTTGTGGGATATCAACTGCTGCTGCATGGAGCGTCTTGTGAATCAGTGTGAGTCTGGCAATTTTCCTCCTCTTCTCCACCAAACTTGGCCAATGCAAGTGTTGCAAGGCACACGTAACACCCCCTTCCTCCTTGAGTATGTCCTAGTGACAAATCTTACTGCTTGCCATTGTACTGGTTCCAGTGGGCCTTTCTGGTTCATTGCATTTTGTAGAAAATTAAGACTCATATGAAAAGTTAGCATGTTCGATTGTTTTTATGCAAACCACACAATTTTATACAATATAGTTACAGATCAAGACTTGTCACATTTGTATTTTCATCATAAATACATATTTGTTATATCACAATGTACAAATTTTCGTTTCCATCATATCTTTATGGCAAACAGTTACGACTAAAGCTTATAAATTTACTAACATCAGTTGTTTTGCTGATTGTTGTGTATCTTCTGAAACTTCTAGCTGTTACATGTAAACAGTACAGTCACTCTGCTGTAAAAATTTAATTGTGCAAATTCTACATAGCTTCGGTTTCCATGAACCTTATAATTTACAACAAATGATATCCACATTTTTAGGCTTAACGTATACATTTTATTTTCTTAGGAAAAAATATACAATTGCATGTGTTTTTGTAAACAAAAAAGCAACAACAACAAAAACAGAGAAAACAAAAAGGCAAAACAAAACACAAACACACACACACACACACACACACACACACACACACACACACACACACACAAAAAATGATCCAGGGACTGGATGCTCTTTGGATAACTATACAGTTCACTGGCAGTAAAATATTAAAATCTGTTTTATGTACATGTCAGTCTTTTGCATCTCAAATTATTACTTAAAATAGATTACATAATTATTTCTGTGTTAAGTTATAGATACACGCCATGAAGAAGTGCAGGTACTTGGGTGGTCAAAATCAAACAAGGTGATAACAAAATAGTTTGCAGATTTTTGTGTGACTGGAGTTTTGTTGTCTGAGATTTTATCATTGAATTAATTAAAAAGTTAATTCAATTTATAAATGTGGGATTCTTAATGTAAAGCATATATAGATAGGACTGCCAGAAATAACATGACCTGACCCTTTAAATATGACTGTTATTGCATTTATCAGGCAATTTCAGGATAGTTCTGTTTCAATTCTATCAACTGTCAAGAGCACACGTTGAAACTGACAAAAAAAATATGATGTGCCAATTTTCATTTTGGTAAACACTGAAAAAAAATGCAGAACAAGAAATTAATGATCATTTGCTACAATTTTAATTGGCATTCTTTAGGATTTCAGCAACATAGTAAAAAGTTGTTTCCACCTAATTATATTCAGGAAGATTAACAGTTCCATCAGAAAGTTCTTCTTAATAGATTTCATTTCAATGGTCACACTTTAGGATTCCAACCACAGACTGAAAAGTTGAACTACCTTGAACAGCATACACTGTAATAAACAGCACCACAGGAAAGAACTCGACTCAATAGCTGTAGAGCAGAAAAAACAGCAGCGGTACTGCTCAGTTGCTTTCATTTGAAGGGGTAGATTCAAACGTTAGAACAGCATTCACACTCATTCAAAGGACTGTGGACCAAGGAGGGATGAAAGGGATCTCCTAGACCATAAAAGAGAAGCGAATGAGAAAAGTCTAGGGTTACTGATTAACTTCTGATCATTCTAACAGGCAGTTATGGTTATCTTTGCATGGGAGCACCGCATACCGTTAGCATTAATGAGCCTACAATGAAAAGAGTCTTTGCTCACGTTTAGTGTAGTTTTTCTTTTCTAATTTTCGTAAATTTGTCGCTTAAAGTTTTTAATTCTATAGAAATAACTCAATATAAATGGTATCATTGCTTACTTAAAGTTCCTTTGTTAAGAGGAAATCTCAGAACTATCAGTAGGGGAATTCATAGCAGTAATGTAGACTTTGTTGTCACTGAGGTCATTAATTTAACTCAATTTATGTCGCCGACCGAAATAAACTAAGGCTTAAAGGGGCTTCATCGCGGGGATTTTCATGCTTTTGGGTCAATTAAAACGGAGTTTCCTTTGACATATACGAAATGCTCCTATCACATGAAGATAAAGTTATCAATACCATAAGTCAGTTTTTTGGCAACTGTTTCAACGGACACAAAGAAAGAACCTGAAAAAATTCGCCCAATTTTTTTGAAGGCGCATTCCATTTTCATCGTAGCCATGCAAAACCAGATACACTTACTTATAGTTTCAAAAAAAAAACTAGTACAGTCATTGGGTTCCTTTGATTCCAATTTGACTTACAACTTTTTAACCCTTTAAGCCCTGATATTGAAATGCAAATTCTCCTTACTGCTCTCCATACATTTCTTAGGAACCTAGTAAGAAGAATTTCTCTAAATATCAAGACATCTGATCCTTGGTGAACACATCCTCCACATAACTATATAACGTTCCTTCGTCTCGTCTCCACCTTCCTATCGTGTGTATTGTAAGTCCTATTATTTATAGTGAAAAAGCTCAATTAGTTATGGGGCATTTTCGGTTTGCTTTTTTTTTTGTCATAACTGTGCTGAAATTTTCTCAAAAGAATGTCGGTGGTTTCTAGATTTACGTGGGGCGAACTCGATATATTTGGGAGGCGAACTAGATAAGTTACGGGGCTAACTCGCAACGGGGCGAAACCACTGGCTTCCTCACAAAGTATCCTTTCGCTCATACTCGAAGTGCTCATAGAACACCAAAAGAAACATGTCAAGTTCGAGTCAAGTGAATTTTCAAAGAGAGGACAACCATAGATTGCTTTTTGCGCTTTTCCTAAGGGCAAAAGGAAAAATTTGAAAACCTTGTCCAACGTTTTTAAGTTGTTAATTGTTGATAGTTTTAGCACACTTGCATGACAACTTTGACAAAACTTTCCTTGGAACAATTGTTGTAAATTGATGACTATGGCTGGTTTTCCTTTAAAAAGACACAAATATCTTGTTCTTCAGATGTTCTGAGAGCATCAGTTCGTGTATGAGCAAAGCCACGGACAATTTCTGCCCAGCTTGCATTTATATAGTGTATATTTCACGTATGCAACCTGTTTTCCTTGAAAAATGCAGTTCCAGTTTGCAACCAGCAAGTTTCGCAGGACCATCTACGCACATGCCTCTTGTTTCAGTCGTTCCTTTTCTAGCTGCATTATCTGATAAGGTGATTTTTTCTCTGGTTTCTTCTCTCCTTTAACTCTTTTCCATTTCATTCTTCTATTTTGAAACCAAACTTTCACCTGTCTCTCTGATAAGTCCAAGCTCACCGCGATCTCATATCGTCGCAGTCTCGTGAGATAATTATTTCGGGCGAATTCGTTTTCAAGTTCTCTCAGTTGATGCGTTGTAAAAGCAGTTCTTTCTTTTCGCTTCTTTCCTTTTGGTTTCTCTAATTTGTCCTCTTCTTCGTCTTCGCCTTCATCGACTTCGTCTCCGGCTGTAAAAAATGCAATAGTCAACGTACGTCTAAATAAGTCTAAATAAGGTACGTCTAAATGTCCTGTTAACTTTTGAGTTTGTGGATGCAGTGCTAAAGTGTGACTACCGTATTTACTCGATTAAACGCCGCTCTCGATTAAACGCCGCAGATGGAAGCAAAATTACCAATAAACGCCGCCCTCGAATAAACGCCGCACCCAATCAGAACAATGCGGCGTTTATTCGAGGATTATAAGAAAAAAAAATAACAAGAACGGTAAAACTCGGTAATCTACACATGTACACGAACGTTGTACATTTCACAAGCCAGACAATTATGATTCTATCTCAGCAAAAAAAGCGAGACATTGGAACTTTAAACATGTTTCTGTTTTGCATAGTATTTACGAATGATTTATCGTAATTATTATCAGTGATTTGAGAAATATGATTTTGAAATAAACGCCGCCCTCGAATAAACGCCGCCCTTGAACAAACGCCGCATCGGAAACGCTAAAAATTTAATAAACGCCGCGGCGTTTAATCGAGAAAATACGGTATTCAAATGAAAGCTACCGAGCAGTACTTTCCTGCTGTACTGTTTATTCTGCTATACATGGTGGCTCTAACTTTTGAGTCTGTGGATGAAATCCTAAAGTGTGCCCATTCAAATGAAGGCTGTTAAAGGGGCATAGTCACGAGGATTTTCCAGATTTCTGGTCAGAACTGTGCTAGAATTATAGGTAGCTAACTTTATCCATGCCCAATTGTTTGAACATTTAAAGGAACATATTAACTTAATTTCATTAAGAGAAAACAAACCATGACCTTTTAATATCGATTTAATGTCAACACGTTGAAAGAATTTGAAAAGTTTAGCCTAATTCTTTCAAATTGCAATCCATTTCCATCCGTGCCATCCGTAGCAACAGACGACAGAAAATAGTTTCAGTGAAGTAATGTAGTCTTTGCTAACAAAACTAGACCATTATTTCTGGGCGTTTATTGATGTGAGGACATATTTTTGATTTTTAAAGTGAACTAAAATAGCGTGACCATGCCCCTTTAAGCAGCACTTTCCTATGGTATGGTGCTGTTTATTATGCTGTACGAGGTGGGTCAACTTTGAAGCCTGTGAATAAAGTCGTAAAGTGTGACTATTCAAATGAAAGCTACTGAGCAGTACTTTCCTTTGGTGCTTTCTGTGAAGTTGTTCAGGCCACTGCAAGGCCTTATATGCTACATGGCATGAAAAGGGTGAGCGACAATGACTGATAAGGTGGTTCAAACTTCTGAGTGTGACCCCTCATCAAATGAAAATCACTAGTTTTCTGTGATGCCGTTTATTATGCTGTACAAGAGGCGTGCTGAGGTGGGTCTGACTTGTATCTAAGCCTGCTGGTAAAATCCTAAACTGTGTCCATTCAAATCAAAGCTACTAAGCAGCACTTTTCTGTGATAGTGTTTGTTTTGCTGTACATTTTGGTTAATTAGAAAGTGTTGGTAAAATCTTTAAATGGCTGACAATTGAAACGAAATCTGCTAAACAGTACTGTACTTCCCTTTGACACCGTTTTGAGCAGTACTTTCCTGTGTTTCAATATGTTACCAAAATCCTAGTTTCTTTCTTTTTTTTTTCAAGTTTTGAGCCTTACTACAAGCTGTTATTCCTTCTCCTGCCATAATACTATATGAACGAAACGGCACAGCGAGACTGATTTGTCCAAAAGGTTAATCATTTTGGATGAGTTGCTGTGATTGGTTGAAAAACATTTATCGCTACAAGAGGAATTTTCTTTTATTGTGTTTATGGTAAAATAAATAGAAAATGTTATTTCGTTGTTTTCATTTGGCTGTGGAAGCACTGATACACGTTTTCATGGTTAAAAATGGAAACAGCTTTCGAACCAATCGCCTCGTGTTTTCACCACAATTCTTATCCTTTAGAACCACCTTCCCTGTTACGTTGTTGCTATGACTTTGCTTAAAACATGGAAAGGGTTTTCTTTTTCAGTTTTATTAATTGGTTCATTGGGGGAACATATGTTTATAGCTTTTAGAATCGCAATAAATGCAACGAAAGCAGGCTAATATTTGTAAAATAGCAAACAATAAGACTCACTAACTCTCTCATTACCCAAGTGAAACCTTGCATGTAATGTGGTTCTAAATTTAGAGTCTTCGGACGAAATCCTGAAATGTGGTTTTTCATTTCTGTGGTTCAGGTCTCTAATGCTGTTAAGGTGGCTCTAACTTTTGAGGTTGTGGAAGAAATTCTAAAGTGTGACCATTCAAATGAAACCGGCTACTGAGCAGTACTTTTCTGTGGTGCTGTTTATTATGCTGTACAAGGTAGCTCTAACTTGTGAGTCCGTGGAAGAAATCCTTAAGTGTGCCGTGTGCTATTCAAATGAAAACTATTGAGCATTTCTTTCTTTGGTGCTGCTTATTATGCTAACTTAAAGTCTGGAAATGAAATCTTAAAGGGTCAGTGTCCATCCGAGTAAACGCTATTGAACAGTACTTTCCTGTGGTGCGGTTTGTTCTGCGGTTGAAGGTGTTTCTAACTTTTTAGTCTGTTGAAAACCATTTAAGTGTGGTCACTCAAATGCAAGATCTTAGCAGTATTTTACTTTGGTTCTGCTGGTTTTGGAATATGCCTTTTTAAAAACGAAATTTGTGGATTAAAACAAGTAATTACTAGCAGAGGAAATATGAACGTTCTAACAGCAGTTTCATAAGTAACAGCAACTACATTGATGGCGGGCATCAAAGTCGTTATAAAATTAATTTTATAAACGTGAGGAATCCTTGCCACAGTACTTTTAAGGTATTATTATGCTTGCAGCTGGTATTAATTCGCCGCTTTTGTCGGCTTTTTTGCTTCTCCTTTATTGGTCAGTCGATCGGTAAGGAATAGTCTGGAAGACACGTTGAAGTCGTTAAGAAATAAAAATCGAAATTCAAGGAAAGTCTTTGTTGTCATAAAGATGTAAAGACGAACAGCAACGTTTATAAATGTGTTTTCTGACTTACTTATAGATGAAACCTTGATCCGCCCATCGCGAATGTACAGATAAAAGTTTGATTCCTTTTATCTGCTGGTCGTTCAGTGGTCCATTATCATTTGATCGTATTAAAATCACCTTTAACTTCTGTACCTTATTTACGTTAATTCTATTACGTTTTACTCTTTAAAACGACTCATTAGTTGTATTCCTTGAATGTCGTAGGCCAGAGCACTTTCTTGCCAGAGATTGTTGAAGGGGCTTGTGCTAGCCAATCCATATATTTTGAAGCCTTGAAATTTTTCCAGCTGACTTTATTCTCATTGTCTTTTCTCTTTATCATACAAGGAGGTTTTGAACACGAGAGGGAGAATGATTTTTTTTCCCTGTCTTATGTTTCGTCAGTACACACGCCTTGCGCTTACAGCTCTAAATCATTATATTTCTATTTCTAGAAAAGTGAATTTTCAGATGTTCTTGCTACCAAATGTTTCGGCAATAAAATGTGACCTGTGGTCCCACACCGACGGTTTTCCTTTGATGTCTCCGCCGACAATGCAACCAATCTAGTCAATAAGACATTTATTTCCCAGTACCATAACTTCACAATACCCAGCCTGAACGGCTTTAGGGTTCGGGTTATTAACCGTGGACTTTTGAAGAAAAAGAGTTTTACTTTAGCTGATTGTCTTGTTTTTGCCACAATTTGCACTGGGCGTTCACTTTTTATCTCTTTCACTAAAACTTTGTATGGATTTATGTAGTTCTTACTTTTGAGTTTGTGAATAAAATCTTCAAAAATGACCATTCAGTTAAAAGCTGTAAACGGCACTTCTTTCCCATAATACTGTTCACCAACCGTTCAAGGTGTTTATGACTTTTGAGGCTGAAGACAAAATCTTCAAATGTGGCGAAATGAAAGCTATTGAGCAGCCATTTCATGTGGTACCGTATATTCTACTGTACAAAGCGATTGTAACTTTGATTTTATAGATAAAATCATGTAGTCTGTTCGGTTTTTAGATATCATAGCGCTTTAAAAAGACTTTTTCCCGTTTTGATCTTATTGATCTACAATCTCAGCATTTTAAAATGTTAATCCTCTCCATCTGAACTATGTGATATAAGCGGAGATACGGAATCTCTTCCCTTCAACATCTCGTGCAAGAATACTCGTTTTTTTCATTAATTCAAAATTAAAATGTTACCATTGCTAGAAATTGAAATTTCAGGGTTATAAGTAACTTTGGTCTAGACTTAGGATCATGTAAGCTTTTGCTATTTTACTGACAAGTTGTAGAATCTCAAAAGATGGCAAACAAAGGCAGCAACAAAAACCTGCAGGAGGTATCGCTTGCGAAAAAAATGGGCTTCAGTTTTTTTTTCTGTTTAGTATTACAGATGATTTCCTACGAAAGGATACAATTGAGTCCATCGCGAAAAATGTTGAGCAAAACTCAGACTTTCCTCTCTCTTTTTTCTTCACATTTCTCGTCTTCCGAGATCTATAGTGTTTAAATTAGAATATAGCCTGTGAAACCTTTGTTAGAAATCTGTTAAACAAATCTCTAAGAATAAGTATCTTGGGTAACTGTCATGCCCTTGGCCTGTTTTAGTTCGGAACCATTTTCAAATGAATGGCTGTGTTTGAAACACTTGATACGTTCACATCGACCGAGGACGTGTACGTAATAGTAGTGTTGTAAAATAGGCGTTCCATAAATCGCTATGTATTTAAGTTTTTGAGGTGGTCATTTTTGCAGTGTACTCATAGATTAATGTCAAATTCTCAAATTTAAAACTTTCAAAAGTGGTAACAGCAAAAGGTTGTTTCCGTTTATGGAAGTCACGGTAAAGCTGGAAAGTTAAACCTTATATTACATCTTTAATATGACACCTCAAATGTTCAAAGAGAAATCAAGGTGTGATAAAAGAGTGAACTTCCTTTTCAGTAATACGTGTTTAATAAAAAAAAACTCTCAAAATTCCTAGTAATTTATGATAATAATAACTATCCCGTCAATAGAAGCTAAATTTACGGTTAAAATGATTTAATATCACTGACGTTAACATCGGTTTCAATAAACTCTTCAGTTTACTGAGGCAAAAACTGAACACGAACAACAGAAATTCGCAAATAGAAACGTTGGTGCCATGAAAATTGTACATGAGCACAGACACTGCAAGACAAGTCTGGATGTTATTGCTGTGAAGCAGGTCATCTTGAGGTAATGACATGGGCTTCGCAGTTTTGCTGTCAATTCTCTGATTTTGTGAACCACGTATAGTTGTAACGCGCACGACGAAGGGACGAATTTTTGAGACTACTTGGGTAAACCGCGTAGTTAGCCCATCGATATATAGGTCAATATCTCTTTTAGAATCTGTTTTTCTAAGCAAAACTTTAAAACAAAGAGTCAAGAACAATGAGAAGCAATGTTAAATTGGCCAAGTTAAAGCTTGAAAGATTGAAAAAGACCAGGAAATACATGAAGCTTCCATCAAATTTCAATCAAGCAACATTAGAGGAAATGCGGGTATAATACGCTCTTAACTATAATATAATGAGCAATACACAACAATCAAACTCGTGAATCTCCTAAGACAATAATCGTGTTCCTAAGACCTTAATCTGTCGGAACAAGCTGCCATTTACACGGTATAAGCACAGAATTTCAATTACAAATCACTTGCTTTGATCCACATACCTTGGTAACAATTGTCGGCTAATTTCTCGGTGACGCTTACTTCGTGTAAGACATGTTCTGCTTCCTTCTCTCGACTCTGATTCAGTGGCCCTGGCGGTGGTATAACAGGCTGCGGAGTAAGCGAAGGAGGCGTGTAGTAATGACAGTGAGTGTCGTAGCTTTGTCTTGGCCCTGCTAAATCCGCCAGACGTGATTCGCTTGGGTAGTGGATCGCCGATGGTGCGGAGGGTGGGATATGATTGAATGGAGCAGGGTTTGCGCGCGTGAACGCGTTAAATCTGTAGCGCGGCCCGTTATAAATATACGGTTGATAAGACGGAGAGTTTTGTTGGGGAATATGGTACTGCGGGTTGTAATGCCCGTAACTCTGACTGCCATAACTGAAGCCTCTTGCGTACATTTTCCTAAATCGATACTCAGCAGTACCAACAGCTACTGCTGAACTCAAACTTGATTTCCGCCAAAGTTACATGTGTTTTTAGACCAAACTGCGACTGTTTATGTCATGCCCGGCTGGCGTAATCGATATGCGCCTTCAGAAGCCGCGCAGGGTTCTCGTGTCAGTTGATACAAGTGGTCGATTTCGCGGACCTGCGTCGGGCCTTAACTTGACACTGGCCCTGTCCTTCAAATAAGTACATTTCCAAACCTAGCTCGATCGCCCTCGTTAGGTTTTTAATCTCTTTGAAAAACCATTAGCTGTCAATAGACAGCTTAGCTCAACAATCAGGAAATTTCCTGGTGAACGAATGTGTTCAGAAAGAGTCCACATTTGTCGGTAATGCCCGCCACACGAAAAATAAATATAGCTTGCAATCCGTAGAGTAGTGATAAACGTTTTCTTTGAAATTGCCGACTTTATCAGATGCTAAACGAATTAAGAATTAGCCAAGGAACTGTTGCCTCATCAGATTTAGATTTTAGGTCTAAAACAATATGGAATGGCTAGTATCTAGTTTTCCAGCTGATTCGCATAAAACATGGGTCTCGAAGAATTAAAGTGCCTCTGCCCTTTCTGTGCTTTGTTCAAGTGGGTTCAATGATACACAACTTTTTTAGTTTATTTTTTGTGTTTTCTAAGTAAACAGAAGAAAGCAATTTATTTTAATCTTGTAATACGCGGTATCTTTATTGGGATACGCCATGTTTTAAAAGGCGTTGGCAAACCTGTAAGCCGCCAGATTTGATTTTTGCGTGAGTATGGGAGTAAGGGAACAACAGATAAAAAATGTCCATGATTAGATGGTTGACGGCAAATTCTATTGCTCGTGCTAATTTTAAATCGTCGATTAATCTGTCAATACATTCTATCTAATTGACAAGTAATAATTTCCTAAAATTTTAATAGATTTGCCTTTTATTTCCGCCGGAGCTTCCTATGCCTTTTTCAGTTATTTGCAGCCTTGAATGATCTTTATGTTGCGTGTTAATTTTGCTCTGGAAACTTGAGACAGTTTAAGGGCAAGTGTCCTCGTCTAATTCAACAGAAATGTCCATTATTTGTGAGAAATTAAAACCTCCTTATCAGGCGCTTGATATACATGAACACTTGTAGACCCTTGGGGCAGTCAATACATGTCCTTACTGACCCGAATTTGAAATTCGACGAGTTTGTTGTCATTTGTTTTCTGAAGTTCTGCATTAAGTGATAAAACATGATTACTGTGGGAAATCTCTTCATTGTTCTGCCCTTTAGAAGCACATTTCTAACACTATACCGACTCAGTAGTGTTCAGTTCTTTCGTGGAATACCTCGAAGCGAAATGGAATTCGCGTACCTAATACCATAAAGTGCAAATTCTGTTAGAGCCACCAGCTGCAAAGAAAATTACTGCGCAACACTGTTCTCGAAGATTTTAACAACCCGTCATATTGTAGCTTATCACAACGTTTTATAATGTGTACAGAAATTAATTTATCATCATTTTGTTCTTATACTCCCGGGTAACAGTCATAACAGTGGAAGCTGTGCCGTGCAGTGCGTGCAGTGCGTGCAGTGCGCACGGCATTCGTAACTTCTTCGTACTTTGCGTGAAGCTATTGATGAGAGTTTCAAAAGAAATGTAAAAAGTAAGCAGAGAAAGTGGTTTGTTTTTGTATGTGTTTGTTTGTTTGTTTGTTTTTAACTTGACCTGTTTGTTGGATTGCATCTTTGTTTTCAACAAAATTGTCGTGGACTAAGCAAACACCAAAGATGAACTACATAGCTGAAAGATAATTTTAGCGGAATATCACTGCCGCATCATTTCTAACACTTTATGTCGTTTTTCAGTGAAAAATTAGGTAGCTGAAATACTGGGTGAAGACTAAACAAACACGAAACAAAGGTGTAACAAAAACTTTACTTTACTTTTAGCCAACTCCTTTCTCTCTAGTGTAGCATTTAATGCTTAAGATAACTTGTCATGATCCAATTTTAGTACGACAACTTTTCTCTTAAGCTCAACGATAAATTAAAATCGATAAAACTGGAAAAGGAGAGCTGAAATGTGACAATTTAAATAAAAGCTTCTGAGCAACACCTCCCTCAGTTAATTAGCCTAATGGTGCCTTAGTTCAATTTTCCGAAGACGGAATATTCAAAAAAATATTTTAAAGGTCAGCTGGAGAAAAAATCGAAAAATTTGAAGATTCGACGTTCATTTTTCACGTTGCAATGTCATTACTCACACTTCTGGAGCCGGATTTACGAAGCTTTCCAGACTAAGGTGAATCATAACGGTTTTTAGCAACAGGCTATTGTTTTCCAACAATACATAGAAAAGTTCTCAGGGGCTTCTTGAATCCAGGATAAAACATTGGAGACTGGGGTGGAAGCCTAATAGGACAGTTAAAATGGAAGTTGTTATTCGGTACTTTTTCTCGTTTCTTTTGGACTTTTTTTTTCAGTTTCAAGCGTAAGGACCCGTAAGCACTGTTGGACGTGATAAGAATTAAAAGTCACGCAGCGATTATATCAACCATGATGGGGGCTTGCATTAATGCCATATCCATTACATATCGACTGACATATTTTCATCAAGGTTTTGAAGTAAGCATTTAACACAAACCGCCGACATGGCGCAACTGAGTGACCCCGCTCGAGTCGGAAACTGTCACTGGCTGATCAAGTGTTCTTTTTGCGCGTAAACGGTTTCCAGATGTCTCGCAGGAGAATGTTTTGAATGTCTTACCGAAGAATGTTTTGGAAGTTTGGAAGTGAAAATCACTGGATTGCTTGACAGCAAAATTGTAAAGGGAAATCCACCGTACAGGTTTTTGTTTTTCAGTTCTGGCGTTCATCAGTGTAATTAAATTTCTCCCGCGTAAAAGTTTTGTAATTGGCCTCAATTAAGTTGGCTCTTTGGTTTTTCTTTTTCTTCATCTAAGACTGCACCACTTTGTAAAGAGAGAAAGGAATAAAGGAACATGTTTTGGAAACAGCTGGAATGCAAAGAGGGGAAGAGACTATCAAAAGTATGACGATCAACCGTTGACTTCCTCTACAAATAAAAATAAATAAAGTGGTGATCATTAATCCGGAACAAGCATTTTTCTTACAGCTTTTCTCTCTCTTATGTTAGACTATGTATATCTTAATTGAAATAAAGGAAACTGGTACATACGGAAACTCCTTCCGGCAAAAGATGTTTGAAATGACTCCGTCAAAAGTTGTAACTTTAAAAGCTACCCTTTATTTCCTTGAACATGTTGAAGGCTTCTTAGTTTTGAAAATAAACTATGCATCCTTCTTACCTACACTTACCGTACTAAGGATTAAGACAAAGTAATATTATGAACATTTTAATGAATCTGTTTATGACGCGTAACTTGCTTGGACTCTCTGGCTTCAATATTTAAAAATATTGAAGCCCGTACGAAAGACAAAAGACATGCACAAACTGACGGATGAAAAACAAAATTGTTTTACCTCGGTGCTAATAACGTTTTACACTGATCTCTCTGCCTGAAAAGCTTTTGTAGGGGGTGGCTATAACGCAGTGTCTGTCGAAAATCAGTTAGCTCATTCATCCTTTTCTGGTACGAATTGTACCAACGCTAAATGGATTCGCAAGGAAACCGGATTACTTCAGCTGAAACCATGCATGCAAGCCAAAATTCTGCTAAAGGATCAGTGGTAGGGAAATTTGCATGCAAACTGAGCGAGAACTTATAAATAAAGTCAAGGACGGTGGATATTTGTGTATATCAATTATTGGAACCTTTTTAATCAAGCCATAAAGAGGGACAACAAACCTATGTAAACTTCGATCTTTGGTCTCCTTGCTTAGAGCGTGACATCGCAGGGAATCATAAAATTAATAGTGTTTGAAAGTGCTAATATAACCGGATCATATTTTGAGAATAGAAGACCGGCCTATATGCATCTGAGAGGCAAAACTATACACCAGATCTATTACAAACGTTTTCAAGACTGTGAAATCGCCTGTTTCAGCAGTAAAGTGGTCCGAAGGTTCCATCTTAGAATATATAACCCGCCACTTGCTTATGGTAACGAACTGAAAACAAACACATTATACAAGTTACTGTATTTTATACTGCATTTAAGCAGCCAAGCATTGATGAAAATTCTATACATAAAAACTAAGTCTCAACGTTCAGCAAGACCAGAGGAATTTGTCGCAGAAGACGTTTATAATTCGTGGTCTTCTGACTTATCTAGTCTGCTGTCAGAAGTTGAAGATTCCTTGTTTTCTCTTTTGATCTTAAAAATATGGCGTTTTTGTCATGGAACAAATAGCTTGTCTTGCTGGAATTCTAGCTCATTTCTCCCCTAAGAAACCATGTCATTATATTCTGCCGAATGCAGCAACAATGCATTTTTTTTTCATTGCAACTGAACTGACACGCAACAAGGACATGACGATTTTCCAATTCTTACTAACTCCATTCACTTAGTTGCCTTTCTTGCTCGTTAGTTCAACAGAGTAGCTACTCTTCTTCTGTAACGGTTTTCCTTTTATTCGTTTCCACTTCATTCGCCGATTTTGAAACCAAACCTTGATTTGCCTTTCGGTCAAGTCTAAGCTAACTGCAATCTCGTATCGCCGCAATCTTGTAAGGTAATTGTTGCGAAGAAATTCGTCCTCAAGTTCTTGGAGTTGATGTTTCGTGAAGGCCGTCCTTTCTTTTCTTTTCTTGTTGTTCTTTCCTCCGGTTTTTTCCTCTGCAGACGGAGAATCTACACAAAAAAGAAAACAAAACGTGAAAGCTACAGCTTAAGTCGGTGTGTGCCGCGCGAGACGCGACAGGGTGTCTACGATAAACACTGAACTTTTTTCTCATTTCCCCACGAGATATAAGTTCAGATGTTAAAGTAATTTAAACGGAGCATCTCGACTGTGGGTTTTTAATGGCCATTCCAGTCTAGTCTTATGTTTTGAGTGCCTATAACTCAAAACACAGACTCCGTAGGTGCGTTTGTGCGCCAGATGAGCGTGTCTTCTTCACGCCGTGGGGAAGAACGCCGTTAAAGAACACTGCTATTGACTGCTATTGGTCATGACATGTCATGCGATGTATAGCTGATTCAATCATGATTCATTGGTCTGTGCCAGAGCAACAAAGAGTGGCCCACCATGATAAAGTGGTGAAGCTATTTCGGCGACCTTGACGATGCAGCGAATTGTAAGTGAACGATATGGGCAATTGATGTTGCTACTTTAGTGTTTATTCTGAACAAACTGCACTAAGAGACTAGTCAGTGCGACTTGTGGTCATCCATGTGATGGTTTTGAGTGCTTGTTTGAATGTACTGATTATTAATGCACTTGGGTCTGTCAAGTATGAATAGTGTACTGTGTATGTGGTCCTAAAGACGTAGATCTAATGTGAACTTGAGACACCAGGTAGATTTTGAAAGGAAATGTTCAAAACAATGATACCCATTATAGAAAACAGTTTTGGCAGTCGAAAACGTAAACTTAACTATATGAAATTCCTTAACGAAAAGCGACTGCGGGTGTTCTGTAGTTCTGCGCAAAAAGATAATTGATTGTTCAGAGGTTATCGCCTAGGAAATTGCGCCATCTAGGAATGAAGATAAAACAAGTCAACGCATTGCAATGAGCCGGCTTCATTTTTAACAAACAAAACTTACCAAAGCCGTGAAGTTTACGTGCAATCGTTAAGTAGCCGAATTATCTTTTCATTTTATCGAAGTCTTCCGTAGTTTTTTCGATATAACTTTATGCACGAAAATAACTTGGAGGTATTTCCATGAATTTGCAATTGCCCCGGGGCATTTTTCTGCTAATCGTATTTACTTAGTACATGGCATTTTTTATTTCTTATGAACACTAAATCCTAAAAGTCTGCGATAGGAAAGTGGATTTCTTATTTGCAAAGAGGGATAAGGCCATGCTACGCTCACTCAACGTTACATGAACAAGTGGTTTAAGAACACGTCCATGCTTAGAAAGGTTCACTTCTTGGTCGGAGCCGAAATATGCAAGTCCCGTTTGATGGCTTTCAGATGGGTCCATTTATTTTGCGTTTGTTTTAGTACTCACTGTCATTAAACCGTTATTTAGGTACAAGAGGAACAAGTGTAAAGGTTTGAACACCATTTTCTCGTTTTGTGGTCTGATTCAAATAAAAAATAAGGCAAACATACAGTAGGTATGATAGTCACGGGGTCCCCGACGACTTTGTGATCAGTTTCGGTACCTTTTGAAGATCAAGCTTGTTTACCACACCTAAAGGACTGCGCTTAAATCAACATTTTTGTGGTTGATCAATATCCATTGCCCTAACTAATTGCCCAAGTTCTAAAAGCGGTCCTAGACTAGTCGTTTTGTGGTTTTATCGTGTTATTGATGCTTATTGTTCGTACAGTTTAAAGAAACAAAAGAACTACTGGAACCGTCCGACATCCTAATCCCGGGGGGGGACTCCCATATGAAAGTGACGGGGATGCTCGTCGTCTCGCTTAGGGTTGTAAATTGCAGATTTTGGTCTCACTTAGCGTGTTGAGGACGGAAAGCCAATATTTTTACCCACACAGGTATCGCTTAGGGTTGTGTGTGAAGAAATATCTATATTATACCGTGTTAGTGGTCTAGAGCAGCACACAAATCGCCGTTGTTATAATTTACTCATAGAAGACAGCATTCGATTGCAACATCTTTAGCGCAATTAACATCTGTATAGCTCTTATTTAGTTGTCTGTTTTTGCATGTTCTCCCTTAGGGGTTAAATAAAACCGGAGCCACGCCCAGATTGGTCTCCTTTAGGGTGTTAATTCTAATTTTCCGACGAGCATCCCCGTCACTTTCATATGGGAGTCCCCCCCCCCCCCCCGGGATCCTAATGTGTGTGTCACATGACTTGAAAAGAACTTTGGTCTGAAAGGACGACTCATCATCTTTTGATAAGACTTTGTGTTGTGAGTTTGCAAACTAGTTATTGATCTTAAATAGTAAATCAAGGTACGTTACCCGTTACTACGAAACTCGGCAGTTTCTTATACGACTCGATCGGTTTATTGACAGACGCCCTGCCAAAAACATTCGGACAAGACGATTAGTTATCTCTCAGTATTTGTTACACGATCACTGGTTCTGTTCTTAAATCACTCGGAAGACTTGTCATTTAAATTTAGCTATGTAGTTATTTCAGTTTGATTTTAAGCAACCTTTAATTTGTCAAACAACTCAAGTCATGATCAACCATAGTGGTGGAAACATGTAAAGTTGTCCATACGGATGCATGCCAAGTTCAAACCACACATCATTTCTGTAAGAATTCATGTTACCTTTTCCAGAAGTGTTCCTTTTGTAGAAAAGTAGGGTAGAGATTTGTTCCGTTAAGAAGGTTCATGCATTCAAGTATCACTTCAATTATAAAGAGTTTTGAGTAGTTCCGGAAGGATTATCCTTGGAAAATTCTCATTATAGTCTGTCCAGAAATGACATGCTTGTTTCTCAAGCAGTCAAAACTCAAAAAGAAGAAGGAAACTCTGTGAATCCGTCCACTTTTCCACAGCGGCTCTTTCTATTTCACACTTTTATTCATTTACTAGGATGTGCTCACTGCATGAAGTGGACTTATCAGAAAAACGGTGAGATCACAAATCTATTAATTGGGCATTTTGAGCCTGTAGAGTGTACCTAGAAAAAGCGATATCCTAAAACTTCTACGTTTATTCGAAATACGGAAAATCGAAAGTACCCTTAATTTGGTTGTGCGTGAGGCACGATCTATTTTATTTTGATAGCACAATAACTATTGTTATGAAGTATACCCTCTTGGATTACCTCCTCGAAGACAAAAAATACGGCGAAATTTATCTCCCAAATCGTTCATTGTGACATTTTCAAGAATCCGCGAGAAAAAAAACTCAAAAACCCTCATATCGAGTGAATACAAACTGATATTTTTGGACTTAAATGAAGATGGGGGAATTTTATGTTATTCCTGAAAGACTAAATTACCACGCGTTCCTTGTGACGTATAGTTAGTGATTCCGAGTTATTCTAGCAGAGTTGGTCACAAAGGATAAAATCTTACAGGACGTCTTCGCGGTTAGTCGTTTACTCTAAGAGCGCGCCCAAGTCCAGAAACTGATGGAAAAAATCACACATTTCACGTGGCTGAATGTTGAAAAGAACCACCAAAGGTTCAACTGGAACGAGCAGCTCGTTAGATTTCATTTAAACAGTCACTTTTGAGGATTTCAGAATGAAAGAAACACCTTGAGCAACAGCACCATGAGAAATTATTCTTTCGCAGCTTCTTTGAATGTGATACGTTACGATTAAATTATCAGACTGAAAAGTCTACAGTCATAAAGTGTATCCAAATGGTCACAGTTAAGGATTTCATTCATACAAAGTTAAAACCACCTTGAACAACATAAAGCACCACGAGAAAATATTGACCAACGCCTCTTACTTGTGACATGTTAGGGTTTTATCGTAAACATTCGTGAACAGCATCATAAGTTTGTATGAGGTTTGACTATACTTTGGAAGTGGAACTAGGGATAATTACTCAAGGCTCTTGAAGCTATCATCAAATAAACCGCTTGAGAGTGTGATACTTTAATTTTGATGAGGCAAGAATCTGGTAGCTGATTTCACATGTTTTAATTTAAACTTGAAAGGCAGCTTTCAATTGCTAAAAACACATCGGATATTTCTTGGGAGAGTGGATGTTAATAGTCATTCAAGATGAAATACCATTTGCTTATTTCTTTTTCTTTTGTGGATGTTCTAGTCATGTCTGACCCGAAAATTTTCAAGACATAGCTCTGAGGTCTTCGAACTGGTGGTCTCGCATTTCGGACAAGGCTAAGGCTTTATAATTCAATTGTCGATGCAAAGTAAGCAAGAAAGTCATACTTAACTTGCTCATCATGCATGCTAGTAATATTTTTGGTTTCAACAATTTACTGTGTTACTGTGGTCCACTTTGCTAGTGTCATCCATAATTGCTTTCACTTAACAAATAAGACTGCTTTAGATTGTTTTCATTTCTTTTAGAAGAGTGACTTACGTTTACTTCGTACAGTTTTTAGCTTCTATATAGGTGACAGAAGTCAGGCCCGGATGATAGCGGAGTTTCGTCAATACAAAACGTGGTTATGAAACTGCAGAGTGCAGTGGATTTCTGTTTTCTAATTAATCATTATGACTCGTTTCAGTTATGTCTACTTACCTCCATAAAAGGATGGATAACAACAGTTTTTGTCCAGATAACATCGATGATGAACCAGTAAGGTCATAAACAAGGGGAAAGAATCATTTTAAACTTGGTTTAGACGATCGCAAACAACCAAGCCAACTCAGTCATAACTTATAAATCTGTCTGGTTTATTAGTCACTGGCTGAAGATTCCCAGCAGCCTAAAACATTTCTAGAGAGCTCTGTATGCCCTTTTCTTGGTTTGATGACCGCTTTATACTGCAAAGCAATTACTAAAGAATGACTAAGACTGGTTTGTTTTGCGCACGAGATGGACAAACAGGACGTAGGAATTTGGTGGAAAATGACAGTAAAGAGTCGTGACTTGTTATTCTGTTGGCAAAAGCGTAAATTTGTTTGCTAACAAGCCAACTTGATCTATCAAAGTGACAATTTAACAGTTTATTCTCACTTATAAACCTGTGAAGTATTGTTATTTTGCATGTGGAGATATTACCACCAACATAATGCTCCCTTCTCGTAAGCCTCTCTACGCGCATACATGAAGGGGAGTTGTTCGGTTTCAAGACCTTCGACAAGCAACCCAATATTCTTTGAGCCTTGTTTCAGAAGAAAACACAGAAATTATAATATGCCGCTGTTGTTGTTTCACTGAATGTCGTGCCAGGAATTGGGATGACATGCATGAAACCAAGCTCAATCGCGGCAGTAATATTACCTTCTGCACCGTCTTCAAGTGAGTCAGCGTCATTTTCCTCACTATTCTCCTCGCAGTCGTTTCTCAAGCAGCTCAGGTTTGGTCTCCAGGTTTCTTGAAGCATGCACGAAGGTCGCTCTTGAACATGGCCGCGATAATTTTGACTTTGTTGTTCAGTTAAGTGCGTTAGCGGAGGAGGAGGACATCGCGGTCCCGACGAGACCTGCATCTGTACTATAGGTGTACTGTAGTTAGCGTATCTCGGTTGATTATAGCCATGAGTATATTGCCAAGCTCCATGGACATTCTGGGAAGCGTAAGAGTGCGTGTTAGGCTGTACATACTCGTAAGTTCTTGCGTACATTTCCGAGGATTATAAGCTAGAAAACGGTAGGGTTTCGCGCTGGTAGCGCTAACAGGTTTGTCGCATCAAAGGTAATTAACAGGACCTTCTCTCGCTGAGATTAGACCGCTCGGAGAATGTGCGCTGAAATTGATACCGGCCACAAACGGACCGCGCCGATTGTGGCTGTCAAGCGATCAACTGTGCTACATTTCAACAATGCCGTTGTTTTGTTGTCTCAGACATCAGCAAGGCCTTCAATGACTTAGTTAGGTGTATGGCTTGCAGAGCACAAATGACCGAGGATAAACAAGAGAGCGAGTTCTTGGGTTATTGCCCAGGTGGAGCGCTTAATTTGTGGTTAAACTACATGCCCGTGAAAGAATTGAAGAATTTATTGATTGGAAATTTGCGGCTAGGTCGCCGTTATCTGATAGAGACTGGCAGACCACATTGATAGCTAACGTTTCTTGCTATATTTGTACTTTTTATTAACGGGTATTGTAATTTCTAAGATTGTTTTTGTTGCACTTGAGTCGCGCACCGCGTTTTCTAGACTACCCCTCCCCTCCCTCTTTCCAGAATCCACTGAACCTTTTCACACGTTGTAAAGTTATCACGGTTTACGGGAGCTGTCAGAGTTATTAAATAGCCACAGCTTACATGGCTCCCAGCCGTTTATTTATAACAAAGAAAGCACCGACACATCACTGCAAAGATCTCATAAAAATTTCGTGAAATGTGCACCAGATGTGGAGAACCCGGGTTGAATACCGAGCATGTGCAGTAGGCTACCCCTGCAGGCGCGACATTTTTCGTTCGGAAATTTAGGTAATTGTCGTCGTCTTTCTTCTAGCAAATCCATTGCGATTTGAATCATTTTTGTCTAAGTTGGTGTACCTTCGTTTTTGTGTATGTATTTGTCAAAGGAAGGCATCCGACGTCAATGAGGCGAAGCTTCTAGGAAAATGTGGAAACCTAATGTCTGCTTATGCTATGTGGACTACACCCTTTCCCTAAACCTCGAAACTCTCGGTGTCATAGTAGGTACACGGCCCCGTTTAAGGATAGCATGTAGAAAATTTCTTTCTTTATAACACAGCATACCTTTAAGCTATAGAAAAGCCTTGCCTTTTTCAGTTAAGTACTCTAAACCTTTCACCAGATATCAGTCTGTCACTTATGTGATGTAACTTGTTCACGGTTTGTTTGTTTACTTGCACGAGCCTTACATGTCTTTATTACTCATGCATGTCTTTCTAGTTAGTTGATTAACAATGCTGCAGCGAGGCTCGGTATTCGAAGTAGAGCATTTTCCAGTATGTACCTTACTTTGTTTGCTAATAGCGGGACCTATATAAGCAGTGTCGGACTATTCACAAAGAACTGCCACTGTTGTCGTATCCTGATTCGTGTAGTAAATCTGTGTCTCTACCTTTTGAGTCTGTGGCTGAAATCCTAAAATGTGATCATTCAAATGAAAGCTACTGAGCAGTACTTTCCTGTAGTGTGTTGTTTATTGTGCTGTACAAGGTGGTTCTAACTTTTTAGTCTGTGGCTGAAATCCTTTGAAGTATGACCATTCAATCAAAAGCTATTGAGCAGGTATTTCGCAGTCCTTTCCTGCAGTGCTGTTTAAGTTGGCTCAAACTTTGCCGGAGTCTGTAGATAAATCCTAGTAAAGTTTAAAATGAAAGCTTGTGAGCTGCACCGTGTTCTTGTGGTGCTGTTACTGTGCCCTTCATAGTGGCTTGAGCTTTCTATGTCTGTCTGTGGACAAAATCCTTTAATATGTTCATTTAAATGGATAGCCACATGCTAAGAGCCCTTTTTTCTTTCGGAACTGCTGGGAGTTATTATGCTGTACAAGGTAGTTCAAACTTCTGAGCCCGCCGATGAAAACTTGCACCGTTGCTACTCAAATCAAACAACTGATTAAGTACTGAGGAGACCTTTCTTGTGGCACTGGGCCCGTTTGTTCAAAGCAGGATTAAGCTAACCCAGGGTTAGCAACAGATTTTAATTCCGGTTTATAGCCAAGGGATGAAGATTCCTTTAAAACGTTACGACCACTTAAAATTATACTTGAACGCTTTGTGTAACTAAAGAAATAGAAACCTTGGCTAAAATTTTATCTCGGTTTAGCGTTACCTAGCTTTCGAGCAACCGGGCCCTGGTTGTTTAATCTTTCCTGCCTACTGCCTGATGCAAATGTTTACGCTTGAAACGTTTCAGTTTTAGTTTTTAGCTTGCCCACTGCCTGGAAGTAAAATCTGACTTGAGAAAAATTCCCGCTTGCACAGTGCACAACCATTTTGATTTTCTTAGAAGAAAGTATCTTGGCTGTTTTCGCTTTTAGTGCTCTAGACTTTTCCCTGTTTCGTTCAATTTCTACACTGGTCTTCACATCTTCATTTAAAATATACCCCTATTCGGAATAAAAGCCTTACTAAGTGACCTTTGCTTTTCGCTTTCGCTTGTGATCTTGTAAATGTAGCTCTGGACGACGGAATAACACTCGTACTTTCAACAAACTCAGAAATCACGCGGTACTGTACTAACCAATCAGCATACGTCCATAAGTTATTGTCTGTAACGATGGCGGAGCCAATTATTTCTTGAATTTCTCTCTGTATTTTCTGGAATTAGGCCAGTTTTGTAAAGAAGATTAATGAACGTTATGTAATTTTATATAGCGACAAGACGTTTATGTACTTAAGATCAATTACAAGGGCTTTGTCAAAGGCCTACATCCGCCGGCTATCCCTTAGCTTGCGTTCGTACCGTCACAGTACGGTCTGAAATTAGAAATTAAACTTTTGTAAATATTGAGAATACGTTTTTGAAGTTCATTAAAAGAATGAAAAGGAGGGGTATGTCGTGGTTCAATTATTCAAAATACCCGTCAACACAAAGAAGAGGGAGTGCTTTTCTAAAGGGTAAATTTCGACTTCACTCGCTTTTGGGAGTTGCACAAAGGCGCGCTAATAGGATCAACACTAATTTCCTTCTTTGTTACTCGAAATTTCCTTCCGTTCAACAATGTAATGATGAGTGTTAGTTTCATTTACAGAGTCTAAAGGAATCCGGCTATCAGTTCTAAATACACACTGCAAAATAACACCAACAATTAGCAGCAGCAACAGATGACAAGGATCGATCCAGGTTTATTTAGGTAGAAATATTTGACAGCTTTTCTTCCACTCCTCTTATTTCAAGTACGGATAAGTAGGCGAGAAAATCATTTAGCGCGATTTGTCAACGGGCTCTTGAAAACTGTGAAGAATTCTTCAAAATGACCCTTTTCAGACCCTGAATCAAAATTCGTGTCAACATATTAACTCAGGAGCCTATCCTGATTAACTATAGGTTTCGACCTACTGTTAATTCTGTGGGTCAAATAGTTAAGTGTTACCTTTTACATTGGTGTGGTGGTGATTTTTCTCTTTCTTTTACCTCTGACAGGAGCCCTTGCCTCTGACAAATTTTCTCTTAATTTAGAAGGTGGAGGGGTATTAGGAGCCGCAAAAAGGTTAAATGACCTTTTCTTCATTTCACACGTCACGAAATGCCTCTCACGCGCTGTTCCAACTCACCGACGTATGCAAGGCACGCTTTTATAATCACGTCACTCAGTCACAGTTTGACTGTAGCAATGCCCCCTCAAACTCACAGCATTGATAAATTAGGCCCTTGCTGTGGTGCAGAAATTCCGGTTTATGCGGCGAGGAGTTAAAGAGCCGCCCAGCACGAATTTTTCAATCCAACTGAGTTTCTTTCAGTTCGTCTTTATTGGCATGCTTCTGCCCCCTCAAACATTCAACAATAAATTAGTTAATCACTCAGCAAGGTGTTTGGCAAAGCTGTCGGCTTCAGACGTACGGAATGGCATTTATTTTTTTGCAGGTTTTGAAGTTTTGTGATTTTTTCTTTCTATTCTTTTTTTTCTTAGTTTGCCGCTTCCGGAATTCTGTGATTCCCGCAATCTGATTGGATCGGGTAGTTGGCTCACTGGCGCTACGATTCCTCCCCAGGTAAACCTCTGTTGAGCACGCGCAATCATTCTATTCGCGGCATAAAGATACCACAATGAATGTAATGCATCGTCCACTAATAGTTTTTAAGTGCAAGAGAAACAGCTAGCAAGTGTTTTGTGTTTTGTGAAGACTGTCGCTTGTGGTCAGGTCGTATAGGAAAAAAAAGTTCGTTCAATTTTGATTACGTCTGGCGCGGGTTATTTACTTCTCGGCTAGTAAGTAAAATGTGTTATCCTCCACAAATCATATATTATCAAATGTTACTCTATAGATAGCAGACAAACTTAAAAACAACTTTTAGGCAACTGAGGTCGTTTGAAAAGAACGTTTCAACTATTTTGCATTTCTTGAAGTCCGGTGGCTACTTAATGTGTGAAAACTGAATTAACTGATTGAGACGCCACAAATTTTAAAATTTTGGCGCCAAAATTTCGCGCTGAATATGGCATCAGTTTATCCTCTCGAGTCTTAAAAAAGCTCGTCCTGTGTATGCAGTTGTGTTTATTTTTGCCTCACCTGATCTCAATACGACGAAAATACCTGCAAGGTCACGTTATTTTTGTATCTCTGTACTGATTTCAGTTTTAAATAATGTGAAGTTTGCAGCCTTGATGGAAGATAAAAATTTTTGGACGTCCAAATTTTGAACAAAACAAAACGTGCCATAAAATGTATTTAAACGTTAGAACAGATGACTGTTTCAAGACTAAGAAAGTTGAAAAAAGTTACTGGCATGAAACGATTGTAATGTGACTTAAAACGTCTTAAAATAGAAAGGCAAAGTTTTAAGTCCAAAGGGTATATCTGAAAGTTCGAAGTTTATTGAATGTTTTCTTTTTATGCAACCAAATTCTTAAAACTAACTGACGAATTAAGTGTTTGCATGTAAGGAGGAACAATATTTTGATAGAATTTGCACATGGAGTTGATCTGCAAGGAACTTTGATGTCAGTTTCTTAATTTGAATCAAATCATGATAATGCTTATAAGTTTTGAAAAATAAGCTATGCTTCTCTACCTGTTTAGATCCTTTTAGAGGACCCTTTTTGCGTTTTACTATTCTTATTATTTTAACTTTCAGAGAGATCAATGAAAATAAACTTGTTTTGTTGTTATTGTTGTGGTTGTCATAGATTTCAACTTTTAACATAACATATCCCATTTCCTTCAAGTTATTCTCATCTCGCCTTCATAATCTGTAAGTATCCTGTCAAACCTAACTTGGACTCGCATTTAGCAGCGGTAGCCTGCGAATAGCCCCTCATCACTCTTGGCGACAAAAGGCGGCCGTATTCGCATGCTGACAGCACAGAGCCAGCACAACTTATGTACCGGTCAAATTGAAGCTTCAACATCCCCCCGGGCCGACCCCCCCCCCCCCCGGGCATTTGAACTTCTGGAGATTGGCTTGTTCAAATTCCCTCCCCTCGGGGCAAAAAAGCCGTTCAAATGCGCACCGATTAGTACTGAAATACCTCTCCTCAAAGGCAAATTTCGTCTTTAATCAAACACTATTCACGCCTTTCAGAGAGAGATATGCCTTCAAACTTCTTTTAAAGAGCCTTTTGAAAGAGTTATTCGATTGTGCATCGTGCCCTCCGTGGCCACGATGCACAATCAAATGCCCAGGGTATGCCCGGGGGGATGTTGAAGCGAAGATTCGCTCAGCTGCGTAGCTAGAGACACACTAGGTGTTACACTAGGAAATGTTTCGTGCAACGTGTTTCGTAACACTCAAAACTCAGTTTCGGGAAGACACATTGTTAGCTGTCGTCAGAATACAGAGAAGACCAGTGCATCCGGCAGGAGAGCTTGACAAATTGCAACTTATCATTTGCACCTACATGTAGCTGGGTTTTTGAAAAGGTGGCTCCTGAACTTTGCCCGTTTTCACCGGAACGACGCCAAAACCAAAGAGAAAGGAGAAGGGAGGGAAGAGAGGGGAAAAGAAAAAAGGATTCCTGGCACTCATAATGTTTGTATTGCCTACTTTGGAGAGCGACAAAAAAGCACTCGCGACACACCGGTTCAGGCACCTCGAGCGAGGAGTACCGTTTTCAAAAATCCAGGTAGATATGTATGAGTGTATATGTTCTTACCCAATCCTGGACACTCTAGAACATGCCACGCAAGAAAACCCACCGGCATCCACGATATTCGTGACATCATCTTTGAAAAAACTTGCTAGAGTCTTCTGTTAGAGTTGATGATTCGTCATACTGAAGTAAATGAGGTAGCAGAATAAAACTGAAAATTGTAAATTTTGACACGCCGCCGTTTGCCGGTTACCTTTATACTGGTAGCTTCAGGTGGGGTAGCCAGTCATCGGAGGCGACAGTGTCAGCAGCCAGTCTTTGTAGATAACAACTGAAGGCTCCACTCAAACGCTGGTGGTCTTAATGGACACCCACGAAAACCAAAAAAAGGTTATCTGTGCATCCGGGGGTACTCGAGGGAATTTTGTAGTACGGAGTGTACCGCCTAGAGGTAATAAGCTATTAAACCATATTTCACACCAACGCGTTATTTCGTCCTCATTTCAGAATAAACGTTCCCCTCCTTCAAAACTGGAGTCGGAAAACTGGCAAGACACTCCCTATTTCAGATCAAATACAATTCTAACTACCTCCCTCCTGTGGTGCAGCCTGTACTAGATGTGAGTTTATATAGGGGAGTTCCCCCCCCCCCGGTTCTGTGCGTCTTGTTATATTACCTACAAAGGTGTAAGCAATCAATTAAGAAAAGATGATGTTATTTTGAAAAAAGCTATGGAGCCTCTTCAGTCTTTGTCACATTGACAAGGTGAAAGGTCTGCTAAATCGAGCTCGTATGCTGTGCGGGTATCAAGGCTTCTTGTACAAATTGCCCTTTTATAGTAATGAATGAATAACAATCGAAATTGCCCTTTTATAGGAATGAATGTCTACAGTCAAGACAATCAAGTTTTTGACCTTCTAAAGTAATGAAATTGTTCATTTGTGAGGTGACCTTGATGAAAGAAGCTTGTTCACTGAAAGTGAGATGTACGGTATTCCAAAATCGAATGTCTGATCAATTTTGAAATCTCTGTCTTCTTTCACGCACGCAATGCTTTTAAGCACGTGTTCTCCCTCATTTTCATAAGTACGAAACTTATGACACAAAATTCATGGACCCGAATTTGGGAGAGCGAGAACTGAATATTACTTTGTTTAAAAACCGCCCTCTTGGCGAGGAAAAAGAAGTGGGGGAGGGAGCGTTGGGGAGAGCGAAAGAGGCGGTCAAGGTCAACCCATCCATCCATCTATTTAAAGATGGCGCCACAATCAACGTAGTGCTTACCGTCAGAAAAAACACCAGCTCTGCAATCAGGCTAATACCGAGGTTAATGTTCTGAAAGTCCTTTTTCGTTCTTTCTGGGAGAAAACAAAGCAGTGTAGTACACTGTCATACCCTCCCATGTATTTGTTGTTGCTATCCGGTATTAACCAGTTCGCGAAGCCTTTAGTTAGAGGGGTGGGGCCTCCAGTGCAGGCGCGTTTTTGCGGGGTAGCACTGGATTAATTCGAGTGTACGCCTCTATCCCTTTTGTTGTTTGTCCTAACTCTCCTCTGTTCTCCAAATCCAAGATAGTGACTTGAAAAGCTGAAGGAATGTTAGCGCTTGGTCGCTCACAATACCCCGCACTGCAGGCTTCATGCCAAGAAAATGAGAGTTCTCCACTATTTGTACCCGGTTATGCTCATGGCGCTCATACTGAATGTGATCTTATGAAGTGGGGGGGGGGGGGGGTAACGTCTCACTTCCCGTACACTTAAACCCCGGTTTCCGCTCTATTCTTGTTGACTCCGGCCTCTTTACGCTTTTTGGACTGCAAAATATCAGGAAAGGTTGAGTAATTTTTTCTTTTTCGCCCGCTTCCCGCCACTCGCGATCGGCTAGGGAATCTTGCTACCAGCGTCCCCTTCTTTTCCAGCCTCCCATACACTTCCCGCCTCCTTTTCACCCGGGTTCCCCTCTCCCCTCTCCCCGCTCCCCCCCCCCCACCCACCACCACCACTGAACTTTGAAGCCTTTTCGCATGGAGAAGTGCTCCAGGAGAATTCTTCTCTGGTCAAAGCAAACTAAAAGAGACAAGTATACAATGATTTTGAACGCCTCAAGTATCGTTTACAATACAAGACTCGCACTTTATTATCTGTCATCTCATTTGAATAACATAAACCTGTATTACCGTAATTCAATATTTAATTAACTCCTGCATTTTTATTTGTCTTGCTAAATATTTTCCAAAGTATTCTTGTAAATAATCTGATAAACAATAAATAGCTTAAACCTGGAGATTCATTAGGTCTCCAAAAATTATGTGCATGGCTTGAAAAATCACTCACAGTTAACATTACAAATTACTAAATTGCAGCTAATAATTTTATATGATATTAACAATCACTAGGATGTCCCCACGGTTTGAAAGTGGTTAAGCGTTTAGATTGCCGATTTGTGCTCGCTTTTCGGACTTTTCGTTGCGTCGTGTTGAATATGATTGGAAATTCCAACCTTTTTAGTTTATTACGCTTAAAGTGGTCTTAGAGTTGCATTTTTCAACTCGTTTAATTTCTGCTTCAAAAAGATGTGCAAATTTTTCACAATTTCCTTCTCAAATGATCACCGCTTACTTTCAACACCTTAAAGAGCCAATTATTAATACAGAAGCAATTGAAAAAGATCAGGTCAAACGACTCCGTGTGTTTAGTGTCAGGGTCATATCTATTCCAAGACGAATACTGGAAAAACGTGAAAACAAAGGTCCCGTATTTGAATGATGCCGCTATCTTTTCACAGAAAACCCGGTAACGAAGTGTGCGGATCTTTACAGACTAGGCTTTGATTTTACTCCTTAGTCCGTAGAGTGTAGTTCCAATCCGAAAATTCACTGAAATTTGTAACTGGAAACTGAATGAAAAAGTAACAGTTCCATAGAAAAATACTGCTCCAGAGCTTCCATTTAAATGTTCTCGCTTTATGATTTCATTCACAGACTCAAAAGTTATACCCACTTGTCTCCTGGGGTCGATTCAATAAAACCTTTGTGCCTGAAATTTACAAGATGGGTGCTTGTTTTCACACGCGCACGTAAAAATGAGTTCAAAAACAAGTCCAGTGAGTTACGATGAGAATTTCAGCAATACTTATTGAACTCGTTTTAAGCATGCCTTTGTAAAAAACAAAGTCCCAGATTGTAAGCTACAACTGTAAAAGTTTTATTGAATTGACCTCTGCTTAAGAAGGAAAGGATTATTAATCAAGTGGTTTGACCGGCGCAAACCTTACTGGCGAATCTCCGCTGGATTCTTTCCAATACCACTTTTTCATCTTTGGAAATAAACAGCAGGAAATACCATTTAACATGACCATATGCTGTGGCGCCATCCATAAATTGAACAAACCTAATTGGATTAAATTGTCTAAAACCTTGCATGGAGAATAAATGACCAACCTTGTTTGGTGGCATGACAGAGTAACTAACAAAATTTTGAAATATTTGGTATTTCGTATTTACAAACAAAACAGAAAATAATGTATACGGAGGGGTATAAATTTTTTAAGGGATCTCTTACACCTCTTAGATTTTTTCCTCAAAGTATATGAAATGAAAATTATGTGAACATATAACTAAATGCTTGAGTGTAATGAATGTTGAGCCACATCAAGACCCTTGATATATTGTAATCATTTTTATGTAAATTGCCCTTATATGCAAATAGCTGTTGTAGAAAATTACAAATAATTTTACCTATTTTTTCTTTCATTCTCTAGGCTGTATGAAAACTGGATGACAGTGTTCCTTGGCGTAAGAGTTAAATATGCAGAACCCGAACAAGTAACATAAGTGGAGAGAAAACTGATGAAATTGCTAAATCTCATGAAGGCTAAAATGAACTTGAAGTATAGAGTGAAAGATGCGGCCATAAAAAGTCCAGTTTGCTGTTTTTCTTTATGCAGGACCTGTAAAGATTTATTGCTAATCTCCCAGTTGGATTAAGGCAATTTTCATCATGCATGTTACTTGTTTGGGTTCTTCATATAGTTGTAAGAAAAGTGAGTTGGGTGTGATGAAAGTAATGCATTTTTACATAAATTGTACCAATGTTCAACAAATGGGCATTTCCATCTGATCCATGATGTTAGTTTTCCTTGGGGGCATTCCTCCTCGGATTCTTTTCCACTTCATGCGCCTGTTTTGGAACCAAACCTTGACTTGTCTCTCGGTTAGATCCAAGCTGACCGCCACTTCATATCGCCTTAGTCTTGTCAGGTAGTTGTTTCTTTCGAACTCTCTCTCTAGTTCGTGAAGTTGATACTTGGTGAAAACGGTTCTTTCTTTTCTTGATTTACTTTTAGTTCCTTCAATCTTTTCGTCTGAAAAAATAAAAATAGCAAATATCAGGCTAATGAAGGTGTGACCATGCTTGCTTTTTAGTGTACTCTTTACAGAGTTTTCGGGAAAGAAACCAAATAATAACAAAGCAAATAATCAAGCAGGAAAACGTATGTTGAAAATGGGGAAGATTGAGATGGATAACGAACGACGTGTTTATGGGAAATTTACCTTGGTCTTTGAGCTTTTTCTTTCTTTTCTTTTCTCAAACGAACAAAACCTCTGGGACAAGGGTATGGGAAATTAAAAATGACAGAAAAACGTTTGTGCAACTTCACACTCTAATCAGTTCTAGTTCTCTAATCAGTTCAGTTCAGTTCTATCTCGTTTCTTGGTAGCAATCGTACAAGGCGATCGCTATTTTGAGCATACGATTGGTTTGATAAACTGAAACTTCAGCGCGCATTAGCGTAACACAAATATTTTTGTCTCAGACTTCTTAGAAGAAGTGCTTGTTATGACAGGATCTGGCTGGCAATAAAAATAAATATTTTCTACATCAGTTGTCTGCCGAATATAGACTTCCGCTGTAGCTTGAACACGCAAGAGAAGGGCGATTTCAAGAAAGGGGGATTTCGAGAAAGCCAGTTATCAATCAAAGAAACAAGTTTCAATTCGAGATACAGTGGAATCGCGATATAACGAACTCCTATATAACAAAGACCCCGATATAACGAATCCTAAATAACACGTACAAAGAGCCCGGTCTAACGAATCCGTTATATGTAACGAACACCCCGGTATAACGAACTGTATTTTTCAGCCTAGTGGTAGTAAATATATGGAAAAGAACCCCGATATTATAAAGTTACGGACACATTTTCCTAATACCCTGGCACTTCGTTATATCGGCGTTCCTCTGTAGCAAGGGATTCGAGAAAACCGCAGTTCGAGATCTGAGCAGAAGTTTAGAGATGTTCTCAAAAAGCATTGGCGTCAATTGTATCATGCTGCGATTTTTAATTTTCGGACTTTTCAAAATCTATGTGAATAGGCTCGTCACTGACATGCCCAGGCCACAAGATAAAATATGTAGAAAGTCCACAGAGTTTAATATCGCAATATAATATACCGCAATTCCAAATTAAGATAAATACGTAAACTAACTCGGTCTATGTGTTTTACCTATACATAAAGTCCTGTCATTCCATGTACAGACAACTACAGCAGACCCGCTATCGAATCCAGGCCACTAGAACTGAAACCTTTTTCCCTTGGTTGTTATTCTCCACTCAGAAATTTACTATGGGACTTTCTAGAACTCCCGTCAGTATCACGAACAATTTTTGGTTTCTTTTCCGAGTTTGAGGTTGCGAGAGACTTCTGTATACCTGCAGTCTCCGGCCAACACACTCGCGATGCATTACTCAACACTCCTTCGGTGGCGTGCGAAAAAGCTTCAAATGACTTTCTGGTCGATTTTCTGACTTTTTAGAGAAACCTGGTGGATACTGAACTGATACAGTGCACATAATTATCTGGGAAAAGGTTCTGTGCCAAATCTCAAAGTTCTCGACAACAAAGGACGAGCCAATTTTAAAATTCTTTGAACATCCACCAACTTCCTTTAGTGAAAATAAAATGCTGCAAGATAAGAAATGCCAGACTGTCTGCTTTTCACTGATGACAACCGGCACGGCCAAGCTTATCTACTGTTCTCCCTCCCTGCAAAAATTACACCAGAGACTGTCTGTGGTTTTGCCACTTTGATAAAATGTAATCATGAATTCGCATAGAAAATTGTAGAAATATTGTGCAAGATGACTGATGATTGAAAACCATTCAGTGTACCGTACTGACGTCCACACGCGATTAGGACGATTTGCGTTTTAAAAAAATTATTATGTGGTGACTGAGTACCCGAATTTGTGTTGAGCAAACTGTTTTAATTTGGTAGATGTTAGAAACAAGTTATAGAAGAAAAAACTAGTTTCAGGAAACTTTGCTGGGCCATAGAGTATAGACGTCGAACAAAACAGTTCAGCGGAGATACCTTTTGTTTTCTAACTAAAACAAGCTATCAATTCTCGAGGCAATCTATTTCAGAACTGGATGTACAAATAACAGTTCACAAGGTCGAGCTAAAACAACATTTCTACAAAGAGACAGGAAATTTTAAGTCAGTTTGAGTTGAATATTTTAGATCATTTCTTGCTAAAACAATCATCATTTGCATCGAGCCGCTAAACAAGTGGGAGGTTCACTGTACCTTCGTCGCTCAGTTCCTCCAGGATCTTCTCTACGTTGCAGGGCTTTTTCAGTGCTTCATCGCCATAGCTGCCGATAGCGTTTATGTTTGGCGGTGGAGTTGGAGGAAAGTGATGCAGTGTTCTTGTACAGACTTCAGACTTTGAGGGCGTGTTGTTCGGGACCATCCTCATGCTTTCTATTCTCGCCACGTTTGGTACACGTTCGCATGGTGGGTAACTCGGTCCGCCGTGTTCTCCATGGAACCCATAGCTTGGAAAGCGATAGCTGCACGATCTGTTCATCTCAGGATTGCTATACGTGTAAGCGTTGGGATAAGGGGGCGTCTGGTACGCGAAATTCGTCGAGTAGAAATCGTACATATTTGTGTTGGCCCTTGACGATTCAATTTACGTTTTCCTTGGCGGCGGCATCGTTCTTAAATAAGCCACCCTTAGTGAGAATCTGTCATCACTAAGAAAGATATAGTTCACCGTTTGGTGTCGCTGTCTTTGAAGTTTGCAACCCATACCCCAAGTTGTCCATCACAAAGCGGCTTTTTGCAGTCGGAAGATCACAATGCGACATGTTTTCGGCACTAACGTTTAGCAGATAGGAGGAGTGAGGCGCGGAAATTGATTCAACCGCCGCCATTTTCCTTTTAGGATTTTTCAAGCTACTCTTGTACTCAAGGACGCCCTTGAAAAAATCTCACTTTGTGTGTTTTGGATAATTGCTTTCGAATGGAGCTCTATTGTTTTATTTGTCGCTTTTCTACAAATATTGAAGATTGTTTACGTAAAAGGCAATCCATTAACATCGTTTATTTGCCCTTGCTGTTTTCTGCAGGGGACCGTTCCCACGCGCTGTACCCAGCACCAGAACCTACAGCTATTAAAGCAGTAATTTTTCTTTCTCTCTAGATGGTTACAAGTTGACGAAATGAAACATTTATTGCATTTTCAGACAAATCAAGCCTTTAAACCGCCTTGCAACACTTTGACCCGTGACAAACATAGCACAGTCACCGGGGACGCTTTGCACCGCAGTTGCGAAGCCTCAACATTCTACAAAGAAACCGCCGATAGCACGCACCTCTTCCTTCTCATCTGGAAATATTTATGTGACGTGCGGAACTAGACAAGACGAGGAGCCAGGGCATCACGTACCACGCCAGTCTTGGCAGTCATGTTCAAAACAATGGGGTAAACTTAAACCAAATAAACACACGAAGGGTTAACGAAATGACTGGTACAACCGCACCAATGCGCGCGCTAGAGAAACAAATTCAGTTTATTTCAAGAGGGCATTTTAAACCGGATGTTGTTTGAAATAGGACTCTTGAAACCACTTGATACTACTGCTAATTGCATTATAAAAACCTTGAGGAAATTTCTGAACTGCGCCGACAACGAAGCAGTTTTTACCCCCCATGGATGTGTCGTTTTCTTGGTTGAAAATTTTCAGCCGGATTGATGCCACAAACATCTTAATTTATTCAATAACAAAAGCAAATGTTCAAAAATTCCAATTTATACTTCGATCATGGGCGAGCTACGTAAGAGAACTCACACAGTGTAAAATATTTCCGGTGTTGTCACGCTTTCTTTTCACAGAGTTTTGTTGATAATGTTTCCTGGGTTTCATCGGCTCCTTTTATTTCTAATTATAATGGAGATAAATCTGGCATTGATAACGGGTGATTGACACAGTCAAATCGCCAGCAATCCTGGGAAATGTCTAAAACCACGAATCGTGCGACTTCGTGTGATGACTAATTCCGTTTATTGCCTGCTTGTTCTTGAGTATCATACTGACATACACTACCCGGACGTCTCTAATTAACTTTTATAGATGTAGCGCTTAATTCACGTTTCATTGCAGCTAAAAACTTTGGTTAAAGTAGTCCTTGTTCCTTACAGAGAGTCTACAGATGTCAAGACATCAATTGTCCTACTCTCTACGCGCGCTGCCGCTTGAAATTCTCGGTATTCCGGCCAAGAATCAACGGGGAAATAACAGCTTTCAAGGGAGGTTCTACTCTTTAATGTGGCGCGAAGGAGATACACGACACAGAAAACGTGTGGACCACATTTTACAGGGCGGTGAATTGCCATAATTTTTTGGGGCGGGAAACGTAAAACGAATGTGAAATGTCTGGTGAAAGGTGATCATTATTTGGTAGTTAGCATTCAGAGAATTTTTAGAACACTTATTGTAGAGCGGTTTTCAATTGAGTGTCGAAAGTAATTTGGGTATTCTTTGGTTTTGCATTACTGCATTACTTTGCCGTTTGATTCATTCTATTTAAGACTCGTGCCATTTTGTCAACTAACTACAAATGAACCCAAAACCAATCATTACTTGTTCACACGCGTGTTCCCTCGCTTAACGTTGGTTACAGTGTCTTCGTTTCCAGTTATAATTCATTCATGGTGTTTCTTGTGTGATTGATCAGAGATATTATTTTAGTCTTGGATTGACGATACTCAGTTGAAGACCCTCTACCCAATATACCCAATACACTCTCTTTTTAATAAGAACGCGTATAATTTGGCTGAGCTTAAGGATGTTCTTATTTTAGCCCATACATTTTCTTAAATTTGGGGGCAAATTTCAGCCTTAACGTTCTTATAAAAATGGTTCTTATAAAAAACAAAGTGTAGACCGTATCACAAAAAATCGCCACCATTTACTTACATTACCGTGGCAGAAGAATACAATTCAGTTATAAGCAGAATCCAAATCACTCGAGGTAAAGGTGTTTTGCTATGAGTTTTCGTGTGACTGGTTACTGGAATATTGGTGTGTTCGTAATCCAAACCAAGAAACTTATTTTCTTCTGAAATTGTTAGGGAAAGCAAATCCCCAAATCCCCGGTTTCCCCAAATCTCGTCACGTTTAGTTTGTCATGAATCCTTTACTTATGAGCAGCCAAACTTTTCAAGTCAAACTTTCCTCGCAAACCGACACTAGCCTGATTCTCCCTTGATCACTCAGACTTATGCCCTTCCACCGTCTGAGAAATAGGCTAAACTGAGGCCAGTTGCCTGTAGCGGCCATTTTGAATAATTTTGCGGCGGCCATTTTGAATAATTAAAGCCGTTATACTGATTTTAACTGATCACTGAAGGAAAAAAAATGCTGATTTAAAGTGGATGCCCTAGCCGAGAGGAGGGTCACTCCTTTGTATTTCGTGGCAGTCCCCAAGGCTGTTAATTTTCAAGCTGTTTTGCCCTAAAAATTGGGACCAGAAATGGGATTGTCTAGGTCAGTAGATTGGGACCACTCGGCATTGGTCTGAACTGGCGATGGCTTGCCTACCGCGTCCGATTGATATGGTATAAATGTATTGCATCTTTTTTTTTCTGTTTGGCCTGAAAGAGGGAATGAAGAAATTTTAAGGTTAAAGTTTTAGCTACGAAAAAACTTTATGTTTCGGTCTGAAACAGGATTCAGAGCTTAGGCTCTGGTACCCCTGGGGCTCAGGTCTTAGATGTTACACTTTCCCTGTGCTTGATATAATACGGCCCCATTGAAAGAATGAACGTCCATAAGAGATTATGGTGTAAGTCATCATTTCTTGATGTCCACCGCAGACGGTTACCCCTCCTCCGCAACAACTGAATTGGCTACGATTTCCTGAAAAGCCAGTATTTAGTTATCCTTCTACATGCATTTAGACCTCAGATCCAGTGTAAACATTGAAGTCGCAATGGAGAGGATTAATAAAGATCAAAACCAACATATCGTCAATAAAATAAGGCCGAAAACTACCGTTGGAAAGCTAGAGTCTAAAAGTGTTAAATTCTTGTTTCAAGTTTAACCCCAATTTCCGTCGGAGGGATCTGTTAGGGTTTATTTTCGGTAGTCTTAAAGACGTACTCTGAAATTCCATTTGGTTGACGCGTGTATGTGCGTCGGATGGGTAGAGAGCCACGTTCGTGTTCGGAAACGGCTGCTACTCAAGGATTACTCAAGGATTACTTGGCTATCGTGGCCAAGGTGTTAAAAGGGTGGCAGAAATTAGTTTCGCATAACACGTGGGAAAATGCTTTAAGTGTTGGGTGTCCTGGCGAGTAGTCCACTTGCATGCGTCTGGGGTCAGATATTTTTAATCCCACATCAATGGAAACATAAACGTATAATAAATGGTCCAGTTTTTTAATTATAATTAATACTACCTGTATATGGTGTAACAACAAATCTTTTTAATTAGATCAGTGCAATTGGAACCGGGGGGTGAGGGTCGCTCAACGAAATTTTGTACAGGGAGGCTCCGCCCCGCGCCCCGAGATTCAAACCCTTCCCGATTTCGCACCTCTTTTTATCGAAATGGCGCCTTTTCCATTACCTAGTACAAACATTTCACCGCAGTAGGTCATAGCGGGCTTTTGCTCGCTAGCTTTTTGCGTTAACTAGTCTCTGCCAAAATTCTGTGACTCTCTTGATAGTTGCAAAATTTTTGGCAGAGGTCTCCCTTTCTTTTTCTCTTTTGCTACTCCTTTCAGTTTGTGTATTTCGGCGACCCTTTTAAGAAATTAAAAATAACAAATTTCACGCCCTTTCGAATAAAGCATACAAACAACCTCCAGCCCAGAGCTTCTCCCTTTTCTGAATTTGAGAAAAAAATTAGAAAAAGAAGAAAGCCCAGCTGAGAAAAAAGGTTGGCGCAAAGAGATACCCCTTTCAGGCGGAGCCTTCCCTTGTAGTTCACTGTCGGGAGTCCCCCCGGGGGCAAACCTCTGCCTTAAGAAATCACAACTCGGTCCGTACTCATCAAAATTAGTAGTCTACCCGCGTTTATTAAAGGCTTGATAAGGCCAAGTGAATAACATTTACTAATAACAGCCATTTTTAGACAGAGAACCCTAAAGATAGATGTAATTGAGTGCTCTCTAATTATGATAACACCATGCATTGTTGTGATATTTTATTCGACGTGATCATGAACCCATGACCCGGCGTGATGAAACCTTACAGCTTAATCCTGGCACGCAGCTAAGGCAAGTGGCCTGCATTAAAGATCTGCACTGATATAGGACCCGTAGTTGATTAAGATTCTAAAGGATAAATTTAGACCCCAAACTTGTTTGTGTATTTTTAAATTCAAATTTTTGGAGCCGTTATAGCATTTTCCTTCTGTATAGCTCTGGCCTTGAGGAAGGCTAATTTTGTTAGCCGAAATATTGGCCTTAAATAAATCAGCCCTTTGCCGTAGTGCCAGCCTTGCATTCAGTTTTGCTCAATTACACTTCGAGTGACGTCTGGCTCCAGCATCTCTACACCAGAGATCCGGCAAAACCGAACCAGTGCGGTTTAATTACGCGACGTGTGGACCTCTGCATTCAAAGGTTATATATTTGTTAGTAAGAACCTGTTGTAACCCAAGTTGTGTCCAGGTTCTTATTTGAAAAAAGAAAAGACCTGTTGTGAGTCTAGTACATCAAAGGACAGACTGAGTTTTCTTGTTAATGTAGTCATATGTGACATGGGCGTATTATACACTTATGACTCAGAAGCAAGGAACCCACCCATATGGAATTAGTTTCTGACCAGCAACAAGTACTTTTCTCATTAAAAATGAGAAACTGTCATCAACAACCCTAGTGACCCCATTTCTCAGTAGACCTCAGTCATGCATATAAGACTTATAAGGCCCACTTGGAAAAATGCTGCTTCTTAAATGCAGTTCAGTTCAGTTTTTCAACTGAAATGGGACTCGAGCTCCGTTTGTTTCGTTTTAACTGTTCAAATTCGCGCCACTAATAGGAGCTTGGCCCCCATGTGCGTTGGTTAAGAGAACAAAATGTTCAAGAGTTGCGTGCAATATTTTGATTCATCCAAATCTATGATCTTAACAACATTTTTGCCAGGCTTTTAAATTTATTAAGAATATGGCGGTCAAACCACGCACAGCTTCTTTATTTAAGTGAGTACGTCCCTCGATGTCTACGCTTTCAAAGTGATTGGATAGACAATTGAAGAAAACTGATAGAAAATCAAAGAAAACAAAGACTAAATGTAAAATAAATAAATAAATAAATAAATAAATATTCCTTCTATCTGAAGTTGTTGTTGCTATTGTTGCTGCTGTTGTTTTATGTTGTTGTTTTTTGAGACCGAGTTCAGAGTTCAGACACCGAGAAATCGATAGCTTCGAGTTAAATTTGAGTTAAGTTCGATTTGAGTTCCAGAATTAGAGAAAGCAATAACCCTATCTTACTTACTATCTGAAGGATAACGATGGAAATCGTGTTTAACCCTGAATATTAAATGACTACAAGTTCTAAATCAGCAGTTATTTTTCCTTAACTTGTACCCTTACTCAAGTTATCTCGATTTCAACGCGAACTAAAAACTTATAAAACATGTCATTAATTTCGTGGTCCCCAGAGCTCGCTTGTTGTATCAGTCGTAAATTACTCACAAATTAGTTTTCAATGTTCGACACGGTTAAAGGGCGGTGGGTCAGAAAATGTTTAAATCCGCATACGACCAAAATAGCATATCCTCAAATAGACACCGCAAGAATTTTGTTTTTGGACCTAATTCTGGGATAAACACAAACACTGACTTGATGAGCGTCACAACAATGAATTACACAATGATAGTTAAGGAAGAACTTTGCGCTGGGAACAGTATTGGTTACCACTGTGTGCCTAACTCAGTAAATAGATCTTTCATGTGATTTCATAACAACCACTCCGATCCAAAAAATGTCTGTACGTGATCACTAGCTTTCAGCAGCCTAGATGTCCGGGCTTCTGTCAACAGTAGCTTGTAAAAAGGAGGATTACGATAAAGAAAGCATGCAAAATATTTTACCACTGCGGGGAATTATGTGTCATGATTTTTTCCCACTTTTTGTCAACAAAACAAAAGTCGGGCCTATCAAAACATTCTTTAGAGTTCTTGGCAACTGAGGTTTTTTTTCCAACGACGAGGATTTCGTTATTTTGCCTGAATTCTAACCAGAACACTAAGTAATTTAGTTGCAGGGGCAACCTCCAAACAGGCGCTTTTTGTCTTTAACTGGAAAGTCGATCGAAGAAAAAAAACGCCTGATTCAGTGATTGCAGGTAAACAAGGAGCAATCTATTTCTTATTCAATTATGAGCGAGCACGGACTGCAATACTGTCTCTATTTTTTTCGTGAGTTAGTCCGAAACGGCGTACGAACCGCGCTTTCTAAGAACAAAAGGCTTCGAGCCACTGTACTATAACTGTAAATATGGGGAGCGAGACTACTCACACGCGACAATCCACGCTTTCGTCGCTTCTCGCCCCGTGATTATTCTCGATTTAAAAGAGGAAAAGGCGACTGTTTTGCTGTCTAGGTTGACGCAAATATGGAAACGTAAGTAATAGCCTGCGTTTGAGGGAGAGATAGGGGAGAAAACGAGAGGGAAAAAGTAGGGGGTTGGGGAGGGAGGGGGGAGGGGGAGGAGAGGAGTAGAGAGGGGAATGGTGGGCGTGGGGAGGGAGGGTGTGGCGAGTGAGGGAGGGTGGGTGTGGGGAGGGAGGGGCTAGCTTTAACTTATCGCCTGCGTATAGAAACTTGACGCACCTTTTCTTTCTTCCATGCGTGGCAACAAATTTTCTTGGCATGTGGCTTTAGCTTGTATATTTCCAGCGCTAAATACTACGCGTTTTCAACCGGCAAATCAGATGACGCCTTTGACCTCAACTATTCGATTCTATCGATGTCTCCTTAACATCCACGGCCTCGTAGAGGCGATTAACGCTAACTTTTGATAATGAGCTGTTTTGGACTTCCTGATCTGGGGGAGGAGGGGTGGGGAACAAAACTGGAGACACGCCCATTCTGGTACGTTTCCAGTGCATAATTCGCGACAAGCTAGTACCCCGCCCTGGGGTCTCACCATCACTTTTTGGTACTTTACCTTAATTGGAGGTGCTGTGGTATCACTAACCTCTAAAATCTGGCAATCTTAGATACTGTAACATTACGATGTGGTTTGCGTAACTTTAAATCAAATATACTTCATTTTCTAGATCATTATCCACCGTACTCCCCAACCAAACAACTACCAAAATGGTAAATCCTTGAGGTTAACTACTGTAGTGTGCAGCTTAAAGGGCGTTGCGGATTTTTCCATTTTGGGGCCACTTTCTACAATCATTTTCCTTACCTTCCTAAAAATCGTTTCCTAGAAATCAAGTTAAAGGAACTACGTCACGGTATTTTCATTTGTTTTTCTGATCTGACAAAATGACTTTCACATTGAAGGAAACCTCAATATAATAGTCTCCTAAGGTAAAAAAAACTAAAGGAGTAATAATAAACCAAACTAAACAAGGATGGTTACGACTGAGGGAGACTTAGACGGATTATGAGTGACAAATTTGAAAAAATTGGCCCAAGCTTTTCAAGCCGGCGTTATCCGTGACGTAGCTCCTTTAAGGCCAAAAGTCATCTTGAGTTGGTTGCCTGGAAACAATTCTCGAATTCTGATTGGCTGCTCAACCTTCACCAGAATCATCTTCACGAAAGAAGAGTAAACGTGTGACCTCTTTTAATTAGCTCGTTTATTTTCGTAGAGATAAAAAAGAAATGATTGTAACTTTTCATTTTCAATGAAAGCTTGTACAAGAACCGCTGTAACTGATTGGCAGATGGTTCATTTTTTAGTTGAATGGTCAGCAGATGATTACGTGACAAGTACCTTAAAGACTAGCCAATGGGTGCGAGGCCCTACTCTACATTTGGCTCGCTGTTCCATACCTCTTATCTGTGCCTTAAGGGCATGTTCGCTTCACAGGCTCATGGAAGACACTTTTTAATATGTCATGAAGACTAGTGGTTGATACAGTTCCTCTGGTACTGTTTATTACCCCTTTCAAGTTGGTTCCCCGGGTGCGGTTCTCTTAATTATACTGTACATCAAATAAAAGCTACTGAGCAGTACTTTCCTGTGGTGCTGTTTATTATGCTGTGCAAGATGGTTCTAACTTTTGAGTCTGTGGATGAAATCCTAAAGTGTGACCATTCAAATGAAAGCTACTGAGCAATACTTTCCTGTGGTGCTGTTTATTATGCTGTACAAGGTGGTTCTAACTTTTGAATCTGTGGATGAAATCCTAAAGTGTGACCATTCAAATGAAAGCTACTGAGTGGTACTTTTCTGTCGTGCTGTTTATTATGCTGTACAAGGTGATTCTAACTTTTGAGTCTGTGGATGAAATGCTTAAGTGTGACCATTCAAATAAACGCTACTGGGCAGTACTTTTTCTGTGGTGCCGTTTATTATGCTTTACAAGGTGATTCTAACTTTTGAGTCTGTGGATGAAATCCTAAAGTGTGACCCTTCAAATAAAAGCTACTGAGCAGTCCTTTTTTGTGGTGTTGTTTATTTTGCTGTACAAGGTGATTCTAACTTTTGAGTCCGTGGTTTAAATGCTAACGAGTGACCATTCAAATAAACCCTGTGCAGTACTTTCCTGTGGCACAGTTTATCGTGTTGTTGAAGGTGGTCTTATCATTTGCGTTTGAGGATTAAAATCTAAAATATTACCTCTCAAATGAAACTTCTGGGCAGTACTTTGCTGTGGAACTGTTTATAAGGCTGTACAAAGGGGTCCTAAAGTACTGATTTTTACTGTGTATAATTTGGATCTAACTTAAAATTTGTTCACATGTATAATACTGTTTATTATGCTGTACCAGAAGCCCTGGCTGTATACGTAGGTTCCGCGGACAACTGTAAATAAAATCCTTAAGTTTGACCGCTTAAACGAAAGTTGTTGAGGGCTATTTTCCTGTGGAAATGTCACTCGGCGTGAATTGCTGTGGAAGGTGTGTCAGTTTAGTTTTGACTCGGCTGTGTCTGATGAAATCCTGAAGTGTGAACTTTTAATGACAATGCAGTTCTAACCTTTGCATGAATTTGTTCATGAAATTCTTGGTGGACCTTTGACCACGAACGAAAATCTCATTTTCATTAATTCCTTTCTACAGACTCAATATGTCAGAGCCACCTTAATACTATGGCGCTGTTCATTACGCAGTTTTAAGGTGGCTCGGACATCTTGTTTCTGTCAGGATGAAATCCTAAACTGTGACCATTTAACTGCAACCGGCTATTGAGCAGTACTTTCCCGGTTCTATTTATCGTGCTGTACAAGGTGGAGGTGTATTTCGAATTTGTGGAAAGCTATTGAGAAGTAGTTTGCTATGGTTTTCATCGCGGCGAGAGGTAGTTCTAACAGCTACGTATTCAAAATATTAATTCTGACCTCAGCAGCCATGTCTGATCTCAACTGTGATGGTGGCTGCTTCAGTGGCAAGGCCTCTCTACCTCACCTTTGGCGTGATAAGCTATTTATCTCGTACGTCTAGAAAAAAATTAACTGACAAAATGAAAAGAAAGACCACCTTTTGTGTTTAAACCTTTGATGAACTGACATGTCATGGATACGGGTGAAAGAAAGGTCCTTCTGTAGAGGGTTTTTTTTTTGACACCATGTGCATGTTTGAGTCCAAGCACAGCTTACTCATCGATCCAGAGCATATAACAAGATTTGTTGTTTTATTGCGTTATACAAGCAGACAAGAACGATCTGTATATTTTATCGTGGCGAACGACGTGCGCTTAGTTCCTGAAAACATACAGGATATCATATACCGGTATATCAGACATCGAGCGTATGACACGAAGATGACTGCACAAGCATTCCCACTTCAGGAGTTAATAAGTTATATACAACGTCTATCGAGTGTAACTTGTCTGAGGCTCTCAGAAGGTAGAGAGGCGAACGAAAGCTAGACGCTCCACTTCTCGCCTTACTTATTAGTTCGTCCTTGTATAAAATATTTTCAATAATCATAAAAGTCTATTGTATATCAGAAAACATCGCAGAGGATAGCAAACAATGAGATTATTTTCACAGAAGAGTTCTTCATATAAATATTTCTCGTGCGAAAACGCCGGCTCGTTTCCAACTCCGCAGCTCTTTAGTCTCGTCAGTTGCCGTTTTTGTCGCCATGTTGCATAAGTCGCAGGACCGTTCAAACCAGTGCGGTGCTGGTGACTAATTACTTCATAATCTAAACTTCTTCACCTGTGTATAACGCAATAGTTACATGTGAATTTCTTGCGGTCTATCCTCATCTGAGCTGTTGTTTAAATTATTAGACACCTGAGCTTTCTTTTCCAATCTTTTCCCCTTCACTCGCTTCCATTTCATCCGGCGGTTTTGGAACCAAACTTTGACCTGCCTTTCCGTCAAGTCCAAGCTTACAGCGATTTCATATCTTCTGAGTCTGGTTAAGTAATTATTCCTCTGAAATTCGTTTTCCAGTTCTTGAATTTGATGTTTGGTGAAAGCTGTTCTTTCTTTCCTTTTCTTTCCGGCGGATTTTCCGGTTTTCGCAGCTGCAAAATTAAACGTAACGAAAACACAATTCACATATCAAAGTCCGGTGTCACAGTAAAATATAAGGCTTCTTCAGCGACAGTCCTAGAACATTTTGAACAACATAGTACACAGTGCCACAAGAAAGTATCACTCCATAGCTTAAATAAGATAACAAGAGACAATAATAAAGAAAATGAGGCCCAGAATTGTATCACTGTAAAAATGTCGGCTGAGAGACAGAAAAACAAACCGCATTCAGATTAATTTGGAAAACATTTCCAACATTTTCCAATTGAAAATTAAACTAATACAAGTTCAACATTAAATTTGTTCCTGTTATTTTTATTTCGCCTCATTATTCAGACGGCCAGTAAAAATTGCAATGATGATGTGAAATTCAGTTGCTTGTAAACTATTTTTCACGAATGAACAAGCTTTTTACATTACATCTATAAATCTGGCAATGTGCGACCTTCACCGACATAGATTCTTGTCCAAGTGATTTAACTTTATTGCTCGGCACCGCACTGTGATCTGAAATACGTACAAAAACAACGTCGGTGGAAAACTGCTGCACTTTAATGTTGCCTCCTTAAACAAAAATACATAACTTTAAAGCTTTCTTTTTAGCGGAAAATTTATACACTTACTGTTGGGTTTAGCGCGATACGATCTTTGTCAGTAAATGTCTTTAACTTCTGAAGCACGTAGTTCTGCGGTATACGAAACCTTCGGATTTGGAACATTTCGCCTTACGACCCGCTGAGATTCGCTTTGGCCCACTGATTAATTTTTAAAAAAATTTGAGTTTATTATGTATTTATAGAATCCTTATGGTGAAACGTAAACGAGCGTAGCAAAGACGGTATATCTCGGGTGACGAATACAAGGAGAAAACTCTGAAATGTTAACGTGGCCGATCCAAATTGTCTCACAGGATGTGCTGTGCGCCCGCTATTTTGTAAACTATCGCTTTGCGTTCAAAGCCGTGTAAGAGTATCAAAATTGACGTTTTTCCTCTTAGTGTTCTAGGTAAACATGGGTAAAATTTGGGATTGACAGTTAAGAAAACAGCTTCAACTCGGCTTCCGACTGCACCGTTAGCAAAACTTATCTCCAGTCAAATAGGAATCTCCTAAAAGTTGAGCGCACGTTGCTCGTTATTCGAATGTTTTCTTCAGTACCAAATTTTCATTAAGATACCTAATTAGTTCTACTTTTACTTACAGCACTGAAAAAGCTATTACTAAGAAACACCTTAAAACCTGTTAACAGAACATTACGACTGATAGGAAATCCCCAAAGAAAGCCGAAAGAGGGATTACTAAACGTGAATTCTTTGGTTGACCGCGGGTTTTGTCATGGAATTGCGCGCAACACTGTTTTCCGCCAATTCCTATTACATTAAAATTACCGCAGGAAAAAAAATAAAATGTTATTGCCTGCAGAAAGGGAACTGTAACTCTTGTTCAATTCTTTGGGACTCCTGAAGACAAATTATTAGTCAATTTCTGATGTGGTTTTTACCGTTGAGTCTAGGCATAAAACCGCAAACGTCTCAGTGCCTTCTAATGAAAGCTGTTGGGCAGCACTTACCTATTGTCCTGTTCAATTTTGATAATTTTCTAAGTGCTAAGTTTAGAAATTTCAAATGTGATCTTCGGGACTCTAACCTTAAGGATAATATCCTTTGCATCAGAACTTACTTTGTTGTTTGCTGACCCGAAATGCCAACACTTGCGAAGCACTCTCTTTTCAGCAACAGGGACAAGGGTATTATAGCTAGGTTAAAAGAGAACTTCATAAAATTGTGTTAGCTATCATTTTTGCAAGACTGTGCCTCTATCTATCCATGAATGCAACAATTCAGTAATGCATTTAATGTTGACATTGTTAGTTGACGCATTGGACGCTTACAGGAAATTTTCACTTGGAATGTTCCTAGACATGTCCTAGTTCGTTATGACATGAGAATTGTCGCTTACGCTGCTTGTGCTACAGATCTCGCTTCATTTTATAAGACGAGGCGATTTCAGTAGGAATTTAGTGCTGCCCTTTTGCAATGAAATGTTTAAAAAGTTAGAACTTTCTGATACAGAAGGGTAGAAGGGTAACATTATATAGTGCAATATTGTCACAATATCGTGACAATAAAGTAGTCCATTCAAATCGAAGTGTCGAGCCGCACTTTCCTATGGTCCTGTTTGTTTTGAATAATAAATTTTAGAAATTTCAGACGTGATCTTTGGAACTCAGATCTAGGAAACAACGTTTCCTACATCAGGACTTGCTTTGTCGTTGTTGACACTAAATGGCAATCATGCTTGCGAAACACTCCCTTTTTACTTTAATGATGAGCTTCGTTCAAAGAAACCTTCATAAAAATGTATTAGCTATCATTTGTGCAACACTGCACGTCTATCGCGCTGGATATAGCCATAAAACAACTTATTTTATGTCAATAGTGTTAACGTTTCCCTTGGAGCGTTCCTTGCCCTGGACCCTAGTTCGCTAGGACATGCAAATTGTCGTGTATTGTCGTGCTTTTGCTATGGATCTCGCTATAGTTTACTGCGAAAATTTCGGTAGTCCAATTTAAGTGCTGCCTTTTGCAATGGAATTTACAAAAAGTTAGCACTTTTAAATAAAGAAGTGGAATATAGGGTGCAATCGGTGGCACAATGTATGATGCAATTTTCAAAACCATATAACCAAGTGTCTCCTTTCAAATGTAACCTGTTGAGGAGCACTTTCCTGCAGTCGTGTTTGTCTTTAACGATTTTCTAAGAAAAAAATTTAGAAATTTCAATCGTGAGTTTGGTACTTTAACCTAGCAAAACAATATTCCCTACAGCAAGAGTTGCTTTGTTATTTGTTGACCTCAAATGGCAATGCTAGCGAGGCACTCCCTTTTCGGCAACAGGTACAAGGTTATTAACATAATGAGCGCGGTTCAAAGAGGCTTTCATAAAAATGTGTTAGCTCTCATTTTTGTAGTCTGTGTGTCTATCTTTTACCAAATATAACAACTAATTAACGTATTTTATGATAATAGTTTTTTCTTTATGCACTGGACGCTGGCACTGAGGACTTGGAGCAGTCCAAGCCCTAAGCCCTGAGCTTGTTTGGACATGAGACTTGTCGCTTCAAGTTGCTTGTGCTGCGGATCTCCCTTCAGGTTTATAGCGAGGCGAATTCAGTGCGATATTAAAGCTGCCCTTTTGCAATGAAATCTATGAAAGAAGGTTAGCAGTTGTTCATAAAGAAGAGGTAGAATATAATATAAACCGCAATAGTGTATGATGATGTAATTTTCAAAAGCAAAAATGTTCCCCTTCAAATCAAAGCTGTTGAAAAGCCCTCTTCTAAAGTGCAATGATGCAATTTTTGTTTTTGAAGAGCATAAATCATGGTTATTTATTTCACCCCCTTCGATTCATGTTAACGATATGGTTTACGCAAGTATTTTCTTAATTTTTCTTTATAATTCCCAAAGTGCTGCAATCGCTAAATTGTCCGCTATGAAACTAAAAAGGGGGCAAAAGTGAAGGGCGAAATCTTGAGCAGACGTTTCGTTTTTTTGGGTTTGCTCGAACCTTGAATATACAGTATTTTTATAGATGTTACTGATAAGCTTTTGTATGATCCCTTCTCCAGGGACTGCCGAAATTTGTGACAGGCGTTCCTCGTTTTGTATTTGCTGAATTTTTTAACCTTGGAATCCCCGATCCATGGTACCCAATGCAGTCAGGATTGAAAAGTAGTTTTGTAAAACAAAACATTTCACATTCACATACAGCTAAATTGGATATATATGAAAGTCATACTTTGTACATGCATGATTTAAGACAGACTCTAAAATAAGGTTTAGCTTGTAACACATTCAATAATTTTCATTCGAATGATTGCAATTTTGGATTTTGTCCACAGTCACAAAGTTAGAACGACATTTTACAGGATAGCACAAACAGTGTGACAGGAATGTGATGCTTGTGAGTAGTAAATGCTCTGACTCAATTTAAGATGGTATCCACGAATCTCAAGATTTATTCTGACTGGGTGTGACAATGGGTAAAAGGCCAAGAAGAGTCAAGATTTCAAGATGTCGGGAGCTCATCCGGTCTTCAGTTGAAGTGTTTTTGCCATTTCTATTTTTTTCCCTGTGTGTGCTTTGTATATGTTGACTAAACACAATTAACTCCTTAATTGTTGCACCAAGACTCACCAGTCGTAGAAAAATCCAAAAAACCTGCGTCACTTTGACCACAACAATTCAGCCATCCTTCTTGCTATGTTCGCAAGCTTTAATGTGTTCTGCGGTTTAGACTTAGCTAATTACACGCGAGAAAAAGGATGTGAATTTGCTTAACTGCATCCTGAACATTTTACGTAGAAGTAAAAGCTTTATTTCAAGTGTTTAATCCAGTATAATCCTGCATAATATGGCTTCTAACCACGACACACTTCCCCGGCTGGCTCAAATTATCCTCTCCTTGAAGATGCGAACAGTATTAATCGTAAAGAATTAAGATCTCGCCAGGGGGCTAAGAGGGAACAGCTTATTCTGTGGAAATTTGGAAAAGCATTGCCAAGCAACCAACAGCAATACTGCTTTCGTATCCATGCGTGGCTTTTCCATAAGTTTGCTCATTGACTGAAAATTAGATCTTTCTTATGGCTTTATCAAGTTGGTCTAACAAATAGGAAAGTGCCTTGCATGCACTACAAGTTCTGGCGGAATATCACGTCCTTCTGAAACTACTGCGGAACAAACAAACACTGTATTAACGTGGGGACATGCTGCAGTTGAACTTCAAGCACGTAATTGAAAAATATTCCAGAGATTTTCTGTGCATACTAACTTCAGTACGTTCAATAAAATGTCCCAATGTTAATAGCGGTTAACCACGAATATTCCAAAGAGCTGCGAAATAAACAAGTATCAAAACTGGGTAGAATTTTGTTATCATTAATTGATCTTCAAGACTAGTTAAGCATTCATTGAATGGGAATAAACCTTGAGACACGCGGTTCTTGAATGGGGTAGCGACTTTGTGGCTCAGTTTAAATATGCAGAGGATTTCCTTCCAAGCTTTTCCATACTGAAGAATACCTTTAACAGCAGTCTTAGCAGAAACGTTTACCAGGCAGATGTCAAGTCAGTAAGTGATAGTTTACAACAAAATCAATGAGATATAGGCTCATTCATACACAAGTACAAATTAGTTGAAGACGAACCACTTGACATTTATCAGGGCAGGCAGATCAAGGAGATATTAGCTAAGTTTTCAAGGTTGAAAGCTGTAAATAAATGACTGTTTGTACATATTTATATTTTGCACATAGATCTACTGGGTTAGAAACTATAAACTTGCGCTACCTTAATTATTTTTTAGACTCGCGTGAAACAGCAATTCCAGGGAAGCGCTTATCTCTTCCCATGTCTCAATTTTAAAGTAAACGATTCCACAGCGGGAACCATTCGCTCACACGAACTTAGCTATTATTAATTCTTTACCATTGCTTTTAGGAGCTTAGCTTTATGTTCATAAACAGGTATTGAAATTGTTGCAAAAACCGAAGACCATGTCGCATATAAACTAAGCATAGCCACCGATGGAAGGAGTAAATTTTCGAACGTTTGATCGTTTACACTTGCAGACTCAAGAAGTTGTTCGTCAGTTATCACGGTACTAGCAAAGCTAATGAACTCTCAAAGCCATTTTAAGTGCATGCCAGACAACGTGTTAAATGCTTCAAGTGTAGTAATAACACTTAAGAGAGGTGTGATCTTTAATAAACACCAATAAAAGCATCGTATGGTCTCATTACCTTGCTCACAACTCGGCAATAACTGCGAAGAGCCGTCCATGGATTGGCGCGAGTGTTCGGGATGATCCATGACGCTCGGCGGTTGAGGAAGATGGTGCAGAATTGGCGCCTCCTCTCGAGGGCCCATCTCCATAAACCTTGGATCTCCATAGTGCGTTAACGGCTGAGGAATATGACTGTATGAAGGCGAGCTATTAGGCACGGGATAGCTGCTAGCGCTAGGGTATGTGCTACAGGTATAACGGGTTGGGGGACTATAAACATAAGGTGGGTGCGATAGTGGCGGAGGACCATGAGAATCATGTGGAGTTACTGGGTACGGCGGCCTATTGTAGGTATAGCCGCGTGAGTACATAATTTCCAAGCGATGTGCTGACCTGTACCTTGCACGTTTGTTGTGTAGTACTAGGGGAGCACGGTTTGCATAAAGCGCATTTTGAGACGCATTTATCGCGCAGTCGCTGCCTGGGTTGAAAGCGATACCCGGCCGCCACTTTTGAAAGTGTAAATCGATCCAAAGTTATTGTCTGTCGGTACAATGCTGTTAGAACTTTATCCTCCAGCATTCCTTTGTAAGGTTTATTTCTAGACGCCATGCCTTTGGTTGGTTAGCTCTAAGGGAAGCGATTGCTTTCAACGGGAGATTTTTTTCTGCTCACAGAAGGTGAAATTTTGTTGCGTTATTGCAGTCGGCTTGTCGAAATCTCTCCGGCGACAATCAAAACAAACACTCCACCTAATCTGATAATATTTCTTTCCTCGGTTGCTCCTTTCATGTGCCGCGCATATTCAGCTGTTTTACGCATTAACTTTTACATAACAGGGCTCTTGTCCCACTTTCGCATCGCTAAATTATTCATTTGCTTGGTGCTAATGCGTTTTTTATTCTCAGTTGTTAGTTTTGTTTATCACAAGTCAACGAACAGTTATGATTTAAAGTTGTTTGTTGCACGCAGGTGCAGAATGTTACGCCGAGAGCACGTTTTGATGGTTTCACGCACGAGGCGTGTTTTCCAGAGTCGGCATTTGAACTAAACCCAAGCACGTGATTCGCCCAACACGGACGTCACTTGCGTGTCGCAAATCTGACCGAAAAGCGTCTGTTAACTACATTTAATCTAGAAGGAGAGGCCACTTTTTCTCAAGTCTCTTGTCAGTTCAAGTGCTTACTTCGCTATGCTATGATATCATATTAATTGCACAATTATACCTTCAGCCACTGACAATCGAATTTGAGAAGCGCGCGCTTTCTTAAAATCACTTTCCTGTCATGAAAACTATGAAAAGACTCTTCGATAACTTACACGTGAACGAAAAAAAAGTATTTTTTTAAGAAACGAGTAGCGTTTCTTCATAAATCTCCTACGCAAATGCAACGGTAAGTTTCGGCTTTAGGAACAACGCACAACTTTATGTGAATTTCTGTAAGTACAAAATGATAAGTTTGTTCGTCGAGTCATGTTAACAATCGGATCCTAAGTGCTGTTTCCTTTGTAAAATGGCCTTGTTGATAGCGGGTCACATGAACAATGGGTTTATTGTGCAGATAGTACGTTAGTAACAACAATACGCGAATTAGCTGCCACTAAAACTATACTCCAAGCTTAGAACTTGCGCAACATATTTGCATTCCAGGCCACCCTTTGGAAAACCAGAATTAATTTTTGGGCGGAAAGCTTGTAAAATCTTGACAGAACCGTCATCTAATTGCTTTACAACTTTCTGGGTTTTAATTAAAAGCGAATGGCATATGTTAACTTCCTTTGATCTTCAGTGGATTGCGTTTCATCGGTCCTCCATGAAACGATAGCCATCTTAAGCCAGATTTTCAACAGGCCGCAGCGCAAGCTCACTTATACGGGTCTCGGGCCGCCTTCTCCATCCGACACAATTAAAAATATTCCCACGGCATTAATGGCTTCCTTATGGGTGAAATATTTCATTGCGTTTCAAGTGCCCGGTCGAAAGAAAAGAGCTTTTCTCAAGTGGTTCTGTCAACTGTTACACGAAAAACTACTTGAATTAATATGGTGTAGAGGATATTTTTGTTACAAGAGAGGTCGAGCAATACAAATATTTGGCTTAGAAATGTGTAACTCGCATATTTTATTTACAAACAAAACTAACAAGTTTAGTCTTGAACAGAAAAAAAAAATTCCCTCGACAGAGATTTTTACCGTTCTCTCTAATGCAGACTATAATAAAATGCATTTTAACACTCCTAACTCAATGAAATCCCTCTACAGAATATATCAACGGACAGTACAGTAAAAGCCTGCGGCTTGCAGGTATGTCTGTTTCTTTTTCTAGTTGTCTGCGAAAGCTAGAGATAAGATGATAATTATTATTGTGTCAACTTGGCACCCTGGAAACAAACAGGAGAGTAGAATCTATTATAGCTGTGAAGAGTTTTATCTCAGTGCCATTATGTAAACAAATAACGGTAAGTGACGCGCTGAAACTGTCACGAGACACAACTCACGGATTTTCAGTTCCCTTCGCCCGACGCTTCTGCCTCTTTATGTAACCGGTGTGTGTGGTATATTTTGTTCTTAAATACTGGGGAAACAAGCATCCGTTAATTATTAGAACGTGGTTATCATCTTGTCCAAAGTATTCTAGAATTATCGCCGATGAAAGCTACAGTGGAGAAAAGCCTGTTCACAATTTAGGTGACGTGGCGGAAAGACCTTGTGAATTGAGCTGCGGATTGGATTAAAAAATCGGTTGAGATAAGTGGCGTGAAAAGGGAAGGGTAAGTATTAATTGCATTTGTATGACTAAGTCCTTGAGCAATGAGTTTATATTAACTCAATAGAAATATTTGAAATTCATGCATTATCAATAAGGTTCTTCTGGAGTATTAAAACAAGGCAAATATTTTAATACTCCACGCTGTAGATCTGGTAGATGAGTGTAGGAAATTCAGAGTCCTTTGCTCATTTTAGTAGACTACATTTCGGTGTTTTCTACCGAGGTTAACCTGCCTTTTTTGTCTTGGGCGTTAGGTGAGATAGATTGAAGAATACAGTTTAAGGTTGATCTGATTTCTTTGATAGTTTATTGCATGGAACATGTTCCCGATCAGTTAATTCAGAAAATCGCGCATTAACTTTAACTGTGTGTAGATAGCAATAATGAACATTTTCAAATCACATTTGTGTTCATCATTTTTACGGCAACAAACTTTGTTTAGCTAAAGCAGCAGTAATGCTACTAGCGAGCAAACTCAGTGATCTGTAAGCAACTCAACTTATTATCAGTATCGCTGGAGAAAATTGTCGGTTCAGAATGAAATGTCTGAAAATTAGGTCTGTTTACTTAAGAGTTATAAAGGTTTTTCTTCGATATGACACCTATTTTCATAACCAAGAATAGGTGAAAGGCAATGTCCATATATCTGTACGTCGTATTGTATTTGTATTTATATTTTATCGATTAGTACTCGAATCTGATCATTTTCATGCAGTGATAGCAAGGATCAACACGAGCTCTTGTCTGATCGCCCGCACTGACACGTTTTTGGGGACCGTACTTCGCGGAGCACTCCGAAAAAGGAATATCATCACTGAGAAATGGTCGTAATGCTATCTCTAAGTAGCAAACGGACAAAGTAAAAGTATCGATTGCTTTCAACATTTTGGAAGATAAATATGTACACGATTTCGAGGTATCCTCCCTGATTTTGGAGTATCTCCGGTTGAATATTTGTCCTGATAACAAACTCAGTCGCTTTTCGTTCGCTCTCATCGAGTCCTTTCTCGTTCAGATGTTAAAGGAGCCAAGTCCATAAAAGCTTTTCGCTCTTTTTGTAAGCAAATAGGAATAGCGCGATGCTGTCATTTCCTTTAAGTGACGGCTTTTACCTTTCTTCGTCTGTTACGACGTCTTGGCTAATGATCGTCCTCGAGGGAGCAACTGACCGTTCTTCAAAACCCCTCGTGCAGGCCATCGTTCTCGTTCTTATTTTCCTTTCATTCCGGAGATTTAGAGCCAAGGATAATTTACTCAGTGCTGCCACCACTAAAAAAACCTTATAAACTGTTCAAATTCACTAATTCTACGAAATTCAACCCGAATAATGAGCAACGAAGATAAGAAATTGAACAAGAATCACAACTCATCGGCGCCAAAGAAGGAATCTGTTCCAGACACTTTGATCGAAGCTTCTGTCAGGTTTGAGGAATGTTGTAGTTCTGTTTTAATACTAGAATGATTTTAGTTCAGATTTTATCGCTCTAAATTTTTTTCGGCTGCCAGTGTGCAAGAGCTTATCAGAGCTGATTGCTTAAAAAGAAGCCGCTGCTAATATATCCGGCATCGATGTACTGCGTGCATGTATAAATTGCAGTGCAATCTCATAACCTTGAACTCTACAATTTTCGTCGACTTAAAATTTTTACTTAAAGAATCCAAACAGAACATTCCTTGTGAACTTACAGAAATCCCCCTTTAAACGGCCCTAAAACAATCTGAGAAGACAGGAAACGACATTTAAAGTATCTTGCTTAAATTTTGTCGTTGGGTGCCCCTGTTTACAGTGCTCTTTACAGTAAAGTTTTGTCGGCGTCCTTTTGCCTGCGGTCAAATGGCAGTTAAGTTTCTCCGTTTCGGTCCTATAGTTGAACTTCAGTAACTTAAACCGTCAGGGAAGTACAAAAAAGTTCGAGTTGACGTGAAACGTTCGAGTTAACGAGGGTTTATTTACGCTTTTTAATGTCAGGGCTGGGTGAAGCTGCGCAAACTACACGAAGATCTTCGCCATTTGGTTTGAACTAGAGTTACCCATCTGCTGAGTGTTGGCCGGCTTTTGCAAAAATGCTAGCTGGCCCTATTTTGCAATTTAAACGACTAACATATTCGTCCTTTCGAAAGCAGAATGAATTCCGCTATACTATTGGCACAAAAGTCTGAGGTATCATTTTGCCAAAGAAAATTTTAGTTTTTCGTCACGATTAAACTCGAATTTCTTGATCGGTTAAGGCATTCCGGACAGATATTCCGCCGAAACGCCGGATCCTTTGGAGCCCCTGCATGTATCATGTAATATAGATGATCAAGGTCCGAGGGGGAACTCGAGGGAAATGATAGCTTAGATATTTTAACGTGCATGAATGCCGAGTGAAGCTGAATAACTGTCAACTGAGATTGTTAGTGAAATTCGGCCTGAAACTGAAAATTACCTCAATCAGCCTTGTAGCCAGAAATTCAAGTTTCCGTGCTATATTTCAAACCAAAAGCAATTTTTCTTCTTCCAGTATCAGATCTTCGTTTGGTGGATGTCGTTCTAACTGTGTTGTTTAACAAGCGTTACCATTCAAATGAAAGCTACTGAGCAGTCATGTGGTGCTGGTTATCATGTTTGCTGATACAAGATGGTTGTAACATTTGAGTCTGTGAATGATATCGTAAAATGTGATCATTCAAATGAAAGCTACTGAGCAGTACTTTCCTGTGGTACTGTTTATTATGCTGTACAAGGTGGTTCTAACTTTTGATTCTGTGGATGAAATCCTAAAGTGTGACCATTCAAATGAAAGCTACTGAGCAGTACTTTCCTGTGGTGCTGTTTATTATGCTGTACAAGGTGGTTCTAACTTTTGATTCTGTGGATGAAATCCTAAAGTGTGACCATTCAAACGAAAGCTACTGAGCAATACTTTCCTGTGATGCTGTTTATTATGCTGTACAAGAAGACTACAACTTTTGACAAGTCGGCAGATGAAACTCCACAGCGCAACCATTCAAATAGAATACTTTCCGACTGATATGGTGCTGCCATATCATGTTTGCTGCGCACTGAGGCGGTTCAAACTTTTGAGCCAACGTCGCATAAAACTTCATAGTGTGACCATTCAAATGAAGGCTACTGAGAATTACTTTGCTGTGGCGCTGTTAGTTATGTTGTACCGAGATGATTCTGGCTTTTATGGCTGTGGACGACAGGGGCTCTGTCATGTGTATTTTGTATTGGGGTCAAATCAAAACGGAGAACATTTGATACATAAAACGGTGAACTGCAAAAGAAAAAGGCAAGCAAGCAAAACGCAAGTGAATTCTTGAAAGGAGAACAAAACATAATCAGTTTAGAATGTTTCTGCCAGACACAAGGGAAACTTGAGAAAAAGCGGCCCGATTTTTTCAAGTTACAATTCATTTCCATCCTGACCATACGTGGCCAAAGGCACTTATTTACAGAAGGAGAGTAGTTTTCAACTATTATAAACTGGACCCGGCGTTATTATGCTGTACAAGGTGGTTCAAGTTTTGAGTCTGTGGATAAAATCCTTGCTTGACCGTTCAAACAAAAGCTGCTGAGCATTACGTTCATGTGGTGAAGTTTGTTTCCTCATTGATTCCAAAGGAAAATCAGTTTATTATTCGTCTTTGTTGTGCCTTGATATCTGGGTCTTTCGAAAACAAATGGGTTGATTGATTCCTGGCATTCTCACTCACTTTCGACTTACTTAATCCTAATTAACTTGATTTTCAGTATTTTTTCGACATAAACAGAAACCTTTAGTTTGCTGATGTGCCCCTCTCCTACCCATGTACAAAGATATTGCAATCTCAAATACAATGTTCAATGTATCATGGATTGAACAAAATTTAATAACAAAGACAAGTATTTGTTCTCTTTGATCCGTGAGACACAATGCAGTTACTCGGCTTACCCCTTATCCTTCTTGTAGGTAACATTTTTCCGTATGTCTAACTTTTCTTTTGGGCATTTCCTTAGGACATAACCTCTGCTTCTGCTCGTTTCTCTGTCATGATAGTAAAGTGTCACATGGCTGCAGTGCTTGAACTGGATTTCAAAGAATGGAAACAGACCATAACAGTGGCCGGAGTACGGCTTTGTATGAATGTTTGACTACTCGTTTACTGTGCAGTTATTAGGCCTCACGTCTTGAAAACGGAGCGGATAAACCTAACTCGTTTAGAAATAAAACTCTGCTGCAATTTATGGATAACGATTTAAGAAGCAACTATCGATGGCAAAGAGACTTTATTTGTAAGTCAAGTGTTTGGTTTCGGATCAGCATTTTGTATGCCTTAATGTTTGCCTTAAACCTGTAGGCCTCTCGTTTTTTTTTTATGATTTTTAGTGTTTATATTGACTTACGTTCAGTGAGGCAATAGCCTGTAAACATGCATAACTCGCTTCAGTTTCCAACATATATATATATGTACCCCAGGGGAGGGGGGGGATTCCGGATTTCTAGTGACGGAGATGATTTAATGGGGGCAAAAATCTTAACCCAAAAAAATTCCTAGGGCTTCCAAGAAAACCCAGAAAAATCCCTGGATTAAAGATTAACCCCCAAAAAAATCGCATGCCGAATTTCCAAGCCTTAAAAATTTCCAGAAAGGATTACATGATATAACACGAACTACGCAGTCAGCACTACCAAGAATCTTGAGATTGTTTTGAATACCCAAGAAAATCCCTACTTAAATCGAGCCACACACACAAATAAAATACTTACCAAATTCTCCTACCCAAAAAAATCCCGGAAACGAAAATTTCAAACCCCAAAAAATCCTTCGATCATCCCCGTCACTTGAAATGCGAAGTGGCCCCCGCCCAGGGACATGTGTTTGACTTTTAATGATTCAAGGCCCTTCAATTCTAGTCGAAAACAGACCAACTCTGCCGAGGACCAAATAATCAGAAAACGTTGCTATGTTGAAACAGCAGTTAAAAATGGAACCACCATACATCAGAAATACTCATTCTTTTTTCTTTTTATCTAATGCTACTTTTGCTGCATGTATATTCGGGCTAAAGATACAAAAATTAAAAAGTGTAGATATATTATTTCCAAAAAACTTACTGTAGTCTACACTAAGATCTGGCTAAATTGCAGCCACTAAGCACCCTCAAAAGCAATAAGAAGCAATTGTTTGTAAGATTGTTTGACTTATTTCAGGAAATTTCTTGCAGGTTTCAGCAGGAGCTTGAATTACATTCGACGGGACTTTAAAAGTAGGACATGCAAATTGGGCTTTACAGCAACAGTCGTAAATTCGAAATAGGTCATTGAGGTGTATGAAAAATGACACAAATAAACGAGCCATTACTATAGAAGGATCTATTATTATAGCACTAATTAAGTGATTTATTTAAACAGAATAATGTAAAACTTCAAGGACTACGGCAAGACTGATACAACGTAGCAATTATATTTGACAATATTCCGGCAATCCACACTTGTTTTCCTAAACTTGAATTCCTTTGCTCCAGGATTTTTGTCTTTCTTCGTTTCTTAGTTTCGTGTTTTAATTGAGTACAATAGAAATATTCTTCTAGGGCTAAACGGCAAATCAATTCGTCCATAGTCAGTTTACTTGATACGAAATTGCTTTCGGAAGCCGATTGGGTGAGGCCGGTAAAGCTGGCGCGAAGAATTTATGATCTAAGCGGTGCCGACAAAAAATTGTGCCTAGTAATAAAAGGTTGCGGATAAAAAAACGTATTATTATTATTCAGCGTGATTATTTGAGCTTTCACAAAAAAGGGCCCAGTAGAAATAAAGAAGCCGAGAACGGGTTAACTTTGATCTTGGAAGAAAAAGAGTCAAGACATGTTAGCTGGGTAATCGATTTGCTGAAAATATTAAGAGGATCTGTTTTTATTATTAGCGAATGGTGGTTCAAAAAGAAGATACAATACAGTCAATACAAATAAATGTAAAGAAGATCCTCGCAGTTATTAACGCAACTTATGCAGTTGCGAAAAGAGCCTGAAAAAAAAAAAAAAAATCAGGCTTGCCGGGATTCGAACCCTGACCTCTGCGATACCGGTGCAGCGCTCTAACCAATTGAGCTATCAAGCCAACTGGGAGCTGGTCATTAAATTGGTTCGTAATATGCCCGGGAAAGATGAAGTTGAAATTATGAATATATGAAATTCATATATTTGAACTGCGGAATGAAGAAATAAATGTAAAGAAGATCCTCGCAGTTATTAACGCAACTTATGCAGTTGCGAAAAGAGCCTGAAAAAAAAAAAAAAATCAGGCTTGCCGGGATTCGAACCCTGACCTCTGCGATACCGGTGCAGCGCTCTAACCAATTGAGCTATCAAGCCAACTGGGAGCTGGTCATTAAATTGGTTCGTAATATGCCCGGGAAAGATGAAGTTGAAATTATGAATATATGAAATTCATATATTTGAACTGCGGAATGAAGAAATAAATGTAAAGAAGATCCTCGCAGTTATTAACGCAACTTATGCAGTTGCGAAAAGAGCCTGAAAAAAAAAAAAATCAGGCTTGCCGGGATTCGATTCAATTGGTTAGAGCGCTGCACCGGTATCGCAGAGGTCAGGGTTCGAATCCCGGCAAGCCTGATTTTTTTCAGGCTCTTTTCGCAACTGCATAAGTTGCGTTAATAACTGCGAGGATCTTCTTTACATTTATTTCTTCATTCCGCAGTTCAAATATATGAATTTCATATATTCATAATTTCAACTTCATCTTTCCCGGGCATATTACGAACCAATTTAATGACCAGGGGCCCGTTTCTTGAAAGTCCCGGTAACTTTTCGGGCCCGAAAAGCTATTTTATGTGCGCGATGTTTGCATTAAAGACTCAAATTTTGTTAGTTTTGAAAGCTGAGCAATAAAATTATAAGTTGATAAAAGAAGTCAGGCTAATATGTGGGCTAAAAACTACGCCAACGTTTTATAGATTTTGATTTTAAAATATAGCTTCGGGCCCGAAAAGTTACCGGGACTTTCGAGAAACGGGCCCCAGCTCCCAGTTGGCTTGATAGCTCAATTGGTTAGAGCGCTGCACCGGTATCGCAGAGGTCAGGGTTCGAATCCCGGCAAGCCTGATTTTTTTTCAGGCTCTTTTCGCAACTGCATAAGTTGCGTTAATAACTGCGAGGATCTTCTTTACATTTATTTCTTCATTCCGCAGTTCAAATATATGAATTTCATATATTCATAATTTCAACTTCATCTTTCTCGGGCATATTACGAACCAATTTAATGACCAGCTCCCAGTTGGCTTGATAGCTCAATTGGTTAGAGCGCTGCACCGGTATCGCAGAGGTCAGGGTTCGAATCCCGGCAAGCCTGATTTTTTTCAGGCTCTTTTCGCAACTGCATAAGTTGCGTTAATAACTGCGAGGATCTTCTTTACATTTATTTCTTCATTCCGCAGTTCAAATGTATGAATTTCATATATTCATAATTTCAACTTCATCTTTCCCGGGCATATTACGAACCAATTTAATGACCAGCTCCCAGTTGGCTTGATAGCTCAATTGGTTAGAGCGCTGCACCGGTATCGCAGAGGTCAGGGTTCGAATCCCGGCAAGCCTGATTTTTTTTTCAGGCTCTTTTCGCAACTGCATAAGTTGCGTTAATAACTGCGAGGATCTTCTTTACATTTATTTCTTCATTCCGCACACTGTAAAATGAAAAGAGCTAATTTGGCCCCAAAAATGGGGCCGAAACGGGCGAGTCCAGATTGGTACTGCTCTAGGGCCAATTCAGCCTCATTGAAATGGGGCTGTTTCGGTATCAATTTTTGGGGCTAAATCGACCCTTCTATTGGGGCCAAATTAGACCATGTGAAGGGTCAATATGGAAAACACCAGTGCTGTTTTGGAATTTTAAATGGCCAAAACAGCCCCCTAAAATTTTAGCCCTCTTGCAAATGACCCCTCAAAATAGAGCCAATTCAGCTCCATGTTGGGCCATTTCAGAAGTTGAATGGTCTTTTCCCTGCGTGCAGTTTTCTTCCCTTATTGGCAAAGACATGTAATGAAACTAAACTCAACTTGCAGCTTTCAAACACTCATTTATTTGGTTCTTTTCAAACTGTACAACAATCAAGTGAATTACAGTTTTGAAGACTCTTGTGGTATACCATACATGATAAACTGTAAAATCTGTAAACTTTTATAACAATGTATTTCCACTTAATGTAACATATTTTCCACTCTCATACCCAACTGGCATATACCTCAATCACAGTACAACACAGCAAAAAGCCAGTAACAGAAAATAACAATTATGAAATTAGGAATGAAAAGTACTTTGGAACATTGCATCTGTTGTAATATGACTAAGCAATGCCTTAAAGAAGGGATTCCTCAGCATAAAGCTTCACACCCAACTGGCACATACCTCAATCACAGTACCACACAGCAAAAAGCCAAAACAGAAAATAATGTTTATGAAATTAGGAATGAAAAGTACTTTGGAACATTGCATCTGTTGTAATATGACTAAGCAATGTCTTAAAGAAGGGATTCCTCAGCATAAAGCTTCACACCCAACTGGCACATACCTCAATCACAGTACAACACAGCTAAAAGCCAGTAACAGAAAATAACAATTATAAAATTAGGAATGAAAAATACTTTGGAACATTGCATCTGCTGTAATATGACTAAGCAATGCCTTATAAAGAAGGGATATCTCAGCATAAAGCTTCGCACCCAACTGGCACATGCCACAATCACAGTACAACACAGCTAAAGGCCAGTAACAAAAAAAACAATTATGAAAATAGGAACGAAAAATACTTTGGAACATTGCATCTGTTGTAATGTGACAAAGCAATGCCTTAAAGAAGGGATTCCTCGGCATAAAGCTTCACACCCAACTGGCACATGCCTCAATCACAGTACACCAAAGCAAAAAGCCAAAACAGAAAATAATGTTTATGAAATTAGGAATTATAAATACTTTGGAACATTGCATCTGTTGTAATATGACTAGGCAATGCCTTAAAGAAGGGATTCCTCAGCATAAAGCTTCACACCCAACTGGCACATACCTCAATCACAGTACCACACAGCAAAAAGCCAAAACAGAAAATAATGTTTGTGAAATTAGGAATGAAAAGTACTTTGGAACATTGCATCTGTTGTAATATGACTAAGCAATGTCTTAAGGAAGGGATTCCTCAGCATAAAGCTTCACACCCAACTGGCACATACCTCAATCACAGTACAACACAGCTAAAAGCCAGTAACAGAAAATAACAATTATGAAATTAGGAATGAAAAATACTTTGGAACATTGCATCTGCTGTAATATGACTAAGCAATGCCTTATAAAGAAGGGATATCTCAGCATAAAGCTTCGCACCCAACTGGCACATGCCACAATCACAGTACAACACAGCTAAAGGCCAGTAACAGAAAATAACAATTATGAAAATAGGAACGAAAAATACTTTGGAACATTGCATCTGTTGTAATGTGACAAAGCAATGCCTTAAAGAAGGGATTCCTCAGCATAAAGCTTCACACCCAACTGGCACATGCCTCAATCACAGTACACCAAAGCAAAAAGCCAAAACAGAAAATAATGTTTATGAAATTAGGAATTATAAATACTTTGGAACATTGCATCTGTTGTAATATGACTAGGCAATGCCTTAAAGAAGGGATTCCTCAGCATAAAGCTTCACACCCAACTGGCACATGCCTCAATCACAGTACACCAAAGCAAAAAGCCAAAACAGAAAATAATGTTTATGAAATTAGGAATTATAAATACTTTGGAACATTGCATCTGTTGTAATATGACTAAGCAATGCCTTAAAGAAGGGATACCTCAGCATAAAGCTTCACACCCAACTGGCACATGCCTCAATCACAGTACAACATAGCAAAAAGCCAAAACAGAAAATAATGATCATGAAATCAGGAATGATAAATAAATACTTTGGAACATTGCATCTTTAAAGTATGACTAAGTAATGCCTTAAAGAATTAGGGATACCTCAGCACAAAGTTTCACACCCAACTGGTATATACCTCAATCACAGCACAACATAGCAAAATAGCCAAAGCAGGAAATACATGTACATGTAAAAAAATTATATGTAATTACCAGTTATAATATTATTCAAAAAATACTTTAGAATAGAGCGGTTTTCAAATGAGTGTCGTCGTAAAACCAAAACCAAAGTAATTACTCTAACCAATCACAACAGGAACAAAACACAAAATGGACCAATCAGAATTCGAAGCAAATACAAGTAATTAGCATCAAGCGCGGGAAAACGTGTGCGAGCAAGTCATGATTGGTTTTGGTTTTACTTCTGATTGGTTGAGAAAGTGGCGCGAGCTTTTTTAACCAATCAGAGACCGAAGTAAGAAAAACCAAAGCAAACACAACATTACTTCCGACACTCAATTGAAAACTGCTCTATTACATATGTTGCAATATGACTAAGCAATGCCCTACAGAGGGGAGACATACCTCAGCATAAAGCTTGGCACCCAATCACAGGACAGTGGCAAAAAGGAAAAAAAAAAAACGAATAAAACATGAAAATAGAAATGGAAAATATTCTAGAATATTGCACCAGGTCTGTTGAAACAAGATTATGAGTCGTTCTGAACTGTTCTGTTACAGCTGCTAAGCTGGAACTGAAACCCTTGTTCTGCTTAGGCATGAAGTGTTTATTGATTTTTCGAATCCGAAATGCATCCGGAAGTGCCTCCTTGACATCAGCAATGTCTTCTCCTCCATAGATCAGCAAGCTATATTTCTTTGTTGTTGGATCTGTGATTCTGAAAAAAAAAATGGAATTGTTGCTAAATATCCTGCTTGTATCTTTGCCAGCATAGTCACTATGGTTGACTTGCTTTACAAACAGTTGAATCATCAAGTGGCGTTAAATAGGTAGGTACATTAGATGTTGCTGCATTCTCTGTGCTTGGAGAGGGCTGAGGAGTGTAGGACATCCTTCACTTTACCTCGTCGCCGATGTAGAATTATGTTGATACACTACATGAAGTACATGTGTTCTAATGACTTCAATGCTTAGATGATCTATTACGACTCAAGTCAACTGTTGATTAAATCCTGTATTATATCATTGAGTGATTGACAAGTATATAACTACTACAGTATACTTCAGTGTAGCACTTTGTAACTACCTGGCATGCCTTGACCACAGTACATTGTAATGAACAAACAGAAATGGATAATTTGAAATACTGCACATGCTGTATCATGATCAATCAATGCAACAGATACATGTAGGAAACTCCAGCATAACCCTCTGCACCTAACTCGCATATGCCTCGACCAAAGTACAACAAAGTAACAAACAAAACAGAAATGGATATTTTGAAACACAATCAAGCAATGCTTCAGACAGCAAATCTCAGCATAAAACTTCCCACCTAACTGGCATTCTCCATAGTGCGACATACATGTAACAACAAACAAATTAGGAAGGATAATATGACACAATACAAATGTTGTAACCTGAATGCTAATGCTGTGGTTAGCTTTTAATTCACTTAAGCTTATGTAATATTTAAGCCTATGGCCTAGGCTTTTCGTCCAATGTTGTAAGTAAACACGCCAATCAACCCTTCTTGTGACCAGCGACAGGAATTATTTAACGTACCAGTACATTTCATTCTAAACTTACCTCCGTAATCTACGAAATTACAGCAGGCTGAGCAGATAGCAATCACTGCAATCATTGAAACGGCGAGAAATGTGGCGGCCAAAACATGCTCGGGAGAACACTACGTGTGGCAGCCGTAGATATAATGTACGTTGTGAAAGGGTTGCATACAGTTGTTCAGAGAGTGTAAAACGACAAGAAGATACAGTTCATTCACCATCTTTTCAAAACGAGTCAAATACCACTCGAAGAACAGCACAGAAACCGTTGAAAGCGGGCGCCAAAAATCGAACAGGCTGTTGGGAATGAACTCGTGTGCTCATGCTCAATTAGTACCCAAGCCTCCTCGGCCAGTCTGCTGGTTCCAGTTTTGGCGGGATGTCAAAGCAGGGAAAATCGACCAAAGAAAACTTTATTGTTCTACCAACATTTCTAATAATAACAAAATTGAAATAGAATATTTAAAAATATAAATATTTCGAGGTCCTATAATACGGAGAGGTCGTGGGTTGGAATCCCATCTGGAACTCATATTTTTTTTTCTGAGTTCTCTCTCCACCCCCCGCCTCTCCACACGTACCATTCTTTTCACGTATGCATTCTGTTTATTCATTTTTCTGTCCTTCATTTTTTTTTTGTGATGAATACCAAAAGAGAAAAAGAATAATTCGAAAACTGATTTCATAGAATACCGGTAATCTCACTGACAACTCATTCTCAGTCCAGCGTCAGTCTCTCAATTTCGTGCATTTCTCATATCAACAGTGAATAATAAAATGCACGAGTTTGAAAGGAAAGTTTAAATTGACAAAATAAATAAACGTTACAGCAGCCAAGAGTAAACCTTTCGGTGGTTTTCCAGGTGATTCAGTTCGGTCAAGTACCAAAATGGCTCCCAAATTGAAGGCCATTTTGGGATCACCCAAAATGACCCTAATCGGGTTTACCCGAAATGGTCCTAACAGTTTGGGTCAAAACAACTTTATGTCGGGGCCGAACTGTACCTAAGGGCTAAATTGATTTCTACAAGTGGGCTGATTCAGTTTTTGGTGGGGCTGAAATGGTTTTTAATGGGGCCGATTCAGACCAATTTTCCCGAAATAGCCCCACAAGGGGCCAAAACAACTACAGTGTCAAAGGGCTGAATCGGCATTTGGGGCTGAAACAGCTCTTTTGAATTTACAGTGCAGTTCAAATATATGAATTTCATATATTCATAATTTCAACTTCATCTTTCCCGGGCATATTACGAACCAATTTAATGACCAGCTCCCAGTTGGCTTGATAGCTCAATTGGTTAGAGCGCTGCACCGGTATCGCAGAGGTCAGGGTTCGAATCCCGGCAAGCCTGATTTTTTTCAGGCTCTTTTCGCAACTGCATAAGTTGCGTCAATAACTGCGAGGATCTTCTTTACATTTATTTCTTCATTCCGCAGTTCAAATATATGAATTTCATATATTCATAATTTCAACTTCATCTTTCCCGGGCATATTACGAACCAATTTAATGACCAGCTCCCAGTTGGCTTGATAGCTCAATTGGTTAGAGCGCTGCACCGGTATCGCAGAGGTCAGGGTTCGAATCCCGGCAAGCCTGATTTTTTTTCAGGCTCTTTTCGCAACTGCATAAGTTGCGTTAATAACTGCGAGGATCTTCTTTACATTTATTTCTTCATTCCGCAGTTCAAATATATGAATTTCATATATTCATAATTTCAACTTCATCTTTCTCGGGCATATTACGAACCAATTTAATGACCAGCTCCCAGTTGGCTTGATAGCTCAATTGGTTAGAGCGCTGCACCGGTATCGCAGAGGTCAGGGTTCGAATCCCGGCAAGCCTGATTTTTTTCAGGCTCTTTTCGCAACTGCATAAGTTGCGTTAATAACTGCGAGGATCTTCTTTACATTTATTTCTTCATTCCGCAGTTCAAATGTATGAATTTCATATATTCATAATTTCAACTTCATCTTTCCCGGGCATATTACGAACCAATTTAATGACCAGCTCCCAGTTGGCTTGATAGCTCAATTGGTTAGAGCGCTGCACCGGTATCGCAGAGGTCAGGGTTCGAATCCCGGCAAGCCTGATTTTTTTTTTCAGGCTCTTTTCGCAACTGCATAAGTTGCGTTAATAACTGCGAGGATCTTCTTTACATTTATTTCTTCATTCCGCAGTTCAAATATATGAATTTCATATATTCATAATTTCAACTTCATCTTTCCCGGGCATATTACGAACCAATTTAATGACCAGCTCCCAGTTGGCTTGATAGCTCAATTGGTTAGAGCGCTGCACCGGTATCGCAGAGGTCAGGGTTCGAATCCCGGCAAGCCTGATTTTTTTCAGGCTCTTTTCGCAACTGCATAAGTTGCGTTAATAACTGCGAGGATCTTCTTTACATTTATTTCTTCATTCCGCAGTTCAAATATATGAATTTCATATATTCATAATTTCAACTTCATCTTTCCCGGGCATATTACGAACCAATTTAATGACCAGCTCCCAGTTGGCTTGATAGCTCAATTGGTTAGAGCGCTGCACCGGTATCGCAGAGGTCAGGGTTCGAATCCCGGCAAGCCTGATTTTTTTCAGGCTCTTTTCGCAACTGCATAAGTTGCGTTAATAACTGCGAGGATCTTCTTTACATTTATTTCTTCATTCCGCAGTTCAAATATATGAATTTCATATATTCATAATTTCAACAGTCAATACAATTTGCACCGTCAAGCTTAATTCAGTTGCATGCAATCTGGATCAAGACAGGCTGATCAAGTCAACTATAAATTTTTTTCCATCATCCAGTGAATCGCTCGTTTCAAGACATTCATTATGTGAAACATACATTATACCAGTGGGTAGTCACACTGTTCTGCTTTCAGTTTCGTTTTCAATTTCGACAACGATTTGATTTGGGACACATATTTGAGCCAGTCAGGTCCCACTTTCAATAACATATGGAAATTCCAGTATGCAAGAATCGCAAAGCCCTGAGGAAACCTTAGCATGTTCCAGGCGTTTAGATTGTGGGGAGCAGCGAAAAGTGGTGCGCGGGCCCTAGGCCTCTCTCCCCAGTCTTCAATCGTTTCAGTTTCTCTATTGCGCCCGATTTTTCTTTCGTGCGCCGCTTTTTCTCTACTTCCGGCAAACGCGCCAGCCAAACGCAAAAACCTGTTTCAAAACAAAAACACAAGCGCGCAAAGCACTTTGGGTGACACTGACTCTTTAACACCTGGAACAGGCTACGGAAACCACGACGACCCCGACTGATGATGACGTCCGTTTTGTTGCCTGGCAATTAAAGTGTAACCTGCAATTTATGGAAATTTATGCAAGCATTACGAGGCCTAGCAAACCATGGTATCCGCATGAAATATGGTCTGACACTTCAAAAACCACATTAGAATTAGTAGCAAGTTTATAAATTTGGATGAGAAGTCTTCAAGGACTAAATGCGCGGCTAAACCTTCCCAAAATTTGCTGGTTTAACAGTGTTAGAACATTTAGCACCCCAGATTAGATGATGTTTGGCCACCCTTTGTTGGATGAATATTGGAGATAATTAGCCGCGCGCTCAACATTGTTATACAACAAATGATGTACAACTATGCTGGAACCTTTAGCCGCGGCTTAAGTTTTCAAAACTCTAGAATATCTCACAAAACGTCTCCATTTTAAAAAAGTTTGTTCCCCGTGACAATACAGCATCACTTTTCCCAATTGTTCAATCCAGAACTTACCTTTAAAAGCTAACACACTCACGGGAGACACAATTGAGCACTCGGGGGAAACTTACGCAAGGACGACGGCAATGCCAAGGAAAACGTCTTTGTAACGAAACGTTCACGGTATTTTAATCTATTAAGCACTTATCCCTACTGCCTAATCTGGCAATCCAAATTAAAGGGCTTTTTTGGAGAGGGGAAGGGGCATTTTGTTATGTTTTCAGTCGCTTCGTTATGACGTGGCGGTTTTTCTGCGAAGGCCGGCCGTTAATGAGTTGAGTACATTCCGTGCTTCTCATCCTCGGAGACCCAGGGGCAGATAGTGGGGCGAGGGAAAGTCGGAACGGGCAAAAAAAGGGGGAGAAGAAAAGCATGCGTGCTTCTAGGCAAGAGTATTCATAATAATATTTGTGCAAAGTTTGGTGCTTTACGCGATCTGTCGCAATTTCTTTAATTTTCGGCATCCCGCTGATAAGACTAATACCACCTAGTGTAAAGACGTTACATTCCGTGTTTCTAGTACGGTGTTCGAGGAGTATCACTAATAAAAGATTTGTTTTGATTCTTGTCTTGTCTTGACTTGATTTGTTTTGTGCGACTTTTGATTTCTCAAAAGAAATTTTGATTTTTTAAAAGAACTATTTGATTTATTTTGTTTCATTTTTGATTTCTAAAATAAGTTTTGATTTCCAAAATTTGCCCGTTTGATTTCTCAAATGAGATATTGATTTCCAAAATTTGTCCGTTTGATTTCTCAAATGAGTTTTTGATTTCTAAAATTTGTCCGTTTGATTTCTAAAATAAGTTTTTGATTTCCAAAATTTGTCCGTTTGATTTCTCAAATGACTTTTTGATTTCCAAAATTTGCTTCTTTGATTTCTCAAATGACTTTTTGATTTCCTAAATTTGTCCGTTTGATTTCTCAAATGAGTTTTTGATTTCTAAAATTTGCCCGTTTGATTTCTAAAATAAGTTTTTGATTTCCAAAATTTGTCACAGTTACAAAATGGGGTTGGAAGGCCTACGCGACTGCCTACTTCACGTCTTTGTTCGCCGCGCCTTATCTCGGTCTTTTGACCAATTTTGCTTCGTGTGTTTTTGTAGTGGGTTGAGTTTGGAGGATTTTTATCTGGTGACTGAAATGAGCCGTTACAACTTAGGCGTCACATTTTTTAAGACTTTTGATCGCGAGGTCAGATCTGATCAATTTTCTGATAACCGGTGGATTCTTGAGGCTTGCGTGGACTGTTTGTACTTCTCAGTTAAATTTGACCTCTGTTCGTTTGTTAAGCGACAATGTAATTTCTATGCTGTTCTCAGCATATTATGTGCGTTGAAACCATGGACTTGCCTGTACATATTGACATACACAGCCACGCAGTCGATAGACTTGCTTAGAACAGGAGGAAAGATATAAAGCTCCTAGAGATGAAGCTCTCAGTTTCAAGAGGAGCTTACTCACACACGTTTGACTGAAGCAGAGTTCAGCCATCTATTACTTGTTGCATAGCTAGAAAGAAGCTACAACTTTAGTTTCAACACGAAAAGGGTCTATAGATCAAACTTCGTGATGCGAAACACAACAGCCTGCAACAGAATTATACAAATAAGCCGGGCCCGGCGTTACAAACATCAGCAGGGGAACTCATCACGTTCCAGATAATATTTCAGATCCTTTATTGTCACAGATGCAAACATGAGAGGCTGAAAAAAATCTATCAAATTCCTAAACGAGCCAGATTCAACGTACATAATATGCCGAGAACGGCATAGAAATGATATTGTCGCTTAACAAACGATCAGAGGTCAAATTTAATTGAGAATAACGAACAGTGCGCGCAAGCCACAAGAATCCACCGGTTATCAGAAAATTGATCAGATATGACCTCGCGATCAAAGTCTTAAAAAAATGTGACGCCTAAGTTGCAACGGTTCATTTCAGTCACCAGATAAAAATAATAATAATAATAATAATAATAATAATAATAACTTTATTAACGTGTCAAAAACTGTAGTAGCTGAGGGGAAAAGTCCCCTCTACTAATTGTGGACACCTAACCTGCCTAACTAAAAACGTAATTAATATATATAAAATGGAAAAATATTTATATACATATTTATTAAAATCCTGCAAACTCAACCCACTACAAAAACACAAGAAGCAAAATTGGTCAAAAGACCGAGATAAGGCGCGGCGAACAAAGACGTGAAGTAGGAGTCTTCCAACCCCATTTTATTACGTGGGAACGTGCGACACAACCACAAGTTGGGGGGACACTTGGATGTGCCTTTCATCAGCACGAACTTCTCAGACGCACCAAATCGATGTGGAGGGTGGTTGATACAGCTTCCTCGGAATACTCCTTCTCTATCGCGTTCGGCCATACCGATTGTGGTCTGACAACAGACTAGTAGGACTGACCACCTACGGTTGCCTGTCACGTGCTGATTTGCCAATCACCTCATTTTAAAAATCAAAAGTGCCATTTAGTCCATGGGCCAAGGCCCCCAAAATAGGGTATTTCTTACCACTCAGAGGGACAAATGCTATCATTGATTTTTGGAAACCTCTATTCCTCTAGTTTATTTTAGTATGTGATAGCAATGCTAAAAGAGTAGCTTAAGTGCCTAAATCACGTGATGAAATGACGTCACTGATGTGAACAAAAAATGGCTATATTTCCCGGATTTTGGTCATCTTTCGACTATTTCATAAGTTGCTGTTGGTTTTAAGCTCACTATGCTTTGAAAAGATGGCATACAAGGTACCTTGATGATAGTTTAAGAGAAGACAAATAAATATAACGCTATTGTAACTCGGTTTCCATGGTAACGCGTCACAAACTGAACTAAGACAATGCAAGAGATATCAACGGCTAATTGGTCAATATGTTTTCTGAAATAAAATAACTTGCATTTCTCTCTGTAGTTAAGTTTCTGAAGGGATCGCATTTCATAAACATCAGATCAGGCTGTTTTTTTATTAACTCACTTGATCTCTTATTCGTCTTCATCTTCCTGGTCATCATCTGAGAAAGCATCGTCGGCTGCATCCTCCTCTCGTCGGTTTGTACAGTCCTGCAACCGGCATAAATCCGTGCACTTAAGGCCATTGCTAAGGCAGGTACAGCCTGGTAGCTTGCAGATTCTCGAACACTGACAAGATAGCAACTCCAGAACGGCTTGGGGAGCTGGTTCACCACTCATCCAATCAATGGTAAGTTTGCCGTCCTCCAGACACCAGCCAGACCCAACAGGTGAAGGTACTTGAGGGCAGCTCTGCAGACTTCTTTTCCAGATCGCTGCTTGGTAGTTTGCCCGAAGTGAGTGCTTTCGCAGACAATCAGCACAGGGTGGAAGTTGGCTCGAGTCAAGTTTGCCTTTCTTTGCACAGAAGAGCCGATAGCGTAGTTCATTCACATCATTGGTTCCTGGATTTGAACTGTAAAGCTTACACGTGAATTCCTGAAGCCTTTCGAACAACTCACTGGAGACCTCCCACTGCATACCAAGCTGCTTGAAAAGGTCTTGGAAAGATTTGTGTCGCTTAATGAGTTTTAACGCGGTTATCTTCCCCTTTCCAGCAAACGCACTAACGCTGTCACACCCTGTATAAGCATGCAAACCAATAAGACATTTGCATACCTCTGGTCCATGCAGCTGAACCGCCATAGAGATGTCTATGTATCTTGTTCGGGTCTGTGTGCCACATTTCATGTATAATGATGCTGGAATAAAGCTCTTAAAAGTTAGGCAGAGCACGAAGACATCTGTTTCTTCTGACGATATCAAGATCGTCTTATAACCAGACCTTGCAGCATCGGCAGCGTGCAATAGTATTCTTGTGTCGGCCTCTTCTTGCGTTGATCGGAGATCTTCCCTTGTAATGACACTTCCTTGGGAGACTTGGTAGCATTGGTCTTCAGTCGTGACAAAAAGTGTCTTTCCGGAAAGTTTAGCTACATATCTGTCTTTCTGCCACTGCTCTGCAATAAATGCAATGAAATGCTTCTTGTTCGTGGGGTTTGACAAAAATGTTCGCCATTGCAGCAGTTTATGTTCTGGTCGGATATTACGGAATTCATTTCCGGTCTGATCAGAACCTCTCTTTTCTCTCTCTGCGTTTTTAATGGAGTTCTCTAAGTACACGTCAAACACAACATCGATCCGGTTACTGTTAGCTCCCTCATGCAAGGCCATACTTATCAGTGAATCAGCAACTTCTGAAAACGTCTTTTGATCTCCTTTCAGCCTCTGAACTAGTGCCATTCCATCAATGATACATGCCGATGGTTGTGGAATGATTTCCGCTGCTGGCACATCCTTCTGTAGCTCTTTTGCAAGGGAACTCTTTGAGGTTTTCTTGAGGGAACCATCCGCAGAAGCCAACGCCCAGGGTAGCGGCCCAAGCGGGTGAGACAGCACCTCCTTCATCTTCAGTTGTCTGGTCTCTGCAATAATAATCATCTGAGCAAATAGTGCTCGGTCAGCCTTGAGGATAACTTCCTTAGCAGTTCCGCGGCTAACTTTCATTTTCTTGTTTAGATCACTGAACGTCTTAAGCTGTAATTTAGTCATTTTTTCATGAAACTTCACCTTCGTTGGCTCTGACTCTAGCCTTTGCTCTCTAAATGTTCTGTAGGCCTGTTCTCCAATTTCTTTAGCCTTCAGAAGGTCGTGCTCGATTTCAGGGGTGGCGACTTTGCCGGTGGATAAACAAACAAGGTCTTGCTGTTCACTCTGGTATGGACTGGTCCAGATTTCGAAGGTTGATAGCAAGGATTTAACATCTCCTTCGTCCCTTGTGATCCTGCTCTGTTGAAGGTCGTTGTGCGAAGAGCTCGAGCTGTTCAGGTGGAGGATGTCTTTCAACTGCCTCATAAATATGCTTCGATACTCAGCTGTTACGTAATACTTGCTGACGGCTCTGGGCTTTAGACTAAACCCCTTGGTCCCCCCTGGCGTCTGCGTGTCTTTGTTTACCGTTTCTTCGCAAGTCTGGTCGACTGGTATTCTGCCGAAGGTGTTAACCTCGCCAATCTGAGCTGCGAATCCGCCAGATTTGAAATACTCCAATATATTTGGGTGGTCGTCCTCCAGGTGAGACATTTCTGAAACGTACGCAGACAGGTATCTCGCGTAATTGAGGTTGTCATAGGCGAAACACCAGGGTATCATTTGTCTAATACAAGACAAATGAAGTTCCCAGTTCCCTTCCCTGGTTGCTCTCAACAGGCCCAAAAGAATTTCTACAATGTCAATGTACGACATCCAGAATGCAGAAAGCTTGCCATTTTCATGTCGAAGACAGTCCATGTACTCCTCAAAAAGTTGGAAAACCTCTGTGGATGACGGACTGGACAGTTTCTCTTGGAAAACTTCTTCACAGACATTGTCATACAGCATTTGAAGATCACCAAAGAAGTTGTCAACCATGGTCTTCTTATGCGCGCGATTCTCTCCGATCCACGTCTGAAATCCCGACCAAATTAATCTCATGAGAGCTTCATACATGAGCTTATGGAATCTCACGGCACGATTATATCTATGGCCATCCAAAACCCCAGAAACAGATCCCTCTGCAATCACACCTGTCTCTACACAAATGTCCCTCAACCCGGCATCCTGAAATCTCTTTCCTATGATTCCTAGCAGAGTGCAAATGGTGTGGAACACTCCCATCCTTAAAATCAAGGTGCTGAACTTCTCCTTATGCTTCCATTTGATTTCTGTGGCTTTTGCATACAACGCCTGGTCAAAAACGACTACTATGCTCTGAAGTTTAAGACTGTTCTTTATCTTTAGTGACTGGTTCAGGACTTCGTAGACGGTTGACAAATCAGTGGCAGGCGCGTCGATAGTTGGTAGATATCCTATGCTGTCTTTGGAGACTTCCACCTCACTGCGTACAGCAATGTTAAACCCGGTCCAACCGCTGACTTTCTGCTTCTCAGCGGCATGAAGCCGCACTAGTATCCAAAGCAAGTTCTTTTTCCGTGAATTTGCTTCTATTTCGGATGACGTGACTTCTACAAATGTTCTCGGGGGAGGACCACAGCGCTCTCCTGCATTATAGACAGGAAGGTCGGTGTCATTTAGCACTTCTACACTTCTTTGCTTGGTTTTTGCTACGTTGGGTGCAACTTCATCTGGAGGAAGGTGTGGACCATAATGTCTGGCTTGTATGGCAATGCCGTTCACCCTATGAGAAGTACCTTTGCCAGATAGGGTTTCTTCCAATCGGTCAATGTTGTCCCAGGCGAGCGTCGTGCTAATGTAGGGCTGAATATTGTCAGGTAAAGGAACAGCATTTTCTGGCGTCGATGCCAGTTTTTGTAGACACAAGGCGGTGTTCAATTCTTCAATCTGTGAGTAGGCTATCCCGTGTCCACAGCGATTTATCATTTGAATGAGCTCGACGTTATTGGTGAGTGATTTAACAGCGTAGGGCAATAGTATATGCTTAGGTGGCTTCTGCTGTCCCCCGCTTACAGTGAAAATCATATCCTGTCCAATAGAGTTCATAAGACGTTGTACTCTTGGTTGACAAGACTCTTGTGAATTCGCTGTGTTTCCAGTTAAAAGAGTACATAAAAACGCTCTGACTTCATCTGGAAATTTAATCGCACTTTCAGTAAGCTCAGACGGTTGTGGAGGCCATGACATTTTGTGCTCGTTAGAGCGTATTGCTTTTCGAATGTCCAGGGCAACTCTTTGAATATTCTCAATTTTTGAAAGCTCACTTGTGCACTGTTGCTCTTGTGATAGCTGTGCTACTTCCTTGGCCAGCTGAAGTTTTGAGAGATTCTCTGGAATAATGAACAGCCTGTTATTATCTAGCAAATCTTCAAAGTGCAGTAATCCTCCGAATTCTGATTCAAGCTTTCTACAAAAATGTGTTTTGGTTGACTCCTTAATTTCTTTTGCTCCCAAGTCCTGCATAAACGACAGCAGAGTATTTGTTAAGTCGGTCATTTTCACTAATTTAGGCTTCTCCAGTATACTAGACCTAACATGGTCAAAAAGCATTTCATACGCCTTAGACTTGAGGCGTGCGTACTCTTCATCTGACGATGCTGCAGTTGTTTCATTAGAGGTTCCGCTGTGTAAGTGTGGCCGAGTGTAATCCCTGTAACAAGATTTGTGATAGCAGGCCTCAGCCGCGACTAATTCTCGTGATACTATAGCTAAGATCCTGCTATCATTATTAACTATAGCGATTCTCCTTACAGTTTCATCAGCACGCAGTTCCGAACATTGAATCAATACCTCTCGACTTCTACTTCCTCTTGGGTATTTGCTATTCTTTCTGCAAAATATGCAAACGCGTTCGTACGTTGTGCTCGTGCTGGGTGCACCTCGGATAGAAAATCTCCTGTCTACGGCATCAGAGTCACTGGCATCGTCCTCGGTCTTCTTACACTCTTTAGAAATTTTATCCAAATCCCTTTTCAGAGTAAAAATGCTCCGACATTTTCTATGATACAAAACGTTGGGAATTTCACCATCCTTCAAAGTTTTAGAAACGTCCAGTAGTGGTTTGTGATCCCGAATTTCGGCAGCTCGCAAAAGTGTTGCCCACGATTCAGTGTTTTGCGGGGATGTCAGCTCTCTAGAATTATCGTTGCTACAGTGTATAATACACCTTCTTTCTCCACATGGACGTTTCCTTAGGCCCCCAAGATCATCGTTTTCTGTTCTTTTTTCCCCTCCTAATCGTTTGAACATAGAATGACCAAAGCGTCTTTCAGTTAATATTTTCGAACTACTCAAGTTGAACATTCTAGAAGGTCTGTAAGTTTAGATGTTTTTCGTTGAAATTATCATCAAATGTGCTCTATTTTCCAAATAAAAAACTACTTAAAACACTTATTGGTATATTTAACCAGAAAAAATGTTTATATTAAAGATCGGAAGGTTTTTAAACCCAATAAAACCGGAAAGCAAAAGTACGAACTTGCCAGACGCATGAGCCGCCATCTTGGATTTTCCCATGATTCCTAGCGATTTCCAAAGATAACTATTTGCTGAATTTTATATCTTAGATAAGCCATTTCGAAAACATGAGACCCCAAAAATAACAAGAGCAATGCCATGTATTTATTATTTAAGGAAAGGGTGCAAAGGAATATCGATAAACGAATTTAAATATATGATTTGTTTTAAGCCTCGTTCTCACGTTTGGGCGCCATTTTGGAAAAAAAAGCATTGAAAATTATACCTTAAAGCTACTCCTGTGCGATTGCTATCATTCAAATATTGAAACACCTTCGCCCAAGCTTTAAAATGATACCACTCACAATTTGTCCCTCGAGGTGGTAAGAACTCAGTGGCCTGGCCCATGGAGCAGGCTCACTTGTGTGTTATTCGCGCGAGTATCTTGGCGGTGGAAGTCGAGCCGGTGAGAAGAATGGGCTGAGGAAAAGGACTCATTTTGAAAATCAAACATTCATTTAAGAATTCAAACAGGGAAATTTTGGAAATCAAAAAATCGTGAGAAATCGAAGGACAAGTTTCGAAAACCGAAATTTCATTTAAGAAATCAAACAGACAAATTTTGAAAATCAAAAACTCATTTGAGAAATCAAACGGACGAATTTTGGAAATCAGAAAAAAAATTATTTTAGAAATCAAACGGGCAAATTCTGGAAATCAAAAAACTTCTTTTAGAAACCAAACAGACAAATTTTGGAAATCAATAACTCATTTGAGAAATCAAACGAACACATTTTGGAATTCAAAAACATTCTAGAAATCAAATGGACACATTTTAGAAATCAAAAAACTCTCACTTAGAAAACCCAAAATAAAACAAATAAATCAAACAGATTTTTAAAATAAAATCAAGATTTCATTCGAAAAATCAAAAACTCGCACAAAATAAATCAAAGCGAATTTTTTTCTTTTCAAATAAAACAAGAGACTTTAATGATACTCCTCGAACACCGTAGTACGTTCCTGCCTAAAGCCGATAAATCCAAGATTACTAACTTTGTTCTACGTGGTCTATCCTAGGAGTAGGCAGAGCATTCAATCAGAATTTATCGCATTCACTTCACGTTTTGTTTTATTAAAACTCATCGCGCAGCGAAAAAGAAAGAAAAGTCAACGAATTGTCAGCTAAACACGTTTTGCGGTAAGCTTGCAAACATTTGAAATTGGAAAAATGTCTAGGAATGTAACGCCCATGATAGACATATTTCAATTACACATCCAATTTCCTTTATACTATACCTCATACACAAAGAGCAATGAATCATAAATGGAACGAATTCAGTTAAATGACTTTGTATGCAGAACTAATTATGAGATTCTATTGTGCTTAGATCTTGCCGAGCTCGTAAACAGCCATTGTTGATCTTTTGAACGGTCATTTAGTTACGTCTCAAACACAGCGTCTAGCGATATTCGAGAGAAAAGGCACGTAACTTTCTGTCGCCAAAGTAGAATACAAATGATTTAGCTTAAAGCCATTTAATCGCCGTGTAGTAAGATTCTACAATCCCAAAGTTTAGACTACAACCGGTCCATCTTACAACTCAGGGATACAATATAGTCGAAACAATAAGCGTGTGCAAAAAATAATAATAATGATAAAGATATTGCTGCCTCGTGGAAACGCGTCGATTCCTGCACCCTCAACCAAAGACCGGGTGCATGGGTGGGGGGGGGGGGGGGAGAGAAACCTAGTTATATTTTTGAGGGAGATGTGCGAATGAGGCCAAATCTTTACGCCATTAAAGATTTGCATGGGTGGGGGGGGGGGGGGAGAAACCTAGTTATATTTTTGAGGGAGATGTGCAAATGAGGCCAAATCTTTACGCCATTAAAAATTCTCTTTAGGCTGAACCTGGGCCCCAAAAAAGTCCAGCGGCGCAGAATGTAGCCTAAAAAGCCCTTTTAATCCGCATAAAAGAAAAACAAGAGAGTCTGCGACAGTTTACGCTTCCACGCTTCTTTCTTTCTTTAGTTTGTAAATAAACTCATCAATTGTTTAACATAAAACTCTGAGGTACGTACGCTTTTTATCAACCCTAAAAAATTCCTTTCTAAAATTTTCTACCTAAAATGAGTCCACCAGAAAATTTCTAACTCTCAAAAAAGCCCAAATTGCTAATTTCAAACCCAGAAAAGGCCTTCGCACCTCCCCGTCACTAGCATAACTGAGTACCCTCCCCCCGGGTTACCAAAGACCCAGAAAAGAAAGCCCCGCCTTGGATTAAAAATGGCCGGGAGGAGGAGAGTGTCAAATATCAACTATTCAGTTTGTAGGAGATGATGACAATGACAGTGGAAGAGGTTTTAAATGCAAGCATACAAAGTCGGGTACTTTGTGTTCGATATTGTCCGTTTTTATGTTATAGACGTATTATTCGTCTGGGGCGAAATTGGGCAAACAAAGTTTAGTTCGTCTGGTTATGCCTCTCGTTGTTCGTCTCGTATAAAGGCGCAAGACCGATTATCCGTCCATCGGTGTAGTTCGTCTTCCAAGACGAACAAAAGCAGATAGTTCATCTTGACGGATAATCCGTCTTGTACACGTCTTTATAGGAGACCAACTACGAAATGCATAATTAGACGAACTAAATTATGTTAAACTGTTGTTTCTCCAAGTTCGTTCCAGACGGATAATGCGTCTGTAGTCATAAAAGGGCCACTGAGGCTTAAGCTTTTAAACGGATAATTAAGCCTTTCTAAGACCGTGGGCTAGGTAATAGGCTGAAAATTGCCCCACGAAAGTTTAAAAGGATATCTAACATAAATTTGACGAGTGAGATGCGTGAAATTAAAATGCGCAAGAAGTGAGAAGTGACTTTAACAAACTTCAGTGATAAGTCGATTAATCTGCCTCCCCCTTCAGTGGTCTTTGTGGAGTAAATTATTTCATGTTAACGAAGTTTCTTGGAAATTTCATAACGCCAGTCGATGATATTCCATGTCTTTTTCCCTGACCTTAAGGACATAGATCCAAAAAAATAGCGAGATTTTAAGTTCGTATGTGTCGTTTCACTGAAACGTCTGTGCTCAATGCTTTTATAATCGCATTTTGTAATCTTCGCTTTATTACCCGGTAATTTATTTTCTATTGTTATCTCAATTCTGATCCTGTCGGTCCTCACGTGAAGAAAACTTCCCACCCTTGAACCATGTAGTCGATCCCAACTTCTCGACTTTCCTTTCAACACTTCAGGTTATTTTCGCTTGCAGGTCTTTCTTGACCTTTCTTAGCCTTCTCGGTTTTTGTACGTTGGAAAAATAGTATCTCTGGCATAATAAAAGTGATCTTCAGACCTGGCCTTTGTGTCTTTTTTGTTCAAACTAGAATGATTTGATGAATATTCAAGACATTTAAATGGCTTATCCTGTCTAGTAAGCTTGTTAGTGTTCCGGTTCAGTGCCTGGTTGTCCTACCTGAGACCCCATCCTTTCGGTCATAAGGGCCATCTCGAGCTATACGCAAATCAATAACCTGAAATTATTTACTTCCACCGTTTTTTCCTGTTCCTTTCCTATTTTTTTTAATTAATTTTTTTTGCCGTCACTTGAAGGCACTCAAGCGATCATGCACCAAAATTTGCATAGCGATAGTTTGGATTAATCCTTTTCAACTAAAGCAATCTAGACTTGTCCTGATTGATTTCTTCAGGATAATTGCGCTTGACAATAGCATTTTTTTGGTCTTCTCTACTTTACTTCGTACTTGCAAGAAATCTAAGTACTTTTATTCGCAGCCGTCGTTTGTTTCGTCAAATTTTGGTGGGGTAGCGTCGAGTGATGACCCAAATAAGCTGCGAAATTAATAGACATGGAGTGTGTTTCAGCCTAAAAAGGAGGTATTCATGTCAATTTCATCTTGTTTTTGTTCTCAACTGTAAAAGATCCAATAGCAGCGTTCCCGATAAGCCCTTCAAAGGGATAAAAGCGTTCATCCCCATGGGTAAAGAAAAATGCTCTTTTAATCCGGCTCATCCTTATAAATTGTGCAAAATTTTGTGACTTAGCGTTTGTTTGCTGAGATCCCTCGACAGGCATCAAGACGCTCTAGCTTGTTTCCCGCCCTTTTCGGTAAGTAAGGCTATCTCCAGTTGGTGACAAGATGAAAGCTACTCCGAGTGCACTAAATCGTGACTTCTTACTATTTGCCTAGCTTGCTAATGACTGGTCGCTAAAAATTCCGTGGGAGAATATCAGGGTAGTTGAGTGAGAAGTACACATGAGAGGTGCGAGAATTGTCTGCTACGTGGAAACGCAGTGCGTCTCTCCGCGTCGTTTCAGCGGACGTATTACGTACCCACGTTGCACCCACCCTCTTATGGAAGAGAAGGCTAGATTTTTCCACACGCCTCGGAGAGACTTTTCGTGGTCGAGGCCAATAATATTTGAGTCGTATACTCTGGTGACTCTTAATGCATCTACCGAATTGAATATTCAGGATTTACAAATTGTCAGTTATTTAAAAAAAAAAATAATAAGTGTAAAGTTATTATTTGTCAGTTATTTGTTTGTCTTTTTCTTCTGTTTTCAAGCAGAATTTTCTTCCAGCAAGCAAGAACATGATGAAGTTTTCAACAGCACTGCAGATTGCTTTCGCCTTTGTTGGCTTTGTCATGGTTAGCCGAGTTCACTGTTATGAGGAGGTAAGTTTCTTTGAAGCTTGCTGCATTCTTTTGCTGGGTTTAGACAACATTAAAATACGAGCATTCTCTCCTTCGGCTTAATCGGGCGAGTAGACTGCAAGTAGTCTCTAATTTTGGCGATGGCGATTGTGGGGTGGGCGAAATACACACACGCGCGCGCTCCCTTCGCGTCGCGTCTCTTCGAAATTTCGCGCGCGCGTGTATGCGTATTTCGCCCGCCCCACAATCGCCATCGCCAAAATTAGAGACTACTTGCAGTCTATCGGGCGAGAGAAGAATGTGACCGTGCGCGAAATTCAGCTGCCGCGTGGAAACATGATGCGCCAGCTGACTTTCGCGCGCGTTCGCGCATTCGTTCATGGATTGGATGGTTTCTAAGTTGTTTTTCCTTGTTTATTTAGGACTATTTACTTATTTTAACTTTCCTGTGTTTTTTTTCTTTTTTTACTTGTTCGTAGATAGAGATTCTGGACATGAGAGACTGGGAACTAGCGAGTGAACAGTGTCAGGCGATACCGCGTAGAATTCGCCGAACGGAATACTTAAGCACTGATGAGAACTTTGAATGTCCAGAAAAGAATACTGATTACGATAATACACTGGAATATCGTTTCAAGGCGAAAACATCCATGCAGAAGATAGTAGCTGGAGAACGGCAGCCTTTCTATAAATTTCTGTGTTGCCACGCTACCGCCCCGAAAGAGAAGCGCAGATTGCTTAGTGGTTTTTAGCAGCCGTCATGTTGAGTGCTACCAAAAATCATTTCTAACTCGCTAGTGTGATTTTGTTATTGTGACAAGAAATTTTCAAAGGCCTAAAGTGTGATTAAATTCTCTATTATGACCTGAAATAAACCTGTTTTAACAAGCTACATTGTAGTAAGTTGTCTTGCGTAGCCGACGATTTTCTTAAAACTGGTAGCCCAAAGTCAGAATAACAATTTCTAACCTTATAGCCAGGTTTACCTGTGGGGAAATGGTTAGCACGTGGGACCAAAGCCCCGGTAGAGGAGGAGAGAACTTAGTTATTGACGGAGAGATGCGAATGACGCCAAAAATCTGGAACCCAAAAAAGTCCGGAACGTAACATAATAAAAATCCTTTTCATCATCTCGCAACAATCGGAGTTGAAATGATCCCCCAAAGAATGTAGCCTCTGAACAGGCTCTTCGGTGGGGAAAATAGCGCGACAAAAAATCGGCGAGCAGCGAGGCGATAGCAGGGTTGAGACCATCGCGAGTCGAATTTTTTTTGGCGTGATTTTCCCCACCGCGGAACCTGTTCACAGGCTAAAAGAATGTTGTGCAACGGGTATAATGTTTTTGTAAGGAAAAGTCAACATTGTACGGGGGTTGGGGGGGGGGGGTTCAATAATTTTCTAAGGCAATTACAGAAATGTGAAGGTGTCTGCTCCTGGTCAGTATTTATCGCATTCAATTCACCGTTTCATTTAAACTCATAGCGCAGAAAAAAGATAGAAGAGTCAACGAATTGTCAGCTAAATATGTTTTGCGGTAAGCTTCCAAACAATTTGAAATTGACTTGATGGTAAGCACTTAGAAAAATGCCTAGGAATGTAACGCCCATGATAATAGGCATATCACAAGTACACATCCAATTTCTTTCATACTATTCCTCATCAGGCCCCGGTACACAAAGAACAATGAATCGTAAATGAAACGAATTCAATATAATCAAATGACTTTGCCGATGCAGAGCTAATTAAAAGACTCTATTGTGTTTGATCTTTTGAACGGTCGTGTAACTACGTCTCAACACACAGCGACTGGCGATGTTGGAGAGAAAAGGCACGTATCTTTCTGTCGGCAAAGTAGTATACAAATGATTTAAATCGCCGTGTAGTAAGATTCTACAATCCCAAAGTTTAGACTACAAGCGGTCCATCATACCACTCAAGGATACAATGTAGTCAAACATGCAAGCGCGTGCAAAAAATTATATATTGCTGCCTCATGGAAATGCATCGATTCCCACCCTCAACCAAAGCCCGGGTCGTTGGGGGGGGGGGGAGAACTGGGAACTTAGTTATATTGTTGACGGAGAGGTACAAATGAGGTCAAATCTTTATATACCCTAAAAAAAGTCTCGTTGTTCTTAATCTTTGCACCCCAAAAGTGTCGCGCGGCACAGAACGGAACCTAAAAAGTCCTTTTCGTCCGCATAAAAGAAAAACAAGGATTCCAAGACAGGTCATGCGTCCACCCTTCTTTCTTTCTTTAGTTTGTAAATAAATCTCATCTAATTGTTTAACGTAAAATTGAGAACTCTGAGGTACGTATGCTTTTTATCAACCCTAAAAAAGACCTGCCAAAATCTTTCTACCTAAAATGAGTCCGCAAGAAGACTTCTAACTCCCCAAAGGCCCAAATCGATGATTTCAAGCCCAGAAAAGGCCTTCACACCTCCCCGTAAATAGTACACCTGGCTACCCCCCTCGTAACCAAAGACCCAAAAAAGAAAGCCCCTCCTCCGCCCCGGGTAAAAAATGGCCGGGAGGAGGAGAATGTCAGACATAAACTAGTCAGTTTGTATGAGATAATGACAATGACGGTGGAAGAGTTTACAATGTCGGATCCTTTGTATTCGATATTGCCCGTTTTTATTCTAGGGCCGAGACAAATTATTCGTTTAAGACTGACAAATTAACAAAGTTTAGTTCGTCTGGTTGTGCATCTCATTTTTTTTTTGTTCGTCTCGTATAAAGACGCAAGACCGATTATCCGTCCATCGGTGTAGTTCGTCTTCCAAGACGAGCAAAAGCAGATAGCTCATCTTGACGGATAATTCGTGTTTTGCTCGTATTTATACGAGAAGAACCACGAGACGGCTCTAACTAGACGAACTAAACATGCAAAATGTTGTTCCTAAGTTCGTTTTAGATGAATAATGCGTCTCTAGCTTTTAAAGGAATAATGAAGCCTTTCTAAGACCGTGAGTTAGGCAATAGGCTGAAAATTGCCTCACGAAAGTTTAAAAGGAAACCTAGCGTAAATTTGACGAGCGAGATGTGTACAATTGAAATGTGCACGAAGTGAGAAGTGACCTTAACAAACTTCAGTGATAAGTTGATTAGTCTGCCTCGCCCTTCAGTGGTCTTTGTGGAGCAAATGCTTTCACATTAACAAAGTTTCTTGGAAATTTCACAACGCCAGTCGATGATATTCCATGTCTTTTTCCCGGCTGACCTTTAGGACATAGATCCAATAAAATAGCGAGATTTTAAGTCCGTATATGTGTCGTTTTAGTGAAACGTCTGTGCTCGCTGCTTTTATAATTGCATTTTATAATTTTCGCTTTATCAGCTTTATTACCCAGTAATTTATTTTCTGTTGTTATTTCAATTCTAAACCTGTCGGTCCTCACGTCTAGGAAGTTTTCTCGACTTTTCTTACAACACTTCAGGTTATTTTCGCTTGCAGGTCTTTCTTAGCCTTCTCGGTTTTTTTGTTCGTTGGAAAAATAGTATCTCTGGTAGGCATATGGAAAGGTGGATCAGCTCTTTCAGCCGATCGGTGTGTCAGTAAATACAACGTAAGAGACTTGCCTCACTGTTTTCTTATGTTTAATTTACTGGCACACCGATCGTGTGAAAGAGCTGATCCTCGATGCTCCTCCTTTGCCATACGCATGCCGTGGGAGGACTGCCGTGCAGTCTCCAGCCAACAGCTTCCATATGTTTACGGTGGAGCTGGCGCTTAAAGGAGTACTTTTCACTCGCCTCAGCAGTTGAGGGGAAGTACGTGGGACTTTCAGTCCTGCCTTATCCGACGGTTGTGCCATGCTGATGAGTTCTAACAAGGACGAAACAGCTGTCTAAGGCTGCCACTGCTTGGGTGATATGGCTGCACATCAGGGGTAAGGTGATGGTTGCGGGTTGGTGTTCGTGTGTGTCACTTGCTTCATTGTTCTCTTACATCGAAGCGTATTTCTTTATTCCTGTCAAACGAAATTGAGCCGCGAAGCGGCGACAACGAGCTGTAAAGCTTCGCAGTTCAACTTGGTTTGACAACGAGAAAGACCATTGCCAGGTGCAGGGTAAGTCAATCTCCGGGAAACATTGCAGTGTCGATACATGAGGTATCAACTTGGTAAAACCGCTGATCAGGTTATGGGCCGCCGAGTTAGAAATTTGCCACCTCGTCGTCCATAGCAACGTGAGGAGAAAAAACATGGCGGCGGAAGAGGAGGCTTTCATTTTGGAGCGTATCCTTTCAATATTTTAAAGTTTAAACAACTCGACCTTCGTGTCATTTTTCTTGATTACTGTAACTGTATTGAAATTTTAGGGCAGCGCCGGCGAAATACCTTTTTGCCATGCTTGGTTACCAAGAAAGGGTGATTCAAAACAGTTGAAACATAGTGACATTCCTCACAGAGATTACCCAGTTGCTTGTGTTCACCAAATAAGAAGGTTACTATGGTAGGTAATTTTGACTGGAAGGCAAATTCATCCTGGAATTGCTCTATTTGGTGTAGGCAGAGTTTCGTTTCCACTTGCCGTAAGCTACAGGGTTTGGCGCGCGTTTTCAAATGAAGACGAACCGACTGAGAATTCGTATGGTTTCAGGGCTCCTTGTAATCAGATGACTGTTGAGCCAAAAGAGCTACCAGATTCATAGATTCAAGACTTAATTTACAAATAATTTCTCTGCTCTATCTGATGGGCCAAATTGATTACTTCTACATCTCCTGTTAAATGAGATGTAGCCCGGCCTTTGCATAAGCTATCGTTTTAATTTCTCTAGGGAAAATGCACGCTCCCAAAAGAAATTGAAGGCAATAGTTTATGCAAAATTTGGGGGGCAGAGAAATTGCATTATGGGAGACGTGGAAGTGCTCAATGGGCCACAAAAAGATAATGCCTTCGATATAAGCCCTGCATTCTGTAGCTGTTTCCAGTGTTTAGTTATTTGTTGACATGTTGACAAATTGAAAACAATACAGTGGAGTCCTCATTTTATTACGACTGCTTCTTCTCAAGTAGCCCAAAGGACAGCACAGGGAGTTTATCCCAAATCTGACCACCCCATTACTGACTACCAGAGACTGCATATAATGGTCCGTTTGGCACCTTTTCCAATTGATACTTGCTTGCCTTTCATATTCTTTAACATCCGTTTAACAGAGGTGACAGTTCCGGAAGACAGTGATGATGAGTTTGCCTATGAAGAGGTCAGAGTCTCAATAATAGTTTATTGTACAGGGTGCCTTGAAAGTCTGTGCCCGTAATTTAGCTCATAATCTTCTGAAGATTTATCTTGATGTGAATCATTTTTCAGGTTATATTTGGAAAAATTACTGCTTAAATCATGTAATTTTTTCAACAGAAAATATAAAAACATCCTGGTTTTTCAATTTTTTTCTTGTATTTATCTATCTAGGTTCCCTTGGAAGATGAATACTCTGTTGCAGGTAAGTACATTTTGTAAACTGGCTTCTTTGTAATCACCTTTAAGCTTTACTTTAGTGTCTAGATACTTAGCAGTCAGGGACGGATGTTTCCAGACTAAATACCCAGGGGTGTTAATGTTATTCTAACATTCTGATAATAATTAAGGTTTAACTGTACAGGAGAAATTGCCAGGGTAATAGCTTTTACTGTGTACAGTGTAACATGTAAGTAATCTATTCTAATAGAAACACAATTTTCACTTGATAATTTTAATAGTTGTTCAATTTCTGAGCAGATGGAGATGAAGATCTTGAGACAGCATTCACAACTGTACAGGAAAAGACAAATGATGATCTGTTAGCAGTATGTATTACTTCATAAAACATACATCATAAACATAAATCAAAATTCAATGCAAATCTCAAATTTCATTTTGTTAAATACTTAAATATAAACAGTACCATGTGAAAGCACTGCTGAAGAGGTTTCATTTGCACGACAGGATTTCATCCACAGACTCAAAAGTTAGAAGCACGTTACATGGCTCCATAATGAAAGTGTTATTTGTCATCTTGAGTTTAACTTATTATTGTCCAATTTGTAGATAAACTTGTAAAAACTTGCCAACTTAGTTTGACTAAGGGCCCATAAACATGCAGTCCTAAATCTCAAGATTCTGGGCTGATATGAAACAAGAATGGATGAATGCACTACATACATGTACCCTTACTGACAGTACTGCTCAGAAGTAATTGAAGTGAAGGGAGCTCTCTGTGGATACTTCCAGACAGCAAATTATCTCTTTCAAGCAAGCTCATCAGGTGTTGGCCTCTAAGCCAACACCCTGCAGAGCTAGAGGCAGTAATACATTATTTTGTTTTGGTTTGACTTTTTTTCTCTATGGGTGCTCCATGTATTGTAAACAGTGTGATCTAATTCATTTCTACAGCAGAAAACTGAACCTGTGAAGCCGTCAGTCACAACAGTAAGCCAATAATGCCCAGTTCCCTCTATATAATAATAATTATAATAATAATTATATATTAATTGTAAATTATTTATGTTACGTGCCTGTGGGGAATGGTGGGAGTTGCATGCAAAATGACATGGATTTGGCCATGTTCTCTTCTTCATTTAATCAAATGAAGTATTTCAGGTGAGAAGCACATAGAAAAATCCATTTATTTGATCAGTAAACAACCTTTTAAATAAGATGCATGCATCTGAACTCATTTGGGACTTCTTATGTTGCATACAACTACCATGATTTCTTGTAGGCATAATTACATGAAGGGGGGCTGGCCATTGACATATTTTTAATACTTGCATTTGGAACCACTTGTATACAGTGAGTACATGTACAGACACTAAAGGGACAAAAACTGAATATCTGGTCTAGAAATGTGAATTCATTATAATTATTTTATTTCTAGCCTTTTTTGAACCAAGTGAACGGTGGAGGTACCTTGCTTATGGAGATCTCTATAATATGGACAAAAGAGACTAAAATTCACATTTGAACTTTTTCTTTTGATCAGTAAATCAACCTTTTGAATAAGATGCATGCATCTGAACTCATTTGGGACTTCTTATGTTGCATACAACTACCATGATTTCTCGTAGGCATATTACATTAAGGGGGGCTGGCCATTGACATATTTTTAATACTTGCATTTGGAACCACTTGTATACAGTGAGTACATGTACAGACACTAAAGGGACAAAAACTGAATATCTGGTCTAGAAATGTGAATTCATTATAATTATTTTATTTCTAGCCTTTTTTGAACCAAGTGAACGGTGGAGGTACCTTGCTTATGGAGATCTCTATAATATGGACAAAAGAGACTAAAATTCACATATTTTGAACTTTTTCTTTTGTAATTAACAAGCACCTCCACGACACAGAAACACATCCCTGTCCCTTTGCTGTCCAGTAATAAAGAGGTTTGACTGAGACTCTGTTAAAGAGGGACATCCATCTGTTGGGAGCATTCCATCACTCTGTTTGTTGTTTTATGAGTGATTTTGACATTGGTGTCAAAAGGTATTGCAGGGCTGATAGAGAGCATAGCCATCTTGCTCCACACTGCCTAAAAAAATTGCATGGGTGCTTCATCTTGCGTAAAGAACACTGTCCAAAGTTTTCCCTCTGCTCTTGTCTTTGTTTGCATGCGGAACTCTTCCAACACTTGCGTACGGATATATCGGTTGTCTGCTGCTCTCTTCGCGCTCGCTTTACTTGGTGCAAATCAGCTACATTGTTGTCATGGCTTAGAATATGCCATTTGTAAAGAAGGTAATTGCATTTAAAGTGACAGTAACTGACAAATTGGAGTGGAGTTACAGAGGGGCTCAAAGTTGACCAATTCAGATTTGCCATGGACAAATTTATTGTCTTGATTCAATTTCCATACATGCACCTTGATGTGTTGTTCCAGAAAATATCCATACTCCTTCCATGGAGGGTTTGAACCCCTACTCCTCTGGAAGTTCCAGTTTAGGCTCATACTTTCCTTTAAAAAATTTGGCCTTTAAGACCCCCCTTCCTCTCGGAATTTCCAATGACCCTCTGTGGTGGAGATTTCTGGAACCACACAATAAGGGCTTAACCTATAAATTTCTGGAGGCTGAAACCATGATTGGGTCTGTTGGATATGAACCAGACTTAAGTTTTTATAAAGTATCATCAATTTTCTCTAACCTGTTGTGCTTTTTTCATTTGAATTTTATATTTGTTTACTGTATCTCTATCAGAGACCAGAAATTGTTGAAGATTTTGTGAGAAACTTTCTTGTTAAAATGGGCATGACAAGGACACTGGATTGTTTTCAAACTGAGTGGTAAGAAATTGTTAATTTTTTTTTTTGTTACCGTATAACCAAACTTGATCAAAATCTACAGATAATTAACCTATACATGTCAATTATCGGGACTCCTAGAAATTCTAAAAAATCCCAAGGGGGGTACTCAATGAAGGTCTATACAGGGAGGCTCCTCCCCTAGGCTCAAACCCTCACCCTGTAATATATATTAGTTTTTACTAAAACTGCACCCCTTTCAATATACCTAGACCAAAAATTCCACCCATTTCTTATTCCTGAAGGACATGCCAAAACAGTGGAATATCCTATGGTTGTCACTTTCCCTTCTGGGTTTTCAGTTGCCCTGGGTTGATCAGTTACTACAGGCCCAAAAGCTTTCATGTCTTTCTTGTTGTTATTTTTGCCAAAATTTGGCACTCCTTTCCTATACTTTATTTTAGCTGCCATCACTTTCACTTTGCAGCATAGACTGCGAGTAGTCTCTAATTTTGGCGATCGTTTGTGGGGCGGGCGAAATACACGCGTGCACGCGAAATTTCGAGGAGACGCAACATGAGGAGAGCGCCAAAAATTAGAGACTACAGACTTAGCCAGGGAGTTTGAATTAAGCGCGTACATTCCAAGCGCAAAACTATGATTGGCTCTTTCTTGGATACCTGTCAACAATCTGGCAACAGTACACAAGCCGCTGTCAACACTCACGATAGCATCATCGACTCTGTTTCAGTTTACTGAGATGGCAGACAGATTATAAGCTGCCTGGACAAATAGCGAGGGTTGTTTAAAAGATGTGTTGGAAGGAAAGTTCAAAATTATATTCGGTTCGGCTGAAGATTGTTTGTCCAAGCCATTCCAAGAGCTGTTAAAACCACATTCTGCTCGTTTACTGTGAGTTGAGATTTCATTTAAATTTTGACATCGATACGTGACCGATCGACCGGAACAAAGTATTGTCAGCACGAATGAAGCACAAAACTCAGTCTCCCGGCTTGCTGGCTGCTTCGTTTTGCTCTGCGTTGAAATAAAACTTTAGGTGAAAGTTGAAGGAGGTTTTCCGCTTCTCTAGCCATCGGCATTTTATTTTCGTTCATATCGATCTCAAACTTTGGGCGAAAGTAAAAATAGTTTTGCCGCGTCTTCAACGTTAATTTTTTTGTTTTGTTTTTTGGATGGGAGTTTTGGAAGCGAAGAAAATGACCTCGGCAACTGCTAAGTCCGTTAAGAGTGTTTGACGGACTCTTGATATCTGACAGGGCCGCTTCTTGGGACTAAAAAATTAATGACGACCAAAATTCCAAACTCAATGTTCTTTTCTTCTTCGAGATGAGAGGCTGTAATTTTTTCTCTCAAGAGATCGCGGTCCATCCGGTCGAGCCCTGGTCGAATCAAAATAAACAATGCGTAGTGTTTTATTTGCGATAACATCCTTCGCAGTTATTGATGATAGGAACAGATGATGGGAGCCAAGAGAAGGAATCCCATTGGTTGCCCTTAATTGGCTTGAAAGACGATGTAAAATTTACACCTCAAAATCACTCGGCCGTGAAAGGTCAAACTCCCTGGCTAAGTCTGTAGTCTCTAATTTTTGGCCCTCCCCTCGCGTCGCGTCTTCTCGAAATTTTGCACGCACGCGTGTGTGTATTTCGCCCGCCCCACAATCGCCATCGCCAAAGTTAGAGACTGCTCGCAGTCTATTTGCAGCACATTTTGGTGATCCCTCTGCTTTAGTATACTGCAAGCTCTAAAAAAGCACCCCTTTCATGGGAGTGCCTCCCCCCCCCGGGTTAAAAATAGTCTGGTTGGTTGGAAAATATACTATTTATGGGACATGAATTGAAACTGCATGCCAAATTTTAGCAATAATTGCTAAAATTTGGCACATTCATGCAGTTTCAATTCATGTCCCGTAAATAGTCTTTTTATATTAACTTGCATCCTATTAAAATATTCAGTTGCAAATTTACAAGACACAGCTAAGACAACATTTTAAGGCATGTTTCAGCATAACATCTGCCATCTTCAGCATCAGTCTAATGAAAACAAGAAATTCTGAAGAATTTACAGGGAGCAGATAGTCTCTTATCCACCCACCCCATTCCCCTTTTCCTAATGAAAAAAGGTTTCTTTTTAAAAAAGCGACAGCGACAATCTCCTATTGTTGAAATCGCATAAGCTAAGACCACGCAAGGCTATCAATCACGAGTTGTTGACAGGCAACTTGATGTAATGGGTTTTGTTAAATGGTCACGAAAACGATAACAATTTTTTGTATTCTCCTACAATCTGCGTGCACTGTCACAATCTGTCACCGTATTCCCTTTGAAAACACGAATTATAAACACATCTGTAGCAATTCTAACGTATTTTGTCAATACTACCCTGAAGTTTTCTGCGATCTTAGATGGAAATTAAATTCAACTTAAAACCGCCTTCAGTAAAGGTCATGTTATTATTTATTCACTAGTATGTCTGTCAAACCTGATAGAATCTATCTGTTTGCGTCATAAAAACAGCACGGCCGCGTGACACCAGGAAGACTAAGTAACTGACAGACACGACGACAACGAAAATGAAAAAAACGTCCATTTTACGAGTTGGCGTGACGTGCGTTACTGCACATCTACCGCCTAATTATCACAATAGTGCTATATAATAATATAGGTAAAAAACTACAAGGCAAGAATTAAGTAGGGTTGATCACATGCTGAGCTAATGACAAACAATAATTATATAATACAAAATGGTTACAAAGCATCTGGTACTGTATGTTAACAATACCATTAAATTACATGAAATTAAATTAAACCCATGCATGCCAAAAATAGCCAATGGATGTACTTGCCTTTACCTTTTCTGATGCTGTTTTCCATCACTTTTTCCGTGCCAACATTGGATCACTAATGCCCTTTTCATTTGTCACTCAAAGTTTTTACAAACTTAACATGACCAGTTAGAATATTCGTGAGATGCAGGTCTTGATAATTAAAGTGCAGTTAGTCAAGACATGAATGCTGATCATATTAAATAAATACAAACTGGCAATCTAGAAGAATACTATTAATATAAAATAGTAAATTATGTATTAATATAGTAAAATATATTTTCATGTTCTAGGTATGAGTTGTTGCAGAAAGGAATGCTTAATGAGGAGGATGTCAGAGTTGTCCCTGATATTTATGTGAAGTAAGTATTGAAGCAGTCATGGTGATGCCTGCGATTGCATTTTGTCATTAATGCTGATTTTTACCTTTTTTTGTTACATGTGCATTTGTGTGCTAGCTATAGGTTACGACTATTGGAGTTTTTCCATTATACACCGGGGGCATTTATTGACACTAGACCTTGTAGACACAGTGTTTAATTGAACCTGGCGTCCATTTGGGGCCCAGTGTTTATTAAACAGGGGAATTTTTTGTAACACCATCTTTAAAGGCCTTATTTTTGTCTTCAATGCTTTAAGTTCACCAAATTTCTAGCAATATGTAGCAAAAATGTAAGAAAAACAACGTTGCTGAGGTTGTCTCTAGTCTATCAAATATGAAACAAGGCAGGAGAATAATAGGTGCTCGGTAGAGTTACAGGTAACTTTGGAAGGCCAACTCCCTTTAGCTGGGTTATCAGAGCTAGTCAGGGTCCTTACTGTTCTCCATACATTTCGTATGAAACTAGTAAAGGAATTTGTCTAAGTATCAAGACATCTTATCCTTGGTGATCACATCTCTTGAATGTTTGAACAAGTAGTGATGACGTATTAAGAGAAATTTCCTTTTTGTTCCTTTTAGGGCTTAAGAGCGGATGTCTGTAAATATCGACCAAGGGTGGGAAATATAAAAATTTTGAAAAATCCCAAAAAACTTCTATATACTTTCCTAGGTATTCTATTAATGAAAATATAAATTTTAGTTTCATCGGATAAATATTTTGGCGATACGGCGGGTGTCAAGTTTGGGCGCTTCACGGCCTCCGCCAGACCGCTTTTTCAGGGCCCGAGACAGGGCTACGAAAAGAGCTCGATTTGAATCTAATTCCAACATCATTCAACCCAGAAAGCTTCTTATCGTATTAAAGGGAATTTAACACACATTTTGAGTGGTCATGTGCTTGAATTGATTGCGACTAGAATATTTTACAGATTTTTAAATATTTACAAAATTTCGAGGATTTCACGCGAGGAAAATGTTGTCGAAATTTGAAGGCCTAAAATCACACCCGGTACCTAGTTTCAAACAGCTAAAGACATTCCATATTAAAAAGCAACCTCTAAGCTTTCAAAATATGGTTTTAAAACTTTGGGCAACACACGAAATGAATTTATGGGAACGCGAAATTCAGGGAGCACTTGAGTGAAATTTGATCTTCCTGACTTGACAGTTTTGAGGGGGTGTGGACAAAACCTGGGCCTGGGCCCATGGGCCAGCCCATGGGCTACCCTATGGGCTACCTTATGGGCTACCCTATGGGCTACCTTATGGGCTACCCTATGGGCTACCTTATGGGCTACCCTATGGGCTACCTTGTGGGCCACCCCCCGGCAAAATTTTTTTTTCAATAAAAATAAAAAATATTAAACATAAGAAAAAATAAATTAAAAATTAATTTCTTATTAATTTATCAATTATTGATATTTTAAAAAAAGTTAGTGGCTGTGGTGGATTAGTTTATTAATTATGTAGTCAAGCAGAAACATAAAACAAATTAAAACAAAACAAAAGAGAAATAACAACCAAACAATGCAATGAATCCGAACTACGTGTTTATTCGAGGTCAATTTTTCTCTGTGGAATACGCCAAACAGCACAGGAGCACATGCTGCGAATTCGTGAAAGGTGTGTTTTTAGGGGAAAAAATCAAATATAATACTGTATATCTGCCAGCTTTTCGGCAGTCAAATGCGTGAGATTTTCATATGGATATTAGCTGAATTTTCTAAAAAATTGTGACGACCTTAGCCTGTGTAGCTGGCGGTATTGTCCGCGAAGGTAAAGTTTTGGTGGCGGAGCCGCCATGAGCGGCATACCGGCGCCGCCATGAGCGGCATACCGGCGCCGCCGCTCAAACTTCGTGCAAACAATCCCGCCAGCTACGCAGGCTATGACGACCTCCGAACACTACAGCACCAATGTTCAGACATTTGTTGCCGAAGATTCCCGAAGAGGTTCCGATAATTTCTGAAGATTACCAAATGTCGCAGTACGAAGCTCGAAATTGGCGTGATCTTGTAAGCTTCTTATTGAGGACACACACGCAACACTTAGCACCGTTCACAGCTGGACTATTCACAGGTACCCCAAGCTCTGTGGGAGATATATAGACCGTGTGACCTTTGTTCTGCGTTGTGTGAGTGTTGTAATATGAGCGTAACGGCGGCCGTTGCGTAACAGCGAAATTATAAGGATTTGTATGGGAAAAAACGATTCCGACTTTAATTTTAAAATGCGAACTAAAACTCACTGGAATCGCGCTAAATCGCTCCAAAAACCACATAGGAGAAAGAGCAACAGACTAAGGACTTCAGGTAGGGTTTTTTTTTTATTAAAAACACGTTCGCATTTTTAAATTAAAGTCGGAATCGTTTTTTCCCATACAAATCCTTATAATTTCGCTGTTACGCAACGGCCGCCGTTACGCTCAGATTACAACACTCACACAACGCAGAACAAAGGTCACACGGTCTATATATCTCCCACAGAGCTTGGGGTACCTGTGGACTATTTTGTTTGGAAAGTGAACCCCATTTTTCACGCAATTGTGAGTCAGGAGTGAGAAATTGTTCTTTACGCATGTCATCGCTTGTACGTGGTCAGTGGACATGCCACGTTGTGGTTTTTGTTGATATTACCCTGAAGTATAGAACAACTTTGACAGAATATAATACTGACACGGCATTTCTCTGTATGGCTTTTGGCCTCTTTGCCCTGAGACAGGATATCTGATTTTAGGGAAGTCTGCCCCATCAAAGCGGGGTCTGAATCTGCCTCAAACAGGTTAAAATAAAGGGTTTTCCCTACACCAAGCTCACAAACAATTGTTTTGGGGGTTGTGCCCCCTTGCGGTTTCACAGCACGTTTTCTTCCTGGGATCCCACCAGCTGAGTTCATGCTGTCTTTGTTTTGCATGTTAGCCGTAAACAGCACTCGTGTTTGTCACATATCCAGTGTAAAAAGTCGATTTACCCCTTTGTAGACATAAATAGATGGTCTTAGAGTGACTTATGGCGCTCGTGCAGTGTTCTGCCTTATGTCCACGGGGAGCAAAACAATCTTGACACCAATATGTTATCCGGACTGCTTGAAACATAATAGCACGCACTGGGTTTGCATCGGACAAACTTGGAAAAGCTCTCCAATAATTTTCTGAATGGATTTACCTCGCTTGTCTGGGGGCGTTTCGTAAGTTTGGAATTTTGGAACTTTCGTTGGCTTATGTAATGACTCTTGAAGAGGCGTACATGCGTGTGTGTGTGTGTGCGTGTGTGTGTGTGTGTTGCATCAGGAGTGGTAAGTAGGGGGTGTAATTCGTAGTTATCACATCACACTTCACGAGGTAAATTCGGCAATGAGGCTTTCCGGTAATGTCTCATCCACAATTTCTAGACCAATTTGCAACAAAGTTGTGCCAATGTTTCGATAGTGAGCTCTGTGCTTCGCGGTACAGTCAAAGATCTCCTTGGTCCTCCTTGCGACCACTCTTGTAAGCGACCAGCCCCAGTTCAACGATGCAGGCCGACGACCGCCCAGCAAAACCATGCAAGAGGAGCCTTACCACTGATGGGGGCCTTGCATCCGGTGTACCTTCTAACACCAGACAGTCAGTCTAGTTAAAGTCACTATGACTGACGTTAGCAGTTGTGCCGCTCGTTGTCTCGGCTTTCGCCGCTCATGGAGGCTCCGCCACCAAAACCTTACCTTCGCAGACAATACCGCCAGCTATGCAGGCTAAGGTCGTCACAATTTTTTATAAAATTCGGCTAATATCCATATGAAAATCTCACACATTTGACTTCCGAAAAGTTGGCAGGTATACAGTATTATATTTGAGTTTTTTTTCTAAAAACACACCTTTCACTAATTCGCAGCATGTGTTCCTGTGTTGTTTGGCGTATTCCACAGAGAAAAATTGGCCTCGAATAAACACGTAGTTCGGATTCATTGCATTGTTTGGTTGTTATTTCTCTTTTGTTTTGTTTTAATTTGTTTTATGTTTCTGCTTGACTACATAAATAATAAATTAATCCAGCACAGCCACCAACTTTTTTTAACTTTTGTTAAATTAATAAGAAATTAATTTTTAATTTATTTTTTCTTATGTTTATCATTTTTTATTTTTATCAAAAAAAAAAAAATTAATAAATAAATTTGGGGGTGGCCCACAGGGTAGCCCATAGGGTAGCCCATAAGGTAGCCCATAGGGTAGCCCATGGGCTGGCCCATGGGCCCAGGCCCAGGTTTTGTCCACACCCGTTTTGAGGTTCGGCTCGACAAACAAATCAATACTCAAACAAATGTTGCAGCCAAAATACCTTTAATTTTGGCAATCTCAAGTCCCATCGTGATACATACATGCTTCATAGACATTAGGTGTAAACTTTTACACCAATTTTCAGCCGAAAAGAACTCATATCTCGGCTTTGAGGTATTTGAACTTGCCTCGCTAATGTAAACATGTGGGTCAAGTTCTTATCACGACACAGCGAAGAGATCAATATCTACACGACATGTCTATCCTGTCGTGTCTTGTCTAGTATATAGTCAGGTCTACAATATGTTTGTTTGTACCTTGTGTCCTTGTTTGTCTTCATTTTCGCAAAAAACGGAGGCATTAACTACAGCGAAATCCCCGTGGGCTCGACATGTCACAAGTCTCGTGGAAGTGCCATGACGTGAGTCGAGATTGCGTTACATAACATGACACACAGGGAGACCCGCTACTCCAGGATTATTTCTGAGCAGTGAAAAAAATTCCATCTCTAATGTACATGTTGTAAATATGCCATTGGAATGAGCTGGCAATCTCAAGTTTTCATACTTTGCAGTTTTAACCATCGCAGTCTTGTGATCCCTGAACGTGCCAAACAGTATTCATTAGCGCTATGTAAATACTGTAACGTGTTCTTTTTTGTTGTTTGTTTTTGTTCCCCACATTTGTCCTGATTTCTATCAGATTGAGAAATACACCAATGGGTTGTGCAATACTTTTGCAATACCCTATTATACAAAGCACGTCCGGGTACAGTCTGATCTTGCGCTGGCGGCATCAATCTTGATAGCCCGGTCTCATTCTATAAACTAGCGCTGAACATAAGTAAGCATCATTGCCAGCTAGTACATGTCTGCTAGCAAATGTGCGACGAAACAGCGTGCGAATATCGAGCGTTGGTTCGGGGCGAGTGTGGTTCAAGTACCAAATACCCGAGCACAGAGTACGTACGCATCGGAGAGTGCAACCGATCAATTGAGCGTCACTTTACAGACACCCCGCAAGCTGTGGTTTGAACACTGAAGCAGAATTGATATTAGCCAGGGCAGGTAAGTTTGAGACATATTTCATTTTTGATCTCACTTTAAGCTGTACCCTGGTGTTATCTAGACGCGTACTGAGTTGCACTATTGAAGTCATAAGGTAGGTAAAAATAAAGATTTACCTGTTTTGTCATAAGTTGATTTATCAATGAACGGGCGTTAAATGCACGGTACGTTTCAGTTTTGCAAGCTATAGCTAATGTATTACACTCTACTGATACAATTTTCTTGCTCTCGGTCTGATGTTTTGGTATTTTTCCACGTGATAAAGAAATCATCAATTATAAAGCACGCGCTGATTGGCTACGATGAGGGGATGTATGATGGAACATCCATGCGCGAGTCAAAGCACTAAGGGACGGACCAAGGGGATAAGGTGCATTTTTGTTTTTTTTTTTTTTTTGTTTTTCCTGGGGTGGCATTTGTGCTTGATTGTTTAAGTTGTTTTGTGGGATTTTTAATCACGTTTTGCTCTTTTTGTCCTTGCGCGAACTGTTTTCCTTGAAATTTAGGCTAGCACGATTTTTATTTTTGGATTTCTACTATCTTCCCCTAAAATATCTAATGGCCAGTCCTTAACAAAACTCGGCAAAATGAGACTGAAAATATCCACCATAGGATTCAAGGAAAATTCGTTACCCGACCCGGTTTTATGCGTTGTTCTAAAATGCAAATTCAAGGTGGATGAGTTCCTGACCGCGGGGCAGATCCAGAGCTTCTTCTCCAGAACAGCCGCCAGACTTCGCCATGCTGTCGCCCCAGAAGACGACGACGACGAAGAAACGGATGACAACAGCCGAGCGGCCGAAGAGGAGGAGGCTTTGTCAGATGCGCGCAACACCATCCTGCTGCAATGCACACCAGTGCACCCCATAGTCTACCATCGTGGAACCTGTGTGCGATGAGCTCGTCCAGCAAACTCAGTAAGCTGACGGCAGCCCAGCTACGAGAGATTTGCTCCCACTTCAATATGGAGGATTAACCCTCTGGGCACAGGAAGAAGCCCTATCTGGATTTTATTTTGAATCTTGTAGGTGCCTGCTCTTGCGCATCCTCGAACCAGTAGAACCAGTGTAACACGAACTCTTGACGGGAGCAAAAGCAGTTCGAGTTAGCGCTTTGAGTCAGGGGTTACTTGGTTTAACTTCCTATAAAGACTACCTTGTACCACTAAATTTTTGCGGGAGTTTAATTTTGCGAATGGGCGATTTTTTGTTTTGCGGGAACTAATTTTTACGATTGGATAACACTGGTTTTTCTTGTTGGGAACGATTTTTTTTTGCGATTTTGAGGAAGTCGCCTTCTATTTGAAATTATAACATTCTCTTTTTTGAGTACAAACCATTGACTGCAGGCCAGGTGAATAGCATGTAAATATTACAATTCAGTCAGTCAATCAATGGAGTACCTTCAGACGATCCTTTTTTTAAAGCTTTTAACATCCAAATACCTGTTAGTGTACCTACTGCAATTTCATCGTTTTATTTCTGAATGCTCTGTTTCTAATTTCATTTTGGTTCTGTAAATGAGCACCAACATGATTTTTAATACATGTTTGCTTATACATTTGACAGTGGAGTCAATTTTTGCGGAGAAAATTTTTTGCGGGAACTATTTTCCGCGAGAACCTTTTTTCCAGATCGTCAAAAAAACCGCAAAAATCGCAAAAATTAGAACCCACAATTCGTAAAAATTAAGTGCCAGACGGTATCACAAGAAAAAAAGGAATCGGCCCCCAGTAAACGAGAAAATTTGAGTTTGCCGAGTTCAAGTTATCAGGGTTCTACTGTGATTTGCATTTTTTAAATCTAGAATTAATTTTTTCCTAAGAATCTCCTGTAGACGGTGGCCGTGTTGTCGGTCTCTCTGTGTTCGGTATCCCTGTGTGACATGTTATGTAACGCAATCTCGGTTCCTGTAAAAGCACTTCCACGAGACTCGTGGCACGTCGAGCCCGCGGGGATTTCGCTGTAGTTTGCCTCAGTTTCTGCGGAAATGCAGACAAACAAGGACACAAGGTACAAACAAACATATTGTATACCTGACTATATACTAGACAGGATAGATATTTGGGTAGATTTAGAGCACTTCGCTATGTCCAGGGGGGGCTGGCAGCGAGGTCTGGAACCGAGTTTACATGATCGCCCCAGTAAAGAAATTTGGCCGAGTAGGACTGTGTACTAATTTTATTCCAAACAAATTTCACAAACATGGCGGTGGCGAGGAAGGAGAATGAATTAGCCGTTATTTGGTGTACGCGCCTTTGTGTTGGTTCAGCATTATTTCCGTTATTCCAAGTTTAAACATTCAAGGGAAGGTTTCGATCGCTTTTTTTTACCTTTGTGTCTATCTGATTTGGTTGCCCTTTCTGCTTTTTCTGGTACTGATTTTACGAGTTATGAAGCATTTTCTGACACATTTCACAGCGGCCAGATTCGCTCTCCTCTTTCACTAAGAATTGTCGCTCAAGACTTTGTCCTTGTTTCATTTACGTACACTGTAGATTTTTTTTCTTTGTAGGAACTACCCAGGAGGAGTCAACAATTAATTCTGGAGGTTTTGTTGATCCAAATTATTTTCTGTTTTGCTCAACTTATGTTACTACCTTACAGTCCACAGTCCTTAAATGGTGAAAAGCTGAGAGGTGATGTTTACAACACCGTTGCTCTTTGACTTCACCACGTGAGTCACAGATATTGCCTACAGTGTGTAGGTATACCTGATAATAAAGCTCATTATTTTGGAGAAAAAGGTGAAATAATTTTTCATTTACATTTTGTCTATCACACCTCTGGGGTGAGAACCGAAACTTAAAGGGGCCAGGTTGCTCAACTGACAGCAATACTTCAGCCAGTCATTTCACATATTTACTTGGTGACCTTGACTTCATATATTTCACCATGAATGGGTTTGTGGAAAATTGGCATTTGAATTCTGAAGGGACTTGAATTTTTCTTGACAGTGCAGTTGATGTTGAACAGCTTTTGCAAACAAAACAATCATTTGGGGGTGGAGTTTGCAAAGGTTCCGACAGTCTGTAGAGTAAAGATACTCTGGCAAACACACCATCACTTTGGATCTGGCAGGCGTTGGTTATCCAAGATGCATGTTGATAAAAATGTTTTGGGCAAAGGTTTTGGTTGTACAGGGACTTTGACTGATGACACATATATGGACAGCTATGTTAATCCTTAATTTTCTGAAAACACTTCAAAAGGACTGTTGCACACTTAGAGCAACCATGGTTGATCAGCCATTCTGGGGTTATTTCACATCTCCTTTACAAACAGTTACTGAATGCATGCCAGCCTCGTTTTGACACCCAGCAATACAACACTGTTTTGACCTGTTTTCCCCTACCTTATCGGTAACAGTTATGAAATAATGATCCTCACAGTTAAATGCATTCAACTTGAGCAGTTGAAAAAGCAAACTTGAAAAAATTCAGTCTTGACCAGGATCAAATTTGCCTTTTCAACTGCTCAAGTTGAAAACATTTAAAAACTGCAAGCCCTTTACGGCCACATTTGTTACATCAGGCAGTTCACACCTGATTTATTTCATATGTATCCATCTTCAAAAAAACTGAATTCTCTTTGGCAATTGGAACTGTTTCCTCATCAGAAGTACAAATGTCTGAAAGGGTGTGAGTAGAAAGCAATTGCTCTTTTAACAGAAGGGACAGTTTAGAACTTTTGCATTGTCTAATACTCCATTATTGCATAGTTCACCTGGTGTTACTGAACTCAAACTACAAATTTTTCATTGACACTTAAGAAAAATGGGCCTGAATGTCTTTCCTTTGAATTAAGCTTCTTGTACAGGCTACAGGCAAAACACAAAAAATCATATAATTGCAAATCCTTCAATCTTTTCAGATTACCCTAAACAGGTGTCTATCTATTTCTGTAGTGTTTTTTAATTTCTGTAGTGAAAAATACCACTATTAATAATCTAGACATATGCACATTTGTCGTTATTAATCGTGAAAAGCGGTACTTTCTAGTTATTAATCGCGAAACACGTCAGTTGCGATTACTAATCGTGAATTTTACCGTTAATAATCGTACAATCCACGATTATTAACTACGTCTGACAGATTCTACAGTTAATAATCGTACATTGTGCGATTGTTAATCGCAAGTGACGGTTAATGTAGTTATTCATCGCAAGTTGCTAACCTTGGGTGAAAAGAGAATCGCAAAACAAATTTGAATTGACCGGCCGCCATTGCAAAAAAAAATTCAAACCCAAACAGAACTCTTCATGAGGCTTGTTCTAGAGCAAAGACAACGAAAGTTAATCCTTGAAGTGACAAAGTCTCCTTAGAAATGTAGTTTTACTTCGGTAAGTCGTTTAAGAATGATATTTTCCTTTTCTTTCTGCCTTCCACGAAGCACGACCCGAGCGCGAGGTCGACGAAGTCAGGAACAAGAACACCGCGATAGATGCAAAATGAGCGATTAAATTGTCAACTTTCAAACGAAACGGAGCTCTTCTAGTCCTCAAATACAGAAGGGGAAAATAACTTAACCGCCATCCGGAAGTTAAATTTATTTCACTCGAGATTTCTTCGATACGACGTTGTTTTTCATGCGAACAATCAACTACAGTTTCAAACACGGACCAAAACTGCGCGATCCGATGCAAAGTGAGCGATACAATGAAAAGCGACAACCCTCAAACGAAACGGCACTTTTCAAGCACTTTACACACAAAAGGAAATGAGATAACCATTATCCGAAAGTTAAATTCATTTTGCTCGGACATTTCAACGATTTGACTTGGTTTTTTTAATGCAAACAATCATGCAAACCATTTCAAACACCCCGTGACACTGGGAAATTGATCATGAAGTGATAAACAAACGTAAACAAACCATTCTAATAAGAAAACGCGCTGGAAATTCCGCAGTATAAAGAAGTTTATTCTAATTCGTTTTGAATCCTTTAATGCTCTGGATTGATAATAAAACGATCTTTCATGGATTCATTTCCATTCACGAACGGAAGACCCAAAGCCACAAAAAAGTCCGAGGCGCATGTAATTTTAACTACGCTAATGTAAGCTTACTTGTAGCTGGTCGCATTTTCAGGTTATGAAAAGGTATTGTCAGATATCAACGGCAATAGTTCTATCTAGCTTCGTTCTCCTACGTTAGTGACCGTTCACATAACCGAGTTCGACGACTTGCATCGACAAAAAACACGGGGGAAAGAGCTCTCTTTTCTCTTCGGTATTCCTTTCACTGCAAGTTGAAAATGAAATACGAGAACATGCCGTCTGATGCGATATGCAAATATATTTCAGTCAGATATTCGCTACTTTTCGCATTGTACTTGGAAAAATTCGGTTCTGATGGAAAAGCATTACACTGTCTCCAAAAGATATTTCTTCAACAACATTAAAAACGTTTTGCATGAACTTCGATGCAAAGGTAGTCGTCGTGAATTCTGAAATCTCAAGCCGTGTCACGCAACCCGCGGGGATTCGTCTCAGCCGCTACGGATCTGGTGATGTTTCAGGAAAAAAGGGAAGCTTACGTGTTGAAATTTGTCTTCGTAAATATTCCACCTAGCGAAACTGTTTCACGGATTTTCCACAACACGCACAATTTTCAAGTTTTTTGTCTCACTTGTCGAAGCAAATGAACTGCACAGCAGTGCAGGATTTAAGCTTATTTGGTCTATGAATGGCGAAAGTTTCGTATGCTTTAAAATGAAAACCGTTCAGTAAGCTATACAAGCTGACAAAACGTTTAAACTATCTATTTTAAGCGGCTGAGACAGTGAAACTTCAACATGTATAAGCTTAAAAGCTCTTTTTTTTTTTTGAAGTCAACCACTTTTTAGCTCCGAGTTAATGGCGCCAAATTCTGCTTTGCGCGGGAAAAATCGGAGCGTAGAATTAGAAGCCAAGCCAAGTGCAAATTAAAATTGACAACGTATCAAAGAATCGTTTACAGACATTTTAATTGATTACCTGGAAATCAGACTAAACCTGGTTGTTATAAATACAAGGAAAATAGGCTCACCTCTGTTTTTGGCGCTGTTTACAAATGTAAACCTACCACAGAATTAAGGCCATGTCTAGTACGCAAATTACTCTTCTTAACAATTCCGGTCCTTTAAATTGGCTTTGCTTTCTTCAGTTGTCACCAGTGATTGAAATAGCTATTTAATGAGTTGATTTGATGTGCGTTTTCCAAGCCTCCACATCTTCCATGTTGCAGAGAACAGTCTTTGACATTCCTTCTGTCCTTGCAAATACCTAGTTCTCGCCGATGGATTCATTTCATTTCTATCCATTTGAAGTTAGCCTTTGTTTTCAGGACAAGTTCGCCGAGTGGAAAACATTCAACCGAGAAGTCCAGCACATGGAGATTTTTTTTCTTTATTCTCATCTTCTTTTACGCATTGAGAACGGCTGACTTGCTACGGAGATTTCAACTGAGGAGTGAACGAAAACACGCTGAATCTATAGAGGTTTTTACTGAAGTGAACAGTTCTTGATCGCATTAACTTTGAGCTGCCGTAACTTTTCTTTTCAAGACAGACCCACTGGAAATTTAATTCTTCACTAAACCCTCGTTGCAACCGCGGTCAAATGAACGCTGATTCTCCAAAGCTAAGCTCAATGCTTCGAACGCCCAGTCGCCCACATTGGTCGAGATAAGGCAGAGCGAACGCGTGTCTACAGTAACCAATTACAGAGCTAGCTGTCAAAATGTGTCCAATCACAGAGCTGGCTGTTTAGCTAGCTGTCAAAGTTGTATCCCCAGCCAAAAAGAACTCATTGAAGTGCTGTATACCTAAAAACGAAAAAAGTTCGAAAAGGATGTGTTTTCCAGCCGCTGAGTTATCTGGAAAACAGACCGTCAGCGACCGTCAGCCAGAATCAATTTCCTGCAAGTAAAGTCACTCGTTTCGAAAGACATTCGCATCACGTCGCGCGAATCACACACACATACTCCGCGCGCGTGTTTTCCAGTCAACGCAGTGACTAGAAAACACGCGTATTTACGATTAGTAATCGTGTATTTATTTTGCGCTCGTTCAAGCCTGTTTAGACTCGCGAGTTTTCATAAGAATGCCACTGTTTCACGATTAGTAACCGTATGTTCATAACGCGCTCATTCAAGCCCGTTTAGACTCTATAGTTTTAACAAGAAGATTAAAAAAGTCTAATTTCCTTGGCAGTACGAGGAGGACAGAAGGCAATTGATGTGATTTTCAAAATTAATAGGAAGCACAATGATTAACGATTAGTAATCGTGTGTTGATCCCGCACTTGTTCAAGCCTGTTTAGAGTCGTGAGTTTTCATAAGCACACTGATTCACGATTACTAATGATGTGCTAATTCGGTGCTCGTTCAAGCCTCTTTGCACTCGCAAGGTTTGATAAGATGAACGCTTATTCACCACAGTGATTTACATTTACGATTAATAATCGTGTGTTGATCCAGCACTCATTCAAGCCTGTTTATACTCGTCAGTTTTAAAAAAGGCACAGTGATTTACGAGTAATAATCGGGTTGATACCGCACTCATTCAAGCCTGTTTAGACTCGTCAGTTTTACAAGAAGCACAGTGATTTACGATTAATAATCGCTTTTATCCCGTACTCATTCAAGCCTATTTAGACTGCTCAGTTTTATGAAAGAAGCACAGTGATTTAGGATTAATAATCGTGTGTTGATCCCGCACTCATTCAAGCCTGTTTAGACTAAGTTTAGACTCGCCAGATTTCATTAGAAGCACAGTAATTTACGATTAATAATCGTGTGTTGATCCTGCACTCATTCAAGCCTCTTTGGACTCGTCAGTTTTAATACGAACCACAGTGATTTACGATTAGTAATCGTGTGTTCATCCCACGCTCGCTCAAGCCAGTTTAGCTAGCATGCCCACTGATTCACGATTAGTAATCGTGTGTTGATCCTACGCTCATTCAAGCTTGTTTAGACTCGCGAGTAGAACACGTATTCACAATTAGTAATCGTGTGTTTATTCCGCGCTCGTTTAAACCTGTTCAGACTCATGAGTTTTCATAGGCACAGCGATTCACGATTAGTAATCGTGTGCTGATCGCTCGTTCAAGCCTCTATAGACTCGCGGCTTCACTAACATGTACACTGATTCACGATTAGTAATCGTACGCTCACCACGCGGGATGAACACACGATTACTAATCGTGAATCAGTGTCCTTCCTATTAAAACTCGAGAGTCTAAAGAGGCGTGAATGAGCGGGTCATTAAGAAACGATTACTAATCAGAAAGTGCGCAGAATAAAAACTCGCAAGTCTAAACAGGTCTAAAAAGACTTTAATGAGTGCGGGATCAACACACGATTATTAATCGTCAATCACTGTGCTTCTTATTAAAACTGACGAGTCTAGCTTGCATGAGTGCGGGATGAACACACGGTTATTAATCGGAAATCACTGTGCTTGTTATTAGAACTGACGAGTACAAACAGGCTTGAATGAGTGCGGGATCAACACACGATTATTAATATTAAATCACTGTGCTTGTTATTAAAACTGACGAGTCCAAAGAGGCTTGAATGAGTGCGGGATCAACACACGATTACTAGTCGTTCATCATTGTGCTTCCTATTAAAACTATAGAGTCTAAACGGGCTTGAATGAGCGCGTTATGAACATACGGTTACTAATCGTGAGACAGTGTCATTCTTATGAAAACTCGCGAGTCAAAACAGGCTTGAACGAGCACTGCATTGACTGGAAAACACGCACGCGGAGTATGTGTGTGTAATTCGGGCGACGTGATGCGAATGTCTTTCGAAACGAGTGACTTTACTTACAGGAAAAAAAATATATTGATTCTGGCTGACGGTGTGTTTTCCAGTCAGACATCCTTTTCGAACTTTTTTCGTTTTTAGGTATACAGCACTTCAATGGGTTCTTTTTGGCTGGGGATACAACTTTGACAGCTAGCTAAACAGCCAGCTCTGTGATTGGACACATTTTGACAGCTAGCTCTGTAATTGGTTACTATAGACACGCGTTCGCTCTGCCTTATCTCGGCCAACGTGGGCGACTGCGCGTTCGAAGCATTGAGCTCAGCTTTGGAGAATCAGCGTTCATTTGACCGCGGTTGCAACGAGGGTTTAGTGAAGAATTAAATTTCCAGTGGGTCTGTCTTGAAAAGGAAAGTTACGGCAGCTCAAAGTTAATGCGATCAAGAACTGTTCACTTCAGTAAAAACCTCTATAGATTCAGCGTGTTTTCGTTCACTCCTCAGTTGAAATCTCCGTAGCAAGTCAGCCGTTCTCAATGCGTAAAAGAAGATGAGAATAAAGAAAAAAAATCTCCATGTGCTGGACTTCTCGGTTGAATGTTTTCCACTCGGCGAACTTGTCCTGAAAACAAAGGCTAACTTCAAATGGAGAGAAATGAAATGAATCCATCGGCGGGAACTAGGTATTTGCAAGGACAGAAGGAGTGTCAAAGACTGTTCTCTGCAACATGGAAGATGAGGAGGCTTGGAAAACGCACATCAAATCAACTCATTAAATAGCTATTTCAATCACTGGTGACAACTGAAGAAAGCAAAGCCAATTTAAAGGACCGGAATTGTTAAGAAGAGTAATTTGCGTACTAGACATGGCCCTAATTCTGTGGTAGGTTTACATGTGTAAACAGCGCCAAAAACAGAGGTGAGCCTATTTTCCTTGTATTTATAACAACCAGGTTTAGTCTGATTTCCAGGTAATCAATTAATATGTCTGTAAACGATTCTTTGATACGTTGTCAATTTTAATTTGCACTTGGCTTGGCTTCTAATTCTACGCTCCGATTTTTCCCGCGCAAAGCAGAATTTGGCGCCATTAACTCGGAGCTAAAAAGTGGTTGACTTCAAAAAAAAAAAAGAGCTTTTAAGCTTATACATGTTGAAGTTTCACTGTCTCAGCCGCTTAAAATAGATAGTTTAAACGTTTTGTCAGCTTGTATAGCTTACTGAACGGTTTTCATTTTAAAGCATACGAAACTTTCGCCATTCATAGACCAAATAAGCTTAAATCCTGCACTGTTGTGCAGTTCATTTGCTTCGACAAGTGAAACAAAAAACTTGAAAATTGTGCGTGTTGTGGAAAATCCGTGAAACAGTTTCGCTAGGTGGAATATTTACGAAGACAAATTTCAACACGTAAGCTTCCCTTTTTTCCTGAAACATCACCAGATCCGTAGCGGCTGAGACGAATCCCCGCGGATTGCGTGACACGGCTTGAGATTTCAGAATTCACGACGACTACCTTTGCATCGTAGTTCATGCAAAACGTTTTTAATGTTGTTGAAGAAATATCTTTTGGAGACAGTGTAATGCTTTTCCATCAGAACCGAATTTTTCCAAGTACAATGCGAAAAGTAGCGAATATCTGACTGAAATATATTTGCATATCGCATCAGACGGCATGTTCTCGTATTTCATTTTCAACTTGCAGTGAAAGGAATACCGAAGAGAAAAGAGAGCTCTTTCCCCCGTGTTTTTTGTCGATGCAAGTCGTCGAACTCGGTTATGTGAACGGTCACTAACGTAGGAGAACGAAGCTAGATAGAACTATTGCCGTTGATATCTGACAATACCTTTTCATAACCTGAAAATGCGACCAGCTACAAGTAAGCTTACATTAGCGTAGTTAAAATTACATGCGCCTCGGACTTTTTTGTGGCTTTGGGTCTTCCGTTCGTGAATGGAAATGAATCCATGAAAGATCGTTTTATTATCAATCCAGAGCATTAAAGGATTCAAAACGAATTAGAATAAACTTCTTTATACTGCGGAATTTCCAGCGCGTTTTCTTATTAGAATGGTTTGTTTACGTTTGTTTATCACTTCATGATCAATTTCCCAGTGTCACGGGGTGTTTGAAATGGTTTGCATGATTGTTTGCATTAAAAAAACCAAGTCAAATCGTTGAAATGTCCGAGCAAATTGAATTTAACTTTCGGATAATGGTTATCTCATTTCCTTTTGTGTGTAAAGTGCTTGAAAAGTGCCGTTTCGTTTGAGGGTTGTCGCTTTTCATTGTATCGCTCACTTTGCATCGGATCGCGCAGTTTTGGTCCGTGTTTGAAACTGTAGTTGATTGTTCGCATGAAAAACAACGTCGTATCGAAGAAATCTCGAGTGAAATAAATTTAACTTCCGGATGGCGGTTAAGTTATTTTCCCCTTCTGTATTTGAGGACTAGAAGAGCTCCGTTTCGTTTGAAAGTTGACAATTTAATCGCTCATTTTGCATCTATCGCGGTGTTCTTGTTCCTGACTTCGTCGACCTCGCGCTCGGGGAGAGTTGAAAACACTGACCCCCGGTCCGCGGACTACCCACTGACCCCGACTCCGCGGACTACCCTATGGACTACTCCGCGGACTACCCTACGGACTACCCCTACGGACTACCCTCAATAATCGACCAAATTTACTTTTACCTACCTGCGCTACCTACGCGATCGTAAACAGCCACCATCTTGCTTTTGCCCGTTTCCTTATTGCAACCTAACTTGGCGCCCAGTACTTCTCGATCCTCCACCCAGGAGACTTCTAGGCGAGTTGCATTCAAAAATGGCGACTTCCAAAGTTGACTCCGTCTCCTGGCGTGGTAGTCTCCTACGCAGCCGGTTTTAGTGGTGTCACACAACGCTCCCCCCGCCGCTAAAAACGGCTGCGTAGGAGACTACTGCCGTGGGTGTTGGGTTATAAATTTTTAAGATGGACATCGATTGACTGATTTTATGAAATAGGAGCTGTCATCGGCTGGCACGTATTTCACGAGGGACTGATGATATCGCTGATGTCATCCATCATGCAGATGAGAACTATATGCAAGCACAAGACCCACGGGTCAATCTTAAACACTCTTTTATTATTGTCTTTTTTTTTTTAAGACATTCAATGTGGAATGAAACTTACAGTGCAAGATGTTACTTATAGCCTCGAGCTGTTATCTGGTATACATGCCAGCTAACACTTACTCGTGTTATCAGTAAGGAAGGTTTAAAAGAGCTGCTTTTCAGCAAATGTTAATGTCGACGGCAAACATTTGAAAAATATTAAAACGATTAATATTCACCTAACACTTACCGAACATCCACCGGTGTGTTGAAAAAAGACTGGGTCGAGGAAACGGGCGAATAGCAAGATGGCGGCTGTTTATGACCGCGTAGGTAGCGCAGGTAGGTTTGTTGTATGTCTTTCCCCCGTAAAAGTAAATTTGGTTGATTATTTAGGGTAGTCCGCAGGGATAGTCCGTAGGGTAGTCCGCGGACTAGTCCGTAGGGTAGTCCGCGGACTGGGGGTCAGTGTTTTCAACTCTCCCTCGCGCTCGCGTCGTGCTTCGTGGAAGGCAGAAAGAAAAGGAAAATATCATTCTTAAACGACTTACCGAAGTAAAACTAAATTTCTAAGGAGACTTTGTCACTTCAAGGATTAACTTTCGTTGTCTTTGTTCTACAACAATCCTCATGAAGAGTTCTGTTTGGGTTTGAATTTTTTTTTGTAATGGCGGCCGGTCAATTCAAATTTGTTTTGCGATTCTCTTCTCACCCAAGGTCAGCAACTTGCGATGAATAACTACATTGACCGTCGCTTGCGATTAACAATCGCACAATGTACGATTATTAACTGTAGAATCTGTCAGACGTAGTTAATAATCGTGGATTGTACGATTATTAACTGTAAAATTCACGAGTAGTAATCGCAACTGACGTGTTTCGCGATTAATAACCAGAAAGTACCGCTTTTCACGATTAATAACGACAAATGTGCGTATGTCTAGATTATTAATAGTGGTATTTTTCACTACAGAAATAAAGAAACACTACAGAAATAGATAGACACCTGTTCCTAGCAAATGTTTATAAACCTTCTCATTGGACAGTTGCATGCGTAATGTGGGAAAATGCTTGGAAATCTGATAGTTCATTGCATTTTCCATTGAATTAAACTTAGCATGTCAGTACAATATATGGAACTAGGGAGTTTTCCTTAACCTACGTGTATTTACTTTGCCAATTCTTTAAGTTCTCTTATCAAAACAAGCAAACCTCAGACAGCTCTGTTTGTAAGGTTAAGCATTCTTCTTTTGTTGGTTGTCCTTTATAAGCTATCCTTTCCAGTTGCAAAATTCTATCATCTCAAATGTTCTTATTTTTCTTGTAACTGCAACCAACCAATATATTTGCAGAAACAACTGCCGCCAAGAAACACTCAAGCCAAAAAAAGAAGAATTCCATAAAATAAACGTGGTGTTTTACACGTAATTACGCTTACAGCTGTAAATAAGACGCAAAAAACTTGAGACAAGTGCATGTGAAAGTTCAAGCCCATTTTTAATACATTCTAAGCCTTCGCATTCGATTTTGTGTCTTCATTGTGAAACAGACTTAAAGAAGACTCGCAATCGAAATCTCCTCTTTTCGCTTTGTTGGCTGGAAGATTCCACAGTTTCCACAGTAAAAAGATTCTTATAAATCTTCCTGAGATGACGAAATCCACAATCATCTGCTAGAATATAGTTCATAGTTATAACTTGAGCGTAGTTTGTTCAACACTCAACTGGGAAAATCTCAGGCCGAAACTTGTCACTTGCATATTCAATATTGACTGCTCTACTAACCTAAAATAAAGCTGGTCCTTCATTCCATCGATTTTGATGGTCTCAGAAACAGAAATGGATCGAAATGGAAGGTCGAAAGCTGCAACTTTAATGCCATTTCCCAGGTCAAGTGGCTGTTGACACCGCGAACGTTTAAGCTTATGTTTTCGATAACACAACCATCACGCTCATGTTCTTGACATAATACACAGCAGGAGTGTACACAGATCCAGAATTTAGAGAAATGTGGTGCCCAAACGCTGTACTGTCGCCAGAAATACTAACAGCATATAAACAATAACAAAAAACGAATTCCTTTTCCACAATCGAGTCACCACGAACAAAAAAGCACATATTCTCGAGTAGTTCGCGCGAGACTTCGTTGCACTTCGCGCATGCTCGTTAGGGTTTTCGAATGATTGACAGATTTCTTTACTGGGGCAATCATGTGGAGGCCAAAAGCGGCAAGATCAAAGGTAGCTGCCAGCCCCCCCTGGCTATGTCGTTATATGAACTTGACCCACATGTTTACATTAGCGAGGCAAGTTCAAATACCTGAAAGCCGAGATATGAGTTCTTTTCGGATAAAAACTGATGTAAAATTTTGCACCTAATGTCTAGGAAGCATGTATGTATCACTGTGGGACTTGAGATTACCTAAATTAAAGGTATTTTGGCTGAAACATTTGTTTGAGTTTTGATTTGTGTCGTACCGAGCCTTAAAACTGTCATGTCAGAAAGATCAAATTTCACTCAAGTGCTCCCTGAATTTTGCGTTCCCATAAATTCATTTCATGTGTTGCCCAAAGTTTTAAAACCATATTTTGAAAGCTTAGAGATTGCTTTTTAATGTGGAATGTCTCTAGCTGTTTGAAACTAGGTACCGGAGGTGATTTTAGGCCTTCGGATTTTGACAACATTTTCCTCGCGTGAAATCCTCGAAATTTTGTAAATATTTAAAAATCTGTAAAATATTCTAGTCGGAATCAATTCAAGCACATGACCGCTCAAAATGTGTGTTAAATTCCCTTTAATACGATAAGAGCTTTTTTAGTTAAATGATGTTTGAATTAGATTCAAATCGAGCTCTTTTCGTAGTCCGGTCTTGGGCCCTGAAAAAGCGATCCCGGCGGAGGCCGTGAAGCGCCCAAACTTGACACCCGCTGTATCGCCAAAATATTTATCCGATGAAACTAAAATTTATATTTTCATTAATAGAATACCTTGGGTAGCCTACAGAATTTTTTTGGAATTTTTCAAAATTTTTATATTTCCCACCCTTGGTCGATATTTACAGACATCCGCTCTTAAAGGGTTAAGTAAATTAAGCGTGCAAGTACATTGTGTAGATTATGATGTGTGCAGTATGATCCATTTAAATAATGATGTAATTTGATATATTGATTTAATCATTTTGTTTGTTACTAGGAACCAGCAATTAGATGATCTGGTTGCTCAACTACGACTGGATGTGACAAAGTTTAAAGAGGCTGCAGAGTAAGTTGATCTTCTTCCCCCTTTTGACAAATTGTACGATTGTTCGGTCAGTTTTAAATGTACGTGGTTCATTATATTCATATTCAGTATTATACCAAACCAGTAGAAAGTGTTTTTGCGTGCTCTACTCAAATTTGGGGTAATATCTGCTTACACCTCCTGGCATTGTCCTGGATCTCACTTGCAATTTTTTACCTATTTTTATTTTGTCAGAAAAGAGTAACTATTTGTTGATGGCTATCAACTGGTTTGGTATAATTATACTAAACAATTATTGACCTCTGTGTTGGTGAAGAGTGATAGATAAATCCCTTGCCACTTTGTGGCTTGGTAAAAAAAAATCTACCACTTCTGTGCTTGTGCATGCAGGGATGTTAATAAAAATCACATCTTTCACAGAAAAGCAAAGCAGACCTTTGTCCGTTTAAAGAAGGAAAGAGATTTCCACCGGATGCATCACAAAAGAGTTGTCCAAGAAAAAAACCGACTTATTACTGACATAAAAAGGTACATAAATATTAGTTATACAGTATATCTGCAATGTACAGCTGCACGGGCATGTGTTTTACTCAATATTTGTTTAGTAGTATAAAATAATAAGTTCAAACTTACAACATTATTTTGTCTTTTATTGTTATTATTATTTTTTGTGTATTGTCGGACAGTAATTTCTCTTGGTTTCTGTGTGGCCTTTCAACTAAATTAAATTACAGTGTAAAACAAATAAACTGACAAGACTGGAAAATCTTGTTACTTTTCTCACTGACAGAAGTACAAAAATACAAAAAAATAACTACTTCAAAAAACACCTGCTGCTACTTAAAATACAACTGGAAAAGCATCCATGTAAGCAAGAACAACAACAACATAAAAGAGGTATAACCCATCACTCTCACTCACTCAGGACCCAGAGTGCCCAGAGTGGCACATGGGGCTTCTGTAATGGGCCTCCACTGCTGCCGATCTTCTGCCCATAGCCCAGCTGTTTCGAGGCTGAGGCTGCACTCCTTCAGCTCTCTCACCATCATCCTTCGCCAGGTCACCTTAGGCCTGCCTCTTCTACGCCTTCCTTGGGGCGTCCATCTCAATGCAACTCTTGGTAGTAAGTCTGTTTCTATCCATAGGACATGTCTCAGCCATCCCCACCTTCTCTTTCTCACAACAACAGAGAGTAGTTCTAGATTACAGGTACAACCCATTGCTATCCTTAATAAATTTTACTCTTAGTGAGTAGTAAGTTTCATGACGGTCTTGAAGTAAGTACCAAAATAAATTATATTTTACCTCTTTTCTGTTGTTGTTCTTTCTTATACTTATATTTTAAGTTAGCAAGATGTTTTTCAGTGTAGTTATTATTTTGTTTGTCATCACGTACTTGGAAGGATAGTGTCTTGTTTCTTTCATTGCCCATTAATGTGTGTTATCTTTAGGGGTTAAGTAAACCTTGTTTTGTGATGCTGTCATACATGGCAAGTATTTATTTAATTAATTAACTTGTGAGATCTAAGGTACAAATATTCTAATTTTTAATAATTTACATTTTATGTCATTTTCTTTGAATTTTAGGCTAAAGAAACACTACTCCTCTTATGAACCTACTCTCCAGACACTGAAGCATAAATATGAGGTAAATAAGTGAGATTGTTTAATGACTCTATTCCCCATGGCAGGAGAAGGAATTAAGGCAGAACTATTAGTAATTAAAAATGATTAGTCAATGTCAGGTTGGTATTTCATATAAAATGAGCAGAGTGTCTTGTCTCAAGAGGCACATTTTGCATCTCACCAGAATCACCAATTAAAGGGCTCAGTGGAAAAAGGTCATAAGAGATAATTTGACCTTGAAATCTACAGTATTGCAATTCAACCCTACTTTGTACTTTGGCACACAGGCTGGGTTTCATGTAAGAAACTTGGGGTGGGGGGCAGGAGGGGCTAGTCAGTAATGTTTTATAAGGGGAAACTCTGCCCCAAGGCTCAAACCCTTACCCTTTAATATACTAATTTTTTTTACCAAACCTGCACTTTCATATACCTAGAGCAGAAATTATACCCCTTTCTTATACCTGAAGGACATGCCAAAACAATAAAATTTCCTATAGTTGCTACATTTGCCTCTGGGTTTTCAATTGTCCTAGGTCAGTTAATAAAGGCTCCAAGCTTTTGTGGGTTTCTTGTTGTTTTTTTTTGCCAAAAATTTGACAACCTTTTCTGTACTTTATTTCAGCTGCCATCTCTTTTACTTTGCAGCACATGTTGGGAACTCTTTAGCATACTAAGATAGCAATTTCCCCTACCCTCCAGTAGTAAAAAAAGTGAGAGTAAAAAAAGGCACCCCTTTTGGGTGAAGGCTCCCCATATTATTATTATTATTATTATAACCCAATATAGGGAGTGCCCCCCCCCCCCCAGTAAGAATAGCTCAATGTTTATTTCTTGCTGTGAGGGATTAAACTCAACTTACTCATGTGAAACACAAAATATTTAATGATTTCTTTTGTCCTCTGTTTGAACTAAAACAGAGAAAATGGCCGTATTTATACTAGAGGACGTCTTACACGTCGGACGCATTAAACGTCTGGCTGTTAAGTGTGACTAATATAAATACGGGATGCACTTAACTTTGAGGCAACAAATAAAATACAAGATTTTTTTGCAAACAAGAGACCGGGCTCTAACCCTTCATCCCTTTATACTTCACCCTGAGCTTCGGAATGGATGTATCTATTAGTCTAAGTTGCCTTCCTTTCTTGTGAGCTTTTCTCTTTAACCTTCTCCACGTTAAGCCGTGCATACACCTCAGTCTTAACCTGTTGAAATACCTTTATATTGGTTGATTTCTTCAGAGCCAAAGTTTCTAATCTAAGGGCGAATTCATTTTTGTTGTCTTTAGTTGTACAATGGCGAATTGCTTCAACTCGTTATCTATCCGTTTTCTCCCTCTAGCCTCGGGTGGTTTCTTCCCTTTCTTTGCAGCAGCCATTTTGTTTCCTTGGAGCCTCGATTGCATGTAAATTTTATTGCTTAAGTGCATCTCGATAAGTGCGTCCCGTCTTTATACAAGACGGCTTAAATGTCTTAGATGACTAAGACGTCTGTTAAGTGCGTCGATCAGACGCACTTAACTTCAGACGTTTAATTCGTCCGACGTTTAATGCGTCTGCCTTATTTCCCGTATTTATACTAGACGTCTAAGATGCCTTAAACGTCTTAGACCTCCTCTAGTATAAATACAGCCAATGACTACTCTGTACTCTGTATAGGTGCATAGTTATGACCAGGTTCATTGCTAACCCTGCTTTATAATTTTGTAGTTATTCTGTAAAGCTATTCCCTTGTCTTAGATATACTGGGTACACAACTCTAAATATAAAGTGTTATTGTAATAATTACAATTATTGTTATCCATTTTAAACAGGAAGTCAACTAAAATGTGTGACATGATTATTCTCACAGGTGGCCATGAAGGAGAAGATGCTGACAAAATTAGAAAGAGACAGAGCAGTTGGACAGGTAAACGTAGCTTAATTTAAATTCCAACTACTATAAACATACAATCCAGAAGTAACTACCCTGAGGATAATACTTCTCTCAGTTTATAATGGGCTGATTCCATTTACAGCACTTAATGTGGCCGTGTCTTCTCTCTTAACTTTACTGTCTTTAGTCCTTACGGGGTTTGGAAGTAGCAATAGTATCCAAAATTGGCAGACAAATTTTCTTTCATTAAAATTTGTCATCTTGGACATAAGAAAGTACAAAAACTTGGAGAAGAACAAAGATTTTAGTCCAACAACTGTAGTTGTATGGTCAATGACATTTGATGCAAAAAGAAGTATATCTTTATTGGCTGTCATAGACTGCAAGTAGTCTTTAATTTTGGCGATGTTGATTGTGGGGTGGGCGAAATAAATCACGCGCGCGTGAAATTTCAAGGAGATGCAATGCGAGGGAGACTACTCGCAGTCTATGGCTGTCAGCACTATATTTATTTACCAAATTTAAGTTGCATTGGCATTTTGTGGCAAGTGAGTGAGTGATACCCTTAACATTTTCTCTCTGTGATAATTTTTCCTGGGTTTAATTTTTGCAAGCCTAAAACGATCCACGAAAGTAAGTAAATTCTAAAACCCTGTGCAGAAATGAAAGGTATTTAAAATTTAAGGATATTAAATTTTATTCTGGACACAGTCCAGAATAAAGCCTTCTGTGGTCGGCTAAAAGTGAGGGGCCTGATGTCAAACAGCACACCACCATGCTTCCCGGGAACCAAGCTTTGTAACCACTAGTGAAAGTTGGGTCAGGGGCCCCATTGAGGGGTGGGGGGGGGGGGTGGTGAGGCTTACAAATAGCTGTGCTGTGCCAGAGATAGCAATTAGAAATGGAATGGCTGGTCAACCTTTACTTGAGGGCAACTTGATGACCTGCCTCTGTGCACAGAGCTTTATGTAGCTACATAAGCTGACACACTCGACTGGACAGTTGGCTAACCCAGGGAGGGTCGTAGCTGCTCCAAGGTCCCTGGGATCTACCAGAGAGGGGTAGGGAGGGAGTCCCCACAGCCAGTGATAATTTGATATATATATATATATATTTTATATATATATTTCTAGATGACAGGACTTCAAACAACTCTTCATCAAGTTGGAGGAAGTCAGCCAGAGGTCGCACAAGGTTTGTGTCACCACATGTAGTGGTAAATGGTTAAGAGTTTCTGGAAGAATTTTTTGAAAACATGTTTTCCATCTTGCTTAACAATCCAGAAAGCAAAGGTTGTGATCACTATAATGTTATAATGAGTTAATCTAAAAGTGCCACACCAAGAACTCTGCATTCACTGAGCCTTATTCTCACAATCTGCCTGATATTATGACTGGTCCACGATAGAGACTTGTGTAGACCAGGAGCCTATCACCCTGATAGGAATTTTTCCAGGTTAAAAACCGTGCACATGTATCAGACATCAGACTCGGAAAAGAGATTTGAGTAGGTTAAAAGCTGTTAAGAAGTTAGTTTTTGGCAAGAGAACATCATGTTCTCTTGTTTTGGGTATGTTTCCCAACTGACAATGTGAAAAATACGACATCCAGCCACTTAATTGTTAAAAAAATGTGATGCCAGAAAATATCCATTCCTACCCTAGGAAATTCATTGGAAATTCCAAGGAAAGGGGTGTCCAAAAGTCAAAGTTCACAGCTAAATTGGAATTTCCAGGAGGGGGGAGTTCAAACCGGAAAAACTTCTGTGGGTGGGGAATATGGATATTTTCTGGAAAACCACAAATATGGAGCATGTTGATATGCACAGAAAATGAGCAGTGTGTGGAAAAAGTGACCTACTGTTGAGTGTTTTTTCCAATTTTTTTCGAGCCAAAATCGAAGTAAAATAATGTTCCTTTTGCATTAAGCCCTTCAACTGTTACATGTTTTTAACAGAGCCTTAACATGTTTAATTTATCTTCTTCCCATCAAGGAGCAGAGCCCATTAAGAAGCTGGCTCAATACCGCCACGCAATCTCTCAGAAAAATGTACCAGAGCCTCAACAGACATCTCAGAGCAAACATCCCAAGGTACATACAGTAATGAAAAGTATGTCACAGAGCGGTTTTCAAATGAGTGTCGTAAAACCAAAACCAAAGTAATTACACCAGCCAATCACAGCAAACACAAATTACCCAATGAACCAATCAGGACTCAAAGCAAATACATGTAACCAGCGCCAAGCGCGGGAAAACGCGTGCGAGGAAGTGGCGATTGGTTTGAGTTTTACTTCTGATTGGCGCAAGATTTTTTAAGATTTTTTTAACCTATCACAGAGCGAGGTAAACTAACTCAAAGCAAAACGCGAATTACTTTCGACACTCAATTGAAAACTGCCCTATTTAACATTGTTTAATTCTACGAGCATGCACTGGATATGAAGTGATAAATAACGAGGGGGCGTAGTACCAATTTCGTTAAAATCACCTGTTATCCAACAAGACTGTGGAACAACTGTTTTATTAAATTCTCAGAATCTGTAATCACTGCTGATTTTTTTTGCCCTGTTTAACCCTTTAAGCCCCAAAATCCACAGGCATATTCTCCTCATTGTTCTCCAAATATTTCTCATGTTACTAGTTGGGAGAATTTGATTAAACATCAACACATTTCATGTCTGGTGATCGTTTCCTTTATTCTCATGACCTGTGTATTTGATCAACAAGTGATACTGTAAGGAGAAATTAGATGCTTGTCACTTGCTGTGAAACAGCGAGAAAACTAGAAACTCAATAACTGGCTGGGGAACTTGATAATGCATCTTACTGAGTTAGAGCGGTTTTCAAATGAGTGTCGTAAAAGCAAAACCAAAGTTATTTCTCTAACCAATCACAACAGGAACAAAAAACAAAATGAACCAATCAGAAAATCGAAGCAAATACAAGTAATTAGCGTTTTGCGCGGGAAAACACGTGCGAGCAAGTCACGATTGGTGTTTGGTTTTACGTCTGATTGGTCGAGAAAGTGGCACGAGCTTTGTTAACCAATCAGAGATTGTAGTAAAGCAAAACCTTAACCAAAGGAGCCACAACATTACTTGAAACTGGCTCAACTGAAAACTGCTCAGTACTTTAGGACACATGAAACTAGAACTGATTGATTTCATCCTCATACTCAAAAGCTAGAACAACGTTGTACAGCGTACTAAACAGCAGATGATGTTTTTGAATAGTAGCCCTTAAACATTTCATCCGGAAACTTAAACGTTGGAACTTCATTGTTTACTTTAGTTATCTGACTAAATGTATTGCAGGACTCCGAGTTTCCTGTTGACAGTCGAGTGAATCCTCAACTCGCTCATCACAAAGGTCCGTCAGCACACTTGACAAGATCAGGAGGGTTCAGGTTGACGCACACCATCAGCGCTCACTCTTTGCCAGTTAGTGGGTAAGAAAAATTGCCGTGTGAAGTGCCGTGTGTTAACTGCTGTAGAATTTCGAAAATAATGGACCCCATCCGAAAGGAACATTTATTCTAGACGTTTCCAGAAGTTTCCGAGGCCCATCTACATGAACTCTGATAGACAAAACAAGACATCGGTATTTAAACTGTTATCTCAAACGTTACTGTCTGCCATCATCTTCATTTAATTAACCCTTTTACTCCCAAGAGTGCCTAAAATCAAAATTCAAGACGAATCCCAAATTTCATTTTGTAAAATACTGAAATATAAAAAGTGTCATGTGAAAGTACTGCTGAAGAGGTTTCATTTGAATGGTAACACTATAGGATTTCATCCACAGACTCAGATGTCAGAATCACCTGAATGTCTCTATAACTGACTCTGGGAGTGAAAGGGTTAATGGTTACTCAGAGGGGAGGACTTAATCCTGGGGCTTAGCCCTAACCTGTCTTAGCCATGCTGTCTTAGCCATGCTGTCTCCTGGTGTCTTAAAATTATCTAGCCTGCACGCAGACGTCTCCAAGGAAATAGGAGACGTCTGCACACAGGCTAATAATTGTCCAAAGTATTTATATTCTGTTCATTTGCAGTGGTTTTCTTTGAAAAACATTACAGCAGTAAGTTTCACGTTATAGTGTACATGGTATAGCTGTTGTACTTTAAACTGAATTTCAGGTCAAAATGATTTCAAACTAGTTTGATTTGTTTTTTCCTTTGTTTCAGTTTGATGATAATGACTATAAAACAAAGGAGATACAAATCACACTAGTTTGAATCATCTTGACCTGAAGTTCATTTTAAACTACAACATAGCCGAGCTGTCTTTCTGATACTTGGAACTTTTGTATTGTGACCAACAGACTCGCTCTGCATCCAAGAAAACAAGTCTTGGCCACGGTCAGTGATGACTGGAGCTGGAAAATGTGGGCAGTTCCAAGGTAACAGGAGCACATATAATTAGTAAAACATTTTCCACTTGAAATTTGTTTCACGGTGGTCCTGTGTTCAAATCCTCGTTCATACTTGTGAAAAGGTAAGCCTCCCACCAGTTGGAGTTTTTAAAATGTTTATGTTTCATTTGTCATGTACTTTCAGATATTTATAGTGTCCCCAGTTTGCACTACAGTGCTAAATACTCCGACACTTACATAAAGTTATTATTATTATTATTATTATTATTATTATTATTATTATTATTATTATTACTATTATTATTTCCTCCTTGTGGAGGCGTGCTTGTCGAGTGGCCAGTTAAGACGTCGGTTTTCAGGGCTTTTTGATCTAAAGGCCCGTTCACACCGGCGATTTTTGTCGCGTAACTCAATGCAATTTTTGTCGCGCCGAAGTTGCAACTTCAATATCGTGCGTGTAAACCAGCTGCGATTTTATCGCCGCGATATCGCAGGAGTTTCGAACCTGTTCGAAACTTGATGCAATTTTGCCGCGATTTTTTATTAAAATGTGACAATCATAAATCAGAAGGGACCCCTCGGGAGGTTTTGTCGCTCGCAATTTGTTCAGCCATGAGCGTAAACAAGGACAAAAAACGTACTAAAACAACAACAAGCAACGTCCTCGTCGTGATGGACATAAATATTTTTAAATCTAAGTTAAGAACCTTCCTTTTTAAGCAAGCTTATGATTTATCTTAGGATTTTATAAAGCAATGTAGCTTTATAGCAATGTAGCAATGTATTTTTTTATTTTATTATTATAATTTTTTTTTAAATCATTGTAAGGCGCTTAGCACTTAAACGGATAAGCGCTATATAAATATTATTGAATTGTATATTGTATTAACGTCCTCCTCGTTATCCATGCTTTTTAAGCTTATTTACATTTGCCGAGGTCTTTGCCGGCTTGTTGAAACAACGTTGCCGGCTTGTTGAAACAAAACAAAACGAAATTGAAGCAAAACGAAACGAAGTGAAACAAATCAAACCAAAACAAAACGTGTGCGCCTGCGCTGTAGCGAAACTGCTGCTCAAAGTTACCGTGTTTTGTAAATCGCGGCGATAAATCGCCGTGATCGCACGATAAATTGCACTAAAGTCACGGGGAAATCGCAGCTGGTTTACACGTGCGATATTGAAGTTGCAGTTTCAGCGCGACAAAAATTGCCGTGAGTTGCGCGACAAAAATCGCCTGTGTAAACGGGCCTTAAAGGGATGATGGTTTCATTCTGTTCTCTGCTGTGATGCTGTCTCCTTAGACTAGAATCTTTGTTTTTCGATGTTTATCTCGAGCTTCTTCCACAGGGTTATAATTGGGTACCGGAGGGTAACCCTGCGATGGACTAGAATAGACCTTTTTACCGCTACAGCAGCCCTATTGATTTTGCTCCCATAGTACTCAACATGGCTGCTGTATCGGTAAAAAGGTCTATTCCTGTAGAAGGAGAAGTCTGTAACAGACCTTACCTTCCTCCTTGCTAATGCCACTGTGGCCGCAGTTTGCCTTGGCCATCACCTCGTAATAGTGAGTGTTAACAGCAAAAATTAGTAGAAGTTTTACAGGCGGTCTTACACGAAGTAATTTTTCCTTGGAGTTTGCAATGTAACGGTGACGAGAGCGTTAACTGCGAGAGAAGTTGCAAAATATATGATGCATGCTGCAACTGATCTCCCAATGTTACAAAACACCGACAACTACTTGTATTCTCTGCGAGATCAGTTTGTGAGAAAAAACCCCTGTGAATTGGGGAATAGTAGACTATTCCTCTACTGCGAGGTACAGTTGCACCATGCCACATGTATCCTGCACTTAATTGTCTCACAGACTCACAATGCGACCGAGAAGTGAACAGCGTCAAAACGGGACTCCATCAAAGTTCTGTGAGATGGCAGTGTCAACCAACTTAATTCTGTACACAGTTTGTCTACTTTCGTTTTGCACGTGAAACCTGCGATGAATAAATACCGTAAAACATTTCCCTATGAATACCTTGAGATGCTAACACTGGATATATTGTTTTTCAGTGGTGATGTTATCATGACAGGTGAAGGCCATAAGGATTGGTTATCGGACTGTGATTTCCATCCAGGGTATGCTTTAGATTTTAACTACTATTTTGATGCAGGTGTAGTCTGTTGGTGTGGAGCGCCAATGGGTGTGAATGTTTAGTTGTGACTAAGGTATAAATAATGAGAATTTGGATCTAAATAAGATTTAGGTTAATTGTGTGATTTCTGCTTGAAATTGCCTCACATCCACATTCAAATACATTGCAATTCAAATGAAAAAGGTATCTGTGAAACGCGACTATCTTTACCACACTATGGCCATGCATTCGCCCAAACTTAAATAGTCAGCAATTCTCTGGTTAAATTTTTGTAAAAAAATCTGTAAGCTTTCTACAACCGTCCTGTTGTCAACAAAAATTTAACTGGAGAACGTTTCATTTTTATTTTTATCATGAATCCTGGTTACGGATCTTCCATTTTCTTAGCCAGCAATTCGTTGTTTCTTTACAGAGGCGCTCGTCTGGCCACTTCATCCGGAGATGGGACGGTAAAGGTCTGGGATTTCTCCAAAGCAGAATGTATCCTGACCTTCACGGACCACACCCATGCTGTATGGGGGTGTTCGTGGCACTCATGTGGCGACTTCTTGGCCTCTTGCTCTATGGACAACACTTGTAAGGTCTGGGACGTCAACAGGTTAGTCTGGGAAAGTACTGCGCAGTAGCTTTCATTTGAATGGTCACACTCTAGGATTTCATCCACAGACTCAAAAGTAAGAACCATCTTGTACAGCATAATAAACAGCACCACAGGAAAGCACTGCTCAGTACTTGAATGGTCACACTTCAGGATATCATCCACAAACTCTAAACTTAGAACCACTTGTACAGCGTGTAAAAAGTACAACAGGAACGTACTACTTGGTAGCTGTCACTTGAATGGTCACACTGTAGGATACATGTATCAGCCAGAGACTTTTAAGTCTGTTAGGGTTCTTATTTTAAAACATTAAAACCGTCTTTTACAGTGTATGATAAACAGCATCACAAGAAAGAACTTGTTACTAACTTGCAACTTGCCGCTCGAAAATCTCGCTCGCTCGCGCTCGCTATTTTCGCTTCGTTCGGCACGGATTTTAGAGCAAAGGAGAGACTGCTCGCAGTCTAAATCGCACCCATAAAAATGGTCATATTCACCTTAGACTACGAGCAGTCTCTCTTTCCACTCAGGGCTAGTCGAGGGAAACGAACGAGTGAGCGAGCGCGACAATCGCCTGCGGCGTTGAAACTTGCGCGGGTTCGTTTTCCTGGACTATCCCTGAGCGGAAAGAGAGGCTGCTCATAGTCAATACTCACCTTGTACAACATAACAAACAGCGCCACAAGGTAAACCTGCACAGTTGCTGTGGATAGCTCTTCATAAGTCGAGCATTTTGTGGTACGGAGGAACACGTCAATTAAAGCTCTAATAAACGTGTGATTTATTTTTGCAGTGAGCGCTGCCGGAACACGTTACGAGGCCACGCTGACTCTGTTAACAGCATCGTGTTCCTGCCCTACTCAAATACTCTGTTAACCTGCTCGGCAGACAAGACACTTTCTTTGTGGGACGCAAGAACGGTAAGAGGCGTCTATTAATTTGTATCATCCTTACTGATTACCGATTACTGACTGCCTGACTTCAGTCTGGCCTAATAAAAACGTTTGATTATAAGCTGACACAGTTTTCGATTGTGTAAATAGTGGGCGGAAATACACAAAAGTCTTTTTGGTCTTTCTAGTGTTGACAATTGACGAAAACGAAATGAAAACGTTTGTGTGGACGAAAATAATAGTTTGCTACGTTTTCACCCAAACGAATACAAATCCATTTAAGGAAAATGCATTAGTGGGCCTTACAAAGTTGTAATGTAGTTGCAAGTTGTTCCACTGTGGGCTTATGTGCTCGAACGTTCCACCAAACGAATAAGGAGTCTTTTAAAAACGCATTAGTGGAAACCGGGGACCGGTTGTTCCAAATAGGATTAAGCTAGGGTTAGGGTCAATTTTTAGTTCAGTTTTATAGCCAAACGACGTGGATTCCTGTAAATACTTTTTGCCCTACATTTTGACTTTGGTTGCTTTCAAAAAGTCACTTTTAATTTGCTGTGAGAATTCTTTTTAACAAGAGAAACAGGAACCTTGGTGAAATTTTAATCCCAGGTTAGCGTTAACCGGCTTATTACGTCACAGAATTCTCATATAATTGTTAAGTATTATCAAATTTTCTCCACTGTTGTATTTGGGTTGTTTTCAGGGTTTGTGTGCTCAAACTTTTTACGGACACATGCATTCCTGTAACCATGTGGTGTTTAATCTAAAGGTGAGTTGGTTACAGTAGTCGTTCTTTTGATCATATGCGTTCAACTCCAATCGCCGGGCTTGCGGACACGCCGCCCAAGAACTCTTTGACAGTCGTACGTTGTCCCAGGATTGCCACTCAAGGAAGCGGTCTACTTAAGGGGGCAATATACGTAGATGCCTTTTTCCCCCAACGTTTTAACCTTTTTTCTTAATTATCTCCATACGATTTCATTCAATCCAAAAATGCAATCATAGGGTCATAGTGCGAGTTCTCATAAATCTGAGAGAATCTTTTTCGCGATTTTTAAATTAAACGTAAAGAAAAAGAAGGGGAAAGACAATTGATGAATTTTAAGAAAATTGCAAATTGTTAAGAATTAAAGGGGAATTAAAATTTAAATTTAAAGTTAATAATTATTAGACGGACACCAAGGGAATTAAAAATAAAGTCATTAGTCCCACGCTATCTCAAATCCCTCGCTATTTAGTACCGAAATCCGTCGCATTGGTTGATTTTGTCACTTTGATTTTTGTCTCGAACTCCCGTTATCTCGAGCGTTTAGTTTTCCTTGCGTGGACGAAAAGTTGAGTCTATTATAGTAGCGGTTAACTGCAAACTGTTTGGGGGAAGTGCTGATTCCTACCAACCGCCTGCGAACCTATCGACAACGACAGCGGCGTTGACTGTCAACTCAGTCCCGTTCATCTGTCGTGGGAGGGGAGGGGTGTAACTCCTCGGTAACCCTGTGTAAACTTTACAATTCAGGCTGAATGCATTGTTACCATGGTTACACTACCTTTATCTTTCCTCAGGGTGATACAGTGGCCTCTTGTGACGCTTATGGCGTGGTGAAACTGTGGGACGTGCGTACCGTTGCCTGTATGAATACTTTAGACCTTGGACCCCACCCTGCCAATCGTCTAGACTTTGACCCCAGTGGCACCGTTCTTGGAGTCGCAAGCAACGATGGGACGGTGAAGATGATCGAAGTTGCAACATGCCAGGCCACTGAGCTAACTGCCCACGAGGATGCCGTGCAAAGCGTACTGTTTGACCGGCTCGGCGAGTTTTTGGTCAGCGGGGGATCGGATGGGACTGTTCGAATTTGGTCGTAGTGAATGAGAAGGCGGAGAAGTTTTAATGTCATTTTAGGCGTTTGTCATCGTAAGAAATTTGGAACTTACGTGCGCTAAAAGGTTAAAGGCATTTAATCAGCGTTCTTTGAAGTAGCACTGTTTTTAGTTCCAGGACCTGGCAGTTTGTAAATAGTTAAAATGATCGGCTTCAGCAAACAATTCGTGCATCTCGTATACTAGCGTTTTCTAAGGTGGCCGTTGTTAGGTTAGCGACGTTTAATTTCGCTTGTTATGTATCTACCAGTTTTACAAATAAATTTATTTGTTAACTGTGTGAATCGTTTGCCTATTTTCATTTAATTATTTATCTATTTATTTATTTATTTATTTATTTATTTATTTTTCTGTCCGAGTACAGTCCATGGTCGATGATCACCTTAAACCTTTTTGGTTTTTTCGAGATGCAGGACTCTCGAAAAACGAGCAAAATTGGCTCTTCGAAGTTTGGCGGATAATAGAAGTTAGTAAATTCTAAAGCGGCCTTCACACGACAAACTTAAGTTTGCAAACTCGTGTTGGCAAACTCAAGTTGGTGTGTGTGAACGGCACAAAAACAGTTGGCAAACATGTTGGCAAACTGTTGGCGACAAATAGAACTTGTCTCTATTCTCGCCAACTTTTTCGCCAACTTTTTCGTGTTGGCAAACTCGAATTTGACGTGTGAACGATTGGCAAATGTGTGTTGCTATCTTTCAACCAATCAAAATACGCGCTTTAGTCACGTGATTTGCGTGACACTTCACAAGATGGCGGACGAAGATCGCGATGCGACGTTCAAATTTATTGGGACGTTTCATCGCCATCCTATAAGGACACAAATCTTAAACAAAAGTTGATGGAACAGATCGCCGAAAAGCTGAATTTGAAAGGCGGTAAGTAAAGTTTTTTACACTCAGATTTCACTCCTCGTTCGTGCACGAAGTTCTCTTCGAAGTTCCATACATTCACGACTATATCCATTTCTGGATGTGTTTGAATAACAATGTGACGCGAATTCGTGAAGTGAATTTACTGTATTGTGAATAAACAATTAAGGGAAAAGACGAATGTCAAGGCTGCATGTTTTGTTTTGTTCATTGCAAAGTACAACTGGATACCAGTAATTTTCTAATTTGATATAATAAAAATGTATTTTGTGAAAAACTTTGTTTATTAAATAAATGAACTCGTTTCAACATCTTTTTCTCTACAGCAGAAGAAGTGAGAAAGAAATGTGTTTTGAGTTGACGCGAGTTTGACGTGTGAAGGCATGAGTTTGCCAACTTTTTAAAGTTTGCCAACACGAGTTTGCAAACTTTAGTTTGTCGTGTGAAGGCCGCTTTAAGTTTGCAAACTCGTGTTGGCAAACTCAAGTTGGTGTGTGTGAACGGCACAAAAACAGTTGGCAAACATGTTGGCAAACTGTTGGCGACAAATAGAACTTGTCTCTATTCTCGCCAACTTTTTCGCCAACTTTTTCGTGTTGACAAACTCGAATTTGACGTGTGAACGATTGGCAAATGTGTGTTGCTATCTTTCAACCAATCAAAATACGCGCTTTAGTCATGTGATTTGCGTGACACTTCACAAGATGGCGGACGAAGATCGCGATGCGACGTTCAAATTTATTGAAGAAATACACAATAATCCTGCTGTTTGGGACGTTTCATCGCTCTTGGACGAGAGTATTGTACACGCCAAGGGAGGGATTTCTGGAAATATACGGCTTCGTCCAAATCAGCCTCTTTCGCCAACGCTTCCTGTTCTTTCTCCGGCGTTTAACACAAAATAATAGTAAGACACAAGCGGCAACTCTGCGCTGCGAGTGCCATTGGACTATGTCGGCCATGTTGCAAATTGGCGTGTGTTTTGAGTTGACGCGAGTTTGACGTGTGAAGGCATGAGTTTGCCAACTTTTTAAAGTTTGCCAACACGAGTTTGCAAACTTTAGTTTGTCGTGTGAAGGCCGCTTAAAGTTTGCAAACTCGTGTTGGTAAACTTTAAAAAGTTGGCAAACTCATGCCTTCACACGTCAAACTCGCGTCAACTCAAAACACACGCCAATTTGCAACATAGTCCATAGTCCACAGTAAATTCACTTCACGAATTCGCGTCACATTGTTATTCAAACACATCCAGAAATGGATATAGTCGTGAATGTATGGAACTTCGAAGAGAACTTCGTGCACGAACGAGGAGTGAAATCTGAGTGTAAAAAACTTTACTTACCGCCTTTCAAATTCAGCTTTTCGGCGATCTGTTCCATCAACTTTTGTTTAAGATTTGTGTCCTTATAGGATGGCGATGAAACGTCCCAAACAGCAGGATTATTGTGTATTTCTTCAATAAATTTGAACGTCGCATCGCGATCTTCGTCCGCCATCTTGTGAAGTGTCACGCAAATCACGTGACTAAAGCGCGTATTTTGATTGGTTGAAAATTAGCAACACACATTTGCCAATCGTTTACACGTCAAATTCGAGTTTGCCAACACGAAAAAGTTGGCGAAAAAGTTGGCGAGAATAGAGACAAGTTCTATTTGTCGCCAACAGTTTGCCAACATGTTTGCCAACTGTTTTTGTGCCGTTCACACACACCAACTTGAGTTTGCCAACACGAGTTTGCAAACTTAAGTTTGTCGTGTGAAGGCCCCTTAAGGTTTCTAGGTACGCTAGTAAGGATAGCAGATCTACAGACCTTGAAATTTACCAACTTCACCTTGTTTTCAATTTTACTTCGCTCAAAATTCATTTGCCACTTTTATGCGAGCCTTTTTATGTAAATATTAGTTGTAAGTGTTAATTATCACTTTTCAAAACGACCTTGTGTTGAAACGGACACCGAAAATTTTTATTCTTATGTACGTTCTCCGGTATCAAGACGGCGGAACTCGGGCAAACCGTACGCCTCTGCCTTCAACTATTATTAGTAAAGTTCTTAAACCTTTTGCACATGGACAGTTACTAGTTACTACAGGGCCGACGTTTTTCAAAAAAACTAAATCATTTGTATTTCAAAGCGTCCACAAAAATTGACTGGCTTTCAGGTCTCTCTATCATCGCTGTTTTTCGTTGATAAGTATACTTTCGTTTACATGGGTTAACGAGTTCTTTGTTCCAGCGGAGACTTTGCAAACCACGGCACGTGTTCCACAAAATAACCTTTGTTCTTGAAACAAATGCATGCACTTAGTAACATCGTCGTTATTCCAGTCCCGGCATTTTAAAAAATGTTGTGTTTCACTCTACCTTTTTTGTAATTTTTGGTTGCAACACTCCACTTTTTCACGTGTAAGTTGGCCTTTAATAATTCAGTTAGTGAAAGTTCTATTTATGCTCGCATTCCCCTCGCAACATGTGCTTATTAGCGTCCAAACGCGAATTAATTGCTCAAGTTAACACATAATTATCTAGCCACGCGTTCAGCTATTGTTTCAATTGTTTTGGCCAAAAAGGACAGATAATAACTTCTTTTCGTTAAGAGACTAATCAAGTTGTTTTTAAATGACAAAAACGAGCAACTCTTTCTGGTTGATGTATATTATTAAACGTCTATTTAGAAAATTGAACAATGTGAGTATAGTCGCTAACATTTGTGTGAACTGACCACTACTGAGATGACAGCGGGAAAAGCAAATATTTGTTTATCGCCAAACTTAGCAATCACAATCGTCGTTTTGGTAGTAGGTAAGTGTTTTTCGTTTTAGTCTGACTTTAGCTTTTTTAAGTAATTTGCGTACTCTACAAACCGGTGTAAAAGGCCTTCCACGCGGCAAACTTTCGTTTGTAAACTCGCCAAACAAAGTTGATGTGCAACAACATTGAAGAAGTTGATGGCCGTCTTTTGACCAGAAATAAAATTCTTCTTCCAGCATTCTCGCTAACATTTTCAACAACTTTTTTGTTTACAAGCTTGCGTTTGACTTGTAAACGTTTGCCAACACAAATGTTGTTTACTTTAAGCGCCAGAGGTAAAGTTATAGCGTTAATGAGTTGCCAGGAAATTAAGTTTTTAAGTTTGTGGCTGGTTGTGTGAAAGTACGAGCTTGCCAACATGCACACTGGTTTACCAACTATAGTATACACCGGGATGCGTTTTCGCAGTTAACTTATTGCGTTTGCTCTTAAAGTGTTTTTTTTTTTACTTTAGTGTTCAAAGTAAGTCGTGTTAAGTTTGGTTTTGCCTTATTACGTTTGTCGTGAAAGTTTCATTATATTTCGTATTTGCGTGGCGTTATGTTTTTATTTATAATTTTCATTTCTGACAAAGAGCGAATGCATGATATGTAACCAAAACTAATAGCTTTTTGTACGATGACAGAAAATGAAATAAGATTGTGACGGGCGTATTCAGTACTGTAGTGAGGACCTAACAAATCTTTTGAATAAATCTGGTGAAATTTGCGAAGAACGGGCTAATGAAAAACGGTGCAGTATTCGCAATACACTCTCTGATCGGTCAAAAACTTGGGATAACTTTCGTGACCAAATCTCAGTGAAACCAAAACCATTCATGATTTGCTTGCACACGTTTACTTGCGCTAGACGTTATTAACGCACATTTCCTCTGAAATCTGGCTAGTTCATTTGGAAATTCTTAATGATTGAGCACATTAATTACTTTGGCTTGGTTCTACTCGACAATTACATAAAAACGGCTCTGTGATGTTGTTATGAGAAATAGACTCTTAAACATCTAGGGCCGATTGCAGAAACGAAGTTTAGACATGGCCTAAGAAAGAAGTGGTCTTAACCTATTTTAAGCAATATCCAAACGATCAGATCAGCATAATTTGTTAGAATCTGCAGTGTGTGGCCTTTGTAGTCTGTGGATCGTCCAGTTTGTAATAATATAAATTGAACCCGGTTATAGCCCGAAAACTTACGTTTCGGGTCCGAAAAGGCATAACAAAAATCTCAAGCCCTAAGTTTACAGAGCTGTCTTTTTCACACAATTTTCACATGAATAGAGATTCCCATCATACAAATTTTCACGTCTGTACACTACTTTGTTTTTAAGATACAGGTAATTAAAGATTGCTTTTCGGGCCCGAAAAGTTTTCGAGGCTTTCGAGAAACGGGCCCCAGGCCCGAAACTGCAATAGAACTTTGCCACATGGTTGGTTTTCAAAACATGACTCCAAATTCTATAAACCTGTCAGTTTTTTATCTTGATGTGAAGGCGTAGGCTCACTTATTAAGCTCCGAAACCACTACACCCTGAGGAAGGCCAATTCCGCCCGAATTATTGCCAATGCTCACTGAATGCTTAGAGGAGCCTGGAGGACGCGATGTCGGGGATGCGTGCGTAATTAGTGCGTCACATTGTTGTGAAGTGAAATTCTTTGCGGGTTCAGTCGTAATCCTATACACACTTGACGGAAAGATTGTGCTAAATCAACATGTTCAGCTCACGTTGTAAAATTAGCAACATTGAAATCAACACAGGTGGTCACATTTGAAAACAATGTCAATAGGGATTAAGATTTTAAGACACCTTCCCTTGTTTAACCAAAATGTCATGACAACCACCAAGAATTGCTTTCTCTAGTTTAGTAGTATAACGTAAACAGAAGATTAGATTTAGCTGTTATATTAAGGGCATTCAACTCGCTTAGACACTTCTAATTCTTCTTTGTATCTTGTACTCTGCTCAGGTGCTCTAGTTGACTTTGAGGAACAGACCTAAGTAAGGAACGTGGTAGGCTCAGTCTCCAGCCGTGAGTGTCTCAATGCGCCCGCGTTTCTCGCCACCTTCACGGCTGGGCGCACGGGTTTGGTTATTGTTTAGACTTACCAATCAGAGACCGAAGTCCCCTGAAATTTGGGGGGCAGAATGCGCGACATAATTTAGCGGGATTTCGCCTTTCTCTTGAAATTTCACACTTTTAGGAGGACGTTTCAGGCATACTTTTCGCATTTCGCTTTTTTTCAAGACGATAAAAAAAAAACAAATAAAATTTAAGCAAATGACGTGTGGATTGTCTGCATAATTATTAAAATTGTAATGACGTCACGGACATGCAACCAAACCCGTGCGCCCAGGCGTGAAGGTGGCGAGAATCGCAGGCGCATCGAGACACTCACGGCTGGAGACTGAGCCTAGGAACGTGGCTGATGGGTAAGGAATTCCTTCCGTCAACCACACCTTCTAAGGAACGTCTTTCAAGTCAACTTGGTTATAACCTAGCTTGAGCACAAATCCTCTCGCATAGTTCTAATTAGGACAACTGGTACAAAGATCAATAAGCGGTAACCCAGAGATTCCCGGTTTGCGCTCTATAACAACATTTAACTCACTAGCAGTAGCATGCGCAGGCTATCCGAAAGGCAAGTTACAGTCGATCTCACTGCTCCGTGCATGATTTGGCAGTGATGATTGGCCCGCCATGATTCACTCACAATCACAGAACGTTGGAGGAAATTCAAAATCTTCTACGTTTCTATCTTTTCCTGTATTTCGGGAAGTAAGTATTTCTTCCGCAAACTCGTTTCATGGACAACTGATCATGACAGGCGAATCATGGCCGGCCAAAAATGACCATTCGCCAATGGTCACGAAATGCCACATGACTTTACGGAGCCAGAGATAGAGAGACAAAAGATCAGCAAATTTGTCTGTCGTTTTGTGACTGTGGGTGGGTGAATTACAACGGGCGAATCATAGCAAGTGCTAGTCAGTCATGTTAAAAAACTCGGGAACTCGCACAGCAGTGAAACCAGCTGTAACACAATCTGTTTTGCATTTATAGGTATAACAACTGTAAACTGCAAACCGTTGTGCGCTTCCTGCGGAAAATCTTTCCCAGAATGTGATCTCACAACTGGCGCTTGCAAAAGCAACTGCCGACGAACAAAACTCTGCAATAGAGAGGACGATCTGTGCCTTGCTACATGGAGAATGAAACGCAACAGGCTGGTCATGTTCACTAGCTGCTTTCGTCTTCCTCCATTCTCCAACTCTTCTCAATACAAAGGGAAGTGCGAAGCAGAAATTTTAGGCGGAACAAGAACTTGTCTTTGCCGAGGCAGTGATTGCAACAGAAATCCTAGCCAGCCAGTAATGAAGAGAAAGGAACGAGTATCAAACCAAGAAAAACCAAGACGTATTCAATTGCACCAAAATCGTGAGTATATATAGTTAGCCCTCAGATGTCAACGCCGTATCTTTTATAGTTGAAAATTGTGGTTTAATGGGACTTCTCTAACTACAGTTAGGCCGCTTAAATCTAAAGGAGCTACCGTTTGTGTTTCATCGGTAGATGACTATTTGGGTAGCATTTACCTGTCTGAATAAATTCTAAGGGGTGAAAACAAATTTAAGTCTCTCCTAATCAAAACGAGATTCTGTTACCCAATATAAATAGATATATAAATAATACTGATAGTATGTAAATCAAAGACCAGCGCTTCCTGTTTAACAACACTTACGATGTATACTCATTGTTTCAATTTTTTGCACTTAGGAAATTTAACTGAAAATTCTTCGACCGTGAAAGGGATAAAGGAAATTCCGCTTGAAAACAAACCTTCTAAACGAGTTCTCACGATTGTGTGGATTAGTTTAGCTGCGATTCTGATACCATTACTTCTCGCTGGGTTGATACATCACCTTCGTACTTGCAATGTCCGTTCAAAGAAGGCGTTATTGAATGATCCCTCTCCATGCGAACTGGATAAAGAAAGTGTGAACGACTCTACGGATCCAAACTGTTCCGTGACGCTGGAAAAGGTCGTCGTCCAAGGAGAATATTTTGCCGTCTTCAAAAACCATTCAAAAAAGAAGTTGTATGAACTGCATGAAGGAAGCACGTATCATCCTAATACTGAAGAGGGGTGTATGACGGGAGAGCACGTGACGCTAGAGAAAGAACTCTTTCAGGGGAAATACTCTAATGTCTGGAAGGGTCGTTTTAGGAAGCAGAATGTCGCAGTCAAGATCTTTCCAGTAACTGCTATTTCATCTTTTCAAAAAGAACGTTACATATACAATGCTCTGACAGACGACCATCCAAATATCTCTAAAATGACATCCCTGTATGAGGGAGAAACTGCACATAGCGGTAATTCTCCCTTATGGTTGATGATGGATTTTTGTGAAAATGGTTCCCTAAGAGATTACCTCAAAAGCAAGGTAAGTAATAAAAGTAAGAAAGTGGGCTTGTTTTTTATTTTAGTGTTGACTGATCGACTTTGTACAAACTAAATGGTAACAAACAAAATGAAAACAGTCCACTTTGATTATTCTACAATACCAATTGCCCTCTACTTAACAGTTAAGCCTTAGGCTTAACAGTTCCTTAGTTCATTTACTCATTTCAAATGAGCTGTTTAACTTATGGCGCATGCGCACTTAGGAATACTTGACTTGATGCAGCGGAAAGTGAGCTGCTATTCAAAACATGTTTTATTTACGTTGAATTTCTGAAGAAAACTAAGTTATATAACAACTTTTCAATTTAAGGTTTGTTGCCTTGACTTCCAGTTTGTCACTGCATTAATACAACGTTCTTCAGCCGCGTAAACGGAGGTAGATTTTAGGGCCATGAGAAAGATAAAACTGGCCAATGCGGTGCAGGAGGTCTCGACTCGTGATAAACGGATGATTAAAGCTCTAAAAATGACCGGACGTGGTGTTGACATTTTGCTTTTGCCTCGGTTGTTCAGCCTACTAGAGTGCGACCGGCCCTCCCCCTGTTCAGGGGTAGAACCGTGTAACAGCGTGCGAACGATTTTAACGAAACATGTTGTTGAGACGGCATGTTGCAAGATTTTTGACGGCAGTCTTGAAAAAATTTTAAAATGTTGCCGCATTAAAATGCTGCGTTAGAAGTCGTCTGCGCATCATGCTACATGAATAAATTCTTAAACGCAACAATGTTACGTTAAACTAATGAGACCGCCCCTTTAACATTTTCGTTTAACTTTGCACATCAGCGCAAGTTGCTGAGCTGGAGTGAAACTGTAACGCTGGCGAGTGGTATGACCAATGGAGTAGCCTACCTTCATTCGGATAGTCTACAAGCTGGAAGTAGGAAGGTGCCAATTGCTCACTGAGATTTAAAAAGCACCAACATCTTAGTAAGAAAAGACAGAGAATGTGTCATCTCAGACTTCGGCCTGGCAGTGTCATTGAAATCCATCGAAGACGAGAGCAAAAATGTAAGTCTTTTGGTTCTTTTTAGTTTCAGTACGCTTTATAAGTAAAGCAGTGACAAGGCTAGAATTGGTTAGGTGACCGCGTTCAACACTGCACAGCAAAGTTGTACTCAACAGTGTTGGATGATGTTGCATCCGTTTGTCCAGTTGTAACCAACTGGACAGGCAGTCGGGGCAGGAGGAAGATAGAACGGGCAAAATCGGTACGAGCAAAAGTTTACAAGACGGAAGGGAAAATGCCTTGAACAGCCTAGTACCCAGGCGTTCTCTTCTCGCTGACTCGTCTTGGTGCGAAATTTCGTGACGTCACCGAATGGCATAGCGTTCTCCGGGTGACTTATTCGGTGACGTCACGACATTTCGCGCTAAGTCGAGTGAGTGGGAGGAGAACACCTGGGTACTAGGCTGTGCCTTGTAAACCTTCACTCCTCGTGGACGGAAGGTGTTTTAGAAACACGATAATGTTACAAAAACTTGACAGGCCAAACACGACTCCAATTGGTCAAGGAGTTCCCCTGCTGATGTTTGTAACGCCGGGCTCGGCTTATTTGTATAATTCTGTTGCCGGATGTTGTGTTTCGCATCACGGTGTGTGATCTATAAACCCTTTTCGTCATGAAACTGAAGTTGTAGCTTCTTTCTAGCTATGCAAAGTAGACGAGCTTGCAAAAGAGCAACTCACAAAGCCAATCCCGGCAACTGATGAGACCCATGTGGAGGAGGGTCGAAACCATGGTCTTGCCTGTACATATTGGCATACAAAAACACGCAGTCGATAGACTTCTAAGAACAGGAGGAAAGATATTAAGCTCCTAGACGAAACTCTCAGTTTCAAGAGGAGCTTACTCACACATGTTCGACTGAAGCAGAGTTCAGCCATCTATTACACGTTGCATAGCTAGAAAGAAGCTACAACTTCAGTTTCATGACGAAAAGGGTTTATAGATCACACTCCGTGATGCGAAACTCAACATCCTGCAACAGAATTATACAAATAAGCCGAGCGCGGCGTTACAAACATCAGCAGGGGAACTCCTTGTCCCGGGATAGGAGTCGTGTTTGGCCTGTCAAGTTTTTGTAACATAATAGTCTCCGTTTTTAAATAAAAAGGAAAGAAAACATATCTGTGTGGACGCCACAACAAAAGCATAACAACACCAAATTAAGTTCTTTCATGGTCAACAGCGAGTCATGAACCATTTTATATTTTACAGATACAGGTCGGTACATATCGATACATGTCCCCAGAGGAGCTCTTGGCGACAGTGGATCTGAACAGCACCGAAGCGTTCAAACAAATGGATATTTATTCTATGGCACTTGTGCTCTGGGAAGTCATTTCACAGTGTGAGGCTACAGGTGGATATTTTCATTTGATTATTTTGCCGGAACGGCATTAATAACCGTAAAATGCCTGCAGTTAGCAGTGGTTAGAGTGGTTTTACTTAACCCGTGAAACAATATCAAACAATTAGTGTCTAATGCTCAGAAGTAAACAATGGAATTAGTGTGTAATAGTGCGTAATTGTTTAGTATCTATTTCTCGGGTTGAGTAAAATCACTCTAATGAGTATCATTTGTAAGCCAGTAAAAAATATGGCACGAAACGTAACTACTCATTAAAATTATCACCTCTTAAGGATAGAAATGAATTTGAAAGACGCCCACAAAGTTTTTTTTACATACTTTCTAAAGCGCTTTAGACTGTAGAAGGTGTTGCACCATGTTTTAAGAGTCAAAATTCGTGGTTGTCACCTGGGAAAGTAAGAGGCCTGTTTCAAAATTTATGACGAGCAAACCTGCACTTTTATATGAATGCTCTGCCCAGCATTTTAAGCCCTTGGCTCTTCAAGGTTTTAAAGACGGATTCATGAAAAGCATGTGTACCGTTGATTCCAAAGTTTATTGAAGAAGAGGAAGTTTCTGGGAGGGTCGGTGGTGTGGTGGTCAGCGCTGGACTCTTGAACAAACTTTCGATCGAGAGATAAGGAAATTGCTGGTTCAAGGCTTGGAGTGTTTTCCGGAAGTTTCGATTGGACTGTAAATGGTAAGGCCATTTTGGTTTGTCCGACCGAATAATTGCCAAAATAAACGGAACGTCTTGAGAGGTAGTCCAAAATTCCCAACCGGAATATCCAAACGGAAAATTAAATTGTATTCCAGTTACTTTTTCTACCAGTTCCAGGTCCTGCGCCAATAGTCAAACCACTTCCAGACTCTATGTAAATTAGAGTGAATTGTACAAATGGTACACGCCAATCTCGAACGGAATTTCCCATTCAGGAGGTTTTCCTTACCATTTGCACAAACCGTAGACATACCGGTTTCCCCCTGTAAATGGTAAACAACCCATTGTTGCGTTGTTTTCTTGGACGAGGAACTAGATTCCTCTAGCCAGGTGTATTAATGGCACGGGTGGAAAAAAGAAAAACAATGGAGGTAACCTAACAATGAAATAACATCTCATCCAGGGGATTACAGGGAAGTCATGGGTTCGACTCCGGCCTATATCTCGAGAGCTCAGACGGACATTTTTTTTATTAGCTTGTGTAATTGTCTTATTAAATTATCCCCCCCCCCCCCCCACCTTTCTTGGTTTGCAGATTCTAATCCTGATTACCAACTGCCTTTTGAGGACATTGTCGGAGCAAATGCTTCTTTGAATAACATGACAGACATTGTTGCGCTGAAGAACTGCAGGCCGTGCCTTCCAAACAGAGCGTCGGGCCACGAAGTAGGTTATTTACACCCTTATATCATATAATTCTGTAGTTATGTCATAGCTTGTGTGGAGATTAGATTTAAAGCAACCTTCGGATTCCTCTTTGGTGTAACGGCGATTGCAGGGTCAATGATTTTCGAAGAGACCTTGTATGCTTCCTATGCCATGCTGGTGAGTCCATCGAGGACGAAACAGCTGTCTGTGGCTACCAGTCCACGAGTAATTAAGCTGTGCGCATGTGTAAGGTTTTGGCCAAGCTGCAAAGATTCCGTAGTGTATTGCCACTTGAAGCGATAATGAGAAGACGAGAGGGAGTGACGGAAATTTCGTTAATATATGGGGCGACGTCGGGCTAAGTTACTGGTAGGTAGCATAGTTAAGGACGGTGCCTCCTTTCGTTACTGCGCATACGTTCTGCGCATCTCGAGATGATCCGAGATACTCAGGTTTCTTTAGGACCGTGCCTACTAATACAAAGGTATTTTTGCGCGGCTTATACCTATGAACAGTAGATCTTAGCAAGGGCTGTTGGAATCCAAAAGGAAAATTTGGGGTAACCAACCATTTTTAAGAGATAACTGAGCTTAAATTTGGAAAAAAAATGCCATACATTGCTACGTATTTGAAATCTTCTTAGAATTTTGGTTGCTTAATTATCTCTGAAAAATACGTCGTTACCCCAAATTTTCTTTTTGGATTCCATAGCCCACGCTAAGATCTTCTTTTCCCCCATAGTTGTAAACTGTGCAAAAATATATCTGAATTAGTGGGCAGTTAGTAGCCAAATTTGTGATTCAGTAGTGTTGAGTAAATAGTGTAAAATTAAAATATCAATTCTTTTTTATACACGGAGTTGTTATCAACTACGTGTCATAACGCAAAAAAAAAACAAACAAACAAACAAACAAACAAACAAAGAAATCACTCTGGTCAACCATAACAGACACAAAATGAACCAATGAGAACTCGAAGCAAATATATATGTAACCGACGCTAAGACGCGCGAGCAAGTCAAAGTTGGTTTTGGTGTTACTTTTTATTGGTCGAGAAAGTGGCGCCCGTTCATTTTAACAATCGCAGATTGAAGTAAAACAAAGACAAAGCAAATACGGATTACTTTTGACACAGACATAGGGCTGCAACGATACATTTGCCCACGATACGATACATATCTCGATACAAGGGCCACAATACGATACACGATACGATACATTACTGTGCGCGACAAAACTAGTTACCAACAACTTAGACTACTTCCAAATAATTTATTTCCATAATAATAAATTTAACACGGAAATAACACAACATCAAATCGCCATACAAGGGCTAAAATGTAAAGCTTGAGTAAGGAATACTTAAAACAGTCATTTCCCAAATTTGTTGATGTAGCATATTTTATTTTATTTTTTTCTCAGCGCGTGAGCGGGCAAGATGAACCAAATCCTGCAATCTGATTGGTTCCGGGAGCGGGCGGAATTTTCCGATCTTGACCGCGGTCAACGGAACGTCAATAACAAAAAATTTGTAATGGGTTTTTAAAACCTTTAAAATCTTTAAAACGTTCTCCGAAACTTAGAATTCTGAAATTTTTTGTACATTGTCGTTAAAAACTTTCTTTCCAAAATTTCTTGTTAAAATACCGAAGGTTGTACAATGTAAATCGCCTCTTCCCTTTCGACAAACATTTGAGTAAATCGAGCAGGAGTTAGCTACATGTATCGAAATTTGGGAAAATAAAGGGGTTTCTTTTAGTTATATTGCTTCCTGTGATTTCTGAGTTTTAACAGAGTAAAAAAGCGTATTTTGCTGCTCTGGTGTCACAAACGGCTTCGTTTCATGGTTCATTTTACGCGCGCTTGCAAAACGTTGCTTTCCGAAAACAACAAGACACGTTTAACTTTTGAAAAACAACAAGAAAAAAATAAAAATATTATTTGCCGGCCTTGGTCGGTCCGTATTGAGAAAAACTGTGCCCTCGGTCTTGAGCACGGCCGTACTCAAGACCTCTGGCACAGTTTTTCTCAATACGGACCTCCCGGCCGGCAAATAATATATATGTATCATAATATCGCGATACCTTATTTAAATATCTATATTCGTATCGTTGGAAAAAATATCGTGGTTCACCGATGCATCGGTGTATCGTTGCAGCCCTACACAGACACTCAATTGAAAACCACTATAACATGTTCTTTTCTCCCTTTTTTCAATTCAGGGATTTGAACTTCTTTGCCAAACTGTACAGGAATGCTGGGACCCAGATCCCGAGGCACGACTAACGGCAGACTGCGCTCAAACGAGGCTCAAAGAGCTTCTGTGCCCCGGACACTCCACTTGAATACCCTGGAAACGAATCGAATCTTTAGGTTTAAAAATAATAAACATAATGTTGGTACACGGAGATATGAGTACACGTGTGTCTATTATTACTTTTCAATGGTGGAAATACCGGCTTACACGACAGTAAATAACAGAAATATAGTATTAAAATAACTACGAAATATAGCTATAGTTATAAACAAACATTTGTGTAACATCTCTGAAATGATAATAGATGTGGGAGTATTCGAAGAATGTCTTCTCAACTTTTAAGTCTTGTCGTTTTTCTTAGACGCAATATTCACAAACTTACCACTTTAGTCCATCAGCTAGTGAGGTTGTATGGCTCACTTAAGGGGAACAAACGAAACTTATATAAACTTAATCTTTGACTATCAAGTATCATAAAAATGTATGACAGCAAGGATAGAACGGTGGCTTTCACTTTGTAAATGGAAGTTTAAATTTGCCCCTCAAACTCTCCTTTTGGTCGCCATCTTGGATTTCTAAAAAACCATTAAAAATGTCATTCTTTCTTAAATGAACATGACTTTTTGCCTAGACGTATATTTGGAATAATTCGTATCTGATTTATTATTTCAGCACGGTCATTCAAGCTATGATGACGTCATAAATGACGTCACGGTGACCGCCATTTTGTTTCCTAGCTTGTGTATTCAACCGCTATCTTAATCATCTGAAATAGCTAAATTACCATTAAGGCGCTCTACACCACAATGCTAGAACAACGCGCTTAAAGCTATTGCTTAAGTCTTTAGTTAAGTCATTTAGTTAAGCATACTACAACATGAATCAATATACCACAAATTAGAGTAGATAACTAGGTCCACCCGTAAGTCTAGAGCTGGTTTGAGTACAAAAGCGCCACGATCATATAATGTCCTTCTTCACTGCTGTCACTCGCCTATGGGATCTATAACATAGACATACGTTCATGTCACGTAGCTGAAAAAAGAAAAACCGGTTCCTTCGCATGAGTTGCAGAAAGTGTTATACAACATGTGTCCCGTCAAGAGGGATCTTGCTGTATCGAACCTGAAAAAAGACACTACAAAAGGCTACAAAACTATATTTCTGTTTGCCATTGCATGTCCCAAACCTGTGAATGTACTTATCCATATCAATCCTCTACATCTTTAGAGTCACTATCCCCACTCTGATACTGAATGCCATAATCAGTCGCCATATTCTCACACTGGATACTACTGCACCTGTCAGTGCACTTCAGACGTGCCTTCATGTAGCAGCAGTTCTCGACCGTGCATGCTCTCTGGCACGTACAGGAGAGTAGCTTCAGGACCTCTTCTGGAGCCGGTATAGCTCCAAGCCACACAAATTCCACGCCGTTAGAGATATTGTTCTACTTTCCAGCCGTGCCCACGAGGGGAGGGAATTACCGGAAGTAGAACGATGGCTCTTCTCCAGATTGCTACTTGATAATTTACACTTGTTACGTGAAGTCGTGAGATGACTCGCATGGCGGCAGAACCTCTAGCTCGACTTTCCCGCCTCTGGCGCAGTGGACCTCATAGCGCAGCACGTCCACACTCTGGCACTTCTTCCCGTACAGCTGACACACGAGTGCCTCCGTATCTTTCGAGGTCTCCTCATACACTGCCCACTCCTCCCCGATACTCGCCATAGCGGACGTACCTTTCATTGCGTTGGAGAAGCTATACTGCTTTCCACTTCCCTTTAACATAGAAGGCAGAGGTTGTATCACAGCCTGTGGTCGCTGGTGCGCCGACTAGAGGTTTCATGAAGCAGTACTTGTCAATGCCTGGGTGGAGTTGCTTCTCCAAGCTGTTAACAACCATAGACAAAATTCTATTATTCTGGACTTTGTGCCTTTATGAGCAAGCAGCAGGGCAAAGACATCAGTGTCGTTAGAGTGGATGACGCACGTACCTCCCGCATGCCGAGCATGGAGAACCATACGCGTATCGCCTCTTCGTGATTACACTCAGTGTTGCTCAGGAACAGGTTCGCATGTGGCTGCGTCTAGTCGCCAGCACTGATCTTCGGTTGTCACGTACATGATCCGGTTGCCGAGCCTGACTCTGAATGCCAATGTCCTCCACTGCGACACGAGGAATTTGACGATCTCAGGCTTGTTAGCGGTGACACTGAGCAGCTTGTATTGTACACCGTTAGACGTAGCCATTCTTTTCAATCTTTCGACATTCATGATCGATACCTCGCGATACATGTCCAACACTACGTCTACGTGCCTGCTGCCGGTGCTCGTTACCAACTCAAACACTCTATCAACGACCACATGGAACGTAGCTCTGTTCTCTGGGCATTTCTCAGTGACTATGATGCGTCGCTCTAGCTGTTGGGAGGGTTTGGCTTTGCTTGTCTTTCGTGGGAGTCCATAAAGATTGGTAAGAGACCAAGGAAGAGGACCAAGAGGAAAGGTGAAAGCAACTTTCATGTCAACCTGACGAAACTGTCCGAGAAGTGCCATCCGAGCAATTACATCACGATCCATAGGAAGAGGAAATACTAGATCCTTGTTGCGAACCTTACACACAGCCTTCAGATCCTTAAACGACCTCAGCTCAGCTTGGCTTTCTTCAGTGGATTAAAGTAATCTGAAGTGGGATTGGACAAGCAACGGTTCGCTCAGTACAAAGTCATTCACTGCCTGCTTTCCCTTGCTCTTGGGCTACAGTAAGTCCTTACTTACTTCTATTGTCGCTTCGGTACCCGTGGACAAGCTCGTGAACGCTGCGTCTTGTTTCCATGGAATAGTGAATACATCCTCGAAAAGGATCCACCACTTTCCTACAGCTTTGATGTCTTCTTCAATGCGTGCTGGAGCCAACCCCACAAATGCTCGCGAAGAAGCTTCCTGTACACACCACGCCTCGTGTCATTAAGCACCCATCTCTGAGTCACGGCAAAACTAGCCCTAAACTCGATGTGGCCTCCTCCCGTCTTGCAGTCGAGATTAATGGTGTTCTCAATGGTCTTGTCAGCTTCGTTCCGTCCGAAGGGATTACGGCCCCCCATCTGAACGGAAAGATGTTCCACATGCACACCCACTCACAGTACTGCTCTACGATCACGGCAAGACTATTTAAGGTTGTCATGAAGAAATATCTCTGCACTGGGTTGGCTTTGAATTCGAAAAACCGCATATAATGCATCGTCCGCCATTGATCATGGTGCAGAGGAAACACTTTCGCACCGGGGCGAAAAGCTATTGAATGTTTGTGAGACGACGAATTTGGGAACTGGGGCTGGGGGTAGGAAACCGGTTATAGTTTTTTGAGGGGGCTTTATTCAAAACACTTGCAATGCATGCATATATTCTATCTACTTGCTTTCTTTTCTGAAATAATTTTGAAAACCCCGTAATTATTTTGCGATTATAAGTGTGGCTAATAATCAGACGTTGTGACGTCACATCTGACGTCACGTAGTTATCATTCAAGCACTACAATAAACCGCAATCAAGTTTGTAGTTCCAATATGTTCAAAATTTGCGTTTGAAATGCGATTCGTTCACGTCAAAAGAATACAAGCAACTTTGTAGCCTTCCCCAGAAATCCAAGATGGCGGCCAAAAGGAGGGTATGAGGGGCAAATTTAAAATTCGATTTACAAAGTGAAAGCTACTGTTCTATCCTTGCTATCATGCATTTTTATGATGCTTTATAGTCAAAGATTAAAATAAGACATGTTTTGGCTGTTCCCCTCGAGTGAGCCATAAACCCAAATTTTCGAATCTCAGCTGATGGACTACTTATATCCGCCCCTGGTTACTTGTAATTAGGCACACTAAAACTACAAATAATTGAAATTGGGTCTATTTCTAAAGTCTATTTCTATCTTCTGGGATTGATACGAAATCAATAGATACGCCTCAGCGGTCGCATTTTTCTCTCTGTTGGTAAGCGCACGTGACAGGCGTAAGTCAATTTTGAAAATGTTTTTTCTTTCCAAATGCACACAACAAAGCCTTGCGTGACTATAAGAAGCGACGTGCGTGACAACTCTGTCTAGTCTCATGGCAAGAGGTCACGCATGATTTCCGGTTGCTAAAAGAATTGCCTACTGTCTACTTTATTCACACATATCTATCATCCCTAGAAATATATCGCTTCCATGGCTTCCTGGGCGAGAAAGGTATCCAATACAGCTCCGTCGCTATGCAGAAAAAGATTTGAAGCTGAAAGTCTGCATATTATTTATTTAATGAATCAAATCCTGCTCGTGATGTTTTAATGGTCTGGTATGCAGATAGCAGGTCTTACAAAGCCTCCTTGTTAGCTTATCTCGGATGATATGACCCAAACACTACAAGACTCTCCTCGGTTCTCAAGACATGAAGTCTTTTTTTCTGCTTCTGTGTGAATATAAAAACCCTAGAGTGTGACAATCCAACCGAAAGCCTACTGAACAGTACTTTACTGTGGTACTGTTGTTTATGCTCTATAATGTGGTTCTACTTTTGAGTCTATGAATGAAATTCCAACGTGTGAATGAAAGCTGTTGAGCGTTACTCTCTTGTGGTTATTTTAGTTCTTCAGTATTTTAATTCCAAATGAAATTTGGTACTAGAGTGAAAAAGGTCAAATGCGCCATAGGACGTCTACCACAGTTACCCGTAGTATGTACCATAACTTACCGTTTCTTTGATAGTTATCATATAAAGTACATAAATAAAAAGAACTTTTACTAGTAGTGCAGAAGATACAAGAAGCACACATATGCCATTGACATGCAAACACTTAACAGAAAACAGACGCGCGTTAGGCCACGAATGGAAGAAACTCGGAAAACTTCTAAGCTTGATCGGATGTGTACAATCCCGCTATCTCAACCCTTGACAGCCGTTTCATTTGCACGCTGGTAGCTACCGTTGTGCAGTAATGTAGCACTGGCCATCTTGATCAATTCTCCTTTTTTCTTGCCACCGGATAGTTTGAAACAGCTGTATTATTCTAAAATTGCAGACGGGCTTAGACTGTGACCTTTTCTTGCTCAGGAATGGTTTAAAGCAGCAGGGCTTATTTAACCACATTTTGAGAGCACATATTAAGTTCGTGACAAGGGGATCATTGATTGTTTTCCCTGGAATCTGTGTCATGACATTTCCACAGTGTCTAATTGTTTCCTTTCTATTAAAGCTCCATATCGTGTGACAAGACAGGCTAAGTTAGAACAATACCAGTATTCACATATGCGTGCTTCAGCAGACATTTGATTCCATGAAGCACGCATATTTTGTTTCAAGGCTGTAGACAGCCTTTGCTTGCGCTAGTCGTTGCCGCCGAAGCTCGCTGGAGGTCTCTTGCTGGTGTAAGAATATTGCACCAAGAAGGACCTGGTAAGGAGGCTTTCCGATCAACAATGGGCCCCTCAATGGCTTTGCGACTGCTAGTGCTCTCGTTGCTTCTTCTAAATTCCGTGTACGCCCAAGATGGTGGTGGAGGCGGCGATGGAGGAGGCGATGGTGAAGAGGAAGGTAAGAAGACCATTTACATGTAACACTTTTACACCCAACAGTTCCAAGTGGCTTAGTTTCCATTACTGAGAAAAAAACTCTCAAATTTCGTCTTGCAAAACACTGAAAAACAAACAAAACAACAAGAAAATATTCTTCTTAAGGTTCTATTTGAATGGTAACACTTCAGGATTTAATCCGCGCACTCGAACGCTGAAACACTACACACCTTGAGCTTTTGCAACTTTCCATTGAAGCTTCTATGTTGGAGATAACATTCCTTCCCTACGAGGCTTTGCCTTGACGTGTCAGCAGTGAAGGTTGTCTGAGGGCGAAAGAAGCCAAAATTGATCAACGGACATTTTTAATCGCTCAAACGGGCGCGAAGGCGAAATAGCGGAGGCAAATCCCGGGATGCAAACCGTTTAGGACATAACATGGTTTTATTTAAAACTATTGTGTTTGCTGTTGTGTCCACACCACACATACATAAATCATCAAAGTGCCACATAGTATAAATCTGTAAATGTCAGTAAACGACAAAAGTCAATTTTTTAAAGAATGCCTTTCGGCTTTCATTTCGAAAATTAGGTACTTGTGATATAAGGACCTGTAGTAAATGAATTGGCATGTGTAGCGGGTTAATTCAATTACAACATGACATCTCCGTTTTAAACTCAATTTAGTCTTTCATTTTTAAAAATTTGGTTTAGTACATGCGCTACGAGCTTTAAGTGAAACTCGATCGAAGTGCGAAAAGACTATGTCATTGTTATGTCCGTGATGTTCAAAGCATTATATGATTTGAACGAGGTGTTAAACGACGTACTATAGAAAGGCCAAGTCAACTGATTCACTAAAATATAAAAGGCTGAAAGACTGTACATGTTTTGTTAAATTAAGACGAGAAGCCTAGAATGTCCATGTTTTATAATCAAACATGTGCCATTGAATAGCGGACTCCCAATCGCAGAACGAGAGATCACGCAATATTGTACAGCGTGCATCACGGATGTTAAAACTGTACCCACTCTAGTTTATACCTGTTTCGTATCACTGATGAATAATATAACCTGCGAACTACAAGCGCTAAATATTTTATTTATTTGATTCGCATGTAAGCCAGAAAACAAACCACGGCACTTGGATGAATACTTACAACCGATAAAATAAGTCTCGTTGTATACTAAGTACTTAGGAATGTAGAACATAGAGGGTTTTTGTCAAATTGTTTGGACCGTTGTGTTACTAATAAATCGGAAGTTTGCCTTCTAACAATTCCAAATTCGGGCTGAGAAATTGCTCTGGGAACAACTGCAAAAAGCGAAAGGTAGCCCTCACAAAAGTATCATTTGAATGGTCACACTAAAGAAGCACCTTGTACCGCATAACAAGCAGTAAGAAAGTACTGCTCAGCAGCTTTCATTCAGTGAATGGTCACATTTAAACAAGTACCCGCGCTATAAAAGGGATAGCTCCTCCCCCTCTTGTCACGCAACCACTGCTTCACCGTCTAATCAAAGATGGCGGACGAAGCGAGAAGAAATGATGTGAAGGGTGTGAAGTCAGTATTGCAATAAATAAACCTGAACATAGCCTTTAAAAAGATAGTCTAAGTCTGACAGACCATATTTGATGAAATATGTGGCGATTTGTCCATAAGAACTCATAATGTTTGAAGAAATCTCATTTTTTCGCAATACAAATTCGAATTTCCCGCCGTTAACCGTTCCCGGTAATGCCGTGCAACTCACATCAGCGCTCAGACTCCTCTCTGTTGATTTACAATTTTCTTGAGCCTTCATTCTGTTTGGATATTGGTCTTTTCCATCCTGACATGCTCAGTTTTGGATAAATTCTGATACAACAATTTATCGTTGTTTATTATGGACGATTCGATGCAAGGCGGAGGTTGTTATCTCTTCGGTGATTCATCTTCCACCTTGAATCGAGTCGTTTCGCGTGCTTTGCTGGTGCTGTTCTTTCTAAATTTAGTTGCTATATCTTTACGTGCGCTAGTTTGTTTATTAGAATGGGGGAACCTTCAAACAAAAAAGCGAAATCGATGCCTGTTCGTGCACCGCGAGTCAGGTTCACCATCCAGCTGGAGGTAGAACCAGGAATGGAGGAACGTTTGGAGCGAGTAAAGTCAAGCATTCAGCGTGTGAAAAGCGCTTTATCGATTCATTCTCGGACACCACAAGGCAATTTTTTAATGATGGAACGCTTGCTAGACGTATTCGAAGGGGGAGAACAGAATCTAACGGTAAGTTATTCGACTGTGCCGTCAGAAATCCATCTAGAGAAATCCGAGGCCACATCAGTTCAGAAAAGTGATGCGAGTGTACAAACGGAAATTCCCACACCGTATGTATTGGCTTCTGGAGAAAACACTACTGGTTCTTTCGATATCCACACACCGAGTAAGATGGACGAAAACTATTTTCTTGCCTCTTACGACTCCGTGCAGCGGCTCGTGTCAACCATGATGTACTACGGTGGAAAGTGCCCACTTTGTGGATACCACCTTGAATTGTCGTCTTACGAAGTTCAGCAGCATGGACACTGTGCACGCGTTAGCATGAACTGTGCAGCTGGGCATTCGTTGAGGTGGTTTTCTAGTGGCATAGTTTCTGGAAAATTTACTGCTAATCTGAGGTTAGTTTTTTTTTATATATATTTTTAATTTCTGTATAAATAAAAGCTAATAACTCGAGTGTATAAGGTGTTCTTTGCAGACTGTTTGCCATGAGCACGATGTGACTTTTTATTATTTGTTTCTTTTTACAAAATCGTTATTGCCGACTAGGATGGTGCATGGATTTACAGCTTCTGGCCTAACGGAGACTAAGTACATTACAGCTTGTGAAGCTGCACACATTGGACATGCTGATGAAAGATACATTTCTAGAGGTAATTCTCAGGACTAAACTTTCATGCCCTGATACCTATGGCATCAAGTAACTGCATTATTTTATAACCTTCCTGTTGCCTCTGTCTAGTTTATTCAACTTTCTCTGATACATTATTTTCTGAACTTCTCAAGTGTGGTAATTGCTTACTTGATGGCTAGAGGAGCAGTATAGGGTCATTATGTGATTAATTTCCAAAAACTAATTTTCCTGACAGTATATGGTGCATTGGGATACAAGAATGCAGTGCAAGCATTTTATGAGAAGAAATTGGCAGAAGCTCGCACAGAAGCACAACAAGACATGCAATACCCTTTGCAGGGAGATGTTAGTATTGTTTATGGTGTACCTTGGTATATTTGTTGGTATATTTCAAGGTTGTAACATAAGATGAACTTATTGTAACCACTGGACATTATCGTCAGACCACAACATTAACTACAAGGAATAGCATAGTGGTCGGCAATAAGTGATGTTTAACTAGGTTACAATAATATTGTTGAGTGTTGGCCAATAGTACAATTGCCACTTTATACTAGTAAATGCGTACATTTACTATAGATGATAGTGAATAAAGTAAACCATCTCAAAGTGACTCTGTCAGCACATTTCCTAGCTAGTATGTACAAAGTTAATTGTGTATGGTTCTTGTAGGTCATCATGACAGATGCCAGGCACGATTCCAGTCGTGGAGCTCAGCATACAACTGTGACTGCTCTTTCATACCGGTAACCTAACATCACTCATTATTATCATTTTACTATCAATAATTCCTTGTTATGGATTAATTTATTGTCCACATTCTCATAGCAATTGCTCATGCTAAGATGTGTTTTTTTTTAAATAAAATTAGCCACAAAAATATGGTTGGACTGGGGGTGGGGGGGGGGGGTCTGGGTGATAATCACTTCAACAGTGGTTGCATTGGTAGAACAAAATTAACATGGAAATATGCATTAATGATAGTTATGGTAGTGTTATAATTACTACAAGCTAATTATACCACAGATGGACTAGTAATACTAAATAGTGGATTTCTTGTGCTTATTGTCTTAGCACCAAGAAGGTGATATATAGTTTGAGCTGGGGCAAGACTGACATGGCATCAGCTGCTTCAAGAGAAGTTCCAATGACTAAGCAAGTTGTGGAGTCCATTGAAGCTCTAGGTGACGACTATTTGTTCCTTACACTCCTTGATTGTGCTCAAACAATCCCTGTGTGATTGACAAAATAGGAAAGCTGAGGATGGCTACTGGATGTCAAAGCAGGGTTCAAAATGACCAGAAATCATCAGTGTAGTTTGCTATGACCATTTGTGTTTGTTTTAGACTTAAAATTGAACCAGTGAACCCTTTTCTGGAGTGATGTTACCTCCCATTTTCTCTTTCATCTATTTATACCTAATGCATATCATTTCCATTCCCTTTGTCCCAAAAACTGAAACTACACATCTGTTTTTCTAATGGACCTGCATGTATCACAACCATCTTAGGTCATCGTGTGGTTGAAGTTGCGCACGACTATGTGCCAGCCCTGAAAGGTTGGTTGGATGGAAAGGACATAAAAAACTCCTATGACAGCTGGCATGGTACGTTATTCAATATGTTGTCAAATTTGTCATCATAAATGTCAAGGCTATGCCATTGCATGTATAATCACAGCTAATTCATATTTCACTGTTCTTTTGTGACCATTACAAAGTGATTGCAACCTCATTTGATAGCTGGGGTGTTAATTTCTAAGGTGCTGTAACTGGCCTAAGTAACTGACATTCACGAAACCTGGGCTTCTCATCCCAGGCTACAAATGCACGTGTCACTCTGATGTAGAATGTAAACCCAGGTCAACTGAATGTACTTTTTTCAATAATTCTTACAAAAGGGGGGAAAGGTGTCAAGAAAGCAATAAAGAAAGTGGCCAGTGGTCTTGTACGAGACTCGGAGAGAACTTGGTTCTCTGAGTTGTCTGACAAAGGTAGGTGGGACAAAGAAACTAAATTGCTCTGTCTTCAAACATTTGTGAATTATAACTGCTTTGGTAAATTTCCTGGTGCACGCTGTGCTGTGGTAATGTTTTTTTTGTTTTTTGGTTTCAGTGAAATGTACCAAGACCCACATTTATTATGCAATGAAAAATTGCAATGGTGACGCTGAATATCTAAGGAACTACATTATCAACATTGTTGACCATTATAAGGTTTGCTTGCTTCTTTACACTGATCTCATTGCAGGACAAGTCCAGTCAAACAATAGAAACTGTTCTTTGCACGTGCTTATTTTACCTAGGGTGATCATTCTAAATGTCATGCGGAGTCCCGTTGTAAACAAGAGGGCTATGTTTGCAGCAAAAAGCCCCTAACCAATGAAAGAGCCATTGCGGCATACAGGAAGACTATAGAAGGCACAAACATCTACCGGCATGCTGGTGATTATGCTCTGGTAAATTTTATATTCAAACATAATATTTACCTTTCTTGAAGCATAAATATTATTATAGACTATATTTCTAGAACTGTGCTTGTAAGCACTTGCAGGAATGTTGTGCTCCAATTGGTGTCATTCTGCTAGTCTACCACTTGAACCCCGACATATCAGGGGTGCCATTGCATAAAAAAGCAATGCGTCCAACTAGGCATTGTGCACCTCACTGTCTGTGTAGTTCATGTAGTTGTTTTCATGAAATGCCTGTTATGTAATGTTCATTATAATTATTTTCCTTTATTTGTTCGTTAGTGTTCCACATTAACTACAATGAATTTATTTAAAAAGGCTATCACAAAGCACAATTTATCTGTAACCATATGTGAAGCTTTCTATCATTTTCTAAAAGTTTATTGTTCCTTCCTTCCAAACAGTGCAGAGATACATTTTGGATTGAAACCCTTCACCTTGTCATGCTTATTTATGCTCCAAAGCGTATCCATTTCAATAGACAAGACACTTATGAAATGAGAATCCAGCTTGCCATTCTTGACTGGGTTCGTATTAATTTATTATTAAATATTTGCTTAATTGAACATGCTATAACAAAGATCTTTTCTTGATGTTATTTACTAATAAGAGGTCTAGCTTGTGCTTCCCTTATTCAAACACTTGACAAACAGCAATGGAAATTGATTTTATACCAAACATAAGCATATAGAATAAATATCGAATGTACTGGCCACATTGTTGCCATTAGTGCCCTTTGGTAATTTTATGTTGCTTTGAATCACAAAAATACAAACCTACAATCTTTGCAAAACTTGTATGTAGCACGACAGTAATCACCCATAAAAGCAACATTCTTATCTACCTTTGCCTACAGAATGAAAATGTTCTCCGTGAGGCAACATCACTGCAGCATTACCAAAGAAGCAGAGAACCTGACCGAATAGCCCCACACAGAGTTCTGTCAGACAAGACATATAAATTCAAAGATGGCATCTGGAAAATCTTCTACAATGCGTTGTAGAAATGCTACATAATAAGAGGCCAAGCCTTTTACATTTATTTAGAGTCAATAAGAAATAAGGACGATTTTATTGTGTATAACTGTATAATTGTAAGGAAAGAATATAGATTTCCGCATTTCAGAGATTTCCACATTAGAGAGAGATCCAATGAATGGCCCTAGACATTCCAGTAGGAGTGAAAGGGAGAGGGATTGGGGTGGGGGCTGTTGGGATAGAGCAACTTTTACTATTTGTAGCTGCTGTGTATATCTGAAAGAAAAGAAATGTACAGAAAGTGTGTTTAAAAAAATCCCTGAATGGTCCATATTTGCATGGGCCATATTTGCATTTTTCTTACATCTTACAGTGGGGGCTTACGCTAGCTCTTGCGTGGGCCGTGACTGCAAGATTCGGAATCAAGTAGGCCCTGCATAAATATGTGGGACAGCCAAAATTTCACGGTATTAGTTCACATAATTTTTTTGTATGAATATATATATATATATATATATATATATATATAGGTGTATTTTACATTGTTCGAAAATATCAAAAGAACAGAATTTTTTCTAATTAGAATAACAGAAATAACAATACTAGTTTGTTCAAGGCATACATTGTCCGTTCAACCTATATTGGAGGGTGGCTATGAGGTTTGGAACGTTGCAATCAAGATCGGCGGTGTCCTTGGTATGGTACGTCAGGGGGATTTGGCCACCTTCCACGAACATCCTTGATAACACAGTGAGGCATAACCTCCCTCACATCATCAATAAGACACCCCAGCTCTTGTTTGTTCGCGAGATAAACGGGATTTTCCCACAAACCACAATCCTTCAAAGTGCGCCAATACCACCTGTAGTCCTTGCGGCGTTTGGTGTGGTTTGTTATCCGTGCATTGCTTCTTCCCTGCGGCTTGAAAGGCGACGAAGTAATGCACCGAGCCTGAAGACAGTACTCGCAGGCTTCTACCGGTTCCGCTGCTTCATCGATAGCATTTTCGGTATCATTATTTTCAGGGGCTATCTCACTACGCCTTGAAAATAGGCGCACTGGCGTCGGCGGGAGTTCCTCGTCCTGGGGGTGAGGTACTGCAAATCGTTTTGGAGCTGCAATACAGACAAAGAAATAAAGGATACTGAATACTAAGAAATGATTATCTTGTGACGATTGCCTCTGAATTTACGCAATCAATTGGAGATCTCTGGATAACGATCTGCAAAGTAACGCATATGTAGACCCATGCAAATAATGTAAATTTTTTATTTTCGCAGTAATTTTCGCACGTGCAATTGAGGCCTGTTTTAGGGCAAGTCCCCATGCAAGCAGTTCGAATTAGCCGTTGTTTCATCTAAAACTCGCGGCACTTTAGATGCGACGGCAAAAGCATAGCGTAAAATTATAAAAGTTCAAAAGTATTATATTTCGGTGTTAGCCGCGATGTGTTTATTCCGGTCATAGAGGAATCAAGTTGCTTCGGCGGTAGAGAGCCGTTGGAGAGAAATGGCGCGCAATTCGAAATGTCGCTCTATAGCGTTGAATGTTTATCACTTTTTATGCTTTTAATCTATCGTTTAGGACAATAACGTTTGCAAAAATTTTAACAAAAACATTTGATGCTCATGAAAAAGGAAAAGCGGTAAGAACTGTTCGTATCAACAAATCAATTTTTACTGACCGTTCGATCTATGGTTGACCCGCTTCAGAGACACGACTTCAACTGTTGGGCTCGTTTCCCTTAGAAGCCGGAGTACCGCCTCTTGTTCTTCTTCAAAGACTTCCACAGTTAGCTGCGAAGAAATACAGCGGATAATAGTTGCAAAGTACAGGCAAAATGATATAAAATGGAATTGAAAATACGACAAATAAATATCGATGGCTGAAATTTACAGTTTACTTACCCGTACTCGTTTTCTTGAGGAAAATTCAGATGAACCGAGCATCTTTTGAAGCTTTATAAGAGAGGAACTTTTTTGAAAATATATAAGTTCACTGGAAGGCTATACAAAATGAAACACAGAACTGCGTGTCCCGCTATCGCAAATTTATTCTTGTCTATCGTGCCCTCACGGACTATCTGATGTTGACAGCTCGGAGTCTAGAGTGAAATGACTGACGGCTTGGCCAGGCCAAGGTTCATTTTATAGTGCGGGTCCGTGTTTAAGGATTTGATCCACAGACTCAAAATTAGAACATCTTCAACAGCATAATAAACACCAACACAGGAAAGTGCTGCTCAGTAGCTTTCATTTGAATGGTCACACTTTAGGGTTTCATCCAGACTCAAAATTTAGAACCACCTTGAACAGCATAATAAACAGCACCACAGGAAAGTACTGCTCAGCAGCTAACATTTGAATGGCTACACTTGAGTTTCATTCACCTTGTACAGCAATAGAAAAACACCATACCACATGAATTAACTGCAGCAACACTTTAGGCAATACCTCCCAAGCTGCAAATACAAGAGGGAAAACGCTTATTTAGTAATGATATTAAAAGAGCTACTTGTTAATGACTTTTTAGTGATTATTATTTTTTAGTTTCTACTTGTAAAAAAATAAAAAGAAGAAGAGGAGGGATAGATGGAGCAAGGAGAAATCAAAATAGTGTACGATGTATATGGGGTGTATTTTCCGACCATTTAGAGGAATTGGGTTGCATTTAGAGCCCACCAGAATGTTAGTTTTAAGGATTATTGTTCAATTAAAAAATGTTCTGAATGCCAAATAATACATTAATGCTATCTGGGAATTTCAGAACATTGAGACTCAACAAACAATTCCACAGGAAATTGCTGCTAAACATCTTTAATTTGAATGGTCACAAAGTTTAGGATTTCACCCAAAGACTCAAAAGGAAGAGTCACCTCATGTACACTCTTTTTTTATAAGAACCTTTTTTATAAGAACGTCGAGGCTGGGATTGGCAAAAATTTTAAGAACATGCTTAGAACATACCCAGGCTGAGATTTTGTTAAGAACGTCTCTATCATGTCTTTATATTTGTAGAATAAGCTATGCGGTGAGAGTGAAATAAAGTGTAATAATCTGGTCAGAGTAATTTACAGCCTATTTGAGCCCCAAATGCTAGTATTTTTGTAACGTCGCAAGTCATCTTCCATTTTTACAAAAGCAAACACGTACAACTTTTAGGAAATTGGTAGAACTTGACCTATTTGTTCTTTCTTTCATTCACAACCATGAATTACTGAAATACTATACAATTAATCTTAAGAACATTGTTAAGAACGTTTCAGGCTCGAATTGCCAAAAAAATAAGAACATTCAGTTCCGGTTCAGCCTCAGCTAAAAATTAGACGTTCTTATAAAAAAAAAAGAGTGTAGCATAATAAGCAACACCACAGGAAAGTAGTGCTCAGTAGCTTTCATTTGAATGGTCACACTTTAGGATTTCATCCATAGACTCAAAAGTTAGAACCACCTTGTACAGCATAATAAACAGCACCACAGGAAAGTACTGTGTTGTAGTTTTGATTCACGAAGAAAGAATAGCGATGGCACAATAATACGTGTTTATTTATTTCCGAGCATGCCGAGAGTGAAGCACTCTCTGCGCATGCGCGTACAAGAAGTGTATTACATAACAAACTATGACATCCTCTCTCAATGAAGCCGTTGGCCTGTGAAAAGTAGGGGCTGGTCGTGACATGTACGAAGCCATATGCATTGCTGAACTTTTGGAACAACGTAGAGGTAAACTGAGTGTCATTGCCAGTGATGAGTTTGCTTGGGATGCCGTGCTCCTCAAATATGGATTTCAAGTAGGCGATTGTCGTGTCCGATCGGATATCGTTCAGCTTCCTCACCAGAGGGAATTTGCTGTAGTAGTCAGACACTAGTAAGTAGGGTGAGTTGTTCCAGAAGAACAGGTCAGATCCTAGTGTGTGCCATGGCTTCTGAGGAACATCGTGGGGCATGAGGGGCTCCTTTACATTCATGTTCTGATTGTGTTGGCAGGGGGCACAGCGCTTGACCATCTCTTCAATGTCGTGATTTATGTTGGCCCAGAATACTGATCCTTTGGCACGGAGTTTGCATTTTTCTGCGCCTTGGTGTGCATAGTGTAACTGTTGCAACACATCAGCGTGCAGACTTTTAGGGACAAGGATTCGTGTGCCCTTTAGGATAATGCCATCAGCGACAGTTAATTCATCGCGGTAATTCCAACACGCATGTAGGTGTGGTGGACATTCTGATCTTGTATCAGGCCAGCCTTGTGTGATGACTGCGCGTAGTGAGAGAAGAACTTCATCCTTAGCTGTTTCCTCTTTAATTTGGTTGATCCTTGTTGGGGTAGCATTTAGGTGGAGATGTAATTCATGGACTGACACGTCCAGCCCGTCGATGGTGTCGCCTGGGCATGGGCTGACTCGAGACAACGCGTCGGCTACTGGAATGTCCTTTCCTGGGACATACTTTATTTCCACATCATATTTCTGGATCCTAAGCATCATTCTCGCGATGCGCGGTGGGGCAGATGAGATGTGTTTCTTGAAGATCGATTCTAATGGCTTGTGGTCTGTTTCCACAGTTACATGCCGGCCATAAGCAAAGTAGTGAAATTTCTCCAGGCCATGTACGACAGCGAGCATTTCTCTTTCAATGTTAGAATAGCGAGCTTCTGTCTCAGTGAGAAGTTTGCTTCTATACTCGATAGGACCTTGATCCTGAAAGAACGTTGCACCGAGGCCACGTGTGGAGGCGTCTACTTGGATGGTGACTGGCTTTGTGCTGTCAAAGTATTTAAGCGAATTGGCAGATGTGACTGCTTGCTTGACTTTGTCTACGGCCAACTGGTGTTCTGGGCCCCACTGGAACTCGCTGTCCTTCTTGATCAGGTCCCAGAGGCAGGCTGATAAGGATGCTAGTTGCGGTACGAATCGGCTGAGAAATTGCACCATACCGAGAAAGGTTTGGAGGTCAGCCAGGCTCGGTGAAGGATCCATGTTGGTGATCGCTTCAATCTTCTGTGGGTCTGGTTTAAGGCCGCTGGCGCTGATGATATTGCCGAAGAAGGGTATTTCAGTACACCTTATCTTGCATTTGTCAGCATTGAAGCGAAGGCCGGTTTCACGTGCACGCTCCATGACAGCTCTCAGATTTGCATCATGGTCACTGAGGTCACGGCCGTAGATAACTATATCGTCAGCGATACCAGTGACACCGGGGAGGTCACCAAATGCTTCGTCTACTTTCTTCTGGAAGATGTCCTGGGTGCAGATTAGGCCGAAGGGAAGCCTCAAGAATCGGTATCTGCCGTGTGGTGAATTAAAAGTGGTGCACAGTGAACTTTCATAGTCAAGTTTGATATTCCAGTATCCACTGCGGGCATCCACAATAGAGAAGTATCTTGCGCCACTCAACTTTGGTAGGATATCTTCCAGTGTTGGAGTGCGGTGGTGTGGCCGTTTGATGGCACGATTGAGGTCTTTGGGGTCGAGACACAGTCGGAGTGTGCCATTGCTCTTGGTAACACAGACCAACGAGTTAACCCAGTCAGTAGGTTCATCTACTTTGGTTATGATACCTTGCTGCACCAGTGCTTCTAGCTCCTTTTTGAGTGGCTCACGCAGTGCTTCAGGTACTCGCCGTGGGGGGTGAATGACTGGTGGGGCTGCGGGGTCCAAGGTAATATGAAACTCTCCTTTGAAACAGCCGATGCCCTCAAAGCAGTCCTGATACTGGCAAAGAAGCTCCTCCTTTGCCTCTGTGCTGCCGAGGGGGTCCTGTTTAGCAGTGGTCAGACTGTAGTTAAGAGTGACGAGTCTCAAATCCCGGCAGGTGGGTAGCCCCAGGATCGTCGGTCCGGTCGTGTTCACGACGTGGAATGGATACGGTTTGGAGTGACCGCCATGTGATAAGCGAAGCTCGCAAGTGCCATAGTGCTGTATAATATGACCACCAAAGGCTGTGATGGTTGTGTCCGAAGAGGCCAGACCTAAGGGTGCACCATCTGGGCTGCATGCAGACTGGGGATGCAGCTGTTTGTATGTGTTTACAGGAATGACGTTTCCTTCAGCTCCCGTGTCGATCTTGCACAGTACAGGCATCGTGCTTTGACCCACATCCACTCCTATCTGTATCAGGGCTTGAGTGTCTGTTGCCGAGACGCTGCCTATGTACAGGGAGTGGAAGTACAGCTGTGGGGTGTCTTGCATGTGCGAAGTGCTGCTCGGTACTGTTGGGAATTCGTTGTCAGGGTCAGTGGTGTCTAGAGCGTGTATTCCCTGTTGCTGCTTGTGTTGGATGTCCTTGGGTTGCACTTGGCCAGCTCTTGTTCTTGGGCGGGAATGACAAACAGACTTCCAGTGGCCAAGCTTGCCACAGCTTTCACACCTTGTCCCATATGCTGGACATGATCTTCTTCGTTGGTTGTGCAATGTGCCACAGTTGCCGCATTTGGCGTCTTGGGTTCCCTTTGCTGGTAGAGTGTTCGTGTTGGGATCCCTGTGCCTTGGGTTTCGGCCATGTTGTTTCAGGGCATCAATCGTGGTAGTTTGGCTACCTCTGATGTCTTGTAATTGGTTGCTGGTTGCCTCTTGCGTCCGTGCTATGCTTACAGCTTTGTTGAGAGTCAGGGTGGAGTCGTATTCAAGAAGCTTTGACTGGACGCGCGGGTTGTTGGACCCGAAAATCAGGGCATCAATAATGTGTTCGTCAGGATTCGTGTACTTGCATTCAGTTACGAGGATACGGACTTTTTTTAGGAATGAATCTACGGATTCACCAGGTTCCTGTTTTAGGGTGCGGAGTTTGTAGCGTGCTAGTCTGAAGTTGCTTCGCGGCGCCACGTACTCTTCGAACTTTTCCCAATATGTGCTAAGTTTCTTCTTGTCGTCAGCTGTTAGCGTCCACGTGGAGACCAGCTCGATGCCTTCTTCACCGGACCAAATCAGAAGGTAACTCACTTGCTCTTCCTCGCTTTTATCCTTTAGCGGACCGGAGAAGTATAGCTGGCATAGGTTCTTGAATTTTTTGAGCGCTTGCGGCGCGTCGGTCGAAGACCAATCCATGCGTGGAGTTGGCAGCCCGGCGAGTTCCGCCATCTTGTCTTCCTGTGGTGTAGAAAATGTGGTGTTTCAACGGGTTGAACGAGGACAAAAAAAAAACCGACCTGGTTTCGGAGTTCGCTTGAGTGAAAGCACTAACAGTATAATCCCGCTTCTGGCACTATGTTGTAGTTTTGATTCACGAAGAAAGAATAGCGATGGCACAATAATACGTGTTTATTTATATCCGAGCGTGCCGAGAGTGAAGCACTGTCTGCGCTTGCGCGTACAAGAAGTGTATTACATAACAAACTATGACATACTGCTCAGTAGCTTTCATTTGAATGGTCACACTTTAGGATTTCATCCATAGACTCAAAAGTTAGAACCACCTTGTACAGCATAATAAACAGCACCACAGGAAAGTACTGCTCAGTAGCTTTCATTTGAATGGTCACACTTTAGGATTTCATCCATAGACTCAAAAGTTAGAACCACCTTGTACAGCATAATAAACAGCACCACAGGAAAGTACTGCTCAGTAGCTTTCATTTGACTGGTCACACTTTAGAATTTCATCCATAGACTCAAAAGTTGGAACAACCTTGTACAGCATAATAAACAGCACCACAGGAAAGTACTGCTCAGTAGCTTTCATTTGAATGGTCACACTTTAGAATTTCTTCCACAGACTCAAAGTTCGAAGCACCTTTTACAGCATAATAAACAGCACCACAGGAAAGTACTGCTCAGTAGCTTTCATTTGAATGGCCACACTTTAGGACTTCTTCCACAGGCTCAAAAGTTTGAACCACCTTTTGCAGTATACAGTGGAACCTGGATTTAACGAAGTGCCAAGGGACTGGGGAAATTGGTTCGTTATATCGAGGGTTCATTATATCGAGGTTCTTTTCCATACATTACACTATTACTGGGCTGAAAAATATCGTTCGTTATACCGAGGACTTCCTTACATAGAGGTTCGTTAAATCGAGGTTCCACTGTAATAAACAGCATCATAGGAAAGTACTGCTCATTTTGGATGGCCACAATTAAGGATTGTGTATTTTGTCTGTCACTGTCATCAGTCACAAAACTGTCAGGACAGGGATGGTAGCCTACTAACTATGGAAACTTAGTCAATAGGGGCCTTTGTGTGCTTATGGAGCAATTGCATGCTTATAAATGCAGTTCAGAACAGGCTTTTTTGGTGTTCTTGCCTGATTCAGAATTTGTCTCTCCCCTCCAATCTCTGAGAATATTAAAGCTATAGAGGGCAATCGTTGCGACAAGTAGAAGTCGGTTTTACTTTTTGCAACGGTCCTCACAATGCTGCAACAAATTTTTCCAGCATTGTGTAGAGATGTTCTACTAAGCAACGTTGCGTGCAACTTGTCTTGCAACAGTGCAACAAAATTGCAGGACAAGTTGCAAGAAAAATTGCCTAGTGTAACAGCGCCTTACAGCTATGTTGTACACAACATAAGCTGAAGAATTCTGTGTCAAAATATGGTTGCCATGGTAACATCAAACTCTACGACCAATGACACTTCAGTTACATGTAGTTACATGTAGATTGCAGGAAAATTTGCAAAACATAAACATTCAAAGTCCATGAGGGCAGACCAGCCCCACTCCACTCCTGATCTGCAAAGCGTTAAGAAAAACACTTGATGAGGTGCGCTTGTTATTACAAGGGTTATTATTGGAAGGAGAGAGCTAAATAAAATCAAAGTGGTTAAAAATTGTCTAATAGTAAATACCAGTAATTTATCTTTTTTGTCTGTACATACAGCTTGTGACAAAGACTTTGATCTGGTCTTTGTGATTGACGGCAGTGGAAGTATCGAACAAGCAGGAAGGGGAAACTTCAACAGGATCAAGGAATTTATCAAGCAGCTGGTTCGTGGGTTCAGAGTGGGATATGATAAAACACATGTTGGTGCAGTCATCTATTCCTCCTCTATATACGTAAAAAAAGTGTTTGGTTTAGGAAGTTACTACAACTATGCAGGCATTGATAAAGCCATTGATAACATAGTCTATCCCTCTGGAGGAACATACACGGGAAAGGCTATAAATCTGGCACGAACCCAGATTTACACTCCAAGCCAAGATAGGGAGGATATACCCAATGTTGCAATTGTCATCACAGATGGGAGAGCAAATGATGACATTGAACCTCCGTCAAATGCACTTAGAAGTACAGGGACCACCATATTTGCCATTGGGGTGGGGAAGGACTACGATGAAGCTGAGTTGACAAAGATGGCTGGAACCCCGTCCAATGTTTACAAGGCTGATTTCTCAGAACTGGATACTGTCATAAATGAGATCAAAGAGTCTGCTTGCAAAGGTTTGTTACTTTCTCCCATAGGTAGCGGCTACTTCAAGGGCCCATTATTTAGTTTCTGATTCCTCGGTCAAATAGATTAATAATAATGATAATGATAATAATAATAATAATAATAATAATAATAATAATAATAATAATAATAATAATAACATTATTAACATAGAAGAAGTGCAAAAGATCTTATTAGGAACAGCACTTATTCTTTGCAAGGTGCTTTCTACTTGTATCAAGTAGATGTCCATTTCCCCACCCCCAGCCGCTACTGCTACTGCTACTACTGCTCCTCCTCCTCCTCCTCCTCTCCTCCTCCTCTCCTCCTCCTACTACTAGTTACTACTACTACTGCCACTGCCACTGCCACTGCTAATGCTACTGCCACTGCTATTTCTACTGCTACTGCCACTGCTACTGCTATTGCTACTGCCACTGCCACTGCTACTGCCGCTGCTACTGCTACTACTGCTACTGCGACTGCTACTACTACTACTTATAATAAAAATAATAATAATGGGACAATGAAAGAAATAATCCAAATGAACATAATAGCTTTAAGAACCCAACTGGCGGGAGGCAGACCATTACGGTTTCGCGCCCCATGAACTGTGTCGCCCGAAAAATGTGGGGTATCCATGATGCTATGCGCGTTCACAAAGCACGCCGCCATTTTCGGCTCTCTTTGACTTCAATACAGCATATTGCCAAAAGGGTTTTATACGGCTGTCCTTCCCATCCGTGAAAAGACAATAGGAGTAATTGCTATTGTGTGGTTCCAGAAAATATCCATACCCCCACCACGGAGACCATTTCACTTAGGACCCCCCTCCTCCCCGGATTTTCCGTTTTTTGAAGTAAGCTATAACCCCCCATCCCTCCGGATTTTCCACAGTTCGTCAAACCCCCCCCCAACCCCTCTGGAAAATTTCTTTCAAGAAGGGAGAGTGTTAAAAATGAAGCAACTGATCCAAATTTAAGTGAAGCTAAGCCGTTCCGATTATCGTAGGACGTGTTTATACTATTTGAAGGGCCCGGTGGAAAAAGGGCGTAAGTGACGATTTGTGGTTAAAATCGAAATTGCTACTATTTAGCTGAACATTGGCACACAGGCTGGTTTTCATGTGAGGAACGCTGTTGCGCACTTATTTCTTGACCTGAGATCGAAAATTTGAAGAATTAGTGTATTACTTTTGCGTGAAAAGTGTTGTTGAACTGTCAACTCGCTCAAGTGATGCGTGAAAGATTTCTTTTGTTCTCTGCCTGAACTAAAACAAAGGAATTCAACCTAGAATCCGCGGTCCTGTTGTTTTCTTTGTGTCAGTTTTAAGCAAAAGTAATACGCAATTCTTCAAATTTTCGATCTCAGGTCAAGAAATAAGTGCGCAACGGCGTTCCTCACATGAAAACCAGCCTGTGTGCCAATGTTCAGCTAAATAGGAGCAATTTCGATTTTAACCTGAAATCGTCACTTACGCCCTTTTTCCACCAGGCCCTTCATTTATTAGCGTTTATAATAATAACGTACATAGTCATAGCTTACTCATAACATATTATCTTACCAATACCAAACTGTTCTTCTCTACGTCAAACAGATATACCAAAAGCATGTAAAATGTTCATTTTAATTGAAGAATTCGCTTGAAAAGTCGCAGTGTTGCCGATAAACGTTACTTCAACATGAACGCGATCATGAACAAAGAAAACGCACAAACAAAATTAAAAGGAAATGATCAAAATAGAAAAAATAACGAATATTGCGTTCTCTAAAGTCGTTACCCTGCATACCAGCCCTCAGTTAAGAGCCCGTTACTTGAAGGTGCAAGAGTAGCAAGAAAGCCCTTCAACGTATTTGGCGACACTTGCACTTCGCAATAAATATTCTCGTTGCTGAGCTTAGCAAAACACGACTTCTACGAGTCAATGAGATCATGCTTCGCTTGCTAGTTGCCACATATGGAAGTTAAAAAGGACGGACTGATTGTTCGTAAACAACTCTTATAATTAATGTCAATCGTGAAGGCAAGCTTAAAATTTAGGTTCTTTAGACGACGTGGGCGTTTCGTCGAAGGATCGTCGTCTCGATAAGTAAATGTAACCACTCCTGGTACGCGTTGCTGTCTTTTCGAAGACTGGTAACGAGTAATGGCGGCTACTTCTACGCAATGACGATGTTTATTTCGTTTCCGCCCCAAATTATATCGCTTCCAAAGTGCCTTTGGGAGAAAGAATACCTGTTTTACGTTTAACAAAAATGTTTACTTAGTAGTTAAACTAATTTAATTCCACAATAAAGATCTACAAATTCGGTAAGTAGTAATTTTCGAACTTTATCTGCAGCTTACATCGGAATGAATCGAAGTTGACCCTTTGGAAAGTAATTTATCCGTTTAACCCCCCTCTCCTCTGGATTTTCCTGGGCTTTTGAACCCCCCACCCCTCTGGAATTTCCAATTCCCTCCGTGGTGGGGGTATGGACATTTTCTGGAACCACACTGTGGAAATGTGCGGAAAATGCTCTCACTTTAGATTAATGCTGGCTATAGAGGAAACAAAAATTGCTCAACCAGAAACATGCAAAAAATATTTCGTTACAAAGAAAACTTCGAGCGACCGCCGCGTGGGAATACACTTAAGCTAACACGAGTCGTGTGGAAATCTACACAGTCATCTGCTGTTGTCTGTTTAAACAAAGAATTTTCTTTACGTGTTCGCGTACAGTATTAAAACAAGAGAGGTTATGATAATTCGAGTTTTTGTGGGGGCCTGAGTTTCTGGAAAGAAAAGAAGTGATCTCTTGCCGGCCAGCGCCATTTGTCAACTTAGTTGTTTACTTGCGAGGCCATGCAGATGCGTGTCAGACTTTTTGTAGTTTTCGAAGGTCACCGTTTTAGTTTTATGTGCAATACTTTGCCTGCTGTTCTGATACTTTTGGCGGTTGCATTTTAACAATCGGTTGATCGTTTGCCTGTTTTTCTAATAGTTTACATGTTCATTCTAACCGATTTTTAAATAATCTACGGACTTTACAAGACATGTTCATACTGCTATCACGTTTAATATGTTAATTTCAGGTGTGAATTACTTTTAACAAGAGAGGTTAAACCGCGAAGGCCTTCCTAATTACGGGCATTGTTCCTCGATGAATAGGTCACTGATTCAAACGTTGAGAGTAGAAACAATAGTTACGACATTGATATACACTCAGGACTTAAATGATTGACAGCTCTGCATCTTGTTACGCATGCCCTGTACGTTTTTTTTACAAGCTAATTTGCATGTTCGATTGACGTGTTTCATGGGGCACAAAACCGTAATGCCAGTTGGCTATTTGAAGGGGTGCGTGGAAAAAAGCCCTTAATGACTCCTGATAAACTGCTAAATTCTCCTTTCAAATTTCCTTTTATTTGCTTGTGAAACAAAAGGAGAACATGACATATTACATCAAGAGTATTCCATGCATCCCTTAATTTGCAAGCGTGGTCAAGGAGTTTAAATCAGGTCTACTGAGAACAACTCCATCTACTTCTCAGAGCAGGACTTGAACCATGGCCAGGACCTCCGGATTTCAAGTCCGGTGCCCTAACCACTTGGGTGCACTGCCTCTGGCCCTCATTCAACAGTGGTAGATACAACTCAGTTGTACCAATGTTTGGCAGTAATCAAACTTTATTAAACACCATTCAACATCCTTCAGAATCATTTAACCCTTTAAGCCCTGACATAAAAATGCATATTCTCATTACTGATCTAAATACATTTCTTGTGGAACTAGTTAGGAGAATTTGTCTAAATATCAAGACATCCTATCCTACAGCTGTAAGTGATCACTTCCTTTATTCTTGTCACTTAAATGTTCAAACAAGTAGTGATCATGTAAAGAGAAATTTCCTTTTCATCAGGGCTTAGGGCTTAGGGCTTAGCCCTTTCACTCCCAAGAGTGCCTAAAATCAAAATTCAAGACGAATCCCAAATTTCATTTGTAAAATAATGAAATATAAAAAGTGTCATGTGAAAGTACTGCTGAAGAGGTTTCATTTGAATGGTAACACTACAGGATTTCATCCACAGAGCCAGATGTCAGAATCACCTGAATGTCCATAACTGACTCTGGGAGTGAGAGAGTTACAGGATTAAGATTATTGCATGGCAGGGCTGTAGCCAGTATGAGGCACACCGAGGCACTTGCCTCAATCATTTTTTTAGTTTTCTCACTCATTTTTTCGTTTAACACCCTAAATACCTAGTAAGAGAATTTAACCATGGACATTGCCTCAGTCGTAATTTTTTTTCTGGCTATGGCCCTGCGTGGGGTGCCCAAATGTGTTTAACTAATGCCAAATTTCACAATGCTCAACAGCGTTGAATGGAAATGTTGAATCTGTTTTGTGGCGGGGCCTAAGATACTAAAAATAGCTGACATCTGTATGGTCCATTTACACCAGTATGAAATACATTCTGGTGAATTGTGATAACTCAGACCATCGAGATAAGTGCAAAAATAGTTTGAGCTCTCAATGGTTCATTACTGAAGTCAGTGGTGATTGAACTTTAAATTACTCTACACAAAGGTTGAAAGTTTGAATGGCCATCCCCATGACCACAATATTTTCTATATAATGCTGAACAATGAGCAGTAAATTTATTGATTGCTTCTGACTTTCTTCTGTTTAGCTGACCAGCCCCCACCACCACCACAAAGGGTAAGTTTGATATTTATCCCTTAGTTACCTTGTACAGTGTTCAGTAAAAATACTTCCACATTCTAGAATGCCATACAGTGATACAATTGGAGACAAGTGACCTACTCTTTGCCAAGGTCTCCTCTCAATGCCCTAAAAATAGGTTGGAGATAGAAGGTAATGGAACAAAGTTATACGTACTTTTTGGATTGACATTCTGATTAATGTCCAAGGCCAGTATTTGACAAATGCACGTCTGATTAAAGTCACCGAAGAATAAAGGAAAGTGACTGAATGAGGTTCAATTTTTTTTAACTGGAACAGTAACATTTAAGAATTCAATAGAAAATGCTACAACTAGAGAACTTTAATACAGAGCATACATTTAACTTTTAAAATTACTGAAAGTAGCTGATATTCCATAATCTTAGTCTTTAAATTTTGACAGTTACCTTGCAATTCCGTTCACAATAATTCTTTTGTTTCACAGGTAGGACCTCCTGGAGACCCTGGGCCAAAAGGAGAGAAGGTAGGCAAAAAAGGATTTAATCCTTTAAGCCCCAATATCAATATGCATATTCTCGTTACTGTTCTCTATACATTTCTTATGGTACTAGTTGAGAGAATTTGCACTAGCATCAAGACATTTCATGTTTGGTGATCATATCCTTTATTCTCATGACCTGCATGTTTGATCAAGTAAGGATATTGTAAGGAGAAATTAGATGCTTGTCACTATTGGGGCTTAAAGGGTATAAAAATGTTATTTACAGGTGACAAATAACTGGCACTGATTTATCATGAGTATCAACAAGAACAAAATGGTGCAGCTCCTGTGCAAAAGAGCTGAATTACATAAATCTCACCAAAAAATATAAAAAATAATAACAACACATTAAATTATCTAAAAAATATTTAAAATTTATGATTTGGTAAACAACATTACGGTTTCGCGCCCCATGAACTGCGTCGCCCGAAAAATGTGGGGTATCCATGATGCTGTGCACGCTCACAAAGCATGCCGCCATTTTCGGTTCTCTTTGACTTCAATACCGAATATTCCCAAAAGGGATTTCTACGGCTGTCCTTCCCGTCCGTGAAAAGACAATAGGAGTAATTGCTATTGTGGAAATGTGTGAAAAATTCTCCCACTTTCGATTAATGCTGGCTGTCGAGGAAATGAAAATTGCTCAACCAGAAACACGCGAAAAATATTTCATTTATTACAAAGAAAACTTTGAGCGACCGGTGTGTGGGAATACACTTAAGCTTACACGAGTCATGTGGAAATCTACACAGACATCGACCATCTGTTGTCTGTTTAAACGAAGAATTTTATTTACGTGTTCGAACGATCGTTTGCTTGTTTTCCTAATAGTTTATCCGTTTATTCTAACCCATTTAAAAAAATCTACGGACTTCACACAACAAGTTCATACTGCTTCACGTTTATTTTAATTTCAGGTGTGAATTATTTGCAACAATAGAGGTTAAACCGCAATGGCTTTCCTAATTACGGGCATTGTTCCTCGATGAATAGGTCATTGATTCGAACGCTGAGAGCAGAAACAATGGTTATGACATTGATATACACTCGGTACTTGAATGATTGACAGTTTTGCATCTTGTTACGCATGCCCTATACGTTTTTTTGGAAGCTAATTTACATGTTCGATCGACATGTTTCATGGGGCGCAAAACCGTAATGAAGTTAATTCAAACTTTGCATAAAAATTAAAATCAAACTAGAACTTTTTGGTAAATTCAATTAGGGAACTCAATCAAACCAACTGAACTGAATTGACTCTATTAGTTCAGTTTTGTTCCATAGACAAAAAAAACATCAATAATGTTACGCATGGCAGTCTTAATAAATTGACTAATAAAATGAAGAGATTTCTCTAATATAAAGTTCTATGTGACCCAAGTGTAAAAAACTAAACACATTTCAGTACAAATCTTAAGTGTTCTGAAAAATTAATAAAAATGTCAATAAACACTAGGAACCATCAACAGTACAGCAAATGAAACTGCCTCTGTAATAATGACCCTGGATATTCACACTGCAAATGCCCTAGTTGACCAGGTGCCTTTTTCATAAAGTACCTTCAGAGAACTTCGATCTGCCCTTTACTTTCTCAGAATGTAACTTTCTGTGTTCAAACTGACAGTGAAAGAGTGCTCAAGGTAGACTTTAACAACCATTTGGTGGATTGCCAGTTTGACCGACACTTGTCTTGCTTCTCACCTAGGAACTCTTGCTTGAAATTAAAGCCCACACATAACTTACTTGAAATATGCAACACCCTGTTTGAAATTGAATGATTGCCAATGCACAGGCCAAGGAAAAGGTTTGATCAATCAAGAATCTGCTTAGTTTGTATGTGTTCAGTTGGCAAAATGTTGTGGTGAGTTTGATTAAGTTTGATTGCTGAACATGACCTAGGTCAATGGAGCGATTGAGTTCAATTGGATTCGATTAGGCCCAGTTCATTATGTCACGCTATTGTCATGCTGAACTTGTCATTCTAATTAACATGAATTAAGTTTGACGTTAGCATGATGTCTGAATCAACTGTCATGCTGAGTGATTGGGCACAACAAACCCTGTCACGCTTTAAGTTATACTTATTGACTTGGCATGACATTGATTCAAACATAACAATTAACTTGTACTGCCAAACTCAGTGCACATAAATATAATAATAATCTATTCACTAAATTATCACAGCGAACTATCGCACATTATCACAACAATGGCATGACTTTCGAACCAGGCTTTACCGTTTGATTGACCACTATTAATTTTGTGGTCGACAACCCCATACAATAAATATCATGCGTAAAAATTTTCTGACTCAATCTCTGACCATGTCTGCTCTTTGTTTATGAGAAGTAGATGAAACAAGGTGAATGGTTTTAGCACAAGTGTTTCTATCTCTAAATATTTTATTTCTTGAGCTAATTATAAGCTTAAGCTTAAATTAATATTATAATCTGAATAAACACTGAAAACCTTACGTACCTTGATTGTCCATTAATTTCCTGTCTTTCTATCGCTTTTGTACAGAAGAAAATCTTCCACCACGGCTTAAAGAAGCTGTGCATACAATAAGCGAAAGAAAGACAGGAAATTCCCGAAAAATAAAGGAAGGAAAGACACTCCTCCCGACTGCCTATCCAGAAGTGTCTCCAGAAGTTCATAATCCTGTGAATGCAGGCTCACGCGTTCAGCAGTGACAAATCTCATCAGTGTACTTTGTGTAAGAATACTTGTAGTGTAGTATTAGTCACTGAGAACGGGTGGCAAGTTCTGGCTGGAATCGAATGGCCGGTCTTGAGTGTGCAATTACTGGTCCTTTGTAAAAAGGGTATGTACTGAGGCCTAATAAAAGGCAGGCTTTTTTGTTAGTTGAATGCCGAGATAACAATAATCACCCAAATTTAGCACACTGATGTATATGTTTGGTCAGCATGCTTGTATTGGTCTGATACATTAATTGTACTTTAATACTACATTTAAGACTTTATATTATAAGTCCTTTACATGAAAAGTTTACGTTCACTGCTGATTGCACTCAACAATCTAAATCAGAGCAAATTAGGCCTCCTAAAAACTTCGCGCACATCATGATCAATAGCTAAAACTTTTACTTCCACATAACACATGAGTGTTTTATATTATTGAACAGCAAGTACAAGTCATCAGAGAATAAATTCATGTTTATTACTTAGTGATGTACTACTTTAAGTTACCGTAGTCTGTTCACCAATGTATGTTCATACAATAGGACCAAATTATCCAGGAAGTGAATTGGTAACCAGGGTCACAGCATTCAAGTAAGGAAACTGTGAAACTGCAGTGAATTTGGTCACTTCCTGTTGTTGTTCAGGACAGCAAAGAAATGTACCAAAATATATTATGCTACTAGAGAGACACTGTTTTGCTGTTGTTATCATTAAGTGCTTGCTTATTAGCTCCGTTTATTAACAAGGTTAGACAACATAAGACAGTTGAAGGAAGAGAACAGAGGACAAAGACTTACTATCCTTCTGTAACCATCGTTAATAATTATAAATAATTGCCAGTTGTACTTTGCCTCCTCTGGTTATTTTTATATCATAAATGACCAGAAGTGGACAATCTAGTAGGGAGCTTGAGCCAGAATCTGTATGAAGAAATAAATTGTTACAGTGACCAAACAGGGACATTTCAGTGTCTTCTTTCCTCACAGAGGTAGCTCCTGAGGAATTTTTGAAAGGGGTCCAAATGGGAATTTGTGCTTGATACCGGTACTTCAAAATTCAAAATTCAACCATCAATAAGTTTTCCAGTTAAACTTGGTCTGCTGGTCTATTCTGTTTTATTACTTAGGTTAATGTCACAGTTCCTTTTAAGGTGTTTTGAAACAGTTTTTTTGGGAGCATACCTCACTTTTAAAATCGGCTCTTAGACAGTCTTCATCTGCTCGGATTAAGTAATTACGTAAAATTTGCAATACTTGCTGGTTTTGGATTGAACTTTAGTGTGGTTTACAATTTGTGAAAATCGATATTTCCATGACAACGATAAACAAAAATCCTCAAAAACAGTAAAATTGAAATTTTGGGAGATCTATAATATTTTGCGAGAGCACAGAGATGCGAATATAATAGACAAAATAACAACACAATATCTGGCGTAAAAGGGGGGAACACCTCTCTGCAATCAGTGTGACAGACGACTTCCATTGCATGACCACACAGCCCGCTTATCTCCCCAGCACCAAAACTGTGCTGGATCAGACAAGTAGACAGGTCATTAGCACTACGAGCTGACCTCCGGCCAGCATCGTGCTATATCGGAGTTATGACTTTCTCAAGCCTACTTATCACCCCAGCACCATGAGCGGACACCACTGGCACATGCTGGATCGGAGAAGAATGGTCAGATAAAGAACGTAAATAATGAAAACTAACCGAGCGAAAAACAAAGCTTGGGGAAGTTACTACAAGACTTACCGGTAACCAAAAACGAATCTTGAGTGGTGAACTTAGATTTATTGATTACAATAAGGAATCCTCTTAAGGGAGGGAGGGTGGAAATTACAATTTTCAGGGAACTTTAGGAAACCTCACAGTTAGCAAGACAGCTAGTGAATGTGACTTTGGACCTAAACTAGGCCTTTTATACCTAGACAGACGTCGCAAACTAAACCAATAGTGAACAGGGTACCATGCATAATGTAAACTCATGCAGTGCTGGAACGAGACACGAATGGCGATATTTATGTTTTAAACCATATACATGTAGAGCATTTGATATAAAAGTAGTAGACAGTATTGCAACATTTTTCAGTGAATCCCCATTGTACTCCGTATTGTACATTCATTTCGTGAAGAGTCAAAGGGAATAATGGTACATTTATGTAAACATTCATCTTATGTGAGTTAATAATGGTAATTAATAAGGACTGATCCGTGGAGTCCAATTCCGTCTGTACTCATATGAGTGATTAACGTGGGAGTCCAATTTGTTGACACCAGATCACATTTCACAGAGAATACTGTCGTTTTCATCTAAGCGTGGACACGTGAAGAAAAAAAATGTTTTATTGGATATCAAGCGTGACGTGTTTGGCCGCCAAACATTTGAAGTTTGACAGCCGTTAAACTTGCATTCCTACGTGCGTGATCGGGTTTCAATGCCAAAATTTGCATAAATATTCGAAAGGTCATCATGTTTTCTCATGTGGCGGTTAATATTCCCGAATATCGAAGAGACAAATCTAAAATGTACATTTTCTAGGTCTTCTTTGTTTTCTCGACTCCTGCCATTTTAGCGTAACCTGCTTTAACAGCCTTCAAACTTCAAAGGTTTGGCGGCCAAACATGTCACCTTTGACACCCAGTTAAAACATGTTTTTCCGTCACATGTCCACGCTTAGCTGCAAACGATGGTAAAACATTAAGGCCATTTTACATGAAGTGCAGTCTATGATCATTCAAAAAGTAATGGGTGGCAGCCACATAATCACAGTCCCCCCCCCCGAAATTATTCTTATAAATAAATGCTAAGGATATTGGAAAGTTATGACTTTTGTGTTCAATTTCATGTTCAGAAAATATATTTAATGGCAAATCAAAGCTCCCAAAATGGTAATTAAATAAATGTTCAATTGAAATAAACAAATAAAATAAATAAGTCACTTAAAATCCATTGATTCCAGATGGAAATATAGTTTAGATATATTAATTTTTATGGAGGGAGGAAATTGTTGTATTCATTATTATTATTATTATTATAAGAACCACAGGAACCAGAGAAAAAACCTTCCAGCCAAGTTAAGAACCATCAACAAACCTCTGTGTCATCTGTGCTTCCTACCCGTAGATCTCTTGTTTTTTTTTCTGGCAATGAGAAGTTGTATATTAAATATATTAATTTTATTTTATTTACCTTAACCTGTTCTTATGTTGCATTATTTTAGGGAGACCCTGGACCAACTGGTGCAGAGGGACAGCCAGGCAACCGAGGGCCTACGGTAGGTTATTGAAGGTCCTAGGGTGGGGAGGCAGGAGATGGACTCTATGAAGGGATGATGCTTTTAGATGGGATCACATGTGGAGACCCACAAAACCCATTCACCATTAATAACCAAGATCATATTGGAGGGGCCTATGCAAGACAATTTCTGGCATACAGGACTTTAAGCTTGGTACCTTAATATAATTAGCTTAATACAACTTGAATCCTGACAATTAAAAATAATGGTTGTTGATTATCAAAACATGTTGTGGATGGTCTTGAAACCTGCCAAAATATTTATCTGTCAGACTGGTATAAATGAGGCTTTTTCTGTTCCAGTTATGTCAGTGACCTGCCAGATATGGTTTTGACTCCAAAATCTTAAAAATCTCTCCCATAGAACAAAATTAATGTGGCCAAGCAGGTTTTCTGTAGAAGTGTAGAAACTTTCGATAGCAACAGTGTGGTGATTCTCCCCCCTTAACCACCCCTCAGGTTTCACATGTAAAGTCTCTGACTATAATGATTTCTTCTACTGGACAGGGCGACGCTGGAAATGATGGTCCAAAGGGAGAAAAAGGCTTTCCTGGACTTCCTGGGCGACCAGGTCCTCCTGGGCCTATTGTGGCACTGCCTACTGGTGGACCAGACGGTGGCCCTGATCCACTACTCATTGCAGAGGTATATAAGACGATTTCCACTCAATGTTCAAGCAGTAAGATAAGTGCAAACATTAAGTTACCAAAAAAGTACTCTCAGCACATGTACATGCAGTTACATTTTGAGAACAGATAAGAAGTTATCGATACTTTTGCTCCCAGGCTGACCCCACAGGAGACAATTGGATTTGAAGTTATCCGTATTTAAATTAGAAAGACACCTCATGTCAGTTCAAAACAAAATGGCGTATTTTTATGAGATTTGACGTTAATTTTCTCGAGAATGCTTGAGAATTTCATCGCAGGGTCACTTGGAGAAGTGAATTAATAAAGTGAGTTCAGTGTTCCAGATAAGAGAGCTGGGGTCTTCATCCGATCAAAAACCCGACAAAGCTGGCAAATTGACCCAACAAAATAAATGGTCAACTTGAGAAGATTTGAAGAGATCCACACTTATTGATGCCTCAAAATTCTTCATTGACCCTCTGCTTTTGTAAGTAATCTGGAACACTTAAGAGTTGTTTCAAATATAGCATTAAAATGTTACTGTGCTGTAAGTTAAGTTTTTTAGCAAATATTCTTTGCACTTATTGCTCAAATGTTGATCGGAATCCATCTTGTCAGAGTCAGGTCCAGTGTTCCCACTGGTCTGAAAATTGGGAGCTTGAGAATGTCTTGTTGACACATGGTGCTACCATGCTAACTAACTTCAGTTAGTACATTGTTGCGCTCAGGGCTCCCATTGATAACAGACAACTTTTTGTATCTGAAGGGGCTACCCTGAGCGGTATAAATCAATAAAGGTTCTTCTTCTTCTTCTTCTTCTTCTTCTCCAACTTATTAATAATTCATAAAGAGAAAACAAAGGAAATCACTACAGACTGTGAGTGCATTGATGGTAGTTTGGATACCTAATCTTAGCATGTGAACATTTGCTGCAAATAATTTCTCCAGGAATTATTAATGGCTTGAGAAGCTATATCAAACATTCAAAAGAGTGTTTTATCAGGATACAGCTATTTCAATTAATGTTGTCGGAAAGCCTACGCAATGAGACTACGATGTGATGTGACCAGTGTACTTATGACGTGTGACATGTGGCCTGTAAAAACACCTCCAGGGCAGATTTTAATCTGCTTCAAAAAGTTATCAAAAACTACTGGTAAATAGTGGCAAATGGTATGGCATGGTGCAGTAATCTGTTATGAATGTTTTCTCAGTCTGCATGGGGCCTGGCCAGTCACATACATGACCCGTTGGGGCAAATGTTGTTATAAAATTGCTCTCTTTGATGATCTTGTTTCCTTTTAACATTTCTAGTGCCATTAGGATGCTTAAATGTTATGAACATCTTATTTTTGAAATATGTATGTTAAAAATGTGACAAAGAATTAAGGGTGTACTCAACATCAATGATATATATTGTTTTACTGGTAATTAACTCCATACATTTATTTGTACTTAAAGATTCGTCCTCAGGATAATAAAGGACCATTAGCTGGATCAATTCGACAAATCAGAGGTCCACCTGGAGACAAAGTGAGTAATTACTGTGTGTTTGATCTGCATTGCCTTATTAGGTATTCTTGGCGAGGGAGGGGAGGGTGGTGGTATGGTTGGATGCCTTGCCAAGAATTTGTGTCCTTTTAAACTTCATTTCACTTGGACCCTTTTTCAGGCCAATTAATTAGAGCAGCAAACTCTAAGGGCGGATCAATGTTGGCATCATTGTTTACATTTTGAAAGTTGAAATTCACCCAGTATTAAAACTAAGTGTTATCAAAACTAGAAAGAGCATCTAAACTTTTGTTAACATGTGAAGTTTGAAAGAAAAAAGACAAAAACATTTTTCAAACCATGTATTTGAAAGTTACGACTTTTCCAGACATTTGTACAGCTGGGTGGCAACTGTTTGCACACAGCCAAACAAATGGCTGTTAACTTGGCATTTTTCAAAATGCAGGAGTTAATCTCCCTCAACTTTTAACAATTTTTCTCTTACATTTGGTACTTTTAACAAATGTGACATCAGTCTTTTTGAATTTGTCCCTACAGTATTTTTCATATGCCTATATAGCTTAATTAAATTTTAGGATAATTTTTGATGGTGCAGGGTTCCAGAACAAAGATTTTAACCTGATCTGCTGAGCAGGCAAAACATACCCTCCTTCAGATCAAAGTGTTGAAATTTGGTTATCTATTTCAGACCAAACTGTAGCCAGCTTGAAAACAAACATTTATTTCTTAAAAGGAATTGGTGCATACCTATACATAGCTGATGTGGGAGACTACCCACCTACCCCCTCCCCCCTTCCCCCTTCTGAAATGGTCAGTATTCTGAAAGAGTCAGGTCATTGCAAGCCAACTCTGTTGCAACTACAAGTATTATACAAAATAAGACAAATCGTACATAGAAATTAAAAAAGCATTGTCTGGTGGTTAGCAGTTTAGCAGTTTAGTTTCTCAGTCATAATTCGGTAAATTGTGATTGTCCGGGTGAGTGTAGTCCTGAGAAGGACTGTTTGAGGTAACATTGACTGCATGACATTTCGACAACCTGAGCGGAGGTCATCATCAGGGTCAAGTGAACTGTGAATCATCAGTAGATGTTTTAAGTCTCTGGTCGTTGTCCTGATTGGTCGACGATCTCGTGATGTTATTGGTCGTCCGTCAGTTAGGCCGTGATGTTATGGGCTGTGAAGACTGTTAAACGTGATTGGTTTAGTTTCTGCTCACAGGGTCTTAGTCAGCGCTAATTTTGCACTTCTTAGGTATTAATCAATATCCACACTAATGCAATCTTATTTCTTCCATAAATCAAGAAGATACCACTAATTTTAATTTTCCAGTTACAACATGTAACTTGAATTTAGAACCACCAGTTAGAGTTTTCCAGTGTGTCAAGGAACTGACAATTAACTTTCACCTGAAAGCTATGTACCCTAATTTGTCCTCAGTGTCGCATAATTTTAATGTGAATTTAATTATATTGATTTGATTTTTAGGGTGCCCCTGGAAGTTCGGGTACTCCAGGTAATCGTGGGCCAGAGGTAGGTTTCATTTTAAATTGATTCAATGTTTAGCTTTCCACTGGCATAAAATAGGTGGTAAATTAAGAGCAACAAACTGTCTCAACTTGAACCACATCATTGTTAGGAGACAAGTTGTACAAAAATTTTGCCGGTAGTAATTACTTGGCCTTTGTAATAGTAGATTTGCAGTGGAGGTTTAACAACTGAAGATCTAGCTGCTTATCTGAAAACCTACAGTTGTACTGTCAATCAGTGGTCATGTAAAAATGTATGATGCAATTAATGACACATCTTATTATTCTTTTTGCTGTCTGCTGTCTGTCTGATAGGTTGATTACTTATCATTAATTGACAACAAAATGATTCAAGCTCGATGTATTTGTAGGCAATGTGTGAGAGCTTCTGAAGTAATGAAATCAAAGTTTTGTAACAATGAAATGTTTACTCAAATGTTAATTCTTTTTAAGTTAATTTAAATAATTATGTTTAAAGTATTACATATAAAGATAAATTGCAAACTTGCAACTACGGTGTATAAAGTTTGGAAGCTGGTCACAAAATGGTGACTTACATTTTTTTTTATATGTCTGAGCGTATTTGGAAAAAAAAAGTACTGCTAACTAAATTTCACTTTTTTCTGGACACAGTCCAGAATAAAGCCTTCTGCAGCCAACTAAAAGTGAGGCCAGAGGGGGTTGAAGTCACAGAGAACAGCGTCATGCTCCTCTGGCACCAAGCTTTGTGACCGCTGGTGAAAGTTGGGTCAGGGACCCAAATCAAGGGGGAAGGGGTAGTAAGGCTTAGAAATAGCTGTGCTGTGCAGAAGATAGAAAGTCGGGTGGCTTGTGAACTGGCACTTTAGGGCAACTTGATCTCTTGACTCTGTGTACAGAGCTTTATCTCGCTAGGCAGACTCACTCGACCGGAGGGTTGGCTAACCCAGGGAGTGTTGGAGCTGTTCTGGTCCATGGGGATATGCAGGGGAGGGGTGGGGAGAGAGTCCCACGGCCAGTCATTTCTAGTGTTCTGTCAGATATATGTTGTCTGAAACCACTCAGATGTATATTTGCATGTATATATGTATACATGTATATATTTTTCATTTCAAGCCCTTATTAGTACATGCATACTTTATTGATGCTCCCTAAGATGGGCTTCTTAGAGTTTCCCTTTCTTCACTGCAGGGAATTCGTGGTGAGACCGGAGAGATGGGTCTTATCGGGCCCAATGGAGATCCAGTAAGCAATAAATAAACTGATTATTATGATGATTAATATATACACAAAGTAATGTTAGCCTTACGTTAGAGCTCCTAAAGAAAAAGTCTATGGAACATATGCAACCAGTCCCTGGAGATTCAAAGGACAATGGCGTGGAGGCTAATGTTGGTGTACCATAACAAAAGGAGCTAATGAGAAACCTTTTGTTAAAGGTACACCAACATGTCGACGATGACATCACGTGCATATGCCCTATTGTCATGACTGTTCAAAGCATCTTGCATGCAGATCCAACAAATTTGGAATAATTAATTTGTGGTCCTCCAGAAAAATAAAAAAAAAACAAGTATACAATCAAACAATGTCTTAGTACTTGCAATATCTTTAATAAGTTACTGAACCAACACTTTAACTTTGATAGGGTGCTGCAGGTGCCACAGGACCACCAGGCGAAGCTGGCCGGAATGGAGCTGATGTAGGTGATGTAAATTGAGAGGAGAAAGTTACAGTTAAATGTATTTGTGCATCCCCTTCCATCTCTTTTTGTTCTTCCAATTAAGCAACCGCCTAGCTGAAATCCAGTGGGGGCACAGTGGTTAGTATGTTGGCCTCTAGATCTGACAGTTGGTAGTTCAAGGCCTGCTGTCCCTGCCAACATGTTGTTTCCTTACTGGTGCAAAAAAGTGCTGTAGCTGGACCGGGCCAGCCCAGGCCAGAAATCTAGCCTGGCCCAGCCTGGCCTTGGCTGGCCCGGGTCGGCTAACTTCAATTTTCTCTGGCTATTTACTCAGGCCCAGGCTGGCCCAGGATAGTAACTGGCTGACAAGAAACTTTACATTGTCTAAGGTGTAGAAATGGGTACCAGCAATCAACATCCTGGTGGGGGAAATCCTGCAATCAAGTAGCATCCTATCCAGGGGGAGGATAGCTTTTGATTCTACAAAAATGTATGATGAGAAACAAATAAATGTTGCAGTGGCAGAAGGGTTGTTTGGTGGTACAAAAACATGAAGCAGGGACCTAATGGCATAACTTTGAAAAGAGAGGCCTGAATGATGCTGACACTCATTTGGAAATAAATTAATAAAGAAATAAATTCTTTAGGGATTTAGAATTGCAGATCAGTAGCCTAATTTCAATATGTAACTGAAATTCAGTCTGGAAACAACAGGCATCACTGCAAGGCTGCATGTAGAGAATAAACCGTATAGAGTTCGCTATATGGAGTATTCTCCAGAGCCTTGTAGTAATTAATGTCTTAGGGTGTATTTACATGAGACTGGGACGAACTCAGACCGGTACGAACTTGTACTGGTACGAAATTTTTGCAGCCGTTTACATGAGACTGGGACGAAATGCTTGGTCGATTACACGAGACTGCTACGAACTCAAAGACAGCAGATCTTGGAGCTATATAAACTTCATAATTCGATTATGTAACATGTTATAAACCAACTGGCACACAATTTACGCCAATAGACTACCGTAGAATTTACTGACGACGGAAAAATATAAAGTTATAAGCTCATTGGGTGGCCTGTGTACTGTGCAGTATCTCAAAATGGCTGACTTCCCGCACGTATTAATGCATATATTCAACTGATCCTACTAACTTTCTAACTCTTGTTTCCTTATGTTATCAACTATGTTATCCGCAATAATGATGCTATCATTGCTAAAAAAACAGCAAACAAGATGAAGCCAAAAGAAGGAACATTTTAAATCCGGACCCGGCCTGAGATTCGTTTCCTTTTACATGAGAACGGTACGAACTCAGACCGGTACGAAAGTAACTCGTCTCGGTCCAGCGACCGAGACGAAGTCAGACCGGTCTGAGTTCATTTTCAAACCGGTTTCATGTTAACGCAAGAAAAGAAATGTATGGAGGCCAATACGAACTCATGCCGGTCTGAGTTTGTCCCGGTCTCATGTAAATACCCCCTTAGACTTACATTTCAGGATGAATTTCAATATATCAAAATTAGGCAATTTCATGACTATTGCAGCAACAAAAATCTTCTTCCTTTCTAAAAAAAGTTTCTAGATTTAAAAGGTCAACATCTGTACTGTTGGTAAATGGTTAAAAAATCAATGATACCCTCTCGCATGGTGCACATAAGTGTAGATAATACATAACCTGTCTAACTACCTGACCCTTCTTAGTTGATTGCTAAATAAATTTGGGTTCAATGCAACTTTATGCTGATTTAAGTGGGTACCCCAAATTTTGGGGCAGTTAAGAATTCACATTTTCAAGCTATTGTCCTTTCCCATTACTATCAATGCATGCTGACTATTAATTTTGTCAACCATGCAGTATGTGTTCATCAAGTGCAATTTCTTTAATGTAGGTGAGAAGTATTTCTTTCATTTCCAACAGACTAAGTAACAAAAGTAAAAACCCCCTAGACCAAGCTGTGCTGCTTGATTGTCTTCCTCCAATCTTTTTTCCAAACGAATGAGTCAGAGCTTATGCGACACGCTTTCACTAGCTGCCAATGAGAATGCCCAAAGGAATAAACTGAGCCTTCATCCAGTGGCATTGCCCATTTAAAAATGACACACTGAAATGAGGCTGAATTAAGTTGTGATGTTTGTTAATATAGTTCTAAAATTGTTTTTACTACAGGGTATGCCTGGTCCCCCTGGGGATCAGGGAGATGCTGGACCTCCTGGAGAAGGGGTATGGTGCTACTTGTTTTTGGTGCTCACTTGATTTAAACTATTGACAAAGCTCTATTAAGCCCCCTTCCCCGTCCACTCTACATACTAAGCTCCTCTTGATGCCTTGCCCACCAGATTCAACATCATTCAGTGTTGTTGTTGAGAATAACTTTGTTTTACGATGTTCAACAATGTGGCCATAAAATTGGAATCTGTTGTTTCGTGATTCTTAACTTGATAATTAAATAATAAGTGATCAACATAATTGACTGGAAATTAATCAAGAGTTTTAATGCCTTATAAGGAAAATGGTGCCTACATGCCTGTGCCCTTGCTAATTAATGTTCCTCATCTGTGATTGCAATCTAAAAGTCATGAGGGGAACTTTTAAATGAATTAATAATTAACATGTCAATTTAAATTTTTAGGGTCCCACTGGTGTTCCTGGAATGCGTGGCCTTCAAGGCCTAAAGGGAGATCGTGTAAGACACAATTCTTATCCAATCTATACATTATCACTTCCTTTAGCTTATCACATTACCATACCACTTTTGCATCAGAAATGTATATCTATACCTACAACTTCGGACACATTTGTTGGGACACTTTCCCTCTCCGCTCCACAATGTTGATAACAATGACTTGCTACATGACCAAATTGGTTCAGTCAACATTGAGGGGAGGGAGAGCCGCAGATTCAGGCAGGTGAATTGTGACATATGAGAGAAGTGTTCCAACACAATGTAACTGGGGTTGTAGTCTTGTGGTGTCCCTGACTGACAGCAGCCCACAGTTGTCTCTTCTGAGGAGGGCAGAAGAGCAGGAATCTGGGAGAAATGGGGTGGAAAGTGAATGAGAGGCAGGAATGAGAGGGCAGAAAGCAGAATTTCCAAGGTGGCAGGAAGCAGGAGAAATTAAGGAAAAATGTTACTTATTACATTGTGCAAGGTTTTGTTGTAGAGGAGTCTAGTCTAGGCTAGTCTTAGTCTGGTGTAGTCTTATCTAGATTCTAGTCTTAATGCTATAGACTGCTATCTTGTGTGGTCCAGTGTCTAGTCTAGTGTAGTCTACTCCAGTGTGGGCTAGTCTAGGCTAACTCGTGGTCTAGTGTAGTCCAACGTCTACCGTACCTAATGGTGTCCATAATCTAGTCTAGTCTAGTCTAGTCTAAGGAATAGGAACCAGGAATTCAGGGTATGGGAAGTGGCAAGTTCAGTCCTCTCTGCCCCTCACCCCCACTCTTAGACCCTCAATCACAGCCCTGTATCACACATTAGCTGCTCAATATACAAATATGTGATTGTTGGCCTTTGGGCCCCAGGAGGGGGGTACTCAATAAAGTTCTATATGGGGATGCTTCGCCCGGGGGTTCAAACCCTTACCCTTTAATACACAAATTTTTACCAAAACGGTACCTCTTTCATATACCTAGAGCAAAATTGCACCCCTTTCTTGTACATTGTACCTCAAGGATGAAACAAACCAATAGAATATCCTATGATCATCACGTTTTTCAGTCGTTCTGGTTTAGTTGCTCAAAGGGTGCAAGCATTTATATGTTTTGCATTGTTATTTCTGCCAAAATTTGGCACCCTTTGATACGTATACTTCACTTTAGTTGTTTTTCATTCCACTTTGCAGCCGATTTTGTGACCCTTTCATTTACTAAAACGGCAATTTCCCCTACCGTTCAGTATACCGTGAGCTTAAAAAAGGCACCCCTTTCGGGTGGAGGCTCCCCCTTATAGCCCATGAAAGGGAGTGCCCTCCCACCCTGAGCCTTATGGTGGAACTAGTGTCGATTAGTTAAGATGCTGTCTCCTTGCAATAACTGACCAATGGTAAAAATATCCTCGGCTCATCCCTCTTACCATTAATTTTGTTAACAAAAATTTGTCTACTATTTAGTTGGGTGGTCATTAATGACCCTAGAGCAACCCACAGTTGCCTGTCGTTGCACGGTATTATCACTGACGGCTACTGGTTGGTAATTATAATCTGAGACAAGTGACGTGGATGATGAAGATTGTCAAACTACCATTTAGTGATTCCTTCTTAGAGGTTGTTGTTGTTGTTGGTTTTAATTTTTGGACTATCATGCAAATGACAAAATGAAAATCTCTGCAACATTTTAGGGTTCTCAAGGTGACTCAGGAGAACCAGGAGATCAAGGAGCAACAGGTGAAGCGGTAAGTATATCTTTGTATTGGTCTGTTTGGGTATAGTCTAGCTAGTCCAGAGTAAAGTCAAGTCTTATCTGGTCCAGTGTCTCCTCAAGTCTGTTATATGCAGAGTCTCAGGCTGGTCTAGGCTACATCCCCGTAATCCAGTGTCTAGCACAGTCCAGTGTCCTGTCCACTGTGTTAACACCACTGTAGTCCAGGGTCGAGTCTAGTCTAGTGTTTTCCAGTCAGTCTGGTCTAGGCTAATCCAGTGTCTAGTGACAGTTCATTGTCTAGCCTAGTCTTGTCTGGATTGTAGTCTAGTCTAGCCTAGTCTAGCCTAGTCTAGTCCAGTCTAATCCAGTGTCTTAAGTGTATTTCAATTCAGAGTCTATACATTCCAGTGTCTAGTAGAGTGGAGTCCAGTGTCTAGTCTAGTGTAATCCAAAGTTAAATGCAATTCATAGTCTAGGTTGGACATTGTGTATTGTAGTGTATTGTAGTCTAGTCTGGTTTCTAGTCTATTGTAGCCCGGGCTTAAGAGTTTTGTCTAGTCTTGTCTAGCCCAGTTCTAGTTATTGTAGTATGCTCTCGAGTGTCTAGTTAACAGACTAGTCTGAAGTGTAGTGTAGGTACATGTAAGGTCTAGATAAGAGTCTAGCTATAGCTAGCCTATTATAGAACAATCTAGCCGAGAGTCTAGACAACTATGATCCAGTTTTTTGTATTCTAGTCTTGTTGTAGCGTTTGTTATAGTACATTTATGTTATAGGTTACTTGCTAAATGAACCTAAACAGACTCGGGCTGATTACATCGCGAATTTCAGCCCCAGGCTTTCTGAACAGATTTCTGTAATAAGAAGTTTGCAATTATACCAAGGTAGTTTCAGTCCAGGCTGAAATTCAACCCAGGTCTAAAATTCCAGCCCGGTTCCTGTTTGAGCTAACCGGGCCGGAATTTTCAGCTTGGCCAAATGGGCTGACAAAAAGTCATGTAATCACAATCAGGTTTTCAGCCTGGGCTAAAACATGAAGTTGGGCATGTGCACCAATTATGCGTTCAATGTAAAAGCACTCCTACAAATTTTCCCACCCAATTTTATGTACATGTATTGGGCTGAAATTTGCTAGTATGTAATTGCATCCAAATTTTTGCCTGGTGGAAGTGGTGAATTTTCAGCCTCACAGGGCTGAAACTTTCTATATAATGGGACCCTCAGAAACATAAGATAGGGACATCGGGAAACCCTTATGTGAAGTGTAATGCAAAATTTTTTTGTGCAGTTTTTGAAGATGCCTCTGATAAAATGCTTTCACTTCAGGGTCCCGAGGGACAGAATGGCAGGCCTGGTGTTGATGGAACACAGGTAAGTACACATTATTGTAGTTGTGATGACTGTTCCTTTATTTGGAGAACACCCCTGACTTCAGGCTACAGGACAATGAGTCAGTGTTAATTCCATTAACCCTTTAAGCCCTGATATGGAAATGAATATTCTCCTTACTGTTCTCCATTTACTTCTTATGAAACTAGTAAGGATCAAGACATCTTATCCTTGGTGATCACTTTCTTTATTCTCATCACTCGAGTGTTTGAACAAGTAGTGATAATGTAAAGAGAAGTTTCATCTTCATGACTTTTAGTGCTCGAAGGGTTAAGGGAGACGTTCCCTGACCAGAGATTAAAAAAATGTATGTTGTGGTGAGCAAGACCATGACTCAGTGTTCCATCACAGAGTGATGGTCCCTGAGAACCACTTATCTGTGAGTCCCAATGGGTGATGGCCCTTTACTGGAGAGTGCAAAAGGTAGTGCTCTTCAGTGGCTAGGACCTTGATGTTACTGCTGTTACGTTACAACTCGAGGAACACACGCGTGATGTCAGGCACGCTTTGGCATACCACCACACAATGCGTTGCTAGAGTAGAAAAACCATGTGCTCAATCGAAAGAAATGTCTGATGGTGAAATCGTTTTGGAGCATAGTTTTTTATGGTTTATCGTGTTTTACAGCCGTTATCAGAGGACACAAACTTTTCGAAACGGTACAATCCGTACAACTATCTTTCATCTCTTCGTACAAGTAAGGTCAAGTAAAGTACAAGCTTAAGTAACGTAGAAGTATCTTACAAGTATTCACTGTTGTCAAAGTACAAGTTTATCTGCCATCGCTTGATTATCATTCTCACTGCAAGCTTTGGTCATGGTCATCAAATTAAGTCTTGAATTCTGTACGCGTCTTTGAAGTGTGTTTTCCCCGTGAGTAAAGCATATAAATCGTACTGTGTTGTTTGTTGACTTTGGATTGCTTATATGCACTCACACTTGACCCTGAGTGGTCATTTAACCATTTAAGCCCCGATATAAAAATGCATTTCTCATTACTGATCTCCATACATTTCGTATGGAACTAGTAAGGAAAGTTTGTCTAAATATCAAGACATCTTAACCTCAGTGATCACTTCCTTTATTCTTGTCACTTAATGTTCAAACAATTAGTGATCATGTAAAGAGAAAGTTCATTTTCATCAGGGCTTAGGGCTTAAATGATTGAGGGAATACCAAAGAGCTGAGTATGTAGCCAGCCTATTTGTACATAGGCTGTTTTTGCTGATTTATGTTTTGCATGACCTCGAACTCATATAGTAAAAATGTGCTACAATTATTAAGGAGCACAAGATAGAGAATAGACAACTTGAAACAATGAGAAGAATTTTGTGTATCAAGCACGAGGGACAAATTGACAATTGTTTCAAATCTGAGTGACTCGTAGCATCAGGACATTCCATTTTTTATTTGTACCCCCCTAAGGATGGCCGGTTTTTGCTCGGGGGGGGGGGGGGGCATCGGATGTTTTTCAAAGGAGCCACCAAAATTTGAAGGCCTCCAATTTTTTTTTCCAAAGGTGCCGTCAAAAAATGAACCCTTTGGATTTTTTTCCTCAAAGGGTGCCCACAAAAATTTGAGGTTCTGATTCCTGGCATCCTTGGGGGGGGGGAGGGGGTGCAGAAAAAATGGAACGTCCCATCAGACGGTATTGACTCACAACGTTTCTTGCCTTCATATTATTGTGGTCACAATTTTATAACCTCCAGTAGTGGTGGAAATCGCGTTTCTAGTCATTTTTTCTTCAAAGAAATTTTTTAAAACACTTTAAAAATATTGGTGAGATTTCTGGGCGGAAATTATTTGCTGAAAAAGGTAGGTCACCACATCATTGCTGGTTTAGGAGAAAGCAAACCTTTTATATTTGTAGACACTGCTTAACCTTAATGAAAACCTACCAAGGTTAGGAAGGTGCCCACACTCCCTACACATGCTAGTGACACAATAAATTATGCACAGAAAGTATGCGTAATTCAATTGAATGGAATCACCTTTATGTCTGGGTAAAATCCATCATTGCAGAGAAAATTCCATTTAAACAATAGAGTTCTTTTGTCGAAGGCACTATCGTGTGATAGGTTGCCCGAGGAAATTTGATGTTCACAACATCAAATTACATGAAGTTCGAACATCACATTTCCGAGGGAACCTATCACACATAGGGCGTGAGACAGAAGGACTGTATTGTTTTTATTTTTCAACGCTAAATTTTGAGCGAAATTGCCAACTGATGGGCACTATGCGCTGATAGGCGCCGCTGAGGAGAGACACTATCGCATCACATGATCGATTTTGACTAAGGGGAGCATGTCAAAATTTAGCGTTGTACTATAATCTGTGTTCTGGATACCAGTACCCCTTTCTGTGGAAAAGTGTAGCTGTTATTCTATTGTACATGTATGCTAACAACTCTGATTATGCCCCATTAGGGTGCACCTGGACCGAGAGGGAGATCTGGTGCGGCTGGCAGCGCTGGTCCTGCTGTAAGTCATGTTCTATGTACAGTGACTGCATCAGTGAATATGGAAGGAGAACAATGTACTGTAGTACAAGCCTGCAAATAACAGCCTGTCATCTGACAAATGTCTGGTTAATTCCGGATTTTGACTACTGAAAGCTCAGTTTGGCCTGACAAAAATTAGTGACCCGTGGAGTATGCTAGTAATGACGTTTAACTTGGAACCGAAAATCACAAATGTTGCTGACGGCCTGTTAGAGTATCTTGCAAAAAAATTGTGTCCGACCAGACCGGCCTCTTGTCTGGTGAACATTAAACCTGGACTGACAAATGCCTTGATCAGGGAAAAAAATTTATTTGCAGGCTTGTACATGTATTGTATCTTCAAAAATACAACAGGCATTTGAGAAGATGTAAGAAGTGCGGAGTTGAGCACAAACCTGAGGGATGTGCGTTCTGAACATTTCTGGATCAAATGTTTAACGTCTTCAAATGCTGAAGTGTTTCGCGATTGTTCATTGGAACCTACTGCCCACCCGGCCCGCTTTATGACCTCTTTGTTTGTTTTACTTTTTGATCCACTTTCAAGTAGCTTTACACATCACGTACACACCACATTACATCAGTTTACATTTCATTACAGTAACACCCTATTTATTGTCACTGTTTTTCTTGAGTACTGTTACTTATATACAAATGTGTTGAACATGTTTCTTTAATACCAACAGTGTGGTTAGCAACTGTCGATTTGTTGGCCAAAATCATCCCTTGCATGCACTCTCCTTTTGCACTTTTTAACCCTCTAAGCTCCAATATCAACATGCATTTTCTCCTCACTGTTCTTCATATATTTCTTATGGTACTAGTTGGGAGAATTTCCATGAAAATCAAGTCATCTTATCATTGATGATCATTTCCTTCATTCTCTGTGATGACCTGTATTGTGTGGTTCCAGAAAATATCCATACCCCCACCACAGAGGGTCATTGGAAATTCCCAGGGGGAGGGGGTCTTGAAGGCCAAAATTTTTAAAGGAAAGTACTAACCTAAATTGGAATTTCCAGAGGGGTGGGGGGCTTAAACCAAAAAAACCCTCTGTGGGGTGAGTATGGATATTTTCGGGAACAACACATTTGTTTGATCAAGTAGTGATATTGTGAAATTGGATGCTTGTCACTTCTAGGGCTTAAACAAGGGTTAAGGCCTTTGAAAATACTGTTCTTTATTGCATTTAGTATTGTCTATTTATTTATCTTTGCATTTGCTTTTCAGGGACCTCCAGGATCTGCTGGAAAACCAGGAGCTGCGGGCTCTGCAGTACGTCTTTTATTTATTGTTTTAATATTTATTTATTTTTAGAGAGTGCTTTGCAAATGTTGCGAGCAAATTTTGAGATTTAATTGTTCAACTAAAATGTTCTCAATCTGCCACAGTTTTTTTTGCAGGAGCTGTTGGTGAAATTTCGGCAAAAAGTCAAAGAACTGAATGAGAAAAAGCGAAATACCTGACAAAATTTTATGCCGAAAGGCAACGTCAAGTGCAGTGCTTTAAAACTATCTGTCTCATATCCATGAGACAGGTTTCGCTTTCGTAGTGTTCATACAAACCAATTTAAATTTAAATTTAACCAATTTAGATTTACAAACCAAACCAACTGGTATGATGTGTTTGTCTTCTGCTGAACTAGTCCTTGGAAAAATGAAGAATGAACAGAAGTTGTTTCCGAGCTGAAAGTCCTGAATTTACATTCAAATAGATTCCACAACCACAGCAGTGCAGTGCAATAATAATAATAATAACGAATTTTTAAACAGGATGGCCCTTCAGTACATGCGTACTGTTATCAAAGTGCAGCGCAGTGCAGTGTGGTGTGGTACGGTGCAGTGCAGTGCTGTTGTTTGTGCAAAAACACTGTTTTCTTTATAGTAAAAGAAAATTACACAGTGGTTTAAAGATATGAATTTTATTTTCGATTGTTAAAATCCAATATTTTACTATCACTCTGCCCTCCTTCAAAAAATTTTGTTTTTTACCACTCGAAAATGAAATGTATATCTCCACAACGCCATATAATATCCCCTATGTATTTGTAGTAGACAGCTATGCTGTGAGATATGGGTGAAAAAGTCGAAACTCAATCATTTTCTTTGGTAATGGACCACGGTGGTGTTCTAATACACTTCATTCATACTAGGGTCTCCCTGGTGAACCTGGTAATGCTGGGGGGGCTGGAGCCCCGGGTGCCAAAGGAGATCAAGGCTACCAGGGCCATCCGGGTCCACGAGGACAACAAGGTCCTGGTGGTGTTACTGGTCCTCAAGGAGAAAAAGGAGAGGCTGGAGAAAAAGGACGACCTGGTGATGATGGACGGCCAGGCTACAAGGGTGATACGGTAAGTATTAAAAACAAAGAAATGGAAAAGGGGAGAAAGGGAAAAGGAAAGAAAAAATTTAAGTGAGAAAAAGAAAAAGGAAAAGAGAAAAGGGAGAGACTGGAGAAAAAGGCCGACCTGGTGATGGTGGACAGCAGGGCTACAAGGGTGATACGTTAAGTATAAAGACAAAGACAATAGGGACATAGGGGAAAGAATAAAGGCAAAAAGAACAAAAAAAGAATCTGGAGAAAAAGGGCGAGTTGATGCAGTTGTTGGAGGGCAGGGTTACAAAGATGATGCGAAAAGTAACTAACACAACGCCAAGGAGACAGAAAATTGGGAAATTAGGAAAGGAAAAGGAAAGAGGAAAATAGGAAAGGGTAAAGGGAAAGAGAAAAGGGAAAAGCTGGTGAAAAAGGCCCATCCAGTGTTGATGAACGGTAGGGCTACTAAAAAAAAATATTAAATACTAGACTACTGTAAAATACGAGCTGATCTAACAACCAATATTTCACAGAAGTCATTGGCAGGGCTACAAGGGTAATATGGTACTTAGTATCAAACATAAAGTTAAAAAGGAGGGAGAAAAGAGAAACGGGCGGTTGAACAGGCCAAGCTGGTTTCAACGGACAGCAGAGCTACAAGGGTGATATGGTAGGGAAATAATAAACAATATCTCTTTTGGGCGTTTTTCGTTCGCACACAAAACTTTGAAAAATACTTTCGGAGGTTTTCTTGACAAATTTTATTGTCCTAAGACTGATGCAAACTCATTTTAAGTCCTCTTAGTTTTGGACCGTTTGTGTAAACCTGAAAATGTCCGTCTGTTAAGGCGTATTAAAATTCGCTAGGACGGTTTTCAAAAGCAGCCTCGATTAGTTTGGTTTATAATTCGCTGACATTCTTCAATGTATTTTGTTTTAATATGACTGTGTGCAGACCATTGCTCTGAACCACTTGATCTTGTTATCAACCATACGTTTAAACATATAGATAAAACGGTTATCTTAAAAAAATTGCGGAGAGGTAGACTACTGTTCGTTTTATATTTTTATGAAACAATAACAATCCACTGATAATTTCAGAACATTAAGGGTCGCGTTTAACCTTAATAATGGATGCATTATATGTGTGTAAAATTAAGACGGAATCCATCAGGAAATTGAGTAATCAGTGGACAAAAACCTTCTACCAGAATAACTTAAAGTTTATCGCATTATTTTTTACACTTTTTAAGAGCTATAGACGTAATTAGTTACCTGTAATAACACCAAAGACAATTTCTTATGGGAGCCCGTGAAATTAAATTTCAAATTTCACAGGAATTGTGTAAACACGGGTAAAATAGGTAAATTTTTATGCGTAAGATTTCATTTTGTGAAATTTGAAATTTATTTTCTCGGGCTCCCATAAGAAATTGTCTTTGGGGTTATTACAGATAACAAATTACATCCATAGCTCTCAAAAAATGTAAAAAAGAATGCGATATGCTTTAAATTATTCTGGTACAAGTTTTTTGTCCACTGATGATTAAAATTACTCAATGTCCTAATGGATTCCGTCTTAAAACAATGCAATGCTCTTTGTATGTAACTTTTAGGTCTAAAGATGGTATGGGTTCTGCTGGGATATAACTCAACTAAGTATTTCTTTGCACTGCATGTGGTTTCATTATTTTAGATACATACAGTGCATCAGCAAACAGTGCGGATTAACCTTTAATAATAGCTCGTTTTTTCCCACAGGGTGCACCAGGACCAATGGGCCTCCCTGGGGACCCTGGAAAGGAAGGAGCACCAGTAAGTATTGTTAATTTCATTGTGAAGCCTGGAGCAAACAATTCATTCAGTTCATTCAACTTAAGGAGGCTCGCAACAGTTTTTTCGGCCTTGGAGTGTATCTTTTGAAGTCAAAATTTAGCATAGAAGATAAATTTCGATTTCCTTGATACTACACCACCTTTTCAACATATGATCAAAGTTTACTTTCTCGCTGGTTTCCTAGCAACAGCTGTCACCGTAGCAACGGTAATGGACAACCGCTCATCTTTAATAATGTCGAATATCTCGAAAACTAGTCAGACACTTTATAACGAAACTTGAACTATTTGAAGTACTCAACCTACACAACTTGTATGCGATATTAGGGGAAAATCTGTAAGAGCGTTTTCATGTAAATCATGATTCATTTTTTACGGGCTGTTTTTGGTCATTCCTGCAATTTTCTCCAATATTTCAAGAAATGTAAAACTTAACACTTTCTCTTTTCAGTTGAAGGATCTTTTATGATATCAAAACATGCTTAATGTACATTGAGCTTTCTAGGTGGCTGCGATCTTAAGATAATTATATTTAAAAACTGCTAAAATGCAGCACAAATCAGCCAAAAAGTTCGTAATTTGCAGAAATAGAAATATTTCTAAATTGCCCTTACAGATTTTTCTCTTAAATTGATTGCCGTTAGAATAATAATTCTTTTTGATGTTCCAGTGAGTTTTAGGCTGAATAAACATTTCTCGTATTAGATAAGAAGGCTGAAACTCGGTCAAGTTTCAGTCGTTATTAACTTTCAACGAGCAGCAGTTTTATTTTGTTTTTCCTGGTCTATTTCACGGTTATTCACGTGCAATTAATATTTATACACGCTGCGCTTGTGTCCTCTCGTGCGCTTAGAATTCCTTCTCATAATAATATATATATATATTCGTCTTCCGAGCTTGTTTCTCTTCATTTTTCGGCCCTAGTGTAATTAAATCCGTAATTAAAAATGCTAAAACGTCAGTCAGTATTTAAAGAGTAATGGAAAAGAGTCTCCAGGAAGAAGTTCAGAAGACGAAATTTTTTATTATTATTTGAAGGAATTATAAATGCACGAGAGGACACAAGCGCAGCGTGTATAAATATTCATTGCACGTGAATAACCGTGCAATAGACCAGGAAAAACAAAATAAAACTGTTGCTCGTTGAAAGTTAATAACGACTGAAACTTGACCGAGATTCAGCCTTCTTATCTAATAACAGAAATGTTTATTCAGCCTAAAACTCACTGGAACATCAAAAAGAATTATTATTCTAACGGCAGTCAGTTTAAGAGAGAAAACTGTAAGGGCAATTTAGAAATATTTCTATTTCTGCAAATTACGAACTTTTTGGCTGATTTGTGATGCATTTTAGCAGTTTTTAAATGTAAATATCTTAAGATCGCAGCCACCTAGGAAGCTCAATGTACATTAAGAATGTTTTGATATCATGAAAGATCCTTCAACTGAAAAGAGAAAGTGTTAAGTTTCATCTTTCTTGAAATATTGGAGAAAATTGCAGGAATGACCAAAATCAGTCCGTAAAAATGAATCATGATTTACATGAAAACGCTCTTACAGATTTTTCCCTAATTTAGCATACAAGTTGTGTAGGTTGAGTAGTTCAAATAGTTTAAGTTTCGTCATAAAGTGTCTGACTAGTTCTCGAGATATTCGACATTATTTAAAATGATGGGTTGTCCATTACCGTTGCTATGGTGACAGCGGTTGCTAGGAAACCAGCGAGAAAATAGACTTTGATCATATGTTGAAAAGGTGGTGTAGTATCAAGGAAATCAAAATTTGTCTTCTATGCGAAATTTTGACTTCAAAAGATACACTCCAAAGCCAAAAAAACTGTTGCGAGCCTCCTTAATGGCCGCATAAGCGGCGTAGCGTTGAACTGGTCTTCAACTTGTACCTACTTGGAAGTCCATTTGGCCCCCCAGTGATGGGCCCGGAACTGATATACATATATATTTTTTTTCATAGGGAAACCCTGGTCAACCGGGGACAAGAGGAAGAAGAGGAGACAGAGTAATTATTTTTCAGTTGGTGCTATAATTAAGGGGGCAATACACATGCCTTTCTTCGGATTTTCCTTAGAATTCGTCTTCAACATCCGTTTTTTTTTTCCTTGTGAACATTCTAAAAGTCACCAAAATTTCTAGAATATTTGTGGAGCCTTGTACTACAAAACTATGATGCCATTTTTGGATTGCGTGAATTAATGAGAGAAACTGGAGAAAAATTGAGCTTTCAGGTGAATTGCCCCTTTAAATCTCAGTCTGTAAAGGAGTTGTATGACATGTTTCATAATTAGGATATTAATTGTTACTTGAAATACCGTGTGTGTTTGACTCACAGTTTGAGGGAAATTTGTTTGTTATAGTACAAATATATTAACAGGTCTGCGAAGCTGATTGAGGACATTGTAAACTGTGAGAGGAAATTTCGCAAATTGAACATAAACATTGTTTTAAGGCTTACCAGTTGGCTGACTATTCACAATGTTCCGGACGTAAATTTCTGCATATATTATACAGAATCCAGATGCAAGTCAATCTTGTTGGGGCACTTGTTTCACGCTAGGCTTGGATAAATTGTGCCGGCAGAATCTCGAGCAGAAAAAGCGATTTTTGAAGCGAGCATTCTGCCGGCAGAAGAAGGAATTTTCGAGCAGAATAAGGGTGTTGGAGCAGAATTTCGAGCAGAATAAGTGATTTTTACGAGCACTGCCGGCAGGCAAAATAAGCCATTTTACGAGCAGAATTTATCCAAGCCTATTTCACGCGCACATTTAATCACGTTCATTTGTTCGTTTATTTGCCTGTCCTTGTTTGTTCGTTCATTTTTTTCCGTTCACCCACTCATTCATTCATGCATGCACCAATTCATTTCAATTCATTTTCCCACAGGGAACTCCAGGTCGTCCCGGAGAGAGAGGGAGAAATGGAGCGAAAGGATCAGCTGTAAGTTTTTAGTGTTGTCAAAAGCTAAAAATTTAATTTAACCCTTTCACAAATTCACCAAAAAGTCCAAATTTCGTTTGGTAAAATCCTAAGAAATAAATAGTCCTATGCAAAAGTTCTGCCAAAGAGGTTTCATTTGAATGGTAACACGATAGGATTTTGTCAACAGATTAAAAAGTTAGACCATACAACTTGGTCTAGGAGTGAAAGGGTTAAGTAACTTTCCGCTATATCGAACAGAAAGCCATCTCCTTTGGATTTGTTTGCTGTTTTTTAGTCATTAAAATAGCTGCGATAGTTTTTATCATTTGGCTTGGTTACCACAAAATAAATAATTACATGTGAAAAAGTTTCACTGAACAAAGCGTTATCCTGGAAGGTTTGGTGGTTCTTGGTTTGAGAAGAGTGTAGTCATTGCCCCACTAACAGAAAATTAGTTTCTTGGTTTATTTTCTGAAGCCTCGGAAATCAATACTATCGTGAGAAAATATTTTAAAATGTGTTTCCTTGGAGAGATAAAGTGATTTAATTTTAAATGCTGGAAAACTATGGATTGCACATTTTGAGAGATTTGTTTGGAAAAAGTAACTGCCCGTGCCTCCCTAGCGTTTGGACGAAAATAAGTCGTTGTAGTATTTTCTCACCAAATTGTCCTATGGCCCTAATATACTAAACAGTGATTCACTGTGACGTGGTCTTTACCTCAAGTTAGTTTCTGTTTACAGTTTTTCGTCAGGTGATGAAAACCGTTGATTGACATCTTTAAATGGGGTCTATGGCCTAACTGAATTAACGCTATTGGAAATCATTTACCTTGTAACTTTTTAAATTTCGGGATAAGGTACTCTGAATATTATTGATAATTTCTTCTCTCATAGGGAGCTCGAGGAAGAACTGGAACACCAGGACCCCGTGGATTGAATGGGAAAAGGGTATAATTTATTGAAGTAAAAAAGTCTCGCAAAGATTGGCCTACTTTTCTTTAAGTAGTGTGTTAACTAAACTTGAAATCTGAAGGCCTCGGGCTGCTACAGGACTGAAAGTCAGTTCTAGCCTAGTATTGCATGTTCAAGTGGGTTTCTAAGGGGGTTACTGGACTATTTTTATTCAAAGATTTATTCTAAGTGATTAAAATGATTAGAATAGAAGCAGGAAAATCGAGATTTTTAAAAGCGGAATGACTCTTTAATTTTTAAAGCATTATTTGTTGGTAACTTAATTCAACTTCCATCATCGTCAATTACAGTGGATTTGAAAGTAAGGAAAGTCTAATGCCCCTTCAAGTTTGTGGTGTGAAGGCGCGCCTTAAGGACGTTCGCACTAATTGTCTCTGCGCATCTGTACTGTGCACGCAATTCACGTGGCAATGTCATGCCCCATCATGCACTGAGCGCGCACGCTGTTAAAGAAATGTAGAGATATATATCGCCTGTGGGTATTTTGATATCTATGCACGGGTTAAACTCTCCTAAATGTTCGGTGACCCCAGATTTTCTTTTGATTCTATCACTTTCTTTATTGATTATCTACGTTTCAAGAAAATTGAAGAAAATCTGTGTTGTGGAAGAGTTTGAAGGTTGAGGTTAACTGAAAGGATGACACGGCTCAAATTATTTACTTAACAGACCCATTTAAATAAAACTTGACTAAGAAAGTGGGTCAGTAGCGGGTCACTTTTAATATTTTTCGACTAACAACCACTGAGGCCATGTTGAGTAACGAACACCGATTTGTCAAAATTAGCTTAGTTTTGGTCAAAATTAGAGTAGTTTTCCACACGCTTTATTTCGAAAACGAAGTTCGTGACCCCCCAATGTTTTTGCATTACTAACATAGGTAACTCCTCGTACGACTGTCTGTGTTGTAGATTGTGTTGCAGAAGATTTTCGCGCGAACGTCGTTAAGAGCAGGATGTTTGACCTGGTTGACTCCTGCCAGTTAGACATGCAGATGACAACGTAGGACATCTGATAATGAAAACTGCCCAGCAGTCTTTTACTTCAGATTACTTCATCTTACGGAGGATAAGCCACTTTGTTCAGAAACAACCTCAGGCTAAAATTATGTTCATTCTGCTCCAGGGCAAACCCGGAAAGACAGGTAAACGAGGAAGGATTGGTGAACCAGGACCTACGGTAAGCTGACATGTTGATGGCAGTTGTACACAATGATTTGTATTGTAGGAGAACCATATGTAGTGAAGCCAACATTGCCGACGATATGTTAGTGGTCACAGTTAATGGCGTGATTATATTGCTAGCCTAAAATCTGATTCAAGCAACTGTCTAATTACAGGGGCGGATCCAGGGGGGTGGATTGGGTGGCTAGCCACTCCTCCCCCCCCTCTTTGGGGTCGTGGAAGCTTGAAATTATGAAAGGGAACAGAGCTATCATTGAGGCGATTTTGCCTTTGAATGTTCCGATATTGTTCTGTCGGGTCACCACCTCCTTTTCAAAAATCCTGGATCCGCCACTGAATTATTTCCGAAATTGGACAGCTCGAACTATTGTGCACTATATAATTGACAGTTAATAGGGCTACAAACTGGCCAATTTTGGAAATATTTCCTCTAACTGTCAAATTGAACTTGGCCTACGACTTCGTCCAGTTTGACAGCCCTTGTAATTTTGTCAGCCAATTATTTCCCAGATTGGAGAGTATGTAACTCTACTACCTACACTGATTCAGGGTCGTAACGAGTTAGATAGCACCGGGGGTCAGAGAAAGACGAATAGAGTTAGTTTTTCATAGCGTTTCAGGGATTAGGGAGTTTTTGTGGGATGGAGGGTCAAAATCTGCCATGCATTTTTGATCAGGGATGACAACATACTCTTCAAACTCGTACTTAATTCAAGGCAATCACACCAAAAAGTGGCTTTTAGTTTTTCCATTTGATTGTTGTGTGGAAATTGCTGCAATACGTGGCCCATAAACAGCCAGATTGCCACTGCAGTTCACTTGAAGCATCTAGTGAATTTGCGTGTTGTTTTAATTATTCTTGATTTTGACTCAAGGGTGCTCAAGGAGATCAAGGTTTCAGCGGTGCTGAAGGAAGACCTGGAGATGCGGTGAGATACTCTTACAAACCGTAGCGTGACAGTGTTTTACAACGGTGTTACTAACCTTACGTCAAGTAAAATTTATCTAGTATAAAAAATTAACATTAAAATTAAAACATAACAATAAAAGTAAATTATCAAGTACATAAATTTGTCATACACAGAAACTTTTACATGCATGTACAGTGTTTCAATAAGGCAAATCGCTTCCTGGATAGACTTTTTAATCTGTTTTTTAAAACATTTATAATATAGATATCTAACTTACTTACTGTTGACATGTGAAATAGCATATTAGGAGTCTTACAAAAATTTGAGAAGGTTATGTTGAAAAGTTGCCAAAGAACAAGTTTTCAAAATCGAGAAAATCCAAACCATTTTGACCGATATAACCAGCATACAATCACTGTAAAATGTCTGATTTTCATAAGCCATTTATCCAGTTTCCATTCACTCGTTCTTTATTCATTTTTGAAGTGCTTTATCAGACAGTAGACATTTCATTTAAAGTAATCAATCTCGTTCCCAGACTTGCACGGGACTTTCGTCCCCCATATTGCGTTTTTACAACCTGACGAAGGACAGTGAAACTACTCGAAACACCGTTTGTTGGTCCTTTTTTTAACACTGTGGAATGAGCCCGAGAAAGACGATAAATGCTTGTTTTCCCTTGAGTAAATTACCTAATGATTATAGAAATCACGGTTTAGAGCAGTTAGTTATCCAATCAAAGTGCACGGTATTTAAAAATCTGGGTTTGTCATCTGAGTTGATAAAAAGCTTACGTTTCGAGCGTTAGCCCTTCGTCATAAACTCGACTCAGTTGTCAAATCCAGATTTTTGTGTTTCAGTTTCCCACCGACGCAGCACCACAGTTTCTTTAGAAACTAACCCTTTGAGCACAGTATTTACGCAGCCATTTTAATCAGTTATAAAATAGAAAGAAATTAATTGATACCTATCATTTATGATTATTAGGGAGCCCAAGGTACCCCGGGACCTGACGGTTTACCAGGAGAAAAAGGAGACCAGGTCTGTATCAATCAGATGCGTACTGAAATTTTCTTTTCCTAAAATTCATTTTTCACGGCCTTATGTGCCTACTGGCGTGACGAGCAATGATGATGAAAATTCATTTTTCGACATAAAAATTAAAACAGCAAAAAAAGGAAATTACTTCTCCACAGCTTTCATAGCGATCATTTACTTAAGGGTTTTTGGCCACAATACAATACAACACAATACAAAACTTACAAAAAAAATTAAACCCAGTTAGCTGACTTGAGGTTTGCCCATGTGACTGAAATGCTTTCGTACCTGAAAGACAGCAAAATCCTTATCTGGAAAATAACCAGAACTTTTTTCATAAATATTTTATTCTGATTTGCCATATAAGTCATTTGAACAAACTAACGGGAAATCACAAAGATACCTACCGTATTTACTCGAAAGAGCGCCGCCCTCGAACAAGCACCGCATTCAGGACCAAAAATGTTAATGAGGGCCGCCCCCGAGTAAGCACCGCATCCTTGCAGCAACAATGCTGCGCTTATTGATTTTTGATATGGCTAATGCTGAAATGCTAATACGGCTAATATCGTTATTGCTGTTATTGTTATTTATTTGAATGTGGAAAGGGATAAAGACCTTTAAAGCTAGCTTTTTGTTTCGTTCTTACTATGCTATTGTTATGAGCAAAACAGAAATAACGAATGATTGTAGGCAGTTTTAAATAAGTGCCGCCCCTGAATAAGCGCCGCCCTCAAATAAGGGCCGCACCGACAAGTCGAAAAGTTTAATAAGCGCCGCGGCGCTCTTGCGACTAAATACGGTATACTCGGCAGAACTCGATTATTTCCATTGTGAATTGTAGGAGTGACGTACTTAGCATATGTCACTATTATTTTTAAGCCCCGCTAAACATTTTGCTTAAAAGAAAGGTATGTTTTTTTGGTTGTCTTAGCTGAACTTTATTGCGATGTACTTCTTTTGTTAGCTGCTTGTGCTAGGTGCTATTAATCAAATGACAAAGGTTAAAGGCCATACAGTAACATTGTAATAGTATTGAATGTTTTCACCACCAGGGAAGCCAAGGTGCGATTGGTGAAACAGGCAGACCCGGTGAAAGGGTATGTTGCTGAAATGTTTAAAATTTTATACATGGTTGCCACAGTCAGGGAAAAAAATCAGGGAAAAACAATAATTTTTCAAGGTCAGAGGAAAGTCAGGGAATTCTGTAAAAGGTCAGGAAAAATCTTAATTGTTCTCAAAGTCAGTGAAAAGTCAGGGAATTTTATATTCCGGTTCACAAAATCCCGTGAAAAGTTAAGAGGGCGAAAACGAAGAGAAGGATATTGATGGCCTACAAAAGAAGCTGAAGCAAATGTAAATGTGGATGTGTTTTTTATTATTCACCTTATGCAAGGTCAGTGAAAATTGTTTAGAGGTCAGTGAGAAGCCAGGGAAAAGTCAGGGAATTTTTAGTTTCTATAATGAGTGGCAACTCTAAATTATATCAGGGTTTAGCTCATACGTAAATTTCTTGTGATTCATGGCAACATTCCTCTATGGAAGTAATTGAGCTTAAGTTTGCATGTAAACGTGATTGAAAAAATTAGACACCGACGAATTCTCAGGCCAACCACTTCAAACATCTTGTCGCCGGCCATGGCGTTTAAAATGCAGCTTAAAGTGCATTTGACACGACAGTGTTATAAATGGACATAATAAGTTCTCCTGTGTAATAAGGCGATTACACAGCACGAATCTAATCTTAGAGTTTTTTACTGGTTGACCACACTGTACAGTAGTGAAGAGTGAAGTCCCAGCAAAATCACAAAATGTCTGTGTTTGGAATTTTATGATAAGGGGAGAGCAACCTTTTTAAGAAATTAGCTCAAGATGTCCCAGCAAGGAACTGGGCGTTAAATAGTGACAGCTGCAGTAAGCTAGTTGCTTCATGTAACATTACCTAACTTATACCCCAAGACAATTAATGTGTTTGTAATCACAGGGATCCCGAGGGGAGCCTGGAAAACCAGGAAAGCAGGGAAGTGCAGGAGATCAGGTAAGTAAAGATAGTTCCTGCGATTCAAATTATTTAGAAATTTAATTATTTGTGGAATGAGCACCACTCTTGGAGTACTACTTAGGAGCTTTTGCCTCCCGGAAGGGGGGGGGGAGGGGAAGGGGGTACTCCCATATATAAGCTATATAGGTATGTGCCGTGGAATAGGGTACGGTTTTTGATGTTCTCAGTCCTTAAATAGGGTATCAATTTTGCCTCTTTTTGGAATCAGATCCCGGTGTGATCCTTAGATAGGACTCCTTTTTTTTGTATTAATTAAAATTGCGGTACGTAAACCATGGTTATGATAGCGTATCAGTAAACTAAGCTTAGTCCAGCGTTCTATGCTTGATGTTTAACTTCCCATGTTACAGAAAAGAAATGAAAGCGACTTGTTCGCACAACTATTATCGATTGTTTTCCCCTTGAATAGGGTGTCATTTTTCGGGTTGGGCCTTAAAAAGGGTATCAAGTTTCGATTTTCTTTCCTTAAATAGGGTGAGGGTGTAAAAACCTGTGTGGCACACACCTATCCTAAATTGACGGGAGTTCCCCCCGCCCCCGGGCTCGGAGGTTTTGCAGGAATTCATCCATAAACTTCACAGTCAGACTTTAACTACGAATCACCCACATCTCTTGTATGGTTTTATTAAAAAGAAAAAAAACAAGTTAAGAGTCGTATAATTTACTTTCTAATCAGTTAGTTTTACTGTTTCTATTGACAGGGTTACCCTGGTGAAAATGGTCGACCAGGCAGCGCTGGTCCAGCTGTAAGTATGCTGCTAGGGAGAGGAGATAAATCTAAGTTAACAAGAAAACCACAATCGGAGGAACCATCCGCAGATCTGAGAGCTGTTATCAACATTTCGTGGAACTCCATTTATATGGAATTCCCGCATGTCATATTTAACAGGTTCCTTACTGTGTATAACGTGAAATGAGTGGAATGATCTTCGCAGTGCGTAGCAGTTTAAGCAATTGGTTTTTAGCCTCAAAAAAAGATTGCAAGGCTACAACGGGATTCGAACCCATGACCTCCGCAATACCGGTGCGTTACTCTACCAACTGAGCTATGAAGCCTTGAGATGTTGGGAGCAGTTCAATTTTGGGGTCTTATATCCCGCATGTGGAATGGATGACGTAGTGAATATATGAAAGACATATATATGAACTGCGGTACCTATAAACATGAAATGAGTGGAATGATCTTTGCAGTGCGTAACAGCGTTTTGCCTAATTTTTTTAAACTTTAGCAGTGTATCATTTGAACCTAAAAGTCATTGTGGACGTACATTGTGGACGAATATGCTTTAATAAGCACTATGAAAGAGTGGTAGTTTTATTGTTGATGTAATTAACGTTTTTACAGCTTTAAGAGGAAGTCATTATCACAGTCGAACTTTATATTTAGGCGATGGATTTAAACGTATAATTTGTTTACAATTGCAGGGTGCTGTGGGTCCACAAGGTGCTATGGGTTTCAGCGGGGCTAGAGGATCCGAGGTAAGTACATAATCAAGATAATTCACAACAAACTAAAGATCGCAGACAAGAGCGCAGACACACGTGCAATCGTTCCCAAGAGCGGGAAAACATGTAACCGCTGCCAAGGGCAGGAAAACATGTAACCGCTGCCAAGGGCGGGAAAACATGTAACTGTTGCCAAGGGCGAGAAAACATGTAACTGCTGCCAAGGGCGGGAAAACATGTAACTGCTGCCAAGGGCGAGAAAACATGTAACTGCTGCCAAGGGCGGGAAAACAATGTAACCGCTGCCAAGGGTGGGAAAACATGTAACCGCTGCCAAGGGCGGGAAAACGTGTAACCGCTGCCAAGGGCGGGAGAACATGTTGCTGTTGCCAAGGGCGGGAAAACATGTAACTGTTGCCAAGAGCGGGAAAATGTGTAACTGCTGACAAGATCGGGAAAACATGTAACCGCTGCCAAGGGCGGGAGAACATGTAACAGCTGCCAAAGACGGGATAACATGTAACCGCTGCCAAGGGCAGGAGAACATGTTGCTGTTGCCAAGCGGGAGAACATGTTGCTGTTGCCAAGGACGGGAAAACATGTAACTGTTGCCAAGGGCGGGAAAATATGTAACCGCTGACAAGAGCGGGAAAACATGTAACCGCTGCCAAGGGCGGGAAAACATGTAACCGCCGCTAAGGACTGGAGAACATCTAACCGCTGCCAAGGACTGGAGAACATGTAACCGCTGCCAAGGGCGGGAAAACATGTACCTGTTGCCAAGGGCGGGAAAACATGTAACCGCTGCCAAGGGCGGGAGAACATGTTGCTGTTGCTACAAGCGGGAAAACTGGTAACCTGTGCCATAAGCGAATAAACATATGGGTAAATGGTGCCAAAAGCAAGAAATTAAGCATACACAACTAAATAGCCAGTAGTGCAGGATTAAAGCACCACAACCCAAGTTTTGTGGTTTCCTTTCTTTTACCTTGTAAATTAGTTTTCTGTTCCTCTTATATCCATTGAACCTTTTTTGTTTGATTTCAATTTTGTGGTATTTTTTGGTTTTATTAGCCAAAACCATGCATCGCCAGTTAACTTAAGTTTTATTTTCCCGGGGTGAAAGTAGTGACAAAGTAAAATGGGGAAAAACTGCTTTTGGTTGGAGGCAGCGAGAAATTAGAATAAACTTAGCTTTTTAGGTTTTTTTCGTCATTTTAATGACGAAAAGTATTCTTGAGACATTGATACCAAGTGGCCGAAGCATGCAGCTAGTGCTTGCTACTGAAAAAATTATATGTTGTGTTAACAGGGTTCTCCAGGCCGGGATGGCACTACGGGAGAGCGAGGTCCTCGAGGAGCAAAGGTACCTTTTCAGCTAGAGATAAACGCTCAAAATTATGTATTTTTCTAGGTTTTGTAGAGTTGTTGTAAATGTTTTGCATCCAGGTTTGCATCCAGGAATCTTGTCATTATTAGGTTGTGCTGCCTCGTCATCAGGTGCTGGTTTAGCGCGGGCAAACAGGGAGCGCGAGGCGTCGTGGGAAGTGCACCTATCCCACAACGCCACGCGCACCATCATATAATAAGGAGGGAAGCCTGGGGACGATATGATCGTCCAGGTGGGTGTAGTCCCTGAAACGGTCTTGCTGACAGTGACTGACATTTTGACAACCTTTGCGGAAGTCACGGTAGTGTTATGGTGTACGTGCATTTGGTTTCTTGTGTGATCTATATTCTTCTTATCTTGTTACCAGGGGAACCGAGGTGCGCGAGGTCAGCAGGGTAAACCCGGCCCTCCAGGCAGAGAAGTAAGTAGAATCCAGTACTATTTTCTTATTTTAGTGAGCAGTTTATTATTGTACTTATTTCCCCTCGCCCAAAATGCCGCAACATATTCGGGAACTTTTTACGTGCGCCGGCGGTAAATTTGAAAGCTCATCAGAGAAAAGCGGGCGCAACAATGAAGAAAATGGCTACAAAAGGCCTACCGGCGCCTACGTTTTGTTGTTTTGCGGACAAAAGAATTCCTTTAGCCGTTTGCAGGATATGGATTTTATAGAGGAGAGACCAACAAACACTTTTATACCAAAGTTTGTTCTTTAGGGTGCTTATAGGCATTATCGAATTTGCCTGGAAAGTTAGCTATTTCAGAAGCCCTTCAATATGGAAGTTGCTTCTTAAACCACCTGTTATTCGCATAGGTGTTAACAAAGAGTTTTGAGTATCAAGAGTACCGAGCTAGAAAAAAAGATATCGGCACCCAATTTGGTGACTAATTTGTGACAAAATTTGTTGACTATCTGCAACTCTGAACTATGAAATTACTATGCCGCGTCTGTCAGATTCGGCACTGTAAGTACATGTCGCGGAAAACAAAAGGATTTTGGGCAATGAGGCTCCCATTCCTTGTTGGGGCAGACGTTTCTGTATGAATAAGATTTTTAGAATAATGAGAGACAAACAGCAACACTGCAACTCAACTCTACTCAACTTGGATTTCATGTAGACTGGAAAATTGCACCTGCCTTCTGACTGTCGAATCGTGCGGTTCACTTGCAGAGCTTATAGTTTTGGCCTGAGTATTAAGTAATTTCTGATTACTGGAGTTTCATAGATGTTGCAGTCGGAAAGAAAACGGCTAGTGAGATTGAGAGAAGTTGATCAGCCCTGAAGACTAGACGCGAATTCACAATTTTGTAAAAAGGGAATTACTTCTGAGCACTACAGACCACAAGCAGTCAAGGTTCAGCTCCAAGCAACGCGTTATAATCATATCCAGGTCTTATCACCTCAGCATGCTTTGTCTGCCTTGTATTTTTTGTGATTTACTACGATATTCAGCCGTTATAAAAATGCTTCCCATGTTTAATATCCAGTTTGAACATTGCATGTATTAGCATTAGCCTTCACAGCGGTCAAACGCATTACGTGTGCGCAATTCCCGCCATAATTTTACAAAAGAAAATACCGACAAATGTCGAAAGTTTCACTTTAACCGCAAATCTTAACGCCATTTCTGAAAACTTAAGCTTTTTACGTCGATTGTGTGTTGAAAATGAAGTAACTGACGTCCACAAGTTTCATCGACGAGAAATTCGGTCAGGAAATTTTCTGCTTCGTTTTCCTACGAACTTCACGCTCGCAAACGTTTGAACTGATTCAAACTTCAAGGCTCTGGAAGAGGCAAATCAAAGGACCCTTTTGGCTACCTCTGGTAATAGGTTTGTTCAGTTCAGATGTTTCTGCATCTTCACAATGATGGAAACAAATGCGATTTTGCGAGTTTGCTTTCACTTCACTTTGAATTTACTTTTCCTTTATTCTTTGTGAGAGAGTTCAAGATGAATTTTATCTTCTTTCAAAACAAATTTTCATTTTCATTTCAATTCAGGGTCGACGAGGTGAAAGAGGTGAATCAGGCACCCCAGGAGCCATGGGTCTCCAGGTAAATTATGAAAAGTGATTCATGTTGGCTGTATTATCAAGGCAAATACAGACCCTTAGAAGGCCGAAGAAGACTTTTTTAAATTTCGTGGGTTGTCCATTTAAATGTCAAGTATGTAATATGTAAGTGTTGCTAGAATGAGAATGAATGTACAAGATATCATATATGTGAACTGCAAATGAAATAAGAAATGATGATGAACATCGCAGTTTAAGATATTAACTTCACCCTTTAAGAGCGACGTTCAGCAAACATCGAGCATTCGGCGGCAGAAGTCGAAAAATCGATTTCTTTCATATTTTGCACATAAATGGGTATTGGTAAAACTAGAAACCTGATGTGGCTCGTTTTCCCCAGAAGCGCTTATTTTTCGGAAAAAAAATTTTCGGGTTCGACAGGTCAAAATCACAGGAAATTAATCTTGAAAATCAGTACTATAAACTTGCATCGCGCTGGTAAACTTAAGCGTAGAGAAAAAGATAGACACTTCTTATCAACAGAACAAGTCTTTTTCATTAACTAGACCATTAGCGAAATTTAATGAGCACAAACAATTCCAAACTAAAAGGCAGGTTCTGATATTCACGTAGAAACTGATTTGGAACCTAACTTCCGTGAAATAATTTAACATGTGCCATAACCCCAAATGGTCTCAATCCTCGTTCAATAGACAGTAGAAACATTGAACTAAACTATACCTTGAAACTGGCTTGGGGTATCCATGCTGCTGTCTGTGGGAAAACTTCGAACACAGCGAATCTTGACAAATGGGGCTTAATGTGGTTCAACTTTGCCGCATCCCGAAATAGACCAAAATTTCCGTGTTAAGCTACACAATCTCTCGTTTCTTCGTCGTTGCTTGAGGCTTGATGATGGCTTCAAACTAAAATGCTCGGTTGATTTCAAAAAAGGTAGAGGGAAAAGAAAAAATTGAACGATACTGGTGTTATCTTTGTGAGTTCCCTGGGCAAACCACGACAAAACGTGACATCCAATATGCTACACCTGTGACATCATATATCCAAATTTGGTTAAAAAATTTAGTCACGGTAGTTGGTAACGCAATGCAAACAAATGTACGAAGAATATTTGCACACGAAGGAACAAAAGTTTGGAAACGTGAAAATCGCCCATTTCGCCCTTTTTTCTTCCTCTTTTTGGAACACGAAAGAATGTTAACGCTGGAAATTAACAAGAATGAAGTAGAGCGAGGCCGTTTGGTTAAAGAAGCAAATTTTCCCGTGTTTTTGTGTACGGCAAAATTCAACTTCATTAAGCCCCATTTGTTAGAACTTTGCTGAGTTCGAAGTGGTCCCAAACAAAGCAGCATGGATACCCCAAGCCAGTTTCAAGGTATGATTTATTTCAATGTTTGTGCTATCTATTGAATGAGGAATGAGACCATTTAGAATTATGGCACGTGATAAATTATTTCACAGAAGTTAGGTTCCAAATCAGTTACTACGTGATCATCAAAACCGGTCTTTTAGTTTGGAATTGTTTGTGTTCAGTAGATTTCACTACTGCTGTTTCACAACTGAAATGAAAATGAAAAATACTTGTTCTGTCGATAGAAAGTGCCTATCTTTTTCTCTGCGCTTTAGTTTACTAGCGCAATGCAAGTTTATAGTACTGATTTTCAAGATTAATTTCCTGTGATTTGATCTCCCGAACCCGAGAATCGATTTCGTCGTTTTTTCCAAAAATAAAGCGCTTCTGGGGAAAACGAACCACACCAGGTTTCTAGGTTTACAAATACCTAATTATGTGCAAAATACGAAAGAAATCTATTTTTCAACTACTTCCGCGAAGTTGAGATTTTGCTTGATTTTTACTGGAAGTCGCCCCAACAGTGACAAGCATCTAATTTCTCCTTACAATATCACTAGTTGATCAGACATAAAGGTCATGAGAATAAAGGAAATGGTCACCAAAGGCAAAATGTCTTTATGTTTAAGCAAATTCTCCCAACTAGTACTCTATTTTCCATTTTGATGTTTGAACAGGTACATTCCTTAATTATGTGGAGGTACAGCAAACTGGTATTGTAATAGACACGCTCCTCTTGAAAACCATCTTTATAAAGGGACTATGTCAGCTATTTTAAGAAACTCTTTGAAAAGCCAAAAGTCACATATTCATCAATAGAAAGCTACAAAATAAAAGTCCAGTTTTTTGTTGAAGGTAACTAAAAAAATGTATCAAAACTATCAGTAAGTGTTTTAAGCTGCGGATGGCCAGGATGGAAATGGATTGCAACTTGAAAAAGTTGGGCCAACTTTTACAAATTGTATCACTCTATTGAACTGAAAATGGTCTTTACATTTGTTCTTTTTTTATTTCAACTTAGGGTGCTGCAGGTCCTACGGGAGCCCCTGGTTTAGCTGGCAGCACTGGAAGTCAGGTGAGATGGGCACATTTTCTATCCGACACAATCCTTAAGTTTCCCTTCGGACAAGTTGTCGACTGCTTTGCAACTGAAGCCTCTCGTTTATGGGCAGAATCCTTCAGCAGACATCAACTGCAAGTGCCATTACTATAACAGGGCCTAGCCACAGCAGATGGTGTTCGATAAAACATTAAAGGTTTTTGACATGCGTGCTCTGATTTTAGAGTTCAAAAACCAGACGTTTCGAGGCTAGTGCCTCTTCCTCAGTGGTCAAGACGCAACTGAAAATGTTGCTCACGTCATAAGTTTTAAAACAAATCAAAAAACTACAAAGTTATTTGCACGAGCTTACTTTGAGACTTTTAAAGAGAGCGCACGCCAAAAAAGAATAAGAAAATGGGCGAAGTTATTTGTGCGCATTGAGGAGCCACGTATCCGCGATCCACAGATGCGGAACCATCCTTCTAGATGGTGTTGTACGCTTGTTTCCCACTGGCATATTCTGGGACGATTCTCCTTTGTCTCCCAAGGCTGGCAGTTGTCTTTTTCTTGAGCATGTAGGAAACATATGGAATGAGTTCGTGGTTACGGAACTGGCTAATTTTCTTTTTACGCCCACTTCAAGATGGCGGACATTTGCGTTTTTTATCGTCTTCAACAACCTATTACGTTTGAAGTTCATAAAGAGTCAAAATTTTAGCATTAAGCACTCTTTTACTGTTTGGCTTCAGCAATAGGTCGCAATTTATGTTTAGACAGATATTTGGTTGATTATTTTTAGAAAACGACCAGTGTTCGCATAATGTGAAGTGTCACGATATACAAGTCAAAAAAAGGCTAGCTCGAGAAACTAACATTTCGGCAGTGTAAATTTAGAGAAGCAGCAGAGAATTGGTTTGAGTCCAACCAATTTTTGAATTGTTTAACCAGTTGGTTTCTTTTTTCTGCTTAAAACGTCAATTGGTCGCCATCTTGAAGAGGGCGTAAAAAGAATCGCACGGAACTGGCCAATGTTGCACTAACTGATGCTGGAAAACAGAAAAGTAGGATCCTACCACCTGGATCGCTTGAGGAAAATTAAATTGGTTGAGACAGATCTGTGAGATTTTTAAGATAATTCAAAGTACATTGACAAAGAAAAAATGGTTTGAAAGTGAAATTAAACAAACACAGCACATACAGTTTACAATAGAAAACAATGGAGTCCAATGCTTTTGCGTTTTTTTTTGACAGGGCGAACGAGGTGAAAGAGGAAAAGACGGCAGACCTGGTGAAGTGGTTAGTTTTCCTTTGATATCAGCCCTTGTTGCTTTTGCCTTCCTCTCCCATCCACAGCCCCACACTAACCACCATCCCCACCCTAGTGTGTGTCCAAAAATGCAAGTATTTTTATTTTGCAAAAACGTCACTCTTTTTGTCTTCTTTAGGGTGCACGTGGACCTGCTGGAGAGGTTGGACCGCCAGGAGCACCGGTACAGTGATTCAAATGAATTATGTTTTGTTCTTAGTTTGCATTAGGGCGCTTTTCAAATGAGTGTCGTAAAACCAAACCAAAGTAATTACCCCAGCCAATCACAACAAACATAAAATTACCCAATGAACCAATCAGAACTCGAAGCAAATACACATAACTGGCGCCAAGCGCGGGAAAACGCGTAAGAGCAAGTCGCGATTGGTTTGAGTTTTACTTCTGATTGGCAGAGAAAGTGGCAGGAGAATTTTTAACCACTCACAGAGCGAAGTAAAGCAAACCAAAGCAACACGCGAATTACTTTCGACAGTTGAAAACCGCTCTATAACTGAGTCTCAACAGGTGTTATTTGCAGTAATGGAGCACTTCAGTTAAGTGTGCAGTTTGATTGAAGGAGACTCATGCGACCAAACTTAGTTTCATTTGGGACTGAAGTGAATGGTTTTGTTGATAGTGAAAACAGTTTGAAAGCATCACTCATGCTGCGCTTTTTTGTTGTTTCAGGGCCCCGTTGGATCTCCTGGTGAAGACGGAGCCCCAGGAACAGATGGAATACCTGTATGTAGTTGCTAGTCTATTCTTCAACCCTTCAGCTCTCTCTTAATAGCGGAGCCTGCGTGCATAGCGTGCCAGTGGAGCACCATTGCTAAGCAAATTTGGTAACTTATCAAGGCAAGAAATTTTGAGAGTGACATAATAGTCACGTGACGGTACGTCCGTTCCGTCCACACCACAGGGTCACCAATATGAGGTGGCACACACGAGATAACCCTGTGTTGTATCCCGCGTTTTTGGCTCGAAATCGCATGGTGACCCGCGTTTTAGCAAAGACAACAAAAGTCAAAAGCAATTTGATTAATTTTTTTTGGTGATTACTTTATAAAATGAATGCGTTCCAGCAATAAAAAAAAAGGTGGAGCTCCGCTTTTAGGCTTGGCTAAATCTATATGTTATGCATCGAAGCAGTTGTGCTGTAAAATTTTATCCCTAGGGCCGAATGTTAGGATTACCTAGCACAACATAAACAGCACAACAGGAACGTCCTGGTTAACTTGCCTGCGTCTTAACGATTTCAGAGCCACTCTGTACAGCATAACAAACAGAGCAACAGAACACAGCTGTTTATTAGCTGTACTTCAGCTTTACACTTTCATCCACAGAGTAAAACATTGTATCCACTTTATGCAGCGTGAACAGCTTTTGATTGGTTACGCATTGGGATTCCCTCCTTTTTCTACAGTATAATAAGCTCAATAGCTTTCATTTGAATGGCAGGATTGTAATATTTGATCGCCAAACCCTCCCTGTATGGCATAGTACAAGAATCACTGCAAAGCGTATCTCTTAGCTGAGGGCCTGCACAGAAGCAACAGTCAGCCAATAGCCTATTATAGTCAAGCCTGTATTAATCAGGCCTGTATTAAGCGGTCACTCTCTATTAAGGGGTCAGGTGAAAAAGTCCCCGAAAATTCTGTTCGCAGTTGCTACAAACCTGACCTTTATTAAGCAATCACCTCTATCAAGCAGTCACCTCTTTTAAGCAGTCGCGGTCACCTATACCGAGGTCCCAACGAGTTATTTTATTTTGTCTTCACTTGTATTAAGCGGTCACTTTGTCAAGAGAAATCATAGAAGTGTATATTAAGTGCATTGATATGTGCCCTGCTGGTGAGCAAATTATGTAGTTTCTTTTCGTTTATCACAAGAAGAGGTGTAAAACGCTTTGCCGTCAATTCGTCTTCGGTGACAGGTCTTTCTTCACTTTTCTTGATTCTCTTTCTAGGCCATTCAAAGCTGTTTTAAACGGCCAACCTGTATTACGCGGTCAGTTTCCCATTCATCAAGAGTGACCGCTAAATACAGGTCTGACTGTATTTCAGTAGAACTACATTACACGTCAATTTATTCCATCTCCACAATTGAAATCTGTATCAAACGGCCAACCTGTATTACGCGGTCAGTTTCCCATTCATCAAGAGTGACCGCTAAATGTAGGTTTGACTGTATTTCAGTAGAACTACATTACACGTCAACATTTTCCGTTTCTAGTATTCCTGTATTTATTGTCCTGTTTTTCTTTGTCGTTTAAGGGAGACAAAGGGCCTGAAGGAAAACGAGGATCAACTGGCACGCAGGGACACGCAGTAGGTTTCTGTTCAGTTAGAATTTAAATGGGATGAAGAATGATGTGTTGAAACATTTAGGACAAATACAAAAGTTAAAAGGAACCTCCACAGTTATCTAAAATTGACGTAAAATTTTGGAGATAAAACCTAAATTCCAGTTCCTTAATCCAGTTCCTTTAGTCCCAAAAAATTGGACATGAATACCACCCATGTCAAGTTTGCTTTTGAATTTCCCGCGCACTGCCATTTTGAATTTTTATGGCGTCATACGGTTGCCCATATTGTTGCATGTAAAAAAAGTTGCTTCTTAACAATAGTGGCAACCGTATGACGTCATAAAAATTCCAAATGGTGGCGCGCTGGAAATTTAAAGCGAAAATAGGTGATATTCATATCTAACGTTTTGGTACACTAAAACTTTCTTTCCACTTGTTAACTTAAAGAATTGAAATTTTAGACTTCATTTCCAACGATTGAACGTCAATTTGTTGTAACAGTGGAGGTTCCCTTCAATGCAAGACGATTGTGGAACAATCTACCCGAGAGTATACAGCTATTTCAATTAACGTTGTCGGATGAAACTTTCGGCTACGCGACAAGACCGCAGGGTAATATGGGATGTTTATGCCTAAGTTCACCAAAATCAGCAGTACCTTGCTTGCTATACAATAGCAAAGTACATGGATGACTTTTTATAGTATAGAAATTAAAAAAAAAACACACAAAGGATGATTTTCAGCTGGAGCTTTCGTCTACTCGGCAAAATTAAAATATCCGGGTGCACGTGGAGCGCGTGCATGGTATGTAAATCAGAAGTTAGAAGAACGGCAGCATGAAAAATATGGAACATAATTTTTTCGCACAAGTGAAAATTGAAAGCAGTATCATGTTTGTCGTGACAACAATCGGTTGGTGCCCATTTATTACTTGCTCTAGGAAATTCTAAGTTCCTGACCAACTTCTGACAACCGTGAAACTACATTAAAGGCTAGCTGACTAGATGAATTGCAACTATCCACACTACCTTTCGGTCTTGTCGCGTAAGCTTCAGTTTATCCGACAACCTTAATTGAAATAGCTGTATATTAGATGTATCGACTCTTTGACTAATTTCAAACTAGCCTTAAAGGATCATTTTAAGAAGGACAAGTAATTTTTTTCTGCCGTTTTATATACATTTACAATTTTCATTTACATTTTTATATATTAATCTGTGTAATTAACTTCTGAAAAGCCCTTAGGGAGAATTTAATAAAGTATTAGTATTAGTATTGGTATTGGTATTGGTATTGGTATTGGTATTGGGATTGGGATTGGGATTGGGATTGTATTATTATTATTATTATTATTATTATTATTATTATTGTAATGCAGATTATCATTACTATCAACAATAAGAAGAAGAATTAAGAATTAAGAAAAGAATTTTAGTTCTTAAAAATTTTTTAAACTGATAATTGATTGTAATTTCTTAGCATCTTATTCTTATCTGTCCATTGTATTTTCACTATGACTATCAATAAAGGTATTATTTTAAATATATTATTATTATTATTATTATTATTATTATTATTATTTAATGTTTCCGATGTCATTGTAAAGTGCAATGTTAAATGTGGAATATCACAAGCGGCCCAAGCTCACGATGAGAGGAGTTGAAATAATTAACATAATACTCTTTTACGCGAAACGTGACTCTCGCCTGGTGGCATATGGAGGTGTTGTGCTACAACGGTTCGTATTTATAAAGATTTGTATGGGAGTAAACGCTTTGGAATTTACAGCTAAATATAATGATATTTTGACAATAAAATCAACTTACCTCAATGTCTTGTCGTTATGTCTGTTGTTATCTCGCTTCTCAGGCCGATCCGAGGCGTTTTAAGCGAGTTATGCCATTTTGGGTTTCCACTGCTTAGCAGAGCAGAGTCACGTTTCGCGTATTTCAAAAGAGTATTATGTTAATTATTTCAACTCCTCTCATCGTGAACTTGGGCCGCCTGTGGGAATATTTGAAACATAGTCATCATGGCAGCCATACAAAGTGATTAAGAAACCGTTTGGTAGTGCTTTAAAAGTTTAACACTAGTTTTACCTAAATGAACGTGAGTGACTATTTTATTACATGTAGCAGGAAATACACCCGATGTTGTTATCAGCTTTCCAAATAGGCCATTACCCTCTTTTTTACAGCGAGGCTTGGTACGCACCCTTTCGTATGAAAATGAGTTTCATTCTGATGGCAATAATCTCATTTTTATGTGAAAGGCTGTACACGAGGCCTTGGTCTGACAGATAGAATAAAGGCAATTGGAAAATGGCCTGTTTGTAATCTCGTTATCAGCTGCTATAGTGAGGAATCTAATGGTCTGTGGCAGAAGCCTGAGCAAAACGAAAGTGTTTACTACTTATCTTACCAATGTTAAACAAATCTTTCGTTCCTCCGATCACAGTTTCTCTGACAAAAATATCACCGACACTTGTGCCTGTAAACTTGTTTGTTGGCGTGTTTTATGAAATACCCGAGACACAACCTTTCAAACAATACTATTGATCCCAGACGTCCTTTCAAATGGCTTGAATTTTGTGTTGCTTCACGGAACGTTGGTTTCACTCCGCGGTTTGAAAAAAATGATCGTGTGATCACAAGTTTGTTCACCGCAAGAACTAAATTTGTTGACTCAGGCTCGACAACGCTCAACTTTCGCTGAATGAATTTTTACTAGCCGTTGCATTTCGTGTCCTCAGATAACACTTTTCCCGAATTTTCCCTTAAGATAATGTTTATAACCAGTATAAGACGATACTTTAATTCAGGAGACGGCATTATTTTAGGATATGTGATGATTGCGGGTTGAAATTCATTTGTCCCATGTTCAACGTTACAGATTTTGTGGTCAGCTTGCGGTCAACAAACTTGTGGTCACGTGATTACTATTTTTGAAACCGCAGAGTGAAATCAACGGTCCGTGAAGCGACGCAAAATTCAAGCCATTTGAAAGGACGTCTGGGAACAATAGTATATCACATTTGGATGTGCGGTTCATAGTAACCATGTTACAACAATGCAGCATTTCTGGTGGAAGTGAAAGGTTTCAGTGGTCACCGACTTACCTCACTTATTTTATTTTATCGTTCTTGCGACCCGTAAGAGCGAATCTCTGTATTGCGAAGGGGGGGGGGGGAGGGGAAGGGGGATGTTTAAGCATTATTTTAAAGGGTGCGGAAGGAATATTTTTCTTGTATTAAACAACTTTCTATTTTAATTTTATTTGTATAGGGTTTCCCTGGTCTTACTGGCAGACCTGGTGTTCCTGGTATCAAGGGACAGCCGGTGCGTGTTACTGATTACAAGCGTAGCAATATATTTTGTCACCTTATGCTAGTGATCAGATGTTTTTTTACAATTTCAATTAAGGAATTACGCAACACTGCAAACAAGATCTGAAGCATCTGTAAATTACGTGAGCTGTTAGGCTAGTGCTATATGAAAGAATTTTCGGCGCATGGTGTAAATCTTCAATTCCACAATTATTTTTGCGGCTTCAAGTCGTTGGAAGTTTTTCTGCTGTCTTTGGAAGTTCTCAAATCTCTAGGCTGTCTTCTACTTCACTCTTAATATTGCTATCTTCAAGAGTCTTAAAAGTTTTTTTTTTTCAAAAACTTCTCCCAGAAGATTGGTTCCTTTCGTGATATTCCGATAGACTTTGAGTAACCATCGGAAGTTTTCATTCACCTTTGGTGATCTTTGGGTAATTTGCACTCATCTGATTACACTTTTCACTCATATGGTGATGTTGATTATTCGTATAATATCTCTTTTTTACAGGGTAGCCGTGGATCAATGGGACTACCGGGATCAGACGGCAAAGACGGCCAAGGGGTATGGGAGGATACCTGTTTATTAATTTATCGTTATTTGTGAGCGCGTTCCTTGTTATTTTTCAGATAATTTTGTGTTTAAATACTGCTTTGAAAACTTACCTGGGCTTTCCACCAAACTTATCATTTTACAATGAACATTGCTGGCCACATCTCCATTTTTCAGACTCTTTGCTACAGAAAGGTCTTCGAAAAGGAACTTATTTGCCTCTCTAAAAGACATCTAGTTCTGGGAAAGGTTCTAGAGAATCACTTCAAATTGTCCAGTTTAAAAAATATCCAGTCATAGCTCTGGTAAATAACTTGGATCTGGATTTAAGTAAATCATCAATTTTCAGACTCTTTCTTACAGGAAAGACATTTGCAAACGAACACGTGTGCCTCCCTTGATTTCAAAACATCCAGTTCTGTGATAAGTTCTCGAGAATCATTTTAAATGATCCAGATTCGTAAACACCCAGCTTTAGGATAACTTCTATTGAATCATTTTAAAGTCTGAAGTCTGAAGACGCTCTAATAAATCATTTGGATCTGAATTCAAGAAAATTATCAACATTTGTAAACATTCTATCTCTGGATTCAGTTGTAAATCCAGTTTTGGAGTCTTGCATTCAGCGATGTCAACTAATACTCCGGTTTTTTCGTGCAGGGTGCGGATGGTGAACCAGGAGGTCCCGGCCCCCCTGGTCTGCCTGGACGAAAGGTTGGTGAACAACTTGCAAGTCAGGGTATCCGGGGGGGAATGGATACACCTATGTTAAGATGAGCTGATAATTCATTTACCTCCGCTGTGCTTTCTTTCTATATTTGAGAAGAGACATTTGCATTCTAGCATTGCTATCATAGCGTAGTGGAAACAAATAAAAGATTGCATTTCGTATGGCCAGTGATGAGATTTCTTAGCGTGTAAGTAGAGCGATCACAAAACAATTGAAGTGAGTCGCAGCAAGTACTAAGCGTAAACGTATTTGTCTGTTAAGGGTCAAGATGGACTTGCAGGACGTCCAGGAATTAGCGGAAAACGCGGCGAAGAGGTGGGGAAGACATCTTGTTCATTAGACACAACCATAACCGTAAGAATTGATTGAAGCATAAGGGACACTGTTGTATGACTGTGCATGGGGTAGTCATATGATACCTTGTTGACTACACAGTTGATTCCCGATAACTTGGACCCTTAATAACTTGAAGTTTGCGCTAACTCAGAGCAATTTTTTTTACCTTTATTGACCCAGAATACGTTCAAAAATACTTAACACACTGAACTAAACTTCAGAATAGTTCACAAAGCTTAACACTACAATACTCAAACCAGACTTGTACCCAGTCGCCACTAATGTATTCCTTTTTGCATTGGAATATGGGAAGGCAATCAATGCGCGCAAAGCCTTTTGGGAAGGAGGGAGAAAAAGGGATTTTTGTCTGTCCTTTCCTTTGGTGCACCGCGAACTTATCAAATCCTACCTATAAACCACAGCGTGGAGAAGAGAAGCGATTTTCCTGGATTTAGTAGATCATCAGATTACTAAAACTAATGGTAGTTTAACATTTGAACTTAATTTAGTTTGTTAATTAAACTTGTATTTCCCAGGGAGCTCGTGGCCCAGTTGGATCACCAGGAACTCCTGGACAGCGTGGTGCAATGGTAATTTTTAAGGATGGTGCCTCCTAATAGCGGTGTACTTTTGCAAAGGTTATCACTGTGGGGAAAAAGTAGATCTTAGCAAGGGTCATTGGAATCCAAAAAGAAAAATGTGGGTAACCACGCATTTTTCAGAGATAATCAATCAACCGTAATTCTAAAAAGTGTTAAAAAACAGAGCATGTATGGCAATTTCTTTTCGAATTTAAGACGATTTCCGCTCAACATTCGAGCAGTAAGTGCAAAAATTAAGTTACCAAAAAAATACTTGCAGCACTGTCACATTTTGAGAACAGATAAAAAGAACTTATCGTTACTTTCACTCCCAAGCTGACCCCGCGAGAGAAAATTGGATTTGAAGTTATCCGTATTTCAATTAAAAAGACGCTTCATGTCAGTCCAAAACAAAATGGCGCCCGTATTTAGTAACTTTTACGAGATTTGAGATCAATTGGGAATTTCTGTGTACCGTGCTCTGTTGTTTCCTTAGACAAGAAACTTTATTCCGCATTGTCTTTCTCCACCCAGGTGTGTATATAGGTACCGGAATAAAAAGAACTTATCGTTACTTTCACTCCCAAGCTGACCCCGCGAGAGAAAATTGGATTTGAAGTTATCCGTATTTCAATTAAAAAGACGCTTCATGTCAGTCCAAAACAAAATGGCGCCCGTATTTAGTAACTTTTACGAGATTTGAGATCAATTTTCTTGAGAATGCTTGAGAATTTCATCGCGGGGTCACTTGGGAATTTCTGGAAAATGCATGGTTACCCCCAATTTTCTTTTGGATTCTGATAGCCCTCGAAGCTAAGATCTTTTTCCTCATAGTTTTAAACCGTGCAAAAATGTCGTTGTATTAGTGGGCAAATTCCTTAAGAAACCCGAATATCTGGAGATGTGCAGAACGTATGCCAGTAACAAAAGGAAGCACCATCCTTAAGTGAAATGCGTAGTAGTTTTAATTAACTGTGGAGGTGTAAATTTGTATTAGGGTAATCGGGTGAGTGGAAGGTCTGTGATTCTAGGTTGGTGGGCCTGTGTACCGTGCTCTGTTGTTTCCTTAGACAAGAAACTTTATTCCGCATTGTCTTTCTCCACCCAGGTGTGTATATAGGTACCGGAATAATTTGTAAGGAAACCCTAAATAAATGCTGGGGATACCCCTTCATTGGACTAGCTTCCCTTCCATCAGGGAGAGTTGATCCAAAACATGGAAACGGTGCCAAATGCGCGAAAACATAATCCAGTGCCAAACGCAGCCGTACTGCTGTTTGTCGGTTCTGAAAGGGTCACTAACAAGTGGTCATGCATAAGTCGTTCGTAAGTTGCTGCATTAGTCACTGGTAGTACTACTTAACGGCCTTCATTCTTTTTCTTACTATGCTGCCAAACAATGGAACTTACTGCCGGACTCTGTAAGGACAAGAAATTTTGCTGACTTTAAGAGAATTTTAGCTAACCTTGACATGCAGGCATAAATATATATATTATACAAATAGAATGTAAATTTTGTATAACTGTTTTGATATATTTGATATTTTGTGTATTTTTTATGGTGTATTTTGTTGTTCTTTTCTCGGAAATATTAGCTTTCTAGCTACTCTCAAATTCGAGAAAAAATAAAGTTTACGTTTCTCTGTCTGTCTGTCTGTCTGTCTGTCTGTCTGTCTGTATGAAGTACAGCAGCATAGACATAGGTGGTTAGTTCATGGTACTTTGCAGAGATGTGACTGTTGATATAACCATTTCTAGCCGATTGACTGTGTGATCAGCCAAACGTCAAGGTGGTAGGTAAAGTTGCACACGAGCCAAGGAGGCCCAAACGGCTGGAGCTTATCCCGGTTTCTGTAGCATGAAGCAACTGAGAATATTGCTACTCCCCCCTGGATGGGATGCTAGTCCATCGCAGGGTTACCCCCAGCAGTATGTCGCTGGTACCCATTTTATACACCTGGGTGGAGAGAGACAATGTGGGGTGAAGATTCTTGTCTAAAGAAACAACACAGTGACAGGGACTGGGCATCGAACTACCAACCTTCAGAGCTGAAGTCCAACACGCTAACCACTACACCACCGCATCCCCTCAAAACGTCAATATACTCACGTTTATTTTTGTTTTGTCTCCATCACAAAGCCTGTTTGTTTTTACCTCAATAGGGACCAACTGGACCGCGTGGAGAACTGGGTCCTAAAGGATTTCCTGGAGAGAAGGTATGTGGTACAACCTTAAGTATATAATTCGAGTACGTTAAAATGAAGTACAGTCATCTACCTGGTTTGCAATATAATTTGGGTACCATTATTCGTAAATTGTGATCGTCTGGGTGAGTGTAGTCCTGAGAAGGATTGTTTAAGGTGACATTGACTGACGTTTCGACAACCTGAGCGGAAGTCATCATCAGAGTCAAGTGAACTGTGAATCGTCAGTAGATGTTGTAAGTCTCTGGTCGTTGTCCTGATTGGTGGACGATCTCGTGATGTTATTGGTCGTCTGTCAGTTAAGCCTTGATGTTATGGGCTGTGAAGACTGTTAAACGTGGTTGGTGCGTTTCGATCCGTCTTTTGTTAGTCAAATGTACGTTGGTCTATTGTTAGTCAAATAAGTCGGTTTGTCTATTGTTTGTCTGTCTTGTTATTGTCGATATCAGTCGTTTGTAAGGTGCAGGTAGCTGTTGGCAACGGTTCAGTGGTGTTTGTTCTAAGTTAGTAAACCAGCTGGGTACCCTAAAAGATGCCTGGCTTTGTTTAATTACGATAGGGACCAAAAACTGAATTAAGGGTTATTAGTTCAGTCTTCATACTGCAAGTAAGGGTGATTAGCACGGCAGTTGTTTATGTTTTGTTTATGTTTGTAGCTGTTCCTTGTTTTAACAAAAACATGTGCATCTAAAGAAGACACACCGCCGACCTTTTATCGCTGAACTAAATAAAAGAATCGTGGAAAACACTTTACCTCATACTTGTTTATCAACAATGTAAAAAGTTGAAATTCTCCAAGTAACAATTTACCTCAGGAAGTCTACTGAATAGTTGTAAGACTGGTAATCCATTAATTGTTTTTCATTTGAAAGCAGAGATTTTATGAACACGTGCACGTGTTATTAAAACGTTTTCTGTTCACGCGTCTACGTTTTTAGACGTTTTCATATAGGCCACATGTTAACGATGATATTGCAACTTTATCGTTTTTGAGAACTTCAGTGTTTAGTAGTGTCTCGAAAATGGATAAACAGAGTCTGCTTCAGCACGAACGTTTTCAAACCGTTTTCGAGATATCAACGACCATTGTTTAGTTATGTTTGGTTGTGTTGTTGGAAGGAAGGCCAAAACGCATAAAGTAGACGGGGTCTAAGATTCGCAAGATATTAGTTTGGAAACCTTTGTTCATCTGAGAATGTTCTGCTTCAGGGAACAAAAGGAGAAGCTGGAGACTTTGGTGCGAAGGGAGATGTGGGAGGCCTGGTAAGAGTTATCTTCAGTGACTTTATTCACAGAAATGTAACTTGAAAACCACCTGTAATGCAAAATAAACAACAGCACGGGAATGTACTGCTTAGTAGCTTTCATTTGAATGGTAAAAGTTTAGGATTTCATCCACAAACTCAAAAGTTAGAACCACCCTGTACAGCATAATAAACAGCACCACAGGAAAGTACTGCTCAGTAACTTACATTTCACTTGTCAGGATTTCATCCACACAAAAAATTGGAACGATCATTAAAAAAGGCGTAACAAATAGTAACAGAAAGTCACAGCTCAACAGCTTTCCTTTAATAGTCACACATTAGAATTCCACACTGGGAAGTGATGCTCAACAGAGCAGAGTAATGTAAATTAAACATAAGCACAGTAAGGTACTGCTCATTTGAATGGTCACACTTCAGGATTTCTTCCACAGACTCAAAGTAAGAATCACTTTGTACAGCATAATAAACAGCACCAAAGGAAAGCACTGCTCAGTAGCTTTCATTTGAATGGTCACGCTTTAGGATTTCATCCACAGACTCAAAAGTTAGAACTCCCTTGTGCAACATAATAAACAGCACCACAGGAAAGTACTGGCCAACAGCTTTCATTTGAATTGTTAGAATTTAGGATTTCATCCACAGATTCAAATGTTTGAATCATTCTGAATAGTACTGCTCGGTAGCTTTCATTTAAAAGCATTCCCTCACATTCCCTTGTCCTTTCTTCTGTTATTGTAAGTTAACTCAAATTCAGAGATTTTTAGAAGTTAGAAACTCTCTAGGAGAAACAGAAACCTTAGCTAACAGTTTTTATCTTCGATTGTTGTTTATCTGCTTTCGAATAAGGGCTGCTATGAATTGCAGATCTGTGTGTGACGTATTTTTGTTTTGCCTTCTAAAGGGAGATCAAGGGAAAGCAGGTTCCAAGGGAGAGATTGGAGCACCGGGCCACCGGGTAAGTGTTAGAGCAAGACCCACCCCCCCCCCACCTCCCCTTTTCGCTTTTAAACGGGTCTGTTTTTACGAATGGAGGCGTAGTGTTTCAGATATCGGATTTGTATTAGGGGCTCGATATCAAATAGCCCAAGTAGTAAAACAACTTCAAAACGATTTCAAATGATTACATTCGAAATAGCTGTTCAATGCCTAACCTCTCTGTAACAAGAACATGGAATTATTTGGTGGAATTTTGACGCTCTCATAGCGTTAACTTTATGCACCTTGTCCTTTGTATTTCTAATTGGAGTATTCCCGCAGTGCCGAACTCTACAATAAATCGACGAAAATAATAAAAGCAGGGAAGTACAAACTATGGAGACAAAATAACGAATTTAATACTCAGGGTGCCTTCAGAATGGTAACGTTGTTTTCTGGGCCGCCTGTCATAAAATCTAATTTTCATAAACCGCAGTCCACCTTCTTCCTTGTAATCCTGCACGGAAAAGTAGGGTTCACACGCTCATGGAAAGGTCACGGAAAGGTCACTGAAAGTCATGGAATTTGAAATTTGCATTCCAGGCCTGGAAAGTAATGGAAATTAGAAAAATTTGTTTGGGTCATGGTAAAGTCATGGAATTTCAGATTTTTCCTAAAATCGTTTTTAGCTGATGGTTGAGAAGTAAAGAAATTTAGGAACCGTTTTTTTGTCCAGAATCAGAACGTTCAGCCAGTGGTGCATTTTGCTCCTTGTTTTCACCTGTTCTCTTACCAATTTTGAGGTCATGGAATTGGATTAAAAGTCATGGAATTTTCTTTCCCAGTTTTTGTGTGAAGCTTGTGTATCCCCAAACGACTCAGTCCGTTTTGCTCTTTAGAATCTTTTATCCAATTTTATTTATTTGGTAGCGTTTGCTATATAACTTGGAAATTAAGTTAACGAAATTTCGATGTTTTGACAGGACTGTTGTTCCAAGTGTTTCTGATGTACCTTTCTCTGTGCTTTTCACATCCCATCTGTTCCATTGAAAGTCGCCTATGCGTCACAGCTCTCGCATTGGCGATATGAAAATTACAATACAGTTAGCGATATTATCAATATGAAGGTCATTAATTCAACAGGTGCATTGTTTCATTTTCACGCGACTAGCACTGTATGAAATGTACGTAGATCAGTATAGAGATTTTGTATGCTGATTGCGGGGCTTCAATGGTTGTGTTTTATTTGACAGGGTAACAGAGGACCTCCCGGAACATCTGGACGATCAGGAATCCAGGGACCTCCTGTAAGTAACAATTGCTAAAATGACAATGCATTCTTAACTACATTATTTTATTACAAGGTTGAATTTTCTATACTAGAGTAGAGCCTACTGATTGGTTTCCTGAGCAGCTCATAGTTTGCTGTACGGACCCTGACGCTCACGAACTGTTTTGTGCTTTTGAAAGAAAATCGTTTTGTGTTTCTTAACTAGGATTTCCCATAATTATTACGGAACGTGCAATAATTCCGCAAGGTTACAGACCTCACACTGATTCAATAACCTCTATTTAACAATTATTTTTTCTCAAAAAGTGATTTTTTTTCCTGTAGGGTCCAGTGGGACCGGCTGGAAAGCCTGGACAGCCAGGAATACCTGGTGTTAAGGTATGCTCCCCCCAATACCTCCCTCTTTATAGTGGCAGAGGTAGCGACTTGCAGTTGAATCAGGGAGAAGGGACATCTACTTGACTTTTGTCGTGGCAATATTGTGCACGGTGCTGCAACTGCCTTGCAAGGCTCCCTGTTGCCGCCTTTGCTTGCTCTGATTGCATGACCCCTGAGTGTTTTACGCGAGGAGTGGATTCATGAGGCTACTACAAATAACTGTGGGCTAACATTCACTAATTTCTAGTACAATACTTCTTTTCGGGCCTTGCTTGAAGCTTCGCTGTTCGATAAAAACTCGTTAACCATCAACAGTTACTGCCACCGTCCTCAGCGTTTATATGAAAAAAAGGCTTATGGGACAGATGTACGAAAAGAAAACAGTTGAATTTGGGTCAGTAGCCTCTGACAGTTTATTGTGCAAGGAAACTAAGAGAGCTTATATCTCCCAGCTCAAGACGTTTGAATCTTGACAACATTTCGTAAGATCACACTGTATTCCTGGTCCCTGTGTCGTATGGTGCCAAGCACACGACGTATTTTTCAACTATTCACAGAACATGTACTTAAACGTTTTGTTAATTGTTAATTATTTGCTTTTTTTTTCAGGGTGCTCTCGGAACACCAGGAAAAAGTGGTCTTCCCGGACTGCCTGGAATGCCGGTAACAGTCAATATTATTTATTTACCAACTTTGCTTCAATTAGGTCTTGTTCTATCGGTAGCGACCCATTTGGTTGGTTACGTCAGTTTGGTTTTTGTGTTGTATCTTAGAACCATGTTTGTTCCTCCGCGTATTTCTTTCTTTCAGTCAAACCGGTCGTTCTTTCTGTTCTGATCTTTGATGTAATTTTCGTCTAAATTTCCAGTTTTGCTACTTATTACACCTTTCTCTATCTATTTTCTTTCTCTTCCTCGTGTTTTCCTCTTAAAATGAAACCCATTACGCTATCTGCTCCGATCTGTGATGTAACTTCATCTGCATTTCCACTTCCACTCAGTGTAACTTTGCTTTAAAAAAACAGCTTGTCGCTTGCTTTCGTCGCTCACCTTTTTTAGCCGCTGGTGAACTCAGTTGAACATAAGCAATGGGTGAACCGCTTCAACCAAAATTCGGTTGAAATGTAAATGTAAATAACCTTTGTTTGGAACCAAGAACCAAATCGACCAAAAGAAATCAAGACTCAAGCGGTTGCACCAGTTAGAATAGGAGCTGAATGTTCAAAATTCACGCTTTTATAAATCCTGTCGTAAACTTGAATTGCATTAAAAAAATAAAAATAAATCACTTTATTTAAGTGTCGACGGTATTTAGCACAGAATGCTAACTGGGGACACCTCCAAAATCGAATTGGAATTTGGATGTGTTGGTTTTTGAGGAGAGGAGAAAACCGGAGTTTCCGGAGAAAAACCTCTCAGAGCAGGGATGAGAACCAACAACAAACACAACCCACATACGACACCGGGACTGGGAGTCGAACCCGGGCCACACTGGTGGGAGGCGAGTGCTCTCACCACTGCGCCATCCCTGCTCCCCTATCCCTGCATTTCGTTGATCTCGCTAAAAGTTCTTGAAGGAAATTAAATTGTCAGGAATACATGTAACGTATGTATGTTGCATGCATCTTCTTTCCTTTCAAATACTGGTAGTTCGTTTCCTGAATTCATGTAGCCTCAGTTATAAAGCGAGGGCTGGTGCAAAACCTTTCATGCAAAAATGAGTTTTCTTGGCATATGAGTCTACAGGAAAATTAGAAGTAACCTATTGTCAACGAGGGAAACAGCATTTCTCACTTTCCCTCTGTTTTTCGTTCTTGTGAAGTACTAAGCGATATGTTTGCATCCATGCTATTTGTAGGGCACGGCAGGAAGAGATGGCTTACCTGGAAATGCGGGTAATGACGGTCGATCGGTAGGTATTCAAAACTTTCAAAAACCTTTTGAGAGTGGTAACGTGCAAATGTGGCACACTGTTATAAATTTCATTTTAATGGTCTCTCTTTAGGATTTCGTCAATAGACATGAAATTTAGAAGCACTTTGAATGACAAAATAAACAAAACAGCACCACAGAAAAGTTTTACTCACACTCTATAGCGTTCATTTGAGTGATCACGCTTTAGGATTTCTTTCAGAACTAAAAAGTTGAACCCCTTTGTACAGCATAGTAAACTTTCACTTTCATTTGAATGGTCACACATTTGGGCTTAATCCGGCCACAGACTGCAATTCGTCATCCACCGACTCAAAAGTTAGATAAAAGTTGTACAGTGTGATAAACAGTAGCACGGGAAAGTACTGCTTAGTAGGATCCATTTGAATGGTTACACTTAAGGATTTCTTCCACATATCATGGTCACCAGCAATCCCCTAATCGAGAGGTACATCACCTCTTCTTCTGGTGCTATCTCTCGCTACTAACGATGTCGATTCTTGAGTAAATTGGTTGTTGTAACGTAAACATTGAAAGGGGCCGTAGTTGGCCGATTCGAGATCCTTTCGAACCTTTCCGTTCCGATGTTTTTCTTTGGCCTCTTGTCGCCACGTAGATTCAAAGGTTGCTGTTCCCTTGTTAATTGAGGAATAGCGGTTTGTTGTGAGTGCAGTGACTAGCGGACTAGCTACCCTAAAAAATGACTTTTTTGCTGATTCCTCTTAGCTAGAACAGTCACTGACAATTAATTATGCCAATCAGTTCCAAAGACAGTGAATGTCTAAACGTCTATTCAATTTACTTTTTTAACAGGGAAATATTGGACCATCCGGTGCCGTTGGCCCTAAAGGAGACACTGGACGCCAGGTAAGAAGACACTGTGTTCCTGTCGGATTGAGTTGAAATTGTATGCAATTTGAAGACAAAATTAGACGCGACACGTGCTTTGCTTTTTGTTTTTGCATTGCCTGCTGTGCCACACTTCGATTCCCATTGTCGCTGGGAAACTTCGCCGTGTTTCGCTTTATACATGATAGCTGCGTAATTTTGCCAATGATCCCCTCGTGACTGCAAAAATTCATACAAGAGAGTGAACAGCTGGCCAAGAAGCAAACAACCTCCGGGTGCCTGATGGGCCAATTTGCTTTTTTTTTTTTTAATTTAAAGTTTTATTGAGGTATTTTAACAAAAGCTATTACAAAGATAGGCCATGATATATAAAGAGAAAAAACTAGTACAAATAATAGGGAAAGGCTTTAGGCTAACACATCTACAAAGAGTTTCCATTTCTCAAGGTGCAGACTCATTTTGTTGTTTTGTTTAGCTAGAAATTATTCGATCTTTACAATCTTTCTGAGGTGTGCCAAAACCATATTGAAACTGGGGAGATTGCCTTTACTACGACAATAGAGTATAGACAGTTTGGCTACGAGAACAACATGGTTAAGAGACATAGCTGATGTCATAATGTAATATAATAACTTAACTCATCATCAATATCTATCAAACCGAAAATAATGTTAACTTGATCAGTTAAATCAATATCTAAGTGAATATAACACTGCTTTAGCCAACTGGAAATTTCTTGCCAAAAAGGCACAGAAAAGCAACATAGAGCCAATGAATGCTCGGGGATTTCATCTTCTTTGCCACAGAATGTACACAGAGGAGAATCAACTATACCAAACTTACACAACTTAGTGTTGGTGGATAATATTCTATTAAGAGGCTTGAATTGAAACGATCCTGTATACGTATCAAGCGCAACTTGAAACGGCAAGCTGTAAATTTTGCTCCAGTTCAGCTCGCAACAAGGAAACATCTCATTATATTTGGCCTGTGCCGTGGGTGATTCACGGAACTCAGATATAAGTTCTTCATACAGTTTCTTAGTGTTTATTTCGGCATGCGACACCCTTTAAGATTTCAAAAATATTGTGGGGTTCGCAGGATCAAAAGGGGCTTCAGATAGAGACATTCTAATTCCCAGCGTTTGCTTCCAATTAAGAGGCAGACCATTTATTAAGCCAAACCATGCCAAAAAGTTTTTTGACTGCAAGCCTCTGGCCTGAAGATCTGACCATGTCGCGAATTCTATGAATGCCTATTTCAATCAAGTCCACCTTATAAACTGATTGTTTTATTGACGATGATGTTTTTATTATTCCATACCATTTTCGTTTAATGGGTTTACTTCCTGTTCCATTGCGGACCTGTTAAACCTAGCTCATAAAATAAGACATTCTCGACAGAAGGGACTGAGAGTTACGGGACGATTGTCAACATCGAAATTGCAGGCAGTGTAAAAGATACGAACCGCCGACAGGTTTTAGAAACGTATCGAAAATCAGTTTCCAGTCAGCAGCGCAGTTGGCATCAGCATAACGCCTGAAGAAGGATGAATTTTTGAGCTCGGATTTAAGATTCTAAGTGTTCGTTAGGTCTTTATCTCTATTTGATTGCTTTGATTTGGTTTATGTTTATTTATTTTTTGTTTGTTTGTTTGTTTGTTTGTTTTTAGGGTCCGCCAGGCTCTTCCGGTCGTTCTGGAGCTCCTGGCCCAGTCGGGGAACAGGTGAGAACAATTCACTGAAACAATGCACGTTATGACAAATAAAGCAGCAACCACATCAAGCAATCAACCAATCAATCAGTCAATCAATCAGTCAATCAATCAATCATTACCCACCTAACGTCCATGAGCTGAAAACCTCGTTCAAAATATGTACGTACATCTAAAAACAGTAAAAAATTAAAAGCTTTAAAAACTAATTCACAGAAATCATTAATGAGTGTCTCTGGTTCTTTTTGTCCTCTATGAAATCTGTAAAACACTGATTGTGGCTCGTTGTTCCTTTGTAAGTCCATTTCATATCATCCGTTTGGTGGTCAAGAAGCAAAAGTCCAGTAATAGTTCAATCCAACAATAGTCCAGTCCAATAGTCCAATTATCCAGTCCCCTGGATAAAAAGACAATAGACGCATTTACACAAGGTCAGTCTCACTTTAAAGTAAAGCATTCACAATTACCAGCAGGAGAGTGCTAAACTGTTTAAATAAAACAATACCCAGAGTTGTGAATAGTTCATCTTCTCGCTGCTATTTGCGAATATGTTACTTCAGATTGAGATTAACCCTGCATATATCATGGTGCGTCTTTTGTCCTTTTATCCAACGGTCTTGTTGAACTCGAAAGTGGATTATTCAAGTATGAGCAAGCGATGAACCGCTCCGTGAACGAACCCCGGGATTGCAAGCCCCTGCTATGTCAAACCGAAACCCGTTCTCCGTCCCACGGAATTTTTTGTTGTTGTTGCTATTTTCATTTGTTAAGCAACTTAGTCGAATTCGGCTACTTAATCTTAATCATTTATTGGAAATTTATTTTTTATTTCCTAGGGTGCCCAAGGAACCTTAGGACAAGATGGACGAACTGGCGATCCTGGCAGCCAGGTAAACTTTAAACAGTGTTTTTGTTATTTTAACGACAGCTGTAAGCAACCGGGAAGGCCATGGACAGTTGACGTTGGTAACTGCTCAATTTCCAATCACTGGCACCTTGATGCCGGAGTAATCTCGTTCAGACCAAACGGTCAAGTTGATGGTAAAAATAACCTTCATTTGTCGGCTGACTGGTAGTTACCTTCATTTGTCGGTCGACGATAAAATTACCCTTTTTTGTCGATTACCCTTGTTTGTCGGTTGACGCTAAAATTTACCTTCATGCATCACTCGACCGTGAAAATTTTGTTCTCGTTCGCTCATGCATCACGCGACGGTGAAAATTTTATTCTCGTTCGCTGGTTAATGGTAAAAATTAACCTTATTTGTCGGTTGACAGTAAAATTTACCCTCATTTATCGGTTGACAGTAAAATTTACCCTCATTTATCGGTTGACGGTAAAAACTATCCTAATTTCTCACTTAATGGTAAAAATTTCTTTTTTTATTGGTGGTGGAAATTAATCTCACTTATCGGTGGAATTAACGGTCAATATTCCATGATTTACTTTACTCTTCGTCTACGGCTGACGTTAAAAATCTTTTCCTCCAAGTCTGCGTGGGTAAGAGCTGCAACGATACAAGTGAATTCTGAATCATCAGTGGATGTTATAAGTCTCTGGTTATTGACCTGATTATTTGACGAAGTCACGATGTTATTGGTCGTCTGTCATTTAAGCCGTGACGTCATTGGCTGTGAAAACTGTAAAAAGTGGTGGTGCTTTTCGATTTCTCTTTTGTTAGTGAAATGTCTGTTGATCTTTTGGTGGTAAAATTTGTCGCTTTGTCTATAGTTTGTCTGCCTTGCTGATGTCGTCAATAAGTCATTTGTAAGGGGCAGGGAGTGGATGACAACGTTTCAGCGGTGTCTTTTCCAAATTAGTAATCCAGCTTTCCAGATTGATTTGTTGATAGCAGAAAGATCACTCCTCATTGTCGTCCTTCGTCTATTTTGGATTAACATTGTATCTAGGGGATGACGGAAGAAGCCGCTTCATGTTAACCTTTTAAGCCCCAATATCAAGATGCAAGTTCTCCTTAGTGTTCCCCATAGGTTTCTTATGGTACTAGTTGGGAGAATTTGCACAAACATCAAGACATTTCATGTTTGGTGATCATTTCCTTTATTCTCGTGACCTGCATGTTTGATCAAGTAAGGATATTGTAAGGAGAAATTAGATGCTTGTCACTATTGGGGCTTAAAGAGTTAAGGAACCAGTGTTTAGCGTCAGCTTCGTGGTCTCCTAACTCACATTAAGACTGAACGTTATTTTATCTGTTGGGAAAACGTTTAAAATTTGTCGCTATATTATTATACCTGAATGTGAGTATATTTTCTTTCTGTGTTATGAACTTTAAAGGGTTACCCTGGCGCCCCCGGTAAACGTGGAAAAGATGGAAGCAAAGGGCAGCCTGTGAGTATTGTCTCGAGAAATTAGAAATGTATGTATGTCTTGTGTCTGTTGAACGAACAAACGACCGTACAAATGTACAAGCAAACGATCCAACGAACAAATGAACGAACGAACGAGCCAATGAGCAAGCGGACGGCCGAGAGTTGAATGAACGAACGAGAGCAAACGAATGAAAGAACGAACCAACGAAAGGACGGAACTAGAGAACGAAAGAACAAAAATAAAGTGAAGAAGGCGGAATAAACGACGAATAAAAGGGACCAAGCAACGTGAAAAACACACGGGCGTAATGGTGTTAACGTAGTTTAATTTCTGTTTTTTTTTTAAATTTATGTGTTGTGAATTAGGGTCCAAATGGTGCCAATGGATTGGATGGCGAGCCAGGGGATCCTGGAGATGAAGTAAGGAAATACAATGATAGCTAGCAACGTTTTTAGTTAAATCATTGGAACGGAGAAATATCTGTATTAGTCTCAAATTTGTGCACCTCGATAGGCATAAACTTGCGAAACAAGATCTCAAGCAAATTTGCCCAATCCAGACATCACTCTGGTTCAATAATGAGCGCTTTCAATTTGTATGGAAAAACCGGTGAAATTTTTTGCGTATTTAACCAAGGAGCTTGATACTAGTGTGGTACAGTAATATTCCTATAATTCCGTTGGAAACGAGAAACAGTATTGCATCTGAAGGGATTTCCTTTTTCCGAAAAATTTCCAGTGAAAAGGACCGTTCTATTTGATTTCTTAACGGAAAAAACGGTTTATCAATAAAAACGGAAAGCACTCTAGATCTCCAGGGCATTTGTGCTATTTCTCACTGGAAAACTTCGTGTACTGTACTCCCATTAGGCCCGTATATAAGGCTTTTCTAAGACTGATCTGTTTGGTGTCGCTCATATTTCAGGGCGACCAGGGAGAGAGGGGATCCCCCGGTGCTGACGGCGTAGCCGGAGGTTCCGGTCCCCCCGGTCCCCGCGGAGATCCGGGTGATCAAGGAAACGCTGGTGAAAAAGTAAGTAATGCAACCGTTCAGTACAAACGCTTGCGATTCCTGTGATTTTTAAGAATCCTGACATGACTGGTCGGGAAGTGGTCAGTGAAAAAAATTCTTCAAAGTCAGGAAAAGTCAAGGAATTGTTTTCTGAGTCAGGGAAAATCGATACTTTTGAAGAAAAGTCAGGGAAATTTTGAATTGTTTACAGCACTGATTTATTCGTATCAAAACTGAATTAAGGCAAAAATTTTCAGTTCACTGCCATTTTAGCGATGGCGTTTTTGATGAATAAACAACGCGAGCTTTCGTGGTCAATAATAATATGAAAGCTATTAAGGGGAGGTTGAAGGCCGCTACTCTCCTTGACTTGTCAGGGAAATTTAACTTTTCTCAGGGAAACGCCAGGGAAGTTTGAAACTCTGTGGCAACCATACGTGTTACAAAACGCTAAGAATATTTCACCCGTGTTAAAATTTACATTCAAAATTCAGTCATCTTTCAATTTAGGGTTGCAAAGTCATGGTACACTAGCAGTTATCAGATTATCAGTCATCAAGCGCAACCACGGTGTTAAGACTCCAATCCGATTATTGAAACTTTTTATTTAGTTATTTATAGGTAGTGTCCGAATGAAGTTGCATTTGGCCAGTTTTTGCAGGAATTGGGAACTTGCTAGTGAAAGCCAAAGCTCTCTCCACGCACCTTTTCTCTCAGTAACCGAACATATACGTCGATTCAGTTGTTCCGAGACTAAAGATTCTCAGTTAAGAGGGTGAGCGGAAGAAACCCAAAGTTGTGTTAAGGAAGAATTGAAATACGCAGGATAAAATGCCTCCAACCAAGGCATTTCATTGGCTTTTTTAAGTGCTACTGTTAAGTACTGATGTTGTATCAATATGCTTAAATATAGTTTTCAAATCTTTTACAATTCGCGTTAATTTCATGGAGTATTAAATTTCCTGTAACAAGGTAATCGATGCTCAGGCTGCGACACGCAACGCTGTTTGTATCTGTCGATATCTCGAATAAACCCAGTAGGCAAAACATACCCTATTTCACTCCGAAATCGTCAAATTCTGTAACCCGTTCCAGGGTCCAAGATAGTCGGAAGAGCGGATCAAGAAAACAAACTGACGCGAAAAGCGCGGGGGGGCTGGGGACAGACTAGGCGTAGTTTTCCCGCCGTTTTTCGCTCGCCTGCTTTTTCGCTGCTCGCCCGCTTTTTCGCTCGTCTCCACTTACAGAGAGCCTGGCACAGGCTACAAATTCTGTACCTTATAAATCATACCTTTTGGGTTCGCACAACCTATACAGCCTACATTAGCCACCTCCAGAGCTTCTGGTGCCCGTTTTGAGTACAAAAGATCATTACGCCTAATATTTCTTTCAGGGTGATCCTGGTTTTAATGCTGAAATGGGAAAGAGAGGACCTCAAGGACCCGAGGTAGGCATCATTTTCATTTATATATCATAAAAGCCTTGTGAAGTTCCTTTACACTCTCTAAGAATGAAAAAAGAATTACCTGCCACTCACAAAAATGACCATCACCACGAAAGCAAAGAAACAAACAAACAAAAAATTGCTTAATGGCTTTATCAGCATAGCCATACCGCATAATGAACAGCATAACGGACAGGAAGTAATTGATAGTCTCTACATGAGTTGTTACTCTCAAGGACTGTAGAATCAAAAGCTAAGACTTTCTTCAGTGTACAGCTTTATTCAGGGGCACCCAACGAGAAAATTTTAGCAAAATACTTGAAATATCATTTTCTGCTTTCTTAGACTGTTTTAGGGCTTTTTAAAGGGGAGAACCTTAACTATAACAAGGCTACAAAAGGGTTACTATAGACGACTTGTAACCGTCATATCGTAGGCTCCCTAACTTCCCTGGGTTTGGTTTTCGGCCATGTTTGTTCTATTGAAGGTTGTTTTAACTTTTCAGAGTCATGACCATGTTTGGAAAGTCACGTGAACAGAATATTAAAACCCTTAAAACTCAAACAGCTTACATGTTACTCTAACAAAAACAATGCCAACGGTTAAAGAGCCTTCTGATGCAAAATCTGTAGGCCGGATTTCTTGAGTTTCGTCCATTATTGAAAAAGCTGTGACGTCATAAAAGTTGACGTCAAGAGCCGAAATGTTGTATATTCATCACTATCTTGTAATAAACCAAAACTTGGTTTTACAAAGATGATCACAATTCTCGGTCTCGCCCTTTTCATGGTGTCAGATGGCTCTGGATTCTGGAATAGCTTTAGTAATGTAAGTTTCAAGTGTAAAGTTTTCTAATACCTGGGTCGCCAGTTGGTGAATGCTGACCCACCAGCGATTCTGTCCCCCGGATGTTGCTAGTTAATAAATGTAAATGTAAAAACAGTCAAAACGCGTCCAAAAAGAAGAAGTCAAGAATTTGCGTTTTGAAGCTAGTATTTACTGTTCGTGCAAATAATTTATTATTTAAATTAGTGACTTGTTGTGTATAGGGAGAGAAAGGAGGGAAAGGAGATGACGGCGATACCGGAGGTCCTGGAGAAACGGTAAGATTATCGTGTAGTTTGTTAGTTTGTGAGATCATGATAGAGATGCCAAAGTAAGCGTCCTTAACCTAATACAGATGTATTTTTGCAAAGGTTATGACTATGGGGGAAAAGTAGATCTTATCAAGGGTTATTGACATCTAAGAAGAAAAATGTGGGTAACCAAGCATTTTTCAGAGATATTAAGCAACCGTAAGGCTTGGTACCCACTAGAGACATAACGATCATAAACATAATCATAACCAAAACCATAAACATAAGGTTCTTATGATCTAGTGGGAACCGGTATCTTAAGGACGACATAATCATAACCAAAGACATAATCACAATCCTAAGAAAATGGTCGATCAATTTTTTATGATTATGATTGTGTCGATCGTTAGCGCATTAATGATTATGTTTTTAGGCGTTCCCACTCGGACATAAGCATAATAGCGGCGTTATGTTTGTGCTTATGATTATGATTATGATCGTTACGTCGCTTGTGGGTACCAAGCCTAATTCTAAAAAAGCGTTAAAATACAAAGAATGTATGGCAATTCCTTTCCCAATTTAAGTTCAATTATCTCTGGAAAATGTTTGGCTACCCCCACCCCCCAATTTTCTTTTTGGATTCTGATAGCCCTTGCTAAGATCTGCTTTTTCCACATAGTCGTGAACCGCGCAAAAATATTTTTGTACTAGGAGGCAGATTCTTTTAGAAACCCAAATATCCCGACATGTGCAGAAAGTATGCGCAGTAACAAAAGGAGGCACCGTCCTTAACCTTGTAAAAGTACGCTTAGTTTGGAAACGCAATCAAAGTTTGTGCTACGTAGCACTCAAAGCAAATAAATGATAATTGAGAAAAAATTGTGTCTTTAGAGCGCTGAAAACTACATTAAAAGTAGTCAGACGTTTCGGGACCTCACCTGCGACAAACGCTCGTACTCACAATAAATATATGGCGTGCACGCTATTCAAAAATAAACAAATGGTACGAAATGCGCATGTGCCTAGCCCGCGTAAATGTGACAGAGAGAAAAAAGAGATTGAAACGATAATGTCACTTCAAGGCAATTTTTAGAACTTAAAGTCCATGTTAATGGCATGAGGTGCCAAGGTCTTGTGGCGGAAGATCAGTCTCGTTTCCTCCCTCTCTCTTTTGGCAGTTGCCAGCCTGCGTGCAGGCTAGCAGCTGCTGCTGTCGCTTGATTGACCACAGACACCGACACGCTATGGATTACTAAAATTGTGGTCCGGTGCGTCAAAATGTTCGGTTGAACGGAGGTGTTCACCGAATCCGCCTGCCGCTCTACGACCAGTTTCTCCAATGTACATTGCGTAACACTCACAGTCGTCTTTTGAAGGCGAGAGGCTACCCTAATGAAGTAGTGCTAATGAGACTGGTCTTCTGCCACAAAACCTTTAGACCACCTTGGCACCTCGTGCCATTAACATTGCCTAGTTTGGAAGCTCAGCTACTTTACCATTATATGCAGGGCTAGTTTCGTTTAGGTAAGGAAGAAATCCTGAAGTCGTATTATTATTATTATTATTATTATTATTATTATTATTTATTTCTTTATTTTAACGCCGTATTACTTCCTAATGACCACTTTACGGATTTCCACTATCGCGTGAATTTTCCGTACGGCCGTAAATTAAACTGGCTTAACGTGCGTTTTTAAAGTTAGAGACCCATAAATCGAATAGCACTCAGCGTTTTACAATCTACGCAAGCCTTTCAGACATCGTCTCTAATTTTATTAACTCACAACAAGCCAGTTTGTCTGTATGTACGTAAAGTTTACCTTACAGCATGAATACACTTCATAAGACGATTTCGTGTTTGTTTTGTACTCTAAACAACGGGAATAGTCCGGGGAGCAGACGTCTCGTCCACAATAGTGCGTTTTCGAAAACCTCTGTTTTTAGTCTCGAAAACGGGTAAAAAAGTTCTGGGTTCACACTAGGGGATAAAAAACGAATATTGCGTTCCCAGGCTTTCTCAGACCTTCTTGCTGTCTTGTGCGCATGCTTCAATGGCACCCGGTCCGCGATCGTCCGGGATACTACCAGAGACTGCATAATTAGTTGTGACGTCAGCGTTTTCTACACTACGAGCAGTGTTTTGCTCAGTCGAGCAAAAAGAACACGCGAGCAATCGCGAAAAGTGTCCCGCGTGTGAAGCGTTTTCGGATAACTTCGTTTTTGCCGTCCACACCAAAAAGACAGATCTCCGTTTTCAGAAGACTTCTCTTTTTTTGTTATTGTCTTGCAGAGCGTTTTCGGAAACCTCCGTTTTCATCGATACACATCTCCGTTTTCGATCGTTTTAGTGTGGACGGGCGGCAAAAACGCATACTAATAGAACTCATCAAAAAGTGTGCGTTTTCAAACAAATATGCATTAGTGTGGACGGGGCCTAAACGAACACGTGATAACTATACGACACTAACCTCCCTATCCGTTCTTGGATTGCAGTCTAAAGCCGTGTTCACATGAAATTTCAATAACAACTTAATTGTAATGTATTAGAAGTCTCCATTTAATGAGATCGTGCCTGAAGGTTGTTTTGTCCACTAATGGAACGGAAATCGTATTTTGATTGCAAAATTTGCTAGATTTAGATTAGCTAGCCGTAGTTTGCAATAGCTTAAACATTCATCATCTGCAAATGCTGCTAATTTGCTTGTAGTTAATGGATAACTTTGGAATGTTACGTCCACAGGGTGATATTGGTTATACTGGAAAGCCTGGAAAGATGGGAGCTATAGGCCCAGAGGTGAATTGTCCTTTCTTTTTTACTTTATTGTCTGTGCTTTTGTAGTCTCCTTATAAACAAAAGATCAAGCAATCGATATCTTATAAAAACACTACAGAGCAGCCTTCTGTTGCAATAGAATGATCGCTAAGTGGTCACACCGTAAGGTTGAAACCACCTTTCTCGACCTGTACCGCAGGAACGTACGTTTGAATTTCAATTCAAAAGTTTGATCGGATTGAAAAGTTAGAACCACCCTGTACTACACAATAAACAGTGCCACGTGAGAGTACTGTTCAGTGGCTTTCATTTGAATGGTCACACTTTAGGATTTTATCCCGCAGACTCAATAGGTAGGGCACGTTATAGAGCATAACAGGCAACACCGTAGGAAAGGAGCGCTCAATAGCTTTAACTTGAATGATCACTCTTTAGGATTTGATCCACAGTCTCATAGCTTACAACCATTAGCAAAGCATTATAAACAGCACCACAGGAAAGGACTGCTCAGTAGCTTTCATTTGAATGGTCACACTTCAGGATTTCATCCACGAACTCAAATGTTGAAGCTACCTTGTGTGTCATAATAAAAAGTTCCACACGAGACTATTGCTCGGTAGCTTTCATTTGGGTGGTCACTCTTTAGGATTTTATCCACAGACTCAAAAGTTAGAACCACCTTGTACAGAATAATAAACAGCACCACAGTAAAGTACTACTCAGTAGCTTTCATTTGTTTTAGTGCCACTTGGGTTTATAAAAATAATGCGCTCTTGTGAGAGTCTCCTTAATATAAATACTTTTTTAACAGGGTGAGCCAGGTGATACTGGTAATAATGGAACCGCAGGACCGCCAGGACCACAGGTAGGTCACGTAATTGCTGGTTTCAAGATAGGGCAACTATCCCGAGTTTGAGTAGCCAATCAGAGCGCGCGAAAAACACTGTCCACTTGTCTATTATATACTAACATAGGTTATAGTACAACGCTAAATTTTGGCGTGCTCCCATTGGTCGAAATCGATCACGTGACGCGATAGTGTCTCTCCTCAGCGGGCGCCTATCAGCGCATGATACCCGTTCTTGGCAATTTTCGCTCAAAATTTAGTTGTACAATAAAAACAATAGAGTCCTTCTGTCTCAGGCCCTGTGTGTAATAGGTTCCCTCGGAAATTTGATGTTCAAACTTCATATAAGCCCTCGAACTAAGTTCTCAGGGTAATATTTGTTGTCAACATCAAATTTCCTCGTGCAACCTATCACACGATAAGTGCCTTCGGCAGAAGAACGCTATTGTTTTTAAAAATATCAAGGTATTGAGCTGATATCGTAGAAAATCAGGACAGCAGACAGTGTATCTGATTGGCTAATTTCCAATTTGGGTACGGGGGGACCTCAGTCGCTGGGATTTATTGTAACGATTAAGGTCGAAGTTTGTCTTAAAGCTCGCGTTTTTTTTAGACAAGTTTTAAATGCAGAGTATCTGTTACTCGACTCGGTGAAATTTAAGAACAAATCACACCTTGTAACTGCAGGTTTATTTTTATTGTATAGGGCTCTGTCGGAAGACAAGGTCTGCCTGGGCCTCAAGGAGACCCAGGACCAGAGGTAAGTTCTTATTTTACATGTCCTTCGTGTTGTTATTTAACAGTTACCCCATGAGCGCTTGTTGGTTATTTATTCAACGGGAAAGTTGGTTAATAATGCTGATTACTGATAATTTGGACAAGTTTGAAATAGTTGTAGCTTGAGGTATTAATAGTGAAATGAAAGGCTGTTTCCAGCGTGGAAGATGGAAGAAGCTACAACAGACATAACTCTACCTAAACTAAATGATGTTTTTTTACAGGGGCCATTGGGAAGTCAAGGCGAACCTGGTACGCCGGTAAGTTGACTGATTTGATTCTTTTTTGTTCCCTTTCAACCGATTTCATTCTACAATAATGTATGACATCGGCTTAGCCAAAAAAATAAGTCGTCTTTATTCAAGATGGGGACACGAAATAGTCTATCTGACGATACCTGTGTCCTTCGCACTCCAGATTGAATTGAAATTTAGAAATTTTGGTTTGTTGGAAAACAATTCAATTAACTGCGCTATATTTGGTTTCAGGGTGCGCTCCCTTTAAATATTTGTGTTATAAGGAGCCCTCCAAACTTTGATAAACGTTATTGCACTCTAACCGAGCTGTTTCTAGAATTCTGTTCTGTAAACAGCTGCATGTACAAGGATCAAACTGGTTCTGTTGTCAATCCGAGCTTTTCCTTTGCCTGCCGTGTAAACGGCCCTTTTCCCGTTTTCAAGACCTTCCTTCTCCCAAACACCCTCTGTTCTACCCTGGTTTAGTTTATGCCGGTGACCTTTTTCATTTTTCTTTTTTCCCTTTTTTTTTTTTTGTGTAGGGTGAACGTGGACCAACGGTAAGGCCTCCAGTGCTGTGGATCAATTGAATGTTTTAGTTTTGTGTGTCTTTTTAATACGTCTCTTAATTATAGAGTAGTGTAATACGTCTGACTTATGTAATTTTATATATTGTACGTACTATGAATTTCCTCTAAGACAAGAAGGATTACAAACACTTGACAAAATAGTAAAAAATTTGTCAGCGCATTTGTGGTCGCAAAACGTTCATTCAGCGTTAAGTTGGTTTTAAACTAATTTAGTGTTTGTGTTTTGTTTCACAGGGTAATGAAGGAATGGAGGTACGTTCTACTGTGTTTTACAGTAGCGAGTCACAATAGGGGTTTTGTGGTGTGGGAAATGTGAAGAAAATTAAGGTTAAAAGAGCATCGAGGAAAGTAATCACGGGGTATCGAGCATGAATTTCCATATATTGAGAAAGAATCTTCGGTAGCCTGAAAAATTCTGCAAAACTTATCAATCGAGTTATCTTCGCTAATCTGTGGACATTGTGACACACTCCAATGGTAAAAATCTCACACATTCGTCTTCGGGAAGGTTGACAGATATGGAATACAGGATACGAGGCGCTCCTCCCCCCCCCCCCCCTCTTTCCAAAAGTTGTGTCACACTCATGCATTTGACTTGGCAAAACTTGTCAGGCACTGGATACGGAGTATGCAGTCCCCCCTTCTGCAAGAAAACACTCTCTCTATCGTGACCGTATACTGGCCATTCCAATTATGTTTCCTGCTGAATAGCTTGTGTTGTATTCAACGAACATTTGGCTCAGAAAAACTTGACAGGTTTCGGATACCGGATCCATAGCGCGGACGGGGGGCGGGGGAAATTGTGGGCGATTCCAACTGCTGTTTTACTTACTGAATAACTTGTGTTTTATTTCTTTAGGGAGATCCGGGTCCCCCCGGTCCCCCTGGCCCTCAGGTATGAGTTACTTACTTAATAATAATAATAATAATAATAATAATAATAATAATAATAATAATAATAATAAACCTTTATTTAACCACGATCTGTTTTAAAGCAAATACATGCTTGAGGGGTCGTGTGTACTAACTACCTACCTAAGAAAAATTAATATTACATTGTAATAAACTAAAATAAACGATATTATGTTTTAATAAGATTAAGATTTAAAATTGAAAATCACACATGTGTTTCAGAGTTGTCTGGATCGACAAACTGCCAAAATTAAGTTTTTTAAATATGGGGTCCATTCTCGCCTTTTTGCAAAACTGCTTGTGGTTGGTAGCGTTATTAAAGTAGCTTGACACAAAATTCCATAAGACTGCACTTCTGTACCGGATTGAGTTCTTTAAAAACGACGTTGAGAATCGTGGGACAACCGCTTTTAGGTGTCCTCTTAGGTTGTAGGGTCCGTGTCTCCACGTTACCAAATCTGAAATCGTTTTAGGAATCTTTTCGATTACAATATTGTAAAACAGCTTAATAAGACTGAGTTTGTATAAATCGAGTATTGAGTCCCACTTAATGGGACTCTGTCAGCTAGTTTAAGTATCTGTTAGCTTGAAAAGCCAAAAGACATGTTTGCCGTCATCAATGGAAACCTAACAACAATGCTCCAGTTTTGTTAAACGGTATTATTCTGGTGGAATGAGACTATTTACAAGTTTCTTTGGCCACGGATGACAAGTATCGAAATAGATTGCAACTCTAAAAACGTTGGGTCAACTTGGGTCACGCTCTGTTTTTGTCTTTAAAAATTTGACCAAGAAAGGATAATGGTTTGTTGTCTCTTCGCAGATTCACTTTTCATCTATATCTTATTGTTCTAGCAGCGTCTATTTTATGAACGAAATCAACAGATCAAATGCGCAACTTTTAATGAAGGCTCAACCCATTGACTCCCTTGCCGCCTAAAACCGCCCGTAAAGGACCATAGTCCTTGTTCAGTTTGTGACGTCATCACTTTGAGTAAGAGCAGACGTTTTTGATAACCAATTGATGCACCTGGCACACTTCTAACAAAAAGTGTCTAAACTGAAGCGCGCCCTTCAAATTGACAAGAGTTACATAAAGAAAAAGGAACAAAGTTTCTTGGTGAAATTGATGCAAAACTTGGCCTTGGCACTGGTCTACACTTCTAGTTGAAATTTTCCTCTTTCCTGAAAGTTTAGTTGAAATCATTTTTAATCCGAACAAAGACCTTCAAATGGCCTACAACCCCCCCAAAAAGTCGATTTGAGAACCAAAAACAACAGGACTGAGCCCTAAAAACCGGAAAGACTACCAGGTACGGTGTTTTCCCGTTCCAAATTTGGAGTTGCGGGCATGCCCTAACAGCCTCGGAAATGAAAAGAAGTTTAGTTTCCATGCTGCAGATGGCATTATAGACGTTTTGACCGCGATTTGAGCCGCAGACAGGAAGCAAATTATGGCGTCATTGCCTGAAAATGGTGGGTTTTTTTTAAAACGGCTGGGAGTGAATGGGTTAATAGAGGGATGAGAGGAGAGGTTTTTTGCAGACTTGAAGGGAAGGGGGCTTACGAGAAGGGGAGCGTAGTAGAGGAACTTGGCTAAATTGAGAAGATGTGGAAGTTGTAAGAACGTTTTGGCCAAAAAAGAATCATCTTCCAAGCTTTGAACCGAAAGGGTAAATCAAATAGTATTCAGAGATGTTATCTTTTCTCGTCCTTATTTAGGGTCCTCCTGGAAGTTACCTTGTGAGCTCAATGGTAAGTTATATTTTTGGTGCATGGGCTTTTCTGGCCGATTATGTGAACAACGTTTAGACACAGTTTAAAAATGCGGTTTGCTGTAGTCGAAACCAATTTTAAGGAAGCCGGTCAGTACAGCTGCTCGTATTTTGTTAGATCACGACGCGCTTAGACGGTGCTCGTCTGAGTTCTAATAGGACAGTTTGGATTCGTTTATATATTTCTACTATTAACCTTCGTTTGACCTTAACTCTTTAAACTCTGATATAAAAATGCATATTCTCCTTATTGTTCTCCATACATTTCTTATGGAACTAGAGAGGAGAATTTGTCTAAATTTCAAAACGTCTAATCCTTAGTGATCACTTCCTTTATTCTCCTCACTTGAACGTTTGAACAAGTAGTGATAATGTAAAAAGAATTTTTGTCTTGGTCACTGTTAGAGCTTAAAGGGTAAACCAGGTCTAACTTAGTCGTAGTTCAAATAATCGTCTCTTAATGACTAAAGGAGACGCTGCCTAAGACTGGTTTATCTATAAAGAGAGTTGACATTTCGACTGGGGAAAGGGAATCTTCCCATTTGATCACTGATCTGAATTCTTGGTTTCTAGCTCACAGGCAGTGGCGACAAAGGCCCACCCCCGGACTATCGATTGTATTCCAGCACAAAGGTACACAAAAAATGATGTTTAGTTGTGTGATAAGTAATGGTAATTGGACTGAGTGAAGTACAATTTAGTGAGTAATCGGGCGAGTAATATTTTAAATCGGCCGAGCGCGTAGCGCGAGGACGATTTGAAATTACAAGCACGATTACCCCTGAATTGTACGACACGAAGTCCAGTTACCAATTAATCGTATCTATAACAAAATGTGAGGTTAGAGAATCTACTTGCCCTTCGGGGATATATTTTAAATTATCAGTTTTGCAAGCAGTGGAGAAACAGCTATAAAGAGAACCCATTTCAGTGCACCTGATTGACGCGCGCGCAGCGTAGTTGTCCGATTACACCTATCCAATTACAAAAATGCAATCACAATCGAGCATTTTGTTATAGATACTATTATAAGAAAAAACGTTATGGTCGAGTTTCGAGTTCACCAAGACAACTGGATAAAAAAGCAAAAGGCGTATTTTTCCAGCGTTGGTCTCAATCTGACGTAAAATATTCACAAATATCAGTGAGCGGATAAACTATTCACAACGCTTTGTATTATTTTATTTTAGAATTCAGCACTATCTTGCTGGTATTTTTGCATGTTCGACTTCAAATTGAGACTAACCCTGTAAAAATGCGTCTTTCGTATTTTTATTCAGCGGCAGTCAACAAGAGATGTCAACTTGTCTTTTCAATTTAAACCAATTTGAAGTCTCGGAAAAGGTCACAGTAACCAAATTTCGGTCCCCGCAACGTACTATTTAATCTTTTTTTTTCCCTTTCTTTTTTGATTCCCGTTAGATTAATAGTGTAAATGTTAGTGCCAGTTTTGCTTTGGTAAATAAATTTTAAAAAAAATTCGGTCCCCGTGAATTGACTTTTTGACGAAAAATGGCTATTTCACACTAAGGGGCTTGTCCCTCGTTTGCGTCATCTTTCAACTGCCCATTATGTTGTGCTATGTAGACAGCTGGATGTAAGCAATCGTACTTTCTGATTACTTGCCTATTGGGCCGTTAGCCCAGGACCATCTAAGCCGTACCGACCCATTCAGGAGATAAAAACATGGGACGGTAGGTATGGCTACACGTGAGCTGAACTAGCAGTGGTGGAAATAAATACAATACTTATTTTAGAAGAAGTGTTTCACTTGGTTAGTAAACACTCCTTCATTAAATCTTGGGGTGAGACTTTAAAAAAATAGGAAGCTAAATACCTAACCTTTCTGCTGCGAACGTTTTGCTGCATAGGTATTGCATATTTTTATTTGCATCTTTTTCTTTCAGAGGAGCTCATCTGAGGAGACTAAACAAGAATCTCCTGTGTTAGAGGTAATAGAAGACACCTTTCAATGTATATCAATTATCTTGAATTGTCTTGTAGACTGCGGTAAGTCGACACGCTGGTTTGGGCAGATAAATGTGATATGAAAACGACCGTTAGTACGAAAATATTTGAAGGCGTTTGAACTCACTCATTCACTCACTCAGTCGGCGGCATAACTCTTTTCCTTCATCGCTTTCAGCTGCCTGCAATGAAAAGAATCTTGGATGGTTATACAAATCAGAAGTTCAACTACAAACGGCAGAAGGGCAGCAGGTACCATCCGGCCCGCTCCTGCAGAGATCTGCAGCTTGATAGTGACGTTACGGTGGAGAGCGGTGAGTACAGTGCCCTCCAACCCTTTCTCCTTTGCGGGGAAACGGAAAGGGAGGGGGGGAGCGAGAGATTCGCATATGCGGTATCAGAATCTTGCTTAGTGGGCGTGGTTCAATTTTTTACCCCTTAAACGCAATCCATAGTTGATTGGCTTAAATTTTAGCATTCAGTCCTTGCCGCGAATCGCACGTCGGACTTGAAGAACATGGAAGTAACGAAGAGATTAACAGATAGAACCTAGGTGCTTACACAGAGATTCGCTATCTGATCAGAAATCCACACTGACTTCCGCAGTGAAATTGCTTCGTTGATCCGAGAGCTATCGTGTTGAACACTCGAATATAGTCTCTTCCCTCCTCGACTAGCCTCAGCTAAATGGGGATGCGCCTCGGGAGGGGGGGGGGGGCATTTGACCCATGTTTGGGTATAGGGGTGCCGGTGAGGGTCGGAAACCCTGACCTAGTTTAGGACGAAAAAAATCTTAACCCTTTCATTCCCAGAGTCAGTTATGGAAGCATTAAGGTGATTCTAACTTCCGAGTCTGTGGATGAAATCCTATAGTGTTACCATTCAAATGAAACCTCGTCAGCAGTACTTTCACGTGGTGCTATTTATCTTAAAACTTTTTACAAAATGAAATTTGAAATTTGTCTTGAATTTTAATTTTAGGCACTCTTGGGAGTGAAAGGGTCAAAATACCTACACCGTGTAGGACAACACCTTCCATTTTAGGTCCCAGTTCAGGACAAATGGCAAATTACACACTCTCTTGTTTTACACAATTTAGAGTGTTTCAAAGACAAGCAAACCTCCCTGATCTAGGATTGCTAAATAATGTGTAAGCCATATTTAACGACACAATCGTACTGACCACACCCTGTACAAAGAGGCCAAAAACCGTACCTTGTCCAGCGGTACGTCCCCGTATAGGCCACATAAGGGAGTACCCCCGGGGATGAACATATCTAAGTAACAACTTTTCCACTAGCGTGCGTTGGAACTGAGATTGTTATAATCACCTTATGTACAACAAGCGCGAGTGGAATAAGTTTTTGGCCTTATTTTTCACAAAAATTGGCCTCTCGGCGAACACTTTTGAAGACCGCGGCACTTGAGAGTTCATCCAGTTTCCTTATATGACAAAAACAGGGTGATTATTCTGATAAACTGTGTGCAGTGAATGAGAGCAGCGTAGAAACCTAGAAATTGAATAACAGAGGATGACAATTAAATAGTTTAATATGTTTTCTCTTTAGAAATTTGCTGTTGTTAATAATCGCCTCGCACTTATGTATTGAACATCTATGTGATAAATTTTCATCAGAGTAGACTGCGAGTAGTCTCTAATTTTGGCGATGGCGACTGTGGGGCGGGCGAAATACACACGCGCGTGCGAAAATTCGAGGAAACGTGGCGTTCCCCTCGCGTCGCTTCTCCTGGAAATTTTGCGCGCGTGCGTGTGTATTTCGGACACAATCGCCATCGAAAGAATTAGAGACTAAGCGCAGTCTATCAGTAGAGACGATGGTTAGCATTTCCAAACATGGCACCACCTATCCTCCAAATAATAAACCATGCATACCATGTGACCTTCTTTGTGGTTTGTGCTTATCATTTGCAGGTTATTATTGGATCGACCCGAATGAGGGCTGCACCAGCGACGCAGAATACATCTACTGTGACTTTGAGAACAAGAGAGCTTGTGTCCAGCCAAAAAAAGAAAATGTAAGTCTACCCCACCAACTAAGCTAATCAGCTAGTCGACTTACGGCCAACTTTCAGCTAATCGGTTTACAGTCAACTTTACGGTCAACACCTCGCTACTTCGGGGACCTCGTTATTACGTACAGGAGCTGAAGTCCCTTAGTACAAGAATTACTGAAAATATCTCCCACTCTCCCACTGTTATGGCGGACACAAAAGCTTGGTCCCGGTGGTGTTCTTTATTAAAACAGCTGACTGTAAGTGGCTGTGATCCTGTAATTTTGGCCAGTTTTATTAAATGTCTACCCTGGTCCGAAAGGTTTTTCTTTATTCTTCTCCAAACGAAATTCAGACATCGTTGTCGCCGCTTCGTGGCTCAATTTGGTTTGACAAGGACAAAGAATAATCTGTGTAACCAGGGTATAAAATGTTCTTTTAAATGTCTAATTTTACTTCAAAAACTCTAAATGAGTTTTGACCTAATTTCCAGAAGGCGTCGCGGTGTTGTATTGATTCGCACGATGGGCTATCGATCAGAGTATTTATTGGAAGATAGGAGGGTCGGTGGATCGAGGCTGGAAACTGCACCGTGTCTTGTGTTCCTGTCGGCTAGAAAAATTGGCCCGGAAAATCCCAAGCGATCGGGGATTGCGCCTTTTTCCGATCTTCCCAGATTTTGCCGACAATCGTAGACGTCCCTTATTAGATCATCTGGAATGTCGGAGATAAATCTGGTCGGGAGCGTTTCTGGTATCGGAAGCGTTTCTATTTTGCCGACGCGTGCCGGATTTCTGTGATGGTCGGGGGTATCGTCGTGGTTGTGTTTTCATAAGTCGAAAAAACCTGTGACAAAAATACCTCATCAACTGGAATTTTCCCGACGTTTGAAAACCAGGCTTTACTTGTCTCTCTCTCTACCCAGGTGTATGAGTGGGTCGCAGCGAGCCGTTAGAAAGAAACGTAACAAAATACTTAGGAGTAAGCCTGCGATAGAGTAACGTCCCATTTGGGGGGGGGGGGGGGGTTAGTAATGCGCCTAGTCACTTCCATTACTGATACGGAAACGCAGTTGTGTGCAGTTGTGGGCGTCTGGGCGCATGAAGACTTAACCTTGTGTTATCGATTTCTATGCTGTATGTTCACAGATCACAATCGATGACGCTCGTTCTCAGCAATGGATCAGTGAAGTATACCCGGACGTACAGCTAGTAAGTAACAATAGGCAGAAGGTCTGTCATTGCACTACTCTTCAATCGCTTATATTTAAATGGTCCTGCTGGATTTCATCAACAGATTAAAAAAGCTAGGACTACCTTGTTTAGCGCAACAAGCAGTACCACAGGAAAGTACTGCTCAGTAGCTCTCATTTGAATGGTCACGATCTAATCCGCAGGATAGAAAGTTAGTCACGTTACATGGGTTAAGCGTAAAACGACGACGCTCTGTAAACGTAGTTGAAAACTTTGAAGAACGCTGCGTCTAAACAAAGGCGTTTGTTCTGGCTTATGCTAACTTCCGTTGCTGTTATGCGTGCCTGAGTAGCCCGTTGCGACTGTTTTCCTCGCAGATTCAATACAAGATGGACCCCGTACAGATGAAATTCTTGAGGCTTCTGAGCATGCGCATCACCCAGACTATAACGTATCACTGCTATAATTCCCGCGCATGGGAGGAAGATGATGACCGCACCATCAAGCTCCAAGGAGAAAACGACATGGAACTAACATCATCAGAGAAAACCAAACCTAAAGTTATCACCAACAGCTGTGATGTAAGTCAACTCTTCAGACACCTTTTACTCTGCGTAACATCTTTGGTTATAATTACCAAAATTAAGTTAAGTTAAGCAAGTAAATTTAATATGTCAAAATTGTTACGAGGAAACCTAGTATCTTAAGCTTTATGGTTATTTTATTTGATGTGTAATTCCTGTCAGCAGATCTCTGTGATGAAAAAGTATTCAACTTATTTTCGTCGCATACAAGTTTAAGGCCAATTTGTGACTGTGCGAGGGATGGATTTATTTGCACTGCACGCGTATAGCTGTTGCTTTCTCAAGTAGGAATGTTTTTTTTTGTTATTTTTTCGCTAAAAAGCAATCAAAAAATTCGCACCTGCTAAAGCAGCAGCTATAGCCGGATGCTGCAAATAAATCCACCCTAGATTTCTTTGTTAATACGCTCACTTCCAACCCTATCTGGGATAGAAACCCATTTCCTCAGAAAACTGTGGCACAATTATTTGTCTCTGGCGGTCTCTTCAACTCTCACTTCTTCAAACGGTTTCGGTTTCCCCTTATTGTTCTACTGTATTTTTTATCTTGTAGAATAAAGATGGGCTATGGCACCAGACTGTTCTTGAGATTGACACGAAACAAAAGAACGCCTTACCCGTCGTGGACGTTGCGGCGTATGATGTGGGAGACAAGTTCATCGAACAGAAATTCACTATTCAACTAGGGCCTGTGTGCTTTGTTTATTAGAGAAGAAACATACCTAAGAAATAAGGCCTTCTGTATATTTCATTTGTTAAAAGCTTTCTAAGATTTCTAGAGATAATGTTCTTAAATATATAGTTGATGTAATTGTAATAGCAGGGGTCCTCAGGACTTAACTTCTTGTGTACGGAACTTTATATGTTTTAAATCCAGCGCGGTTTGGAGCTGAGGTATCTCCTTGTTACCACGTGGTACATGTGTGTTGCCATGGAAACCAAGCATAAAGAACGCGACTTTGACATAGTTTCAAAATAAAGAAAGTTCAGATAATTGATTAGTTTTGTTGCGGTGGCGTTTTATGCCAAAGCAGCTTATAAGGGTTTTTTTCTGTTTGTTTATTTCGAAGATAAGAGATAAATTATTTTAGTAACACGATAAATATCCCGTGATTGTTTTTACATGATGTTCGTATAAATGTTGAATTACATTGTGCCAAAATTCTAATTTAAGCTTACTCTTGTCGCTCTTTGTGATTAGGCCATGCGGAACCACTCCTCCCCTCTCTCTCCTAGAGAGTAGGTGTCGCCATGTCAACAACGTCCAAGCCCCGCAGTATTCTCAGTAGAGTGTTCCAGGCTGTCAGTTGGAAAGTGCGAGTGCAAAGAAAGCGAACATAAAGACTAAGACGCTCCCCGTTATTCCCTTCCGCCTCCTTTCTCACTCTGAGTCCCCCTTCTTTTTATTTTGCGTTCATTTTCTTCGTTTTGTTTGTTGCTACTCAGGCTGACAACCTGGAACCATTTGCTCAGTCCCTTCTTCTTTAGAGCAGGATCCGTTATATTAGATAACTCGCGAAGACCTCTTCCGGGCTTGAAGCCACGTTAACAATAAGCTGCACAGCGAGGCTGCTGCTGCTGGGAAGTAAATCTGGGAGGAAGAAAAAGTTAATGGTGACTAACACATTTTTGTGGTGCCGAGGCGCTCTTTAGCATTATTTTAAAGCGATTCACGCCAGGGCGCAAAAAATTACCAAGGAACGAGTTTAACAACATAAATCTTCTTAAACTTTAGACACGAACTGTTGGCCGCTACCATGGCAACATGGCTTTCGATAAGCCGGACTTAAAAATTCAATTTTTATTATTGCAAAAAAAAACTGTCAGTTTTTTTCTTGGTTTGTTTGCAACGAACAGGGAAAAATGTTCACATGTTAACACAGGCTTACTACAATTTTAAGACTTATTTTGAGCAATCATTGTTTATTGTTTTCACGTTTCGTTCTAGAATATTAACTTTTTTCATTCGGCATTTTACTTGTTTTGAGAACTATTTTCCTGAAAAATCTCTTGAAATAGGGATTTATGGGAGATTTACGGCAAAGTGGAAAATCATGCAATAAGTTCGAGTCCTCTGTGGCTACGGTATGATGGCGTTAATTTTCTTGTGTGCGACCTTCAACACCTTGGTTTCAAATACCTTGATTGGTAAAAATATTGCGTTCCATTCTAAATACCTCTAGCCGTCAACGCAGACATTCTTTGCGTCGCACGCCCCCCGCTCCCCAGTCCAAAAAACGTCTTCGTTCGCGGCTACGACACCCTCGACCATCCCCACTTTGTACACGAGAGTCCTCCCCTGGGCCCCTCTTCTTGCATCCTATCGAAAATTATTGGATCCGTGCTCCGTGTAACTCCTTTTGTCGCTCTTGTAACTGTGTAGGTCACTGGTACGGTCAGGCAACTCATGACTTGACTTGCTGACTTAATGCTCTTCGCTCCCTGTGGAGCACAGGATCGCAACCAAAGCCTTCCATCTCACCCTATTTCCTGTTGTCTTTTTGGCATCGTTATCCGTGCATGGCACTCCATTCCTTGCCTCACTCTCCGGTCATTTGGGTTTAGGGAATTGATCCCTCTCCATCTGCCCCGAAAGGGCGTCCGGTGGGATAGCTGCGGCTTCGGTTTCCGTAACCAATGAAATCCAGCACGGAGGTGGTTGGTCTTCGTGCCTTCACCAGTGTCCCATTAGCCGCCATGGGTGTTGCCAAGGATCCAGGACGAGGACGTGGGGTAGTCTACTCATTCTCGGGATAAAATTGCTTCAAATCGCGCAATACCCTGTTCCGCACAGCGTAACTGGTGCGTTTTGAACTGTCTTTTGTTTTTGTAGTGTCTGTCGTTTAAATAATGCGTGCCATATAACACTTGGCCTTTCTTCCTTTTTAAAGTTGAACCTAAACACACACCGTAAATTCAAAAGATCTGTTTCAGCTCCCAAATGCCAAATTAACCCTAAGGCCCCTGGAGCTAATGCGGCCCACTGTGGAGCTATTTCGGTCACAGCTGGGACAAAATGACTCCCATCGGAAACCGAAACAGCCCACAGTGGGACGCAATTTGGCCCTTTGGTGCCGGCCCAGCTCCTGTAAATAGGCCTTAATTTGGAGAGCCAAGTGAGCCCTCAGAAAGGTACTGAATTTTACAGTTCTGTAAAAAATAAATTGAGGTCCCTTAGAAGTCGTTATTTTTGTTCCTACAAAGAAACTGTAGAGCTCTGATAATTTTTTTTGGCAGGAAAAGTAAATAGTTAGAAAGGGAACAACAACTGTCCTGACCTGTAACTAGAAATGGGCAGAAAATGCTTCAACCTCGTCCCCAGGGTCTCTCTTCTTCCAGGGGACGGGAAGAAGAGAGACCCTGGGAAAGAGTTTGAGAATGCTTTTCAGGGAATAAACTCAAAATAGTTGATTACGATACAAGGAAATAAAATGCCTCCTAATAAATGAAATTATTTTATACCGAAAAGGGAAAGGGATTTGTTTCACCTGGCAAAGTCAATTAAAGTTTTCTTCCTTCCATACTCGTTTTTCCTGTTGATTGGCATAATTCACATTTGCCCCTGCGCGGAGGATCTGACTGCTCGCAGTCTATACAGAATAGGTTGCTCAATGGTCTCGTAGCAAGCTGCGTTTTCAGTATGAATTTTCCCCTCTTCCTAGAAGTAGTTTTCAAAGTGTTATTCATGCGTGTTATACAACGTGCGACCTCTGCCACCCGAGAATGAAGAAGAAAAAGAACGTTTCCACGCGCGCTCAGACCCGCTCCAGGTCCAGGTATTCAGACTGGGGAGGGAGAAGAGATGGCGGCCCTCCCCCCCTCCCCCCTCCCATATCCCTTACTTGCGCGACTTATAACGAGAATACGATACCATGTGATATTTTACCCTAGTGACCTATACGCCTACGCATCCGTTTCTTTCCCATTAGAAATTGACAACTATTGTCCTTTTTCGCAGAATTTTTCCCTGCAGATACAGAGGGAAAGTTATGGCTTCTATTGTAACGGCCGTGTTTAAAGCAACTCTTGGCTTGCTCGTGACCAAAGGCCGAGATTTAGCCTCCGAGAAGCTGAAAGAAGGCGATGTGACGGATGAGCAATTTCGAAACTTGATTGTGCGCGAAATCGACGATATCAAGTCGAAGTTGGACGGATTAGCAAGAAAGGATCTTCTTGCAAGTATCAGTTTCTTAAAAGAGGGAATAGTTATTCTGTACGACGTGTTTGAAAAGGCAAACCTCGGGGAGAACTGTGCAATAAGAGCACGGGCAACTGCAGAGATAACTCATGACGAAATTTTAGATGTGAGCTTACAATCATCATCGGCTGGTGTCAACACAGTTACGCTCGCCGAAGGTGTAAAGAATCTGAAAGTGAGTGACTTGGATGAATCAGTGAAACAGGCGCTTTCGGACGCAAAAAGAAGATTCGAAGACGCCCGAAGGAAAGCGACCGAAGCCTTTAGCAATGAAGCTCTGAACACGTCTGAACGCATTCTAGCTATGGTGGTTCGTGTAATGGGGACAATTTTAGAGAAAGTGGAAGACCCAGTGAACGCATTAGCAGCGTGTAGAGTGTGCCTGGAAGAACTACACGCCCTGCCAGCCGTTCAGAAGAGTTTTAAAGTAGAACTTATGGGAGGACTTAAGTCATGGTTTAATAAGGATGAGCGCAAGGAAATTGTCACCGCTGTGTGTCTCATCAATCACGTCATATATGATATCACGCAATTAGCTGGTTCATGCAACCTGCTGAGAAAGGGTCTCTTGATCTGGCCTTGGATTGATGTTGGAGAGGAAAAAATTGACCCTCTGCGTGATGCAAGAGTGGCTGAAATCAAAGCGCAGGTACAGTTGAACGTGGGCTGTTACTCAGTGCTGTGGTCGTTTGGTCAGGAGGGTAAGGGAAGGCGCAAGCTACAGTCAATTAATGGTGTCTGCACAAACGGCAAAGAGCAGTTTACTGTAGGCGAAAACGGGGTTTATGGAATTTGTAGCTTAAGAGTGTTTGACAAGAAGGGCAAGTTCCTGAGGCGTGTTTCATGCCCGGCAAAGGTGCGCTGTATTCATGACATAGCTACAGACCAACAAGATAATACGTACGTTTTGGTTTCGCTACACACCAAGGATAGCCCTGTCGTTTACGAAGGAGAAAGAATGGTATGGGTGTATGTCTTTGACAAGGACAATAATTTTCTAAACAGTTTTGTTCTGGGTATTACTGGATTTGGACCTACTGCACTGACAATCGAAGAGAGCAGCAAGCAGTTTTTTGTGCTACGATCGCATAAGAAATATTGGGAGGATTCGTCAGGCAAGAGGCTCTCCAAAGAAGGCCCAGTGGTTGAGGTTTACGACACTGATGGAGCATTTTGCCATTTCTTTGGGGATCCGACGTGGAAAGAGCCGCAAGATATCGCTGCGACTAATGATGGCCGAATCATGGTGTTGGACTACGATCACGTGGACGTGTTCACTTCACAGGGCGACCAGCTTTACAATTTCACGGTGGCTGTAAAAAGAAATCGGTCGATGCAAACTTTTGCAGAAACACTTCACTGTACAAATGATTACGTGATTATCGTTCTACACGATCTCATAACAATATGCAAATTTCTTGTTTCGGTGCACACCAAAAATGGCGAACTCTTATACACTGTTCACTTGAATTTGCCTAATGCAAATGTATCAGGAGTCACGGTGACTGCAGAGGGACGAATTGCATTATCAGTTAACCATATCGACAGCGACGTTGGCAGCGTGCAAGGAGAGTTACTCGTGATATAAGAATCTTTAAGAGGGAATCTGGATAGCAATTATGAACAAATCATGTTAACACTGTGCTATCCTTTCCACTCTTTACCCGTTTCTTCACTTCGCTTCCTTTCGCTGAGCACGATTTTTTCTTCATCTGCGAAAGCGTTTCAGGAATTGTGTTTTTGTATTTGGCCACTCCCCTCCATTCCCTCAGTAAGGGTCCGTTTAAATTCCCGCATGAGACGGAGGATATTTCTTGGATTTTTTTTTTTATAAAACGGCAAAATCTATGCTGCATTTCAGGCCAGTCGACAAAACATTCCCTTTTGTGACCGAAGCTGTAAAATTTAAGTCTATGCCATATTTCAGACCCAAGGACAGGATTAGATGGATCCAGCGCGAGATGACTGCTAAATCCGTTAGGGCTCTACACATCTCGATGGCTTTGCGTACCCCGGGTGACTTTTTCCGGGTCGCTAAAAGGAGACTGATAACATTCGGGTCTATCCATTTATATCATTTCGTGTCCAGCAAATTCAAAACGTAAGGACACTACATTGTACTACATTGAACATTTTGGAATTTGTTTCACCACGTTTTAAATATATTAATGATCAGTGATGATAGTGATGATCAGTGATTACAATTATAATAATATACATGAAAAAATTACTCGATTCTGATTGGCTGAGAGCAGTGCAGTTCAGTTGTAACACCAGTGCAAAAAGTGTAACACCAGTGCAAAAAGTGTAACACCAGTGCAAATTACACATCGATATTCTGGATTATGATTATTAAACGAACCGCTTTGAGTTCGTAGCATTATCAGCTGATCTTCATCAGCCAATCAATAAATAAAGTGTCAAATCCGCGTCAAATGCTCACTTCCTGTCTGCAGTAAGATCTTCCGGCACTTCCTCCACGCGAATTTTTTCATGTTTATATTATTAATAAGTAATCATACGGTTTTTCTCGTTCAATTTGGAATTAATTTGCACTTGTGAGTTTTTCAAAAAGTTGAAATTGCACTCGCCGAAGTGGCTCGTGCAATTTCAGCTTTTTGAAAAACTCACTCGTGCAAATTAATTCCAAATTGAACTCGAAACCGTATGATTACCTATACTAATTGTAATTGTGATTATTTAATTATCCTTATGTAATTTTGACTGCTGTACATTTGTAGCTCCACCCACTTGCTATTTGCGGGCGGAAACGAACCTTCAATCATTCGTATTTTAGTACTTTATAATTTTTGTCTTTAATAATTTATGCATTTTTGTGAATTGTGTGTGTGAATAAATAAATAAATAAATTGACAGAGTTCTACCTGCAATTAGCAGAAGCTAACAGGGGCGGTTATGATTAGAGCTTAAATACCGTGCAAGTCCGTTTTTGCATCTTTTTTAAATTGTACAATTCGAATAGATGAGAAGACTTAAATTATGTTAGCTGTTTTTGCTGCTTTTCACTAAAATTTTAAAGAGAAAAGCCTTTGTCACTAACTTCCATCCTAGGAGGGCTCTCTGTTATAAAACTGATGACAGTAATCGAGGGGTTTTAATTTGTGGAAGCTAGAGAGCATTGGTAGCTTTAGGGGTAAAAATGACGATCAACCCGTTTGCTTTTATATGGAAGCTTTCTCCAGGACTTCGAGTTCTCGTGAGAAGGAATGGAAGGAGTTTTATGTCGGCGTTAGAAAGGGCGCGCTGCTTTTTTTTTAGTTCTTTCGGTAGTGATCAGTCTTTTCTTAAGTCTTGACCCGCTTTAAGGCTGAGAACGAGCACTCGCTGATGGCGTTGGTGGCTGGCGTAACAAGCCTCCTCGGTATCGTAGTCGACTACCTAGGCTTGTTCAGGTCGCTCGTTTCCTTGGTTATGGAGAGCGCGCGGACTGCGGGACAAAATCGAAACGGCGCCCGCTTCTGAGCAGTGAACGAGTCAGCTGACGAATAACGTTCATTTCGCGGACAATTTACTTTTTTTCATTGCATCGTGTAGACCTTAAGGACATATTCCACGCGTGTGTTTAACAGGGTATATGCGCACATAGACAGCGCACGGCGGCGCACGGCAAATTGCAAGCCTGCGAATAGGCGCCGGGATCCTTGCTGACGTCATTGTTTACATCTTGAAAATTGAAATTCATCCGCTAAGCTAAACAAACAAGGATTATAACCAGAAAGAGCAAAGAACATTTAGTTAACATGCGAAGTTTGAATGAAAAAGGATGGAAACCGGTTTCAAATGATTCTTTCAGAATTTACAACATTTACAGACCACCCAGCCGATACAAAAGTCTGTAAATTTGACCTTTTTCAAAAAGGTTTATCTCCTTCAATTTTCAACATTCTCCTCTCATATTTGCTCTTTTCATTAATTGTGCCAGTCTCTTCCAATTTTTCGTGTTTTCATCTGCTAAGCTAACTGTAAAATTTTCGATAAATTATGATAATGCTTAGATCAAAGACTGCCGACATATACAAGGACCACCTCTCAACGCTCCCTGCTGGTAGGGGCTTGGAGCAAGTCAACCGACCAGTGGCGACCACCAAAGGGGCCGATTACATGACCCGGGCTGGCTCGGTAGAAGGGCTGGCTCTGTCTGCCGAGATGACTGTTCAGCCCGGTGTCCTAGCAGATTTGGACCCCCCCCCCCAAATTTGGACCCCGGGGGTCCATATTCGCTAGCGGATTTGGTCATAAAGTAACAAAATAATTTCACTTTTCAATCTTGGCGAAGAAACGTTGCGTTTGGCTTTCAAAATACTGCAAACCTATAGTTCATAAATAGAGGTAGAGTCAGACTTTAGATCAAGTAAATTGACCGTTCGTTTTAGGCACACAGCCGGACCTCTAAACGTTGCAGTTAAAGCATGCGCTACTGTATTTCTTACAGAAGATACGATTTTAAAATCTTGTTTCATACGTGTTGTTATTATTTTTCCAGGATACTGAATTCAGCATAGTTTGAACGGGCGGTTTAACAAAGGAGGTGACACTTTTTAAAGTAACGCCTCTTGGTTGGAAAACGCATTTTGTGCCCTGCAAAAAAAGTTTGCTTGACTACACAACTTCACAGGATTTTTTTTTCTTTCAGAACCTGACTTTTCCAATTATGATGTTTTGAATTTGTAGAAGTCATAACGAAACCAGGGAAAACATCAAGTCTTTTCTGCAATAGAATTCAGTTATCGCATGTAAACTATGTCATCGATGTTACAAAAGGCCTCTCAGTAAATAAAGAGCTAATTTCTACAGTGCGTCTTTGAAGAAAAAATTAGATCAGTTAATTTCTCAAAAAGCGTACTTACGTACACGCGCTAGGAAAAGTGATTTCTCTTGTTCATTTTAATGAAAAATAGCAGAGTCATGCTTAAGGGTCCGTTAAGGTTCAGTAAATGGAGTGCTACCACAAACCCACAAAACTTCTGTAAGTGTCTGAAACACGCGCTGCGGTATTTCTTTACAGAAGGTGCGATTTTAAAATCCTATTTTTTTCTTTTACTCCCTTTGTTAATGTTTATTCTAACAAACTTAATTTGAGGTGAGAAAAAGGTGAAAAAAAAAGCTAATTTTAAAAGTACGCTTGCTACTCCGCCCTCCAATTAACGCGGCAAGCTAATGTCAAATACTGTTGTTTTTCTTAGCGCGGTTTCATACTGAATAGAATTAAACAATTGCAAAAGAACAAAAGACTGAAAACTTTTGTTTTGACAAACGTAAACTTCGCTTACACTAAAAGTATTTCAAGTACTTCTCGCAAGAGTTAGTCTAATAATCATTCTGTTGAGACCTGTTCGAGCTAGATGGCTGAGACCACATTATACAACCAAGTTTTTTATTATCTCCGAGCGAGATAATCAGTATCCAGAAGGCTGTAGAAAGGACCAAAAGCGAAACCTGCGAAAAGGCCCAAATATTTATCTTGGACGGCGGTGCCCTGTTCTTCGTCGCAAATGAGAATAGTCAACCGAACAGAGGGGTGCATGACAAGGAAGAACAGGAGAGAGTTTTACAAACTTGCTGGACACTTCGGTCGCAACAAAACTCGAGAAAAGGTTCGTAAAATTTATATTAATACACAAACTTGATTTAATTAAAACTTCGAGTATATAATCTTGATTGAATTAAGAAATTAAGACTGACTTAACATGGATTAAAAGATATAAATTTGTCTCTAACTGTTGTACTTGGGTTTATTTTCAGGTTACCTCTCGGTACTATTAGGCTGGAATCGGCGAAGACTGCGACGAGACAGTGAGACGTTGTGATGTTTGCCAGCGCAGCTCAAAGAAGTTTAGCAAGCCTTCATCTCAGCTCCACCCGATCAAAATGCAAAACACCGTGTGGCATCGCATAGGAATAGACCTTGTTGGCCCCCTGCCCGAAACGTCGCGAGGAAACAAGTACACTTGCACTTGCTATTTTAGCAAGTGGCCTGAGGCAGCGCCCCTGGCGGGCCAGCCCGCCTGCGGCTAAATTTAGAAGCTGTTGTGTGAAAAGATGGCTACATCGAAGAGCATGAATCAAGTGTTTTTGTTCTTGCTAATCCATTATTCTGGCGTATTATTTTCAGTTTTACGTAGCTTTATGGTCTGATAAACCTTTATGTGTTATATAGAAAGAGAAATATCGATCTTCTGGTGAGCCATTTTGCTCCAGTGAAGCGAAATTTAGTGACGTTCGTTTTAGGCACACAGCCGGACCTCTAAACGTTGCAGTTAAAGCACGCGCTACTGTATTTCTTACAGAAGATACGATTTTAAAATCTTGTTTCATACGTGTTGTTATTATTTTTCCAGGATACTGAATTCAGCATAGTTTGAACGGGCGGTTTAACAAAGGAGGTGACACTTTTTAAAGTAACGCCTCTTGGTTGGAAAACGCATTTTGTGCCCTGCAAAAAAAGTTTGCTTGACTACACAACTTCACAGGATTTTTTTTTCTTTCAGAACCTGACTTTTCCAATTATGATGTTTTGAATTTGTAGAAGTCATAACGAAACCAGGGAAAACATCAAGTCTTTTCTGCAATAGAATTCAGTTATCGCATGTAAACTATGTCATCGATGTTACAAAAGGCCTCTCAGTAAATAAAGAGCTAATTTCTACAGTGCGTCTTTGAAGAAAAAATTAGATCAGTTAATTTCTCAAAAAGCGTACTTACGTATACGCGCTAGGAAAAGTGATTTCTCTTGTTCATTTTAATGAAAAATAGCAGAGTCATGCTTAAGGGTCCGTTAAGGTTCAGCCGGGATCCCGGCATCGCGATGCCGGGATCCCAGCTAGCCGGGCTGAAATTTTTCCATGTAATCGCGAAGTTGATTTTTAGTGTGCTTCACAGACGTGCCGAGAACCCGGCAAACCGAGCCAGCCCGGCTAAGCGGGCCAGCCCGCCTCATGTAATCGGCCCCTAATAATAGCGAGAGAGCGAGAAGAATGCATACGAACGCGCGTAAAAGTAGGGTGGCACATGGAAACTTGACGTTCCAGCGTTACGTTTTCACGCGCCAGGCGACCTTCGCGCGCGTTTGCGAACCGGTAGTTGATTGGCCCCTGTAGGAAGCGGGATTTGCCGTTAGCTACGCAGGCTAGATGAAGTCTAGCACTTTCCAGTCTTGAAGAAAGCGTTACTTTGTCTAGACAGTCATCACAATAGGCCTTGCATTTCAACACTCGCTGTTTATTATCAAATTTCCAGCAGGGATGGGAAAGCTTCATTCATTGGTGGAACCGAAGATATTCGATATCTGAACTGTCTTGCACGCGAACTGTAAGCCAGATCGCTCAAAGGGTGAACCGATATTAGGTCTTTTCGTTGGTGTGGGGTGCTGTTAGCATTTTGCGCCTTGAAAGACCTCGTCAGGCGGCCTTAAACATGGCGTTCTCTGTTCTAGCTACGATCTTCGTTTTAGCTGCCTCCCTGCTTCACGTTCAAGCGCAACATGGTGGTATGGGTGGCGGTGGAGGAGGCTCAAGTAAGTGCATGTGTTACAGAAATAATCGGGTCTTTGTTTTAAGCACGATCTTGCTTTGTTTGCTTTCTCTCGAATACCGTCCTCTTTTCAAGGAAGGTCAAACTGTTAGATATAAATCCATCTTTTCTAGAGGTCTATATGTGCTTGTCCGTCCGATTTCACGGAGCATATCTCGAGAACATACCATATAAATTTTGGAGTGGAATTCTTCCACATATTTACGCATTTAGCGTCCGGGTTTGCAAGAATTATGAAATTTTACTTCGCGATCAGAGCGACAGATTAGTTTTCCTTTTTAAATAATTCTTAGATTACGAAGGAACCTTCATCATTTTTGCAGATAACTGGGTTAAATATTGAAAGCCGCAAGATGTTTCCCAGTAAAATCGCGCTGTTTCTTGCGTGCACATTGGCTGATAATGAGGCATAGTGTAGTTTTGCCCGGGTTGTCTTTACCGCAAATATGTCGTGCTCGTGTTTGGACTTTGGAGAAGCAAATATTGCTTCGATGAGAGTCGTTCTGCAAGGCAAATCTGCACAATTTTATGGCTTCATGTGTAGGAATTGTTTTTCACACTTTCTTGCAAGAATCGTCGTGACCACAACAACAATACCCCTTTGTGACTTGTGACCGCTTGTGCCTCTATTAATTTTTACATTTTCTAGTGATTCATTTGCTGGGAATAATGATAAATTTTTCAATGAAGCCGACATTAGTTACTGCGAAAATGGGTAACAGTAACGTTTAGGTCGATAAAACTAACAGGCCATTCTTTCACAGTCATTCTTTCGAAGTCCTGTATGCAGATTTTGTGAGACATGCCTAAAATTTTTGCTGGTGTGATCTGTAACGACATCCACTGCGTGACAATTGCTCTTTTTCCCTCGCTGTCTCGCTGGCATAAAAACTTCCAAGTAGCTAGATCAATCAGTGGTCGCATCCCAATTTTGTTACTGGAAGGGCAATATTGCTGGTCACTTTTTGCTGTCAGGGGAGAAAATAATAATTCGAAAAGAAAGTTTAAAATTTCAAGCTTATGCGTTGAAAGGTCGCGCATGTTTGTTTGCGCGCGATGTCCGCTCATGACCTCTTGTGACTTTCGTTCGCGCCGCCTGTGAATACTATGAAAGAATGCTTGCTGTGAAGGTAAGGCAGAAGACCATAGTTTCGTTTTAGGCGTTGCTACATTTATGTTTGTCGTTTCTCGAGATAATTGCAGAGATCTTTTATTGGTAAATTGGCAAGTGAGTGAATGGAATTAAAGCGAGGAACCTCTTGGGATCACACAAAATTAGTTCACAAATGGAAGAAAGGAATGGCTTCGTGGAATTTATTCCTTACTGATTTGTCAAAACGATAACCAGTTAAGCATTGTGATTTTTGTAGAGAATAACGATGTCACTGTCTTTGCACTTTGTAGCAGGGAGCTCTGTTCACTGACGTTTGCAAATGGTATCTCTCAGCGCTTGAACAAGCAAGTCGTATAGTCTTAGTTGCTTCGGGTTACAACTTTATCAAACGTGCAATTCAGTTACAAAGAAACCCAAGAAAGAATTATTAGCTAGTTCAATTGTCCGGAAAAATCGTAGTGCGAGGACTTTCCTCAATGAAAAAAGCAGAACGCACGCGTAAAAAATGCAATGGTCGCACATGCACATGTTCGTCGACCCTTTACACTGTTTATTTTAGTGTTTTGCTTTTAAAGCCGTTCTTTCAGTATCATGTCCGTTATCATATTTCTTCTGGACGTTTATCGTTTCGATCTAAAAGCGACTGGTTTGGGTAAATTTTGCTTCTAAGGAAAACTTACTGTAATATGACTTAAAAGTAGTTGTAAAATTTTCTGAGATGATATTTAGCTTAAGCTTAGTCACTTTAGCGCGTGGTAATTCGGGAGGTTTTTTGCAGAAAGTCGAACACAGTCTTAAGTGTGGAGAAGTGCTTATGCACCTATCGATGGTTTGCCCCAGGGTGGGGGGTGTGGGCAACTCCAGGGGAATTTGACATTTTCAGGTTTTTGAGTGTCAATTTCCCCACCCTTGGGTCTCCATTAAGAGTCAAATCCCTAGCTGGGGATCATAGACCTTGAATAGTAATGTTGACGAACTCAGGCACTCACAACACCCCTCCGACTCCAGAAGACATTCTGGTGAAAAATGGTGCCACCAACTTTGTGCATTTCCCCAAATTTCCCCAGATGGAGAGGGCATATTCTAGCTTTTCAAATTGTACACTGCCGTTAATATTATGTGTGTACTGCGTGCATTATATCATGAGATATTTTAGCATTACTGGCAATTTAACACACATTTTGTACTCCTTTCCTGCCCCTCTCTATATAACACTATATGTTATAAAACGTCAAAGATAGATAACTGATGGGTGTTAAAAACAACAATTTTTTGCTTTAAAAACAACAAGATGCTCCTTACATCGCTCATGAAAAGAAAGGCCAAGCAAAGGATGGCAGGCCGCTAATTCCCAGGCTCTTTCCACTTTCCTAGATGGCGACCGAGTCAAATTTTCCACCCAGCCAGGGGACCATTGTGGTTGTCAAAGTCCCTACCCGGGTAAAGTTTCACAAAGTCAAATTCCCGTGGGTTGCCTGCACCTCCCATCCTGGGGCAAACCATTGATAGGTGCATTAGTCCTAAGTCCTATCGATCAGAGTTTAAGCTGAGTGTTTAACCCTTGATACCGTAAATCCACACAATTCTTAAAATGGTCAAGTGTCTGTCATATAGCAATAAAAAAACTGAAAAAACTGAAAGCTAACAGTATTTAGACTAGAGCTGTGCTTCCTAAATAGTGTATAGAGGTACTGTACTTTGGCCAAATTAGTTCTGATCAGTACTTAACCCTCAATGCCTAGGTGAGTGTTTTGCTCTAAATAGCTTACCATAAAATCCTGATAATAAGGCCTGGGCTCATATCTGTCCAAAAGAATTTTTTTGTGGGCTTTTTTTTGGGAGGGCTCACTTTTGGTTAGAGGGGGGGGAGCTTAATATTGAAGGGAGTTTTGCACTTCAAAAATGTTTAGCTTATATTTGGAAGGGATTTTGCATCTGAAAATGCTGCACCAAAAGGAGTGTATGAAGGGCTCCAGGCAAGAAGGTCCCAAGTGATGTTTTAGGGCACTTTTCTCTTTTTTGCTCCAAACTGCCAGAATTTTTGCATGTGCACTCATGTGAAGTCAAACAACATTGATCCGGGGTGTATTTTGCTTTTAGATCATTTTCTCTTCCAAAGACTTAAGCGCTTTTTTCGCGGGAACCAGCAGGGGTGCAAAGTTGTAGAGACACTTCAGCCTGAAACCCACTTCTAAAACTCAACACTGCTTAGATGGACAGTACATACGTCTATTCTTGCGCCCCCTCCCCCTCCCCCATTCAATGTTGTGGCCCAGTATTTTGGATATAGTGTAGGTAGTAAAGCAACATTGAAATGGCGGGGGGGGGGGGGAGAGATTGATTGGGTGAAGGAAGTCATATTTTCAGTGCGCGGATTATAGTGTCTCAAGTATTTTTGCAGGTAATTCTCTATGTGCAATGCTATGAGTTGTGAGAATGTTAGTAGCGATCTCTATTGAAAAAGGAGTTATCTTCTACTAGCAGTACGATAAATTAGATGATGACTTTTCACTTCCTAGAAACTTTAAATTCATGTTCAGAAAGAGTGCCAAACGTTATTGAAAACTATTTGTACGACATAACGACCCTATTTGAAATACATGTAGTGCGAAGGCACGAAAAGCTTTATTTGCAGTAAGGACGCAATAGTAACATTGAAGGCTATTGTTCCATTTTTGAGCACACTGTAACACCGCACCGCTTTGTAGTGGCATGACAAAAAAAATATGTTGCGCTTTCCTTACCCTATGTTCTACCATTGTGTGACAGCAAAACTTTTTGTTCCTACAAAAACAGGTTTGGTATTCTGACCACAAAAATAATTGTCGAGCTTTTGTAGCAAGAAGGCGACAAGAATGAGGCAAACCAAATCTTGAAAATACATTTTCCGGCCAAATGGCCACGCTCTACCATTCTACGCTCTTCCACCATTATTTTTTAAAAAGTTATATTAGATGATTTTGTAAGTTCACAGTTGGAAGAGCGTGGTAGAGCATCTTTCTTTCTAGCTTACCGATAGCATAATTATGAAAACAATGCTAGTCATTGCTTAAAGTGCACCTAACCCCTAAAATTTTTTTTCGGCTAAATAAATTCTGTTATCATCTGGAACATTTCTTCGCAAAAATTTTTTGATTTGGTTAAATTCTTGATTTTGTGTGCCCTGTTGAATTCAAGAAAAATTTGGTTCACGTCCGAGTAAGAGGAACCTGGGGCGAGCCGTAGTTGTGACGTCAGATCAAGAACCAAGAATTCCATGCCGCTTAGTTTTTAACTGTGTTTCTCTGACTATATTTGTTCATCGAAGCCTTCTGACCTTCTAGCTAATTCGAACAAAGTCATAGTATGACTAAAATTCCAATGTTGTAATCCAAAGCAGATACTGAGACGAGCTACGCGGATTCTGCTGATTTGTAGATGAATTTTAGCTTTGAATACGAGATAGATGCGGAACACTAAGTTGACAGTACACCGCCAAAGGATGAAGAAAGTGCCGTCCTGCCCATATCTGCTAAAAAGCCGCTAACCAACGAAGAATGAATTGCTCAATGCAAAAAGGAAATAAAGGCAAACTAAGAACTGGAACAGCAAATAAAGCAACTTACGATTGGCCTTGGAGGGTCGCGAAGAAACCGGAATGCTGAGCTTCGCCCGTGCGTGTTTACATTTTATTTCGCACGTTCGGTCTTCATGTTTGGTCTTGGTTTTGCTCTCCGCTTCTCGCATTTGAGTTTTATATTCAAGCTGAGGGAACCTCTTATAGAAATGGAGATTTTAAAAAAGCATTCCTTTCTTCATTTATTTATTTTACATAGAAGTAAATGTGGAAACTGTGATATTAGTTACGTCTTGTCCATTTCTGTAACCAGCATTAACAATAACAACAATTTATAACACTAGTGAATTAGGAAGGCGATTATTTTCTAAAGGACATTAACAAGAATTATAAGCACGAGAGTTTGTTGGTATCGGTTCAACTGAGATTATCTTACCAATCATTTTTTTCGCGTCAACGTGCGAGCAGTTTCCTCAGATCCCAGCGAGAGCGGAAATGTACAAATTATGTAAATCAACCGGCCCTCGCTTAACTCGCGACTCGAGGCTTCGCCGCTCATCGCTCACACTTCGATCTTCTTGCGGCCTTTTTTCGCACAAAAAATGGTAATAAAAGAATTAAGAAAGAGACTGCTTGTCTTCTACTTCAACGGAGGATACGAACAAGGGATCTCTGCACAGTAATGTTTTGTTATGCTCGAGTGATTTGACATGACTCAAGATAAAATTCTCATAGCGAGGCATGTTCATAGACTAGAATAAGGAATAATGGCAATGGCTTGTTATTGTGGAGAAAGCGCGTTCGGTTCTGCTGAAGGAGGAATTTCTATAAATACGGTCTTTAATTTTAAACCCTTCGCTGTTTTGGGCACCGCTTACATGTAATTATTTAGCGCTTACCGTGTAGCCAACTTGAATAATTCGCAAAGGTAATAATTTTCTGCGTACCGCGTATCGCGGGTATTCTGTGGTTAATCGGCCATTGAATCATTGGAAATACACAAAAAGCTATCGTTTGATTGGATACTAAAGTTGTTCATTCATTCATACCTTCTTCTGCGACAACAAATCTTTGCTTAAAATGCATCGAGTGTAGTATCGAGTGCTTGGAAGGCTGCCGCTTTGCTCGCTATTGCTTTACAAAATCCACTCATTTTGTCCCTTCGCCTCTGGTCGCTCGTCGTCAAAAAATGCTGTATTTTTGTAGTGATACGTCTTGTGATTCGTGTCTTTGGTTACTATGTCTCGGAGCAATGCAAACGGTCGACAGTTTGCTGTACATCTTCGAGAGTTCAAGAGAAATATAGCTCCGACAGAGATAGCGCGAGACTGCGGGTTCTTGATTTGATGTCACAAGGTGACTAGTCCCATGCCCTCACTGCTCGACCCTGAACCAAAATGGTGTCTATTTTCGGCCGATTTTCCGTACTTCAACCGCGCACAGAAAATCAGGGATTAAACCAAATCAAAAACTTTTTGCGACGAAGTGCTCCAAATGATAACAGGATTTATTTGACGGAGAAAAAATTTTTAGGGTTAGGTGCACTTTAAGACCAATGATGCAAAACAGTTCACGTATTTATCAATTTCCCTCAGGTTTTCTTGCGAAATTTGAGTACTGAAATAAACTATTTTCCACCTAACAGACATTATGTCCAGTTCTCTGTAGTCGATAATTCCGTTCTTAATAAACAGAATGGCTTCGCAGCTAGCCACCTTTTAACAACGGTCGACTTTAATAGCCGTATGATGGGATCAGCGACCACTTTCACGAGCTTTGAGCTTCCCGGCAACAAAACCACCACGATACTCATGCACTAGTTCCAGAAAACGATGCAACAACTGCTTCTGTGAACTAAGGAAAGTGTTGTAGCAAACTTTTTTAAATTCGCTTGACTTTAAGTTGCAAGATACACTTGTCGCACATGCAAATTCTGAGGGAAACACAAAACATTCACGAGCAAAAGTGAAAACATCGGAGTAGGCATTATTGTTCTGACTACTGAGTAAACAACAGGCCACGCGAGGTCACATGACAGGCCAATTTTGCAATGTGAAAACACCGCAACACGAGCATTTATTTCCAACAAAACAATACCTTTTTTTGAGCTGTAAACAGTGAGAACAATTTCAGTAACTACACTGAACTGCTTTTGCAATCCTTGTTTGAGCAGCAAAACAAACCACGGGACAGATTTCTACCACACGTGCCTGACAAACTCATGCTCACAAAGTATTGTCAAACTTTATCGGGCAATGTCTTTTGTCGTTAACGCCGTCAGAGGCCGTTTCATTTGTAAGTATTTCATACAAGTTCTTACAAAGCTTAGCAGTTAAGAAACAGGGGCCTATTTTGTTCGTTTTGGTCTTGAAAATGACACAAAATTCAGCGGGAAAAAACAAAGAGCAATGTTCTTTGACTAAATATGAGTCCACATGCAGAAATTCGGGCATTTTAAAGCAAAAATGAAAAAACGTGACCCAAAACGTCATTTAAGACGTTCTTGCACGGAGCCCTTCATATGCTCCCAAGATGGTCCCAAGAAATACAAGCACAGTATAAGGAATGCAATTTGACAAAAAACAATGATTGTTAGATCGAGCTTTAAAATACTAATATATTGTTGCATATGATGTTGTTTTGTATGGCAAACCTGTTGTTAATTGTATGTACACTGTTCAGCTAATCTACACTGCAATATTTAATGCTCTGATTTGCTGTAAAGGTTTAATTGAAAGTCCTGATGAGGATTTGTTTTAGTGAAACACAATCGATCTATTTCAGCACCTGGTGTCTGCCCCGTGTTTCCGACACCAGCAGAATGCCCAAATGAAGTGGAAAACTTTTGTACAGATGACAGCTCTTGCCCATCTGAATTGAAGTGTTGTAACACTGGATGTGAACTCGACTGTGTGGGTAAGTTTGACCACAACTGCATACGCAAGTGGTCAAGTGACATGTTGCATGGGGCTAAATGTAATTTAGACTACCTAAACTCAAGACGATGCTGGCCAGTGGTCTCCTTCCCTAATGTGGGGTTCAGGGGCTTCTACAGGGCCTCAGGAAATTTACAGCCTTCCTGCTGACATCAAGCCATTTTGCTCACATTGCCAATACTGCTTCGGTAAAACTTACTGCTTTGGTTAAGCTTTTCTGAGCACTCTGAAAGAACTCATGTTTGTACAATGTACTTATTAGCCCTGCATAATGTGGGAACATGTAGTTAGCCCAAAATTACAACGTGCACTCTGCAACAAAATGTTCATGTAGTGGGGACACGATCTCTTCCGTGTGTTAACACGAGTCACAACAACAGGGAATCAATGACAAAAATCTCACTCTTTGTACACATGCAGTGTGAACACAGGTCAAGCAAGTAGGACATGTAGAGGGGGCAAAATTACAACTTACATTTACATGTTACAAGTACTAATTTGTAGTGGAACATACATGTATCATATGATGTGTGCTTAAATACTTGAGTTGCAACAACATGTAATCAGTGACAAATTCTGTATACATTTATGGGGACATAATAAAGGAACTGAAGTGGAAACAAAATGACAACAGGCGCATACTGAGTAGCCTGGTTGTTAGGCACGGCTAAAATTGGAGGGAAAGCGGAAATTAGGTCCTTCCTCTCTCACTCCTCACTCATGTCATCTGTGCTTTTGGTACCTGCCACACAGGCTACCTACCGAGAAAATGTAGTGGAGCCCAGGGACATGTTGCAGTGACATGTCCTTTTGTTTTGTGCTAATTAATACTTTCAAACTACATAATTATAATGTAAAACATGATTTACATGTATTGAAGTTGGTGCAAGTCCCCACAACACTGGTCACATTAATTTCACCCTATTGAACAAGAACAAACCAGTTTGTAAATGTGTTCTTTGGGATTAGCTTGTCTGATATAATTTATGAAGCATTGATTGCACTTTACAGCCAATTTCACTGCTCTGTGCAGACCTGGATATTTCAAACACAATTATTTTGCCAGCTGTGATTTGCCTGTCTTGATTCCTTTCATAATCACCAAGCAATGAAGGAAATTAGTAGATTTTCTGCTTTGTTATGGCTACAATTCTCAGAAAACACAGAACAGTTTTTAATCTTTCAGACATGTTTCGATGGTTACAACTGCCATCGTCAGTAAGAAATAAGGTACAGATTTGGGCTATGTCTACACTATACCGGACAGCTTATCATGTCGACTTGAAAACTACTCCGCCTGGTGTGAACGGAACTGGCCCAGATCTGGAAAAAGTCATTCGCACAGTCCAACAGATCATACTGGAGCGGTTGGCCAAAGAGGGCGTGGTGCTGAAAATACTATTTACACTCGTACAGCGGTTTATTTTCGCGCATTTTCAACATGGCGGCTTCCAAGGATTTTTCCCTTGATCTTCTTCTTCTATGTGCGCTCGTTTACAAGTCTAATACAGAAATGTAAATTCAGAAAAGCGCTTGAGATAGTAGAAATCCAGAGAAATGCCCTGTGTAAAAGTAAGGCCACCATCTTTGCACCAAGTTCCAATCCTCAATCCTGAATATTTACTTCCATTTCAGTGGGTTCCAATCCTTGCTCCTATTCATTCACTTCGATCCCCTACAGTTCGAATACCTGTTCACACTGCTACAAAGAGTGGCACAGGAACCTAACCAATAGGTGACGATTCACTTTCAAAACCGACGTGGCGCAGCTTCTCTCCGTTACAGAAGCCGCCCCAAAATCAGCATTTTATGTGTAAACAAAAGCCCTGTCCGATATGGTTTTCGTGCCGGCCCAAGACCTATCCATTATCGTGTAGACATAGCCTTGAATTGAGATCAGTATAAAGCACTAATTAGAGTTGCTAATGAAAACAGTATGAATAATATAGGAAAAGAATGCATGAAAACATACAAGCTAATTACAGAGACTTGGGCTTGTCACAGGAGATGCACAATGATACCTTAGTTGTAGCATGATCTACAATGATAAAACAATTGGAAGAACGTAAAGTGTGGCAATCTACAGATTGTTGCAGGTGTTTGAATACATGAGAAGCCCTACTGATGGCAAGATGCTCATGTGTATGTGTGTCAGGCAGTGCTATATATTGATAGCCCTCAATTCAATTCTGTACCTTATTTCCTACTGACCAGTGGCAGTTGAAATTGCTGAAACATGTCTAAAAGATTAAAAACTGTAAGTTGTGGTTTTCTCAGAATTGTAATGTTTTTCCTGCTATCAGGACCTTTTGTATGATTATTTATGTCTCAGGAAGGTAGTATTTTTTCTCTAAGCTCATAAATTTGTGTGCAAATTTCCAGAATTACATGACTGTATGTGGTGACCATGGGCGAACTGTAGCAGGTGAATCAGCCAGTGAAACAGATTCACCATCAGTATTCATCCATGGTCATGAAATAACTGAAGATGAAAATCTGTGCATAAAAGAAGTTTACAGTGTAATTAATAACTTAATGTGGTAAGAGCAATTATATAGAATTGAAAGATCTTCAAATTTCCAGCACTGTTTTGTGATAATGCATGAATCATGGCCAGCATTAAATCATGCTTGCAAAATCCAGGTCTACACATATACATGTAAGCAGTGAAATTGGCAGAAAATGCAGTTTATTTTATTATATACATAACATTTATTTTGTATCTTTTTAGAACCTGATGCTGCTCCTACCTCTCCACCTCAAAGGGTAACTTATGAAAAGCACTAATTTTACACTTTCTTTCTTTAATGGATATGTGCCATAGCAACAGTTTAGCTTCCTGGCCTTTTTTTTTTTTTTGCAAGAATGACATTCCCCCCTTTTAGGCTTTACAAACATCATGCACTCCTCAATGGTTAATGAGGAAAATGAGCAGTGTAATTGTCTGTGTTGTGAACAGGTGAACAGGTCCTTCTCTCGTACATACAGGGTCACAAATCATAATATTTGGTTCAAAGCTGAAAGAGGTTGGAGCCAAGATTGTTGCCGTGGGAACATCATGAGATGTCTCAAGTTTCAATTTTTTGAACCCATTCCAGAGTAGTTGTATTCTTCATTTTGTGATTTGTCTCCATGCTGTAACCACTTATGATGTCATCAAATTTTAATTTGCATAATACAAAAACTTGAATATCTCTGGAATGACTGAAGATATTACAAAACAGTAAACACCATCCTTCTTTAATTTGAAAGGCCTTTCAAATAAGCTTAACTTAAGTTTTATTTCATGTACACTTAAATGTTTTACAATGATGATATCAGTTTTGTTATTAGAATAATCTAAAGATGGACTTGTACTGTATCTAAGCTTAACCTGCCCCTGATTAGCTTCTGCTATTTGTGGGCAGAACAGTGTCTTTCATGTATTTTAAAAATAATGTAAAATAAATTCAATTCAATTCAGCATTTATTTCCGAAATGTCACCATCAAAGATCATCTGTTAGAGTGTGCATGTCTGCATCTGGAATCAGTTAAGTACAACTCAATAAATGATGCTTGTTTGTGTTCCTTGAACAGGTTGGTTTACCTGGAGATCCTGGTCCTAAAGGAGAAAAGGTATGTTGCAGTTAAACGTGTTAAAATTATGAAAGGTGTTACATTGTGTGTCATGAGCAGGGACAAAAAAAAATAATCTGAGGCCTCAACAGGAATTGAACCCAGGACATTCTGCTCACCAATATTGCTGATCCTAGCAGTATGCAGGATGCCTGTCATAATAAACCTAGATACAGTGTATAGTAGCTACATAGTAAATATATGGCCCAGCTTGCCAAGTGTCCCAGTAGCTCAGTGGTTAGGGCGTCTGACCGCATAATTTTATGGTGTCATGGGTTTGATTCCTCTAATGGTCTCAGATTTTTTGTTTGTCCTGAAGCTTGTGACGCAAAGAATATAACATTTTCTCATTTATTCACCAAGCTTAAAATTTACCATCTTTCTTTATTTATCGTGGATCATCAAAATTTTTGTTTTCTCTATTTTAAATTGCTCAACAGTTTTAAGAAGTTGAAACTCTCATGCTTGTTGGCATCACAAAATCCATGAGTTCGAGTTCCAGTTGACTTTTAGTTAAGTTTGAGTTGTCTTCCCAGGTGATGGTAAGCGGTGACCCTAACCCTATCTGAAAGCTGGCCATTAAAATTGCATCTAACCTTGAATTTTCAAACTATGGAAAATACTTCAGTTAGTAGTACTTTTTTTGTCTTTAGATCTCTAGTCAACTCAAACACGAACTCAGAACTTATAAATTCCCTGGTCCCATGCTTCTCGGATTACGAAGTGGTTACAACCAACTTAGTGCTACATGCCTTGTTAGTTACAGTACCGCTCGAAAGTATTGGTGCATAAGCATGCGGCGAAACCTCATCCGCCGCCATTTTGTTTTCCTCGAATTTGCCGCGGTGGGACGAAAACCGCAACCTCGGTAAGGACGAAAGCGACCGAACACCGCGGCTGACTTGACGCGGCAATGCCTCGGTAACCAAACAATAGTGGCTAATTTCTATTGTTTTGGCATTGTTTATACTTTATCTCACTAATATTCTCAAAGGAGCAAATAGACAAAAGGTTAGCAGTATAATTTCACAAGATTGCGCTTCATGATAAAACCGATTTCGGACTCGATCGTGAGCTGTCACGCCGGCTTGGCATTGCAGGTGTTTTTATCACCAAGTGCAATTATAAATAAAGAACTCTAAAGATCGTGTTTTTATTGGTATTAGATCGTTTAAGGAGAGCTATGAGCAAGCCGATGTATTTAAATGTTTTTTGAGCAAGCCGGTAGTCCGTGCGATACAACACGAGAGGTTCTCGTTTCAGACTTTGCAAGACGGCGGGACTAGGCGCCAGAATCATGCACAATCACAATAGAATGGATTGTCGGGCAGCCGCAAGCAAACTTCGAGCGAACGAACAGAAGCTGACACGTTCAATAGTAAAGTAAAACATGTTCTTTATTAAAAAAAAGAGCAGTTTTAGTCGGCAAACACGACTATGTGGTGCCAAGCGTTGCGTGAATAATTTGCGTGCCGAATGCGACGTAAGCTAAAATTTTCAGAATTGAAAATGCCTTCGCCATACTCAAACATGCCGTCAAAAGCGAAACTGCTGAATGTAACTTGAACTAAAAAGCAAAAGTTATGATGTTAGAAAGAGAATTAGAGTAAAATAGCAAGTTTTTTCCTGAGATTATTTTTTAAGTTCACGGAGCATTGCACTGAATTTGAATTTGCATACTGTGAGTCTCAAAATAAATTGTGCGAGCGAGTGGGAACAAATCGAACCTTTCTAGATCTTTTGCGCACTTAATCCTTCGATGATAATTGAAATAGTAAATGAAACTCATGTTGAAGCTCAAAGACAATGCCAAGTGTAAAAGAATTTGTAAGAAATAGCGACATATAGCGCGGAGTTAGTTTACGTTTCAGTTCAAAAGCGCATCAAATTTGCATAACGGTGAAATCTGACCTTTTCAATGAACGTCAGATGGTATGTAACGCAACAATTCTATCTCTACGATGTCCGTTTTATTTCTTCTAGCTGTTGCAAATGGCACGAGTTTCCATTTCTTTCTTCGACTAACGTTAGCGTTCAGCAAAAGTGCTCAGAAGTCACGGTTTGTGAATCACGGTAAAAGCAATAATCATGTGAAATCTATCACATCATAAAATCATCGGCGCGCGACGTCTCGCTTATTGAAGTTAATTAATCTTTGAAACAAAGGAAACAAAAGGCTATTCAAACACCACCGCGTCCTATTCTTTACCGCGGTATTTCTGACCGCAAAAAACCGAGGTAAAACCGGAGTTTTCAGAGAAGTTAGACGAGGTTTTCCCGAGGTCAAACCGGAGATACAAACTGCAATTCCACCGCGGCAGTATCGCGGAAAATGCACCAATACTTTCGAGCGGTACTGTATTTATCACCTTCGCAATGTTTGCCCACAGAATAATTGGTCGTTATAGCCCTCTTGATTCTTCTTTCATATTTTAGGGTGACCCAGGAGTTACAGGTCCTCCAGGACCACCTGGAAAGCGAGGAGAACCAGTAAGTCGCGATCAACATGATTAACCCTTTAATCCCCAATATCAATATGCAAGTTCTCCTTAGTGTTCCACATATGTTTCTTATGGTACAAGTTGGGAGAATTTGCATAAACATCAAGACATTTCATGTTTGGTGATCATTTCCTTTATTCTCATAACCTATATGTTTGATCAAGTAAGGATATTAATTGTAAGCAGAAAGATGCTTGTCACTATTGGGGCTTAAAGAGTTAAAGGGCTGTCATAAAGTCTGTAACCCATAACACCTGTTACAGTGTATGGCTGAGCGTGCTTGATGGGACCTCAATGTGATGTGTGAACTTGGCCCCTTGTTAGTGTAATTTACTTACAAACTAACAAGTTTGTTACAGGTGTGAAGATCAAGGCAGCAAGAAACGCAAAGCTTAATGACAGCCCTGAGTTTGTATATGGTATATATAATCAGTACATGTGCCTTAGTTAGCTGGAAAAATAAGAGGACAAGAAATTGGCTTTTGCAAAATTGGCACAGTTTTACGTAATTTGCATTCATTTGCATTTCAATGTACGTACATACGTTCAATTGAACCGGTGTTAAGTGGTCATCCTTGGCGAATGGCCAGCTGATTTTGTTACTACAGGTTGATAGCAATTTTTGTTGAACTAAATTATTTGTCATTAAAGATGTGTTTATTGTTCATCGTGGTGTAAGATAGGCAAGATGAACGTTTATTCGTTTGTCTCATAATGGAATCGCTTTGAGTTGTTGACCGCGACGTTTCGACTGCAATACTGCTAGTCTTCATCAGGCGATGAGGTCGATTGTTTGCGTGTCGCTATTTGTAGCATGTTGGTTCACTGTTATTGGTGCATTTCGATCCTCATTATTATTCGGACTATTAGATGTTGTTCCCTCACAGGTCCACTTTGTGGTTGATCGGCTATTGTGATTTCTGATCGTAGGTATCCAAGCTTCAGGAATTTCGATTCCACTATCTCTATTGATGTTATTAGGATGAAGTCTCACATGGATAGCCTCTTTGACCCTACGTGTGTACCAGTGAGGGTCACGATCAATAAACTTAACTTCTTTCCAATTAGGAAGATGCCCGGTTTCATTAGCGTGCTCTGAAACTGCGGAGGTTTGTGTACAAACAAGCGGTATATCTCTGTCGTGTTCTTTTATCCTGTCTTGCATCGCTCTCTCTGTTTCCCCGATGTACACTTTGCCGCACCCGCATGGAAACTTATAGACGACACCGTCTTGTTTAGTTGGTTCAAGGGCGTCTTTCGGGTGCACTAAGTGAGACCTAAGAGTTGTGTCTGATTTGAAGATGGTGCATATGCCTTGTTGTTGTAGGAAGCGGCGAAGAAGCTCTGTTACACCTTTGATGTAGGGTAGAACCGCAGTAGATTTAAATTCCTGCGTAGGTTCTTTTTTGGCTGTTGGTCTTGTTCTCTTTGTGAGCTTTCGTACGAATGAAGAAGGATATCCGTTCGAAACAAGTACCGATGATAAATGTTTCTTTTCTTCAGAGATAGCTGATGGTTTTGATGTGAGGTGTTTGGCTCGGTCATATAGACACTTAACAATACCACATTTCACAGACTGAGGATGGTGTGAATCATAGGCTAGGTATTGGTCAGTGTGGGTGGGCTTTCTGTAAACAGTGGCGGTGAGAAGACCGTTTGAATCCCTTGAAACTGATGTGTCGAGAAAGGGGATAGTGTTTAATCTTTCTCGATTTCCATGGCAAAACGAATGGTAGGCTGTTGACTGTTTAGATGTTGTAAAAAGCCGTCTACATAGTCTTTACCTAAGACTGTAAAAGTGTCATCTACATATCGCTTCCAGATCTTAGGTTTATAGGTCGCTGTTGCTATCACCCGTTCCTCAAACTCCTCCATGTAAAGGTTAGCAATAACCGTGGAGACAGGGCTTCCCATGGCTGCTCCGTCTTTCTGTTCGTAAATCGACCTGTTGTATTGGAAATACGTGGATCGTAAGACAAAGTTTAAAAGGTTCACTTGGCAATTTGTGTAGGTGTAAGGTTTGTGCGGTCGGCAAGACCGGGATTGTTCTCTAGTTTGCATAATTCGGCCTTTACGGCACCTTTGATCGGCACGTTTGTAAATAACGATTCTACATCAAAAGATACCATGACTTCGTTTTCTTGTATTCGCTCATGGCTGACGGTAGACACAAAAAGAGAAGAGTTGGTAACTGTGTAGTCTGATTTTCCTGTCAACGGGGACAGGATGTCAGCTAAGTGAGCCGACAAATTGTAAGCAAAGGTGTTCAGACATGATACAGTAGGTCTTAATGGTATCTCGGGCTTGTGTATCTTAGGTAGACCGTATATCCTAGGTGGCTGTTTGTGCCTAGATTTGATTTTTTTGTAGACAGTTTCTGAAAGATGTCCACTTTGTTTTAAGCTAAGAAGCTTTTCAGTAAGTTTTCGGCTAAGTCGGTCCGTTGGATCTTTATTAAGGAGTTGATATGGACCTGTTTCAATGAGTGTTTTCATTTAATCATGGTATGTGTCTATGTTCAAGACTACACTGGCGCGGCCTTTGTCCACTGGTAGAATCATAATAGAGTTGTCTTGTTTCAATTTCTTAAGGGCTCTGAGTGAGTGAGTTCTTGCATTTCCTTCGTGATGTTAGGCTTGGGTGGTTCAGCCTGTTGAAGGATGTTGTTAACAGATCTCCTTGCATTGTCTGCTTGTTCTGAGTCGAGCATTCTTATGGCCGCTTCAACTTTGGCGACTATTTCAGTGGCAGGAATGTTAGTTGGTGTTACTGCGAAATTCAACCCTATCACTAGTAATGATACCTCAGCATCGCTGAGGGGCCGTGACGGTAAGTTAATAATCCATTTATTTTTGTTGACTCGAGGTGTTTGGTCAATATGAGGTGTTTTAGAAAGAGAAGCCTGTTTCTCTTGTACGAGTTTCAGACACTTGCGTTGTTGCCGATCTTTTGTGGCAGTAAATACTCTTTGGGTATTAACTCTGATCTTTTCAAGTATTTCACTGGCCTCGTCTGCCGTGAGGGCGGCTGTTATGCCCCTGGTAGTGGATTCAGTTTCTCTTTTTGCATTTCCCTTAGCTCTCTAAGTGAGTCGTATTCTCTCCCTAAGGAACCTCATAGAGGCTAGTTTGGCTACTCTGTGAGCGCTTTTAGTTGGAACTGGTGGTTGGACCTGAAGGTCTCGCTGAATAATGTGGCTCTTAATACACCTTGTAAGAAAGGTGAGAGATGGTTGTTGCAGCGAGCGAGCTTACGTGAGCAACACTTGTGGCGACGAATCAACGTTAGGGCTGTGCACCCATATCTCAGTTCAATGTTATTAATATTTTGTTAATGTCCTTGTATATATAATCAGTACATGTCCTTCAGTTAGCTGAAAAAAATAAGAGGACAAGAAAATTGGCCTTTGTACAACTGGCACAGTTCTACATAATTTGCATTCATTTACACCTCAAAAAACTCATTGTACATAATTGCTTCAAAGCTACGTTGCTTTGTAAAATCCTAAGATAATTCATAAGCTTGCTTAAAAAGGAAGGTCTTCAACTTAGATTTAAAAATATTTATGTTATCAATAGATCTAATTGTCATGGGCAGTTTGTTCCACAGTCGGGGGCAATGACTGAAAAAGCTCTGAGTCCACATGTCTTTGAGCTGTAGGATTCAACAGCAAACCGCCACTTGTCAGGAGATGAGCGAAGGCGTCTGGCAGATTCATAAACACGCAACAATTCTGTCAGATAGCTAGGAGCTAAATTGTTTAGTGCCTTAAAAAACATCAGATTAATCTTGAAAATTATTCTGTGCTCTACTGGTAACCAGTGTAGCTGCTACTGTATTATGCTTGTGTTAAGAAAACTGTGCTTGTATTTCTAGGGTGCTGCTGGTGCCGATGGAGATAAGGGCGAGCGTGGGGTGACAGGTGCCCAGGGATTTCCAGGACCTCCAGGGCCCATTATTGCAGTACCCACCGGAGACCCTGGTCCTGATGGTGGGCCTGATCCTATTGGACATGTAAGAAAGTCAACATGGTTTTAATTTCTTAACCCTTTCCTGTGCAAGACTAATGCCCTTTCAACCCTCGGTCATGACCATGTTATTTTTAGGCAGGGTGTACATGAGGCTCGTTCAACACCTCGCTCAACAGATTGATCAACAGTCAGCATTGCAAACTTCACAGAAGGAAAAGAATGAGAGACTTTCATTTATGCTCCTTTTCCACCCACACAACCTCACAGCCAAACACATCATTGTTTCAAAAACACATCATTATTTTAAAGAACTTAAAAAATTGAAAAAAAATGACAATAGAACAGGTAGAATCTTTTCACAGCCCTCCTTCGATTTTATTCAAGTGCGACAAAAACATAGGGAAGTTTCTAGTTAGAATTGTGCTTTAACCTGGTACCTTTAAGTGCATGCACAAACAATGCAACACTTGGCCTTTTATTTGCAATGTGGACAAAACAGCAGGACCCAAGCAATTGTAAAAATCACTGATCACTTTACATGCACCTTGGCAAATGTTACGGTGTGTCTGTTAAGGCTGCAACGATACATTTTCCCACGATACGATACATATCTCAATACAAGGGCCACAATACGATACGTTACTGAGAGCAACAAAACTAGTTACCAACAACTTAGACAACTTTCAAATGATTTATTTCCATACCGTATTTACCCGTGTATAATGCGCACTTTTTTTCGCCTAAAATAGCCTCAAAAATGTGTATGCGTATTATACACGGAATTCTTTTGTTTGGAGTCGTGTGCTTAATTACATAAAAACAAAGAAACTAAATGTTCTTAAATATCACTGGTCTTTAATTGAAGAACCGAACCGTACTATCCACAACACTGGAGAGAAAACCATAAAGATTCGAACGACGGGAAACGAAAAGAATCGTGTAATTGTTGTGTCAGCGTGTGCTGGCGATGCATCGAAGCTTAGACCAATGGTCATCTTCAAGAGGAAAACTTTGCCAAAACTTGCAAACAAGCACGGCGTTGTTATTGCTGCTCAAGAGAAAGGCTGGATGGATACCGAAGGAATGAAACTATGGATCGACAAGGTTTGGCATGCACGGCGCGGTGGACTGGAGCGACGAAGAAGCCTGCTTGTTTTTGACTCGTTTGAAGCTCACGTGACCGACAGGGTGAAAAGAGCACTCGAACGCGAAACACGAGCTTGGCTGTAATTCCCGGCGGTTTGACCTCAATCCTACAGCCGTTAGACGTTTCTTTAAATGAACCATTTAAAGATGGAGTGAGGAAAAGGTGGATGGAGTGGATGGCGAATGGAATTCACGAATTTACTGCAACCGGCCGCCAAAAGAAGCCCTCAGAAGAACTGATTTGTTCGTGGATTGCGGACGCATGGCGTGAAATTCCGACAGACATGGATCAGATGATGGATTGATGGATCAGAAGATCATCTTGTTTACGAAACCAACGATGAACTTGTCGATGATGACACTTTTGTGAGAGAAATGTTTATGTCTGACTCCGAGTCAGAGTCAGAGTTTGAAGGATTCGATGTTTAGTTCATTCTTCGAATGCGCAGTTGAACACTGAACTTTACCAGAACTGTGAGTGCGTTCTCATTGAAGTTATGTTATCTAAGACAAGGAACACCACACACACTGTAAATATTGAGTTTTCTAAACAAGAAAGGGACTTATAGTTATGATAACTGTTGTTTAACTAGGTAAATTTGCCTTTACTTTTGTTACTGTTACGGGAGCTTTGTAAACCTTCGTGATATTTCGCTTTAAGAAGTGCCGATAGTCATTTGTTGTAAATACCATTATCTTGAAAATAATTAAACACATTTCATACTATTTTGTTTGTTTGTTCACTGGACTTCCTCTTTCCTTTTGTTTATTTTTTTTCCCGAAAACATAGTCCAAAAATACGGTGCGTATTATACATGGGCGCGCATTATACACGGGTAAATACGGTAATAACAAATTTAACATACAACTGTAGCAATAACACAACATCAAATCACCTTACAAAGGCTAAAATGCAGAGCATGGGTAAGGAATATTTAAGACAGTGATTGCTCAAGTTTGTTGATGTAGCATATTTTATTGTATCATAATATCACGATATCTTGTTCAAATATTGTTATTTGGATCATGGGGAAAATATCGCAATTCACCGATGCATTGGTGTATCATTGCAGCCCTAGTATCTGTTGCACAACATGCACCTTATGCAAAATATGTACATTGGCAAAACAGGGAGGAGACCACTGTGTAGGCAACCACTTCCGCGAACACCTGCGAAAAGTTGAAAGAAGTGGAGTGCATTAAAATTGGTTTCAGTTCAGTTCAATGTTTTGAAAAAAAGTTCAAAGGTTGGTAGTCTTCAGCATATAAGCTTAAATCCCAGTATCCAGGTCCTCTCTATCCAGAGGCAGATGAAATTGAAATTGGAAATACTGATTTTTAGGATAGGAGGAAGTTCAGAGAACTTTTTGGTAAAATCGAGGAAGGAAGGAGAGAAACAACTACTAACAGTACCTTTGTTGAGTTAATTTTGGTAGTGGATAAATTAACCCCTTAAGCCCTAATATAAAAATGCATATTTCCTTATGTTCTCTGTACATTTCTTATGGAACTAGTAAGGAGAATTAGTCTACATATCAAGATATCTTATCCTTGGTGATCACTTGAATGTTTGAAGAGAAATTTCATTTTCATCACTGTTAGGGCTTATAAGTACGTGTTAAACACGGAGCAAGCGTATAAAAGGGCAGGCTCTGCCCCCTTGAAACGCTTGGATGGTTCCAATCTATTTTGTAATGGTAGACGCCGACGAAATGGTCACACAGTTGATATCAAGTAGAATGTATCGAACAACAAACGAATAAACCTACAATAAAATAAGCTGTAGATACTAAATGTATAATGTACAAATTAATACAATGTACAATTGAAGCCATCAAATCTCATTCAACTCTAAAACGTTACAATTTATATGCAAATCTGAGGTACTCAACTGGAGTTGATAAACCCGAGATAAACACTGATAAACCCAAGACTAATAATCCAAATTCTGCGGAGTTACCAAAACAGCCTCCTCGCCGCTTAACTATTAATATATATCAGTCTGTGAAAATGTAATTTGCTGGGACATTTTTCAAATGCAGCTGCAATTACAGTTGGCTTATAATCTGCTGCCAGAATTATGATTTATTTTGTTCATAATACTCTCACCCTTGGGGTTTCTTTCATCGGCTCAAAGTAAAAGTTTCCCCGAAAAAACTGTTAAAAGTTTCACTGCTATTTGGTTTATTTTATACCTCGTTTTGTTTTGTAAAAGCCGTATTCATACGGATCAAGTCGTTTATTATTTATCGGTTTCAGTTTGCTTTTATAGTGCCTGGTATTTTGCCTCTTGGCTCTTTTCATCTTCAGAATTTTTTGTCATTGCAAAAATTCGGGGTGAACATACATGATATTTCCATTCATGTGATTATCGAAGAATTATCCACCCGATTATTTATCTTGTTCATCGGCTACCAATTTTGCGAGTAATGCAAGAATGTTCAACTCGAAAGCACGTCCCTTTTGGTCTGGCAAGTGAGCCAATCAAATGCCTCCATCAGCACCCCTTGGGATTTGTGATTGACAGGCTGAACACCTCAGCCTCCCCTTTGAAGGTTCGCTTTGTGTTTAAGGACTTAAGACGATTTCCGCTGAGCGTTCGAGCAATAAGTGCAAAAATAAAGTTACCAAAAAAATACCCATAGCATGGTAACGTTTTGAATTTAAAAAAGAAGAAATTATCAATACGTAAGCTCCCAAGCTGACCCCGCGAGAGAAAATTCAATTTGAAGTTATCCATATTTTAATTGAAAAGACGCTTCCTGTCAGTTCAAAACAAAATGGCGCCCGTTTTTAGCATAGTTTTGCGAGATTTGACATTAACTTTCTCGAGAATGCTTGAGAATTTAATCGCGGGGTCACTTGGAGAAGCGAATTAAATTGAGATGTTTCAAATAGTATTCAAAATGTTACCGTGCTATGAATAGTTTTGTGGTAAATAATTTTTGCACTTTTTGCTCGAATGTTGAGCGGAATTCGTCTTAATTCAAGAAGGTGGTTGTGTAGTAGTTGCCACTGCTAAAGCTTTGTGCTGCATTTTGCAGTTACAGTATTGCAACTTTTTTTAAACAAAGAAGTACAATGTAGTTTTTAATGAACTTATTTCCCTCATTCATTCCAAAATATAGTAGCTATTAATGGTAATCTGTTTTTAGATGATACGACCCAGTGACTCTAAAGGACCAGGAACCCAGATACAAGAAGTCCGTGGGCAGAAAGGCGAGCAGGTAACTAATTTGAATTATTATAGGTAGTAGTATTAATAATTAGGCGGCGGTCGTGCGTATGCACGCATCGCACCAACTCATAAAATGGGTGTTTTTGTTTTTTATTTTTGTCATCATCGTCGTCGCTGTCCGTCAGTTCACTTAGTCCTCTTGGGGTTGCGCGGCCTCTGAACAATGGCCTTGCCTGTTATATTAAATTGACGTAAAAAGATAGATTTTATCAGGTTTGAAATCCAATCTCTCAAATACCGGACAGTCTCCTATGGTGAATAAACAATAACATGACCTTAATTGAAGATTTTTTAAGTTAAATTTAATTTTCCATCTATGATCACAGAAAACTTCAGGGTGGTATTGGCAAAATACATAATGATTAGAATTGCTGCAGACGTGTTTATAAAACGTGTTTTTTTAAGGGAATACGGTGACAGATCATGACAGTGCGCCATATTGGACGTCTATAAGCACACAGATTGTAGGAGAATACAAATTATTAATAAATTAATGGTCACGAAAACGATAACAATTATTGTTATCATTTTCGTGACCATTTAGCAAAACCTGTATTATGTCAAGTTGCCTGTCAACAACTTGCTATTGATAGCCTTGCATGGTCTTAGCTGATATGCAATTTCAGCAATAGGAGATTGTCGCTTTTGCCACTACAGGTTAAATCGTGTTGTATTTGGGGCTAACCCATAGACTATGAAATAAAGCAATTTAGATCGTAGTCGCTGTGCGTCTGTGATAAAGCTGCTACATCTTCGGCGCCTGATATTTGGACGGACGATCCCATGGAAATCAAACAGCAAGGTAGCGAGGGTAGATTACGTCTGCGACGCAGGCTGGCCAAAGGTAGCGTTTCAGTTCAGCATAGACAAAATATTGCGTCACACTTTCACGGTTTTTTGTCACGCAGGTTCACGTGCTGTCTCCTTAGTGGGGGAAGGGGGGATGCCATTGAGTCACCATGGGCCGCCTATAAATTCTTCAGAATACTTAAAATATCTGGGGTCGTGCGGCCTCTGAACAATGGCTTTGCTATTATAGTGACACAAACCTGGATCTCTCCCCATGAATAAACAGTATCATGACCTTTTCTGATATAGTGTTTGTAGTGTTACTGATAAACGTAATTTGTATTTCTTGCACGTGATTCGGATTATATTTAGTCCCGCGTGGCGCTTTGAATCTTCAAGACAATTTTCTCTTTTTATTATAGTGTCCATTGTCTCGATTTCGGAAAAGAAGTCACTGGGTTCCCGTGAATATCTGAATTTCGCTGCCTTCAGTGATGAGGCTAATTTAATATTCAAAATGAAAATGGGCCTTTGAACCTTTGGACCTTTAAAAATAGATTGTAAGTAGCATGCACTTGTGTCGTTAGGATGCAAATGGGGCCCTTGCCTGAAGGCTAATTAAAAACATTTGTTGTGAATGCCTAGGGGCCGTACTTCACGATATCACGGTTTAAGAACGATTTATTTCTCCAGGTAAAGCCACCGGGTTTTTCTCTCGCTGAATTTCTCAAGTTGCTATTGATTTTATCAGTTAACCAATCTGTCAAATACTGGACATTCTCGAATAGTCATCTGTCACCGGTAACATGTAGAGCAAATTGTCCATAACAGGTCACCGGAAACCACAAACTACTAATAAAAGTTTTTTAAAGAAACCTTTTTTCCTTAGGAAAAGGGGTGGGGGGGGGGGAAGAGATTATCCGCCATCTGTTAATTCTTCAGAATTTCTTGTTAATTATTATTGAAAGTAAATGTGACTTACACTTGTTCCAACTTAAATAACATTCTACATGTAAGTCTTAGGAGATTTGACTTCTTGAATCTCTTGCATCTCTCTGTGATGTTATATTTTCAGGACTCTTGATCTAGGATGCTATAACTACCTTAAGTTATTAAATGGTTGCAAAAAAATTGTTTTATCCGTCATACATAAATATCCACTTGGTTGAACATATCCTACCAAACTGAAACATCACGACTGTTGTATTAATGTAATCAATTATGTCTACCTCGTTTATCAGCTTATTTGTTGCAAATAATCACGTACACTGTAAATAGCTATAACACAAAATGTTTGGACAACTACCAATCTTATGTGTACTGGGCAAATAACAAACAGTTAACTGTTCTCTTCCAAGCACCTGAGGAATATTTCTTAATATTATTCTGATCTAATGATATCTTGGTTTTTATGACTGGCTATACATACTATATGCTCTAGTCAAGTGTGGTGACTCAGAATTACTCGCCGACGGAATCTATATGAGGAGGCCATAAACCCTTTGTAAGGGTTAACACTGTATTTGTTAAGGCCTTTTTACCCTGAATAATTCCTATATTCTCTCTTAAACTTGCTTAAAGTATTATTAATACACAATTAACCTACTTAGTTATCCGTCTACAGTAGATTCCCAATATCTCGAACCTTCAAGAAAATCCAGAAAGGTTCAAGTTGGAGTTGTCAGGGGATGGATTTCTGCTGACACCTACTTTGACAGGAAGAACTGGTCCATAAAATATTTAGTTTTGGAACACAACACCAAACAACCAACAAAATTGACAAAAAAGGCAATTAGACCCTTGAGTAATACATGCTTCTCAATTTTTCAAATTTGATTCAAAATTAATTCAATGTTGTGGAGTATGTTTTGTCTCATTACACTCTGACAAACAAGGTTCAGGTTATGGAGGGTAATATTGTATAAAAAAGACCTGAAGGGAAAAAAATACACTTCGAGTTTGTGGTTTCGAGTTATTGAAGGTAAAAATATAATTAGTAAGTGTATGGAGCAGATCCATGGGAAATCAACTTTGGTTTGAGTCAGTGTGTGCTTCGAGTTACCAAGGGTGATTCAAGTTACCTGGAGTCAACTGTATATCCTGTCGAGAATGTAAAGTCATCAGTGAACGTTGTGTCAGGCAAAGAACAGAAATGAAATTGAATATTAACACTGATATTGTTTATTACAGGGACCACAAGGAAGAAGTGGCCCTCCAGGTTCAAGAGGACCAGATGTAAGAAACACTTCTGTTTTCTTTGTTTAACTGTTTTGCTGCTTACTTTTTCATGACCTTGTTGCTTGCCAGTGCTGACATTTTTCCTGCAAAATGTAAACAACCAAAGCAGGCAAAGCTGCTCACTTCAGCGCCGATTTAAATGTACTATAAGTCATATGATAGACATAAACTAAAGTATTTCCCCACATCAAACAACACTTTAGAGTGACTTCATTCAGGTGAATAAAATGCGGCTTTTACAGGATGCAATTTATGGGTCACCATCAGTAAACATGATGCGATTGTCATCAGGTGAGAAGACTTCTGAGAAAGAATGGAAAAAAAACATACCTATGCTTTTAATCACTAAGTTTCACATGCAGAAGGTTCTTGTCTTTGGCATACATGCTTGGTAAAATCCTTTCTCATTTGATGCAAAACCTGATCATAATGGCATGACTATCACGCTGGAATTTGAACTATCAACGATTCTTTGTCTAGAGGACAATAGAAAACAGTCTCTCTTCTGTCAATAAATATCAGAAATAGTAACGCTAAAAGTTCAGGAGGGTATACAGAGCCATTTCAATGCAGTAATCCCCCTATAAATACTTATACCGAAGGGCTCTTTGGGATTGTTTACAATGTCGGGAAAACACGACATCCACACTGGGAATTCCAAAACCACTTGTCAAGAAAACTTGACATCCGCAGTGAAAGAGTTGATCATGTTAATTCTGATACTTTGTAAAAGCCATAATGTCTTTATTCATCACAAACACAGAGCCAGAGAGAGTTGTGACTTAACAATTCAGTACAATCTAACAAAAATTATAACTAAAAATAATTAATGATAATAACACACATGGCTAAATCAACTGGAAAAGGCATAGATTTATTAATAAAGGAACTTTTGAAATGGTCTTTACCAGGGAAAGAAAACAGTCATGCTTTCAATCAAGCAGCAGCATCTGTCTCTTGGGGGGCTTAAATTCATTAAGTACATGACAGGGGTCTTGGGTAATGACATTCAACAACTTTCTTTAATTAGGCTTGTATCACATCTGAACCTAGTTGTCTAGCCTGTGCGCAGCTGTACCCCCCCCCCAAGGAGAAAACGGGGCATTTTCTCCTGGGGGGGACGGTACGGCTACCGTACATGTAGGCTATTAGTTGTATGGTCTCGCTCACCATGAGTCCCCAATAGCTCAGTGGTTAGAGCATCCAACTGGCACTTGGAAGGTCAAGCGTTCAACTCAGGTTGGGAGGACTCAGAATTTTTTTTGAGTAGAATGACTTGAGAACACTTCCTCTTTTAATTTTCTTTAATTAACTCCTCTGCTTTGCAGGGTATCCAAGGAGAACCTGGAGAAAGTGGTCTCATAGGAAATCCAGGATCACCTGTATGTACATTTCTATTGATGATGACAACAACAACAACAACAACAACAATAATAATAATAATAATAATGATAATAATAATAATAATAATAAAATCATGGGTTAGGAAACTTTGCCCTGCCTCGAGAGTTCTTGAACTTGGGCTTGGAGACCCTTGGTTTGGGACCCTCATGCCTTAGACAGCCAATGTACTGTACATATGTACTCTTGCAATCACCTTGGGCTTAGGAACCCTTGGACTTTATAAGGACCCTTACTTTAGGTACCCTTCAACCAGTATCTCTTTAGCTTTAGAACCCATTGGCATAGAAAGCTGTAGAGTTATGAACCTTTGGCATAAGAACTCTTGGGGCAAGTATTCATTGGCTTTGGAACCCTTCGGGCTTAAACCCTTCGGCATTCATCTAGGAATCCTTGGGTCAAGGAGCTTTGGCCTAGGAACTATTGAATTGAGGAATCCTTACCATAGGAGCCATATGGGCTGTGAATTTTTGGATTAAAAAAATCCTTGGGCTCAGGTAACTTCTGGCCTAGGAACCTTTGAATAAGGAATCTTTGCTTTTAGGAAACCTAGGCTGTGGCACCCTTGGACCAGACAACCCTCAGCCAGGGTTATCAAAAGTAGCTGGCGGCTGACGATTGATTGATTGTGCAGCAGTGTCTGGTGGAAAGTTCTTTTATTATATACGAAAGTAAACCACCTGCAAGTAAATGGAACCTTAGGATATGGTTTATTTTTTACCTTCAACCAGTTCTAATACCTTAAACAACTGTACTTATGTTAATTCTGTAGGGTGATCAAGGTGCTAATGGAGCACCTGGTGAAGCAGGGCAAGATGGTAATGATGTAAGTAAATCTTCAAGCCCTGAACTATTATTTCATTAACTCTTCCCTGCAAAAGTCGACTTTTCCCGACATTGGAGTCATAGACATTGAACCACTTGTGACGTCAGCTTTTTTTTGACAACGCCAGATTGTTTGATGAGCAGCCAATACAGCAAGGACAGATCCATCCATGCATGTCTTCATTTTGAATATTGACCAAATTCTGGCAGAGCTATTCCAGAAAAATGTTTCCAATTTTGGATGCAAAATTGGTGGTAAAATAGGCCAAGTCACCTATAAATTTAGTTGATCAATGTTCCATTTCCAGGTTTTTTGAAGGGCTGAGGCCAAACCTTTTCCAGTGGATAGAAAGGGGATAAAGGGTAGAAGATAAAGAGAATAGATAGGAAGAGAAAAAGGAAAGCAAAAGAAGCAACAAAAATTTCGAATGAATCAGCAAAAATTGAAAAAAAAAATCCAAATTTTGGCTTATGCGCATGCGTTAAAGCAAAATATTGGGCAATTTACAACAGAAACTGCAGGTTCAAAATCTGGCGAAATTGTAAACAAATGCTTGTGTTGCAAAGTTTAGTGGCATTTGGCACCACACCGGTAGCACTTAAAAAACGGTTTAACAGTAAAAAATGCATTTTTTGTTTTAAAACGTGTGCCGTGAAAGGGTTAAACATCTACACAATTTGTACTTGGTGGTCATTCCCTTGTTTGGTACTTGAATGAACCAGAATGACACGGAATTGAAACATTCCATTCCGTAAAGGCGCCGTTACACAAGGCAATTTTTCCTGCAACTTGCAATGCAACAGATAATGGGAGCATTGCAAGGCAAGTTGCAGAATACATGTTCCATGCTGCAACTTATCTCCCAACGTTGCGAAAAGTAGAAGCCTAGACTACTTTTCCTGCAATTTGCAACACAATTTTTTGTTGCGAGATGTGTTGCAAAGAGTGGATGTTACACGTGCAATTTTGTCTGCAACTTGTCTCGCAATGCCATTGTGGTACAAGTTGCAGAAAAACTTGCCTCGTGTAACAACACCTTAACATTCTGTTGCATTTCATTGCAGTGTCATTCTGGTACATTCTGGTACATTCTGGGTCGTGCCAGTTCATTGTGATACTCTTCTGGATCATTCTGGCTCATTTCAGTACATTCTGATCCTGTACTGTGTTGTAATACCCCCTTATAATAGTGAGCTCTTCAGTACACTGACCAAACATTCTGCAATTTGGATGCCTTTCCAGTACAATTGATGCCTGTGGCAGAAACACTGACTTTTTGGCTGACAGTTTATAAAAAAGAGGGCATACACACAGTAGATTCCCACTATCATGAACTTGCAAAGGAAACAAAAACTGTTTCAACTAAGCAGGATTTCAGAGAGAGAGGCGTTACGTTTATTAATTATGTTTTCCCAAACAAGTATTAAAACAAAGGTTCAACTTTTCTTAAATTGAAGGGCTGCTATACAATAAAAACGCAAAAACTCTACATTGCAACATAGTTCTTGATATCCATAGCGCCAAATCATCGTCATTTAATTACACTGTCTTTGTTAGTATTAGAATGAATGTTGCACTGTACTAAGGTGATTTCATAGGATTAGCTTGTCTGATTTGACCTGCTCTTCACAAAAGGCATTTACTATACAGGGGCATTTATTAGACTTGTGGTTTCCATTGGAAAGTGAAGTGCTGTGGGTAAAGTGCATGCAGAGGAACAGTGGTGTAATGGCCAAAAGTGAATTTTCTTTTATAAAGACAACCGACAACCTACCCTGTAAACAGAGGTTACTTATTTGCCCGCCAGAACATAGGGCGACCAAGAAACCTCTGCTTGCAGGGTACAGATGGCCGTGAACACAAAAATCTTGGTTGTTGGTAAAATGTGTGATGGTCAAGTACCCGTGACGGATGTCAGTGACGCAACTGTGACACATACGTGACGAGTGTTTCCCCAAAGTCTTCAATGGAAGAACGGAGAACAAAGTACAACAATTATTTTTAGGCAAATATTTTACTCAGATAAGAACTGCATGGTTTGCTTAAAAAGGCGTTTACTCAGATAAGAACTGCTTTACTTAAAAAGATGAATCACGTTCAGTCCTTGCTTTATCGTGTAAATGTTAACCAAGGCCATTTCTGGATCAAAATTAGATATAAACAATGCAACTTTTCCAAGTTTTCCACAAAAATTCTAAATAACTGCAGCATTCTATCAATGAAATAAATGCAACAAAATAAATCCTCAATGAAAAATCGAATTTACTTTACTGCAGAGTTCCAGGAATTGCATGAAATATTCTGAGAAACGTATCGGCTGCCATTCACAAAAATGTGGCTTTCTAAACGAAACACGATTTCTTGGCTATAAATTTCCCACATCCCACTTTGTCGACGGTCAAGTGTTCTTTAGGGTTCCAACGATAAAATGATTTGTTTTCTTTCTGAATTGATTGACTCAAGCAGGGTTTCTCTGGTATGAGTTATCAACAATCGAGTGTTTGACAACGGCCTTGATTCCAGGGCCATGAAATCAAGGCAAATTTGGTGATAAACATGTATTTATTTACATCCAAAAAAGCCCTAAAGCTTCTGGCTTCGGGCACAGGCAACCCAGGCTGGTCATGTACGCAGCCTGAATAAGCCTGAATTAGTCTGCTGCAAAGCCACCAGGCTTTGTAGCAATAAGACGCATTTACTGCATTTAACAAATGCCTTTTTTCAGAGGGGCATTTATTGGATACAAGGCATTTACTAGGGAGTGGACGTCTAAAAGATCATTTATGATAGTAGGAGATTTGTGTTAGCCAGAATTACCATACGCTGTACATGTAGGTGCAATCAACAGCGTTGATTTGTGCCGTCTTGTGCCTTGAAAGAATGACTGTGGACCTTGAGAAGTCTCACATTTCTGTACGAGCTGTGTTCTCACGTTGTTACTTTTTTCAAATCCATTAGGGCCAACCAGGGCCAGCTGGCGAACCTGGAGATGCGGGTCCTGAAGGTGAAGGGGTAAGTAAACTGATTGTATAGCAAATTTAGTTTTCACAATTCTTAGTTTTCATCATTATGATAAAATGAGTTTGCTGCATGAACAACATTTGCAAACGTACTAGGAGTTAAACAGAGGTTAACAAGAAAACTGGAACAATTTCTGGCTGATTATAGTACTCTTCAGAACGAAGCTATTGAGAAATAAATTTCCAGAAAATGTCAAGACTTGGCTATGCCTCCTCTTTGTTGGGGTGCTCTGTGGTAGAGCCAGTGGTAGTACCGCCAGCTCTGTGGTAGTACCAGATACCAACTGGTATCTGGAAGGTCATGGGTTCGATTCCCATTGGGGGCTCAAAAAATTTTTCCGAGAGAGATCTTGACAATTACCTATTTAATAACAAAAATAATAGTATTACTAATGATAATGATAATCATAATCATAATCATAATAACAATAATAATAATAATAATAATAATAATAATAATAACAATAATACTTTATTATTCTTACTTTTATTTACTATTATTATAATAATTCATTTTTTACATATCTTCAGCAGTATAACTGGGGACATCTATCTAAATTATGATGGATGCTAGTAAATTAAAAGGAGAGAATAATTAAATTAATAATTAAACGAAGCACACGATTTGAAAACTAATATTCCATTTGTATTCTTTTGTTTCTTGGCTGAACTCAAGTAATGAGTGAGAATAGTCTCAAGAGAGCATATCTGTAATAACAATTTTTTTACCTCTTGCAAGGGACCTCCTGGCGTTCCTGGTGTTCGTGGTCTGCGTGGAGTAAAGGGTGATCAGGCGAGTGGCATTCATAATAATTCATAACAGTCATTTTGGTCCCAAAAGAGTGCCAGATAAGCCCTAGCCACTTGTGGATAAACCTCGTCAATTTTGCGAGTGCCTGTAATTTTACTGGGACAAATTTGTGTACAGGAGTTTGCATCCCATGCATGTGTTAAGTTTACACTCAAATATTGGTGAGTAATATGCACTGGAACTCAGAAATTTCTATAAGGTTATTTTTATTTGTTTGGGTCAGCAGAAGTGGCTGTGTGGTATGTTGAAACTGCCTCATGGCGATTGTTACAATATTACAATTTTGGGTCAACTGTGCTTGAGTTAAAACTTAAGGTACCTTTCGTCATACATGTACATGAAATGCTCCTAAAGCACCAAGGGATGACAAGTGATTTTCTAAAAGGGAGAACAAACCAACGATCATGAGAGTCAGGAGCAATTTTCTTAAAAGGCAAGGGAAGAACATTTTTTCGAGTTGCAATCCTTTTCCATCCTAGGCATCTGCACACACAATTTTTAACATAATAGTTGTTGTTTAATTTGTAGGGTGCACAAGGTGCACGAGGTGACAGAGGAGACCAAGGAGCTGGTGGCCTTGATGTAAGTGGATGACTTCATTTTAAACCTTGTCAAAGCCCCAACACCAACATGAAATAATTTGGATTTTAAGTGTAAAAAGTCACTTATGCTTCTCTCGGAACAAGACATTCAATTCATGCCACTGATTTTAAAATTATATTATCTTGCATGCAGCCCTTACGATTTTTAATTGTGCATTTGGTTTGCTAGTGGAAAGAAATCTCCAGACAAAATAGCTGAATAAAATATTAAGATTACATGTGAGTGCCCTGAGTCTTCCATTTTCATTCCAGGGACCATCTGGCATACCTGGAAGAGATGGCATTGATGGTATTAAGGTATGCGGTGTGGTAAAAAATGCTAGATTACTATAAGAAAAGAATTTTTTAAAAACGTGTTCTTCTGGGGTCATTGTTGTAGGGAAGGTCTGGTACAGATTATGGGTTCAAAGCCTCAAAAACAGCTTTTTTTTACACAACTTCAATATGGCAACTACACTTCCAAATGCTTGGAGGGACACTAATGTGCATGGGCAGAAAACCTACAGGGGTCCTAAACCCGGGATGGGGGGGGAACTCAATAAAGTTTTGTGCAGAGAGGCTCCAACTGGAGGTTCAAACCCTTAACCTTTAATATATTAATTTTTACCAAAATAGTACCCCTTTCACATACCTAGAGCAAAATCGCACCCCTTTCTTATACCTCAAGGATAAGCCAAAACAACAGAATTTCCTGGAATCGCCACGTTTTTCCTGGGTTTTCAGTGGTTCTGATTCAGTTGCGTAGTCATTTCTGCCAAAATGTGCCACCCTTTGATACACTTCGCTTCGGCCACCATTTCACACCCCTTTCGGGCGTAGCCTCCCCGTATAGCCCACTATAGGAGTACTCACGTTGTGATTCAGATCTACTCATTAGCTTCTGGCCCACAATGCACTGCATGCCTTGTGCCATGAGCTTCTTGTAACGTAATTGTTGTAGAGCATGTTCTCTTCTTAAAATCCATTTACTCTGGTTCGGCCTTGATGATATCTGTTCAAAAACTTATGGCAATATAAATATTCTTGGATTTTTGGTTCTCTCGTATTTTTTGTCACTAATGGTAGAAAATGCACCTTTCTTCTTCTTGTCTTGTGGTGGATATCATTATGAAACGTTATGAAGTGAAACCCCACAGAAAAAATAGCCACACAGTTACTTATTATAGTTGTTTCAAGCAAAACCCATTCCAGTGTCTAGAGGTATGGATGAAAGCACTGAATGACCAAAACAATTGAGACAAACTTACGACAACTTCAGTTGACCGAACTTGCTTACAAATTTAAGCTTCATCAATGTAGATGGATTAGTCATCATTGAAGTCCATATTCACGTACACAAGTCCTGCCCAAGTCAAGTTGCAAGTGTTCACAAGTTGGAAATTCAGTGCATCCATTTGGCCAAAGTTTCAAACATGCTCTGTATATTAAACAAATCACTTTTAACTTTCAGGGAGGTTCAGGACCACGTGGAAGACCAGGAAATGCTGGTGCGCCTGGCCCTCCGGTAAGGGAACATTTTTTGTTTTACATGTACCTTATTCCATGAATTTTTCGCTACACTTAAATTTAGCAAGTTGTGGTCAACCACAAAAATTCAGTGTTGCAAAAATTGTCTCATTATGCTATTATTTTAAGAAAACCCTATGTGTAGGTACTGAAACAGAAACTAAAATGACTAAAAAATAATTTATAAACTATTTACTAGAAAGTATTGTCTTATGGCTACTTTCTATTAGTCTCTGTAACAGAGACTAATACTTCAATAAGTTTCTGTAACGAAACGAGGCCGTTAAGTCACGAAATAACGGCCGCGTTTGGTGTTCTTCTATATATCGAACGAAACGAGGCCGTTAAGTCATGGAATCAGGAGCACCCAAGGAGAAAATTTTCGCAAATACTTGAAATGTCATTTTTTGTTTTCTTAGATTGTTTCACAGCTTTTTAAAGGCATATTTGTGTAAACTAATACAAATTGATCTTTTCGGCGTTTTAGCTGAAAATTTAGGCCGCAGAAAATTTTTGGAAACAGAATCCAATCTGCCGAATTTCCGAGCTGCGGACGACTCTCCGAAAATGCTAGCTGACCTTATTTTACACTGATACGGACCGTTATTTGCGGTTGACGGTCCGTACGTTTTGCACGGACTGTCACCCTTGCTTACGGACCGTTATTTGCAGTGCAGGAGGGCCAACTGTTGAGCACGGTCCATACGTTATTCATAGGTTCCGTCATCCTTGGTTGCAAAAGCGCGCGCTGCAGTTAATACAACCCGACTTATCCTATGCCGAGGCTCTAGTAGCTCTAGACATCACTTCACTGTATGAGAGAAGGCAGGCCTTAAGTAAAGCTCTATTCGACCAAATTGTAAGGGATCAAAGCCACAAGCTTCATGAACTGCTGCCGCCACGCAACAGGTCCACCTATTGCACCCGAAGCCAGGGATACTTCAAACTACCGATTTGTAAGACAAATAGGTTTAAAAACACTTTTTTTTATAGAAAACAGTTTTAATTATTAGTAGTAATTTTAATTATTAGTATTATGAGTATTGATGTTTCCCTTTTTGTATTATATTATAGGTTATGTACCTTTTTTATAGTAGTTATCATATATTCATGTATATTTTTAATATTTACACTGTAAAGTAGGTCACATTTCAGCCGGCCCGGGGGCTGCAATGATTTTACTTCTTAATAAAGCTATCTGTCTAGCTATCTATCTATCTATCCTTGCTTACGGATCGTCATTTATGTTTGACGGTCGGTATGTGGAGGTACAAATAGCCAATAGAAGTTAATTAAGCTATTAAGTTATGCCTCGTTCATTAAGCGTACGTACAAAGCGAGCGAGATACACGAAAGAGCCGGCCGCTTTTGGCTCGGTATTATATGCAGAACGAAACGAACCGTTAAGTCATGGGATAACGGCTGCTTTTGGCTCGGCATTATATATGTGCAGAACAAAACGAACCGTTAAGTCAAAGGATAACGGCCGCTTTTGGCTCGGTATTATATACCGAACAATCAATCAATCAATCAATCAATCAATCAATCAATCAATCAATCAATCAATCAATCAATCAATCAATCAAACAATCAAAACCTTTATTTATATACGATGACATTTAAAGCTTAGTAGCTTGAGGGGTCGTGTATAGGATATATAATTGCACAAATCTTCAACTAAAACAACTTTAAAAGACGCTAAAACAAAACACTAAAAAATCTTAAAATACTTTTAAATTAACTCTTTCTAACAAGTTCACGGATGTTTCGACAATGAAACGATCAAAAAACATCTAAAACGTCTTACTGTACAGGTTACTAAAGTCAATGTCTTTAATTGCATTCTGCTCATGAGTACTTTTAATAAAACTACCTAGGGATGCTGCTTTGCGGCACTTTCCTGGAAAATGGTTCCATAGAATTGCCCCTCTGTAGGCTATTGAAGATTTCATGATATTTGTTCTAAAAGATGGAATAACTATCAGATGGCTTCTTCTCAAATTGTACGAAACGAAGCCGTTAAGTCAGCGGGGATAAAGGCCGCCTTAGCTCTTTAATATAGCGTGTTTTGATAATAAAGAAATAAGCCGTTATCTTGGTCAGTTTCGTTCGGTATATAGAGGAACTCCAAACACGGCCGTTATTCCATGACTCAACAGCCTCGTTTTGTTCGGTATATAGAGGAACTCCAAACACGGCCGTTATTCCATGACTTAACGGTCTCGTTTCCTTCTGTATGTAGAGGAGGAACTCCAAACACGGCCGTTATCCCATGACTTAACGGCCTCGTTTCTTTCGGTATATAGAAGAACACCAAACGCGGCCGTTATTCCATGATTTAACGGCCTCGCTTTCTTCAGTATGGAGAGGAGGAACTCCAAACACCCAATGGTTCGTTTCGGGGAAATCGCCTGAGATTTTAGGATTTAATTGCACTGAAAGCTAGAGTTTTCTTTGGCGAAACATCACGTCGGACTTTCGCTCAAGAGGACTTAGTTCCGACGGTTTTCGAGTGACAAATATGTTGTATAGAGTGCAAAATAAGGTCAGCTGGGATTTTTGGAGAACCGTTAGCAGCTCGGAAAATTTGGCGGATTAGATTCTCTGTCCTAAAATTTTCTGCGGCCTAAATTTTCAGCTAAAAATGCCGAACAGATCAATTTGTATTAGCTTACACAAATGTACCTTTAAAAAGCTGTGAAACAATCTATAGAAAGCAGAAAATGATATTCAAGTATTTTGCTCCTTGGGTGTCCTCTGATTCCATGACGTAACGACCTCGTTTTGTTTGGTATCTAGAAGAACACCAAACGCGGCCGTTATTCTATCACTTAACGGCCTCGCTTCGTTCGGTACATAGAGGAAGTCCACACGCGGTTGTAACATCCTAACAGCGTAACATCGTAACAGCGTAACATCTTAACATCGTGATATCGTAACATCTTGAGATCGTAATATCGTAACAGCGTAACGTCTTAACATCGTAATATCGTAACAGCGTAACGTCTCAGTTAACATAAGTAGTTGCGTGTATCGATCGACTCATGTTTCGGCAAACAGGTTAAATTAATGTAGTAATGTCGTAACACGGTAACATCGTGTTTTTTCTTGTGTTGCACGAATTGATTACCTATTAGTTTTGCGGAACAAGAATTACCATCGTCACAGCAAACACTACAGGTGCATGAAAAAGTGTTAAAATTTTGTCATTGCAGTGTTAATGGAACGGGGTTACGATGGAACCGGGTTTCGGATGTTACTTGGTTGTCTTATTATTACTATTATTGTTATTTTTTACTCTATCTCATTTTGTTCTCAGTACACTATTTCTGCTAATATGTGAAACAATCTTCAAGCCAAAAGTTTCTTTTGGGCCGATGTAGACGGTACGACTTTTGCTTACCGCTGTCGTATGCGACTTTTGTAGCGCGCACTGCTCGCGTCAAGGAAAGATCGTATACAACTCGTCATTCTAACATTTTGATTGTGGCAACGACTGTCGTAGGGTTTTAACAAACATGTTTCAAAATCCTACGACATTTTTCGTGTTGTGTGCAACTGTCGTGAAGATGTTGTACGTCTGATTGACACGACATGATTCGTGTTGTGGACGTGACGTGAGTAAGTCGCATACTACAGTCGTATCGAAAAATCGTACCATCTAAATCGGCCTTTTGACATGTCCCGTTACAGTGTTAATCGTATCTATAACAAAATGCTCGATTGTGTTTGGTTCTCCGCGCGCCTATTTGATACGTAATTGGAGGGTGATCACGTGGGTGTCCAATTACAGCTATCCAATTTGAACTTGTAATTGGATAAGTGTAATCGGACAACTACGCTGTGGGCGCGTCAATCAGGTGTACTGAAATAGGTTCTTTTTATAGCTGTTTCTCCACTGCTTGCGAAACTGATAATTAAAAACATATCCCCGAAGGGCACGTAGATTTTCTATTCTCGCATTTTGTTACGGCTACGATTAATTGGTAACTGGACTGAGTGGAGTACAATTCAGGGGTAATCGTGTTCGTAATTTTAAATCGTCCTCACGCTACGCGCTCGGCCGATTTAAAATTACTCGCTCGATTACTCCCTGGATTGTACTCCACTCAGTCCAATTACCATTACCATTACTAATGGAACGGTGATCGTACAACAGCGAAGGCGTAACAGCACTAAACGTTACGCCGCGTAACACATCCAAATCCGTGCCGCACTTGGTGGTTTTGGCTTTTTGTAACTACAGTAAATAGCGGGATGTAATGTTTTAGAGCATGCACAATGTTATTAATGAGACTGCTTAATTATAACCTGAGCTCAGCTAATTGAATGATATATTTATCAAGGGAATGAATGGCACGGAAGGACCTCCTGGACCTGAGGGACCAGCGGTAAGTAGTTTTTTACCTCTCCGTCAGGACGTCAAGTAATACCTTTTTTTTTACCTTGCCGTCAGGACGGGGTTTAGTAATACCCATGTTTTTTTCATTATTACCCCGCCGTCAGGACGGGGTCTAGTAATACCTTTTTTTTTTCTTTCGCATTCTTCTTCTTCTTCTTCATCATTACCCCGCCGTCAGGACGGGGTCTAGTAATACCCATTTTTTTTCCGTAGTGTTTTTTTTTGGTGGTCACTTGCCCCAGACCTCCAGTTTTCGCTCGGCCAAACAAATACTCTTTGTGTTTTTCGCTACACAGGCAAGGGCTTTTATCTTGACTGACCGTAACATATTTTACATCCCGGGGGGGGGGGGGGGAGAACAACGGCGGAGTCTAATGCCCCTGGGGCTTTTCTTGTTTTTTTATGGTCACTTGCCTCAGACCTCCGTTATTGCTCGGCCAAACAATATTCGTCGCAAACTTCCACTATACGACTTGGACTTGTTTGTTGAGTGACCGTAATATATTTTGCACCCTGAGAGGAGGGAGAACAACGGCGGGGTCTAATGCCCCTGGGGCTTTTCTGTTTTTTTTTTTTTGGTGGTCAGTTGCCCCAGACCTCTGATTTTCGCTCTGCCAAACAAATACTCATCGTGTCTTCCACTACACAGGTTAGGACTCGTATCTTGAGTGACCGTAATATATTTTGCACCCTAGGGGAGGGACAACAACAGCGGGGTCTAATGCCCCTGGGGCTTTTCTTGTCTTTCATGTTCTGTTTCTTTATTACCCTGCCGTCAGGATGGGGTCTAGTAATACCCATTTTTTTCCCGTGGTTTTTTCTAATTTTTCCCCGGTCACTTGCCCTAGACTCCCGGTTTTCACTCGGCCAAACAAATACTCACCGTGTCTTGTGCTACACGGGCTATTACTTGTATCTTGAGTGACCTTTTTTATGTTTTACAGCCCGAGGGGTGGGAGAACAATGGCGGGGTAAAATGCCCCTGGGGCTTTTCTTGTTTTTTTCTTGGTCAACAGCCCCAGGCTTCTGGATTTTGCTCGGTCAAACAAATATTTGTCGCAAACTTCCACTACACCACTTGGGCTTGTATCTTGAGTGACCGTAATATATTTTGCACCTTGAGGGGAGGGAGAACAATGGAGGGGTCTAATGCCCCTGGGGCTTTTCTTGTTTCAATTTAAATTTCATTTGGTCTGTTTACTGTGCAATAAAGTTGTAGTATAAGGTTGTAGTAAACGCCTGAGGGGAGATGGAATAGAAGGTGACCTAAGGTGATGTGCATGGCAGAGGTTGATGGAGAGGGAACCAAAAGAATGCAACCCCACTGTTGAAACAACTAAGAGAAAGGTTGAGGAGCAGTAGGGATAGAAGACCCTTGTGAAGGCCCCTTTGCCACGTTGAGCATGTAATGTCCCCTTAGTGACTGGTGAGAGTAAACCCCATACAGTGCCTTCTCGCCCTTCCATTCTCTTGGGTGTTTAAATGTGCGAAAATCATGCCAATTGTCAACCTGCAGTTGACAGATTGCAACCAGGGTTGTGGGCCCCAATTTGAGGATACAGTAGTTCGTAGCCAAACAAACCATAATGTTGTGAGTTATTTTTTGTCGCATCAAAATGTTAATACAACTTCTGGTCACATGACCTTGAAACTCTCTGTGATGTGATGATTGGTGATCTAAAAATAGTCGCCAATAGCTCTTTGCCAGCTGATTCAATGTTTAAGATTCAAGACAAGATTTCATGGTGGTTATTTGAAAGAAAGAAAAATTTATTTTACCAGTAAACCACAATTACTTATAAAATAAGAAGCAATTTATTGAGCAAAAGAAATGCATCTCAAAATTTATCAGACTATCTCTTGAGACTAAGGTATTTATTAGGGTGGTGCTGATGAATTTGGTCTTATCTCAAATTTTGTAGGCTTAATTATGTCCTCTTTTACACTGTGAGTTCAGGAGGTTTACTAATGATTACTACACCTGTGAAAGTGAAATATAGTTAACACTTACCTGTCCACAACATGTTGGTAACCTGTCGGTCATTTGTCAGCAGACAGTTAAGTGACAGTCGGCTGACAGTCAGTGGAGGGGAACTCTTCTTCACGATTACCCCTGATTCCAGAGCAGGAAAGCATGGTTTGTTGACTGTTTTTTTGGTTTTAGGGTGTGTCTGGGGAGAGCGGTGTTGCAGGACCTCCTGGTCTTATAGGAGCAAAAGGAAACATTGGAACTCCAGGTGAACCTGGTCCCATGGGAGCTAGGGGAGACCAAGGGCCTGACGGTGCTCAAGGATCACGGGGAGAAGCAGGAGCGCCGGGTCTTAATGGTGCAACTGGGCCTCCTGGTACTAAAGGAGAACTGGTAAAGTACTTGTAGCTGTTTTTTTTTTGTTGGCAAATGGAAATTTCTATTTTTCATAATGTAGGAGAGTTTATAGGGATGTTCCTGTGTACTTTCGTGTTAAAGACTCTCTGTCGACCACAATGCAATGCACGCCAAAACGAAGGTTTCATGGACCACGAAACCCCAAAGTTTTGCGTCGGCATTTGCAAGGCTGTGGAAATCTGCCTTCATCCAAGTCATCCTTCCGTAGAATGGATAGAGGTTTTCTTATGGAGCTATGAAATTTATCAGGCACTATTGGAGCAGTGTTGATTTAAAAAATGTTTTATTCTTTGGGTCACAAAAGCGACATTCGGACACTCGGATGTTTCGCACAGCTCTCAACCGACAAGCGAGACCACGCGAAAAGCTTTTTATTTTTACCTCATATCAGAATAATGTGACTATGGACGATCCAGTGAGTTCATAGGGAAAAATAACAGAATTCTTATGGTTGTGTGGAACTGAATGTGAGTGAATATCAAACTGACTACAGTAATAAAATAATGTTTCTTTAGATAGGACGTGACTGAGTATTCAACACACCCCGTGGGTGACAAATCACGGTTTTGCAACCGTTAATGATAAGATAAAGTAATGTCAATTGCTTTTACTCTACACGCCTTTCGACATTTTAAAGTGGGGTATATTAAGGTATAAGTGCTGTTGAACATAAATGAATGAGCGAACTCATGACCCAATACACTAAAAACCAAATGCGCTATGTCAATTTGAAAATATTTCTCTGAATACGTGACGTGTAATGACAGTCTACGATGAATCGTATTTTATTACAGTCATCTGCAAGACTTATAAACCATAAAATTTAGCTCTTTCTATTGGCAAAACGTATACACCTAACGAAGTGAACACCTTATTTCCTCTCTTGGTTGCTAAAGGGCTCAAATCTAGCCATTTTATCACAATGTTCTCTCTCCAAACATAAACAAACGCGCACACTGCATTGTAGTCGACAGAGAGTCTTTAAACCAATTGCTCTACAGCCCTGTTGAAATGGATGAGAACTAAATCGATCACTGTACCTCCAAGTTTCAGTTTCCACTATGTAAACCAAATGTCAATATTTTGCTGGGATTTTGAAGGGTAGCATCATTGTTAGCTACTAATCCAACTTCTTTGTTCTGGACATGTTTCTTCCATGTCAGCACAAAATGGCAGTGATATTTTTGCCATAATCATTCTCTGAATACACAAGGACATTTAAACTCAGACTGCCCTCAGTCACAAAAGGTCCTTGACAAAACGAGATATATTTATTGGGACAGAGCTTGTTCGTCTCCATGCCAATCAGATCAGCCCAATTATTGTCCCCCTTTCCAGACATCAGATTTTGCATTAAAAAAAAGAATGAAATCAATGAACAAACAAAAAAAACCTCACTTCCAGTAAACCTCCATCCATTTAGTGGTGAGAATGTAAATTAATAGTATTTGATGGACTGCTAATTGTTCGAAAAATACATTCAAGCAATTATGAAACTGTGGAGAATTGTTGAGTTTTTAAGGCTCTGAAGGCTAGCAGCCCATCAAATAAGTTAAGGTATGGATAATGCTGTATTTGTAAGACAATTATACACAAGCCCTTCCATGTTAAAGTGAGACAATGGGGTGATAAATTTTTAATCAGTTAATAAATTATTCGAATTTTCTTTGATATTGAACATTCAAAGTAAATACCTTTACTCTCTGTTAAGCTGTCCCATCTGTTGTACTGCATTTTGAGGCGTGAAATTAAATGATACCCCCTAGTGACTTCATACAATTTTTTTTACATTGTAACTGTTTTGGCTTGACCCAGCTCATTGTAATTGTGTTAAGACGTTAAGTTCAGTTTTAACTCTTGTTTTACATTTAGTAATTTATAAAATGTTTTCTTATAGGGTGCAACTGGTCCTATGGGGCCAGTGGGCCGTCTAGGAAATCCTGGAGTAGATGTAAGTGAAACGATCAATTTGTCTTGTTACGACAGAGCTAAAAATAACAGTCAGTCATCAGACATTGTCTGTCCACGTTTGTGATATGTCTGACCAACTTCATTTGAAATATTTGTGGACATGGTGTGCACCGCCTTTTAATCTTTATGGGAAAGACAATTCTGATATTATTCCTTGGCACCAGCTACTGGGAACTAGAAAGCAATGGTAAAAATACAGTTGAAACTAAATAATGCATCTAAGGTACTTAAAGTAAAATATTAAAGTGAATGATTATGTTTTGTGTTTCTTTTTGACAACCTGAGTGGAGCTACTTAGCCTAATTGATACATTGTTTTTCAGGTAGTCCTACAAAGTAATTTAGCTTATCTTTAAAATTTTATTTCTATGTTTTTATTTCTGCCTTACTATGTAATGCACATTTGATTACACCCACATGTATGTTTGTGCTAACTTGCACATTATTATCGTTATCATTATTATTAATATTACTAGTTATTGTGTTATTACGATGGGAAGGTAGTCCAAAGCCTCGGTTTTAAAATAGAGTGGGTCCTATAGGCATTGCTCAGATTGAATTTTTAACATGATGCTTGTGGAAGCCGAATACAGTACAGCCGAATACAGTTGGTAGGTGCAAAAAATATTGGTTATGGCAAATTTTGTTTTTGTTCAGTGAACTGATAATGTAACTTTTCCTATTCTGTTAAAGGGACGACCTGGTGCCCCTGGTGAGCCTGGAAGACGTGGAGAACAGGTTTGTCATCAACAACAACAACAACAACACAATAACGACGATTCATAAAATCTCAACAATGTAGAGAATGCCTATAATCTCAAGCTTAGGGATCACGCAAGAAATGTGTAACTGAAAACAATTTTAAAAAAGTAATTTTACGGCCGTTTTGCTCCATTTTCACTACTGATTGATTGTCATGTAAGAAACAACAATTCTTACTGATTGAATGATTTTTTTATGTGAGAGCTTAAATTCAAAGAATAATAGGCTGAATCAATAATTACTGTGTTGTGTGAAATTTTCCCAGGATCTAATTTTTGTGAATTTCTGCAAAAATTTGATCTCACAAAAATAAACTCCCGCCAAAAAAGTTGACTGAGAAAAGCATATTAGGACCTTCCTCTTTGCAATCGCAACATTCTCTGCGCAAGCTTGATTAAACAACCACAGAAGAGACCATCTCCTGCCAAAGGTCAGAGCAAAAACAAGTTGACTGCCTGTTTTTCCTGGCCCAGATACATGTAGCATACAAAATCACACCTTTCAGTAGCTTTGAGCTATAAGTAGAATAAACAGACAATATTGCATCACCTGTCATTCTAGACAAGATACGTAGTTTAAATACCAGAGAGAAACTTGCTAGAAAACCACGAAAATTTGTTCCCTATGGGAAAGTCTGAAATCAAAATTCGTAAACATTTGTTGCTGTGGAACCTAAAAATTCAGCAATCCACGAAATTAAACTCATGCGAAAATTTCATGCCACACAGTATCACTCAATGAAACATTTTCCATTCCTTAGTTGCTTCAGTGCAGTTCAAACTCTGTGGTTTGAGCATGGTCAAGTCCAATTTATCACTGAGAGAAACACATGAATTGCATCAAACTGCCTCTTTTGTCATTGTCATTGACCCACTGTTATAATATATCTGTAAAGCGTAGTTTTGTATTGATTGATTGCGTATTTTTTTTGAGAGCATAAATTCAAAAAATATTAGGCTAAATTAACTCTGAGTAAAATATTTCTGTTAGTTGCTCCACTGCAGTCCAAAACCCTCTGTGGTTTGATCACAGTTAAGTTCAAAATCATGAAGAGAAACACTTAAATTTCTTCAAATTGCCTCTTTGTCCACTTAGAGACTGGGCATGATTCTCTTGAAAGAAACGTAATAGTTTTGTACCAATTGATTGTCTTTTTATTTTATTACAAAACATGTTTGTTTTTTAGTTGCTCCAACACAGTTCAAAAGATTTAATTTGTGGCTTGCTTAACTCGGAGGCCAAATTAGAAATACTGTCAGAAACACATGAAAAAAAAATTACTTTAAACTTTTATGAACTTTGTCTTAAATTCATTTTCTATGTCTAGGGAGCTCCAGGAAAACCTGGTAAACGTGGACTTGACGGAGCCAAAGGATCAGGGGTTTGTATTGCCAATATCAACCTTTTCAAGGGCCAAAGATGAAGATTCTCAAATATCAATCTTTCACTTGGAAAGTGTAGAATTATAACCGCAAGCTTGAAAGTTGGAACCAGCTTGCAATTGAGTGGCATGACAAACATTACTGTAGAGAAGTTTTGCCCAAATATCTTTGAATTTAAATGGTCACGAAAATTAGGATTCTATCAATGGATATAAAAGTTAGAACCACCTCATGTGGCATAGCAAATATATATTTACCGTAGAAAAGTATTGTACAATTAAAGCTTTCATTTGAGTGGTCACACTCAGTCTTTGAACCCACAGGCAGCAGACTCAAATCTACAGTATCCTACATCACATGTATGGAGCTCCAGCTGGGATAGGGAAATTTGCTTATTACTTCATTGTGCATTGTTTAGATTATAAATGGGTTTCAACCCAGCACATCAACCTCTAAGGCAAATCAGAAAAACAGCTACATTAATTGTACCACATCCTGGCGGTGTCCTTTTCTGGCCAGCCATTCACACCATCAGTGTGAGTTGTACCACTCCTCCACCTAGGAAATGTTATGATGTCAGAGTGACATAAGTTTTACACAACAAAGTACAAAGTGTGACCACTTAGGTTTTTATTAGTTTGTTAGCTAATTTGCATGATTTGGTGAGATGGCATATCCAGTGAGAATTCAAGGAGCACTGAACTTGAGCTAATTTTCCAGGACTGCTTTCCTCTAATTCTAATTGGATGGTCAGTTTTAACAAAAGATGTGTATTACGTAAAAGTGTTCATGCTGTTGTATGTCATACTGTTATTGTGAGAAAGAAAAAAGAAATGCTGATCACCCTTGCAGTTAAGCAGCTGATGACCAACCTGAAATGATTTAGGCTTGAACAGGATTCGAACCCATGACCTCTGCAATACTGGTGTGTTAGTAAATTACAAGTGAAGTCTCGCAGACCCAAATAATACTCGAGTTCATACATTTCTCCTTTGCTGTGTGTGAATATGATCTGAAAAGTGACTGTTTTGAAAAAAAAAAACCTTTACCATATTTAACAGGTCTTTAAAAAGTTACACTTACATCCATATCCCTACAAGCAAAGCAATTTCTGGATTAAATATTGGATACCCCACAAACCGTAAATTGGCAACTACAACCTGCAGTCAATAATTATAGAATTTTAATAACAACAATGATGCAGTCAAAGAACATGATAACACAGTATGAGCTGAAGCCATGCAAAAGCTAGAGAATTCCAAAATGCTGCCTGGTAATGTGTCTGGTAAAGATGTTAATTAAGTTAGCATACATTGTACCAGAATCATTTCAAGTTGTATTACAATTGGTCCCCTTTTTTGTTTCTTTACATAGGGCTCACGCGGAAACACAGGAGGGCCTGGGTTACCTGGGCCTGCAGGAAAACGGGTAATTATGATCTGTGTACAAGAATTCTGAGTCGTCAGAACACAGTTTGTAGTACCTTTTATGTGCTATTTACCATTATTTTCATGCAGTTGACAAATTGACCAGAAAACAAGCATAACTACAGATGAAATTTAAATTCACTTTTTGAAGATGTGGTTGAGTTAGTGGCCACTACCGTTGCAAAAACTTATTTTCTGAAAGATGAGTCATTAGATTTTTTCATGATTTGTCTGCAAGAAACTTGGAAAAATGTCTACACATAAATACTGGTGCCTTAAAATTTCAACAGATGGATTTAGAGTGGTTCAATTTTATTATTATAATTTTTTATGTGTTTTACTTGTTTTCTGAACTCTCTCTCTCTCTTTGAGTGGTTCAAGCGGAATTGGTGCATTTCCGACAAGATCACAAAAATAAGATTTCAGTCTCGATTTTTTTGGTCAATTGGGCATGCACGCCATTTAATTAGGTTCTTTGTGAACTTACTCTCTTTTCCTAAGTGACATACATGTAACAAAACGTTTCAAGAATAACAGACTGAGTTGTTTGAAAAAGAAAATGAGTACATCTTTGCAATCCATTTAAAGGGTTTGCTTTCTCATTGCCAACTGTTTGTTTCCTCAGCCTTCAGTACCTTTATGAGTGATGCAGTTAAAATCTGCCTTTGCAACGTAAAAAAAAAAGATTTAAAATCTGGAGAGGGATTTTGATTACTTCAAGTACCACTCTAGATAATGATCTCCCTCTTGTAATTGAATGACCCAGTGGTGGGAAATTATTGGTTTTTGATAGGTATTACGAAAAGAAAGTTGAGTTTACAAGCGATTGAATTTCTGTCTATGGATTCTAATTTCCAGTTATAAAGAGGAAATGCATTTTCCTTCGTTGTTTGGACAAACCACTTTTTTTTTCATTACTTAGGGATCGGCAGGAAGAACAGGAGCGCCAGGACCACTCGGTCCATCTGGCCCAAGGGTAAGCGTGATAAGGTTTGAAAGTTGTATAATTGTAAGGTTGTAATTGTTGTGTATAATTGTAAGGTTATTGTTATTTTAACCTGCGATTTTTTTTGGCATCAAATGCGTAAGACTTCATCCTTTGAGGTGCCAGTGGGCCGCGGTAGTGTGGTGGTTAGCGCGTTGGACGATGTGAAGGTCGGTGGTTCAACGCCCAGTCCCTGCCATCGTGTTGTTTTCTTAAACAAGAAACTTTACCCCACATTGTCTCTCTCAACCCGGGTGTATAGATGGGTACCGGTGACAAACTGCTGGGTGTAACCCTGCGATGAACTAGCATCCCATTCAGGGGGGAGTAGCAATACTCTCAGTCGCTTCATGCTACAGAAACCAGGTTAAGCTCTCATTTGTGTGGGCCTTGGGCTCGTGTGCGACTACCTTTTTTGAGGTGCCAGTTTTCCAGGTAGTTTAGAACATGTCTGAAGTTAACATTGCCAAAGATGAAAATATTTACAGTGATATGCCCAGATACAGTTGAGTCTCATAACAAAATCCATTCGTGTGGAGAACTCTTATTGTGGCTAACCTATCACTTGCAACATATTTTTTATTGGCTTGATTGTCCCAGTAGCTCACGAGGGGAATATTTTAGGTCTACCATCCCAGAGTTTTTGGCTCAGTTGTGAGAAATTCATTCAGCATGTGAGTTAATCAATGTTTGAGATATCACAAGTATACCACGGAACAGATGGTTACAAGTCTTGGCTGGGACACTCTTACGAGAAGAAGAGAAAATCACATTGTTAACTTGGTTGAAAAGTGCCTCAAGGGAACGGCCCCAAGTTATTTCTCTGAATATTTTCAACTAAAAAGACATAATATTCATGATTATGACATTAGGAATAAGAACAAATTAGTTATTGAAAGGGTTAAACTAGAATCGACCAAAAGAGCGTTTTTTTATAAAGGGGCCGATATTTTTAATAATTGTATATGAACCTAGTTTTAGTCTTTTTATCGCTTTTTATATGTCTTTTCTTAGATTTCTTATATAGCTTTTTAACTGTTTTTAATATTTTATTTTATTAACTATTCATTTATTTATTTTTAACGCAGGACCCATGTTGATAGCAGTTTTTATAACTGAAATGGTCATCCTGCATAAATATGTTTATTTATTATTATTATTATTACCACAATAGATCTCAGACCTATTACTTGATGAACTGGAACAGTAATTAAAACAAGGAAGAGATATTAGCCAGGATTAATCTTGTGGTTTTCTTGAGTATATTCTTTAACCCACTGGCGCCCATATGCACTGGTAAATGAGCAGGCATCTTGTTCCATCTTGTTCAATTTAAGTGTCCCTGAAAAGCTTTGATAATCAGTCCATGCAACGCAGAAAGATCTTGTAAATGATGCCTGAACAACAGTGATCGGATAAAGTAGGCCTGAGTAACAGCCAGGAAACCAAAGAACTTTTACCTAAAAAAAAGCAAGAAAATCATGGCCTTCCCACCGACTGCTACTTTTGGTCAACTCCTTCTATTTCGAATGAGCTTTGAGGCCAAACTTTTCTCATCACCAGAAACCCCGGTTGTATGGCTAACTCGACAGCAAAAAGCGAAAATCAAAATGAGAACGAAAGCAACGGGATTGTGCGCTAAATCTTGGAGAGCCATAGACGGGGAAGTTTTCCCGCATGCCTGAACTCAAATGCTAGAAATCGTCCTGAAACTGAAAGAAAGCCTGCCCAATGCTTCATGGCGGAAAGCACTTTTTGTGAGGATTGGGACGAAATTGGATCAATAGGGCCAAAAAAGGCTATTTTGGTGCTTGAAACTACCAAGCTTGCCGGGTGTCAATGGGTTAACTCATGCAGAGGAGCCCCACCATGGGGCAATAGAAGACCCATTCATAAAAGAAGGAAAAGCTTTCTGAAGTATATTTAACAACTGGTAGGGAACAATGCTGAACTCTCAATATTTAGTCAAGTTGCTGAACTTGCTAAATAAATATCGTGATAGGAGGGGTGGAAGAAGATAGTTGGCAGTTGCAGTTTCATTTGCAGCAGCCAAACGCTAGTTATTGTATTCAAGGCAGTTCCCAACAAAGATGTACTAGGATAATTGTCAGACATTATGGTGCCATAGTTGGTCGACCTAAGACTATGAAGACTATGTGTAACTTTGAAGGTCCTAAGGGATTTCAAAACAGCTGACTGTTTTGTGTTTACTTATGTGTTTTTAGGGAGCCTCTGGAAGTCGTGGATATTCAGGTGCAGAAGGGAGGCCAGGTGTTAAGGTACACTGGAAGCAAGAGTTATTTCCATGTGAAGCGAAGATGATTTTTATTTAGGTTTTCAAATCATCAGAATAGAACTTGATTATACCAGAAAAACTTAGAACATGAAAAGTAAACTAGTTATGATACACGAACAGTCCTCTTCGACGTAAATAACTTTTCTTACTTGTTTGACAATGGTGGTTCATCGATTTACGAATTTTTGTCAAATTGTCTAAGGGTGATGCAGGTAGAAATGGACAACCTGGACAAAATGGAGTCAAGGGAGAACAGGTACACGTCTTACAATATTATGTAGGCTATGAAGATATAAGCAGTGATGAGTTGTTGAAACAAACAAAATGCGGAGAGTTTTGCCTTAAATGGAGTATATAGTTATCTCACTGAGTGTGGTAGAATGGGATTAGGTCACAAAGCCCTTAGTTAGATGTATTTTCAAGAATATGCAAAACAGAGTGCTTTAATTAACAGGCCATTTAAGTTTCCCATTGTACTTGATAAGCAGGACTGCAACCTTTTTGATGCTTGCTTACTTTGGATGAATCCCTCATGCAGGGGTTCAATAACTTTTTTCATAAGTGGTTGCTAAGGGTGGAATAGGTGACTGTGACCACAAAAAGGTCTCTTTCCTCTCTTCTAAAGAAATTCTTAACAGATGGTGACAAGAGGCCTTATAAGTGGCGGTGGACCGCCGGAAACTGGGTTTTATTGAAACCTTGCTCATGGCCTTACTTTAATCATTGTCTTAGGGATCCCAAGGAGAATCTGGAAATCCTGGTCGATCAGGTCTCAGGGTGAGTATCAGGGTCGTAACAAGGTATGTGGGATCAGGGATCAGAAGGGTGGGATCTAGGATCACAGACCATGGGATCAGGATCAGCAGTTTTTTATAGGGATCAAGAATCAGGCTGTACCACATTTGTGGGATCAGGGACGAAAATTGGTCACGCTTTTGGAATCAAGGAACAGAAATTTGCGTACAAAAATGGGATCAGCAATAAAAAAACATACCTCGTTACCACCCTGGAGTATACAGTGATGCATTTTGATTGTACAGTGATACAGTGTGGTCTTCATTTTCTGACAGATTTTAACCCTTTCACTCCCAAGGGTGGCTTAAATCAAAATTCAAGACGACTCCCAAATTTCATTTTGTAAAATACTTAGATGGATAGACAAATAGTACCATGTGGAAGTACTGCTGAAGAGGAGTCATTTGAATGTTCACACCATAGGATTTTCATCTTATGTCTCCATATCTGACTCTGGGAGGGTTAAGGGCTTGAAGGCTACGTGGTTGTTGTGTGCAACGTGCTTTCAAGAAGCCTAAAATTTGAATTTTGTCATGGAAAACAAGCTTGCATCTTGCTTATGGTTGCTTGTAGGATGTCCACCAGGGAAATTGTTGTAGGATGTTGACAAATATTTTAAACTCCTACAACAATCATCTACAGGTGCGTCGAATCAGGGCTAAAAATTACAACCAATATGGTCGCCAATGCAACTAAAACTTCATCCTTGGTGACAATAAAGTCTGCTTTAGTTCCCACTTTGGCGAGTACATTTCTCTATACTAGGAAAAGATTAAAGTTGAGAAACGTTTGTATTTGTTTTGTTTTGTTGTTCCACATAGTGTAGTGTATATGCTGGGATAAAATTGGGTTAAATCATGTCAGTTAGCTCAACTTATCATGATTATTTTTGCGGCACCATGACCATTACTGTAAATCCAAGACTGCTACTGTTGCATTATAAGTTATATGTAGTTTGTATGATTGAGTCGAGGACTGCTCCACATAAGTAATGTTACAATTTCCTGTGTTTTTGTTCAGGGCCCCACTGGACATCCGTCTACATGCTGAATAAGCCACCCTATTTAAGAAAACGTTGTCTTGTCTTGTTAGTCACATCTTGACAATATCCCTTGATTTCTTAAGACATAGACCTTTGTCACGCAGCCACCATGTTGAGTCCCTGGAGAACAAAAAGCTTTGTTTTTGCACATCTAAACTCGTTCTCAATTTTTTCACTGCGAGGCTAGATGTGCAAAATGTTTTGTTTTTGTGCTAATTAGTAGTTGCAGGAAAAAGGTCTATTGCTGATATTATTACACTGTGGTGTTATTAGGGTGACCCAGGTGCTCAGGGAAAGAGTGGAAAGCCAGGTGTCCAAGGCCGCCCGGTAAGTTAAAAGACCAATGTTATTTAAAGTAAAGTTGAAAATGGAGGGCAGAAGAAGGTAATAAAGGCTTGGTCTGAGCTGTCTTTGAACTTGCTCAGGTTTCTTTAAACATTTCTGCTTATTTTAATCAAATTGTTGGGTCTGGGACTCATGCTTGAATGGCCGAGTGAGTCCCAGGACTCAGTAGGTTCAATTTCTAGATGGATCACTGCATGAGGCCTTGGTAAAGATCACAGGTGACGATGGGTAATTGTCATGCAGGCATATAATTATAGGTTTAAATGGCTGGACTATGGATCCATGACAATAATTTACTCTTCTTCTCAAGTCATGAACTTAAAAGAAAGTTAAACTAATAGTGTTGGTTTGTTGGCATGTTGAAAGTGTCTCTGACTTGGGTAAGGAATAACTAGAAATTGATAATTTTTACATACATAGTACGAACATGGATCTTTTTCAGGAACAAAGTAGTACCATTCAGAACATTCCAGCTTTTAGCACTGTTTGCTAAAAGGAATTTCAGGGTAGTCACCTTTAAGTTAACGAACTGGAATGAATAAATTGAAACATGACATAGAGCCCATTTTACAATTGAATGCATAGTGACCTGGTCTTTGAGTAGACGTGAGTCCAGAGTTGACTTTGTGTTGATTCAAACCTTCCATCTGTTAATGCTCATGTCTTGTTTATACTAACAGATTTGACATTTCCATTCAATGTCATTTAACATTGTTAAATTTGGTACACTAAATGCATTTAACCCTCTAAGCCCCAAGCCCTGATGAAAATGAAATTTCTCTTTACACGATCACTAACTGTTTGAACATTCATGTGACAAGAATAAAGGAAGTGATCACTGAGGATGAGATGTCTTGATATTTAGACAAATTCTCATTACTAGTTCCATAAGAGATGTATGGAGATCAGTGATGAGAATATGCATTTTTATATCAGGGCTTAAAGGGTTAACCATCTTGTGGAATGATAGTCAGTGATGACTCGAATGTTGTCAACAATTCGTGAAACAAATTAAAGTTGATTTCATTTAAGTTGGATGACGTTGAATCGGCCATTTTGACTGAGGTCTAACAAAAAGAGCAGAGATAACTCCAGTCTGGCTTTCACTCAGAGGCCAGGGCCCCATTTCTCGAAACTCTCGATAACGTACCGAGCCCGAGAACTATTTTATGTGCGCAATATTCTCCTATGGTTATACAATTTTATTGATTTTGAAAGCCCAATTTTAATCTTTATAATTTCATGAAGCATAATGCTTAGTTTGTGCCAATGATTACCATTAGCTGGCACTGAACACTGAGCACTGAGCACATGAGCACATGACTGTAAATTATGCTACGGGAGGCATCTGGTGTAGTGATTAGCATTGGACTTTGGATTGGAAGAATCAGAGGGTCGATGGTTCAAGGCTTGGTCCCTTGATCTCATTGTGTCTTAACTCCACATTGTCTCGCTCGACCTAGGTGCATGATTAGGTACCAGCAAACTGTAAGGGACTCCTAAGAATGCTGGGGCAGGGGCCCGGGGGAGGCATTTAAGGGAAGTTAGGTGAGTTGTGCCTCCGAGGCCTTCAAACCCTGACCCTGTTTAAGACAGAATCCATTTATTTCGCTGCCCTGTTTAAGACAAGAGACCTTTACATTATCAGTTGTGTTCTGCGGTTTTTTTTTTCATCTCCCATACAGAAAGTATTTTTTTTATAAAAATGACATCATATAATATTACATTTCTTTAAAAAAATTGCTTGTACCCACATGTAGGGTTCAAGACTTCCAGTCCAGAAAGGCACCCTGTTCAAGGTGCTAAATGGTGAAATTGTACACCCTGTTTAAGACACAATTTAAAGACACTCCTTTTTTTCTTATTTTTAATTTTTTGTTCTTAAAAGGGCTATGATGGAGAAAGTGGTAGAGCTGGATTGCCTGGAACACCTGTAAGTTATGTTAAAAGATCTGCACTTCTGATTTAATTGCACTTTTTTTCAATAGGCAGTGTTTTTGTTTTGTACTCTGAAGCCATGCGTTATATGCGGGCTACTTTAAGGACACATTTATCATAAAATCAATAATCATTGTTGAAAATTTTGTGGGTAAACTATTTTATGGACATAACGTACCTCTACCCTTCCAAAAAAAAAAGCTTAACTGGATTTTCCAGGTGACGTGGAGCGGAGTGGATATTTTCTGGAACAGAATGCGAACAGTATAAGTTAAGAAATTCAAAATCCCTCAGTGTGGTGGACATTCTCATTCCAAATCAAAGAAAAAAGTCTCAGACTTGGCACAAAACTAGCCTGAATCTATTAGTCAGTGGAGAAGTGGAGAAAAAGGCCAAACTACAGCAAAACAGAAATTTGAGAAGAAGTGACAACGCCATATTTTCAAGAGCACAAAACGCTATGACCTATTTTGGAGAAGCTTTTGGACCACCACATTTTTTCCGATGGTTGTCCAAAGGACAGGCGCATCACTGAATTTTTTCTTCCTCTGTTGATATTATTTCAACATTCTGAAAATGTAATGTCATGTTTGTTTTGTGTTGTTTAGGGTGCTCCAGGCATGGCTGGTGCAATGGGTTTTAATGGTCCGAAAGGAGAAGAGGTATTTTCATTTTCGTTAATTAATTGAAGTTATAATGTATGAAGTTAACATTTTATTATCGTTTCCAAATCTTGATGTTTGGCTTTGGAGGCGTCAAGGGTCAGTTAATAAAACAAAGAAATTTTTTCCCCTAGTGCCGAGAAAGCAGACTACAATAGGTCCATAGGTTGTTTGACAGGAATTAGGAAATTAATTAATAATAAATAATAAATAAATAATAAATGGGAATTAGCAGTGGCACATCTACCAGGTGGCTCTTTATCCGCTATATCCAGATCAAATTGGAATTTTGAAATGTTGGTTTTTCTGGAGAGGGAAAAACCTGAGTACCCAAAGAAAAACCTGTCGGAGAAAGGATGAGAACCAACAACAAACTCAACCCGCATGTGACGATGAGTACGGGTATCGAACCTCTCACTACTGCTCCATCCCTGCTCCCCCAATTAGACATCATATGACATCATTATTGAACCCTTCAATTATTACTGAACCCTTTAATGTCTTTATTTCTGGATATGTGCCGTTAAACCCCTAATACCTTGTTAGCGTTCCCACCTCACAACATTAAAGAGCAAAAATGAAATTTCCATTGATTTTGAAAATAAAATGTCACCACAAGAAAATGCCTTGTAACAGATTTCATTGAACTGGTGACAGTTAAGGATTCATTCGCAGACTTCAAAAGCTAAAATCACTGTATGGTAATGGCATAATAAACTATCATGTGAATAAAGTACTGCATAATACCAATTTGCTTCCCTGTTTCTAGGGTAATATTGGTAGAGATGGAGCCCGTGGAGATCCGGGAACCTCAGGTGATAAGGTAAAAAAGGCCTGACAGTTATATTAAATAAGGCATTTTCAAGACATAGGTTCCTTGCTTTTGCATTATCATTTTCTTGTACAAAAGAAGTTTAAAATCATTATCTCTTCTTGCATGTAACCCAATGATGGCCAGTCTTTTGCCCAAAAGACAACACTTTTTTTAGCCATTCTAAAACAACCTTTGCAGCATCAAACTAACTTCCGTTCTACTTTCCACATTTTGACATAGTAGAAACAACATAACCAGTGAGATCAACTTTCTGTGATTTTCTGCTGAGTTCTGTTGTGCCAAAGGCATATTTTGCAAGAAACATTTTCTCGTTTTTAGTCCTGTGTTTAACTCTGGTCAATTTATCTGATTCTGATCGCATTAGTTTAGACACCTTTAGTTAGAGTTTCACCTGCTGCATCAGCGGGATATGAAAAGCGTCTGCTGTCTACAAAAGAGATGGTGTCACTAAGCCTTCAAGGACTGACTGGTCACTCACAGCTGGTTTTGGCCAGCACGGCCATTAGTGGGTTGAATTGTGAAACCAAATCATCATAGTCATAAGAGAAAACTGTGATTTGTAACAATCATTCCACAAGCATGTATGAATATGAGGTGATATTTAACAAGTGCAATTGGAATATCATAAATATCAAAAAAAGTCCATAATTTCTTAATCTGGAAATTCTCAACTTGCTAATTGTTGCTGAATTTTCTTGCCATATTTTTGGACAACACGTTTGCTTTGCAGTAGCATGGGACCTGACATAACATCCAATTTCCTTATAAGGCAAAGAGCAGATGGTTATTGGCTGATAATCTGTGTGCGGCAAAACGTTTTTGTCATTTTTTTGTCTGCTTGTCTCATGCATCTTTTTACAGGGTGAACGAGGTGCCCGGGGAGAAGCTGGCAAACCAGGTTCACCTGGATTAGCGGTAATGCAATTTTTTTGTCCATGGTACAACCATGTCTTTTGTAACAAATGGATGTTACATTGTAGATTTCTGAGATGGAATAAACTCACGCTGCTTCACTTCCCTCTCCCCTAAAAACAGCGTGGGTACATGTTTGGTTCACAGTGTAATTTTTGTCCATCTATCTTAGTAATGGGATTCAATAATTCTTTGGTAGCTGTTGTCCAGGATGTAACATAAAACTGGTCAGCAGTTAATGCCACTGCTGACGGTCATTAGTTTGTCAGAGCAGTTTCATTGTTGTCTCTTGTTGTAGTGGTTTACGCTCACACATACCCAATGGACTTCATGTAATGTAGTTAAAGTTGAGCTTTTATGTATGTCGATCAAAGAAAAGCTTATACTAGAAAGCAAAGATGGTTTAACTTAACAGGGTCAATAGATCACATTTGTTTGCTCTGATTTAGTCTGCCGGTTTTCAACTCTATTCTACTACTCTAGTTTTGAATTCGAACAGGACTGTAGGGCAACAGAGCTAAACTGTAAGAAGTTTTACCCATCAAGAAAAGGGGAATACTCTCTGAAAATCAGATTGAAAGCCAGTCAGAAATTTAAACAGAAGGTAGCGGACAGAACTAGAAAATAACATAGGCCTTAGCATTTCTGAAAAAGCAAACGAGGGAGTAATTGTACTCTTTCATGTGTAATGTAAGGAAAGTTGTGCGCTATTTTGTGAGGATTTGAGGAAATAATGGGTTGAAATCTAAACCTTCATTTCCGTTCTGAAGAATTTGTGTGATCTTTTTTCTTCCGGATGAATATTGTTGTCTATTGTATCTTCAGCTGCATGTTGTTTATATCTTTCATTTTTGTTTGTGTCTTAGGGTCGTCAAGGAAACAGAGGTGATATTGGACAACAAGGGTCTCAGGGACCACCGGTGAGTATTTAATGTGTCCAGCATGCATGTACTTTTCCTTTTTTAAAACTATTTTTGAATTGCTGTTGGAACACAATTTCAGAGGTGTGGATCCTAGCAGGTGCAATACTCTGAGCAGATCTTGAAATAATGGTTGGTCGTGGGGCATAGTCCCACAAAATTGTTGGGAAGTGTCCAGTTAATGGGCCTGGGCATAGGACAAAAATTGACCCAGATTGTCTTGAAATGTTCACAACTGACTCCATTAACCATTTTTTATAGCCAATGGCAGAGTGCCTTGACCAAGAAAACTGTTCCACTTGTGATAATGTAGATAGAAGCGATTGATAAAAGTGATGAATTAACTTGATGCCCTTTATGTCTACAGGGACCACCTGGTATTGCCGGTCAACCTGGTTCACCTGGTAAAGTTGGGAATCCAGTAAGTTATTATGTGAATGTTGTACTATCTGAGCACTGAACTGAACTGCAGCAAAAAGTACAACAGAACTATTGCAACCTTGGCCATCTAGACAATGAAATCAAGTCACAGATTAGGCATACTCTGTGTCACCAGGTGCCATTTCTCAAGAGCCCGAAAAAAAATGAACCACTCATTCTACAGTGTGTTGTTTTAACATGTCTTTAAGATGAGAGATGTCTAACTTATAATAACTAGTTTTGTGCATGAAAACGTCTTTGTTTTCAAGATACAGTGCGAGTTGTCGTGCCCCAAATCGACCCGAAGAGTTTTGGGGCTTTCGAGAAACTTACGCCAGAATGTAGTTGAAAAAGGAGGAAATGCTAGAATGTTTCATCAGTTGTTGTAATCTGATACATAGTAAATGTATGGTCTAGTTTCCTTTTGAACTGCTTAAGAGACTTATCTCCACTTTTTGCACAGCAGAATATAAAATTTGTGCTCAAATGCGGTCGAAATGCAGTATTGCATTTAGAACTGATAGACTGAATGCAACTGAAGTTGAAATATGTTGTTTCTACATTTTCTAGGTGGTTTGACCTTCTTTTTCTAAGTGGCCCTGGCTAAAGTACTGTTGTTGCATAGCAAAATACATTATGAGACCCTTGCTGGACTTATTAGACTTCCCATGTTTTGATATGCCAAAATCCGGTTTTGCGTGAAGAGGTACTCAAGTGTGAAATAGTGGTCACATGAGAGCAGCTTTTTTAGAATGGCACACAAGTATTTATTCCACAAACCCATTTTGTGTGGTGTAAAAATAATCAGCAGCGTATCAAAGTACAGTGCTCATAGCTTTGATTTGAATGATCAAGCTCTTAAGGATTTCTTTTACAAACTCACACACGCGAATGACCTTGTACATATACAGTCCTTTCATTTAAATGGTCACTCTTAGGGCCGATTTAGACCGTACGATTTTTGCTTACAAGTCAACTGTTCCATGGAACTTGCTCACGTCATGTCTGGAACACAAGTCGTGACGTCAAAATCAGACATACATCTCCACGGCAGTTGCACGCAACTTGAAAAATGTCGTATGCTATTAAAGTCAAAAACGACAGTTGTAAGCAAAAATCATACCGTCTAAATCGGCCCTAAGGCACTTTACTTTTTTTTTTTTTTTAAGAATAGGATGTTTTATTCCATTACACAACAAAGGCTTTACAAATATATACAATAATATCTCTTTGAGCTTACTTTACTTGCAGACATACAACTGTATCAGTCACAACGTGGATAATTGTTATCCATGAATGATAAACGATTTGAAGTTGTGCCAGTTACTGAGGCAAGCTGTTTGTTTTTTCACTAAGGGATATGCTGGAACACGAGGCAAAGATGGAACTCCAGGACTGAGGGTAATTTTGTACCTTAATGTTTTATGCCGGCAGCGGTTTTTTGCCCATTTTAATTTTTGAGATAGTGCACCATGCATGTTTTATGTTTTATGTTGTTTTCACTGGGAAAAGAGAAGGTTTCCGATATATCTCTTATCAGTTTTGAGATTTATACTGTTAACCGTTAGTTGAGGCGTGGTTGCCAAAATGGTTGACGTAGTGGGCTTTTGACTTTTCCTGTCAGGAATGTGCTTCAGATTAATTGTACTAAGTTTGAGCGAATATATGAGTCAAACCATAATTGAATTGTGCACACAGAATGAAATAAATGAATTGATCTTCGCAATGATGAACGCACCAATTATTCATGCTATGGGAAAGGAATCCTGCCAGTCAGCTTTCTACCCTTCGTGTATTCATGAAGCACATTAATTTTGTAGTTTGATTTTAAGGCACTGCTGGAGTGTTTTCATTTTGTAGTAGCCAATGGACCAGTGCAAATTCAAAATCCAGCAGCCAAACCTCAATTATTAGTAGACTTAAGCTTGATAGCTACCATTAAGTCTTAAGTCCTGAAACAGATCAATAAATTGTGGTGCAGTGGCTAGATATTATTTGCTTGTTGATTGCATTTATCCATTTAAGGATCACGTGGATCCTGTGCCATATGATAACAACAGACCATGAAAGAGGTTTGCTTTATCTTACAGTGCACGTAACAGTAGTGATTGAGATTATTGAGATTTTCATATAATTATTTTTTAGGGTGGACGTGGCCCAAGGGGAGAACAAGGTCCTTCTGGACCACAGGTGAACCAATTAGACAAATCAAGTTAACAAGGAATCCAACTAGGAATTTAAATAGAAGACTGAGAGTGTCACTTTTCTGATTTTGTGTATCACTTGGGCCTTCTAAATGAATGTTGATGTGCATGTGAACCATTGATCTGTTTGGGCTTATTGTGGTGTTGAAGTGGTAGGAAGTCTCACATAGTGAAATTTCTTGAGTTTACAAGCTCCTAATGCGTTTTTTAAAATGCTACCTGCGGCCTTGGCCGATAACCTTGGGACACAATAAGCCCAATATTACACTTTGCCATCTTCTCCCCTTCCCCTCTTTGCAGTGTTTAAAAGACTACAAAATTTTCTGAGATAAATGGTTGGGTTTTTTTTTAAAGCATTGAATGGGGAGAGGGGTAACCGCCTACAAGGCGTCAAGTGTCCCAAGAATTTGGGGCTGAGGCTGTGGCTTTTTCGTATCCAAAGTTCTGTCTTTTAAGAAACAAGTTTATTTACCATTTGCTTCCACTAGATGAATGTCTAAAGTGAAATTTCACTAGAAAAAATTTGAATTTTTCATCAGCATTTTAGAAGCGTGCACAGTTACGTGATTACGGCTTTTGTAACAAATATTCCATTACCACAAAATTTTGGATTTATCAACTGATTTGATAAGGTAATTGGCCACCGTAAAGAGATTGAAAGCTGACGTTTGAAGCGTTAGCCCTTTGTCAGAGGGAATTGACGAAGGGCTAACACTCGATACGTCAGCTTTCAATCTCTTTACGGTGGCCAATTTTTCTTGTCAACTCAGTTGGTAAATCCGAAATTTTGCGTCTCATGTCCCCGCAGACGCAGCACTACAGTTTCTTTAGAAACTAACCCCCCCCCCTCCCATCCCTTGTTTGTTTAATCCATTACAACAGTTCCGGATCTTTGATTTGCCTTGAAATTAAGTCCTACCCTCTATATGCTGCAAGTTATTGTGGAGTTATAATTCATAACATAACCACTGGGATGTTATCCTCGAGTACCACCTTTCCCAGTTCATTTAGATTAGAAAAGTTTCACTTTGTTATCGTGTCACTACCTGCTTCATTGTTTGTAGGGTCCTCTGGGTCGTGAAGGAGAACCTGGAATACCTGGAGTTGATGGATTACCGGTTTGTGCTAAGAATCCTTAAAAGAAATAAATAGATAACTATATCTGTATCAAGCCACTATTTTGGAGTGTAGCATATTACATTTAACTAGTTATTTGGCGTGGCTTCCCAGTGATGACAGGAGCCAAAGTCACAGACTGTATTGTTTTGCTTTCACAAGCACTTCAAAAAAAATATGAGATGGCATTTTTGCAGGATTGCACATCATTGAAAAGTGTGCAGTCCATGCCTCAAACAGTCTCATACACGGCGTAGATATCTGAGTGACATTGGAGCCTTGTTCTTCAAAAGCCATGTACATCAATGTCTCCAGCACCGTGACATAGCATTTGCCTCTTCACCATTATCATTTAAGCTGCTGTGAACCGTTGACTGGCCCCTGAGGATTAATACTCTTATAACACCTTGTGTCTATACTTTTGTATAACTCAGTCACACCTTATAGACCATTGTGCACCTTAGCATATTTTAACCAGAATAAAAAAACATGGAATGTGTTATGTTTTATTCTCTAGGGAGACAGGGGAGCCCCTGGAGCTACTGGTTCACCAGGACCTGAAGGGGGTCCGGTAAGGGAAAAACATGTATTTTCCTAGTCCGAAATAATCACCAGTTGTTAGGCACTTACAATTAACATTTAAATGTGTGTTCCACAATTGCCGCTTCTTTCGGATTCAATTACTCATTTACTGACATCACGTTTTTATAAAAATTGTGAACGGGGATTCTGTGGGTGGTTTTATTTGCAGCATGCACATGAACTTGCAGCATTTTTGACGTGTACCCTGCTGCAAATAAACATGCCCATACACCCCAGAAAACTACCCTTGTACGAAATGCCTTTTGTTTTGTAGCATCATTAAAATGTTCAAAACATAGTGGAAAGTAAGGAAAGCATCAGAAAATTATTTCTTGGGTGGTCAGTTTGCCTTTAAACACTGTCAGGAAGGTAATAATTAATAACAATTTAGAGACTAATGGTAGAAGTAGCTTCTGAGAATATGGCAGGCACAGGCAGAGGAGAAGATGAGAAAATGGTGTAAAGAAAAGATGATTATGTACTTTTTTCTATTTTTCTAAGGGGAAATAGTTCAACTGATAGATTACGTCTAATGAACCAGTGTTACCAGCAAACGTATTTTCATTATTCACGATAAAAATTCAAGAAGGGGTGGGGGAGGGGGGAATTCAACTGCACTAAAGATAAATTTGCATCACAGTAGCAGGCGAAAGTGCAAGTTTTTTTGCAAATGTACGTTTGAGCAGACAATTTCCTCCTTTGGCATCGAGAAGTATTCAGAGGTTACCTTGTCAAAACAGCCAGTGGAATACTAGTGCATGCTGGAACTTGCCATTGGTTCATTGCATATCCCATATGCATAACCTTAACATGATGCAAATAAACAGGTTCTCGCTTTTTTTGCCATATGCGTATGCTGTAAATAAATCCAGCCTATGTCAGTGCATTGCCAGCTAGGACAGCTGTCATAAAAAGAGAACGTGATTTAACTAGGAGATATTTCCGTGTCATGAAATGCATTCATATTCTTTATGATGAGGTACTCCACAGGCGATGATGGTAATTTTCTCCCTCAGGCAGGCCTGTTGTAATAAATTCCTTTTTGGTTATTTTGTCTGCATAAAAGATGTTGTTGTTGTTGTCAAGTTAAAATGATAGATATATGTATATATCATTTTTAAGGGCTTTCCTGGTCTTCCTGGACCACCTGGAGTTGCTGGAGCAAAGGGTGAATATGTAAGTACATGTTTCACTATTTTAGCCAGAGATAAATGCAAACTAAAGTCCCAGACACATAGTGCAACATCGCCTGCAACATTGCCCACAACTTGAAAGTTGCACTGTGTGTCCACCCTTAAAACTGTTGCACGCAACATTGCATTCAACTGTTGCAGAAGTAGAATGGGCTCCTACTTCTGCGACACCATTCGCAAGTGTCTCACCGTGTGTCCGTCATCTGCAACTTTACATGCAACTTCGTAATGCAATGTTGCGTGCAATGATGCATCATGTGTCCGTGCCTTAATACTCTTGAAGAGTTTGAATTTGTCAAATTCTTATAGTTGCATCTCCGATTCTTTGAGTTCAAACTCTCAAGAGGTCTCATTCACTCTCATTCACCCTCTCTTGTGCATTTCAAAGAACTTGAAATCTTGTTCACTCTTGTTTATCTTTGGTTCTGAGTTTATAGATTTGTCTGTACTGTTAAAATCAGCAGAATTTGTAATTATTTCACAATGCCCAGTCGGCACCCTTCAAAAATTTTAGAAGGTGTTTCCTTTATGAAAGGATGCGCAAGATATTTGAACATCTCAAGCCCACTGACTTAAGGACAAATTTAGTTGATGGCATAATGCTTGTGTATGGGTTAATATATATTTGTAAGTGTGAGTGGCCAATTACATGATATCCAAATCTTTTGCAAAAATATTTTTGTAGAAAAATTAAAAATAAATGCAAGATGTTGCAAAGGGAATGACTTAATTCATATGGAAGTCCTCTTTTTTAGGGAATAAAAGGATCCGCTGGAGATCCTGGAGACAGTGGCAAAGATGGATCATCGGTGAGAGTCCTAATTTATTATTTTTGCAAACATTAGAGATGACTGAAAATGCCAGGTCAACCATCACAAGCTACAATGGTAACAAAAAAGCTATTGGAATACTTTACTCAAAGCTAAGTCCTTCAAGAGACTATACCATTTTTAGTATTAGTTTGCAAAGCTAAAAGACGCATTGGAATTGAGGAAAACCCAACGTTATGATTCAGTTTTGTTTAAATACTAACTATAGCTATAGCTATAGTCTGATGAATACATGTCTTTGGCCACAGATGGCGAGGATGGAAATGAATTGCAGGCTCAGTTTTCTCAAGTTCCTCAGTTTTTTCGAGTTCCTCCCTTGTGAATTAAATTAAATAACTTTATTAATGTGTCAAGAGACTTTAGCATGTATGCTAATTGGTGAAACAAAGTAATTAAAGTAACTAAAGTAATTGTGGTTTGGTCTCACTATGAGAGAATCACTTTGATACCTTCTTCCTGCGTAAGGAGCATTTTGTGTACAAGAAAAGGTCTTTTAGTTCAATTTTAGCATGGCTTTGACCCAAAAACAAAAATCTACAGGACATCCCTTCCCTGTCCCCAAAAGAGATAAACTGTGTATACTAAACGTTGAAGTGTTGCAAGACTTTTAACTAGCATGTAGTCTTTAAACACTTATCAGTTACCTCAGGTGATCTGAAAACTTACAGTAACATTTTGTGAATAAAAACCTTGTTACTGGACCAGATAGATATCTCTTTTCATGAATAAAAATCCACTAAAGGGGCAGGAAAGGCACTATTTTCAAACAAATTCCTCAAATTGAAAACACCCAGACTCCCCAGGAAAGGATTTTAGGACTATCAAATTTGATTTGCTGCCAAAATTGAAACCAAACTTTCCTGGTATGCAGCATGTTGTAAGAGTGTACAACGAATGTGCAGTTGAGTGGCTAAACTAAACACAACTTTGAACTTATCAACCGAGTTGATAAGATAAATTGGCCACAATAAAGAAAGCTAAAAGCCGACCTTTCGAACACTTGGATTGATTGCTGTGACGGAAGGCTAATGTTCAAAACGTCAGCTTTTGAATTTCTTTATGGTGTTCATTTTAAGCTACAGTGAAGCCTGTATTAAGCAGGCCTCATATTAAGGTTACTCTGGACCTTTGCGGGGGTCCACCCATGTCCTCCAGGAAAAATTCATATGCGCGCCATTTTAAAGGAAAGCACGGCAAACTATATATCGTTGGAAAGCTTAATAAATGTAGATTTCGGAAAAAAATGTGAATTGCCAGTTTTCTTAATTCGGCAAAAGAAAATTGCAAAAATGACCGCCAAAATGACCATGTTTCATTCAATTAAACAAATGAATTAATAGGGTACCAAAATTCGGCAGATTTCTGTGAAATTTGGCCTGAACATTCCTTAGATGTTGTGAAACAAACGTGTGTCGGGGATTTTTGAAATTTATAATATTTCACCCGTGGCGATCTTCAATACAATGCCCATCGCGCATTCTTTGCTGCCCGAACTTGACAAATTAATTAAAAAATTACCAGTCAGAATATCGAAAAGTGCTGACACACTTTTGATGATTGATCCTTTGTGATTAACACTGTGCAGTTATTTTGCCAATGCGCTTGCATTTGATACCCTATTAATTCAGTTGAATGACACATGGTCATTTTCATGGTTGTTTGCGATTTTCTTTTGCGGAATTCAAGAAACTGGCAATTTATAATGTTTTTCGAAATCTAAGCTTTTCAACGATATATAGTTTGCCGTGTTTTCCTTTAAAACGGCACGCATACGAATTTTTTCCCCCGAGGACACCTGCGAAGGTCCGGAGTAACCTTAAGTTAAAGTTGACACCCTTTATTAATTAAGTGGACACCAGCTTAAGTCCCCAAATTTTCTTCTCGTGTTCACTTAAAAATAAACCTGTATTCAGCGGACACTCCTATTAAATAATTGGACACAGACACCAAAATCAAGCCATTTTGTTACCAGAAACCTGCATGAAGCAGTCTCTTTAAGTGTTTCCAAGAGGTATTTGTAGGACATTATGGCATTGCTATCTTCTTTGAAGAGTACGTTTTCTTGATAATTTAGTAATTTTACTTGAAATGGTCTGTTGCAAAAGGTTTGTGATAAAGCATGCCAAGTATGCGGGTGAATAAAGTGGAGATATACTGGTAAGAGCTCAATAATTTACTATTGCTTCGCAATTTACAGGGTGTATCAGAACCTTTATTAACTGGACACCCTGTATTAACAGGACACTAGTAAGGGTCCCAAGGGTGTCCGCTTCATACAAGTTTCACTGTATCAACTCAGCGCAAAAGTCTAAAACACAACAGCGTCTTTAGAAACTAACCCAATTTTTCAGTTGCTCTTGAAGTTACAACCGAGTTTATATCCATTGCAGGGTAGTGACGGTGCTCCTGGAGTTGTTGGTGAACCAGGCTTGAGTGGAAACAAGGTAAAGTCTTGAGCAAGCTCGGCATATGCTCTGCATGTGATGTAATATTACTGTTCATGTTGAAAGATGAAGGGTTGTTTTCATAGATGATAAAACGTGAAAAGTTGCTGCTCAGTAGCTTTGGTTTGAATGGTCACATTGTAGGATTTCATCCACAGACGCTAAAGTTAGAACCACCTTTATCATCTCCATAACTGACTCTGGGAGTGAAAGGTTAGTTTGTGAAGCTAGGGTGTATGCACCATGTGTCAGCGTAGGAGTTGGATAATCAGTAATGGTCACCTTAACAGTTTTGAGTTGATGGTAAGGCACCATTTGCATTTTACAGTCTTTGCAGCCAATAACATCACAGCTTAACTGACAGATGACCAATAACATTGCGAGTTTGTTGACCAATCAGGACAACAACCCGAGACTTCTAACATCTACTGTAGATTCACAATTCACTTGACTCTGATGATGACTTCCGCTCAGGTTGACGAAACGTCAGTCAATGTCACCACAAACAGTCCTTCTCAGGACTCATACTTCACTGATTTATGACAACTCCTGGGTCAAACCATTTACACTGTTGTATTTATGTTTCAGGGGAGGGATGGAACACCAGGAGCTCCAGGGAAGCGAGGAGCACGAGGAGCAACGGTAAGAATTACAAACAATCTCGGTCATTAAAATTCCAGCACTCTCATTGGTTCAGTGTATGCACTGGTTGTCGGAAAATAATTATTTGGAGTTAGTATTACCAAACCAGTGGGTAGTGTTCTTTGTGCACTCTGATTGGCTACTCAAACTCGGGATAGTATCTGCTAATGACCTCCCAGCAGTTTTCTGGATTTCATGCACGAGTTTTCCCTCATTTCTCAGAAAAAAGGAACAATTCAAATGGTGCACTCTATCCACTGGTTTGGTATATACTTAAACAATTTTCATGGCTCGGCAAATATTCACCACTATTCACCTCCACTTCGGTGAATAATTGTTAATTATCAACTGAGTTTGTACAATGAAATTGGTCGCTGTATGGAAACCGGACATTTCCATAGTGTTACCCCTTCAATCGACTGGTTTGGATACGTCTTTGTCATTTCTTTGGACATTTAATAGATCTTCAGCAGTACCTCTCTGGTAATGTTTTAAGTTTAGTATTTTGAACATTAAACCACCATGTGACTATTTTTGTTTTGGTAGTCCAACTACAACCGCATCATTTTCGTATGTGAAATCTTATTATTGCTTTGCTTTGCATTGCATTGTGGGGGCGGGGTGGTGTAGTGGTTAGCATGTTGGACTTCAGAGCTGAAGGTCGGTGGTTCACTGCCCAGTATCTGCCATTGTGTTGTTTCCTTAGCCAGGAAACTTAACCCCACATTGTGTCTCTCCACTCAGGTGTATAAAGTGGGTACCGGCAACATACTGCTGGGGTTTACCCTGCGATGGACTAGCATCCCATCCAGGGGGACCTCCTTGGCTCGTGTGCACCTTAACCTTACCTTGCATTGCATTGTATTGTATTTACTAGTATTTTGCTTGCTTTTAGGGAAGTCGTGGAGCCCTGGGAGCACCAGGATCCCCAGGTCTTCCTGGAGCCATGGTTTGTAGAAAGATAGGGCTTGGAACTTTACAGATTCATTGAGACAAACATAAGGCCGTGTTCTTTTATGACGGTTTCAACCTTTAAACAATCTATTTTGGTTTCACGGAAGGGTTTTAAATATTTCACCAATTTTGACTACAGTCAAAGTTCTCCTTGCCACCACTCTGGTAAGCGACCAACTCTAGTTACAACCAGCATTGTAAAACCCCGTTTGAATTGTCCCTTAAACCTTGTAAATAAAAGCTCTTGTAAGAAACCGCTCCCGTAAGTGACCGCGAACACTTTTGTGAATTACCAACTGGTATTTTCCTTTGTATTTAAGTTCTTGTAAGCAACCACTTATCTGGAAAAGAGATTCTGACAAGTTTTCAATCTGTGTAGATGCCTGACCAGTATATTTGTGAACCTCTTCTGTAATGGGCAAAAAATAATCTTTGTAATGTTCTTCAACTACAATATAGTTATATTACTCGAAACTATTAACATTTCTCACTTTTTATGCCAAAATTTCTGGTTAGCGACCACCCTTAATTGTTTCATTCCGTGGTTGCTTACGAGAGCCCATTCTTGTAAGCAACCAACTCTAGTTGCGACCACTTTTCTGAATTTCTGAGGTGGCCACTTACAAGAGCTTCGACTGTGTTTTAGACTATTTCAGTGAAATAAACCTTTTTAAGCAGGTGGTACACGTTCACTTGTGAGAGTCATGTTTTAATTTTCTATGCAAAGTAGAGCCACAGCTAAGATTTTACATAATTCGGTGTAATTTATGTTATTTGTTTTGTAGGGACCCGCTGGTGAACAAGGAAAGGTTGGCCTGAAAGGAAATAGTGGAGAAAAGGTATGGATGTTTCACCTTTTGATCAAAAGTTAATATCTTAAAAAGAATTTAAGTCTACGTGGGGCTGCGGGAATGTCTTCATTTGTTTTTGTATCAAAAACAGTGACAATAAGTCATGCCTTTGTTACAACTGTATGTCCTTGCGCAACAAAATAATAATATATAGATTTAGCCAAGCCTAAAAGCGGAGCTCCACATCTCTCTTTCATGCTAATTGGCCCGTAAAATACAGTAAATTTTAGTTGTGCAGTTATTCCCCAAGAGGTGAAAAACAGCAAGGAAGAACATGCGGACTGCTGAGGAAACTGTGAGTTGGCCTATTTTTCCTCAAAGAGAAGACTTTGGCACGACTTTCACCGACAACTCTTCTTGTAGCATTCTTTCAGAAGCTAGTTTATTAAATTCAAGAAGAGTAATTGCTAAAAAAACCCACTTAAGTTGCTCCCGGTAGCGACTCGACAGACTTTTCCATGCAGATACACATTTCTCACTGATTCCAATGCATCCCTCTGGCTGTTTAGTTCTTTTAGCCATGAAACATTTCTCCAAATCTATCTTGCTAAAATAAATAATATTCCTCCGGTATCAAACCGTTTACTGACAAAAATTCTCCAAAAAAAAGGTTTTTGGAATCTTTCGAGCACACATATAATTATCAAGAGAAAATGGCACAAGTTTTTCAACCTCAAAGTATTAATCGGGCGCTTTCAAGAACACACCCTGAACTAGTTTTAGGAAGCTTTTAGAGTCTCATTTTAGACAAAATAGACTTAAACCGAGAAATGCTTTGCTTATAGTTACTTAAATAAAGATTTCATTTCGATCTGTAACTAAAGACACACTGAAATGGCTTAGCGGTTAAATAAAAACAAAACGAACACAAAAACATGCCACAGTGAACTCACTCACTGAAACGGCGATTCTAAGTTTAGTCGCTAAATTGGGACAGAAATGCCATTCACTTCAAATGGAGAAACCAAAAAATATAACAATGTAAGGAAGATAAAATATTCCACAACTGAACAAAAACATAAGGAACTTTACACTAAGACTATAAACTTAAAAATAACGACAGGGCGACTCTTCAGGTGTTGAATACTAAAATAATTACGAATTAGTCAAAACGACCCAATATGCATCGCCGAAGAAAAACAACTTACATTGAAAAAAACAACACAGACTCAGTCTAGAATAGTCACAATTTCAACTTTTCGAATAAAATACAGTAGAATTGCTCTGAGAAAAATAGTGAAAACTATGCACTAAAGTTCAGAAGCCTAAATATCAGATTGCTCACTAATGAAAATTCCTTTAATGAATAAGCACAGAAAAAAGGACAAGAAACCTTTAAAATCATGAAATGTCATTCACATACGAAGCACTTGTTTGCCTAGGAAAGCAAACTGCATTCAATTTTCCCCTCGAGTGAAGTATTTGCAAGCCGGCAAACGGGAACTACGAGCTATTTTAAACAAGTTTTCAAAACATTTCAAGAAGATTACCGTATTTTACTAAACATGTTAAGTCACTTAATTAAACAATTTTTACAATGTAAATCCACAATCAAATCTGTAATTTACTTTACCACTGAACTGAAAGAAGGACTTGAAAATCTAAACGAAAGTCGCCGGGTTCTTTCCAGATCTCCTTAGCTTTGAAAAAAACAGGTATGTCCTCGCACAAGGATTTCTTGCCTTCAAGCTCTCCAATACCTTCTATATGCGCCATCGAAATTGAAGCAATCCTTTTCCTTTTCATGATGAACTGCTACAAGTCTTCATTCCAAGAATGTATTACAATTATCGTATTGAAAATTGAACGTACGAGTAACCAGCCGCCATATTGTTTACTTAAGCTACAAGAAAAGATGGTATTCCACCTCCCCCATCAGGCTGTCTTGGGACTCCCGTCACCCTCCCCCACAGTCTGTATGGACGGATGGACGTACGCTGACGTCAACCAAAATTTTTCGGATCAATGGGTTACCAAATTTGCTTACCCATGGTGCTCCGCAAGTTCCGCTGTAACAACCAAGAAAGTGGAAAATTTGAGAACTGATCCAAGCAAAATTGTGTCTTTGAACAAATATTTTATGTGTGGATGGCAAACATGGAGCTGATTAAAACATGACAATGAGGCCTCTGGTCACTTTGAGCTGCCAAAATGGGATCTCCTCAATACCTGCCTGCTGTTCCCCGTCGGTTTTACATTGAAGACTGCATGCACTACCTTCTTTTCTTTTCTATTAATGGTAAACTCTATCTTTCCAGGGTAGCAAAGGAGAGAGAGGTAACTTGGGTGACAAGGGAGAAGCAGGAGACTTGGTAAGTAATTCTTATTGCTATTGGTTTTCCACAAATGCAGTTGGGCGACATGGAGGGTGTTGATATTGATACCGGAATACATCACTCTCGTACGCTTCTCACTGAGGCTTGTTTGGTCCGGTTGTAATGGCTAGTGGACTGTCTTGTTAACTCTCACTCTAGTACAAATTGTGTGCCAATACAATGCTAAGTTAAACATGATTTGACCCTGAAAGCCAAGAGGCCCATTCCACACGTTTCCATAACTTTCTGGTCAATATAGGTTAGATTCCTATATGCATTGTTGTTATCAAAATTGTCTTCATGTGGCTAAATGTAATTTAGGCAAAGTTAACCTCGCCGAAGCAATGCTCTCTAGCAACCTTTGGATGCAGGAAGCTCGCTTGTAACCTTGGCAGTTCGCTGGGGCACTCTGTGACGCCTATACGCAGTAGGCCGCTACCACTGGCCGCTTATAGCTCGGGGTGGCCCTAGGGCCCTCGCAGGGGCTCGTCATGACCTTTCACGCAGCGTGTTGTTCGCTATCATTTGCAAGCTCATTTCGCTAGCACAGTTGCTCGCAAGCTTCGCAATTTTTGCCCGGCCCACCCTCCCTCGGGTAGGTCATAGAGCCCCGTGGTAGGTTGGTAAGTATTCCACTGAGTCCTTCAGTGTGACGGTGCCTAGGTGGGTGGTGGCCGCTTCAGGGTTACCATGGATACCTCCTTCCCTGCTGTGCATCGCCGGGCTCCACCAACCTTGTGGCACCAACGCCCAAGCTCATCTATTGTTGATGAGTTTAACAAGGATCTGTTCTTTGAAAGGTTTGCTCAATTAATTGGGGGCAAAAGGCCAACACCCCCTCCCCCCACCCCCCCCTCAAACTGCTTATCTATGATATAGCTGACCACCCCTTTAACTTTTTAACTTTGTTTTCTACATATGTGTGGTCAGTGTGAGGCAAATTTCACAGAATGCACTGAAAACTGCAAAACAAGCTGAGCCATTAAACAACCATGTTTAATTTTACACTTAAAGCCTACGATTTGTCGAAGTCATGGTTTTGGTACGAATTATGAAAATTTAATGTACTGATCACTAGCTCTTAACCCAATAATCCCTAACAGTGACGAAAATGAAATTTATCTTTACATTATCACTACTTGTTCAAACAATCAAGTGATGAGAATAAAGAAAGTGATCACCAAGGATAAGATGTCTTGATATTTAGACATGTTCTGGAGAACAGCAAGGAGAATATGCATTTTTATATCAGGGTTTTAAGGGTTAAAAGGTTGTATTTTTTTTTATTTGAAAAAGAAAATGGCAATGTTTTTGGGGTGTAGATTATTGTTTAATGGTAGTTCTAAGTATGTTTCTTAGAGTAATTTTATCAATGTTATTAAACAAAATAATATAAAAAGTTTTGATTTGAACACTAAACATATGTAAGATGTGTAGCAAGTGAGTAGCTTGTGCGTAATCATTTCTTAATACAAAACCTTTGTGGATTTTTAGGGAACTGTTGGTTTAGGTGGAGAGAAAGGCTCACCTGGAAAGCAAGGATCTGTGGTAAGCAAATTTCGTCCTTTGCCAAGATGCAAACTACAAACTTGTACCACTGTTCTTTTAAGAAAAGTTTCACTTGGCTGAAAAAGCAAACAACATCGCGTAAGGTTACTGCTGAATAACCATTCATTTGATTACCTAAAGCAAAAACAGGAATGGTGTAGAGTTTAAGTGTGACAATGTGACTTAATGGTATGCTTAGTATGGATGTACAGTAGAACCCCCATAACTCGAACTCGGACAACTCAAACTCCCCTGCTAACTCGAACTAAGTCCCATTTCCCTTGGATTTGACCCCACTTTTCAGTAATTTTTACTGGGTTAACTCAAACTTGAATAACATCATTCCCCGCTAACTCAAACTAAATTTCGTTTCCTTTGATCAAAATTTACCCCGATAACTCGAATTCTGGTTCTTGCAACTCTCTACGGATGCCCATTGAAATATCCCATTAGCTCTTCTTGTCGTGTAATCAGATTTTAACACTAAAACTAACACTACAGCAATTTGATTTTAATTAGTGCAACGCACAGATCACGTATTTGTCAGTCATTTCCCCGATCTTATGATCTTGAGTGTAACTGAGTTACATTCACAGTACTGTATTATCATAAGAATGCATAATTGTGTTACAGTTTCTGACGAGATAAGTTTAGTCCTGAAAAATCAGTTAACTGTCAGTTATTAACATGGCAAATTGAATTATTCAATCGACCCTAATAACTTGAACCTACGCTAACTCGAGCTGTTTTCATTTCCCTTCAGAGTTCGAGTTACCGGGGTTCTTCTGTACATATTAGACAAAAATAGCTTTATTTATACAATTACGTCCTGAAAAGCATATTAAAGTTAGCCTGTTTGCGACCACTTATATAGGGTAACAGAGGCCCACCTGGAACACCTGGACGACCTGGAAGTCAGGGCCCACCTGTAAGTTAAAGCTTGATCTCTAAATGTTATTTTAATAAAAAATATTTGATATTGTTTAAGTATTATTTTGAGATGACATTACACCTTTGAAATGATGACTAGTTTGGAGAAAGAATATAATTTGTATCTTCACAACTCCGTCCAATACAGAATAATAACGGAAAAACTGATTTTTTAAGGAAGTATACAGTTTTGAGCTTCAGTACTCGCTGTGATGGCAAACTGTAAAAGTACATTGTGAGTGGCTTGTAGGGGTGAATGACTTGTAATGTCTAGTAAAGGTTTTCGGAACTCATGTGTGTATCGGCAAAACCTCAAATTATGGCTTATAACTTGACATTAAAATGATTTCTTCTCTTTTCAAGTTTATCTACTTTTGTTCATGTCTGTGCAACTTGTTTTAACTTCCGTTCACGTGGATCAAGTTTAACACAACATTTTCACTACCAAGAGTCTACTTGTATCATAGGGAAGTTTTTTTTTTCGTCTGCTTTGCTTTGTTTGACTGTTTTTGTTTGACTTGCTTTGTTTGTTTGCTTGTTTGTGTCTTTTTAAATAAAATCAGTAAGTTCTTCTAGGATTTCATGCCCTCTCGACATATCATAGCAAGCTCCAGGTTTCGAGTATAAATAAAGTATGATGATGATGATGATGATGATGATGATGATGATGGTGGTGGTGGTGGTGGTGGTGGTGGTGGTGGTGGTGGTGACGATGATGATGATGATGACCATTTCATGATACTTTCATCCTTCAGGCAGGAATTGACTTTGACAGTTATTGGTCAAACATTTGTGGCAATAAAGCTTGCGCATTCAAAGTATCAAAGTTTTCAAAACTTTCATTTTGTTTTGTTCTAGGGACCACCAGGATCCATTGGAAAGCCAGGACAACCGGGTATCGCGGGTGTTAAGGTATACTTCAGGAAACTGAGGTGTTAGAACCACCTCGTTTGCTTGGAAAGTGGTGGTGTTTGTTCAAAATCTTCAAGTTTTTTGTAACAGCGTTAGTGGTACATGTACGTACAACCTAAACAATTAGAACCACATAAAAAGGTCTTGAACTTATGTTTTTACATCAAATAAGTGAGATGTTCCACACTAATAAACCAGAACAGTATCCATCCATCCATCCATCCATTCATTTTTTAACAAAATTCTTTATTACTTTTAGGGTTCTCGCGGTATAGGAGGATCACCAGGCACACCAGGCTTACCAGGAAGGCCAGTAAGTTATCCAAATTATCCAAGTTATGCAAGTTATCCAACTTATCCAACTTATCCAACTTGGCTATAAAGACCACCACAAAGTGTAAAGAAACAACAGTGTGGTGGAGACCTCTATACTGGATTCTGTGCCTCCCCAGGCGCCGTTCCTAACAGGGATGACTATGGTGCTAGCATTTTCTTTCATGACAGAAGGATTGCCTCTTATAAAGACCACCGTATCTAAAGAACTAAAACTTGTTTATACTTTTTCTTTTTCCCGTTCTATGAGTTGAAAGTTTGACAACTGTCTTTTGCTTCACAGGGATTAACAGGCCGAGATGGGTTGGCTGGAGTAACGGGATCAGATGGCAGACCTGTATGTACATTAAATCAAATAACTCTTTTGATCTCTTATCAATTTAGTTGCTTTAATGTGGATAGCTGCATTTCGATGTCTTACATTATGATCTAACTCCTACGATAAATGGGCAATATCAGTATCTCCTCATTATACATGATATCAGTGTTTTAACACATTTCCAATTTTCTTATGTTTTTGTTGTTGTATTTCATACCTGAAGTGCAAAATTTACCTTTGTTTTAATTGTATTGTATATGTGATTGTAGGTAAACTAGCGTGGATAGGTATATTTGTAATTTTCATTTCAGCATATTGAGTATCTGTGATTAACTTAAAGTTTCTTTCTTTCTCAAAGGGAGCACGTGGTGGTCTTGGTCAAGCTGGTGAAAAAGGCGAACAAGGACCTCCTGTAAATATGAACTCCATTTATATTTAAATATTTTGCCTGAGGAGAGGGGTTTGATTGTTTATCCATTTCAACCAACGTGATGTTGTCAAGTTAGGTCAAGGACCTCAGAGAACAGCAGTCAAAAGGCGGACAGGCTGTGAACTTTTAGGTGACCTACACCAAAATATAGACTTCCATCCCAGTTTCTTGGTTGCCCTCGTAACAGGGCTCTTGTAGGTCACAGCTTTGCGTGACTGCCACTTTGTTAGCTCAGTGGGTTGGGTACCATACCTGGCTGGACCAGGTGATGTATAAAGAAGAACAGACAAAAGACAAAAGTGTCCTGACACTTTGGGGTGAGAGTAGACATATTTATTTGCTGAGATCTAAGTTAAGCATCTTGTGTTTTATAGTTGGTATACGTCCTATCCCACAAAGGGCTCTGACTACCCTGTCTTGGATTCTGCCCAACCCAACCCTGACTACCCCACCTGGGATTCTGCCTATCCCAACTTGAATCCAATGGTTCCCTCCTGGGATTCTGTCTTACCCACTGGGATCCCACTTATCGCGTGCAGGATCCCACTTGGGATCCCGCTTTCTCACCCAGCATCCCACTTTTCCGGCCTGGGATCCCAACTACCCCACCTGGAATCCTGACTACCACACCTAGTCCTTCCAAACAACGTTGAGTAAGGGGAAGCGGAGGAAAGCGTTTCTGCAATGTTGTGTGCGCTTCCTTGCAGGGAGACAGAAAAATACGTGCTTACTGTTTCAACTATTTCTGTCCAAGATGTAGTCTTGGCTCAGATGGTTGCATCCTTGGACAGGGACATTAAAGCGTTGGCTCTTTGGCCTACACGTATATGATGGGGACGTTAGATATTTTACCACACCATTCATTATGTGTAGAGCACAGAGTTTTCTTTGTCATTGTCTGGTGTCTCGTCTAACAGGAATCATGTTGCGGTCCTCCTTCAGAATATTCCTTCAATACATTCTATGAAATACTAGAGAATGTTTGGGGAGCGTGGAGGAGGCACCTAATAACCACGATATCTTTTTTGCTCTCAGGGTTTGTCTGGTCTTCCTGGAAGACGTGGCCCAGTTGGAGCTACTGGAGAAAGGGTTTGGATTTTTCCTTATTAAGTTGTCCCAACCCTACAAAAATCATGTTCAGACATTTATTACCCCGTGTTAGACCAAAACAGCTCAAAAAGCGGTCTCCTTGATGGCGGCAGAGACAAATGTGCCATTCCATGTTGTGAAGCAAAAGTGTGTCGGGGATTTTTGAAATTTATAACATTTCACCCATGGCGATCTTCAATGCAATGTCCGTCGCGCATTCTTTGCTACTCGAACTTGACAGATTAATAAAAAAATAACCAGGCAGAATATCGAAAAATGCTGACACACTTTTGATGATTGCCAGTGATTGCCAGTGCCAGTGCACTTGGATTGGATACGCTATTAATTCAATTCTATGACACATGGTCATCTCCGTGATTCTTTGCGATTTTCTTTTGCGGAATTGAAGAAACCGGCAATTTATATTTTTCCGAAATCTACATTTATTAAGCTTTCCAACGATATATAGTTTGTCGTGTTTTTCTTTAAAATGGCGCACATACGAATTTTTTCCCCGAGGACACCCGCGAAGGTCCGGGGTAACCTTAAGGGGACTCATTTTAGCTCCTTTGGGACTGTAGAGGGCAGTTTAAATCTTATATGGTTTAGGGTTTCTGCCAGGGTTGTGGATAAAATAGTGCTAGGAGGGAAGCTGCTTCCAAACTTTTTTTCTGTTGACCTTACACCATAATGAGAATTATTAATTTTATGTACAATTCAAAATTTTTAAAATGAGGTGGGGCCTGGAACTGAATTGACTAATTTTAAAATATTGAGTGTGAGATTTGTGCCAACACAATCGCACTGTATTTCTTTTGACCTTACGCTATATACGTCAGACTGTATAATTTGTCTGATACTTTTCGATGCCATATATTCAGCTTCTATTCAGATGATAAGTTTTAAAATTGGCAGGATTGGGCATACGTTATAATATATCAGTTGTTTTCACATGTCTTTCCTAGTCCTCTGCTTGTTGAGGTATTCAATGGTTAGAATCATGAATGTATGAAAGTACCATATACACATTTAAATCTTTATTCCGCAGTTTTAATATACGATACTTTCATATATTTCTTATTTATACTGCATGGGTTCATTATGAACTGACAAAATGACCCGCTCCCAGCCGGCTTGTCAGCTCATTTGGTCAGAGCACTGCACCAGTATCGTAGAGGTCTCAGGTTGAATCCCGTACAAGCAACTGCAAATGTTGCGTACATAACTGTGATGCTTAACTGTTCCTGCTAGGTCAGTCTTGTGTCTAATTTATGTGCCCCTCATATAGGGTGACCGAGGAAACCCTGGGACTAATGGCAATGAAGGTGAACAAGGACGTGCCGTAAGTGACTTTCCCTCATTGTATATATCTAGCGGGATGATTAAAATCGATACTCCTTGGTTGAGGGATCTAAACCGATGCTCTGCGAGTCCAAAGTGGGCAATATAAAAATCATGAGTGTGACAAGATGTTTCCTTTTTTCCTTTCTCCTCGGCTCTCGCCCACTTTCATGTGATTTTGAGGCTGATTGGAATCATAAAACCCTAGTTTAAGCATCAAAATGCTCAAAACCAGCTTGATAGATATCTTCCAAATTTTATTTTGCAGATTCCTGAAAAACAAACTCTGAATGCCAACAGAATTATGTGTGGTTCAACTGTGATATTTTTCACGATAAGTTTACGTTTGGCAGCTTTTGTTTGGCTTTGTTTATTAGCTTTTTTAGTTGCTTTAAAATGGTCACATGAAAGTAAAAACAATGCACCTTGTGCAGCAGAGTAAACCGTACGATAAAAACCCACATCTGAGAGCATAGTGGATTACATTTGTTCTGTGGCAAAGTTGTTCAAGATTTTCGAGCTACAACCATATTTGGCAGGTCACGTGACCCAAACAGAAAAAGGCCTAAAACTCTAACGGCGTACAGTTTTGGTTATTCAAAACAGTGCGAATATTTAACGACCATCAAGATGCAAAACGTGACAATGCCAGATCCGCCAGTGTAGTTAAGAGTCTCCTCCCTTAAGATCCTGTGGGCCAAAATTTGTTATTTAGACCCCCATCGTGTAAGAAGACACTTTTTGTCTTGTTTATGTAGCGGTAGCACAGTGTCCTGTACTTGTGACGTGTGGAACGTGACCTGAAAAAGGAACCTATCAAATTTATCAGCACACAAGAGATATTATTAGAACTCTCTGGGCTAACTTGGAGAATGTTGGTTCTTATGCTTGCTTATGGAGAAATGCTGGTCCAGATTGAGCGCTGTTGACAGAAAGAGACTGACTATTGGAAATTTTAGAAACAGCATAAGAGACAAAGACCTCACCGCCCTAATCGATGACGCGTGTTCTTATTGCGCCTTATGTGCTACTTGAGATCTGACAATTTATTTATGTATCTACTTATCACTTCTTTTATTTTTATCTTTTTAATTGTTCCTTAGTTAAGTATAATAATGTATTTGTGAGTTTAGAAACCGTTTTTTCAAACGACCTATTCCTATTCTTATTCATTCTCCTTAATTTTAATGTAGTGAAATATTGTAATTTTTAAATGTATATTGTAAATTCTAATTTATTTTAAGTAGTAGTGTGTCCCCAATTAGCTGTCACAAGCTAAATACCCACCCTGACACTTAAATAAAGTTATTCATTCATTCATTATGCAACATGAAAATACTGCTCGTAACTTTTCATTTGTGCAAGATAAGGAATGTAGATTTGATCTTCAAACACACCTGACAATTTGTCTTAAATGGCACTGCACATTTAATCAAGGTAAACCTATGACTGAATACTCAGTGGCGTGGAAGCTTTTGAATTTTTTGTATTTTAAGAGCTGGGAAAGGTGACTCCTATCAGAAGAATTGATAGAATTAAAAAACAGCCCGTTTCAAACCATATACAGCCACAAACAAATCTAGTGACAATTTATCCATTGCTATAGTGTACCCACACACACACTGTTACAGATGGGTACTTTGAAAGGCAGCTGTTGCTATTCAGTATTAGTCAATATTACAACGACGATGACCTCATGGTTGTTTTTAGAAGAGGATGATAGCAAGAATGAAAGAAAAAACGTTTCCTACATATCTGTTCATTGACGCAAACTCGTCTCTACATTTTTGAATTAAAATGAATAATAAACTCGTGGTTTGGTCATAGGAAGTAATATTGATCTAGCATTTAATTATCTTGCAGGGTTATCCAGGACCTCGAGGACCTCCTGGCAATAAAGGGGCGAACGGCAACCCGGTATGTTTAGTCAAAAAGTCATCAGTACTTCTTTCATTTCAGTGGTAAAAAGAATCGTAAAATGTGTGAGATAAAAGTACAGTAGTGACATGAGCAGCTTTAGTACTTGTAAGATGCCTCAATTACTGAAAACAAGGTTTACTTCTCAAAACATAAGGAAGGAAAAAAGATTCTAAGCTAGACTGCACGCAAAGTGTTCTCTATTTGCTCTTGTAATTGTGTGTTTCAAATTGAAAGAAATGGTAGCGGGTTATCTCGAGGGTCAGCTTGTGTATGCCTTGCCCGTTACTACTTTGCAAACTCTTATGTATGTAACACACATATATATATTGGATGTCATGTATGTGAATGAAGTGTGTCGTGGGTAATAAGTCTACTATGGCTGATGCCTGACAAGTTTTGCAATAGTTAGTTTGGGATAATTCTGTCCTGAAATGACATATTCTTTGGAAGCACACACCACTACGTTGTGAGGTCCTCTGTGCGTTATCAGAGTACACACGAATGGACAAATGGATTCTATTTGTTCAGTTTTAGTTCAAGCTTAAAACCTTCCTCTTCTCTCGAATCTATTTGTTTCTTACATTGTTTTTATATCGGTTATCCCGCACAAAATCAGAAATGTTTTTGAAATCTTCGTAGCAATGATTTGCGCGTGCAGAACTCTGCGGCTCATTATGTCACTTGTGCGTCTGGTTCTAAAACACAAAGTTGCGTTTTACTCTTTCCATTGTATAAAAGGAAATAGATGTTGTATAACAAAAATCTGAGCTCAACAAGTTAAACGTAAAAATTGCTGAAATTTGTGCCTTTCTTGCACCCCGTCACGTATTTTCAGCTCATAGGTAAATATAAATAAATAAATACATAAATAAACATTTTAACACAGTTTTTTTCCTTTTCTAGGGTAGCCCGGGGCAAAATGGAGATCCAGGTGAACCTGCTTTACGTGGAGACGACGTAAGTCTACATGTTGCTATTGATTATGATTTAAATACAAGGAAAGTCAAATGTCCATAAGGTGGAAGGAAAGTCAAATGTCCATAAGGTGGCTATAATACTAGTGCTCTATCAGAGACGTAACAGGAATGTGTAGTACAAAGTGATACAGTACAAATGGTTAGCATGATTTGCTTATTTGAAAATAAGGAAACCTTGGGAAAAGAAACGTGAAGATTCATCTTCGTAACATGTTCAGTCAAGCCTTTATTAAGCGACTTCCTGTTTAAGCATTCAGCTTCTCTAAGTGGCCACTTGTCAGAGTTGTGGAAATATAGTTAGTGTGATTGTAGAATGTGGCCACCTTTGCCCTCTTATGACGAAAAATTGCCAGCAAGAATCAGTTAAAGTCTGTACTCAGCTGATACCGATGAAGCTTATACCGTTGAAAATTTTTAGAAATTCGCATTGATTTAATAATGTCTAGAAGCGTTATTTTGCGCGACCTTAATAAAATGGAGCTTTGATTTTCTCAACATTTACTTCTACTATGTTTATCCCAAATTCTGAATTCTGTAAGCAATACCACTAAAGGGGGTCCCTGCATCACAACTTGGTCAATTTCGGTCAATTTCAATAAAACTTTGTCACTGAAATGGACTCGGAAAGAACTCTTGTTTTTGACGAAGAAATTGTAACCCCCTGCCACCCCTACAATTTTCGAAAATTGTTTGTCGAAAACATTGTGGTCTAAAGCTGCAAAATGAGTTATGGTGTGGGGTATCTCTACTCTGAGTGTCACTGAAGGGAATTTTTTCCACTCAATTACTGCCTTCATTTGTCCTGATACCAAAAAAGGAATTACACTCGTCAGAACCTTTCAAATGGCATATTACACGTGTACATTGACTTTCTATTTACGAGATTGGAACAAATAACCATTTAACCCTGGCAGGTAGGAGTTAATAGAAGTGGTTTTGTCAAAAAAAAAAAAAAAAGTTCCCGTCATTTTGCCTTCCAGCTTTGGTCATACAGTCAAAGGCTTGGCCTGAAACGTTTTGAATAACTAACTGTCTAGTGTCTTAATTCCCAATGCCAAATTGTAGCCAGCTTGGGAATAATGACATCAGATCAGCTAGACTGTTAAGAAGCACCTCTCCCGCACCAATCGTAAACAACTGAGTTTTCTATCATGTTTTAATGTAGTTCGATTAATCCTTGTGAAAACCTGACTTGTCTTCAATTGACTCTTAAAAGTGTGTTTGCTTGAAAGTCCACTGTCTTGTTGATGCTGTGTTATCACGTTTTATGCTAATGCTATAAGATGATGATGATCATGATGATGACAATGATGATGATGATAGTAAGCTTTGTTGAGTATCCTAACAATAATAGCATTAAAAAAAACAGTAAATGGAGGTCTACTGCAAAATGTGCATAGGACTACGTCCATTTATTGATTAAAAGTACCTTATTCGTACTTATTTCCGCGCGAAATTAAAGACTCGCGAAAAAAATCCTCGTGAAATTTACACGCGAGAAATTCAACATCCTCATAAGAAATTACACAATCAAACAAATGAATCAATAAATGTTATTGGCAAGTTGGTACCTCCCTACCTAATACCGTTTGTGGAGAAAAGAAACTTCCCCCAGAAGATCCTTTTGAGGATCTGGATGATGTTTAGATCTGCAAGATCTATCGGACGACCGAATGACTGATTGTCTTTAGTGTATGTTTGAAGTAATCCCTTTGTACGGGATATGGTGACAAGTCATTACCTTTGAAAGTTTTATGAAAATAAAGTTTTGCATTATTTACATATTTGGAAATAACTTTTGAATTGCACTGTACCCCATTGGTACCCCAGTTAATCTTCCTTGATCTACCACCTCTTGTAAAGGACTAACTCTCTTAAACGACCACTTGTTCATGATGTTAAATTTGTCTTTAATCGTCATCAGGGTGAAAAGGGGGCAAGAGGATCCCCTGGTTCTGCTGGCAGCGCTGGAGTTATTGGACCTACTGGAGAGTCTGGAGACAAGGGCGCCGAAGGAGCACGTGGAACAGTTGTAAGTGTTTAACCTGGGCCAAACCTAGGCTTCACAGCCATGATTTTATTTAGTCTTCACAGCTGCAAAAGCGAATATTGTTGAATTTGAATGACTCTATGACATCGACCATGTTGTCATATAATACCCACCAGGTCTTCATGCATCGACCGTGTCATCACGACATCCACCATGTCTTCCATGTGACATCGACCATGTTGTTATGTATTGTCACGGAAATAAATTCCATATAAAGCTATTTTACAGTTCAATCCCAGGCTGAATTTATATGAAATTTGTTTTCAGTACTTTAACGTAGTGGTTTATTCATTTCACAGGGTGATCGAGGACGGAACGGAGAGTTTGGTGCTCGAGGAAAGCAAGGAGCTCTGGTATGTTATGAGGATTATTTTGATTTTGGTTTTGTCTCCAAAAAGCTTAAGGAATCTTCTTTCTTTTTAGGGCGGACCTGGATTGCAAGGAGACGACGGAGAAGTAGGAGAAAACGGACCCAAGGTAACCCCTAAATGTGAACTTACTTTTCTTTTTCTTGCTTTATTGTTTTTAAATTTCAAATGGAAAAAATCAAATGGACAGCTCATTGGAGAGTTATGCCTGCGTGCAGACTTCTCCTATTTCCTTTGCCCCATGCGATAAAAAGCAAATGAAATAGGAGACGTCTGCACGCAGGCTATGGGAAGTTATGCACAGGTTCTTTCAATTGAATAGCCGGCACATTTCAAGATTTCATCAACAGGGCCACAAGAAAGAATTGTTCCACAGCTTTCATATGAATGGTAACACATGGTGATTTCATTGACAGTCCAAAGTTAGAACCACTTTTAAAAAACCTTGCACAGAATAACAAACAGTAGCACCCCAAGGTATTGCTAAATAGGTTTCAGTGCTCAATTATTGCATTATGGCATTGCTGCACAGCAATTGTACTATCCACCATTGTACTACTGGGTTGGGGCTTTGTGCTAATGACAATTGTGTTCTTATTTCTCAAGGGTGATTTTGGTTTTACTGGCGAAACAGGAAGGCCAGGTGCTCCTGGAAAAGAGGTAAGATTAATAGTGAGATAAATATAAGATTGATATTATGTATAATATCTTTTATTATATGGCTATTTACTTTTTGCAATGGTGCACGTTGAAGAAGACCATTACTACACATTATTATATGGCTAGAGCTTGCAAAATATAACACACGCTGTGATTGGCCAATACTGGGGGCCGAATTTTCCCGTAATGCCCACGGGCATCATGAGCGATGTTAATTCCCGGCTGGTGAAGCGGGAATATAGAAAATGTGAAAGTACATTTGATTAAAATAGTTGGAATGATTTGAAGCTAAATGACAAGAGACAGTTCCTTTGAAAATTTTTCCTTTTCATTGTGCCATATGAATTTTTTATGTGAAATAAAACTGCTGAGTTTTGAATGCGTTCTGGTAAACTGTTTTATTCATCCTAATCTGCCTTGGTTCACTTTTCAAGTAATAAAGTGTTAGGCACAGCCATATAATAAACTTTTTGTTAACTCACTAGCTCGGGACCGTACTGGGAAAATATTGGCCTCAGTCTTTCTTGTACGAAAGACCTCGGGCAATATTCTCCCAGTACGGCCCTCGCCCTCGGTTAATGAGAAATAAATACTCAGTCAAAGCCTCTTTTTGTATCTCGATAGAGGCCGATTTTGGGATTTCGAGTTTCATCAAAAGATTGGGTTACAAAGGAGCAACATTTTCCACATTTGACATGTTCAATCCTCCGTTGGCCCTTTAAGCCCTAGTTTTGATTTTGATGAGCGTCAAATTTCTCCTTACAGTATCGCTACTTGATCAAACTTAACAGGTCATGAGAATAAAGGAAATGATCACCTAAGGCAAAATGTCTTGAGTTGATAAGGATGTTTAAAAATTTTCTTCTCATGCGACTTAATGCAATGCACCTAGTTTACTCAGCTCATGACTTCCTATTCTTGGGAGCAAAATTGCTGTTTTTTCACTTTTGGAGACTTCTGTGATGGGATACAAGTGCACTGTTCAAAGCTATGAACCCTATTATTATTATTATTATTATTATTATTATTACAAGTGAGACCGGAAAACAATATTATAATTATTAGTTAATCATTAGTAATACACCTCTCATCAAATTAGAACCAGTGTTTCATAAATTTTAAATAAGCCTCTGTTGTAGGTAATATAAACTTAAATATCTAAGCAATTTAAATGCTTTATTCAAAAAGTGATTTGAAACCGGGATACTATAGTGCAATACGTTTTCTACACTGTAAGACGCTCTTATACTCATATTTTTCTCCTTATATGGTAAAATGACGCTATAGTTGAATGATGATGATGATGATGATGATGATGATGATGATGATGATGTACCTTATTTACTTGTATTAATTCCCCGGGATGTTAAATTAATAGTAGGAAGTAGTGAACCCTAAAACATCCCAGGGCATTGCTTTCTTTCTTGACTGTCCAATAGTGGTAGTTACTCAGAAGGAGTACCTTACTGGAGTTAATATGAAATATAATTTAAATTACTGTAAAAGCTCTAATAGTCCTGCTCTCTAATACGCATTCTTACCTACTACTTGCTAATTACAAATAAATTATTTGCTTACAATTATGTCATGACATTGGGGCTTGAAAATTATTTTATGTCTCGACTGATGCCGGGTATTATTTGAGTAGCCCCGCAGCTCTTAACAACCTCTAATTTCATTGGACCTTGGTATCACGCAGCTCTATTGTTTTCGGGGCTAGGGTCCATTGTTTTGTTGTTTGGTGTATTGTTTTCTCAGCAAATCAGAGAAGACCTTGTAAGAGCTGCGACATCGCCCTATTATTTTACTGCCAGACGAAGATGCGAAGAAGTGCAGCATTATGCATGTAATTACTAACATGTAATTCAGGTGAATAAATTCATTCAACTATTTTAAGTACCAATCAGTCAATCAATCAACCACTCAACCAACTGGCTGATAAATCAGTCAATCAGCCAATTAAAAAATAAATCAGTCAATCAATCAATCAATCAATCAATGAATCAGTCAATCAACAAATCAATCAATCTGTCACTTCAGTGTTGCCAATGCGAATAACAAATGGTCCAGTAATGACAAGTGACTTTATTTGATGCACAGATTATGACTCACTCTCTTACTACCCCAGACCGTGATGGCAGTAGATCTTGAGACTTTAGTTCTTTTTGGTGTGATAATTTGCCACCAATAAGCATTGTTACTGATTGCCATAATCTGGTACCAAAGAAAAACAAAAGGGATAGCCTCTTCCTAAATCATTTCAGAATAGTCTGAAACCGAACAGGCAATGAACTGACAAAAAGGGATCAGACTGTGGTGAATCAGTCAATCAATATAGTTTTCCCCATAAAGAGAATTCAATCAAATAGGTCTGACTCTTCATTCCTGGGATAGTAGTTGGGGGGGGGGGGATACTCCCCCCAAAAAAGATATGGGGCAGGGTGTGCTCATCAGATATTTTGAAGTAGAGCCCTAAAAGGTGTACTCCAGGATTCATTCCATTTTCATACATCGTCCACTTAGTAGTACTGAGGGGACAGTCAAACTAATCAATGACATCAAAATGTTAAGCAGAAAAAGACAAAAAATATATAACCGTATTTCAAAACTGCTCTTCAAATTTTTTATTTGAATTGATAAAGTGTGTCTGGGAATATAGCTAAAAGTATAAATTTCTTAACCAAACCCTTATAATAAACTGCCATATTTTCCTGACATCAGGTTGATGGAATAAAAACCTGTAAGAAAAACAAACTAGATTTTAATTATCGCAATTACCAATAGTAGGACAGTCAACTGTGCACGCGCCAGAGAAAAATGAGAGACTGCTCATAGTCTATGAGAATGGTACCAACTTGGGCCGGTACGACTTCAGATCGACTCCAAATGCTTACCTCTGTTTACACGAAATGTACGAAACATGAAGCTAGTATAAAATAATTATCATCTTAGGCTGTGTTTACACGAGTGATTTCATCCAGAGACGACTTTCATATCGGTGTCTGGTCATTTACCTGTAAGTTTTTACATGGTTTGGAGCTGAAATGGTGTTTACCCCGGGACGATTTCATCCTGGTGCTGAAGACCAGGATGAAATCGTCCTGGGGTGAACACATTTCAGCTCCAAATCATGTAAACATTTACAGGTAAATGACCAGACACCGCAATGAAAGTCACCCCGGGATGGGATAAAAGTGACATCCGGGGATAAAGTCACTCATGTAAACAGGGCCTTAGGCTGGTTTAACTCATCACTGCTGCTGAACCAATATGAATGACTCAGAACGGTTTGAAATCAGACTGGGGAGCCACTTAAGCATGAACAGGGTCCCAATTGGTCTGCGATATTTGTTTTGGGTATGCACGTTTAACAAGTGGCGTTGGAGCATTCCAAGCTGTTGGATAATAGATAAACTGGATTTTTATGGATGGGATGGTTGCGGACCATATTAAAACAAACAGAGTTTAGATTGGTCTCAGGTAAACACTTCATGCCAGTCTGACTATCAGACTGGTCTCATGTAAACAAAATCATACCAGTCTGAGTTTGCACCGGTCTCATGAAATCAGGGCGTTACTGCCCCTGGGTCTCTGAGGATGTTGTGAAACATTCTTAAGAGCTGCTCGACTTTAGGCTAAGGGGGTGTTTACATAATACCAGCATGATTTTCATTCTGGCACAAGTTCCTCCCGATTTCCTCTTGTTTCTCTGTATTTGTTTCATGATTACAGCACAAAATCTCATAACTGTACAAGTCATACCTGTGTGAGCTTGCCCCAGTAGTGGTACTGGGTCACAATAATCACCGTGGTACGGAAACACATACATGGTATAACTGTTTGATTCATTCTGCATTAAGTTTTAACCCTTTAACCACCAAGAAAAAATCTTACATCACCGTGAAAAATGGATTTTGTAACTTAAGTGGGTATAAGGTTTTCATCACCTACCCCAAGGGAAGTCTTGATGGAACACTCATGTAAATGTTGTGATTTAATTTTATCCTTGGTTCAACTTTTATTTTCCTTTGTGAGTATTAGGATTGCCAAATTTTCTTTTTCCAAAAAGGCTGTTTTAGCCACCCAGTCTTCTATGTGTTTACACAACAATATAAAACAGATCATGCTCAAATTCCACACTACAGAAATTTGTGCTTGTTCTCACACACTTAAAGGCAGATGGTTTAAATATCTGGTATATTTGAATGATTTTAAAATTGTTTAACTGTGCTTAATTATGTTTGACTGGGTTCAGAAATTGGAATCAAACACTGCTGTATGCATATTATTGGTTTAATTGTGTTCAACTACCAAACCCAAATTAAACCGATCATTGCATCTGACCCAGTTCATTTTACTGAACAGTAAGATAGTATGTAAGCTGGGACAATTACATGATTGATATCTTCCCTGGCATACCTTCACTGTAAGAAAAGCTGCATCACTGATCACTGCTGACACATACATGCCTAGTATAGATAAAAAAGGATCAGTGAAAACAACAACTTCAGGGCTAAAAATTGACAGTCTCCTGGTTACCAGTAGCAATTTAAAACTGACCAGGGCCACTAAAAGTTGAGGTTTGTTTTTATTGACATGTGACTCCAGTCTTACTTAGAGTTCTACAGTATGTGGTAATTTTTCCACATGATTATTGGCGAAATCCCTGGATAAAAGACTTACTTCTCATCCGGGGTGGGAGGGGTCTATTCAAGTAACTATGGTTTTAAATTTTTTGATTTAGACTAGAGGATTTTGAAAGCCACTTTATCTAAATGGCCTGGTCCACTATACTAAGCGAGCAAGTGAAAAGACCCTGGGGACGAGGTTGGAATTCAAGGATACTGGCCCCAGTTGCAATTCAATGATTCAAGCACTGAAGTTAATTTTTTACCCTGCAAATTATGGAATAACTTAATCAGTAAAAGCAGAGAATGAGATGTACAAAAATATTACATCCACCTGCTTTGAACTCGATTATCTTAAGCATATTTTCCCAAAAGTGATCATACCTAATTCGAAATTTAAATTTGTTGTTTGTCATCAAATCATACCAACTACATGTATAGCTTTGAACCTTACTTGATCTATTAAAGAAACATTCGTGAGTCATTTAGATGTATATAAATAATTTGCAAGCAGTGAAGAAAAGCCCAGCTAATAAACAAATGGAGTTCCAGATAAAATAAAGATAGTATGTTATGTGTTATGTTATGTTGTTATGAGATGTTTACAACACGTAAGCTTAAATGATGCTACACAAAAGAATTTAAGCTTATCTGCCAGTATCAACATTAGGAGAATAGCCTGACCTTCTTGCTTTAAGCAATAGCTGTTTGAAACATTAATTTTAACAGCAACGCTGTAATTAAAGTTACTGAAAACATAAAGGATGCGATGCTACACTTTTACGTGGCCAACAAATAACATACGATTCACAGACGAGCGCACAAAAACTACATCACTTCATATAACGTTTATTTAAAGACTTACGAAACTTAATAAACTTTAGTTACCGACCTAAGTGTCTATCTTTCGGCTTTTTGCTACCGGAACGAAAATGGCAAATTATTTAAGCACTGGACTAACGATAAATATGAAACATTATACTACAATGATCGATCGGTAAAGCCCTGCTAATATATTAAGCTGTTTCCCGAAGACAATAAAAAGCTATAATTACACGTACCTGACATGAGCAATGCAGCGAAAAATGAAGTGCTGTCCTCTTTCCGAGAAACCATTAACAATTCTTTAGCAGAAATGGACCACAGAAAGCTAAAACACCTTTTCACCCCATTTTTCAGCTTTTGTCGCTAGCTATGGCGCCGCGCCTAAAAAGTGCACCAGTCTTCCTGAGCAATCCGTGACATTGGTGCCCAGTACTCCGCGTGCCTGCAAATTCACATCCCTAAGCTATATGAAAACGAATTTTTTTAAAAAAACTGTTAACGTAGTTAGAAAGAGCATAGATTGAAACCAAATATGCTGATTCGTTTTTACATTTATATTAAAACCTCACAAAACAGGGGATTATCAAAAGTTTAAGGTTCATTTTTCATTGTGCTTTTTTCAAAAGGAAAAATAATAATGGACGTTTTTTAATAACTTGCAATTTTTTCTGCAATATTACTGTGAGAAATTACGAATTTATTGAGCTTAAAGCAGTTTTAAAGTGATTTGAATTTTCTGTGCGCTCTGGTCACGTGACCAATGACGTCACAACAGTGAGCATATCATGGTCGTTACTTTCATGCGAAGTTCTATTAACTAGCCAAGCTTTGTTTCTCTCCGCCTTAAACTACCATAGCTACTGACTCCTTACCAGTCCCCTGGGAAATGCTCTTGTACAGAGCCACCTTAACTTTCAACTGCCAGATGTCAAGTGGCAATTTCCATATTGCCCATTCCAATGACTATCAGGGCACGTTATCTGCTTTTGAATTGATGGAGGCCTGTTGTTGCAGTGAGCTAAAACATATTTTTTGCCATAGTCACGTGAATAATGACGTCATCACCCTAACGTTAATAAGAGGGATAACTTTCACGAAGTTGTAAATAACACATGGTACAGCATTCTCTTCGACCACAAATTAACTAAGTTATTTTGCATTGAAATTTTTCTGGTGCAAAGCATTCTGGGAAGGTTCTTATTATAATTATAATATTGTTTTTAATTATTATTATTATTATTATTATTATTATTATTATTACGGCTTTTTTTAATAGGTTCCATCTGCTCGGCAAAAACAAAAAATTCCGTGTAGAAGGCCAAGATTCCTTTCTTGAAGTGTGTTAAAACGATTGTTTTTATGTGAGGTGCTGTGGTTATCGCTTCCTTTGGCCATTTTTGGTAGCTGATGATTTCTGCTTATGACAGGGTGAGGCTGGCGATGAAGGTAAAAATGGAACAGCAGGCCCTCCGGGTCCAAAGGTATAATCATTAATCCATTAAAAATGAAATATGAAATAATTTTACCTTGTTCGATTAGCTTTATTTTTGTTAGTCTTAATTAATGTTCGACTAATGGTAATTTTTTAAATTCTATTGTAATTAATATTTTGTAATTGTTATTTTTACTATTAATACTGCTGTAGCTCTTGTCAGTTACATTTCATTACATATTATGTGCACCTGTGCGTAGAGGTTAACAGGTAAGATAACTAATTATCTAGTTAAAATTCAGCTATAACGTTTTTTTAATTATATTTCACAGACTCCGTTCGAAATATATGAGACAACAAACGGTAGGAATTCCCCAGTTAGTGCTTCAAACCAGTCTCATATATTTCTCACTTCGTCTGTTTATATAATCCGAATTATTACTTCAGGCCGCTTAGCGGCCCTAGTATAATTCTCATTAAACATTAAAGGAACTATGTCACGGCGTTTTCATTCGTTTTTCTGATCTGACAAAATTATTTTCTCATTGACAGAAGCCTCAAAATAATAGTTTCCTAAAGTAGAAAAACACCAAAGAAGTAATAATAAACCAAAACTAAACAAAGATGGTTACGACTGAGGAAGATTAAGGAGGATTACGAATGACAAACTTGAAAAAACTTGCCACCTTTTTCAAGATGTGTTATCCGTGACGTAGCTCCTTTAAGACCATCATACTCCGATGATGATCCTTTATGTTTGAAAATGTTTACTATTTTTATTTGAAAAAAAAAGGCGTTTTACCTTAATCTTTATCCATTTTTTCGGTGAATATGTCCCACTAAACAAGTGTCTCTTCGGTTGAATCAACAAACTCTGAGTTACGTTGCAGCCATTCTACCCGATCGTGGTTACCTCGACAGACAATCTCATTTATTATACACGGGATTATTTCAATTTTGATTGGCTACAAGCACAATGCTAATTCTAGCTGGCACTTTTTTCGTTACTGCGTTCCTACGGACAAAGGTTTTTATGCCTGTAGAAATGAAGTCACTTTGCAGACAATGGTTTTTACACACGCAAAGAACTTTGCAGACTCATTTTTTCACGCAAGCTTTTCCAAGCACTTTTTTACAGAACGTTGAAGGCCTCGGTATGTGTTATCCGCCTCAGCCTTCGGCCTGGGCAGATAACACAAACCTTGGCCTTGAAAATTCCCGCTACCATGCGAAAACCGTATCCAATAGTTGTTAATTAGCCATAAACCAGGTCTTCTGCTTTGTTTAATTGGCTGTGACTGCACACTTGCTCATTGCAGACCTTTGTTTTTTCTTGTTAGGGTGGAGCAGGATCTGCTGGCTCTCGAGGGGAACCGGGAGGCACTGGACCCGAGGTAATGATGTGCCAGCATCTCAGGTCTCAATATCATGTGTGCGTCAGCAATGTCATTTAGATTGATAATGCTTGAAAGGGCTTTTAAGCTCACAGGTGCATAGCTTCGAAGCTTCATGTGGAGGTTTAATAAACAGCTGCATACGTCTGCCGAGTTCCCTGTAAAGTTCAGCACATGCACATTATTGGCAATGGAAATACTCTGTAAAATCGCGTAAATCTGAAATAGAGCTTCCCCAAAGAAACTGTCCTCTTGATTTCTGCTGAGACACTTATTCTTTGCTATTTGACAATTATTCCTCGAGCACCATTGGATATTAGGTGATAAATAACGTGTCAATCAATTACGAGTTAATCACCTCGTATCCAACAAGTGCGAGCGGAATAACTGTTTTATTAAAAATTTTTAACTTATTAAGTCGTTAGTTGTGTTGAATTTTGAGTGAGGTGCGGGATTGCAGTAAAATAAATTCACAGTTTGAATGAACAAGGACAATATTAAATGTGCTGTTTTGTTATCCAATGAGACGGAAATGAGTGTGCGGCGTTTTTCTGCAATCCCTCACCTTAGTGAATTTTTGGCCCTTTTTTTGGACAAAACGTTTACTTCACCACAGAACTTTTTTGAACTGCCGCGCGCGCTGCACATGGTATACAATTTCCATATAAATAAAAGAGCAGGGTTATTCACTTATAACCTGCATGTGTAAACCAAGAAATTCAATAACCGAGTTTTGAGTAATATTGGCGTAATCAATGACTATGAAATGCGTTCGTCTATCGTGACGCAGTGGAATTCAACCCACTTAGGCAATTTAGTCCGATTTTATTAAACACTGCTCCCAAAACCCAACCATCGATTTAAACTGAACGCAGAATAATCGACAAAAAGCTTTTCCAACCAAACTTTTATTCGGATAAACGATACATTTGCTTTCAGAAGCAAAAAACTTTTGATTATATTGCGTGCGTGTACACACGCATGCAGTTTTTGCAGACAAGCGATCGCTTCATCGAAGTGGAGCGGCTTTGCGAGCAAACATCATAAGAATCAAGTGCAATCGATCAGTTAAACAATTTTTTTAAAAGCAAATCAACATTTACCGTACTGTAGCGTTTTCTGAGCTCATGTAAAATCGATTTGAAGTCCGTGATTCAGTTTATTTAAAACATTAGGTTGTCTCTCTTGAATCTCAACGCGAAACGGCTTTACGTTGCTTTAAATACCTACAATATTCTTCAGGATCATTTCTTTCGATTTTGAGCTTCAGAAAGAACCATCTTAATTTTAAGAGCAGAAAAATACATCTTGAAACTCTAGGACTGATGCGCAAGTGGCGCCATTTTTTCTGGCGATATTATCTACCCATATGTCGTAATCCAAGATGGCGCCGAAAAGGTAGACGAACGACGAAAAAGATCACCGCTTGATAACACAGGATCCCCAAGATTAGGTTTCGTTCTCCTAACAGCGAACGCAATAACGATCATGATTATTACTCCGTTTTACACTGCACATGCAATTTTTTTTTCTTTAGAGAAAAAGTAAAAGGGTGCTTTTTTTTCTTATTTAACTGGGCTAGGGCCTTTTGGGTGTACTTTATTAAGACTCATTTGCTTTTCTATCTAGGGACAAACAGGACCTCAGGGTGACCCAGGAAGACAGGTTTGTATGGTTAATTGAGGAAACAAACTCTGAGAATTTTTTTGGTATTATTCTAATAGTAGCATACCAAGGGTGATTCGGAACTCTTCCGCGCTCTCTTAGTTTCGTATTTACGCAGCAATTCACTGACTGTTAAAATAATTCGTTAGTGTTCTTGTTAATGTTTTATTCAGATGAATAATTCCTTCTTTTATACCCCCTTTTGTAAGTGTTACAATGATCTCTACGTTAGTGGTGTCAAAAATGATGACGTCACAAGTGGCTCAATGGTTCCCGACTTCAACGTTGGGAAAATACAACTCTTGACGGAAAAGAGTTAACGCTAGCCTTTGACTTAATTTTTTTTTCTTCTTTTTTAGGGTGAACGTGGAAAACCGGTAAGTGTAACCCAAGTTCATGTGTGTGAACCGGATCGTTTATTCCAAGCTTTTTTACGATTCTGCAAGTGAGGAGACTGGAAAGTGTAAAGGGGTTGATGTGTACTGACTATGAGAATGTCCGAAATGACCGTCAGTATAGCGAGTGTCTTTTTGTAATTGTAATTGCTTGTTCTGTTGACTTGAAAAATGTATTGCTTTTTCTATTGACCTGAAGATGTATTTCTTGTTTTATTGACTTGAAAAATGTAGAGAACTCAAAGAGTTTTCACCCCCTTACATGTTTTTCCTTTTGTTTTCCTTTCCTGTTTTAGGGCAATGACGGCGAACCTGTAAGTTTCCTTTTAGTGTTGTTTTACGTTTTAGCTTTTGTTAGTGCTGATATTATTTCAGCAATCATGAAAGTTACAACCGATCTCGTTCAGTACACTGTATTAGGAAACAATAAATCTGATATTTTATTTTTGGTACCTCGTGTAAAGTGCGAGCTAATGTTATTTTTCTCTAGTGCATGCGCGCAAAGCAGCGAGCGACAACGAATTCGGCAAATTATTCCATCCTCCGCAATGCTCCCTCGTTTCGTGGTGCTCATGACATCGCTGTTGAGTTCGCATGTGCTCTGCTATTCTGGAAGAAAAATAATAGCTGCTCGCAGTCTTTGTTTCTTTATATCTGTACCTTGTTTCTTTATACCTTTGACAAGCAAAGACAGCCCAAAACGTTTTTTAACATATAATAGCTACACCCACAATAATGAAGCCCGCGTGGGAGGCGGGGGGGGGGGGGCGGTATGAAGCTATGAAGCGCGAGACGCGAGCGCAGAATACTCGCCCGTGACCGTTTACCTCCCTTTTTGGCGCCTGACACGCGGGCTAACAATAATGGTCTGTTTCGAAGTGATAGAGCAGCTTGTGAGTGTCCCCAGCAGATTGCCCTCGGGAAATGCTTTGGGCCCCAGTGTGATAAGATGGAAAAATTTTCCTTACATTTCTATCAAAATACAGTTAATTCTCTCTGAACAATCATTGTTATTAAGGCCTCCCTCACGTTAACATCCTAGTGAAATCCCGGCCTCAGTGAAATGTACATAAAAATTAGAATATTTTATTCACGACCAACCTCTGTAATTGACTACTTTCCTGATCGCGAGCGTGGTCGCTTATGAAAGACTCACCCTTGCTTAGATTGGCAGAATAATGCCATACAAAGCCATATCATCTGAGTTAATTCCTTGACTTTGTTTTCAATCGTAGGGAGACCCAGGCCCTCCCGGAGTACCAGGACCTCAGGTATGAAAATCGTACGCCAGAATCGCGAGTGTAACTAGAATATCGTTAGCCCTCAAAACTCTCGATCTCAAAAATGCGCAAATTGGAAACTGGAAAGTTCCGTTGAATTGTTTTCATCCACAGACTCAAAAGTTAGAATCATACTGCAAGAGTACTGCTCAATAGCTCTCATTTAAATGGTCACGCAAGGATTTTGTCCACAGAGCAATAAGTCAGATCCATCTGTATTGCATAATAAAAAGTACCAAAGGACAGAACTGTTCATTACCTTTCAAACGTCCTATGATTGATTAAGACATGTCATGTGTGTATAGTGTACTGTATAATTTTAGTAGCGTTTCATTGGCACCAACGTTGGTTTCGTTTGCGTTCTTTACAGGGTCCACCTGGACAAAATCTCTATGAAGCGGTAAGTCAAGTGTACCATGAAATTTTTGTATTTGTGTATTTAATTATTTTACGATTTCGTGAAATTCAGTTTTTCTTTGTTTATTTAAAATTACTGTGTGACATAAAATGTTCGCGGGAGTTTAATTTCGCGGGAACAAATTTTCGCACATTTGGATTTCCGACTTTACCACAGGGAACAAATTTTCGCGCTTTTCTTGCTGGTATTTGACAAACGAAACTTGTATAGAGCAACAAGTGATGTAATGTTGTCTTGTTTGTTCTACATATAACTCAAAGCTACCGAAGGATGTAGTTTTGAATGCCATCTGGGCTGGAAGAAACACGCAGTCAAGTATTTTTTGCTCTTTGGCGGGAGATGGTCTCGTCTATGGTTGTTATCAAATTTACCCAGAGACCGCAGAGACTGATTCGTTATGTTGCAATTGTAAAGGGAGAGGTCCTAGTATCCCACCTAAATTCAGTAACCTATCACATGGAGTAAATCTTCACGGATGATTTTTTAGCTGGAGTTGATTTTCGTGAGATCGAATTTTCGCGGATCGATGGAAAATCCCCGAAATTCGCAAAAATTAGATCCCGCGAAAATTTCATGCCTCACGGTAGCTTTCGGATGCTAACAACTAACTAAAATCGTAAAGGTAAAATTCCTACAGAAATTCTCTTCTTTCTCAACAGCAAACATTTAGGATCCTGCTTAATAAAATCCAGGATTAAAAGTTTTCCAAGTGTTTTGTTTTCCTTATTTTCAAGAGTTTTATGGCACTGCTTGTTTTCAAGAGTGATTAAGGAAAACAAGGCCAAAATGCAATTGAACCCTCCTGAGCTACCACATGTCCTTCTCCTCCTCCTCCTCCTCGTTCTCTAGCCCCCGATGCAGACGTCTTTAGGTTCGTCACGCGTGACGAGCGCAAAGAATGTCCTTGTTGGACTCCTCATACTCCTCCTCCTCATACCTTGGGGACCACTTCTCAGTTTGTATGGGGTGGCCTCGGAAGGTATAACGCTGAATTCAAAGATTTTAACGTACTTTGGCCAACCGACCTACTGAATAAATATGAATGCATTTTATTCTTTCTTTACGTTTTTCTTCTTGGGTTCTTCTTAGCTTGATGCCCTTGGATCTGCCGACAAAGGACCTATGCCTCACGAGGGACGTAGATTGTATTCCAGCAAGGTAAAAACTCTTGTCTTCAATTTTTCGAGGTCACTGGGTTGTTTTTCCTTTAACTTGTATCATACAGGCATACAGCAGCCATAAAGCACGTTGCAAGGCTGATTGCTTTGGAAGCTTTCCACATTGTTCTAAACCTTGATTTGTCTTCATTTTTGAACCTTTCAACGCGCTGTGATGCTAACATCGTTAATTTTGGCTACCCACGCCATGTTTGTTGCTAACACTATTTTCATGTTGTAGCGATCTGGACAGGCACAGGAAAATGAAGCACAATCCCACTTTTTCACGGTATTAGTTTAATATTTCATTGTATTTTATCTAGTAACTACAATCTTTAGTTTCTTTGCAGTTGAGGGAATAACACTATTATTTTATTGGTATTCATTCTCCGGACAACGCCAGCCATCTTTGTTTCATGACGTGCTTTTCTCAACATTTCGGAATGACGTTTTAGAATCAACTCTAAATGTCCAAATCAGTTTTTTTTAATGGATTAGTCGAAGATTCTTATGCAAACTAGTGTGTGTGTTCAACTGTTTTAGCAAAGCAAATGCGAATCCCTTTCGACGCTTAATTTTAAGACTGCTTTAACACTTCAAGTGTGTACCGGCTTTACCCCAGAGCTCCAAGTCTTTACCCTAAGTAAGTAATTTTTCACGAAATTGAGCAAATTTGGTGAGAATGTTACCAGGTAGTTTGACAAGAACACCGCATCTGCGAATTTTATTTTTTTGCATTCATTCAAACGTTGTGAGCAGTTTAAGATTGAGGCGGGGTGTTTTTTTTTTTCAAACTTAAAAGTTTAACAGAGTGCAGATACCAAAATTCCCGGACATGGTTTTTGAGACAAAAGTGTAAAGAAGTCGGCGCGATATGCGTCTTTCTCTCCAGATCAGTTTCGAGTGGAGTGGTACCGATTTTGTGAACGATGTACTTTTTAAAAACGGTAGCTATATTTTCGATACCATTATCTAAATACGTTTTCGTTATCTTCAATTATTAAGCTTTCAGGAAAGATATATATAGTTTCTTAGGGTTTTAGTAAAACACCTAGCGCTCAAACGGTGACAACCTGATGCCTTAAAATATGAAAGAAAATATCAACTGAACGTTCTTTCAAATGGTAATTTTGAATTCTGGACCAGCTGACAGTAATTTCACTTTGATGAACTGCAATCCACTGTCATCGTTGTAGTCCTCCACGTTATGACCAAACTACTCGTTCTTTTTGCTCTAAAAATCTTTTTATCCAACTGTTGAATATCTGGTAACATTTTGCTATATAACAGGAAAATTTACTTAGCGAAATTTCGAATATAGGCAAGCAAAAACAAACGATAAAATCCGACGTTTCGGAGTCGTCATGACGCCATTGTCAAGCAACTTATTCAAAAAGTAAATTCAGTTTCAACAAGTACAAAGAAACTAAAATAACGCAAATACTTTCGCACGAATAGAGTCAGATTGCACCTTTAGACTGTTTGAGTTGTCTTATAAATAACATCTCGTGCACTAAAATTCGAGTGTCCCACAAAATATCCCAATTTCAGACTGTCCAGTAAAATTTTTCTCCTCTTTGAGTCGAAAACAGCAACATTGTGTACTGTATTTCCAGACAATAGGCAAACGTACACCATTTCAAACCCAAATGGCATTATATTCTAATTCGCTCCCTGCTCAACGGAATATAAAACATTTATCATGTAATAAGCAACCACTATTGGGGTGTGTCAACACGAGCCGTATGTGACCGACCCTCTTTATTATGTCTTACAATCAACCTATGTGGTAATAAAGTTTACAAGCATAATACAAAAAAAGTATCAAGCACTGAAATTACAATCTCAACACAAGCTTGCATAACAGTAGTATAAATATACAAATACTTATAATAATATTTTGCAAATACAAATATGAAAAACGAAATTTTAACCCTAAGTCACCGGGTATTTAATTTGGAGGGCGAAGGGACGGACGTATGACTCGAATGAATATGAATGAAGGTAACGCACTATATATACCAACGCTCCCGCTAATGAACCAATTGTAACATAATACCCCAGAGGGTTACGTAACCCATGATAAATACATAAATCGGTGGCCCATTTTCACATCAAAACAGCTCCAAAAACATACCCTTTGTAACAATTATTTCAAGAAGATATGAGGCGCCGAGTTGGTTTAAGTCACCACCAAATGCGAGTGGAATTATAATTTATTGTTTTGTTAAATTTTCAACTTCTGTAATCGCTGCTGAATTCTTTTGCCATATTTTTGGACAAAAGTCCTTCGCTGCCAAAACTCGTCATGGCATCGTCATGGCATCCAATTTTTATAACGCAAAATTGAAAATGTAGAAATTCAACAACCGAGAGTTAAAAATGTTATATAGGAAAGTACTCCGTGTCTAGACTGAGCAATGCGTATTTCTTGATTTCTTAGAAACAACAGCTTGACTTCCTGACGGGTCTCGTGGATAACAAAATCACCAGCTACAGAGCTCAGAGCGGTAACCTGGAGAGCCCCGCACGATCGTGTCGAGACATTCAACTGGATCATCCTGAATCCCAGAGCGGTTTGTATTGTTGTTTACTGGATTCTATCGAACTAGACGCATCAGTCTTAATATAATTCATGGCATCGAAAGGAAAGATCAGTAAGGAAATCACGTACAGTGATGTAACCCTTTTAGCCCCAACAGTGACCAACATCAAATTTCTCCTCATTATATTTGTGTATCAAAGCGCATACAGGACATGAGAATTAATGGCATCAATGATTACCACAGATGAATTGTCTTGATGTTTAAACAAGCTCCTAACTAGTAATTAACAAAATATGTGGAAACTAGTAAGGAGAATTTGTATAATGGTGCTGGGGCTTTAAGGGTTAAACCGGCTTTGTACAGGTTAGGAGGATTGCAACTAGAATTAAGGGTGAGGCATTCTGAAATGTATTTACAGAAAAACGTTTTTTAAACTTTCGCACTTTTGATCTGTATATACACCCAACTGTGAAAAACATTGTCGGGAAAAAGGCATAACTCATGAACGATACGACCTAATGGCTTTCTGGGAAGCGTGAAAGCTTGCTTTTCTTCTCAGTGTCCTTGCATGTAATAAAAGGACTGAAGCCCAAATACACCCCTCCCCGCCAAAAAAAAAAAAAAAAGAAAGAAAAGGAAAAAACTTGCTGGGGACGAAAAGCTTTTGAATATCAATATAGCGGAAGTGAGCGCTAAACTTGTAGGTGCCGCCTTCCCAGAACTCCGTTGATTCGTGTCGTTTATGTTTTGTGTCTGTTGTTCATTTTTTTTTTCTCAGTGAAGTGTATGTATGTGTAATTTATTACTTTGGTGGGAGGTTGGGGTATTGCTGTTGTAATGTGCGGTTGTACGATACCAGCTCAAAAATTTTCCTTTTTCCTGGATCTTAATATTTTATCTTTAATCTCTTTAATCTGTTATTCTTTATTCCTCAGGTGAATACACAATTGATCCAAACGAGGGATGCAGCAGTGACGCTGTTAAAGTTTATTGTGATTTTGAGAAACAAGCCACCTGTGTAAACCCGATTAAGACCAAGGTGAGAAGCAGTATAAGCTATAGGTGTCGGTCGAACGCTTTCAAAATCATCTAGCATTGTTGAATGTAACTTAGTTGTAAGAATGTCTGACGGCAAGCAAACTTTGTTCAACACTTCTCAGAAGCGTTCAACATTCAACAGGGTGCCCAAACACGATTAACTTGCCGAATCGAACAATGTTAAACAATGTTGAATGGAAAAGTTGAATCCGTTTAATCGGGCCTTAGTTTAAGTGATATCTCTCTGTGCGGGCTACATATAATTTAGTCTCAAACACTTGACCATACCACGAAGAATACAACCAATAAGAAAGGTGGAAAGCCATGACTGCACATTTTGCGATATCCAGCCGGTTTTACTAACCGGCTGTCGCCATATGTTTTGCGTCAGTTGGCTTAACATACGAACAAAGTGCTGTAAAGCTTGTGGTACGGGTACTCAAGAGTGGTACTGTCTTATATAAGACGCATGCGCATATTCGTCTGCTGAACGTTACCTTCGTGTGTTCTTGGCTTTTAATTTACAGTATTTAAGATATGAACGGCGAAGGGTTGTTAAGAATGGGGTTTCAGTATTTGTCTTGTATAACGCATGCGCAACTGAGTAAAGCAGCTAATAGGATTGAATGCGAAATTGGCTGTGTTGTCTGATCTAGTTAGCGGTTATGGTGAAAATTTTTTTAGCGCAGGAGTTTTGTTATGGGGATTGACATTTTGAGGGATGTAAAAATGTGGGAGTGGAAGGATTTGTGAATGTTAGGAGCATATCACGCTTCTGTGAATGTGATTTGCTTTGAAAGTTGCGTTTTGTATAGCAGCGGTGTAATATTGTGCTGCGTGAGAGACAGTTTCCTTTGGCGTTTATGGGGGGACGTTTTCCAAAGTGGGGACGGTTTCCAAAGTGGATTGTAAGTTTTCTCATTGGGTAACCTGTATTTGGCAGAGAGAAATGACAGCTGTGTTTGCAGCTTATTAGCACGGTAAGGAACGGTGGCTTAGGAAGAGAAGGGATTGGAACTAGTATGATGATGCAATTACTGGATTGCATCATCGACACATCATAGTTCTTGAGAAGGGAGAGAGATGAGTGTTTATTTGACGCGAAAAGTTGGTTTTAATTGCATAAAGACGAAGGAATCGGTCATTAATAAGGAGATCAATTAATAAGGTAGCTGTTACGAGTCTTGAAGTTAAAATGAATATTATCAAACGATGCGTGTGGTTTGCGTGTGGTGATGGTTGGGTTTGAGGTAATTTTGTAAGTGCGTAGTCTGGTTGCATGGGGATTCCCGGGTTAGCAAACCGGATTTAAACATCACGTCATGAGATATGCCTTAACGTGCCCCAGACTCTGACGATCTGCTCGAGCTCGTGTTTAACAAGCGTTATATTTTGATTCTACTGTTATGTTCACTGTTTGTATTCACGGTCTAGGAACAACAGTAAATATTTCGTCATCCCTTGTAAGCATCCTCAGTTGTAGACAAATTTATACCGACATTCAACGTTTGAGTGAATTTGCGTTTTTCAGCAGAAATAAAAGCGATAAGAATCAATCAATCAATCAATCAATCAATCAATCAATCAATCAATCCTTTATTAACGTGGTCAGCACGCTTAGCTAAAAAGCTAGTTTACAGGTGCGCCACGAAATAAAAATACAAAATAGAAAAATAAAAACTTCTTGGAAGTGTATAAATTAAGATAAGCTATAATTAAGAATGACTACGTGTTATAATATTTTGTCTAACTAAGAATAAGATATAGAAATTTAAAAAAAAAAGAAAGATAGGCTGAGTCATCAGAGTTTAAACATTACGTCATCCAGTAACGCTATAGTCAAAATATTGTGTCACACAATCACACTTTTGGTCACGCCGGTTCGTATAAATACAGGATCGCGCTAACATTTGTGAAGCCTAAGGGTGGGGAGGGTCAGAACGGCCGTTTAAAATGCCCATTGGGCTTTCTTGTTTATTTCAATCTAAGCAATAACTCTCTCCTTTTCTTGATAGATCGTTGTTGGAGCTAACGAAACCGGACCTGGAAAATGGACAAACGAGGACGAGCCGGTAACGCTATTGAGACATCAGATGTTTGATTTTGTTTCAGTGACCTGTGGTTAGCGCCTCAGACTTTCCATGTTAACTCTTTCAGCCCCAGTATCAACAACGTTGACATTGGAGCTCAAAGGGTTAACCCTTTAAGCCCTAACAGTGACGAAAATGAAGTTTCTGTTTACATCATCACTACTTGTTCAGACGTTCAAGTGATGAGAATAAAGAATATGATCACCAAGGATAAGATACCTTGATATTTAGACAAATTCTCCTTACTAGTTCCATAAGAAATGTATGAGAACAGTAAGGAGAATATGCATTATCATATCAGGACTTTAAGGGTTAAGGTCAGTGGTGTCTGCCGTCGTCTTGTTCCACATTCTTAAATGTAAGCAGTCACGATGGCCGCCGGTGTCAAGGACAACGTCTTCCAAACAACACATTCACGTTATTTTCAACCACGCTATCTTTTCAAGTCATAGAAATTGTGTAATGTGGCCGAACTTTCCATTGGACAAATTCTATAGGACGGCGTTCACGTTCACGTTCACGTTCAGAGAAAGAAAGGAAAATTAACCGTAGTGCGTTCACATTCTTCATAAAACCCAGAATATAGACTTTTCACCGTGTCGGTTTGCAGAAGGCTGCAAAGAAATGTACCAAAATGTATAACGTACGTAACTTTGTGATAAAGGTTTATAATGTAATCTGAGGAGTCGTCTACTTGCAAGGCGGTCCCTTGGCGCAGCCCCGCCTCACCTTAAATCTTGTTTTGCAGATCGAATACAAACTGAACTCGATGCAGATGAAATTCCTACGTCTCCTAAGCAAGAGCGCTTTCCAAGAAATGAACTACAGCTGCACTGACTCGAAAGGACAGGCCAACTGCATGGTGGATCTGAAAGGAGATAATGAAGTGGTGGTCAACAACCTTGATAAGATCAAGCTTGATGTTACGGAGGTACGTAAGTACTCTACAGTCGAAGCTCTCGTAAGCGACAACTCGGGAATTTAGAAAAGTGGTCGCAACTAGAACTGGTCGCTTACGAGAATGGGCTCTCGTTAGCGACCACGTGATGAAACAATAGAGAGTGGTTGCTTACAAGAGCTTTTAGCGTAAAGCTTGGCCTATGTTAATTGTTACTAATACTTTTGTAGTAATAATGTGGAATAGTTTTTATTGCCTATCACAGAAGAGGTCCGTGTGGGTACCCAGTCAAAACACCATTAGCACTTGTGTTATGTATTACTTTAAATTTGAACAAGAACTGAGTGCTCTTATTAAAATGTTGACCGAGTGGTCGCTTGCGAGAACTTAAAAACAAAGGAAAAGGCCCCTTGGTAATTCACAAAAGTGGTCGCGGTCGCTTACGGGAGTGGTCGCTTACGAGAGCTTTTCATTACTGGATTTAAGTGACAAATCAAACGGGATTTCACAATGCTGGTCGTAACTGAGGCTGGTCGCTTACGAGGGCGGTCGCAAGGAGAGCTTTGGCTGTAGTATGATAAATTTAAGGTGGAGTTCATAAATTAAGTTTTCGTGTTTCATTCCACATCTTTACAGTTTTTAATAGGCTGAGCAAGGAGTCCTAGTTCCGGCAGATGCTGTATATCTTATGCGCCGAACGTAATAATGTGTGACAGTTGCACGGTCGCTGTCAGCTCGCGTGCTCTGTAGCTGTGCAGTGAATTGATTTACTGTGTTTTGCTGTGATCTTGAGCACATTAGAACAGATAAACCAGCGCGAAGGTCTTCTTTTTTGGGGAGGGGGGGAGGGGGGATTTGGACTACACTGTACGAACTGGTTCATCTTCTAGTTTATTTACGAACTACTACGTCAGTAAGAGCGCTTCAGGTTTCAATTATAGGACCCGAAGTACAGAATGTGGCCCTTGGGACCTCAAAGCCGTATTTGCATTTATCATAGTTAGGTTCTAACGTTTTCACTGTCTTATTCGTTTCTCTCTTTGCTTGCAGACATCACAGGATGGAAATAAAAAAATGATGATCGAAGTCTCCACAAAACATCAAAACAGCCTGCCTATAGTAGACTGGGCACCACAAAGTCACTTGGACTCGCAACTCACCTTTGAATTAGGCCCAGTGTGCTTTGTGTATTAGTTGTCAGCCGCTGACCGAAAGAACTGCACCTTTATTGTACATTGCCTTTTTTGTCTGCTTAATATATTAGCATATTAGTAAGAAGCAAAGTAATATCATGTTGGAACATGTAGATGTTTCCTAATAAAGCAGTTCTAAAGATAGAAGTCGACCTAAAGTGATTCTGTTATATCGATAGTGCATTTAATTTTAATAATATTAATATTCTTATTTGCACTCATATAGTGATAGCTATTACAAAGGATGAATGGATTCGAAAGAACGGCGCGTGAATGTTGTTATTTTATGTCTTCACTATGTGTTAGCTATGTACTTTTAATAGTTAAAAAATAAACATTTCGTTTTAATCCTCTGAAGATTTTGATGTTTGAACTGTCTAGATTCTTTGTGTTAAAAGGCCTTTGCATCGTGTATTGCGAATCTCGGAGACATCTCCAGAGCACAAAAATAACAATTTGTTGCGATTTTGGTTCTAGGTGACACAGAGCGAAAAATTGTGTTCTATTTACTTTTTTCTACCAGTTCCAGGTCCTGCGCCAATGGTCAAACTAGTTCCAGACTGTCTCTAAATTAGAGTGAATTGCACAAATGGTACATGCTAATCATGAACAGAATTTTCCATTCGTGAGGTTTTGCTTACCATTTGCACAAACCGTAGACCAACCAGAATCCATCTTGCCTTCCATCTTGTCTTTGTCTTCAAAAAAAAATGGAAAACTGTGAACTGCGAGCCGAGCCTGTGAACTGATTTCGTTTGGGATAGAAGAGCGCGCACGAAGAATCCTTGAAGAATTAAAAGGACTGCTTACAGTCTAGGAAAACTGCGAAGAGGTTTTTACGAAAGCGTTCCATGGTGATTCGTTTTAGGGCCATCCGGCAATAACCGCCATCCTCTCCAATAAGCGCCTACACACAAAACATTTGTCCCTACACCAATGGTCGCTAATTTGTTTGTAAAGAAAGGATTGAAGTGAGAAGGTATTGAACTTTTATCATGCAGAGGAAACGAATTGAAACTGTGAATCCACGTACTTCTAATGTTCCTTCAATTTTTTCCTTGGGGGGGGGGGGGGTCTGTTTATTCATTTGCCACACGGTGTGCCCTCCTACAACGATTGTTAATTATTCGTGCCTAGGCTGGATGTAAATTTAGACACTGCACTGAGCAGTGTATAATCATGTGTAATTGCAATGGTCACGGAGGACTACCTCTTCACTTAGGCAAAAACGTAGGTACAAAAATGTCTCCAAGTCCCCGCGAAAATCAGAAGTCACTCAACTGCGCTCAACTTTCCTTCAAAGAAAAGCTAGATTTTAGAGAAACATTTCGGACAGCCATACAAAGAAAGTTAAAAATTTGTTGGTTTTTTTTTTATAACTTTAAAAGCATTTGTGCAATTGCGGTTATCAGGATTCGTTTTAGCGTGGCTATATGCCCGGCAGCCGGGCACAGTCTCAAATAGGCTGTCAAATAGACTCTTCTAAATGCCCGGCAGTCAAAAATTTTCACCGACTTTCCCTAGAAATCCTTTCTCGAACCTCATGAAACCGTAACAATTTTTTTTCAGAAATGTCAAGCGATTCCAAAAATTGTTTGGGCTGTGTAGTTGATGGGATGTTTTCGCGTGGGCATACTATGAAATCGCTATGACCTTGAGGAAACAGTGAAGTTGACTTATTTTTCTTCAAAAAGAAGACGTTAGCACAACTTTTACCGGCAGCTCCTCTTGCAGCATTCTTTGGAAAGCTAATTAAGTTCAAGGAGAGTACTCGTGAAACTACAGTTGCTCTAATAAACCCATTTTAACTTGCTCCCGGTAGCGACTCGACATACTTTTCACTAAAAACGAATTTCTTACTGATTCGCATGCATCCCGCTGGCTGTTTAGTTCTGTCAACCATCAAACCACTTTGCTAAAATAAATAGTATTGCCCCGGCATCAGGCAGTTTACTGGCGAAAATTACCCGAAAAAAGGTCTTCGGAAGCTTCCAAGTATTATTATTCGATCAGTTGCTGTATTATTTTGTCCCGAACGTTTACAAAATTACTCGGAAGCAATTCCATTCGATCATGCAGTTCAACATCTTAAGAAATTTATTTTCAACATAGGAATTCTCTCAATTAAACAATTCTTATAATGTAAATCCACAATCAAATAGGTAATTTTGCTTTACCGTGGAAGTGGAAGCGAAGTACTTGAGGATTTAACCGAAAGGTTGACGCTCGCGTCGTCTTCTCAGATGGTCGCTTTCCAGATATCCTCTGAAAAACAAGTCTGTTCAGCTAACACGCCGAGTTCTACTATTCGTCGACCCTCTCGCTAAGTCAACTTCGTCCCTCCCGAGCTACTTTCCTTGTTTCACTTGTTGTCGGAAGCGGGTGTCGATGTTTGTTTTTCGTCTTGCAAGCGCTGGCGCCTCCACGGCCCGGATTCTTTCATAAATCTACCTTTTCGTTTCCGTTTCACGATCCCTATTTGCGGATCACCGCTCCCACAACGGACGCGAAATACAAAACAACAACTCAATACACCTAAAATTTTATTTTCGCACCACTGCACAAACAGGAATCGCCCGTTCGCGCGGGATGAACCCGCGATGCGCAGAAAATGTGCACGTTAGCAATAAGGGCCACCGTCCTTAAAACTAAATGTTAAAACAGTCATGAAACGCATTGCACTTGTTTGTACTAAAAACCTCTTCTAATCCATATATGATTTGAAAAATTTTGCTGGTTCCGAAATGTCTTTCCAGAATTTGAAAAAAGCACGCCGGGAAACAATACCAATTAATACCTGACCAATACAATCACAATTCAAAGTTACGAACTCGGCTTATGAGATAAATCGTTCATTTTAGAGTATAAACCTATACATTGGTTTGTGGCAATAACTGTGTTGTAACCCCTTCAAATTCTTTTCACTGCGACTTACCTACCCTACGTAAGAACACCTCGTGAGGGTAAACGGAGGAAAAAAGGTAGATAAGAAAGGGTTATCACTAACTGCTTTTTGTTCACAAACTCCGCCGGCTAATGATTCGTGTTGAGAAGTAAAAATTCAAGATTCAATTACAGCAGTAAATGACTTCTTTGGTTAGCGTACTTATTTACACTTCAAATTGTACTTTCAGAATCTAATGTACGAAAGTCACACACCAAGACGGCAAAAAAATTGAAACAGCACTATTTTATGATAAGAAATTTCCATTACGCCTGTTGAACGTCTTCTAACAATAAAGCAATTATTTGAGGAATTTTCTATAATGTAAGTTCGCATATCCGACAGCGCTACGTAAGCCTTTAGAGTGACTGAAGTGATTAAATTGCGAAACGAAATTATTACAGAAGGCACCTTAAAATTAAAGCTATAAAATAAGCTAACAGTTTTTTGCCTGCACAATATGCGCTTTGGTTTTAGGAATTACTTTTAGGCTTTTTGCTGAACAGTAAAACCATTTGTAAATTCATAAATAAATTCATTTATAAATGAAGTAATTCTATTCAGGTGTGGAACGTCAGTATTGCTAAAATAAAGCAGATTTTTTTATTTATTTTTTTTTATTTTTACTCATGAGAGAGGGCAGGTTAAGAACAGAAAAATATGGGAGCTTTCAATTATCCACCTAAGGAGTTCATCTACAGACTCAAAAGTTGAAACCACATTTTAAAGTAAACAGTGCTACCGGAGAGAATTGCTAAGTAGCTTTATTTGAGTTGTCAGTAGACTCTGGACCAATTTCTTCTAATGAAACTGGCTGAAACGTTAGATCTACCTTGTACATCATAATAAAAACAGTACCACCAAACAGTGCCAGCCAGTAACTTTCATTTGAATGGTCGACACAGTTAAGGTTTTCATCCACGTAAAACTTCAAGGTTTAAAACTTCAAGGTTTTAGACTCAGGAGTGCCAAAAAGGGTTGAAAAGAACTAATAACATGACACTATCAAAATATCTCGCCACGCTAAAGAGAATTAGTATCTACCAAACCAGTGGATAGTGTTTTTCGCGCAATCTGATTGGCTACTCAAACTCGGGATATTATCTGCTATTCACCTCCCAGCATTTGTCTGGATTTCGCGTGCGAGTTTTGCCTCATTTCTCAGACAAAAAGGAATTATTTGGTGCTGGCTATCCACTGGTTTGGTGTATACTAAAACAATAATTCACCTCAGTGTCGGTGAAGAGTGGTAGATATTCACCTCGCCGCTTCGCAGCTCGGCAAATATCCACCATTATTCACCTCCACTTCGGTGAATAATTGTTCATTATCTTTTGTCGCCATCACAACTCAGCATTTACAGGTCTCATTCAATCTAATGAGCAGCTGATATTTAAAACTACTGCAGGGATCGCTATTTAAGGCCGCACCTCGATCGATAACTCGGCACTGAGGACGACAAGCAGCGGATAGAACCCTAGTCGAGAATTCGCCTCACTATTTTGCAACCTGGTATGTGAAAATCTTTGATTTTTTTTTATTTCTTTCATAAGTATGAAATATATTTCTGTTCAGTCGCCATTGCTTACCCAATTTCAATCTGTGAGGATAACATTGTCCAGAGTTCGTCCCGAGCTTTTCACTACCTCGTACACGAAATTTTTGAAAGCTGTATCTTTTATTTTTCTTTTCTTTTTCGGGTGCGGTATAAATGTATCTCTGTACAACCTCGTTGAAAGTTTAAGTGGCCGACATGGGCGGATAAGGCTTTCAGCACTTTGTCTCTGAGTGGGATTATATATTCTCGACTTTTCTCGACATTTGACCACCTGGTATGTGAAAAAATTTATTATTTTCGATCTAGTAGGTGTATTTCTTCCACTCGCCTTCGTGGAAAACTCAACAAGCACCGACAGCAAATTAGGACTTTGTGAAAACTTCATTTCTTTTCGTGGATAAGTTTTTATCACATTTTAGTAGGTTCTGATACTTAAGACCAGTTGGTATGCCAAAAAAAAAAAAAACGAAACGATATTGATGCCAGGTAAATAATTTCCACCCACCCTCCTCAAAAATTCAAGGGTTCAAGGTGTTGATAAGACATCATTGCTTTGTTATGACTCCGAGTGAGATTGATTATTTTGTCGGGATTTCATTTCGATGTTTTTAGGCTTTCTGGTACGTAATAAATCGCTATGAATTTGTCTTTCAATTTCTTACCGGTAAATATGTATTTCTGCACGTCTTTAATTTAAAAGTGGATAGATTGCTTTAGTTATTTTAGTGTCTTGTCTCTCGTGGATTATTTTTCTGACTTGCCAAGCCATTTGTAGCGGTTTCAGTATCGCCCGAATTTGACTAACACTGCACTCACATTTGAGAACATCGATCTGGTTTTCCACATCAGGTTAAAAGTGGTCAAATTTGACGCTGTTCTGTAAATCAAGAACTTTGTACACTCGCTGTTCTCCATTTATAATGAAATAATTTTAAAAAAATTAAAATAGATGCAAAATTTTCTTGACAACCGCGAAGTTTTACCTGTATTGAATCGAACGGCCAGTCAAATTGCTGTGATCTCATCAGACAATTTAATTCTCGCCTCGGTAATTTCAGCTCTCACTTAATTTTTATCTGGTTTAAATGATATGTATTTACGGATTGAAAGACTGATCAATATTTTTTACTCATTCAAGTAAAGCGGATCAGAGTTCATATGTGTAGCATCAACTTATGTGTCGCGGTATTATATCTCATGATTTGGAGCACTTGTGGTAGCCCACACTAACAGCCACTTTACATTCTTTTTCAAGAACTACGCTTTCCCACGGAGTACTTAAATTTGTGAGAAAGCATAAGCAATATTTCCGACGTTTCTCAAGTGATCCTACTTGACCCCGTACAGTAACGATGTCCAATTTTGTCCTTTGTGAGGACTGCATTGTGACAATGACACGGTTCTTTATACCGGTTTTCTTATTGCTAATTCATGATTTATTCATAACAGCTACAAATATACAGCATGTAAAGTGGTGAACCATATCGACAAAGACTCTGAGAATCTATAGTTGCCTGGCTTATGTCCATTCTCCTATGTGCATTTTGTCTTCGAGGCATCTTTATAGGCCGTTGAATATAAATTACGAGGTGACTAAAAGTTAAAAGAAATTAAACTAAGGGACTAAATGTACAGATATGTGTCGTAGTGACTGCAATATTCTGGTATAAAATTTAAATTGGACACTGCATTTTGAAGCAATGCTCTTCAACCTTGTTGGACACGCGAAATGCCCACACACGCGAGGGGTAGGAATGGCTGTCGCGCGTAGTCTTCCTTCGCGCGCGAATGCTTGCATAGAGTCGAGGTCTGGGAGCTTTTCCGTGACTAGAAGAAAAGGCTTTTATATTATCAAGTGAAAAGTTGCTGGAATGGAACTCCTAAGGGTATCGGAAGCAAAAAAATGTCTAGAAAAGTTGTTTTTAAGCTCATTTGTAAACCGATATATACACTGATATAATCTATATGATCTATATGTCAAGGATTCAGTCCATGATCACTTGATCTTGAGTTTAATCCGAACTCTCGAGATTCATCCGGTCTTAATGGAAAAAAATTGAACTCTTGCCAAGACTGTTCCTATGCTTCTAGGAGCTGAAAACTGCCTTTTGCCCTGTTTTTGCAACCTGTCAATTCTTTCAAAGGCAGCCACAGGGCGGTCGAGGATTATCGTGTCGAGAAACACCTTTGTCAAGGAGACTTTCTCCCAGACAGTCAAGACTTTCTTGTGAACAGCGTGGACACCCAAACGTGACTTTGAAGAACATTGTAGAATGATATTTGATTCCAATGACTTAGTGTGCTGAACGTTCTGCTAAAAAACTCTGTCATCGAATAGATATATTGCCAATGCAAACAATAATTAGTTTATTTTGATCCTGGAGGGGCATTCCTTTTGAAATCGCTGGAAGTGTGGTTGTAACAGCGAACAGTACTAGAAAATTGATTCTTGATCTGGACCTTTATCGAATTATCCTCTCTTGTCAGGACACAATTCAGTAGACTTTGCAGGCTGATTTTAATATTATTTTCTCTTTAAATGAAGAAGGTGTGTCTTAGCGTTGCGGAAATTGTCATGATACGCCATTTGTTCCAGTTGATATTTTTTGGGATTTTGTGACAAACCCTACCATTTTATCCTCAATTCTGCAATTTTTAAGCTCTTAAATGACATCCCTACACGTTCAAAAGGAAATTAACGTTGCAAATTAATGTTAAAGCCATAACTTAACCAACTTTTTAAAACTTTATTGAGTACCCCCTAGGGGGAACAAGTAAAGTTAATCACTATAGTTCCCCTTCCTTATGCCAGAAGCAAAAATTGGACTTTAGCGATAAACTAAAAACAGTAGATTTTTGCGGGTGATACAGCTAGTGGGAGTCCCCCCCCCCCCCTTCCGGGACAAGGCCACCCTCTGACCTCTGCAATACGCCCCACCCCTTTCTTGTAGTTGTGGTTTTGCTATCCAATGTTTTCTCGTTGAGGCCTGAATTTAATTGAACCCCCAGGATAAAACCTTTATGGTTTTCTTGTTTTGTATAGTGCTTTCAACAACTTTCAATTCACGTGTCGGGGACGGTCTATCGAAAATTGTACAACTTTTGGGTAGCCAATCAGATTGTCGAGTTTAGACAATCTCATACTATAAAAAAACATGATCGATTACACGTGCACCGGTACAGCAAGGATAAAAACTGATACGATCTCACTCCTTACCTCAGATTCTATCAGTCGCAACAGAAGCAAGAGCGGTGTGAAAACGTAACAGAAAGACAAGGAACATGTTTGGATTAGTCGTGTTCGTGGCTCTGTTTGCCTCTATTGCTGTTAATTGCCGAGACGATGTTTTGGGAGGTATGTGCTGCCGAGTGACCATTGTTGTGCCTTTCTTGTCCAGTCTCGCTCGCTGAACGTTTCTCTTTCCCTTTACTCTCAAAAAGTGTCCAACAAAATATCTAGAAACAAACAGCACCACGTAAATGTACTGTTAAACAGCTTTTATTTAAATGGTAACACGTGGGGATTTCGTTTTCAGACTCAAAAGCCTGTTTTATCTAGAACCATATTAAATTAGCCGATGTTTGCCTGGGAGCCAGTGAAAAGGGGAACTGACGCACTTCATAAAGCAATAATTATCAGTGCAATAAAAAACGAAACTGAGAAATGCGAAATGAGAGCTTCATAGCGGAATTTGCCTAAAAGTCCCTTCAGCATTTCACGCGATCAGATTAAGGGCTTTCAGGATTTGTTATGCAAGTACTTGCGCCAGGCGATAGCTTTAAACAGTGATTTGCAGTTGTTACAGTTGTAACACTCTCAATTTTTTTAACACTCTTTTGAAAACGTAAAATCATATTATTTTAGATAACTGTTTGTAAGGGATGAGGAGTAGCAAATATTAACGCATAATAACATCCAAGGAAACCTGCAATAACATTGTTACATAATAGGTAGAGAGGCTGGTCTTTTAAACCAGTCTTAAAAAAAGGATCATAACTTTAATTGAAATGGTATTTAATCACAAAAGTTTTTTAATAGGTTTAAAGAATTTGCTCCTCTAGTACTTTTATTCCGTGACTTCATTCACCGGCATGAGACAGGATGCGATGAACGCCCGCGTAAATGACCACTGAGAAATGCATCACTTTTAAGCATCTGTTGACAAGAAAAGAGGAAAACAAAGGAAATATAGGAATTAGGAAACCCTTGTTGGGAACAAAATACGTTAGAAATAATGGAATATCATGATAACCTCAAGTTTCAAGCAAGAAGGCGTTTTCAAGGATGGATATACATTTTGCGGGAAACAAAACGGGACTCAAGTTTATCTCCTCCTTACGAGACAGCCAGAATCTTGTCTTGTCCCAAAACGTTGCCATAAAACACATCAACTGGCATTTTGTTATTTTGATTGGCGACACATTTATTTTTGTCTAGTTGTGATGGCTGATATGCTTTGATACAATTGACCTCAAGAGTTGTAACAAGATTATATCAGAAGCTCAGAAAAAAACTTGATAAGTAATGCTCCTGGATTCAAAAGATGTGTACGATTCCGCACTGTTATCAGTAGTCTGATGATCCGACTAACTTTTGATAGTCTGTGGTAATTAACTATTAGGCTGTGCAAGACACACTGTTCCCCAGCGTTTAAAGCTTGTTGCTCAACAGATGTTGAGCGATTTTGCAACTTGATGGCTCCAAGATGAATTACATGATGTTTTCGTTTGCCTTTGGACATGTTTCACGGTGTTGAATACAACAGAGCCTGGCTCCGTTGAATGGACTATTTTATTAAAGTTCAACATGTTATGATGAACCGCTCACATTTGTTGAACAGCAGCGCAACATTTGATGATCACATGATCAACAACGGCTGGCTCCGTGCATGTGTCACTGGCTACAGTGGAACCCTGATATAACGAAGTTCTAAGGGACTGGCAAAATGTCTTCGCTATAAGGGGGTTTCGTTGTATCGGGGTACTTTTCCATACATTTTACTGTTACTGGGCTGAATATGTTCGTTATAACGGGGTCTTCGTTACATAGCGGCTGGTTATATCGGGATTCTACTGTTGCCCGGGGGTACTCCCTTATATAAACTATATAGGTATGTGCGGCGCCAAAGGGTATGGTTTTTGAGCCTTTTTGATCTAAAATAGGGTATAGATTTTGACCATTTTGGTCTGAAATAGGGTGAGTGAGGTTTGTGCTCTCAGATATGGGATCTGGCATGGTTCTTACAAGAAGCTATCTTTTTATTAATTTTCTTCTCCAAAGAACTGAGGTTTGATTAACGTTGGGAATTTGAAGCCCTTCTCAAATGTTTACGCAAACGAAATAGGGTTAGCGTCTGGTCTGAAATAGGGTACCAAGTCTGAAATAGGGAAGGGAAAATCACATATTTTGTCTGAAATAGGGTAAGGATTTCCAGAAGCGCGCCGCACACCCCACCCGAATCTTCGGGAAATACCCTCCGGGTACTGTTGTCTGTCATTAGACGTGTTATTCTCCTCCAAACATATATGTTTGCCATTTGGTTTTGCTCTTCTTCTTATATGATGGTATGTGTAAAAAATAAAACAGACATGCTCCAGAATCTACATAGCCTTTCCAGGGGCTCAAGAACTACAGAAAAGACAGAAAAGGTAGATTGCGCAATAGCTTACATCTGTAGATTCTGGACATATGAAAAGATGTAAAATAGGTGTCTAGATTTTAGAGAGCGATGTCGATGCGAACGCGAAAATCTTAAAATGGGCAAAGTGGAGAAGTCTGCGTGAGAAACGCGTTGGGCGAGGAAAAAAAATTGGCAGTGGTTCCCTCTCCGCAGTCATCTGAACCACAGTTTCCTTAAGGGTTGACTCTTGCCGTAGACCTAGCACCACATGTTTTCCCACTTGCAATTCTTTGCCTTAGTGCTTCTCTTTTCCTTTGATCTTATAAGCACCTGAAACAGTTAATAAATGGAGTAAAATGGCAATAAACTAAATATACCTGCGTTTTTGTTAATTTCTCAGGAGTTCGCGGCGTTAAAGGCCATTGCCCATATCAGAGGCCATCTGTCAATTGCGCGCAGGGATTTTTCTTCGCTGAGCATGAAACAGAATGCTTTGAAGATGAGGACTGTGGGGAATCCTTGAAGTGCTGCCAGAGGGGTTGCGACATGGAGTGTGTCGCTCCTGTTCATTACCACAGATGTAGGTTACTCAATAGTTGACCTCAGGACACCATTTTTTCTGTTGAAGGGATTCAATAGTGGTTGAAGGGCTGTGGTGCTGCGTCAGTGGGGAAGGCTGTTTCGTTCTGACGACAGACTAACGCTCGAAATGTCAACTTTAAAATTTCATTACGGTGGCCAAGTTATCGGCAACTAAGTTGATAAATCAAAATTTTTGTACTTCATTTTTTCGATTACACAGACATTAAGGACATGAATCCATGCATTTCTGATTTCTTAATTATAAAAATTTGTATGACTTATGAAAGAAGATTGTTAGAAACTCGTCGTCCAGTAGTCAAGGGCAACCCAAACGCGTCTGAGTGGGTAGAAGATTTAACAAAAATTTACATGATAGTCTTGTTTAGGAGATGTATTGGACGACCGCAACGTGGTTGTTCTAATGTTGTCCTTGCCGGTTTCGACTTTGTTTAAGAGGTTATCTGCTTATCTTTGGGCGTAGTTATGTTCTATTTTTTTGGTTGAGTATTTTCTAGTGTTACACCCGTTTTCAGGTCTCTTTTAGTATAAGGTATATTTTAGTGGCCCTATGAAATACTAAAATAACAATTTTTTGTTCAGCCTTCATTTAACCCACTATAGAGAGTACCCTCCCCCCCCCCCCCCCCGTGAAGAACATGCGCATACTAGATATCACTTTCTTCCTGTTCTTTGTTTGCAGGGTGTAAAGCACCAGTTGATTTGGCAATCCTTTTTGACACTGAGGCAACTGTCTGGCCCGCAGTGAAAAAGATGATCAACGATGTTATTCTGCACATGTCCATCTCAGAGGTAGCCACTCACGTCTCGTTAAGGACAATTGCCAAACACAGTGAGCTGCTGTTAAAGTTCAACCAGCTGAGCGGCAGAAAGATGAACGGAGTGAATGTCTGGAGTACCATCAAGAAAATCGCGCCTCAGAAAAGTAGTGGAAAACTGAGCACAGCACTGAAGTTTGCAAAGGACATGTTCAGTGAAGCCAATGGAGGCAGACCAAACGCCATCAAGGTACTGTAAAAGCTCTATTAAGCCCCCGGGTGCTTATTTAATTTTTGGCCTTAGAATTGGGGGCTTATTAGATAGGGGGGCTTAATAGAGACGGATTGCTTATTTCAAGTCATAAAGTCAAATAATTAAATTTAACAAAATTTTGAGCAGTTTCCTACCGCGGTGTTGCTTATTTCCAGTACACAATTCAAGGTGTTTTAACTATGGAGTGTTTGGAAAAAAATCTTTTGCAACCATTCATTCAAAGCAAATGCGCAGCATTTTTCTCCTCAGTATTTTTATTAGTGTTGTTGTTTTTAATCAGATTCCCTCCTTATTTGTAAGGTCCTCCTTGTCATTACTGACGGTAATGTTGCCGAAGACGAGAGCTCTACCGTGGGGAGCGCTGCTCAGGCATTGAGAGACGCTGGTATCTTGGTGCAGACAGTGGGTATTACAATGGAGATGAGCTTATTCAACTTGGTCTCCATAGCTACAAGCGATATCTACGTGTGGCCTGGAGTTGATGCCGAGATGTTGGGGAACTTGAAGAAATTGCAGAAAGAACCGTGCAACTGGGAAGTGACCTCAAAACGGAAGATCTAATTATTTCAAAGTCGTTTCCGCCATATTGGCAACAGTTGGCTTTCTAATACAGTTTCACAAAATATTTATATAACTTTATACTTAGGGCTAACATTTTTTTTTGGTTTTTGACAACTGAAATTATTTGACATCAGATTCCTTTTCCCGTCAAAATATGTTGCAGTTGTCTTTTGCACCAAAACAGTTCTTAGATATGTGTTATTGCAGGCCAAACACTACTCAATGCGTCTGGCTACCTAACCTATTGTGAAACGTTTAAGACCTTTAAGATGATAAGAAGGTCTGACACGACTACCTTTCATTTACAATATGTTTGCTTGAGTTTCTCGATAAAATTTATGTTATCTTATCAGAAAGATATTACCTAACTTTTGTCATTGTCATTGCATTACCAGGAATAATGAGTATGTCAAAGGGTATAGCCCGACATTCTAGCACTAGCTATTCTATATTAAATACCGCAGCTGATATTATTTTCTGTATGTCAGCTGTAAGCCTAGCACTTCTTTAAATTGGCCGACGTTTATCTTGTTTAAGTGGCCTATTGGACGCATTATTATGGAATTATTTAGAGCATTCCAAGAAAGGGGCACACTCGAAAGTCAATGGTTTTCCTAAAGGACAGAAAAAATATCAAAATGGCCAAGGTAAAAGTAACGACTTCTTTTAACCTTTTGAAAGAGGGTTTGGAACAAGGTTTTGACAGTGCGGCGGATAACCAGAATTGGATATCTGGTGACGTCACGAGAAATGGCAATATGGCCGCCGAAGCTAGGCACACTATTCATACTCTTTTCTGAGCTCTTTTTGTGGCCAAAAAGCGGCCTTTTCCCACAAGACTTTGCACACAATACAATAGAACAATAGAGATTTGTTGAGTGGAGAAGAAAATGGCGTTTTGCGAAGCTTTCACGAGTTGGGAGGCCGAAACCGTGCCATTTTGTGCTTTTTTTGCTCTGTTTTCGACTCGACAGGACGCCACATAAATGAAAAAATCAGGTACGTAGCATTTTTTGTCCTTTGTGAAAAAAATATGTCGTTAATGTGTATGAAATTTGCTTTTACATGGTGTTATTTTTGTGTGGGTCCATGACTGCGTCGCTGGGTCCAAGGCTTTTGAAGACGCAATAATGTACTTCGCCAGATGTGTTTCTCGTTGACCGATCACGCAGACCGTGCTGTGGACCCGATTTCATGCTGTGTTTATTATTATTGTTTCTGTAGGTTATGACAAGAAAGCATTGATAGAGGAGCAAGGACAAAGAAGTTCTAACATTATCAAATACCGTAATAAAATGACTACTGAATGAGCGATGTTAAATGCTTTAATGAAGTTACTATAAATACTAGACGTTTAGAAACCTTCAGCCTGTTCAGCTTGTACTCAAGATATAAACACTTTTTAGCAGCAAAGAAATATACTCCCCATTGCACATGTTGAAACATATTTACATTACTGCTCATAAAAGTTCCCAATACTGTGGATTTTATTCTGACATCCAAGCGAATACAATCTATCACTCCGATTCGAGGAAAGGAAAAGTGAATAATTATGTAAATCTTATTTTCACACGAAATTGTCACGAAATTGGGAGGAATGTCTATTATTCTTATCATTAGTCACTCCGTGAACACATGAAACAATGTCTTCTGAACAACCTGGTACTTGTGATAGTGATGTTGAAGCAGTATTCTGGCGAGATGTGATATCGCAAAAGCTTGATCAGCGCAATCAAAGCCGGAGCGCCAATGTTTACGGTATGAGCATACCGGCTCTAAGCGAGCGTTCACGATGCGTCGGCTGTCCTAAGTCGAGGGACAATCCTCGTGTGACAAAAACAGTCGACAGGCTTTCCTATGTCCAGATAATCCGGATTTCACGAACCGATGCAGCCGCTCTGTCCCCTCAAAAAAATCTTTTCCCAACGCGGACGGCTTTACACAGGCTAACCGAAAAAAGGGTTATTATAAGCGATCGACAAATCGAGGACAAAATTGCAGTGTTTAAATGAATAAAGCAAATCCTAGGCAAACGACTAATGGCTTAAATTATACAGAGGCTCCAGAGATCGACAAATTGGGATTCCTTCGACATACGACATAAGACTTCACCTCGCTCGACTTTCACACTCGCCATTTCACTAGAGCTTAGTCCTTTCGCGGTCTAGACAATGTTTTGGTTTTGTGTGAGCCAATCAGATAGCAGGAATCATATACCCAGTTCTGGTTATCCGCCGCACTGTTTGAGGTCTTCCGTGTTCAAAGATGAAAGCATCTCTAGTTTGATATTGAAAAGACAGTTAGAAAGCAGTTTGGGTCTGTTAATCGGTGGCGTAGACAGGCTTTCTAATTGGTGGGTCCTTAATTAATACTTAATAAGGGTACGTTTACACCTCTCCTTCTAGCTACCCCTCTATACTCGGAAAATTTGGAACTGGAAGCCAGTTATTTATACGACAGTCAATCTCTGAGTTTACAAATGCGAAAAGGATGACTGGTTTCTCGTGAAATAGCTGGTTTGCTTAAATATTATTTTGATTTATTCATTTTCATGGGAGGTCACGCGCACCCTATGACCCCCTGACTACGCCCCTGTTAATAGCATAAATCGGAACAAAGTTTTAGGCTTAACTGAGATGCGTCAAGGCATTATTCACAATTTGAACCCAGTGTTTCTGTAAATAAGCGTTTAGTTGAATTTAGTAGTATTCCGTATCATTGATGTATCATTTATAAGTGCACGATGCACGTTAAAATAAATTCGCACATTGAGAAGCCAACTAGAGTGGTTTTGAAGAAGTCGTAACAAGTCTTCCAGCACCAAGAACAGCAACACCTGAACGATAAAAACAACTGAGTAACATAGGCGGGTCCACCCTTCAAAGTGTGGAGGGGCAGTGCTTTAGTGGTTAGACAAAGAACTTTACTCCATATGGCCTCTTGCTACCCAGTTGTATGAGTGATTACCATCAAACCGTTAGGGAATCCTACCAAAAATTCTGGGGCACGAGGGGGAGGGGTAACCCTGTGATGGACTTACATCCCATCTAAGGGGAGTGATTAGGCTCCTAGTGCTTCATCCTTCCAACAAAGGGTGCAAAATACACTTTTTCCTCATCCCGGTGCTGTTTTTTGCCCCATCTCGCCATCCCGCCACTTCCAGACACTTTATCCCGAACTCGCCTGGGTTAGCCGGCGTTTGTACGAGACGTGTCGCTTATTTAGTTGAAAATTCTTAGCCTATAGAAAAACATCACTGAAGATGAAAATAGTAAAGTTAAATTGAGGGTGCTCCATGGTCCTTAAAAACCACGAACGGAACCTCCCTCAAAGAATTACTCCGAGTGCCCGTTATCGAACTAATAATTAATATACATTTGAATTAATAATTGGGTCTGTGGAAATGTTGACTGTACATGCAATAACAGCAAGTTTAAAAAGAGAAAATTAAACTACTTGCTTGAAGAAAAAGCGGTGAGTAAAAAGCTTCCTTGAAAAATAATCTACATCTTCAAACAACACTTAAATTGAACAGTCCTACAAGTTCGACCTTAGAGAATATTTACACCAATGGACTTGAGCTAGTGTTTTAAGCACAGAGAACAAAAATCCCATCACTTTTAATGCTCGGGCTCATCGGATTGATTTGCAGTCACACAAGCGCAACTAGTTAATGAACGACAAAGTTGTTTTTGTCAAGATTCGAACTGTAAATTCAAAGACAAGCTTATTAATTACAAATTAGAACAACTGAGTGCTTTATACGAGTATTTTGATAAACATTTCGCTTTACAAGTGAACTTTAAATCACTGTAATAAAACTTGACGACTTTGTAACATCACATACAAAATACAAACATTTGTAGCTGGAAAAGTTAGAAAATGTTGTTAGCTGTGTTCGCTGCAAAGGATAATCGTCAGCCAGGTGAATTTCTTTGGTGAAGTTAAAATTTTGACAAGTATTCTGCATTATTTATCCTCCAGTTTATTTTTCTGCATTATAAAAAGCGTCACAAGTTTTTGCCATGTAAGTGCGACACCACCCGGATGGTTTGGGCGGAATCACAAAGTTCACAACCGTGAACTCACCCATGAGGTCTTCCATGACTGACATCCATCAACTCACCTTGAATTCAACCGTGAATACAACCATGAACTCATCCATGAACTCACCCATGAACACACCATGCATGCACCCATGAACTCACATACGAACTCGGCCATGAACTCACCCATGAACTCAACAACGAACGCATTCATTTAATAATAAACTCACCCATAAATTCGCCCATGTCCCGATTCAGCCCGCCTCTGGATCTTCAAACATGAGCTAATCAGGGAATAACATTTGCGATTTGGAATTCAGTTTTACGGCTGACATCCTCGATTTGGAAGTCAGCTGACAAATTTGAATCGCCCTCAATATTTGCTCGCATTGGTTACTTTTAAACTGCAAGTGCAAAAAAAACAACAACAACAACAAAAACAACAACAAAACAAAATGAACGAACAAACAAATAGAAATGGTTTTAAACAGTTAAGGATCACAAACTTTGGTGAACTTTCAATATTGGATTAGTGTTCGGTACTAAAACAACTTGGCCTGGATTAAAAGTTATCTAAGGTATCTGACTCTCTTGTTAAACAGCGTTTTCATGGATTGTTTTAAGTACGGTTAGAAGGAGCCAAGTGAAAATTCTGGGACAAACATAGTCAGTGAAAGGTTCCGGCAACTCTACTACCGCAACCACGAGATAAGAAGGTGCCAATTTTCGACTTTTATTTGTTATTTGACTTTTATTTTATTTGCGCGAAATCACGATTTTCAATTGTTGGCAGAGATGATTTAATAAGGCACCAAATTTCGATTGTTGTCTGTTGGCCAAGAGATCAGAATGACTCATGTTATTTTCGTTGTAAAGAAATAAATGGTATGTTTTCCTACCCCGAAAAGTATTTCTTATAAACGTATAAAAAGGTATATGATTATTTGATTAGCTATAGGAAAATAAAAGGTACAACTGAAAAATCGACCATAATTTAGAAACCAAAAACCACTGAATGTGTATCAGAAAACCTAAATTGCCGGAACCTTTCACTGATTAAACATGTCTTACGGGAATTCACATCATTGAGCTACAAACGTGAATCCAAAACTAATAGTAATCCCGTGTTAGCCCTGAATAACCCGGTCCTGCACGCTAAGTGATAGTATTTGGCTTTCATTTTCGATTAACATTCTCATAGGTAGCTTTTGAAAGAGTTTCACTAGTGAGAGATCAGGTTGAATGTTTTTGCTTTTGGTTAAATTTTAATCCTTCTTCGTCTTCTTCCTCAGTGCGTTTTTCCAAGTGTTCTTTTGCAGGAAAGCACCTGAAAATAAAACACAGGATTGTGTTGAGATCCAGTAGGAAAACGATATTTCAAACAAGCATATCTTCTTTGACTCCCAATTGGTAGTAGCGGGGAGGCACGACTGATCAGAGTAAATTCTTTTTATTGTAACAATCAATCAATGTTTTGTTACTATTAATGTAGCGTCATTTACATTTAATTCTTGTTTAATCTCTTACAAAGTCTTTTATTAGTGTAGTTTAGGTAGGAGAATTGTAATCATCATTTTTAAATTACTGAATGTAATGTTATACTTAATTAAATTTTAACTTTAAGGTGTCCCCGATTAGTTGGCTAGATCCTAGCCAGCTAGAAGACTAGATACTTTAATAAAGTTGTTCATTCATTCATTCATTCATTCATTCATTCATTCATTCATTCATTCATTCATTCATTCATTCATTCATTCATTCATTCATTCATTCATTCATTCATTCATTCATTCATTCATTCATTCATTCTTTCGTTCGTTCGTTCGTTCGTTCGTTCGTTCGTTTGTTCATTCATTCATTCATTCACTATAAAAGATGAATTCAGTTACGTATACTCGCAGAAAGGAGAATTTGAGATTACAAAGTAAGCGTCCTGCCAGAATCGCACCGGGAAGGGAGAGCTAGGGGGGTGGCGTTTTAAGTGTAGTGGTACCACTAGACTAAGAACAGCCTCTCTTTCCGCTCAGGGATAGTCGAGGGAGAAGAATACGCGAACGCGCTCGAAAATCGTCTGCCGCGTGGAAACATGACGCGGGTGTGATCGGCCGCTCATGTAGTGAGTGGGTCATCACACGCGAGACCAGACCAAAATTTGGGGTATTGGGTATTTTATTTCAGAGATGACGATTTAGGGATAGGTGTGATTACAAGCTCTGTGCAACAAAATTCTACCCAAACCTTTGAAGAATCACCACCGCTGGAAAAATCTCGCTTATAGGGTTCCCCGGCTATAATACCCTAACTTGCTTAATATAGTCCGGTTGTAATTACTCTCGGATAAAAGCCTCCTCTTCTCCACTTCATCTCTTTAACTCTTTGTACTCGATGAACTGAATAAATTGGAGTTGTAGACAGGTTGGATGGTTGAACAAAATAAAAAGCTAGGCGAGTGACTGCAAATTCTTATTCTGGTTATGAAGTGTTCCCGTTATGAGCCGCCATAACCGCTTCTGAAGCTGTGTGAGTGCAGGACTTATAAAGGGTATTTTACAGTAGTTCACGACATAAGGTAGAAAGAATAACGATAAGCCAAATTGGCGAAATTACTGCAGTCACCTTTCGAGTTGTCGAGACGTTCGAGTTAACCAGGATTCTAGTTACCGAGATTCTGTTGTAATTTCGTAAGAAAGCCATTGTTATCAAATGTAGTCCTAAATTACAACTTATTTACCAGAACAAGGGTGTTTTGAGATTTTCTTGAGCAGTGCCAGGAGATCTGGATAAAACTCTTTGTTAAAAACGTTGCGAGAGTTTGGCGCCATGTCAAGAAGAGTGCCTACATTGAGAGTCTTGTCCCAAACTGCTACCGGGAATATCTCCACCCCAGTTTTCATTAGAGCTCTGGCCTCTTGCTTCAGATCGAGCATGGTGTGATCCCACGTCTGGGCTCCGTCAGTGAAAACAAGAAGGATCTAAAATTAAAAGAGATAAATATAATTTACTCAGCACAGGATTTTGCAAATCAATCTGACTGGTTTCGTACTTAAGGCATATTTCGCAATAACTAACCGTTGCTACTTCTGGAAATCAGGCGTTGTCAAAAGAAATGAGAAAATTGTGTTTTCTCCTCTGGCTTTTTTACATTACATTCTGCGTTGGGATACATTAGTATTATTCTACTAGATGTTTTTGTACATAAGCACAGAGCAAACTCGGTGTGATTTCGTTAGAATGACTCAATGGATGGAAGGTCAATTGCATTAGGCTATGGTAAACAAACTTTCTAACAGTTTTATCGATCAGTTTAGGAGAGAGCTTACAACTTTGATACAAACTCTGCGTAGGAGTATAATTTACAAAGAAAACACGTATAAGTTCATAAAAAAATTTTAATGGGCCAATTCTTTTCCTGTGGAGTTAAATGAAGTCTCTTTTAGCCTGTGATTTCGTCGGATAGTTATAAATGGCACTTACCCAACAAAGAAGCAAGGTTCAAGGTAATAACTTTATATTTATCCACAGTGGAAGCCAGATATAATGAGCCCCTTATAACGCCGATTCCCCGGTATAAGGACCGATATTCTCAAGCCCGGCTAAAGGTACAGCAACTGAAAATTATGAAATAGAACCCCGATATAACGCACCCCTCTATAGTGAAATTCGTCTTTTAACGAACACAACTAAGAAACCCAAACTTAGAATTTACCCCGTTCTAACAAATAAATGTCATCACGTCACTGAAGTTGAATGCAAAACAGATCAACGAACATGCACGGAGACCCTAAATCTAATCTTATTTAGCCGTTAACATCCGGATGGCAATTGCTCGATTAAAGTGGATGCAAATGGTGCAACATAATTACTGTTTACGCAAGGTACTTATGAGCCAAGCCTCGATATAACGATAATTGTGGCCATTTTCCCACTCATACGTTAAACTAAGTTTGGTTCACAACGAGCCTCCTTTATAACGAACACGTTTTTCCAATGCCTTGGCCGGCAGTTCGTCATATCGGGATTCACGGTTAAGGGTATTTATTTTACCTTTTGACTGTCTTTTCTGCCACCTCCTGCTTTGGAGAAAACCTCTTTACGTGCCATACGTAAAGCGAGATCTATGCGCGTCTGGCCGCCAAAGAACTGGAGACTTCTAACAACTTTCATCACGTGATCTTTGGTGATGTTGGCTCCCTTGAGAGTGTTGAAGTTGAGCTCAATGTGCGGCACGCTGTCAATCATGATTATGCCAACACGGGTCTTCTTTTCAGAGATGGTGAAGAGAATCAACACTTTTTCCACCATCTTTCGAATGCTGTTAAAGTTTTCAAGGCCAACGCTCTCCGATGAGTCAATCATGATCACGAGGTCCACAGGCGTTTCACACACTGCATGAAAATATATTAGCATAATTTATTTTTTCTTTCAGCAAAAGCAAGGGCTGACCAATCTTGTGTTTGTTTGTGTGCGGTGTTGTTATATTTTTGCTGTCTTATTCTCATGCAAAATTTATCCTATGCAAAAAAGTGTTGTAAAATATTAAAAATATGTTATAGAGCACTAACCGGGAATCTCTTGGTGACCGCTTATTTATCTTTGTACCAGTTGACCTAATTATAAGCTATGCGAGAGGTTTTGCGCTCAGGCTAGGCTACAGCTAAGTTGACCTGAAAGACGTTCCTAAGAGGGTGTGGTTGACGGAAGGAATTCCTTGCCCATCCACGTTCATTACTTAGGTTTGTTCCTCAAAGCACAACCTAGAGCTACAACCTTAGCCTTGCTTCGCAACTGCAAACAGGATACAAAGAAGAAGTAGACTAACAGAGGCGACTAACAGAGTTGAATGCCCTTAAGGGGGCCCTCTGGTTACATTTTTAGGAAATAGGATAAGATTTAAGAAAGAAATAAAAGAGAGAAAATTTTTGTACACACCCCCAGACAGTGTACCCCAACGCAAGAGCATTTGTGGTTCATCTATTAATTATTAACTTTAATTTTAATTTTAATTCACCTTTAATTCTTAGAATTTTCAATTTTGTTTAAAAATTCATCAATTCCCTCCTTTTTTCTTTACGTTTACTTTAAAAATCGCGAAACAATTCTCACAGATTTATGGGAGCTCGCACTCTGATCCTATTGAAGAGTTCTTGGATTGAATGAAATCTTATGGAGATAATTAAGTAAAAGGACTAAAATTTTGGGAAAACAGGCCATCTGCCCAGACTGCCTTTTTAATATAACATCTTATCCTAATCTTTTGTTTATGCTAAACTAGTGAACTAGACAAAGCAATTCTTGGTGTTGGTCTCAATATTTTGGTTAAACAAGAAAAGTTGTCTCAAAATCTTAATCCCTATTGAAATTGTTTACAAATGTGACCATCTGTGTTGATTTCATGATCAGGACGGTCAAGGTTACTAATTTTATAACGTGAAGAAAACATGCAGCTTTAGCACAAATGTTCAAGTGTGTCTAGAAACACTAACTCCACAACAACAACAATTTTACTTCACAACAAATATTACTTCTCTGTTTATGCTGATTTTCCCGTTTGGTAGCAGCATGGCACGTCATGTAACAACCATTAAAACAACACTTGTTGGCAGACTCTCCGCAGTCTACGTCTACAGTGCACTCGTGGGAGACTGGTGTTGAGCAGCGTGTAAGCCACTGAGGTGGAGGGCATTTGCCTGGATTTTGCACTATAAAGGGAATATAGCTCCATGTAATCAGTAACACAAAACAACCCCGTTTGACCTACTGTTTACATTTTACGTAGAGGAAAGGGCTGAGGGAGGGGGGGGGGGGAATATAAGATTTAGAGCGCTCTGATCACAACCTCGTCCCCAGGGCCTTCTTCTCTTTAAAAATGGCGGTCGGAGAAACCCAAGGCCAAGGCTGCTGAAATACTCCACGAATCGTGGAGTATTTTGTCACGTGACACATGATGAAATGGCTTTTTCGGAGATTGTTTCCAGCGTCTGGCACTCCTGTTTGTTTTCTGTAATCGGAAACCGTTATCCAAACAAAGCGAAGACATTTCATCGTGATTGCGGGATGAAATTCTAAAGAACTTTTGGAGCCACTTTGGCAGCCTTGGCCAGGTGCTTCTCTGACCGCCATTTTTAACGAGGAGAAGGCCCTGGAGACGAGGTTGCTCTGATCAGTATTCGATAACAAATTGTGCTGTGATTGCAGCCTCTTTCCCAGTCGTCCTCGGCGCGGAATCGAATGGGACGTCACTCGACGAGCTCGGCGGGAAAATTCACCTAGGACAGCCCAGTCACTCGATAGCGCATAAGGGCGTGAGGACGAGGTTGCTGTGATTGCTTTGAGAGCCATCTGCCATGACTCTATGGAAACAAATTAAAGAAAGTTATTTTGAGAAAATTGTTTCTTTTATTCCCGGAAGGTTAATCAATATCTAGGATTTTATTTAATCATTCTTAACAAAATACGGCGTTTTACCTTCAAGGACAATTTAATTTGTCTTGTTTACCAGGGCACGCTCTGCGGAACGTTTATGCAGTTTTCCAGTTTACAGAAAAAAAGAGATCATTGCGAAATATACCATATAGCGGCATAAGCAAAGTCTTGAGAAACGCCAAAACACGCGCGTGACAGTCGCGTAAGGCCTATCAATCCCATGTTTACATAACAGCCATAGCTAGGCGAGATAATGAGAAGGGGCAGGTTCAAATAAAAAAAAAAGGTAATTGTGCACTCCATGCAAAGCTCTAAATCGGCCTTTACACATTGATAGTGGCCGTCTAAGCTTTTCAGCGCTATTGAAGTTAGTTTTCTATCAGAGACCAATAAGTTTCACTAGGAGTCCTAGGAGCTCCTGGTTTTACTCAGGAAAATAGTCGTTAGCCCCACCCAACAGAAGTTTGCCCTTACTCCGATTCAGGGCCAAGCATTCGTCTATATAAATTAAGCTTATCCATCACTTCAGAAATGGAAAAGAGGTAGATCAAGGAAAGTTGCCTGAGCAAATTAAATGGTGAGAAACGGATAGTTTTTCGATGGAAATCTTTTTTTCTTGGTAAATAAATACACTTTCTTGTATTCCAGGAGTCACGAAGCTTTTCGTGATAGTTATCTGTGAAACAAGTTTGATGATGTTGTTTTTAATATAAACTGCATGACAAATGCCAAAATAAGCGGCTTATTTAATGATACCGTTATTTCAGAACTCGTCTTTGATTGTAATGTATCTTGGGATTTTCATAAGGTTATTATAACCTTATAAAAGAGGGGTGCATCATGTCATGCATTGTTGACGAATTTGCTCAATTTCAGTGCCAATTTACTGCTAAATAGTCTTAAAAAACTAGCGATGTGCTCATTGAATCACATACTATCCCCGCCTCAACTGCACAAACTGTCTTCCTTGTCATGTCAGTGTCATCTGTGGCTCAAGATATACTTCACGTTATTCTATGCACCAAAAGCAGCAAAGTAAACTGTCGTTTGGAGGTTTACCTAAGCTGTGAAGATTAGGACATAGCTGAACCTGTTATCTTTTTACGTCGTGTTTGAAATCTATTACTTTCACGCAAAGCGACAACCACGGTTAAAGTCTTCTGAGAGGAGTCCATCGACTGGCATTACAGTAAAGAAGTAGATTTAGCCGTCAGAGAGGAAAAGAAAAAGTCGAACGATGCCTTCGTAAACAAAGAGCCGATATTTTAGGCTTTGCCGTAAAGCGCTTTAAAAAGCCAAAGGGATTGGGAAGGGGGGGGGGGGGAGCGGATAGAGGTGGGGAACACAGGGAAGTATGGATGTGGGTGTTAGTCTTAGAGCGCTAGCTTGAAATCCAAACCATATTTCAGACCAAAATGTACGGTTTTTCATACTCTTTCACACCTTGCTTCTGTCTAAAATCTTTCCTCGGCGTTTTCAAGGCAAAACGGCCCCCATTTTAGACAAGCGGACATTCAGCTGATCCCATCCTTTTGCCGACCACAATGGTCAAAGTGTATGCCTTTCTCAGGCAAAATACACTTAATACATACAGAATTTCCCTAATATTTGGCCTGTTTATACTCTATACTGGATACTTAATTTTCAAGTTTTGCTTTCAACTTTCCTCCACTGTTGTAAGGTTTAGCTTGCTGTTTATCTTTTATTTTATCAGGTATGTCACTGATCCAGGTCTACAACAAATCTGTCACTCCTCAACGGTTTGTCGCTTAGAGCACCTCCCCCCGAATTCCAAGGACAGCGCATAGAAATCCTCTCTCTTAGTTTACTGGTAAAAAGCTGTACTTACGTGCATCATCGTCGAATTCACTCTCTGAGCAGCGTAAAGCTCCAAAAAGGCACACAAACACAGATACCGCCAAGTGAGGCAAGCGCATTGTCTACTGTTTTTCACGGGGTTGTAATTTCTGTTTCTGAAGATCTCTCCTATTAGCGCAGGGGCTACTGATCCGTGCTTCGGTGATACATCGAATTGACAGGTTACGAACTGGGAACCTAGCCAATCTACTTTCAGTTATTTATAAACACTACCAAAGGGACGGGGATGAGTGTTCGTCTTATGAAGGTGTTCGTATTACAGAGGTCGAGCTTACATGAAGTTTGGTCTCTTTCGGACGCAGCGAACTATTTGTAACAAAGAGAGGGGAGAGGTTTCACTGTACTTAATCGAGGCTTAATTTATTCGTCCCTCAAGTGGACTCTTTTCGCAATAAATGGCCGAAAACTTACCTTGAATATATAATGCACCTATCAATGTTAAGCCCCAGGATGGGGGGGGGGGGGGGCTACCCCTGGGAAATTGACATACAAGACTCTCTCCTGGGTAGGGATTTTGAACATACACGGTGCCCCAATTATTTGACTTTTCAGAGAAAAATTTATTCTAAGGTGCCGACATTTGACATTTATTAGTTGTCCGGGGTAGGGAATTTGACTTTGAGCACAAAAGCATAGCAATCTCTATCAACACGGCACTACGGTGGCCAACCTGACATGATTAGTACTCAAAACTAGAAAGCAGACGCGGACAGCTGTTTCGCCCTTATTGGGGCTCGTTAGTTAGTCTCATTATGTTTCAGCTACCGCGAACTGACGAGCCCCAGTAAGCGGCGAAACAGCTGTGCGCGTCTGCTTTCTAGTTTTGAGCACTGATCATGTCAGGTTAGGTTGGCGACCGTAGTGCTGTGTTGATAGAGATTGTTATGCCTTTGTGCTTATAAAATTAATTTGGCTTTGTCAAATTCCCTGGGGGTAGCCCGCCCCCTCCCCCAACCTGGGGCTTAACATTGATAGGTGCATAACTCGTCCCCGTCCCCTCACAGCTTTTACTCTCAAGACTCACAACTACTATAGGAAGATGATCATTCAGTTCAGTCGTATTTTCGGGATGCCCTCAAGTGGCCATCCCGACAAATGCGTGTGTCTGCGGACAAGCGAAGAAAGTAGTGTAGGGAGGGGTAGATAAGCTTTGAGATAGGTAAGCTTTGAGGGAGGGGTAGGTAAGTTGCGTGGTTGGGCTAACAAACAGTATGGAGTCATTCAGTCGCCTAATGAAAAGGGAGCATTTCAGTCCTTCATGGCATACCTAGTGTTTAATATTTCTTTGTTTGTCGTCCCATCTATTTGGTATATTTACCTGGTCAGCCAACCCGACGATTTGATTTACGTGATGGATGAATCTTCTGATCTTTTGATTACTGCAAAAAGGAAACAAACAAACAAACAAACAAACAAACAAACAAACAAACAAAAAACAAACGAACAAACGAACACGAAAACAAAGAAAAACATCAGAAAACAAAAACAACAGCAGCATTGAGAAGAGGAGTCTTCCTCTTACATATGACTTGCCGTTGGTCGTCACACAACGGACCGTTAAAGAGGATGGGAGTAGTTGATAAGGTGAGACACGTCAAGACATTTTATACCACGTAAAAAATGGCCTTTCTTAGGCTATGCTTAAGGAGGCTCGCAACAGTTTTTTGGCCTTGGAGTGTATCTTTTGAAGTCAAAATTTCGCATAGAAGATAAACTTCGATTTCCTTGATACTACACCACCTTATCAACATATGATCAAAGTTTATTTTCTCACTGGTCTCCTAGCAACAGCTGTCACCATAGCAACGGTAATGGACAACTCCTCATTTTAAATAATGTCGAAAATATTTCGAAAACTAGTCAGACACTTTATGACGAAACTTGAACTATTTGAACTACACAACCTACACAACGTGTATGGGAAATTAGAGAAAAATCTGTAAGAGAGTTTCAAGTAAATCGTGGTTCATTTTTTTGTGGGCTGATTTTGGTCATTCCTGCAATTTTCTCCAATATTTCAAGAAAGCGTGATAAAACGTAACACTTTCTCTTTTCAGTTGAAAGATCTTTTATGATATCAAAACATTCTTAATGTACTTTGAGCTTCCTAGGTGGCTGCGAGTTTAAGATATTTATATTTAAAAACTGCTAAAATGCAGCACAAATCAGTCAAAAAGATCGTAATTTGCATAAATAGAAATATTTTTAAACTGCCCTTACAGATTTTTCTCTTAAATTGATTGCCGTTAGAATAATAATTCTTTTTGATGTTCCAGTGAGTTTTAGGCTGAATAAACTTTTCTGTTATTAGATATGAGTTTGTTTCTCGTTATTTTTCGGCCCCAGTGTAATGCCATCGTGGGCGTTAACATGTATGCAATCCGTAATCAAAAATGCTAAAACGTCAGTCAGTATTTAAAGAATAATGGATAAGAGTCTCCAGGAAGAAGCTCAGAAGACGAAAAGTTTTTATTATTACGAGAAGGAAATATGAATGCACGAGAGGACACAAGCGAAGCGTGTATAAATATTCATTGCGCGTGAATAACCGTGAAATAGACCAGGAAAAACAAAATAAAACTGTTGCTTGTTGAAAATTAATAACGACTGAAACTTGACCGAGGTTCAGCCTTCTTATCTAATAACAGAAATGTTTATTTAGCCTAAAACTCACTGGAACATCAAAAAGAATTATTATTCTAACGGCAATCAATTTAAGAGAAAAATCTGTAAGGGCAGTTATTAAATATTCCTATTTATGCAAATTACGATCTTTTTGACTGATTTGTGCTGCATTTTAGCAGTTTTTAAATATAAATATCTTAAACTCGCAGCCATCTAGGAAGCTCAAAGTACATTAAGAATGTTTTGATATCATAAAAGATCTTTCAACTGAAAAGAGAAAGTGTTAAGTTTTATCTTTCTTGAAGTATTGGAGAAAATTGCAGAAATGACCAAAATCAGCCCGCAAAAAATGAACCACGGTTTACTTGAAAACGCTCTCACAGATTTTTCTCTAATTTCGCATACACGTTATGTAGGTTGAGTAGTTCAAATAGTTCAAGTTTCGTCATAAAGTGTCTGACTAGTTCTCGAGATTTTCGACATTATTTAAAATGAGGAGTTGTCCATTACCGTTGCTATGGTGACAGCTGTTGCTAGGAGACCAGTGAAAAAATAAACTTTGATCATATGTTGATAAGGTGGTGTAGTATCAAGGAAATCGAAGTTTATCTTCTATGCGAAATTTTGACTTCAAAAGATACACTCCAAGGCCAAAAAACTGTTGCGAGCCTCCTTAAATAACCTTTCCCGCGGGCGAGATCTCGTAGTTTGCGCACAGGAAACCCAGGCTCACAAGCAGATTAATTTAGTGTCAAAATATAAGGATTTGTATGGAACTTGCTCGCTAGTTTAGTCAGGCTTACTTTGGCCTCCGATTTATGACGTGATTTAGTTTAATATACTCTTCATTTCTACACGAATGGAATAATTTGTTCTTTTAAGAAGAGACGAAAAGAGACATTTTGGTATTCTTCTTTGATGTAATACGAAGACGCTTGTTGAGTGTGCTAATCAAAGGTCAACGGTTTCGGAAACCTAACAGCTGGCTGAAATGCGGTTGAAAGGCTTTGAGACGAGCAAGAAACAACACAAGGACAATATTTGATCTGGTATGTAAACTTAATTGGCTATTTATTGTCATTTTTAGTTTCCTGTCGATCAAGTTCCATCAAATCATTTTTTTGCGGATTTTGCCACTAAAGTGGTCAAAGTGGTCTGCTCGTGAGCCTGGTTTTCCTGTTCAAAACAACGAATGCGCTCCCGGGTACGTGACCGACTAATCAAGTTACATGTAATGATAATAATAATAATAATGATGATGATGATGATGATGATGATGATGATGATGATGATGATGATGATGATGATGATGATGATGATGATGATAATAATAATTATACTAACTACCGTATTTTCTCGATTAAACGCCGGACCCCAAATAAAAGCCGCGTTCAAATAAAAGCCGGGTCTACAGGGCCGAGTTTAAAATAAACGCCCCCGGCGTTTATTCGGGTCCCGGCGTTTATTCGAGATGGGTGTATTAAATCAGGATTATGTGTCGTAACTGCATACTAGTTCTCTTTCTACCATTATATTTGAATTTATACCCTAATATTCAAACCAATCTACCTCTTACAAAAGTACTTCTCACTAAAACAGATGAAACGAGCGACGCATCAGGTATCGTGTCAATCTCTTTAAATCATGAGAACTTTTCTGCGGGCTTGTACATCAAGCACCTTGTTCAAAATTGCTTGTACAGTAAGTTTGCCGATACACCTCCTCCGTGTTTCATGCACGGAGAAACGTAACGTTGAGAAGAGTTCAATCACTGTTTCTGTCAATGATGCTTTTTTTTTATAATAACTTACCAGATTCACGTAGATGAGACAAAGTTAATGACATTGTTTCACATTTTTTACACGTTTGTGTTGAATTTTGGTTCTTGGTTCAATAAGCTTCCAATACTGAAAAATGCATTTTATAAATAAACGCCGGGCCCCGAATAAACGCCGGGTTAGAATAAACGCCGGGTCTACGAGGCCGAGTTTTAAATAAACGCCCCCGGCGTTTAATCGAGAAAATACGGTACTACTACTACTACTACTACTACGACGACGACGACGACGACGACGACTAATAAATTTGTGGGGCGTTTTTTTCTCAATGATCCAAAAGCGCAATTACATAAGAATTAATTAATTAATTTAAAACGACTAATAAAAAAAGAACTATAGGATCATAAAAAATAACAATAGAGAGCTCTTCTCTTTGAACTGCTAGTTACTGATTACCCAGACGAATTGAAAACAGATTACCAATTATGTGTGCGGGTGTCATGTTTCACAATTACAAAGACCTCTCTCTTCCCCGCTCTTGTTACTCGCGGGATGTTAGCATCTCAATCATAAAGTCATGGAGTTTTCGACAGCCTGACATATCGCTCGAGATTCCAAAAAGATCTTGGAAACATGACCCTTTGGAAAGCTGCAACTGTTGTGTTTGCCATAGGACTAATAATCCGCGGATTAAAAGCTCGTAAGTATTATAATAATTTGTGATTGATTGAAACTCGCGCGTATCGTGTTGTAGCATAGTAGGGCAAAGCACAGCGTAAAATTTTGTTTAGTATGCAGTAGGACTTGATGTTAAGCTCTTTTCTACACGTTCTCGTGGTAATTTTAAGGTCAATTTGTTTTGTATTTGGTAAAATAATGCTTTTCCTTTATCGACGATCACTCTGTCGACAGTTGTTTATAGGGTTATCATACTAGGACAAGCTTGTGAAATGTTTTGTTCATAAGTAAGACCGATTGCTGCAACGAAATTTCTGTTCTATGTGTTCCAGCGAGGATGGTCTAGTAATAAAAGACCTGAATGCTAATGTCATGTGTTCTTTGACGGGGACAGATCTGACAACGAGTTTATTGTCCTCTTTGTTAGTAAAGCGGACATCGAATATTAGTATGTTGCTGACCAAATCCGTGGCGGTATTGCTTCTCATATGCTGCAAGACTTTTATGATTTAGAGAATCGGTAGAACTTGAGCCATATTCATTTTTTATGCGTTAAAATTACGCGAAAGTTGTTTCTGATCCTCGGTCACATGTGACGTTTCTTGTGGCATGTGGCGTGACATAAGCACTGTCACGTAACACTTACTTTTACATATGAAAAACTTAACGTTGTTTGTGGCTCTCTAACTTGTGAATTTATGAAATTGTATTCAATCGAGACAAATTTATAACGAATGTAAAAATTTCAGCCTATGCACTTGTGCTTCAAAACCATTTTCGATTCCTTTTTCTTTGCAGCCGTTTAATACTTTTGTCATCACGAAATGTCCCAAACAACGTAGGCTGTGGGACAGAGCATTTGCTGCTTCTTAGGGCCTGTTTACAAGGAGGGAGGGTTGCCCTAGCAAGCGGTTCACCCTAGCACTTACAGGTTTCCTCTTTTTTCTTCGTTGTGTTTACAAGGCAGCTAGGGCAACCAGGGTAGGTGGGTTACCCTATCTGCGTGCTAGGGTTACTCTGGCAGGCGGGTTAACTTTTTCCCTTGTAAACAGTCCAGACCCTTGGTACCCACGTGCGGTTACCAGCGCATTAAGTTGTCCCGGGTGTAAGGGTTACCTCACCTGTGAAATTTTGCTTGTAAATCCGCGCTATCTTTGACCCTCCTGTTAACCCACTTGCTAAGGTAACCCTCCCTCTTTGTACTGTAAACAGGCCCTTACTTTCTCTCCCATTCAATTATTATATAATTATACGCATTTGAAAACTTCATGTTGATATTTGCGCAATATAAATTAATAAATTAAATAAATTAAATTTCACCCACCCCCCCCCCACCCCCCTTCTTCCAACTATTTAGTTAGTCTCCCCTTAAAAACATGTATTTCTTTGCAGAGAAAACTGTTTGCCCCAAGGTGACCAAATATGGCGCTGAGTGTCCGCTGGACGTGGATAATGAGTGTCTGTCAGACAGGGAGTGTTCTGCGGGGCGGAAGTGTTGTCCATCTCCTTATGATGACGAGGCTTGTGAGCTGCTCTGCTTAGAACCTCAGCCACAAAGTAAGAAACTTTCAAAGCAAGTTCCTACGAGATGGTCGTTTCAAAGAAGGTTGGCGAGGTGCGGGATGGGTGTTAAAATGAGGCGGTATTCGGGATATGGGATGCTATAAATTCTGATAGCGTGATTCGGGTTAAAATTTCGTGTTCGGGATACGGGAAAAGGCTGAAATGGATGCCGAAAAGAGGGATCAAAAAGAGCAAATCAAACGACTTCAGTCAACCTGAATCACGCCAAAGCCTGAATCGTGATGAGGATTGCCATTGACGAGAAATGGCGGGATGAGACAAAAATTCAAGCGGTACTGAAAGACCAGTTAGGGTGCTGACAGAATAGGATTGGATATCTGTACACTAACAAGGGGGCTGCTGACGAAATGCTGCTATTCACTATTGGAGACGGAAAGGTTTACTTCCCCTTATAGGTTCGGCTTATGCCACAAAGTGCTCAAGTTTCCAAAAAGAAGTTTTAACTGTATACTGAGCTCAGTTAACTCAGTAGCCTCATCCTACAACCTGCCTCTCGCATCTGAACAGGTGTTGTTTATCGTTATACAAAGGTCATTAACTTTGACATTGACACACCGTTTGCGAAAAAAAAAATCAATCTAAAAAGCTTTCAAAAAGTCGGGAAACAAGCAGCTCCTTTGAATGTCGAGTTCACAGTTAAAAGATTCTTGCACACAGACCCAAAAAGTTTAGAGCGTTTTATTTGGTGCCGGGTTTGCATGTCTTTCGCCAATTGTTTGTTTGTTTGTTTTCCTATAGCCAGCTGTCCTGTCCCCGTGGATTTTGCTTTCATATTGGACGGGTCGGGGAGCATCACTCCAGAAAACTGGGTCCGCATCAAGGAGTTTGTGAAGCGCATCATTGACGCATTCGAGGTGTCTCCACAGGACACCCAATTCGCCCTGCTCGAATATAGTGACGAGCCCAAAGTCTACCTCAGGTTCAACGACTTAAAAGATGCTCAGCTCAACGTGGTGAATGTCAAGCGAAAAGTTGAAGAAATTTTGCAATCAAAGGGACAGACATTCATCGACAAAGCGTTAGACTTAGCAAATCAGGAAATTTTTACAGCGGAAAGTGGTATGAGGCCAGGCGTAAAAAAGGTGAGTCGACCTTCTAGGTAGAAATACTTTTCTGATTTAATTGACAAGATCAAGTTTTAATTTTCCCTAATCAATATTTCTATATAAATAAATAAATTAGCAAAAATAACAATAATAACAATAACGTTAAAAATATAGCCTTGTAAGTCTACAATATTCAAACAAAATGCTATTAGTGATCGATTTTGCGATTAAGAATCTCTCTTGGCGAAAACTTTTTGTAATTTATGATGAAAAACTGTCAGAACTGTAGGTGGCATTGGAGCCCTCAAGTCTCGTGGAAGGGATTATCAGTCCAAAACTGATTGATAATCATGAGGTGGCCCTTTTGTCCTACTCCGTCTTGGGCTTTGGTAGTCGTGGTAGATAGCCGTTCCGTGTTTTATAGTCATGTTCTGTGTTTACACTATGTTTGAAAATGCTGTGGGATTTCTCCTTTCATGGCGTTCTGCACCATAATACAGTGGTGGGCAAGGCGTCCGGAGGCTAATGGTTGCCCAGTTTAAGGACGCCAGAGATTCAGCTGAGGACAATTTCTTTCCTTGTATTTTCTTTGCAAATCGGTTCTGAAAGGCCTGTAGCTGATCTATCCCCGTTTTCGACCCTGATCGATCGCCCCAGAAATTAAGCTGCGGCTACACGAGCGATTTTTTGCTTGCGATGGTGATGCGATTTGTTTGAAAGTTGTCGCGTCGCGATTTTTTTCCTGCAATTTTTTCAGCTGTCACATCACCTGTGCGAGTATGACACACATGCGATTTTCGCCGCGCGATGGCGACGCGACAATTAAAAAAAAATCGCATCACCATCGCAAGCAAAAAATTGCCCGCGTAGTTATCACTCCGGTTACTGGATTGTAGGTGGATTGTAGGGAAATTGGATGCCGTATCAAGTACCACAGCGTTCAAACGTGTTCGTCGCGAAGCAAAAGTTTTGTCCAAAATATCGCAAAAAAAACAAAAAAAACAAAACAACAACTCAGTAATGATTACCGATGTTACATGTTGAGAATGAAGTCAGACAATTATTCCCCTCGCGCTTGTTGGAGGTACTGATTATACTTAACTCGGCGCTACGGCTTCGTTGCTTATCACCTTATGTCAAGAGCATGCTCTTAGATTAATTGTTAAATAACAATGGTAATGGAATGCAATCTTAGCGCATCTTTTGCTGGTTTTTGGAGCGGTTTGAGAAGAGTGAAAATGGTGGGATTTGTGAAATTTACTAAAATAAGAAATATTGACGATTTAATTAACTTTCAAGTTAAAAATTTGAACTTAATAATTAATTGATGGACACAAAACAGTCGCTTACAGCCAGAAATACTCTCGCCTGGGAGCTCATGTGAAAAAGTTTTTTCTTTCTTTTAGTTCTTTTTCGACTTATATCCCACTTCATAAAAATTCGACCAAAATGCCCACTGTGTCTTTATTCATTATAGATGGCTTTGGTGCTAACAGACGGGACTCAAACACCAGAACCCAGTCCAGAAGAAGCAGACGAAAGCCTTTTTGCCGCTGCACAACTTTTACACGACAAGGGTATAGATGTGCTAGCTATAGGAATTGGCAGGGATGTAAACCCATTTCAGTTACTTACCATAGCGTCAGACGAAAACAATCTCTACGTCGCCAGAGTCTTTGATGAAATCTTGGATGTTGTTGGAGATCTTACTCAGCGGGAGTGCTTAGGTAGGTCAAAATTTATGTGCATAAATTCAGGATATTACAAGAAGATAGCTGCATCACTTGCAGGCGGTTTGCTGGCAGGTCGTCTAATTCGAGAACGAGTTTGAAAAGGTTAGTTTTTGTAGGTGGAGGGAAACCATGTAATACAGAGGAAAGATAAGAGTCCTTTTCAGGACTCCACTCACTCACTACACTTTACCGACCTGTAATCATCGCTCCGTCAGCCTTTTTTAATACTCTTTCAAGCCAAGAGACCGACATCTTTATATTTAATCTTTTGCTGTTACTGGTCTTGCAGTCAGGAGAAGCTTCTGCCAGGCCACCCATGGGTTGATTTTGTTTTTCCTCGTCATTAGCGATCCTCCCTTAGAGAAACAGAGGTTATTGGATATGAATATAAAATAGAGATGGAGAAGGAAAATCAAGTAATTAAAAAAAATTGTTTTTTTTCCAGCTTGCTCTGAGCCAGTTGATGTTGTGTTCGGAATTCCAACGTCCGAGAACATTCCAGCAGATCTGTTTGCGAGTATGAAGAAATTTATCAGTCAGACTGTTAACTCATTCGATGTCGGTCCCATGAAAATGCACGTGGGCTTAGTGACGTACAGTAACAAAGCATCGACGGAGCTCAAGATCAATCAGCTGGATTCAAAAGACCTTATAAAAGAGCTGATGAATGGGCTGACCCAACAAGGAACAGAAGTGAACGTGGTCTCTGCGCTGGACGAGGCTGCCCACCTCACCTTCACCATCTTCGGCGGTGTCAGACAGCCGTCGCCTAAAGCATTTGTTCTTCTCGTGCCGGAGGGCTCTGTAAACAGCCGCCAAGAGATTTTGTCTGCTGCCGGAAGACTTAAAAGCCTGGGAGTGAGGCTTATTACGGTAGCAGTCGGTGGAAGTCTTGATCAGAATCTCTACGAACTTGCCTCAACACAGCCTCCATCGAAGTTTTTTTATAACGTTTCAGATCACAACGCCTTAAACTCGAAGAGTAGGAATGTGGCAGATGTGGTTTGTAAAGGTAACCTTTGAACTTGTAACATTTGTATGTGGACACGAGGAACTCTTACGGAGCTTTTTCGGATAAACAGAACTTCGGAAAGTACGCAAATTTACGCTACGTCTTTCGCTTCAAATTTTGATTTCAGCCTATAAACGACAGTTGTTCTTGTCCTTTTACAATAGATTAGACTCAGTTGTTTTCATAAGGAAGCTAGGAAAACGACAGACACAACCACAAATGTTTGCGTGAAAACAAAAGAGCACAAAATAAAGAAAGAAACTAACAACGACCCGCAATCCTTTTTCCTTGTTATTTGCCACAGTAAAATAGGCTTGCGCTGTTTGTACTAAAAAATGTTATCTCCAACCTTGAGGTTCAGTAGGGAGCGGACTGTTTAAGCTGAGATATACAGATGCATCTCTTAGTGACCACTTTTATAGACAAGACCACTCCTGTTCATGAGATTCAAGTACAATTCCTTTGTTGCTCACAGGTAAAGTTGGGAAATGTCCTCTCCTTCCACCTCGTCCGCCTGCTAGCTGTCCACAGGTCCCAGAGCACGAATGTGACGTCGATGCTGATTGTAAGAATGGCCAAGCTCCAATGTGTTGTCTAGATAGCTGTGAGGAACGCATATGTGCTGCTCAAATTAGAAGTAAGTGGGGTAAAGTGTAAACGAAACTGTTTCCGGAGTTCAATTTATACGAAGTCAAAAGACACTTTTGTACAAGGTTAATCTCAATCTGACGTAAAAAATCCACAAATATAGGCGAGAGGATGAACTATTCACAGCTGTGTGTATTTTTTGTTTTAGAGTTCAGCACTTTCCTGCTGGTGTTTGTGCATATTTTACTTCAGATTGAGTCTAACCCTGTAAAAATGTGTCTTAAGTATTTATATTCAGTGGTCTTGCTGAACCAGGACCATTAGTACTACAGCCCTAAATACTTTGACACCTTAAATAAAGTGATTTGTTTTCATTTACTATTCCAACAGACTGTTTCATACCAATGGATGTAGCTATCGCAGTGGACAACTCGGATGCTGTAACAAGTGACGAATTCAGTGATGTCAAACGTTTCGTGAAGAAACTCATCCGACGTATTTCCAGCTCAGAGAACAACATTCACTTCTCGTTACTGGAATACGGCGACAATGCCACGGTGCTAACAGACTTTCGCAAATACCGGGACCAGCTCTTCCTGGAAAACCTCCTAGACAACATGGTGAAACGGGACGACTCCCGGAGGAGGGTAGACGTTGCATTGGAGTTGACTAAGGGGAAGATATTTAGTTTAAAAGGTGGAATGCGGCAAGGTTACCCTCGGTTCCTGATATTTGTCACCTCGGGTGACTCCACGAAAGATTTCAATGTTCGTGATGGTGCTTGGAAAGAACTAAGAAACTTAGGCGTAACCGTTGTTGCCATAGGGACCAAGCGTAATGTACCTGAGGCCTTTTTGCAAAAGCTCGCTGGTGATAGTCGCTTTATTTACAAAGCTGATGTAGCAAACGAGCTGAGTGGTTTGGTGTTAGGTGACCTGACCTCTAAAATGTGTGCAGGTAGGTGGCTTATATCATTTCTCAAACCATAAAATAATTGGTTTAGGGACATTTGTAAACTTCACTCACGGTTTTCCATAATGTCTTCAAAACAACGCGAAGGAAATATAAAAGCCAAAATGCCTCTGAGTAATTGAAATTTTCTTTCGAGAGAGAAAGTCGCGTATAGGAGCAAACTGGATTAAAATTGGTAACGAAGTTTCAGCACATCAAAATGTTGAATCTCGCTGAGCCACCACTGTCGTGATCTGGCCACACGGGGGGGAGGGGGAAGGGGGGAACTCCCGTCAATTTAGGCTAGGCGTGTGCTGTAAAGGCTTTTAAACCAAACTCCAGAATTGATACCCTTTTTAAGACCCAAATCCAAAACACCCTTCTTTAGGGAATAAGTGTTTCAGTTTCCCTATTTAGGGAATAAGTAGTTTCCATAGAACATATCTTTTTTCGTTTAGTGGGGTGTTTACGTGGGGCAACTTTCTCTCATACAGACAAAGGAACCCTAGGTAAGGATCACACAAGGATACCCTAACGGATACCCTATTTAAGGACTGAGAAGCACAAAAACCATACCGTATTCCGTGGCACATACCTATACAGCTTATAGAGCGTTTTCATGTGACGTCACGGAGGCCATATTGGTGTACCAAAAACAATGAAACGGCGGCCATATTGGTTTATCAGGACAATCCTGAAGGAGTTGAAGTCTTTTCTTTTGTAGACACTTTCTTTTACTCCAGTGAATTTACATAACTGCTGGTCACGTGAGTGAAAACGTTCTGTATACGGGTGTACCCCCCGTCGGGTATGGCCGTCCCCCTTAAGCGACCATCTTCATAAAACACCCCTTGAATCCCTTTTTTATTCAAACCCTGCGTTTAAAACATCTCTAGCCTCTGTTAATAGTTTCTCTATTGCGTCGACAATTATCTTAATCGTATCTCAGTTATGTCCACTTAGTTTGTTATTTAAGTTAATTTTGATCCAAGAATCCGGGACATATGTAGCTCATTGGATAACGCATTGCTGTTAGGTCATTTCACTTTTTGAGAAGCATGTTTAAAATATCATTAAAGGTGGAAGCAGCAAAAGAAAGCATAAGACTACGACCAGTCTCCTTTTCTCTCACAACACGTCGAGCGCCGGAGAACGGAACACGCGAGTGGCGTGAAAATTGCCTACTGGAAAGAAACTCGACGCACATTGGCAAGGGCGGTTTTTTTCTCCTCTTTTATGCGTAAAGTTTTCTGCGCTTTTGCGTCTTGGGTTTTCAAACTATTCCTAAGAGAGGAACACTTTAATATTCTCCCCTGAGCACATAACCTTAGTGAGACAAAACTTCTTTAGCTGTTACATTTCTTCCTAGAGAAGCCTGGAAAGTGCCCAGCTGTAGTTATTACACCTGACCCACAGGTATGCAAGGACCTAAAACCCAGCCCTGGTACTGTTCTCTGTGGGTTGTCAGCAAACGAGCACGGCTCGGAACATGACTCGGACTGCCCTGGCGAATCTAAATGCTGCTTGGATCCTACAAATGGTTGTTTTCAAATGTGCATCGATCCTCTGAACGGTAATAAACATTTTGGTTTATGTGTTAGAAAAGAAAATTCATTAACTTATTACGCGCATGTGTAGTTTTCGTGTTAAACCCTTCTCTTCTAAGAGCATTCTAGTTGAAAACTAGGAAAAAAATCTAAAATTCGTGTTGCAAAATTTTAAACAACAAACAGCACCATAAGAAAGTTAATATGTAAATAGCTTTCATTTGAATGGTAATATGCGAGGATTCTATTCAGAGACGCAAAAGTTAGAACCTCCTTGTAAAACACAGTAAACAGCACGGCAAGAAAGTACTGCTCAATAGCTTTCATTTGAATGATAACTAGTGAGGATTCCATCCGCAGACTCAAAAGGTAGAACCACCTTGTACAAACTAAATAAACAGACCACAGGAAAGTACTGTTCAGTAGATTTCATTTGAATAGCTAGACTTAAGGATTACATCGAGGGACTCAACTGTTAGAACCATCTTGCAGAGCGTAAAAAAAAAGCAACGCAATAAAGTACTGATCAATAGCGTTCATATGAATAGTCACAATTTAGGATTTCATCCACGGACTCAAAGTTAGAACCACCTTGTACAACAATATGTGTTTTGTGTCTCTTCCTTGATACAGGTCATATAAACAGTGTCATTGCTCGCGAACCTTGCCCCCATTCTAACATAGAATGAGCGACTCCACTACTAATATGCGCAATTATTGTTGTGTTTCAGTCTGCGACGAAGCCTTCGATTTAACTATAGTAGTAGAGAATACGCCTCAAATCGGCGAATCGCAGTTTCAAAAGGTGAAAACGTTTGCCAAACAATTCATCGACGCGTTCGATGTCAAGGATGGAGGCACTCACGTGGCTATCGTCAGCTATGGAGCCAGGCCTCTTGTTCACACGCTCTTGAACTCTTTCAGTGGGCCTGGGCTCAATAAGAGAATCATCAAGGACAGAATCGACGAGATTGATTACCAGAGTGAAAGTGTTGTGTCACCGGGAAGTGCACTTTCTGAGGTGTTGGAGACGGTTTATGCAGACGGCAGTGGAGCACGGAATGGTACAAATAAGGTGTGATCCTACTTTTTTCCCTTTTTGGATTCAATTCACTCACGTTTTCAAACGTTTGCAAACAGTTTTAATTGTTTATAAACTACCTACCTAACGTCCCTTACAGCTATTCGCAAGTAACATTCAAACTAGAGAACTTACAGAAGAAGAGTACAATTTGGCGGGGGGGGGGGGTGGGGGCGGAGAGCGGAGGGGGCCAACCACTTCATTTGGGGTCGAGTCGGAGTGACGTGAATGGTAGTGCGTCTATAGCGAGCCCATCATATGCGATCATAGAGTTTACATATGAGAGTGAGATCGGACTTCAGGTTGTGCAGGCGCCACAGACAATTGCTTTGAATCCATTGTGATCAAATTGTAGAAACCTGAAAGATCAGTTTTGTGCAAGTGTCCACAGTCCCTTTTTCTCTTTTGTTACTTTTAGTTTTTCACTCGCGTTTGTCTCTTCCCGCTTGCGACACGCAAGAAAATTCGAAAAGAAGCAGTATTGAATTGCCGTATTCAAGCCAAGATCTAAGGAACGCTTACTAAAATGACATCTCTCCTTAGACAGTCGTTTTGATAACAGAGGGCAAGTTCTCGGATCCAGGTGCCGCCGAGGAAGCCGCGGTCCAGATCAGAGCTCTGCCTGCCGATTTGTTTGTGGTTGCGGTGGGCGATGACCCGGATGTTGACAGCCTTGTTACCATGGTTTCGCCGCCTGTTGAGAACAACGTGTTTATGACAACCACGCCCAACGCTTTGCGCGCGCACTTACGGGCTCTCACGGATACAGTGTGCAAAGGAGGTAGGGAGGGGAGTGTAAGTGAGTTATATTTAGTAATTCTTCCGCACTGACTTTCACTACCAGAGGGAAACACTGAAACGTGCAAATATTTGACGAACTGGTAATCGTTTAAAGGGGAAACATAAAACAAGATTATTCTTAGGATATAAAGGTAGAACGTTTCCTGCGTTTCACGTTTGGAATAAATTTAGTAGGTGGTACAGGTATCATATAACATTTGACAAAATGAAACTGACTGTCTAGGCAGAAAAACTTTCTCGAAAATCTGACAGGAAATACTGCTATATTGTTTACTTATATAGCAACGTACTCTTTTACATATCCAGCGATTAATTGTTTTTTCTTTCGGTTATTTCTTTTTCAGCTGAGAAAATGAGAACAGTAAGTAGTATATTGTGAAGGAAAGTCAATAAAAAAATAAAAATTGAGCCAAAACAAAACTATCCACAGCATATGCATTCCGTGTAGTTAAATTTATTATGTTTTCATTTTGATTTCTCCTGCAGCAATAGTCCGTTTTTGTATTCTGTGTTTAGCCCTTCTTTCAAAGGTGAAGCCTTGTGCACAGTCTTTCATATGAAAATAAGTTTTCACTCACAAGTAAAACTAATTTTCATGTGTAAAGTTGGTTGTATAACAGGATCACCTGTAAAGAGCATTCGTGTTATACACCTGTAAATTGTTTTTTTTTTCTCTTCGTTTCTCGTTTTCTTCCTTACAACAGCTGCGTTTTCTTACCATCGTTTTCTCACAGTATTGTTTTTGTCTCCATCCTAGGAAATTGGTCCACCCGGTGATCCAGGTGCTCCTGGCCCTCCGGTAAATAAATATCCCGGATGTTTTAAAGTAAACTTTTGATTTGTCACAGCGTATACGTAAACAAGAATTATTGTTTTAATATTTACATTTTTTAACAAACACAATAAACGTTTTCGACAACACTGTTTTTAGGATTATAAGGGACGAATAATGTTTGGGTATTGACGCCGAAAGTCGGATTTCGTAAATTATTGTCGTAAATTACTGTGCAACGGGTACCCAAGAAAAAGGTTTTTTTTGGGGGGGTTCAAAAACCTTGAATATTGATAGAGTAATTAAACAGTAAATGTGTCACTGGAACGCTTTTGACGCCGTAGATATCACGCTGCAATGTAGTGAATGGTTGTTACAGAAAATTACTTCATGCGTCGTATAATTGCAACCCCTGCCTCATTTAAGCCAAAAGAACGCAAACGAAACAATGAATTAATAGGGCAAAAAAATACATGTAACACGCGCCAAGCGCTGGAAAAGCGTGCGCAAAATTGCTTGAGTAAGTTGCCTGTATTTTTGCAATCACAAAGCGTAGTAAAGTGAAACCGAAGTAATCGCGAATAACTTTTTACACTCAATTGAAAACCCCCGAACAAGACGCCGGAAAAATTGTAACAGTTGCGGTTTTCGACTCAACGTTGATAATTGCTTGTAGGGACCAGAAGGACCTCCCGGACCGAGGGGAGAGGAAGGAGATCCGGGGGAAAAGGTCTGGAACTTATATTAGAACGTGTTTGGCAGGAAGTATCTTTCGAAGCACTTTTTAAGTCATTTATCTATTTTCTAGTCAACCGTTTAGTTTCAAACTTGTCAGTGTTACTATTTTCGATGATTTATCAGATAAATGATGGAATTTTTGTCAATCAAGTCCTCTACTCGTTTCTTGTGTAGCCAGTTGCTCATTATTGGCCTTTAGACCACTGTATGAACACGAGTACGACTAACAGGCCAAGTGCGCATTCTAGTGTGCATGCATGCGCATTATCACGTGTCAAACCAATCTTGGTGCTGAAGCCTCGAGCTCATTCTCTGCTTGATAGCAACAGGGAGTGACAAGGGGTTCTGGATACGTCTCTGGTAATCAAATTCTAAAATCTACTAGTAGCTCATCCCGTACTGGTCGATAACACATTGAACATATGAACCTTCCTCTTATTCCTCTAATATCTTTGCGTGTTCTTATTTCAATTTGCAGGGAGAACCCGGCGAGATAGGGCCACCCGGAGCCCCTGGCCCACCGGGACCACCAGGACCACCGGGTCCTGGTAGCCCAGGTGGCCCTGGAATTTCTAATGTAAGGCTTGTTGAATAAATTTTTTCCAATTGCAGATTTCTTTTAATCGAAAGAAGCCTTAATAAAATAATTAATCAAGGTATTAAAAAACAAAATAAAAACAAAAACATTGCAAAAAGTTAGAGAGAGAGAGAAAAAAAAGATGGGCCTGAGACCAGGGTCGGAACGCGCAGTACTTTGGGACATGCAGTGGACCTAATTGTGTTTGTGTAAATTATGTACGTGTTACTTAACTTCCAGTAATTGCATGTTGTGCACAGCGTACGCAGCTTATTGTTAGTGCAGATTGTGCACCGGCCATGTCACTTCTGAACAGCGCATAAGGTAGGCAACTTCCGGTTATTGCAGATTGTGCATTGAGTGTATATACATCTAACGTCCGGTGATATTGTTTTCAGTTGGGTACTGGTGAAAAGGGTCCTGTCCCTGGTCCTATTGGTGGCGAGAAGGGTCCTCTTACGGCCCCCATCACGAATGGTGGAGCAGTGGAGCCCAGAAAGGTAAATGGCTTGATACAGTTCACTTACCACGTAACTAAACTCCAAACGAGAGCGAGAGTGGCGCTCTCGTGCGCTCTTGTGCGCTCTTAGTGCATATTCTTCTTACTGTTCTCCATACATTTCTCATGGAACTAGTAACTAAAGGAGAATTTCTCTAAATCCTTGTTCTCATCACTTGAATGTTTGAACAAGTAGTGATGATGTAAAGAGAAATTTCATTTTCGTCACTGTTAGGGCTAAAAGGGTTAAAGTGAATATATGGAAAGTTGGCTTCTGGCTGTCAGGAGTTTTCATCGCTCCCCTGTCCTCAAAGTGTTTGAACTCTTGTCGACTCTCGCTGTCGTTTGGTGTGAAGCTCTCATTTGCTCGACGACTCTTGTGCGCTTTTAAAGGTTTAACTGAATTCTGCTCAAATTTTCAGTGGAATAGGTGGAAAGTCAAATTCACGGCGCTGTCGTTTGGCCTCTATTAAACGCATATCCATTCTGACCCTCATGCGCTCTGAAAGAGTTAGAACTCTCGTCAACTCTCGATGACTCGTCCTCGTTTTGCTCGGGCTTAACATTCACCGTTGTGTATCAGTACACTCTTTACAATAAACGTTGCTGATTCTAGTAGTGTGATGGTGTGGCTTGTAATTGGTACAACATTATTGACTCTTCGCGTCATCTAGGGTCCCCCAGGAAGACCAGGTTTGCCCGGACCACCAGGATTACGCGTAAGTAACTCGTGCTAACGTGGTTTTGACCAAGGTCCTAGGCTAATCAAGGTTGCACTGACTTGTTAACGCTTTTTCTACACTCTTGATTTGCCGTTGATAGGTAGTATCAGTCATTATGTACAGCGGTCATTCCGCCCACGCATGTTCATGAAACAGTTCCCTTCTGTCAGCCGTCTTGTGTCGTGCACACGTCTTCGTTCAAGTATTCCTTTTTTATTCGCATTGTGCGAGAATGAAACAGTTTACCTAGATCCGTCGCAGAAGCTGATAATGTTAACCAGTTGAAGACAAGACTTAAAGTGCTACTACGATGAAAATTTCTTGTTTTGTTTTCAACTTAGTTAAACTTCAAACTGTTCAATAGATGCCATATTATGTGAATCGCGATAAATTAGATCGATATATGCTTACACGGCCCAGGAATAGATGTCTGAAAACTGCGTTAAACCCGTCCGCCATTACTCAGTTCGCAAAAGAGAAGCCCGCGAATTTCATGGAAGCGGTCTTATATCTAACCACGTGAATTTTGCTCGTGACCATCGCCACGAAGCGTATGATGAAGAGTTGAAAATAGAGAGCCAAACATTGCTTCATATGGACGTGTTTTCCGTCGAATTTGTCGTCCAGTTATTCTGAGAGCGATTTAGAACACAGTTTTTTTTTTGGCGAAGTCGGCGAACTTGCAGAAGTGGCGCCATACGATAACAGTTTTGAGCCTCTCGCTACCGAAGAGGAAGCCGTCTCAAACAATGCAAGAATGGATCAAGAAGCCAAACAAATATCCCAATTATCCCAAATCACAAACGCTGAAATCCTTCCGATAATACAACAAATTTAACTATTTTGCATGTCTGTCGTGTTGGGGTCCGTCAGCTGTTTCTTACTCTTGCTTTTTTTCTTGCCGATACGGGTTAAGTTTGTTGTTGTTATGTTCACAGATTTGTTGCAGTATCCTAAATTGCAGTTAATAAATAAATAATAAATCCTGTAATAACAAGCTCACCCTTCCAAAAGAAAAGCCCACATAAGGCTACATGAAAGTTTTTTGAATAAATATAGAGAGCCCCGAGCCTAACATACATTCAGAATTCTATAGATGAGACAAAAGGTCGAGGAAAATAAATTCACGTAAACGAAGTGATGTCGCGAATCGCCCGTGTAATTGTACGAACACGGTTATCTTACTACCTAGTAAACAAGCAAATGCGAATTAATAGAGATTAACTCTGATTTACCATCAGAAGTCTAGGTATAAACTGTGGACTAAGCTGTCACATCGAAAGCGTTACTGAGAGAAGTGGCTACCCCGAACGCGGTGAAAGGCTCAAGAAATTATAGCTAATTATGTAAGACTTTGGCAATTTGGGATTTCGCTACGCCGTACGCCAAGAGAAATTAATTGAAGTATAAAAGGGTTATATTATTAGGAGCTGGCTACGCGGTACGCGGTACGCGGAGAGAGATAAATTGAAATGTACGAGGGATGTTAGGAGCTGGCTACACAGTAAAAAGACCAAGCAGAACACAATAGGGTTTGTTATGGTCGATTAAGCTCGGTTGTTTACATTTTCACGTTATATGTGGCCGAGTAATTTAAAGATATTTCGAGTAATATTCTCGTTTATAGAACGAGGAATACACGGTGATATTCTGTTATCCAGGAACGTTTGTAGTATGCGGAATACACGGTAATGTTTTCCTATTTTTTGCTACCGCGTACAACGTACCAAGTTGAATAAAAATAATTTCTGCGTATCGCGAAGCCGGCTTGGCGGCGACACAGAAAATAGTTCATGTGATCAGGGGCATATATTATGCAGTTAAGCCGAAATCTGTTGGGACTTATACATGTATATGCACAATACAACCGAGCGAAGTATCTCGTAGGTGTGTGAGGAAATGTGATGTTAGCACAAACGGCAAATAAATATTCGCTCATCATTCGACGATCCCGCTCAGATATGATTGCTGATGTAGTTTTTCTTCCTGATGGCTGGAACTGATCATGGTTTTAAATATTTCCTTGTACCTTTCTTATAAAATGCTTGAGTAAAACATTCAGCCGTAAAAATGCACAGAGCAAACAGTGTCCAACAGGATTGAAGTCCTTCCGGTCAGCCACGCAAACGAAGCTTTTCCACTTAAAATAAACGTACCCACTCGTCGGTGAACTGTGAATGGAAATTTCCGATTCATCGATGCTTTCTTTGCCGTAATCTTCAACAACAGAGCGCCGACCACGCATACTGCAGCTCAAAATCGAAGAAATGAATCTTGCGAACCCTCACACCTCTCCGAATGCATAAGAAAGTAACCACGTTTGTTTTGTTGCGTTGAGACTTCTACGTCACTTCCTCTCTCGGCCATCTAGGCCCAACTCGTCCCGGTCATTTTTGAATTGAGTAATGGCGGCAAGCCGAATTCGATAATAACAATTAAAATAATTGGTCTTCCCGTACGAATTTCGACTTAAAACTTTGCACGGTGAGTAATATGTACTTATGTTTTCGAAATATGGTGAGAACAAAAGATTCATATTTTTGATCATAGTAGCACTTTAAAAGTTTCCTCAACACATAATTAGTTACGCTTTTTTATGTAAATTATTTAAATTTGTATGTAGTTATTTTACTTAAGGACCCTCTTAATTCTTATTTCTATTTCTATTTTTGTTTGTAGGGAAACATTATAGGGTTAACCTCGTGTTTTTCCCTTTCAAGATGTATTTCACATTTTTTGAAATTGCATCTTTAACAAACGTTATTTTTTTTGTTTTATGCTATATGCGTGTAAGCCGAACAAACTTCTTTCACTGGAAGGAACTAGCAATTATAGAACGAAATAGTAATTTCGAAATAGTGAACCTTTGGATTCTGCTACCAATACCTCGGAATAAGGGAGAATAATGTATATTTGGTAGACAACCTCAATCGGAAGAAAACGGTTAAGTTGAAATTGTCAAAAAAGATTAACATACGAGCGCATTTTTGAGCTATTTTGTCTACAAAATAGCCTCATAGTCGGCATGCAGTCTCAAGTTTGTGGGAAGGTTGGTTCTTTGGTTGGTTGGTTTTTGGGTGGACCATGGTCGGCATTCCCGATGAATGTCGAATTTTACCGAAAGGCTAGTTGTCGGGGTCGGAACAAAAATGCAGATGAGAACGCACGGAAAATTCGACTACTAAAGCGACACGACGGAAGTGTCCGGATTTCATTTGTTTGACGTTGGATATTTATATATCAAAGAGAAATGGCTGGTTTCCTTGTGGTAGACTTCCTTAGAAAACGAATCGTCAGCACAAACCTGGTTTAAACGTGAATGGAAGCGAGTTCTAGTAAATAATTCGTGGGTTATCTGATATTTATGATGTTCGGTCTAGGAAATATTTGTCAGCTTCGTTTGTTTGGTAGATAAGAATTGGAACAAATCCTTTGTACGCATGCGCATAACTAACGTTTGGAGTTATATGGTTCAACTTTAGAGTGTGAGAAATAACGTGACTTCTGTGCAGGGATGTCTCGTAGTAAATGATGGTAAATAGATGGCAGGTAGTTTGAAGGTATAAAAAGGGCAGAATCGTGAATTTCGAACTAAAACGAATTATTGTTCGCACCTTTTGGTAGGTTTTAAAATTAATGCCCATGCCACTCGATCACTAGGTCCGTCAAAGGCACAAGGTCGGCAAGGAAAAAGATTGTATGGGTGGCATAAACGTTGCTCGTACGTGCGACTAGCTAAGCGCAAAGTTAGAGGCGACTTCCCAGAGAAATGGGTTTCTGGTTAGCGGAAAGATCAGCACGACAATCAAATCAAATCAAAACAATTATCACCGCCAATACGAAGACAAAAACGCAATAGCTCCACGCAAGATTCGTTTCACAGTTTTATAGACAAAAAAATCGGTTATCATTTTCCAGATTAAAAAAAAACGCATAAATTTACTCATTACCCGCTTCCTTTTAAGTTTCTCCCTTTGTTACACAACTCTAGCTGCCACGAAAGCCAATAAAAAGCGCCGAAAAACGAACTTATGACAGTCTCGTGAAAGTCTCGTGACTCGCCATTGAACTTTGTCTCATCACTTGTTTGTACGTGACAAAACACCACTTGTTTACACTAAACAGTAACCTGATCTCATGCTCAATCAACATAACACGTTCTTTACACATGAAACGACCCACACCAAACATTATCACATGACTGCCGGGCCGTGCGATAAAATCCCCCCACCCCCACCCCCGGAGCTATTAAGCCAAATTTGGCCTTGACTTGATCACGTGTACTCCATGTGATAAAATTCACGTTGTTTACCACACAGGCGAACCACTCCATTATTCTCGAATTCGCTCATTTTAAATTCCAACGATTCCTTCGCCCATTACCACCTCTCTACATAACAAAACATCCCTTAATATTATTTTCACCCAATTTTGCATCTTACTTTCACATCAAAATGCTCATGAAAACAAAATTTATTCGCTGAACACAACCACTGATTTTTGCGTGGCTTCAGCGAAGCTGAGACCACTACCGTGTGGCACCAATATTTTTGCGGGAGTTTAATTTTGCGAATGGCGATTTTTTTGTGTTTTGCGGGACTAATTTTTGCGATTGGGGAAACTGTTTATTCTTCCTTGGAATTAATTTTTGCGATTTTCTGGAAGCCGCCTTCTATTAGGAATTATAACATTCTCGTTTTTTGAGTATAAACAATCGAATGCAGGTGAACAACATGCAGATGTATAACACGTCAAATCAGTTAATCAATGGAGTACCTTCCGACGATCCTTTTCTTTAAAGCTTTTAACAGCTTAATACTTATAATGTACCGACTGCAATTTCATCGTTTTATTTCTGAATGTTTTGCTTCTGATTTCGTTTTATTTTTGAACGAAAGAGACGGCTTAAATAAATGGGCACCAACATAATATTACATCACATGTAAAAGGCGATGTTTGTATACAAATTTCGACAGTGGAGTAAATTTTTGCGGGAATTATTTTTTTCGCGGAAACTTTTGCAGCGGATCTTGAAAAAACCGCGAAAATCCCAAAAATTTGAATCCGGAAAAAATTAGTGCCACATGGTATGTCAGCACGTGCGACGTTTCTGGCTTTTTTGACAGTTTGCTGCGTGACTAGTCACGCAAGAGTTGCACAAGTCACACAATGGCATGATCCTTTCTAACAAGGCACGCTTATTACTCGATTTTAGCCGTGTGTTCCAAAATGTAAGTCCGTGTGAAATAATGTGGAAAATAAAACAGAGCTTACATATATATATTTGTCTGGATATGGGAGTTGCCACGTTGGCCGCGTTCGTCAAGCATGATGTCACGCAAGAAGAAGACGTGCGTGACTTTCAAGATCGGCTATTCTCTTCTGGTTCAAACATTACTAAGTTAATTTTTGTGACAAGTTACGCTTCCTTCTAGATCCAAAATATTTGTCCATGGAGAAATAATCTTTACAATTGAAAGCCACAAAATTAAATTTCAATCCATTGAGCTTCCGAGAAACATCTGAGAATGAGCTTCAGAAAGGACTGTTTTGAATTATTTTGTTTGTCCCATATTCACACTGTTGTCAGATATTTTACATTTTAATAGATGGTACGCATTAGCGTACCATCTATTGATCAATGGCGTATACGAATTCGAAACCACTAACATAAACTCAAACATTGATCTTTGATCACCCTCATTCTGTTAAAAGCCCTGGGAACGAGGTTGCACAATGTCGGACACAGCTCCACTTATAAGGTAAACTCTGTCTAAAAACCAATACTTTTCGAATGCTCAACGCTACTCAAATAAACAACATCCCAATAGTGTACCTTGGTACACGCAAGTTCATTCAACAACCATTTCCGTACCTCTTCTTGACAGCTACAAAATAGCTCACGCACGCTATGCGTGCCTATGTTTGTAAAATACTCAAGACATTAGCTTTTCAGAGTCGAATCTGTACAATTTACCTGAAAATTGCAGTTTTGTTACTGAAGAGTGTCTTTTAGCTCTCAGGGGGAGATTTTCAACAAATCCGTTGGATTAATTTCCAGGAAAAATTTAATCCCTCTTGGTGTCTGTAGTAGCAAGGAATGTAAATGAATGCACAGTACTGGAGCTCAGGAAGCGGATTTACGTGCCCAGTGTAGATTAAAGCAATTCAGTTCAGATCTTTTTGTGTTAGGGTATTAGAGGTGCTCGTGGAAGCAGAGGTCGAGTTGGAGTTAGAGGAGAGGTGGTAAGTGATACGATGAAGTGATAAAAGTGGTTAATGAAAAGTACCTCTTTTGTTCAACGGTTTTGCTCATTCAACATTCATTTGAAGAAGAGTTTGTAAAGATTAGCGTTGAATTTTTGGGAAATATTTGCACACTTTATTCTTATTAACAGAGAGAGCGATTTTTCTTTGTTCATCCTGTCAGAGGTAGACAGCCCTTGGTTATGAGAAATTCCGCGCTCTGATCGGTCAGCTATAATAATAATAATAATTGTAATAATAATAATAATAATAATAATAATAATAATAATTGTTTATTCATTTAATAACTGTTTAATAATAATAACTGTTTATTCACGATTGGTCAGCTATTACAAGGCAGTTAAATGAAAAGAATGAGCAGTTTTCTACACGCCATTGTTTGCTTGCCTAGTAAATACACTTTCACATCCCGAGGTTTTCTATACAAGAAAATAGGTTTTCCACTTAATCTCGTTGCAGATGTTTTCGTAGCCAATTGGGCGCTCTGCGCGCCGTTAGGTATGGGCTCATATTAGACTGGATCCATTGTTGAATTTCAAGGGTACGTGAGGGAGTGCTTCACGGATCCTACATCAGTACTAATAACATATGTTAAGAAGATAGGGCTTTCTTATTTTTATAGGGCAGCATTGGATACCCAGGGCCTCCCGGTTTACCAGGCAGGCGCGGTATGGATGTGAGTAAGAAAGGGAGCGACACTTCTGCCCTCAGTTGATGTAGTGACACAATAGGTAGACACCCTATGAAATGGTACACCACGTAAGAAAGGTCAGCTCATATACCCTAAAATTCAGCGATCTAGGCAGCTGGAATTGGTGGGATAGTGGTCTGAAACCTGCTCAGAAAGCTGTTGTCCCGGGTTCGACTCAAGCCCCATCATTCGCAACAAAACGTGATTTTCAGACGTCTCACTACTTCAACCGATCGGGTGCAGAATCGTCACTCGCGAATAAGAAAAAGTAAACCATTAGAAAAATTGTAAGCGATAAAACAATTTAATAAGTTGGCGCGCTGTTAACAACACATTATAAACCGCTGTTCTGTTCTATTCTGTTCTGTTCTGCGTTCACGGTAATTGAATATTACAAGCAGAATTTGTTTACGCCTTGTCCTACCCCTAATCACAGACTAGCCAGAAGACCAGTCCGATACCATGAACTCGCCCTTTGAAAGCAGTGATTAAACCTAAAAAGGTAATTACTTTAAACGGTTTATAAGTTCTTTTTCCCCCTAACTGCAACCTGTTTTCTTATTACAGGGACTAGGAGGACAGCGAGGCACTCCTGGACGACCGGGGGAACCTGGGCCCAAGGTGAGTACTTGCTGTACATACGGAAAGTTTTTTTTTTGCGTCATTAGTAGAAGAGCGTCTTAGTTCTTTAGCGACGAAAATTGCTAAATTTTCAAATTGCGTCAGCGAATGAGACACCCAGCGTCTAATTGGTCTTAACTCAAAACCGTAAATACTTGTCTTATTTTAAAGACAATTCCACTGGGGGCTCATTTTGTGGAGCGACACTCGTCTACCGTGTAGCACTCAATTTTTGCGGAAGTTTAATTTTGCGGATGGGCGACAGTGGAGTGGAGCTTTTCTCCACACAGCTGAGGATCCCAATAAGTTTATGGAACGTGTTTGTGTCTTTAGGGACCACAAGGTGACTCAGGGGAACAGGGCCACCAAGGCCTAAAAGGACCTCAAGGTTATCGAGGTACAGCTGGTTCGAGGGGAGATCGGGGCGAGGGTGGAGAAACGGTGAGTGGAGACCGGTTACTAAAACCACAGAAACTAATCGCAAATGTATTTTTACTTAAAGTTGTCTTTTTCACAGGGCCTTTACACACTAGGTTAACCAAATACAGTCTCCACAAAAAATCTTTCAAAAAATTTGATGGCAAGCATAACTCTATTTTCAAGCTTTGTACTTTCTTCCGCTTTTGTAGGCAAACCGTATAATGTTTCCTCCAAAAAGGTACTGGCAACTTTCACACAATTTCGCAAATCATATCCGGGTATAATTGTTGTGCAGATCTTAACTGATATAATCTGAAAGGATACACTATTCTTATATGTGCATTGCCAAAGACATAAAAACACTGACGTGGCAAAGATTGACTCTATGACATATGCCTTTTTTGGATTCATCTGCGCGTGATATGTCGATAGTTAACTTAACGTATATAGATAGCTTTGTAAAATTAATCAACAATGTATGATCCTGGTTAAGGCTATGCATTGAAATTCTGTGGTTCTAATCGTTAGATTTCTCCGTTCTCAAGGGCGCACAGGGAATAGAAGGAACTCCAGGAACCAACGGAAAACCGGTAGGAAATTTGGAATGACTTATTAGTTCGTAAGCCATCTCGTAAGGTTTGCAAACATTCCCTGCCAAGCTCCGAATGGACTACAGGGCGCAAGTGTTCTTGAAAATCAAACCGAATGTAACAACGTTCTAGTGCGTTCCAAGCATTCTTTCTCGTTCACGCTCGAATTCGGGACGCCAGAGAATGATAAACGGTGGCACACGGCTCGTCACACTCTCGTTCTGAGGCTCTTACGAGCGCTTCCCGTTCACGCTTTGATAGATGGAGAAAACCTATGGACTAAACTGGAAAAAGACACTAGCATGCGGATTGTAAGATACGTTTTTTTGTAGAAAAAAGCAACTAACGCAAATCTGTCATTACGACATAGCATACACAATATAATCTTAATATACCTGTTCAGAAGCATAGATGTATCTAAATTATCGGTACAGATGGAACCACTAAAAATCGACCGAAGGTTTCCGACGACTTCATAAAGAAACTTCTGATCATCTTCAATGAATATTTCGGCCTAAGATTGTTGAGGAGCAAATGAAGCTGTCACCAATAGTACCTTTTAGGTTCAAATCGTCAGTTCATTAACTGTATGGAGGTACACGTAAAAGTCATTCTTAAATAGATACCTTGACGAATGCCAGGAAATTACTGTTGAATACATCCCGTGGGACACTGCAAAATACGCAGAGCTTTTTAGCCTTCTGATTGGCTTTTTATAGTATGAAATAAAAAGTTAGTGTGCATGGTACGTACTTGAAATCTGTTGAGGCAAGAGATTATGAAGAAAGAGAGTATACCCCCCATACAAGCCTTATTCCATAGGTAATGCCTCTCACGTTATTTTTATAATACTCCAGTCCTCCCGGATAATTTTAGCTTCTGTGTTGTGTGGATGTTTCGTGAAGGATTCGCATGACTGAAGAGCTTGAAGCCTTCAGCCCTTGCTTCGTGGAAGAAGCTTTCTTTTTTCTCCTTGTGTTTCCCTCGTCCGAACTTTCGTCGGGGCAAGAGCTGGAGCTTTCGTGAGCATCGCTTTCACCACCACTTCCAATCTCAACGTGGGCATTGTTTTCTCCCCTTCCATCGTCGCTCCCGATCACACTTTGTGCTTCATCTTGCTCACTGGAACTAGAACGTTCCGGCTTCACTGCTCGAATAGTCTTCAGATCTGTCCCCTAAGTAAAACCAGGGAGAGCGATACTTCTTCCAGCGATGTCTCCCTGACGTGTTTGGGACAGTTATATTCGTGTTCGTCCACAAAACTTATGCTCAACGTGAGATCTTGACTCCCCGCGTCCTCCGCCATTTTGTCACGCGAAGAACGCGTGGTTCTGCGCGATGGTAATCCACGCGGAAAATGTTCTCATCATATGCTTGGCTATTGCCTAACCCTCTTGGGACTCCACGAAATGTGAGTCGATCTAACAATAACCTGAGAGGCATTACCTATGGAATAAGACTGGTAAGGGGGATTACTTCATAATCTCTTGGTTGAGGACGATGCGACAGAAAAAGGGGACGAAAAACGCGACAAAATGGCAAATTGTAGCCATTTATTTTTCACGCAACACACGAGTAAAGCAGCATATGTCACGTGCTCATTAAGGCAAAATTTCGGCGCCAACGAAATCTTTAATAACACTGACCATCTTGTTTTTTTGACTTGGCCAGGGCAAACAAGGACTTCTTGGACCCCTTGGTAAACCTGGAACCATTGGTGCCCCTGTGAGTCAACAGTTCTCTTCCATAAACGATTCAATTGTACATGTAGGTAGTCTTACAAGGTAATGACTTTCGATACAATTGTACATAATTTTCTTCGCTCCAGGGCCCTCCGGGATCTAAAGGAGTCGAAGGCAGTGAAGGCAACCAGGTGGGTCAACAGCTTTTTATAGCGGTTTTTAGTGTTACCAGCATAGCAGGGAAAAGCAGGGAATATCTTTCGACGTCATTTGTAAACAGCTGCTTTACACCTGATACGTGGAAGGGATCATTGCCATCTTTCCGCTTAAAGCGACACTCTGTGGACCGACTGTCCACCTGTAGAACGCCATGGACCACATTTTCGTTTAAGAGTGGAGTCCACAGGGACTGAGGTATTCATTAACTAGAGCTTTGACTGCTTTTACAGACATAGTAAAACCAGTGCTTTTCTCATCCCCACTGGCGACGTTTCTTAAATATTATGTTACGAATTCGCTCCATTAAGGGAAAACCAGGCCCACCTGGCTCTCCGGGCCCTCCCGGATTAGCAGGACAGAAAGGAGAAAATGGAAGGCCTGGTCTGGAAGGTTACACTGGTTACCAAGGCGACAGCGGTGCCATGGGGCCTATGGGACCTAATGGACCGGCCGGAAAAGATGGAGAGACTGGACAGCAGGGACCGACCGGGGCAAAGGGTTCCATCGTGAGTAAGATAATCTTTTTTGTTCTTGTTGTTCTTCGTTCTTTCTTTGTTTAGTCTCTGGCTTATAGTTGTGTAGAGTAAAAATAAGGGAATGTGACTTAAGGTGATTCCATTCAATTGCATTGCGCATCCTTTCTGCGCATCAATTTTTGGGTGATTAGCGCGCGCACGAGCGCGCGCGCGTTCGAAACTTGGTAGGTTTTCTATGAAAACTGAGCTGTTGAGAGAAATGAGTTGTCGTTTTCTCCAAAATGAACTCGGTGACCCCTCTTTTTTATTCCATTTATTTGAAGAAAACACGACTCTGCATGATATATCCAAATTTTAAGAATTTTTCATTACTCAATTTTCAAATATTCTGATTAGTACATTATTACAATCTGATTTTCGGCATTTCACTGGAAGCGTGCATGTGCACGATTTGCTTATTATTTCATTACTTTTATTTTTAAGGCACCTTTAAGGCCTTTTAATGTAACATTGTTTTACCATCACAAGAATAATGCTTATATTTTATTGCTAGTGATAACTTTCTTTAAGTAGTGGGTGTCTCTGGTACAAGGAAAGGCTTTTTAATATTGCTGTCGATAGCTAGCAAGGTACATATATACTACAGCCCTGTAGCGTGAAATCAGACACGGTGACCCCCTCTTTTTATTTTATTTTTTCGATGTACTAGGTGTAATTAATAACTGTGCAAAGTTTCAACAAATTCTCATTACAACTTCTTTTTCGATGGAATCACCTTAAGTAACTTTATCAATCTATTTATCAATCTGTTTCTCTTCGTCAATCTAGGGGGACGCTGGTCCTGTCGGGGAACTGGGAGGACAAGGGAGAGACGGTAATGCGGTGAGTTTAAGCAATGCGTTATCTGCAACGAGTTGACTTGTGGCCTCATTCAAATATTAAGCAATTGTTTTCTTGGATAATAATATTGAACGAGGAAAACAAATAGCTCTACAGCAAGTGATTGGAAGTGGCACTTTAACTGAGATTTCATTTACAGACTCAAAAGTTAGCTTGAAACACCTTAGCTTGTTCAAACTGAGCACCACAGGAGAGAAACGTAAGGGTAAAGCACCCCCTCCCCCCTCCCCCCGGCCCCTCCTCCTCTGCGGTCATGAAAAGCACTGTTTAGTTGCTTTCATGGACATATTGAATTAATCTAAATATTCAAAACTCAGATCCACGTCTAGCCGTACTGCAGGAGTTAAGAGGTTAATTTTGTACTAACCCACTTTTTTTTACCCCGTTTAGGGTGGCCCCGGAGTTATTGGACCTCGAGGGTATCAAGGATCTAGGGTAGGTAACCAAACGGTCACGGGGAAGGGTGATGTTTACAACAATAACTGATTTCTCCATTTTTATTTTTGCTACTATACCACGAAGATATATAGCTAATCTCATTTTACCTTGGGTTGGTGAGGCTTGTTAGATAATAGATTGCTTATGTGCCGAGAAAATGAAGAAGGAAAGAGTGCTTTTAAGTGCTAGCAACGCCGTCATTTCCCTTCCTTAAATTCTTTATTGTTTTTGAGGACGTGATTGATTAATTGCTTATTTGCAGATTGTTCCACTGATTGACTGACCGATTGGTTGGTTTTTTTCTGTTTAGGGTAACCCGGGAAAGCCTGGAAAAAGAGGTGTACTTGGAGACAAGGGGAAACCGGTACAATTGCGTCTATTAACTTTATTTGTTCGTTTCATTAAAACCAATGTATTATAGTGAGGGAAACACTATTTTTTTAAACCTCAACAGGTCATTTAATAGCAAGATTTATATTTTAATCGATTACATCGTGAGACAAACAATAATATGCGTACCACAGTGAACAATAATCACCTTTTTCAAGATTGTATATGTTTCCTCTCCCTATTTTGTGGTTGTAGGGAAGAAATGGAATGCCAGGACAGCGAGGGATCCCTGGACGAAGAGGAAAACGGGTATGAATTAAACCAGGTCTTTGGATTATATAGAGAGTCCCTGGAAACGACAAGCCTTGTTCTGATTAGAAAAGAAGAGACAAAGCTCAGTCGATGCGTGACAGCAATAATATTAAAGAAAAGTTAATACGCGAGTTAAACACGTTAAGGTGTCATAGTTTGTTAAAGCACAAACTGAAATTTCAGTTTTATAGAAGTACGTTCATTCCACGTGCACGGGCTTTGGTTGTTCGTTTCCTGTGCGCGCGCTTTACGTGCGCATTTTTCAGTTAGGCTTTTCTATGGCGCAACGCGCATATTCCTGCACACTGAAGAAGGTCTATGCCCGAAACGTTTGTGCTTAAACAAACTATGACACCCTAACGTGTTTAACTCGCGTATTAACTTTTCCTCGTTCTGATTAGCTATCCACAGGCTGGACTACTAGGTTTTTCGCTCATATCGTAAAACTGGAGAAGTTTTCAAATTAAATGACGCGAAAAACTACCCCTTTCGACGCAAAAGTTTTTCTTGGCTAGCAAATGAACTTTCTCATAATGTAAGGGCTGTCTGTTAAGCAGATGATGATTGCACGCGTCGTACTTTAATTGACAGCTAACAAGGCGCGTAGCTGTGCGTTTATGTGGAATATGATTCATACGTATAACTGTTAAACATAATCAGAAAAAATCGTCTTACAGTGTGCTTTTCTCATAACAGGGGCCATTTGGCGACACTGGTACCGCAGGTGATATGGGTATCGTTGGAATCAGAGTAAGTGCTTTGGAAAATGTTTTATGTTTCGCTGCCAGTTGTTTTTGAAGTCAAGTTCACCTCAAATAAAAGGACACGGGACACCGGTTTTTATTTTTCGATCAGAGTTTTATCTGAAAGTATTGAGACGCGGAAAGTTCCAGTGCTGGCCTTTGCTATCGTGTTGTGTTTCCTTAGACAAGGAACTTTGCTCTATAGTGTTCCTCTCTTCTTAGGTGAATACTAATTGTACATACTGCAAAGCAAAATGCCCTATATATACGCCTGAGACCTGACACGGAAAAGATACAAAGTACAAGATGAGTTGCCTAGAACACGATGTATAGATAAATAAATAGATAAATACATGTAAATAATATTTGTGATTAAAAAAAGTCAATTAGTTCAAGTTTATTTCCTTTTCTCCTTCAGCGTTCTCTTCTCATGACGTTTAGCTCTTTTTTTTTTCCCTTTCGTCAAGTTCTTTCTGCTGTTGTTTATGTTAGCTCAAACATCAGAGATTAACTTCCGCCATGCCGGCCTGTCTGTGACTGTCTAAAAATGCCCTAGGTGTATATTAATTATGCATACTGGCAAAACGATGGGTAATCTTGTGGTGATGAAGTAGTTGCTTCATGCTAAAGAAACAGAGTTTAGAAGTTCCGATTGTGTTGGCTGCCTATTGCCGTGTGGATAACCTGTTGTCCGAGTATGTCTTTACACTGTGCTTCTCTTTTAGGTAGTACTCACAGGGAAGGTGCAGTGATGGGAGTGTTCGTCTCCCTCCATTGTGTTGCGATTGCGAATCCCAGACTCGACGTCATGTCTGGATTGAGATTGTAGTTACTTCCCTTCCCTATCTCGTACCCAGAGTCGTCGGGCTTCTTGGTCAGCGGGTGATCGTAGGGAGAGACTCTAGGGTAATGAAAAAAAAAGTGATTTTTTAATTGGCCTTTCCCTGGCCGTTCACTGCAACAGAACTAAGACCTCTTAACCGCAGTAACAATTCCATTACCCCAGAGTCTCTTCCGGTGACCACCCGCTGACCAATAGGCCTGGGGACTCTGGGTTCGAGATTGTTGCCGTCCTTGATCCTCGGGTCGTTTCCAGATTTTTCAAATTTCCTCATGCCATAAAAGCCACATTTCTTACTTCCAAATCGCTCTGGAATCCGAAAAGCAACAATGTTTGTCAGTCGAAAGACCGTTAAGGGTAACCCTCCTTCATCAGCCTTTGTGGATTGAATGATTGATTTTTAAAAGTACATACATTATTTTTGTTTTATTCACTTTTCTTTGCAGGGTTCCCCTGGATCACAAGGACGTAAGGGTCCCCCTGGACAACGTGGACCAAAGGTTTGTAACTAGTAGATTTTACTTACAAGAATATCGCTAACACAGGTTTTGATGTTTGTTTTGATCGACATTCGGCGCTGTTTTTGATCTTCCTAGATCAGCATTTGCATACACATATGGGGATTAGTTTCTAAATAACGTGAGACACGAAAGACAGTGGTTTAAACAATAATGTAGTAGAATCTGACAAGAATTTTTTAACGACAGTGTACCACAATTTTATCAACAAATAAAATTGCGATCTAAAATTTCTCAAATTTACATAGTTAATTATGACAGTTCCTGGAAACGTCTGTACAATGTTAAAGGTGCATTTAAACTACAGAAAAATTCAGTGGGTTCACACCGGTTAAAAAAGTGACATGTACCCAATCTTTTTTCTCGGTTCATGGGTCGTACCCCTGTTCATTTGTTTTTTATTACAGACTTGTTTTGCTCGGTGAATAATTATAATTATATTTTGGGGCCACAGACGCATATAATCCCAACCGAAACACATACGTCACGGAGGACCCATCTTTGCGGGTCAAGGTCAAGAGCTGTGTGTAAAGGCTCTCCCAGCCCTTATCTGCTGTTTTCTTACGGTCACTTTGTATTTGTAGTGTTAACAGAATGTTCCAAATCTGTTCTTTTTTTAAAGTGGCCGTTTTTAAGTTTCATTGACGTTTTGGTTGTTGTTTTAGGGAGCGCCTGGAATGGCCGGACCGCAAGGAAACACAGGAAGACAAGGTGATATGGTATGTTTTGGCTTTATTACAGACTTGTTTTGCTCGGTGAATAATTATAAACCTAAGCCATGACAAAAGGAAAATAGCGGCAACGACACAAGGTGTATTATCAGGTCATCCTTTTTGGCCGAATAATTCACAAGTCTGTTATGATAAGACGATAGCTGGGACCTTTCGGTCGGTGCAAAAGTGCAGGGGCTGAGTAAGAGTGCGACTTTCGAATGTCAAACCAGTCTCGTCCCACACACCTGCCTTCTGGGTGTTGTTGACCTTTGAAGTAGCAGGCTCTATGAACGGACGAACGTTTGACGTGTCGTTTGACGTTTGATGATCTCGAGCATGCACACTGGTTTGAAAAAGCGGTCTCGTACTCAGCTTGTTCCTCGTGCTCCAATGTATATTTCTTAGTCACAAAAGAATAAACGACAGTAAACGTGCTGTGTTGGTAGAGAACTTGGTTCATTCATCAACAAACTCTGCAATTTTATAGGGAGACGATGGAGATTACGGGCCTTTTGGTGTTCCTGGAAAACAGGTAAACTATTCAAAACATAGGAGGACTTATTTCAAATTATTCCCTGATTATTAAAGCTTTTTTAAACAATTTGAATCTCTAACGCATATGTAAGTTAGGAAAAGAAGCTATGTTAAAATAGAATTTTTTTTCTTAGGGGTCAAGAGGGGTGACGGGCAGAACTGGCCGTCCCGGATCGCCTGGCTTACATGTGAGTATTTCCTTAATGCTGACGTCTATTTTGCGTCGTAAATCTCAGACTATCGGACGCTCATTTTATATTGTATTTTTGTTTTCAGGGCGAAGAAGGAGATTCTGGTGCACCCGGTGAAGATGGACCTTCGGTAAATTGAGGGTTATTCGACACGTTTAAAGGAGAAGCATGAGCTATAGGAAACATGGATTTTGAGTTCTCACCGAACGTTGTAATGTTTCAAGCAAACAGCGATGAAATATGTCAACGATTCAATAAAACTATCACCTTACCGTCAGTTCTGCTGTCCTGTGTCTTTGATTTCTACATCACCTTCTGCAAATATCCCTGTTTCTCCCCGATTCTTCGGTGACTTTTACCGCCCGTCATTTTGAAAAAACACCCATTCCCAGTTCATTTTCGTTCATTCCAGTTCTACGCGATTTTCTGACTAGAAAACCTCCTAAAGCCGCCCTGAAGCCCCTGGGTAGGAAGCACTTGGGCCTTTGCTAGGAGATTTGTGCCATTGGCCAATCGTAGGGCCGGAAAGACAATCGCTATTGTTTTTCAAATTCGTCTTCAACTGGTAAGAGCAAAAAGCGTTTTCCAGTCCCCCGACAGAACCTAATTTGAATTGTCACTTTTTAATCCGTTGCAAGACGACCTTCCATATATGGAAGTCCGTCGTGCAATGTTCTTACGAGCTCGTAACCAAAACCTGGAAAAGATGGCCTACCCAATGGCTTTAGAACGGCTTTTGGAGGTTTCCTATTTAGCTGCGTAGAACTGGGAAGGAATTTTTTTTCAAAATGGCGGGCGGTAAAAGTAGGCATATCGAACTCACTGAAGAATCGGGGAGAAACAGGGATATTTGCAGAAGGTGATGAAAAAATCAAAGGAACAGGACAGGAAAACTGACGTTAAGGTGATAGTTTTATTGAATCGTCGACATATTTCAGGGCTGTTTGCTTGAAACAACGTTCGATGAGAACTCAAAAGCCATGTTTCCTATAGCTCATGGGAGAAGGTCAATCCAGAAAGTGCATATTTTTTGTACTCACCAATGAAAAGACCACACTGAGTTGAGTTACTGACCGTTGTTTGTGCTTTCATAGTGCATTCGATCCCAATGAAATTCCTCTCCAAAGAAGCAAAAAATTCGTCATCGGGCGCCGCCATTTAAGATAGCGCTTAGGAGCCTGGCCGCTTATTCGTGACGTCAATTTGTCCGAATTGAAATTGGCGCGAAGCTCAAACGCAGCTGGCCAATTTCAAGTGCACAGCTTCTTGGCTGCTCTCATTTCTTTTCGCGGTGCCGTTGTGAACTGAAAAGGGAGCTTATTTAACCACGACGGCAACGCCACGGAAAACGTCACTTTTAAAATGAAACAAGCTTGTTCGCGATAGTTTCAATGCGGAAGCTCAAACAACGGTCAGTAACTCAACTCAGTGTGGTCTTTTTACTGGTGAGTAAAAAAAATGTACGGTTTCTGGAGTGACCTTCTCCTTTAAGGTCATTCCCCCGAAATAAAATTTAACATTTCATAAGTTTTTATCATTCATGCAGTGTTTTTAAATATAAAATAAAAAGAATAGGTCCCCATGCCCGTTTACGAGATGTCATCGTCTCAAGTTACCCCATAATTCCTTGCAATTTCGCGTAACAAACAGGTTTTTTTGATCAGTTTACGCTACTTTCCGTAGGAACAGGAGGCACATAACAAAAGCAAATCTTGAAACAATGTACTAGATATAATATATCGATAACTAGGAACAATTTAATAGATCTTTTATGGCAGATGCTCGTAGCATCAGACGAAATTGACTTGAAACCTCCCTCGCGTGCGTGTTCTCGAGGTCATGGTTTTATCTCCGTGAGTAACCCCTTTCTAGTTATAAGTTTGTTTTCAAACATGTGTTTTTTTTTTTCTAACTCTTTGAACAAAAAGAGGATGAATGGTAGTTCAAACTTATTTGGAAAAAAAGATAGGTCCCCATGCTTGTTTAAGAGTAAATAACTATTCTTCTCTTTGGTGAGTTTAGCCTCATAGGAAACCTATTGCGCCCTGGACGTGCGCGCGCTCACAGCACGCGCTAAAATAAATCGTGCGCAGTAAGGATGCGTAATGCCATACAGGGGAATGACCTTAAGTCGCGGTATTCCCGCAGAGGTTTAAAATTTCTATGCTTGGTTTGGGTCGCAGTATCAGGCGATAGACGATAGATTGAAAGATGAACCAGGAGCAGGTGAGAATCAAGGCTGAAATTGCTGAAATTGTTTTTACATTTCAATCATAGGGTGCCCCTGGTAATCCAGGAATTCTGGGTCCTATTGGAGTGAAAGGAGAGCAGGTGGGTTTGGTAGTGGCTAGTTGACGAATGGTCTGTTATTTACTTGTTGGGGACCACAAACGCAAATAATATTTGCCGATAAGAAACTGAATATTTTCTTTTACGATCAGGGAAAAGCTGGTGAGCCTGGTCAACAGGGAGAAGGAGGACCCGAGGGACCAAAGGTCTGTTGAGGAATACTGTTTGGAACATATTGTCTGTTTACATGTTTTGCATTTGTGTTGTACCTCTTGGACCTATTCCATACTTAGAAGGAATGAAAGTAGATTACAAAAGGCAACTTGTTTCTCCCATTGGATTTTGTGGGAATGTAAATACTCCTACCTGCTCTGAGTTGCAAACACTAGTACGGGGGGTTGGTAGGGTAGACCACTTAGCCTGTGTGCTTAACTTTTTACGTAAGTAAAAATCCGTTTTACTTTGTAGGGAGATCTTGGACCAACCGGCCCAACTGGAGCACCTGGAGTCAGTGGGCAACAGGTAAAAGAAACGATGAGAAGAGAGTAATGTTTTAGGTTTTCTCTGTACTATTGCTAAAACCTATGATTTAACTTATGAATGAAGCGACATCTGTCGAAAATAATCAACGCCAAGTGAGGATTGTAAAAGAGATGATCTCTAAGTGAAATGGATCCTACTATGTTCTCACAACCGTCGTTATGACAAATTTCTTGATGCTCTTCTTTACCTTTCAACTGGGAATTTGACCAACGGACCGAGCATAGCTTTATTCCATTCAACATTTTAGCAATCGCAGAGCGCCCTAACGCCCGTTTAGACGGTAAGGTTATGCTACCCTTAACGCAGTTGAGTCGGTGAGCACATGAAATAATGGCATGATGCACTGTCCAACATTCAAAACGTTAAACAGCAGTCGTAGCATTTGCATTCTAACCTGAGCCGTGCTGTTGTGACAGGGAACAGGTGGAGAGTTAGGTGAGACAGGTCAGATGGGTCTACCAGGTGACTTGGTGAGTTTTTATGGTTTCCCATTGCTACTGAAATTACACTTCGAGCAGTTCCTCTTTTTCTTAGTTAAGCCTAAGGCCACCCGTAAGACAAGTGAGAAGGAGGGAGGAGCAGGAGGATGTGGCTGGGTCATGTTTCTAAGCTAGGACACATTGGGCGACGTGGCACGCAAGATTGAGCTTTATTTCTAAATTGCATCTTGTGTCGACAAGCAATGTTGAATTCCGTTGATCTTCAAAGATAGACTAGTGTTGCGGTTTATACGTGAGTGGTTGAAAGTTAACCTAGGAAAAATGACAAAGGTGGACTTAAAATGTCTGGCGTCAATACGGGAATAAGGCCTTGGAGACGCGGGGCATGCGTCACCAGAACAATTTGTCGTCCAGACATTTGGGAAATAGCCATGTATCATTAGGGTGAGACCGATGATGAGGTTATGTTTTAAATAGTCTTGTGTGATATAAATTAAAATAATCGTTTTGTCTTTTACATAGGGATTACCAGGTTCCTCCGGTTCAACAGGAGAACCTGGGAGTTCTGGAGGAAAGGGTTCCAAAGGCGACGACGGCCTGAATGGTGCTCCAGGGAGCCGGGTATTTCTACAAACTCGTTGGCTCTTTTTGTACCTTAATTAAGCAATTGGACCATTGCAATAAATGAATTGCACCTGGCGGTTCACCCTCTTAATGGCTGCGTACGTTGCTTTAGGAGTCTGCTGTCACTTTAAACAAAATACAGTGCTGCAAGTGACTATTCTAGGGATAGACACACGGTGCAGTTGCAATTGTTTCACCATGTGATATACACTGTACACCCACTTAGTGTCTATTGAGAACACTAAGGATGTTTGTAGGTAGTAAAACAAAATATTTTGTTTCGACTTAAAAAGCGAGGAAATTCGCCACCCTCTTTCCCGGACCCTAGGGCCTGTGCTTCTAGAAGTCAGCAGCTATTCATGCGGAGGGACTTAGATTTAGCTTGGGTGAAAAAAAATCTTAACAGCCACACCCGTAATTATATAATGGTCACGTTTGTTCATGTCTAGCCTGCTATGTAATGTTCTGAAAGGTTTTACGCACGTTCCTTTTATTAGGTTTATATTACACAAACCTCGAGCGTACAACTGGCGCCCGTAATGTCAAATGCGCATTATGTTATTATTTTGTTTGTGAAAAAGTTTATTCTTTGATGTTTTGCAGGGTTCCACGGGACAAGCTGGCAGGAAAGGCGAGAGTGGAGCAGTTGTAAGTTGTATCCGTTTGCTATGCCTTAGTGATATCTGTTTGCTATCACACTGCACCACACAAGCCACACGTATTAACTGATTACCTGTTTCTCTGTTACTAAGGGCGTACCTGGAATAGCAGGTGAACGTGGCGATCAAGGCAAAACTGGACGACCCGTAAGCTAAAAAGTTAACTATGAATAAAACCACTAAACAGTCACCGACAGGTAGCGCAAGGAGTTACCTGGATTGGACTGCTTAATACAGTAAAATAGCCGCTTTAAATAGAAAGACTTTGAATTGAAGAGAAAAGATCAATAATTGTACCTCGTTATCTCTACTTCTGGATGTAGTGGTTTCTATCCACCAGTTAAAGTTAAAATTACGGAACATGTTTTCGCTACCTTTTACAGCCATGAAAAGGGTGCAGACAGCAAAGGTATTCACATATAACTGGCCTTTCCAGTGTGACGGGTGGCCCACAGATCGATTGAAAAATCTAAAATCTAGACTTTGTTTTCTTCGCTATTCTTTTTTATTCTTTTATTATGCCCAAGGGAAAGCAGTATACGATTAATCGAAAGAGTATCTGGTCACAATCGTCTTTTATTATGGTGCGCTGTTTTTGAGTCTAGCGTTTCTTTGATGCTAATGGTGCACTAGTGTTTTCTCGTTTGATTGATATGTCGTCACGAAACTATACAAATGAGACCCTCGCCTTCTGCCTTCTCATGTCCCAAATGTTCTTAAATATATTGTGAACTTAAAGATCAGCCGAGCTCTCTCCACGTAGTTTTGCAGTTCCACGAAAGTAAACAAATTTACTCGGCTCAAGAGAACGATATCGGAACAATCCGAGACAAAATCGCCTTAGTGATAGCTTTGTTCCCTTAGTTTCTTAATTTCAAGCTTAATCGTCCCCAAAGAGGGGGGTGGCTAGCCACCCAATCCACCCCCCTGGATCCGCCCCTGTTCATGTATTTTTAATTTGCATATCAAGTCTAAATTACTCTTCACTTGACAGGGATTGGCTGGTCAAATTGGGGAGCCTGGGACATCGGGTCCTCCTGGACGCATGGTGAGTTACTGATTTGAAGATCTCTTCCTTTATTGCTATCACTAGCACATTAATAAATTTCTCTACAAAAAGAGAAAGATGTCTTGAGTAGAGAGCTCAATTAAAGGCTTGGAGTTTTGTTTTGAGTACCCTCCTGGCCGGCAAACGGAGGAGAGTATATTTCCTTAAACAATGATGAGTTAAGACGTATTTGCGTACATCTTTTAACTAAACAAACTGACTCGTCTTTACTTAGCAGCCACGTGGCCCCAATGTTTGCCCGTTATCATATTTGCCGCTTCATTAACAGGCTTCCATTGCTCGTTCTTTCGTTTTTCGTTCCAGGGTATAGTGGGAGATCTTGGCTTGTCAGGGGACTTTGGCCCCACTGGTGAAGCGGTAAGGATCATCTTTACGAAACATATATAACATAACGTAACGTAACGTAACGTAACGTAACGTAACACTTTATTTAAACACAACAACAATAGCAACAATAGCATCATCAACTGCAAGAACAACAAAAACAACGACAAAAAAAACAACAGCAATGACAAGAAACAGCATCAGTAGCAGCAGCAGCAGCAGCAACAACAACAACAACAACAACAACAACTAGAGCAAAAGCAATAGCAACGACAACAACAATAATACCAATAATAAGAATAGCAACAGCCAACAGAATGCATACCGTTCATACGATTTATGGTTCTATTCCCTAATCATTAACACGTAAAACGTGAAAAACTATTTAAAACATTTCTTTGGTGAAATTTGAGACTCCATTTGTTACATGTCAGCGTACCTTGCCTGAATGAATTTGGTTCTTTTCTAAGGGTTTCCAAGGAGCTAAGGGAAGCCGCGGGAAACGAGGTTCCGATGGACAACATGTGAGTCAATCACTGTTCTTCATATGTTTCTTATGGTACTAGATGGGAGAATTTGTATAAACATCAAGTCATCTTTCTCTGATGATCATTTCCTTTATTCTCATGACCTGTATGTTTGACCAAGTAGTGATATTGTGAGGAGAAATTAGATCCTGGCCGCTATTGGGGCTTAAATGGTTAATTAGCATACCTCTCTTCAATATGTACATTGTTTATGACATCAACGATAATGAAAGTCGATGGATGTGTTGTCAACCGGCAGGAGAGTTCTGTTGGAAGAAACAAACACCTACAAGCAAACAAACAAACAAAAATAAACGGATACAAGAGAGAGTAATTTGAAACACTTCATGGTCTTGGTAACTTTTGTTTTCCTTAGGGAACTGATGGCTTGCCAGGATTGCGTGGAGCTCGCGGTAACAGCGGAGAGAAAGTGAGAAAACTTAAATCAAATTTGAGGTGAAATTTTATGTCACAATTCTTATTAGTTTCTTCCTTGTTCTCAAAGTATAACATATGCTGTAGCTTTTGTTTATTCTCAAGTTACTACTATTGGCCGCGGCTAAGGGCCAATCAGGTGGCAAGAAATTGGTTCTTGTTTTATTAATGTGCACATGTTATCTCTTGAGGGTATGTCTGGTGATCCAGGATTTCCAGGAATGCCAGGAGGCAGAGGTGATACGGTATGAAATTAACACATTACAACAAACCTTTCTATCTGTTAAAGGGGCTACGGTCACGAGGTTTTTGCTATTTTAGGACTCATACACAAAAGGCTCCTGTATTACTATGAAGAAGAGATAAAATGAATTATATCAGCGACATCTAACCATAATAATTTTTTGGGTGATTTTTAAGAACACAGCATCAAAACTTGAAAAATATTGGCCCAATTTTTTTCAAGTTTCAATCCATTTCCATCCCTGCCATTGGTAGCAACAGACAACAGCAAACAGTTTCAGTGTCATAAGATAGCCTTTAATAACAAAGCTAGACCATTAATTTTGGAATTCAATTGATGCGAAGACACAGTTAGCTTTTTAAAAAGATACTAAAATAGCGTGACGTAGTCCCTTTAAAGGAGCTTCGTCATGGGCGTTTGTACGTTTTTGGGTAATAACCGTTCGGAAATCGAAAATTAACGTCATTACGCAATACACGAAATGCTCCAAGAAAATCAAAAGGAATATACCGAGTAATTTCCTCGAAGGGAGGACAAACCATAGTAAGTTTTTCCTAGAAAAACTTAAAATGTAAATTGGTCCAGTTTTTTGAAGTTCCATTTTCATCTTGGCTCTTGGCTGTTCGTAGCAAAAGACAAATATTTGTAGTTTCAGAAAACAAGGGGTGAGTTACTTTGCACGTGGGCGAAACTACTGGTGTATTGTCAAACTATTAACTGTTATCTTTCCAGGGTCCTCGAGGGGATAGAGGCCGTGAGGGCAGTCCTGGATTTGAAGGTTCGGAGGTAAGTAAAAAAAAATATGTTCAACTGCTTAATTCTTTTCACCTTTAAACAGCAAATTTGATAAAGTTATAAAGTCCAACGATCACGCTAGAACAACTAAGTTAGATTTCGTTTTAACGGAATAATCCTGATGTTTTACCAATTACTAGTTAATTGCTGTCCGTCCATTTTTGCAAAACAGAAGTCTGCGTGTGAAATAAATGGCTTTTTTTTTAGAAATACTTCTTGGCGCTACTTTTGCCTAACAGGTGTGACTGTATTTTAAAAGTAGCTTAGCTGGAGTACATTTTTTATATACCAGTGGCTAGAGATCTTAGTTTACAGTTTATGAGTTAGTGTTTTTTGCTGTCTTATCCAGGGACCCGCGGGTCCTGTCGGGAGCCGAGGGTCACTAGGCAATCCAGGAATTAAGGTAAGCGAATACTAGTACTAGAAACTAAATGCGTCGTGGTCTACCGTGAAATACGTGCAATTTGTTGCATAATCTTCTAGCCTATTCCCTCTTTATTCCTGAATCAACATATCTACGCACGCAGGTCAGTATAACTTACCTTTTTATTCCAGGGCTCTCCTGGAGAACAGGGCGTGGATGGAGCGGTTGGCGAACCAGGATTAGAAGTATGACAGTAAAACTACATAAGTTAAGTTAAGCGGCTTTATTGAAGGTGTCGTACCGGTGTGTCAAGTGTGACACACTGATTGGTCACATTTTCGGATTTCATCCACAGCCTCAAATGTTATCACCACATTGTACAGTATAACAAATAGTAAAACAATGAAAAAGTGCTCAATGACTTTCATTTGAATAATCCCACTTTATGATTTCTATTTTAAGCACCATTTTAAGCACCATGATTTCTATTTTAAGCACCAATGGTGATCAGCATCAAATTTCTCCTCATCATATGAGTATATTATAACACATACAGGTCATGAGATTTAGCAAATGACACCCAAAGATGAACTGTCTTGATGTTTTAACAGGTTCTCCTCATTGGTAATCAATAAAATCTATGGAGACCAGTAAGAAGAATTTGTATAATGACGTTGAGGCTTAAAGGATTAAAGTTTATGCAACATAATAAACTGCACCACTGAGAAATGTACTGCTCAATAACTTTATATTTAGATCGCAGTTAAGGATTTCATCCACGTACCAAAAGTTAAAACTACATCTCTTCAAGGTTTGACTGTTTGGGGAACAATGAGAACGATGAGAACGAGAGTGATGAGGTTTGGCGCCCACGCAAGAGCGAAACGGTTTGAACTGTCCTGAGATAATTATAAGAATATCTAACAAATTGAAAGTTTCAATGTTCATAGCTACTGTCATTTTTGTCTTGATTCCAGGGAACTCAAGGTCATTTTGGGATAAAAGGCGTGCAAGGAGATCGAGGGCCAATGGTAAGAGAAACTGCATTCTCAGAGGTGTACCCAGCTAAACCCTTTTTAACGGCATTAGTTGATCTAAGGGATAGTGATTGAGCACTGTGCTGAGTTAAGCGGGACTATGAAAAGTGTGTGGTCCACATTTCTTTACGACGCTTAATAAGACATTAACGGGATCAATTCAGTTAAAGGGGCTACGTCACGAGCATTTTGCTCTTTTAGGTCAATTCTGTGCATTACTTAGTGCCTGTATTCATACACAAAATGCGCCTGTAAAACTGTGCGGAAGATATCAAATGAATTTTATCAGGGAGAGCTAACCATGATAAATTGTTTGGTGATTTTTGAAGACATAGCATCAAAACTTGAAAACAGTTGGCCCAATTTTTTCAAGTTTCAATCCATTTCGATCCCTACCATCCGTAGCAACAGACGACAGGAAACAGTTTCAGTGCTTTAAGATAGTCTTTCATAAAAAAAAACTAGACCATTATTTTTGGAATTCAATTGATGCGAAGACACCTTTTAGCTTATAAAAAGATACCAAATAGCGTGACATAGCCTTTTAAACTCATGCTACAGAGTAAATTGTCTGACGTTTCAGTTGTATAAACACTTCAATGCGGCGCAACATTCCTTGTCCCCGTTTGGCTTCGTAGCTCACTCAGTGGAACATCAGAATCCGGGGATTGTGGGCTCCAACGGATCCCACCCAGGTTAAATGAATTTTCTTTTCCTGTCATGTCCGTGTTTCCTTACTGGGGCAACGCTTAGTAAGCAAAGAATGGGTTTACCGCAGCACTTTCACCACGGAGTTCATTTGAACAGATTTAAAGCCGAGTTGTAGCCACAATCTGTGCAAGACCCAGTTCAGTCTTAAAGTTGTGAAAAACCGGGTATGTGTGAAGAGTGCCTAGACTGAAAATGATTTTCGAATGTCGGCTAGGCAAAGGTGAAGTGATCCCGCACGTTGCATTTTGTATTGCAAGGCACTGTGGTATGAAGAATCGAGGTATTTTTCTCGATTCAACTGCTCTTTGTGCATCAATTACATTATTTTACCTTATTGTCTACCGCAGTGATGAAAGCAATCAATTCACAGTGTGAGTTAACTTGACCTCTCCTTCACAGAGAAACGGAAGAGTCTGTTTAAAAACAGCGGCAACAACGAGTAACACGCTTTCAGATCTATTGTGCGTTACTCGTTGTATACTATGCATGCTGAATTCATTGTTGTGGGCGTAGCGTTTGTTGTGTGATCAAATATTCTTATTTTAGCTCCTGGACAACAGTTAGTACAAAGCCTCACTGATGTGATGTTTCTTTCTATTCATCCTTAGGGTGATAACGGAGTGCCAGGAGGTACAGGACCCGAAGGACCAGCAGGGCCATCGGTTAGTGATTGGATTTCCATTTGTGTTCGTTGAGGCGGGGCTCTTGACTTATTGAAGGAATGAATGAATGAATGAGTTAATGAACGAACGAACGAACGAATGAATAGGAAGAGTAAAGCCCGTTATATTTCCCTTACGAATCGCAAATTTACTGTCACCTGCGTTTGTGTCACATGGAAAAACATACATACAAACATACAACAAGCACAGCTCACCATGATTTTAGTAGAAACCCTTAAACCGGAGAACCTTGCAGGGTCAGTGGGCGCGTACAGTTAGCGGGGATTGGATTCGATAGCAATTATTACCAATCTTCGAAAATGATGAAAAACGTTCGTATCATCTTCCAAACTCTTGGAAAATTAAAATTGTCGGCAAACTTAGGAAAATATCCTAACTTTAATGTTCTTAACCGTTGGAATGTATGGTTGTTTAAATTGGCACTTCAACACGATACTTTTTAATAGGGAGAACTGGGTGATGCGGGTAGTCCTGGCCTTAACGGAAAACCTGGACAAGCGGTGAGTACACTGATGGTAATGATAAGAACTGAACTACTGAAATCCAATGACAGTCCTCTGGAGTTCAAACTTGCGCTCTTCTTTTTGCCTCCCGTGCTCCTGATGTCAAAGAGATCGAATGTACCCTTTGTATCCTTGCTCCCACGCAGTCATTTTTAGGGGAGTCGTTTTTAGAGGAAGGTTATACGACTCCCCTAAAAACAACTGCGTGGAAGACTATTTGTATCCCTGCTGAAACACTGACTTGCAATAACGCCGGTTGTCCTACAAAAATGGAAAAAGGAATGAAGAAATAGCCAAAAAGGAATTAATTAGCCATGCCAATTGCATTCTTAGATATTTTATTAGGTGTATTTTTACGCAAAGTACTTGTGGACTGCGGTGTAATACTTCAACCTGACATCAAAAGAGTTGATACAAGGTAAATTGGCCACTGTCTACACCTGTTAAGCTTTAGCCCTTCGTCAGAGCAATTCCCTGATTGTAACTAGGGAGCCTGATTTATTCCTATTTGGCTTTTTATTCTTTTTTATTTGACAACGTTATTGCAATTAAATGTATATCATGTTTTCTGTACCCTGGAAAAAACCTTCATTTTTCCTATTTTTCACGAATTAAACCCTTAACGAAAATTTAAAGACCTGTTAAAGTAGTAGAATTAAGATTTATAATGTCATTCTCGTTCTGCGTGGGGGTGGGGTGGACTTCAGATCTGAAGGTCTGTGGTATGACGTCCAGTCCCTGCCATTGTGTTGTTTCTTTAGACAATGCGATGGACTAGCATCCCGTCCAGGGGGGAGGAGCAATACTTTCAGTTGCTTCATGCTACGGAAACCGGGATAAGCTCCGGCCGTGTGGGCCTCCTTGGCCCGAGTGCGACTTTATTCTTCTATTATTCTCGTTCACCGCTAACTCTTGCCTGCTTTCACTTTTTTCCAAAATTTGAACTCTCGTTGTTTTGGATTACACTTTTTTAGGGTTCGCGTGGTGACACTGGGGTGCCCGGAAGCGGAGGAGAAGATGGGATGCCGGTAAGACAATTCAATCGCCCGAGTTTAAAGAAAATGAGGGTACTATTCTGTGTGCTGTTTGGCTTATCAAGCTTGTCACTTCATAGGGTCGCAAAGGAGCTGATGGTATTTCTGGGCGGACAGGAGATACTGGCTCACGGGTGAGTCGAAAATTTGTGACAATAATGAAAATGAGACAGATACGAGTTGCAATAGAAATTACGATGGATGCGAGCTCGATAATTGTTGAATCCATTTATACCATTAGCGCAACAAAACCGTGAGTTTTCCCTACGGGGAGCCGGGGGGGACCTTTTTCAAGTAATTAAGAGGGTGTTAGGTTTGTGTTTCAAGACACTTTTTCTTCTACATTAAGTCATCGTCTTTACGTTTTTGAGTGTATTAAACAAAAAAATCCCTGTAATTTTACTATTTAAAGCTAGTTATTCAGTTGCAGGTTCAGCGGATTACCGATAACTTGGACTATGAGAACAACGTAACGTTTCATTTGCTCACCTGCGAATTGTTGGGTGTAACAGGGTTACTATTAATAATGGAATGCCGCCCTGAGTGCTATTTGTATTGTGAGAGCTCGTGAGGGTGCAAGCTTATTAATGGCAGTTATTTCCTCTTAGACAGTGAAGTTGCGGTGGCGTGGTGGTTAAGGTGATGTTACTGGGGACGATTCGCAACGACGATTGTAAGCGTCGAGTTTTAATGTATGTTACGCGGGACGATTTTTAGCGCAATGTGCATGCGAAATCCGTTGGCAACAGACGTGTTACATAGGACGGTTTTTAGCGCAACGGGGGCAGCGAATAGTGTTCTGTGAAGGCGTTGCGGAAACAATTGACGACAGGCATGTTACACGAAACAACCAGAGCAAAATTCTTGTTTTGGCGTTGCAACTTTTTTGATGCTGGTTCAGAAACTTGCAACGCAAAAATTGCGCAGAAAATCGTCAGTGCACCCATGTTAAACGGCATCAATTTTTAGCGCAACATTGTTGCACTAAGAATCGTTGTTGCGAATCGTCCTCGTGTAACATCACCTTTAGATTTGGTAGATTTGGGGTGATGTAGTTTCAGTGCACTGGATCTTTGATCGGCCTTTCCACTGGAAGATTGGGGGGTCTGTGGCTCAAGGTTTAGAAAGGGAAAGGGGTGCTTATTGGAAGGAGGGCATGGTGAACTGAACTTTCAATCTGTTATTATTCTTTTTCATTACTTTCTGCATAAGGGAGATAGATTTATTTTCGTGCCAAAAGTAGGCCGCGCGAGGACTGAGACTGAATGTTCAATAGAAAAATGACCAAAACGGATTTGTACGCAACGGGAAGTTCAACGAATTTTCTTTAACCCTGCACATTGTGCCCGCGCTGACTTTAACGAATTATAACTTTTAAACGGGTAGACGAATAATCACCAAATCTCTTGACTTTTCCTAAAATTTATCAAGGAAAATTTTCCTGTGTCAATGACGTGTCTATGATGATTGACGTTTCCATAGCAACCGCCTACTCAGAAGTGTATTTTGACTATTTTCTGTCTTTTTTCAGTCTTTTTTAAAGTTTTCCCCCTTCGTTTTTAAGAAGAAGACAATTTTTTTTACTTTTGTGTGCTTGTTTTGACTAAGTATGTTTCTTAGAACAAATCATATTTTTTTGTGACGTTATTGTCAGCTGTATGACTGCAGGTTTGGGATTCAAGATGGGACCTCAGATTCAAAATCATAAGCCCAATCTGTTAAGTTAATGACGTGCTACAAACGTGCCAAGTTTCATCGCAAGAGCTTTAATACTTTCCGAGATCTAAAAGTGCCCCCTCCCCCCAGGCTCAGAAACTCAAAAAAAGCCCAGGCAGAGTAGGGTTAATCAGAAGCCGCCGACACAGAACTTCCGAATACAAATGTTATGGCTACTCGCACGAACACAGAATTGTAAGTAATTTTTCAGCGCCTTTTAAGCGAGAATTCTGTAAATTTGCTGACATACCCAACTCATGTAATTTTTTGTGTTAAATTTCAGTTGACTAGATCATTAGTCCTTTGAATTTGTACTGTGAAATACAATTGTGGAAAGTTCATGGTTGACACCAGTGCAGAATAAAAATTACTGAGGTTATAACATTCGACGTAATCTTCAAAGTCAAGCAGTGGCCCCTCGAAACGACGGAGCGAATCACGTGGCGATTTATATAATTATGGTAATAAGAGATTTTTAACTTTTTGTAAACAGGGTCGGCCTGGAAAAATTGGACCAGCAGGGCCTCCCGGACAGAGGGGACCGGTGGTAAGTATTTTGTCCCTTCTTGTTCAGAGCGAAACCTTGTGCAAGGCCTTTGACATAAAAAATAGTTCAGTTCTTAATGATTTTTTTTTTCATATGAGGACTTTGCACTAATCTCCACTCCAAGATAAAACTATGTCAAAAATATTAATGATTCTTAAGTTTAAACAAAGAAAATCATGGTTCGGATACCTGGTAATAGGATATCGTAAAATAAGAGTAGAATCCAGTTCGGTGTGTAGTCATACGAGAGAGTGAAAAATCAGACGACTGCGTCGCGGAAGTCGGATTTGTTTTAAAACTCACGATTATAACTGCAGACAGTATTGGACAAGACAAGACAAGACACAAAGTCCTATTACTAATCAATCATATCTATTACAAAATACGTGGAAAAAAAGAAGAAAGAGAGAAGAGACTCTTTCAGCTTCATGAAAAAAATGAACCTATTCAAGTTCAACTGGTAATGGCCAATCAGATTCGAGAAAGAAAGAGGAGAAAAACGTTCCAGCGAAAGAAAAGACCACAGTTTTAATTGCGAGATAAGGAAAAAAAGAGCTTATTCAAGTGCAACTGTCCTATTTTAGCGCGTACTGTCCAATTACTTATTCGTAATGCGAACACTGTCCAACAGCTAATCAGATTCGTTACTAGGTTGACCTTTTTTGGCTCAAAAGCTCGTCCAGTTATTGTCTTAGCTGAAAGCCCTGTTATTCCTAAGTCGTCCTACACCTCGTGGAAATTAGTCGTATTAACAGAGTGTCAACATAACATAACATAACATAACATAACATAACATAACATAACATAACATAACATAACATAACATAACGTAACGTAACGTAACGTAACGTAACGTAACGTAACGTAACGTAACATAACATAACATAACATAATAACATAACATAACATAACATAACATAACATAAACTTTATTTTAACTCGATATGAGTTTTAGTGAACATAACATAACATAACATAACATAACATAACATAACATAACATAACATAACATAACATAACATAACATAACATAACATAACATAAACTTTATTTTAACTCGATATGAGTTTTAGTGGAAGCCAACGAAAAGTGGACGTAACAACGAGTTGGCCGTATCAACATGGTAGTTGTACGGCAGCGGTCCAACCGTCGGTTGTCGTATTAAGGAGGCCCCACGCTAGTTATATAGGCAATGATGCACTGTGGTATCTGTTTTACTCGCAATTTTCCTGGCCCCAGTTGTTCAAAGAGTGGATAACTTTATCCGGTGGATAAGTCGCTATCCAACTGAGAAATTTTCCTTCAACTTACACATTTGGCCAGACTTTTGGAAAGGCACACACTTCATCATAGATACACCTGCTCTTTTCATAAATCACAAGGTTTGTAGAGATTTTCCCGCATTTTATATCTGCTGAACTACGGTCTATCCACTGGATGAAGTTATCTGCTTTTTGATCTACTGATGTTTAATGGCACCGATTTTCATGTAATTTTTTTTTGTTTTTAGGGTCGCCCTGGGCTAATAGGCCGTAGAGGGCTTATCGGTGAAACGGGCGCTAAGGTAAGAATGTAATGCGGAATAGAATCCTGTGTTTAAGCTTTTGAAGGCAAATGTTCGTTATTCAGCCGATCACGTCAGGAAGAAGAATGGCTTCAAACTAAAATGAATCTCAGCGGGTTGAAGCAACCATTTTAGAACTCTTAGACTGAAAAAGAAAAGAAATTTTCTTACTGGCAAACTATATTATCGTTTCCTTGGAATTAGCATGAATCAATTATGTAAAAAAAAAATAGTTATAATAAAAATTGATAAACAGTAAAACCAAACCATGGTCCGTGTGAGGGTCGAACTCACGACCTTGGCGTTATCAGCACCACGCTCTGCCGACTGAGCTAACGGACCAGTCGTGGTTAATGGACTGTATTTTCGGCATGTGCCGTGGTATCCCGCAATATCCCGCAATATCCCGTGGTAAATAAATTGGATTATAGATGTCTTCTGCAAGGTTAAGAGGTCAAATGTCCAAATTCTGGGTTTCATGGAAAACGCGTGCACGACGGTAATTTTTTTATTTCTGTATATGAACGCGAACGCCGTCTCAACGAATTTGTCTGATGGAAAGTTCTGCTAAATAAAACAATTTTCACGATTTGTAGTAATTGAGAAGTAGTGTAGAAATGTGAATTTGGTTTTTTGGCAACCACGACGACGACTGCACCGAAATAGGTTTAATTAGCAGAACAATGCATGTGCGTCATACATTTTAGTATGATTTTGTCATACATTTTAGTATCGATTTTTTTTAAGGTTGTAATTTAGGTTTTAATATTTTTATCTTGTAAACGCATTTAGGCTCTGGGAAATGCGTGTATAAAAACTGTTATTATTATTATTATTATTACATTTTATTGTCGTTCTCTATTAAACGAGAAAACGACGACGTGAAATGACCAACTTCTTTGTTTAATGAAAAACATGAAAATACGATGGTCAATTTTGCTTTCGCAATCTGAACACGAACGCCGTCCCAAGGAATTTAGCTCCTAGATGGTTTAGCCACCTAAGATTTCGAAAAATCGCAAAGTAGTTTAAGGCCCAGTTCAGACGCTGTATCTCTCATGTGCCCTACCAAGTAGTACGTAGTTATTTGGTAGTGGTGCTGTGTCCATATCAGTTTTTTTCGACAGAATTCGATTAGGCATGGTAAAATCTCAGGGTACGACAAAGCTCGCCCCTTAATACGACCTCGGAGCGAAGCTGTATTTGATATACAGCACATGAGAGGTACGGCGTCTGAACTGGGCCTAAAATATAACGTGAATTTGTTTTTAGAAGACATTTTCTTTGGCGCGTCCGTCGTGATTGGTTAAGTTTCCTATCATGTAACGCTGAACAGGAGCAAACATCAGCACTGATTAGCTAATTATTTGTTAGACATTTTTTTCCCGTCGTTATATCTGAGGCCATCATTTTATGTTCCATAGGGAGAAACAGGAGAGGAAGGGGATAGCGGAAAAGACGGGGAAGCAGGAAAACTGGTGTGTAATTAACTGATTTTTTCTTTGACGTACAATGTTTCCTAAAATTAGCCCCTTCCTTTATTAACTTCCCTGCTAAAAAGCCCGCTTTCAGGTCTAAAAAATATATAAGCCCCCCCCCCTCTCTGTTAATGTCCCCCTCCTACACACATTGGATTCGTGTACTGTTGAAAATTTTGATCAAAACTTTGTCATTAATGTAATCTATCTTTCTGCTGCTACTCAAAAAATCGTTCATGTTGTGGCTAATTCCTCAAGTTTTACATTTTTGTCAGTCCTCTTGCAGTTTTTTGGAAAGTATCTGTCTTATATTGCATGAAAAGTTTTGTTGACGGTGAATTTTAATTAAGTGGTGTTCTTCAGATGTGTGGTTAACTGAGAACTTCGACTCTGAAAAATGCAATGTCTTCCTCCTCCTCCTTTGTTCTGAGGCGGGCACTTGAAAGAGTAAATACGGTGAACAACCATACCTTTTGAGACTTCGGGTGTAGTCCCAAAGTTGAGCCATTCAATTCCGATGTAAAGATCAATGTTTTATTTTATTTAAAGAGTAATCCACGTACGACTGATGTATTCATTATTATCTAAGATAAATAAGTATTGATTTTTTGTTGTTATCGTAGGGTGAGATTGGTCTTCCGGGATCGATGGGCTCTCCTGGTGACGCAGGAAACAATGTGAGTACATTAAGGGCCTCTACGTGAGAGCCGAGATAATTTCATCACGTGTTGACTCTCCTCCCGGCATAAAGTTTATGGTTTCGTTTACGTACATTATTTAATCCGGGGCTGGCTAAAAACAGTTTCGCTAACGGAAAAAACATTATTGCTGACAAAACGTCTTGTATTTATCTGGACGAAACATAGCATTATATCCAAATGGATTTTCCATTTCAGGATAATGTTTTATCCCGGTTCTTAGGAAGGGCTTAAAAAACAAAAACAAACAAACAATCAATCAATCAAACAAACAAAAACAGAACAAAAGGGGCCCGAAGTTGTATTTCGCGTGACATAGAGCTGAAAGGTCGCTGATACTGGGGGTATACATTTCTTGAAAATCTACGTCAAGTCTGAAACTGAGGCTAAAACCTAGAAGAAGTCTTAGATATATTAAACCGGCTTGAAACGATGCTGGGCTTTAAGTGGGTATTTCACGGGGAGTTTGCAGTTTTTTTTTGGGTGGGAAGGGGGATTGTGTGAAAACCATAATCAAATATTGTCTAATAGCTCCTACGTAAAACCCCAATAGGAAGATATATAAAGTGAATTCTCGAAAGTGACTTGCAGCCGTATCTTCCGAAGCGCAACGTAACGAGCTGTAAGTCTATCATGTAAGCAGAACTGAATTCTTAACTGTCGAACTCGAATTTTTGTAATGACTATGGATTTCTATCAAGAAGTAATTCCGTAAACTTTAGACTGACGTTTTGCACATACCATGCCACGTGTTCGTAAAAGTCAAGGAAGAAACAAAAGAAAAACAAGGAAAGAAATGAATGATCAAGGTATTTTCTTATTCAGGGTCCAGGCGGACTTATGGGACCTCTTGGATCACCCGGAAAGCCTGGGTTTAAGGTAAGTGAAAACCTTGAGGTCGTTCGTTCATTTTAATTGTAGCAAACTTTCAAAGTGAGTTCTCGGTACAGTAGTCTTCCGGAGCGCTTACCATCTGAATGGAATTTTCGGGTAGAATTTTCCGACAGATAGTACTAGACTTTTCTCACCGAAGCAAACAGAACGGGGATGAGCTGTACGAGTTGAAATTTTTTACCAGATGCCGAGAGGGCCTGGATAAAAACAAAGATGGCGGCCGAACTGGAAGTTCTATTTGCGTTGCTGGGATTAGTCATGCGAATAAATGGTACAGAAAATTCCCATCGTTTCGGTAAAAGCGAAAAAATGGTAATACCTCGGAAGGTATTACTTTTTTCCGGAAAAATTCCGTTGTGATGAACCGCTCCGTTTGTTCAGTTTCCCACGGGAATAACTGTTTTTTTTTTTTTACAAATGGTAAACGAGGTTGGTCGAAGGTTTGTGCAAATTGTAAGATAAACCTCCCCAATGGGAAATTCTGTTCGAGATTGGCGTGTACTATTTGCGCAGTTCACTCTAACTTACACAGAGAGTCTGGAACTAGTTTGACTATTGGCGCAGGGTCTGGAACTGGTAGAAAAAGGCAAGTGGAACACAATTTCCCGTTTGGATATTCCGGTTGGGAACTTTGGACTACCTCTCAAGACGTTCCTTTTATTCCGGACATTTTCTGGTAGGGCAATCCAACATAGCCCTACCATTTAGAGTTTAACCAAAAATTTCGGTGTTTTTTTTTGGTTAATGGTAAACACTCAATGAGAGTTCAGAATAGCCAATAGTAAATAAGTTAGCAACATTATCCAAGGGAGACGAGCTTAAGTTCGCGATAACGGGGGGGGGGGGGGGGGGGGGAGGGGGGTCGAGGCCTGGGTTCGAATTAGCGGGGTCTTCGATGCAATTTTTCACGGTCGCACTCAAGCTCGCGATAAAAATCGTAAGTGTAAACTAGCGGCGGTTTCAGCGCGATTTCTGTGCGATTTGTCACCGCAATATCAAAGTGGTTTCGAACATGTTGAGAACTTGATGCAACTTAGCGGCGATTTTTGGGAAATTGCAGCAAATATTCCACTCGAATTGCACAGAAATGAAATCGCCACTAGTTTACACTTGCGACCAAAGTTGAAACGGACATTTGCACGATAGCGTCATTTGACTACAACTTCCAGAATTCATTTAGTTTTTCCTTTCTTATTAAAATTTTTGTAAGCCCAGTGAGGTTTAGATAACGACCCTAATTTACATCATAAAAGGACAAAGGATTCTGGTAGTTGTAGTCAAATGACGCCATCTTGCAAATGCCCTATTGGAGAGGACGACAAAAATCCCGTCAAAAATCGCGTGTGTAAACGGGCCTTTACGATTTTTATCGCGAGCTCGAGCGCGACAAAAATTGCACAAAAAAATTGCATGTGTAAACGGGCCTTTACATTTCCTCTCCTGTAGGGTGAAGTAGGACAACATGGAATACAAGGCAACATAGGACATCCAGGCGCACCTGGTAAAAGCGGTCCCCTTGGGATGATGGGATCACAAGGACCCAGTGGTTCGTATGTAAGTACACCTAAATTATATCATACCAGATTCCACTAGAACGGATACCTTTGGAACTACGATTTGGTGTCCGTAATAGCGTTAGCGAGTCTCCCAGTAGCTCAGTGGCTAGAGCGTCCGACCGGTGTTACGGAAGACCAGGGGTTCGATTCCCGTCGGGGACTCAGAATTTTCTTTGTCCCACGCTCGCGACATGTTGAATATTCCATCTTTTCTTATAGCGTAAGCTGTTTGTAACTTTTTTTTATGTTTTTAATTTTCACGGGATTCAAATCACTGTCCGTGTAAACAGCGACTGCCTTGATGTGCAAGTTCTCTGTTAGGCGGAAATTACCAGTGATATTGACAGTCTGTTATCAGACCGCTTGGTATTGAGAACGATAAGTCCGGCTCGCGTTTGTTATTTACATTAGGAACCTCTCAATTGACATAGTGATTTAAAAATTTCTGCTCGGCAAATCTATTCAACTTGATTCCAGTCGTTATTTAGAATTTAGAGGAAGGCTGTCAACCCCAACCATGCAACAATAGACCAGTCTAACCAAGTCAACATGAATTGTTGGGGGTAGGTAAAAAGTAATTAAAGTAAAGAGTACCCAGTAATGTCACATGCGGTGAAAAAATGACCTTAATCCACGCCGGGGACAGTTTTTCCCCATTACGTTTCCCATCCGAGGTCGCTTGCAAAATCATTTTAACTTCAGTTAACTTGTACGGTTAAAACTTCCATTTTTATTTCTACATTATCTCCACTTTATTACTCCGTACAAGAAACTTTGAACTAGAAATCCAGAAAATTATACGATACAACAGGTTTAACTCATGATCAGGCTTTCCCAGGTACATGATTGAAATTCTCCCTTTGGGCGTCCTCTCTACAATTTGCATCGGCTACGATCTCAACTGAAACTAGGTAACTTGATATCACATCTCTTAAAACCTCAGCCAATCCTTGTTAATTATATCCCCTAGATGACACATAGCTTTGTAAACGAACTTGCTGAGCTAAAGTGGGGTCATAAAAATCTCAGGTCCACCTGTGTCGTCATTCCCAGTACGTTGAAGGAAGTTGCGTTTGTTCAAGCATCTCCTCAATTCTTCCTTGAATATTGGCATCCTATAACTGTACACAACTGGGTTGACGATTGAGTTTGCCAGATGTAAAGGTGTTGTCACCAGCATAACGATCTGTGAAATACAATCCCGGCACACATACGTAACAGTGTACAACACAGCAGCTGGAACCCAACAAATAAGAGACAAACCTATTACTATGAACGGCGTTTTTGACAGTTTTCAGTTTCATTCCATGTCCCTCCTGGTTTGATTATCAAATACGAGAAAAGGGCGCCTTAATCGACATCCTATGATCGCGTAACTTATACAGACAACACAGAGAAATAACAAAATAGGTAGGTTAATTGTCACGGAAGTAACTATAGGACCAAAAAATTTAACAACTGAAAGTACATACGACACAGCAGTACAAATCCAGCTGCTCAGATGAAAGCAATGCTTCCAAAATACGCTCGATCGTTAACTGTTCGATGGCGGAGTGGCCACACCACAGCGTGAACACGCTCCAGCGAAATGACAGCGAGAGAAAACACCGAAGAACATGAAAATAAAATTAGTAAAGAAAACAAAAGATAACTATGGTGAAACCTTTTGCTTTCTGGTGCCAAATCAATGAAAAGAAATGGTACACTTTGAGTTCCAAGTGAAATGATCCCCTGTATGTCCACAAGTAGATCAGCAATTGCAAGGTTGATCGGACAATAATATGCCTTCTGTAAAGTTCGTCGCTTTTTCCAAAAAACAAAAATAGTAAATGAGTTCCCGATGCAAATAAGGACAGTCTCAGTGGAAAGGAGGATGCAAAATACTGTGAAGGCTGAAGTTGACATGTCTTGTGAAATACGTTTGTGGCAAAAACAAGTCTAGCTCAATTAACTGAAACAGAAGTGAAATGAATGTGATAAATATTGGTACTACATGCAAATCGTTGAGTTTACAGAGCAGGACAGGTAATTGGGACTTTACAAAGGAAGCTTACTTTAATTTATTGTTAATATATATTATTTGCCCCTACTTGCCACCAGGTCGGAAAATGACCTCTTGAATTTCGTGTGCATTGAAAACCAATCAATTTGGGGTGTCAGTAAAACACGGGGTCGGGGTCGGGGTCTATTGTTCTTTTGTTTCGTTTTCTGTTGTCTTGCCCTAACCAAAACATAAAACCGAAAACGAAACAAAAGAGCAATGGACCCCGACCCCGACCCCGACCCCGTATTTTACTGACACCTATCAATCTGACAAATAAAGAATTCAGTTTATGAAAAGCGGAATTAATCTTTACCCTGACATTCGCACAGCCATCTACGAGATTCATTAGTGGCTCTAACTTAATTAAGAGATTCTGTGTATATAGCCTGCAGTATCTTATGTATTGAAAAGAGGTTTCTAATTAACAGAGCTCAATCGAAATTAATTATTAAATGACATTTTTTCCCACCTAGATGTGACATCCTGGATACGTGTTTTGGTCATTTTTATTTACTGTATCAGGAGCCCTGACTGTATATAGTGGTTTATTTATTTTCACTTCCACCTGAGGAATATATTGTCCTTTCCTAATGACAATTTTAAGAGTGCCCAGTCTGAAAAGAAAAAAACCAAAATTTCATCTCGCAAGGCAAATATTGGAAAAACCTGAAACATCATCCAGCGCAGCTTGAAATAGTCAATAGAGCTAGCTTATATTTGACTGTCATTTGAACTTGGACATCAATCAGAAAAATTCATGAGTTTATTAATATGCACTTGCTCTTCCCGGTAATGTTACCGTAAAAGTCAAACGCACGTTTCCTAGACAGCAAGCACAAAAACCAAATTTACACTTGTTTTTTTTCTAAGGTTGGCGTAGCCTGCGCGCAGACGTCTCGTATTTCCTTTGCTTCACGAGGAAAAGGGACCCTTCTCCTAGATAGCAAGCATAATCAAAGGCCCCCTTGGGCGACGCTCGTGTCAGATAACTAGTTAGTGCTTCGGCAATTGGGTAGTTTTCTCGCACAAACTGTTTGGACGTGTGTGGTCGTCTTGTTTGGACATAGGGTGGTTTGTTGATACATGGCCACTATGTGGCCGGAACATTAATTATTAATAGTTAGTCCTCTTCAGTCTTTTTTCAGCTTTATTCAGGGGTTTCCGCGTTTTATGTTCATTTTGTAGACACTTGACTATGGTTCTGTAAGGTTTGTTCGACTGAAGGGGGCTTCATTTCGTTTCTGGACAGGTACAGGTAGCGAGCGATAGTTTGTACGGTTGTTTGACGTACGACTGGAACACTTAACCACAGGGAACGCACACATTTACTATGTGATCTTTTGTAGTTTCAAAATAAAAGGAAATGTATGGGAGCGGTCACACAGTTTGTGTGAGTGCTCTGTGACTTATTTGAAGATTGGGCGTGAAAGTTGATAAGTGCTGGCTAGGTGGTTTTTTGTAGTCAGGGCAAAAACCAAACTTGTTGAAAACGCTTACGTCACAATGACTGTGTGGTCTATAGTTCGGTTTTGGTCTTTTCTTCTGATTTTTTGTGACTTGCTTTTTTGGTGGGATTTTTTTCTGACGGTGAAAACGACACGAAAACCGAGATGGTGTGGAAAGAGAACATTTTATCTGTTTTTGGGAGTAAATGTAGTTTTCCAGTTTATGCGGATTAGTGTTATCGGGGCTAGTCTTAATTGTTTTACAATCTTTTATCTACACTGCAGTGGATAAGGAATTGTAGTTGTTACACGCGACGGGCAACTGATTACTGAATATACATGAGAGATATTTTCATGCAGGTATTTGGAGTTGGAGTGTGTTTGTAAGAAAAGACAGTTTGTCTCAGTATTTTAAATGTTTTAATGTAAGAGTCCTGTAAACAAGGAATTTCTGGAGCAAAATTCCCGTTGTAGCATGTTAATAGTTTTGTGCAAGTTTCCCGTTCTAGCATGGTCATATTTCTGGTGCAAGTTTCTGGTTTGAGCATTCTTACATTTCACATTTTCATAGACAAAAACACTGTGCACAGTAAATGATTTTATCATACCTAAATTCAAACATGCATACTAACAATTCGTCTTTTACTGATATTACACATCAGGCCCCAGTTGTTCAAATGTTGGATAGCACTATCCACCGGATAAATCACTATCCAGTGGAAAAGTATTAGGAAACCAATTGCGTTATCCACTGGATAGAGATTTATCCGGTGGATAGCGCTATCCAAATAGCGCTATCCAACTTTTGAACAACTGCAGTTCAAACTGCACATCGCAGTGCAACATCATATGACTTACTCTGACAACTCAATGGAAGTCTATTCCGACGGGATGAAATCTTCAAACAACAAAGGTCGAAACTTGACCTGTACTTTACCTCTCTTTCTGATTGCCTTAAATCAATTCTGAGATGTATCTTTTTGACAAACCCTTGTAAAATTTTAATATAGCAAATGAAAGAGTATACTTTTTCCTTATATATCTGTTACTGATGCAAGTTGCATAACGGTAATCACACACCGGTTTGGCTTCAACAAATGAAATACAAAATAAATCTTGAATCATTAACGATGATGAAGTAAACTATGTATTCGTAGTGGTGAAATCACTTGTTTCTCGTGTATAACTCTCGCTACCAACAATTCGGCAACAACTAACTTTTGTTGTGAAAAAAAGTGTTTCATATGACGTCATAAGCCTATTAATTTCGCTCGAAAACTTTGAAATCACGAAGATCACGTTCGTGACAATATCTTCAAAAAACTACCTCGGTCTTCATGAATCACGTTTTGTAATCTTCAAGAGAGAAGTTTTTCTTCAACACAACTTTTGAATGATCTGCTAATTACTCGCACAATATAAAAACAACACACTAACAGAACAGAACAAATTTTAACACAGACTCGGGATATGACGAGATATTTAACTTCTTTATTAGGAACGTAATTTCTAGACCAAAGGAAAAACACCCAGAGTGTTATCATATCGGACCAACGATAAGCAGTTCATTCTATTACATCTTTAAAACATCTGCTGTTCAGACATGTTCCTTTTCCAAATCGTCTTTTACTGACATTACAAACCACAATTGTATAACAGTTCTCAAAACTATCCCGATGTTGGAATTGTGTGTTTACATTTAGTTGTTTATTGTTCAAAGTCTATTTTCAGCTATTTGCATTAGGTACAATAAAAATGATAAGTAATTAGCGCGTGTTGCTCTCTTGGGGTGATAAAGACAGTCACGAAAGTGATCAGTGATCAGAGTTTGATTGGTTTTCTGTCGTGTCAATATGAGTTTTGTTCTAAGCGGTTTTTTTTTTCAGTGTTTAGGCTGGGTTCGGTTACCTTTCATGTAAAGCGAGGATCTGTGGAAAATTAAAGTTGATTTGGTTGGAAAACTTAAGCAGACTACTTTATCTCGTTTCCGACATCGAGTTGATGAAATCACTTTCTAGCTGCAATGGCAACTCAAGGGGTCAATAGGTAACCGCAGAGTTATAGTGGCTAGTAGGACCTCAACCAATATTTAAATCCAATTTTTTTTAACAATTTGACTTTAACTGACTTTGACTTGACTTTGACTTTATTTGACTTTGACCATTTTCTTTAACAGTCCTATGCAATATAATGTAAATAGTTTAGTTAGTCATTTAGTTTTCAGATAATTTCGTTTAAATCATGTAATTTATTATTAGAGAGGATTTTTGAAGTTTGTAAAGCGCTTTTGATCATATGTGAATGTAAAAAGCGCTATAGAAGTATTAAACATTATTATTATTATTATTATTATTATTACTTACCAATTTTACCAAACACAAGCATAAGATGGCCATTCATATTAACGCAACTGAAATAAAAACTAAATCACATAGCTAACAAAACTACTGTTGTTTGATGGATATCACAAAGGCATTTGAAATATGTCGCAGTTATTAAGTGAATGAGGTCTATCTGATAAGATACATACCCGGACCCCAATTGTACGCAAAAACAAAGCACAATGTTTTCCCAAGGGTTATTTTTGAAAACGTGCTACGGTTTTGTACAGATTTATATACTTCTGATGTATTTGTTTTAAGACAAAAAACAGGTCAAAGCTTGGACATATGTGAGTGAACAATTTGATTGCATTTTTCTTTCTTTTGCCATAACTTTGTGTTCGAAAACTACGCAATTGTAATTGCTGAAGCTTCAGATTACTCGCCATCACAAGCCTGTTCGTCTTTGCATGGTGAAATCATGTTTCTCGTCGGCCCAATGTCAAACAAACAACTAAAATCTTAACACAAAGGAAAACAATCTGTTCATTTCCTTAGTACCGAATTTTCTCCATTTTTTAGAAACATCTGAAACACCGAGCCTTGAATGCATGTAAACCAAGTTCAAATTAACCATGAGTTAATAAACGCCCCCAGTGTTTATCATGTTTATTCGATGCTAACATGGAAAATTTGTTAAAGCAATTTAAATTAAACTCCTCTTTATTAACCGGCCGTCGCCATATGGCGACCGCCGGTTTATAAAGTGGACACGGTGTTTTGGTGATGGTCAGTTGGCTTAACATAAGAACAAAGTGCTGTAAGTTAAATTTATGGTAGAGCTGTCCCTCGTTTTCAACATGGTAATGGCAATATTCCTTTGCTTTTACCTGAACATTGATAAGCTATTCCAGCAAGTTTCTCAATTTGTATAAGGAGTCGGTAGTGATTCCTCGTTGATGACTATAATTGATGGATTTTGTGACACTATGAGTCGGGTTTTTCTCTGTTGCCTGAGATTTGGGATCTTCTCAAGTCTGTTGATAAAGTAGATCGCTACCGTCAAAGAATAACGCAGTGTTAATCTATAATTATACATTTTCAAGAAAAGGAAGCAAAATAAACATTGAGGTGAGCAAGTTTCAACGTGTCTTGCCTAGCAGTACTAAGCGACATATGAGACAAAAACTGAAACAGTTTTCACTCTATGACTAATCGCACATTGCCTGATGATTGTTAATTTTTTCTTTAGCAATTCACTGCATTGTAACAACTGTTGTAAGTTGCCTTGTAAGCATTAAGCGTATACAATTTGCTCAATCTTAATCATCTTGAGCACAAAATAAACATCACACGACTTTCTCAGACCAATTTTCAGACTAGTCTGACTACCTAAACAATGCTCTATTCACAATTAACCTGAACTGAAAACAACGCCATTACAAGGTATGTTAAGTCTAACTTCAAACTTAATAAACCCTCATTAATTTTAGATTTGACTTCGTTAACCTAACAAATTCAACTAAAACACCGACATCATGTATCACTATATTATTACTGACCTCTTAAAAATACTTTCACAACTAAAACCGCTCTCTCACCGTATAAACTTGTATAATCTTGAACAAGTAATTCAAACATATTTTAAGAGCTTATCACCAAAACCTAGAAATCTTCAAATACTTCACGCGCTCAGTAACACATATATGACATTTTTAAACTCTTTTTCCCTCTCCTACGCTCAAAACATTATTTTTCTCCCTGTTGTTATAAACTTAACTTACTTGCACCATAAACATGTTCCTGTTGTATTACTCGCTAACTATGGTTTACTAGTAACACAACAACATAGCGCATTTCATTCATATTTCTACCCTCTAAGAATGGTTTACACAGGAATGCACTGTAGTGCACGATGCACGCATCGTGTCGTCATGATGACACGAGCGTAAAAACCAAATTTACACTTGTTCTTTTCTAAGGTTGGCGTTTCGAGGTGAGGGAGGGGGGGGGGGGTTGGCTCAGAACAGGTTGGGCAAACCGATACATTTTCATAGCCGTGTAATGTGGTAAGAAAAACATTTATACCAAAGTTTTTGCTGCAAATTTGCCACCAGTTTGCCAATATGCTGCATAAATTCTGACCAACTGGACTCTTGAAGGTCCCTGTAGGTATAGACTAGCCACTGTGTCTGGGTGTGGTGCAAGCTTTGGGGAAAACTCTTATTGGTCATTACCGTTTCAACCTAAGCCTGCAGAACCTGATTGGTTTAAATTAAATCTTAAACTTATAACTGTTAACTGCTATGAGATCGCTTTATATTGAGGACAACCAAGCTGGGTTGCGTTTGTTTATTTGTATTTATTCGTCTTTTTTAAGGGACACAGTGATTAATCCTTTCAACCTTGCAAAACCAATTTACTGAAACTTAACCGTTTGCTATTAGATCGCTTTATGTTGAGGACCGCCAGGCGGGTTGCGTTTATTTATATTTATTCGTCTATTTGAAGGGACCTTTCAGTTGACATGGTGATTAATATTTTCAGCCCGACCAAACCAATGTATTGAAACTTACCTTTGATTTCAGGCGATATTTAAGAAAACACTGACAATCCCAACCATGCAACAATAGACCAGTCTAAACAAATCAACTTGCTTTGTTCAGTGGGAGTTTGTGAAAAGTAATTCGTATCTCGTGAAAAAAGGATCCAGACCCATACCCCGATAGCGATGTTCGGTCGCTACATGCTTTAGTGGTTTTACGTGTCTATAATGTCATACCAGTGAAGGTTAAAATGGTCCATTTGAGATATACAAAAAAGTGTGTCGCCTGATATCAACATAGGATTTCATAGGATAATAATTGTTCCTTTACTTTCAATTAGCATGATCATGAATTTATAGAACAAATACGTAAAACCACCAAAGCGTGTAGCGACCACACACTGTCAATGCAACCCCTAGCCAATGTGTAAATTCCTCAAATTCTCATGAAACGAAAGGAAATTTGCATAGCACTACTGTGGAATTCAGATAACAACAAAGCCGTATACAGAACAGAGTTTCGATAGTGCATCACTTAAAAAAAATAAATTGTCCTAACCAAGACCGCCCCAGCAAAGTAAAATAGTGCAAAGTATGTGTAAAACATTCAGTTTCATGTTCCGGTAGTTTTATTCAATTCGTCCGGTTAGTTTTCATATAATTCAGAAAAACGTGAATTTGGCGACTTCGTTATATTTTGTTGCAGAAAGTGAGTTTATAATAGCGCCCAAACTTTTTCATCTTTGCAGATAGCCAAATGCGGTTTGGAACTATCTATAACGATACATTGAACTTACTTTATCTGGAGTTATTACGCTTTTCAGTGAAATTTGGAAAGCGCTGGAGCGGTCCAAACTTTGAAGTCCGTCTGGGGTTGTTATTTTGACGTTCACTTTGTACCGGGATTTCTGTTCCTACGATTTTGCGGAAACTTGAAGAGTCAAGGTAAGATGTTATTATAAGCTGATTCTAGAAGCATAAACCAAATCGTAGCGCTCAGTTTTGTTAGAATAGCAATTTTATTAAAAAAGTAGTGTTCAATAAAAGCAAAATCACGCAAAACTAACGAACAGTACATCTTCGTGTTGACATACGTATTATTCCTCGATAAATTGTGTGTAAAATGCGAAAGTTTCAAGGCAATCGAGTAAGAAATGCCGATGTTATTAGAGTTTTTAGAGAGGCATAGAGCGCGTCATTTATTTCGATTGAGTCACCTTAAATCATAATCATGGTTGTTATTATAAAGGAAGACCACTCGAAAAGCCCATATCGGCCAGTTTATTCGATCTATCCTCCATTTCACTTATAATGATTATGTATCAGATATATATTCAAATTGAAATGGGAAATAAACAAATCAAACTTGACGATATTTCATTCTTAAATACTGAGCCAGTTCTTGCTAAATGTATTTTCTAGGTGACACATTGCACTGAAAATGAACTTGCTGAGCTAAAGTGGGGTATCAAAACTCTCAGGTCCACATGTATCCTCATTCCTAGTACGTTGAAGGAAGTTGCATTTGTTCAAACATTTCCTCAATTCTTCTTTGAATATTGGCATCCTATAGCTGTACACAACTGGGTTGACGATTGAGTTTGCCAGATGCAAAGCTGTTGTCATCCGCATAACGATTTGTGAAATACAATCCTGGCACACATGCGTAACAGCGTACAACAGAGCAGCTGGAACCCAACAAATAAGAGACAAACCTACTACCATGAACAGCATTTTAGACAGTTTTAAATTTCGTTCCATGTCCCTTCTGGTTTGATTATCAAACATGGGAAAAGGGCGTCTTGACCGACACAGTATGATCACGTAACTTATACAGACGACACAGATAGGTGACAAAATCGTTATGTTGATTAGCACTGCAGCGAATATAGGATCTGAAATTTGAAAAATTGATAGTATAAATAACACTGCAGCACAGATCCCAGTTGCCCAGATGAAAGCAATGCTTCCAAAATACACTCGATCGTTAACTGTTCGATGGCGAAGTGGCCACACCACAGCGTGAACACGTTCCAGCGAAATGACAGCGAGAGAAAACACCGAAGAACATGAAAATAAAATTAGTAAAGAAGACCAAAGGTAACTATAGTGAGACCTTATGCCGCTTAATCCTGAATCAGTGAAAAGATATGGTAAACTTTGAGTTCCAAGTGAAATGATCATCTGTATGCCCACAAGTAAATCAGCAATTCCAAGGTTGATCAGAAGATAATATGCCTTCTGTAAAGTTCGTCGCTTTTTCCAAAAAACAAAAATAGTAAACGAATTCCCGATGTAAATAAGGACAGTCTCAGTGGAAAGAAGGAGGCAAAATACGATGAAGACCAAAGTTGACATGTCTTGTGAAATGCGTTTGTGGCAAAAACAAGTCCAGCTTAATTAACTGAAACAGAAGTGAAATGAATGGATAAATATTGGTACTATATGCAAATCGTTGAGTGAGCTTGAGTTTACAGAGTGTGGCAGGTATTTGGGAATTGACAAAGGAAGCTTACTTTAATTTATTGTTAATATATATTATTTGCCCATATATGCCACCACGTCGGAAAATACCCCTTTGAATTTCGTTTGCATTGAGAACCAATCAATTTGACAAATAACGAATTCAGTTTTATGAAAAGCGGAATTCGCACAGCCATCTATGAGATTTATTAGTGGTTCTAACTTGATTAATAGATTCTGTGTATAAAGCAGTATCTTATGTATATTAAAAAGAGGTTTTTAATTAAAAGAGTTCATTCGAAATTAATTATTAAATGATATTTTTGTCCCACTTAGTTGTGACATCCTGGATATGTGTTTTGGTCATTTTCATTTACTATATCTAGTGGTTTAATATATTTTCACTTCCACCTGAGGAATATATTGTCCTTTTTCTAATGACAACTTTAAGAGCGCCCATTCTGAATTAAAAAAAAAAAACAAAAAAAAAACGACAATTTCATTTTGGAATGCAAATATTGGAAAAACAAACATCATCCAGCGCATGCGCAGCTTAAAATAATCAATAGCGCTAGCTTTCATTTGACCGTCAGTTGAACTGGAATATCAAGTGTAGAGTAGCTATTCTATCTGAATGTAGTACAAGGTCCTGTTTAAAACCTTAAGGTGATTCCATCGAAATAGAAGTAATGTTTAAAATTTTCTAAGACTTGGTCCAACAAGATTTTCCTGAGAAACCCTAGTAGTCAGAAATGAGAACTTTAATTGCTATAAAAAGTCAATGCTTGTATTGAAATACTGGTGCAGTTCAACAAAATAGACATTTATCTTGCATTGCATACTATTTTAGTTGAACGGGAATTAAGGATGTGAGAAAAATTAAAGAATTTGCCGCGTGCGTACATACCCTGCTGCACCTAAAGACGTGTTCTTTTCAGCATTTAAATAAAAATAACTCAAAGCAAAAAATGATGCGCAGAGAGAATGCGCAATCCAATTGAATGGAATCACCTTAACCTGGTTAGTTTAAATTATATGTTTAACTCAGTTAACTGTAGCGTAGTTTGGAGTGAAGTAGACAAGTGATAATATGATATTTTCGATTACAATCATTTCCGTTGTTAGGGGGAATAATAAGCTCAGATACAAAGCGTTAATTATATATAAACTGTTCAAGTGTTCCCTTCGATATCTGATTGGAGAAAACACCCTCGCTCTCCACACATAGCTAAAATAGTTAAAGTTTAAACTATTTTAATACTTAATTGCTTACTTGTTTCAGGGAAGACCCGGGAAGACAGGTGACCAGGGTTTGAAGGGAAGAGCCGGTGATATAGTAAGTTCTTTTAACCAAACGTTAACGATGTTAAACCATTTATTTCGCTTTCTGCGTGTGTATTTGTGTCCATGCCAAACTCTGATGTGCGATGTTTGTTTATTTCGTTATTTTTTTGACTGTAAAAAGTTTATTTAATTAATTAACCATGTCATACACTTGACATTTATTTATTTTTTATTTATTTTTAATTTTATTTAATTAATATTTTATTAGTATTAGTAATTACATGAAAAAGTAACAGTCGCCTATACAACGTACGTATAACAGGGGCGTTTTACATGATATTACAAGGTATATATGTGAATTACAATTGATTTTACGTACACAGCATAAATTCATTACCATACTATTACCATTTATTACCATACATGTTTATTTCGTTCGGTGTTTAGTTTTTAGCTTTGAAGAAATATTTCTTTTACCAGATTTCAAATCGGTTGCTTGTTATTGAAGAATGTAGAGAATAATCGTATTACATAATAGCCAGGGCCTGGTTTTCAAAGCACGATTTTGCTATCCGGAAATTAGCGTCAATCGTAGCTTCAAACTTATTCACTACTTGAAAATAATATCTGTTCACAAAACCTGAATTAAGCGCTTAAAATCGTGAAAATCAAAAAGAGCTGTTATAACATTCTTTTGTGGGAGTCAGTTTTCGAACAACTGTGCTCTGACGTTCACCTTTTTAGGGAGACAGGGGCGAGCCTGGTGATTTAGGTGTCAAAGGACCAGACGGAGCAAAGGTAGGAGAGAAATTTTGTGAAGATTTTTGCGTCACACAGTTCAAGAACCTTACCGCTACTTTTTCTCGTTTGATACTATGCTTATGAGCTACCCATCTCTGGAAACGCAAGACCAAATAATCAGGGTTGGATGAGTTAAAATGAGTTAAATCTACGCGAGCGAAAGCATCTATTCAAAATAGATTCTTTCCCAGGTGCTAATTTAATTTTGCCCGTTGGAGGATACTCCTGCTCCGGACTTCGAACATGATACGTTAGTAACAAATATATTTCCAACTTCAATTTTTAGGGAGACCGCGGTGACCCTGGTGGCCTGGGACCAGCTGGAGGGCAAGGTCTTAAGGTAAAAAAAAATCATCTTTTGCACGATGTATATAGCCCTGTGCCGGTGTTGTTACTTAAAAGCTGTTTGTCATTTAATGCAACCGCCAGCAGTTGGAAAAGCCTTGTTTACGAAAGTCGAAAGAACAGAGCTGTTATGACAGGACCGAATTAGGTGTCCCTTACGAGTGTCCGTGATACCGGGAGTCCTTCTAATTCTTTCAGCAAGACCTCAGCACTCCTGTATGCCTTTGATTTAGCCGTCATATTGCGCATCCCCTACATAAAGACCCGGCTAAACGATGAAACATTTCCGTCGAACATCGTGTTGGACGAACATGTTTCACTGTTTAGTCACCTCTCAACTTTGCATTTAAATGGTTTTCCATTGTCCATAGTTTTGCTCGTTTAGCCACCGAACGTTTCGTGTGACAAACACGATGTTGGACGAAAATGTTTGATCGTTTAGCCGCGGGCTTAATGCAGTACTTTTTCAGTCCTACTCACAAACTCTTGCTCTTAGCAGCCTTAGATCTCGTCTCTCCCCGTTCTGAGTCGACCTAGAAGACTTGTCATTGAGACCATTTACCTTCCTCTTTTCTTGGTTGTCAATCTGTGTATGTCAATGTCCATCTGTTACAGTCACCCATCTTGCTTCTTAACAATCACCACGGTGTCGTTAATAGAGAGAGGCCGTGATAGCGGAAGTTATTTTCAGTAATTCTTCTTTCCTTAGGAAGGGAGCTGATTTCTTTCTTTCATTTGAAGGGGCCTGAGGGATCTGTTGGACAGCGAGGCGACACTGGTCCGTCTGGAGAAAGGGTGCGCCAGTGATAAATAATCTTAGCTAAATGACATTAATATAAGAAAAATATGTTCATTGGTTAAAATACCATGTACAAGCAACATACTTTTCCCAAAATGTAGCTAAAAACGGTCCTTGGTTTGCCAATTGGACCCTTTTATGTATAGAACAAAGAATCATTTGAGGCGTGACAATATAGCGCTGGTAATAAGGCAAACTTGTTTTTCATTAATATAGATCCTTTTATGCAGCAAGACAGTAGAAGAAAAAATGACTGCTTCTAGGGCTCTTTGTCTCCTCTATGCCTCTTACGTGCAAGATAAATTACTTAGACAGTCTTCGTGTCACGTTTTCAATTGGCCTTTTCTATTCATTCCATTTAAACAGCTTCCATTATTAATCCAATCGCACTTATACAAAGTGATTTTATATTGCAGGGTTCAGACGGATTACAGGGATCCCATGGTGCACAAGGGCGCCAAGGTCCAGAGGTGAGTATGAGTACTTCAACATTCTTAAAAGGAAGGTGGGGGGGGGGGGGGAGGGGTGGGACTTTCGCGTTCACGTTCTTTCACTTAATTCTTTAAAGCCTTTTGAATAAATACTTCATGTTTTTTTGTGCGATTCTGCGTGGGGGAGGGAAGGGAATTCACATCTGAGCATTACTTTCAAGTTATGCATTTCGCTGGCTTTGCGTGGCGTGACAAAAGGATAGCGCAGGATAATCGACCACTGTATTTCAGAAAATGTGAGAGGGGTTTATTTGTGGATTGGCTTTTCTGAGGAAATTTTATTTCTACTAATAGAAAGCAAAGCAAAACAAAAAAAAAAAAACAAAACAAAAAAAACAAGCTTATTTTCGGTCGCTTGTTCATTCCTCAAAACGTTTTCTTTTCTTTGGTCATGATTTGATTGTAGGGTGCTGAAGGACCACTTGGTTTTCCAGGTCAAACGGTATGACATGTCTCTTCTATCATCTTGCTTTAGATTCCACGCTTTCCTTGTTGTTTAGATAGAGCGCTTTTCAAATGAGTGTCGTAAAACCAAAACCAAAGTAATTACCCCAGCCAATCACAACAAACACAAATTACCCAATGAACCAATCAGAACTCGAAGCAAATACATGTAACCAGCGCCAAGCGCGGGAAAATGCGCGCGAGCAAGTGGCAATTGGTTTGAGTTTTACTTTTGATTGGTCGTGAAAGTGGCGCGAGATTTTTTAACCAATCACAGAGCGAAGTAAAGCAAAACCAAAGCAAAACGCGAATTACTTTCGACACTTAATTGAAAACCGTTCTAATGTAATGTTAATTGATAATGCTATCAACGACCTCAGTTAAAGGGGCTCAGTGTCACCCTATTTTAGTATCTTTTTAAAAAAGCTAAAAGTGTCTTCGCGTCAACTGAATTCCAAAAATAATAGTCTAGCTTTGTTATTTAAGACTGTCTTATGGCACTGAAATTGTTTCCTGTCGTCTGTTGCTACGGGTGACAAGGATGGAAATGGATTGAAACTTGAAAAAATTGGGCCAACTTTTTAAAAATTGTGCTATGTTCTTAAAAATCACCAAAAAAATTTCTATGGTCATTTATGGTCATAAAATTCATTTGATGTCTTCTTTATAGCTTTACAGGAGCACTTTGTGTGTGAGTAAAGGCACTAGCTAGATAATGATTTTAGCACAGAATTGAACTAAAATAGTATAATCCTCATGACGTAGTCCCTTTAATGTTCTCAATGATATCTTGTCATTTTTCGCCGCCATTTTTCGCAAGCTTAAAATCTCTAGTCCTTTAGCTAACCCAGTCATTTATGTTGAGTCCGTCCTTTTGAAATTCGTTGGTATTACAATATTAGACGTGAAATTTGTTCGTAAAAGAAGAAGATGACTAACCCTTCAGTATATTTCAAATAGAACTGTGCATATTAGTAGGGAAGGATTGAAAATTGGTCTGAGAATACTAAAAAAGGTCTCACATGCACGCTGTTAAGACTTCTATCAAGTTGTGATACTGGTAAGATCAAAACTAAAGATTTCTTTTATTGTTTTGTTCCTTTCTAGGGAGATCCGGGAAAGAGGGTGAGTTATGTTAATCATTTGTACGCGTGTGGTGCCGGCTGTATTATCCTTTCCCAGAGAAGTTTTAAAACACTGTGTGATTTTTGTGTTTTTATTTTTTACAGGGCCTTGTAGGAGAATCGGTATGATGCTAACAATTCCATTTTCTATAATTGATTGATTTCTGTCGTATGTTTTGCTGTGCCTGCAATTCAGTCTTGTGTTGCCTGCATCTTTCAGTTTCAGCAAGGATTTCATTGAGTAAATTAGTTTTTTAGTCTTAACCCTGTTGCAGGGGAATCGGAGTCCAGGAACCGAGAAATACGGCAAGGAAATTCTATCCCGCTTTAAAGCAATTAGGATGCCTCCCTGGTTATACTCAAAAGCCGGTTATTTTCGCAGGGTTTAGAATACGGGAAAATAGTGAAAATTGGCCACAAAACTGAGTCGTGTACAAGCTCTGAGAAAAGTTCTAATCTTCCAGTCCAAAACTATGGCTTTCTTGTTTGTATATATGTAAATACGTGCGTTACCAAAAAGCAAATCTTTTGCGCCAAGCGAGTGAGTAATACCACCGTCGAAGTTCTTTCCTCAGAATTAATTTCCACGAGTTTTATTTTCGCGAACCTTAAATGTTGCGCAGAAATATTAAGCGAAAATAAAGCTCACGGGAAAATGACAGGCACTACGATAATATGGAGAAAGGAAACACGTCTTTTCATTTTTCAAACCACAGGCTTAACGTCTCCACTTTGTTTGGTGAACTGTGCTTTTAAATGGCTGTGTCTGTTATCGATCGTTGTCAAATTAACTGGGCGCTCTAAAAGCGATGTTTAGGGCTTTTAGGAGTGGTTTAATCTAAAAATTAAAAGTATTAAAAAATATCGACACAGTGTTGCACTTTGTTGTTCTGTGTTGTGTTGATTTGAGGCTTGCGAGGGCAGTTTTACAAACTTGAATTTTGACAGACTCAGGAGTATATAGATCACCAAACAAGCAGAGGAGTGTAAGCTGTGTCCATGCTACGTAAGAAGACACAAGAATTTGGCCGAAAGCGGATAAAAATAGACACAAATCAGTTAGAAAACGATCAATAAACAACGATGTCACCTTATCTACCCTTGGTTTGATTTCAAATACATATTGCGTTTTCCATGGGTCGAGAGAAAGTAACCTCATCATCTTCCTATCTTTTTAATGGACGACAGTGCCATCCATTAGATTTTATGACTATTACTTTATATTTTCAGGGACGCCCAGGTCCCCCAGGCCCTCCTGGACCTCCGGTGAGCATCATTCTCTCTTGCTGAAAAAGCTCGAATCCCTGTTCTTGATATTTAGTATGAATGTCATCTGTCACCTTTTCTTACAGCTGGTTTCGATATAATCGCTATCGCCAACGATCGCTGAATTTGCCAAAACTGAGCGATTGTCATCGAACATATGGAAACCAGGCTATCTATGTGATCGTATAGCTTTTCCGAACGCTAAATCGCTTCGTTTCACATTTATGTATAGTCGCTACGATCACTGATCACTTTCTTTTAGTCCGAGGGGCGGACGACGGGATGCTCGTCCGAAAATTTGAATGAGACCCCTAAAGGAGACCAATCCGGGCTTCGCTCAAGCTCAATTTGATCCGTTTAAGTTACCGTTCTAAAACAGACAGACAATAAGATGTAGACATTTTAAAGAATTCATGCCTGAGCGATCTGATCACAAACAAGAGTAAACCTAAAGATTTTGACGTTCCGAAACCAAATCCTTAATTTAAACCCCTAAAAAGGGAAGACGAACATTCTCTCTCCTTCCACATGGAAGTCCCCTTAGCCGGATCAGCGATCGCACGTTCGATGGCGATTAAAATTTTGGAAACCAATTTTTACCGTGATTCTGACTTAACGTAAACAGTAATTTTATTTGGGTACTTTGCGTCTTAAGACGAGACTTGCATTCTCTCCCATGCAGATTCCTGTAAACAAAGCAGTCGAATAAGAAACAGCTATAATGATAACATTATTTAAAAGCATTTCATGCTTACAAACTATTCTTCTGTCCCATTAGACAGATCTTGGAGCTCTTGGTGGCTATATTCAGGTAAAAAATTTCTGATTTAAGTTATCTTGCATTTGCTTTAATTTAATCTACGAGGAGCGAAAACTGTGAAACCAAGTGTGAGCTTTCAGACACCTTTTCCCGTGCTTGGCACTGTTTGCGTTCTGTTGCTTTTAGTTTTGGTTGTTTCATCATTATGATTTTAGGATTTTTTTTGGTTTTCAGCGATGGAACAACGAAGGCTATGGGTCTCACGATGTTGGAAATGAGAAAGCAAGACTTTATCGAAGTTCTAAGGTAGGCTTGTGCTGACGTTGGCCTTCTGAAGCCTGTCTTCTATGTCGCATTATATGTGGAATGTGTAATTTCCCAAATTAAATGAAATTTTACTTTTCTCTGTAGAGTGAAAATACCCCGTTAATAGACCTGGTAAGTAGATTTGTAACTTGTTTACGTTTCAGTTCTTTTAACGGGTGCCTTACCTTATAAACGAGAACGTTCATCTAGACGAACTTTGAGCCGAAAATAATACAATTTAATATTTCTAAACTTGTAATACGTATGTAACCCCCCGACAGTACTATTTCCCACCAAACACCGCATAAAAGCTGCAATAGTAACTTAGTAGGTCGGTTGATTTCGGGGAAAGCGCAACATCTTCTCTGGTTTGTTGAATGTGCATGATAACAGACAAGGTATATCAGGTATATTAGTGAGAGTGAGCGACCTCGGACCGTTTAAAAATTTCTACATGTAAGCGAGAACGTCATGTAAGTCGGGACATCGCCCGCAGGCAAGCACCAACGGTAAAATAACATATTCCATTTACTGACACGTACCGTAAAGAGTTGCTCCCCTGTAATAGCACTTACTCACTCATCCTCTTTATGCCGAGTGGCACGTAAGGCCTTTGAGGTTTCAGTAACAGGGTTTGTTTAACAAGGCAGGGTTGTTGGCCCTGCGCTTCACTCCCAACCTGGAGGGCCAGGGCGCTGTTTAGTCTGGCCCCTTTCCCATAGACCAACTCAGCATGGTTGAACCTACCAGGAGCATACGCTCTGGCTGACATAACTCTAGGGGTCGTAAGGGCACGCAAGCCTCCCCGCTAAAACAAGGTACAGCACCAGGGGAGTAATAGTGTTAAATTTCAACTTAGTTTATTGTTGCGTTTAGTCGTTGTCATTGTATGTCCTGCAAAAAGCTTCTGTTTTTGTTCTTGTTTAGATGAAAATCAATTTAGCTTTGCTCAATTACCAACTTGATCTGTACAAGAAACCAAATGGCAGCAAAGAATTCCCAGCCAAGACCTGTAAGGACCTCATCATGTGCTACCCAGATCTAAAAAGCGGTGAGTTTGCATGAGATGCTTTTTAGGAAATACAAAAAAAAAAAGTACTGTCATTCCGGTTACACGACTCTGGAGGCGCTGTGGTGTAGGCATTGGCGCGCTGGGCTTTCGAACGGAAGATAAGACTGTGGTGGTTCAATGCCTTGGTGGGGGGGGGGGGGGACTCCCATATAAAAGTGACAGGTATGATCGTAGTAAATTTTGAAAAGAACCCCTGAGAGGTACCAGAGTTCTGTTTTGTGGGCGTGGCTCGCATAAATTTTTACCCCTAAGGGGTAGCAACTCTAAAACAATACACTAACTGACTCTTTGACAAGTTTTAATAGCAATAAAGACTACTCCTTTGAATACCTTGTATTGTAAAGATATTTGAAAGCACTGTTACAAATCTCTATTCTATTCTGTCATATTTTTCGGCTCAATACCCTAAAAGGTACCACCATAACCCTGCGGTAGTAATTTTAGCTTTTAGCACCTTAAGGGGTACCAAACCACGAATTTTAACCCCTGAAAGGTACGACGATTACTCTCGTCACTTTTACTTGGGAGTTCCCTCCCCTCAAGTATTCTTAGATGTATGATTTATTTGTATATTTAATTTTTTTTCTAAATCTACATATACATCATTTTTAACGGTTTAAACATTCTTGAGAGGGGTAGTTAGTTCGTTATTAAGAGTCAATGCATTATAATTTTATTGCTTGTTTGTTTGTATATAGAATATGGCTTATTGTGCACGTACACGTTTTAACGAGTTTTACGTGGATAAATAAACTATTGTATTGTATTGTACTGTCCCCCCCGGGGTTCAATGCTGGTCTCTTTATCGTATCGAGGTTTTCTCAGACAGGAAACTTTATGTTTGCTCTCCCTACCCTTGTGTATAAAGACGCACCTACACGAGCGATTTCTTGCTTGCGATGGTGATGCGATGTTTCTTGAAAATTGTCGCGTCGCCGGTGCGCGGCGGTGGCTACACTTGGCAAAAAAGTCCGTGATTTTGTCGCAAAAAATTCAACTCATTGAATTTCTCGCAATTTTTTTTCTGCGATATTTTCAGCTGTCGCATCACCTGTGCGAGGGTGGCTACACATGCGATTTTCGCCGCCCGCTGGTGACGTGACAATTTTCAAAAAATCGCATCACCATCGCAAGCAAAAAACGCTCGTGTAGCCGCGGCTTAAATGGTAGCCTCCCACGCAGTCGTTTTTAGGGGAGTCGTATTATCCTCCTCTCCTAAAAACGACTGCGTGGGAGGCTACTTAAAGGCGCTACGTCACGGATAACGCAACTTGAAAAAGCTGGCAAGTTTTTTCAAGTTTGTCATTCGTCATCCGTCGTAATCTCCCTCAGTCGTAACCATCCTTGTTTAGTTTTTAGTACTTCTTTGGTGTTTTTCTAACTTAGGAAACTATTATTTTGAGGTTTCCGTTATTGAGAAAATAATTTTGTCAGATCAGAAAAATGAATGAAAACGCCGTGACGTAGTTCCTTTAAATGGGTACTGGTAGAAGTATTACTGTGAGCAACCCGGCGTTGGACTAGCATTCCACCCAGCGGAGATAAGAGTCCTGGAGTTCTTGTTGACACCAGAGTTAAGCGTCTCGCCTGCGGCAGGTGTGCGACTTTAATTAACCCTTTAAGCCCCGACATCATTATACAAATTCTCCTTACTGGTCTCCATAGATTGTTTTGATTACTAATTGAGAGAACTTGTTTAAACATCAAGACAATTCATGTTTGGTGATCATTTGCCAAATTCTTATGATCTGTATTTGTTATAATACATTGATATGATGAGGAGGAATTTGGTGCTGATCACTATTAAGGCTTAAAGGGTTAACTTTCTGAATAATTGAGCGATCCGACCTTGTTTCTTTTCGAGGCTGATGTTGACTTGATACATTTGAATAATATCTTGCACACAGGGGAATTTTGGATTGACCCAAATGAAGGCATCCCTGAAGACGCCATCGAGGTTTACTGCGATTTCTCTTTCAACGCCACTTGTTTGTACCCAAGCAAAGGAAACAAGGTAAGGTCGGGTATGAGGAAAACTATATTTTAGGATTTAGATTATGGTGTGTATTTCCTTTTTTATCCGCATTGTGTGTAAGTAGGAGAGAAAATAGCCTGGAAAGGGGCAAACTAGGAAAAGAAGCGCAATATTGTGTCAGTAGTGAATACAATAGTGGTCCTACATGGCAAGGTAACCGCAAAGTACAGATGCCTATGTCTCTTTCCTTAATGTAGCTAAACCCAAACGTAGTTTAGGTGCCTGATTGTCGCGTAATCAACTGTTCCAGGTGTACAAATTGTGGCAATACCAATTGTGGCAAAACGAAAGAAAAAGTGGAATTTTTTTTCAATTTTGCAAGTTCGCTTGGAACAAGTCACTTGATTTTCTTCAAGTTAGTCTTGTTTTTCTAGTGTACACTACAATCTTTCCGGCTTTTTGTGTTTTAGGTTTGACTTTTACCTTGCTGAAAGAAGTAAGCCCGCGCTTTAGCCTTCCATTTAACTGAAAGCCTACGCGGTTTACGTCAATTTTTTTTATCTTCAATCCTAAATATTTGTTTGATTTTCCGTCTGTACAGCCCTTTGTAACCCAAAAGAAGAAATGGTATTCGGGACCAGACGAGTATAAATGGTTGAGTGAAGATCTTGGAACTTTTAAAAAGGTAACAACGAAGACATGGACATGGACATACAAAATGTATTTAAGATGTGCGTTATTTAGGTTTAAACTGTACGACAGTGAAGGCGCAGAGAGTAACGCTTTGTAATTTCGACCTCACAGTCGGTAGTGCGAAATTAGGCCTCCGCTCTCTTGAGTTCTTAGACAAGAACGTTCTTGTCTTACTACCCTTGGGCGGGGGGAGGCAATGTAGATTAATACGCATGCTTCAAATTGTCTCCCTCCGACCAGATATATAAATGACTACTGGATAACGAAAGGCTTTGACTGAATGGTGGTGACTGAAGATGCCATGGGTGTTCCCCTTCACCCAGGGGTATCTTTGAGTAACGGCCAACAAAAGGCTTCGAGGTGGTGTTGACATACGGTGCCATCCGAGGGAAGAAGCTTCTCCTCGTGTCATGCTCTTGAAACTGGAGGCACCGACCGTGGTTGGCTTCTTGGGTCATACGATGACTTGCATGTAGCTTACATAGTCCAGTGTGAAGCTAAACATGTTTGTGTGTTTTCCATCAACGACTATTGGGAGATGACGATAAGGCACAGATCTACCATCCTATTTTCGATTGGTGGACTGTGTTTTGATTTCACACATGAAAAGGTTTCGAATTCACCCTCATTTCATAATTTTTACATAATTTTTTTAAATTTATTCACATACATTTATTTACCATGTATGGAGAATTTACAATAGATCAACTGTCGGTCGGCTTGGCTGCTTAGTTTATAAGAGTATTGCTTCGTTGTAGCAAGGTCATGGATTAATTCGAATCTTGTTTAAGCCTAAACGTTTTACTTGCTGCTTTTAAGTTTTTTTTGGTTGCTGTCAACCAGTGTTTATCCACAGTTAGACTTTCCCACAAGTCGAGCTCAGAGTTTTTTTTCGATTTCGGAAGCACGATAAACCCAACAAAACCCCAGCGCGGAGGGCGAGCTACCGCCCACAAGTCGAGCTCAGAGTTGTTTTTTCGGAAGCACGATTTCGAAAGCGCGAAAAACCCAAAAACCGAGCGCGGAGCGCGAGCGAGCGGGAGCTCACGCACGGACCCACCACCAGAACCGGAAATGAGAAGCGAAGGACTTTTGAAAAAGTCTAATCCACAGTTCACATTAACAAACACTTCAGATATTCACATTTGCTAGATAGAAGGCAGTCCTTTCTGTTTGGCATGCTTGTGGATAAACACTACCTGTTCTTTGCTTCCAGATCAAGTATGTCAAACGTTCAAGCCAGCTGCTATTCCTGCGTCTGCTGAGCGACCGCGCCCTTCAGAACATCACGTATCATTGTAAAGACTCCGTCGCTTGGTACAACGAACACCTTAATGACGTCACCAAATCCATCAAAATTAAGACGGCTAATGGGGTCATCATTCATTCGAGTTCTTCCAACAAGTTTAAGCCAAGGATAATAACGGACGATTGTCGAGTGAGTACAAGTAGGAAAAGCCCTAATTTTGAGCGCTAGTTCTCTTGGGCTGTCATGGACTCACCATACGTTTCAGTTGTCAAACAACCGGAAGTCTCACGTACAGCTGTCATGTTATCTTTGTGAGCAGGCTAGTACCTGGCCGCTTTTTCCTCCTCACTCGACTCGACTTGGTGCGAAATGTAGTGACGTCAACGGATGCCATTCGGTGACGTCACGAAATTTCGTGCCAAGTCGTGTGAGCGAGAAGAGAACGCCTGGGCACTAGGCTGCTTTATGAGGTTAATTTTGCTACACCATACGGATAGGAAAACGCTAGCCTTGATAAAGGTGGATAATAACTAATAACTTATGATTTTGTTCAATTTTGAATGAAAGGTTGGAGACCTACTATAACATTCTTAACCTCTTTTGCACTTCAGGTCAAAAACGGCGCGTGGCTTCATACAGTCATTCAGATAGACACGCCCAAGCCGAACCGTCTTCCCATTGTGGATGTGGCAGCGTATGACATCGGAGACAATACTGAAGAGTTTGGACTCGAAATAGGACCTGTTTGCTTTTATTAAGTTGTATTTTTATATGAAAGTTGAAATAGGACTTGTTTGCTTTTATCAAGTTGTATCTTACCCTCCATTTTGCCTTTTTTCCTGACCTGTTTTATTTTTTCTTCAAGTAAAATACTTGGATGTGTAATATAAGCCTTAACTTATTTTCTGTACTTGCGTTCATTAGTGTTTGTTAACTAAGGACTAATTAAAATAGGGTATCTATCTCCGTCACCCTTATGACTTTTTTGTCCAACGAACGGGTACGAAAGTTGTAGATATCGTAGAACTGAAGAGAATTACGTAAACCGACTACATTTTGTAAAGGCAGCGAGGAAGACAAGCTGAGGAGGGCGTCTTTCAAAATCAGGCTCATATTTTTCTTTTTGTGTAGGTGGTTTTGAACCATGTCCCGTGGTATCTCTCAGTCCCTCAGGCATGAGGCCAGTCTGTCTGTCTGTCTGTCTGTCAATCAGGCTTTTAGTCACTCAGTAAGGTTGTCAGTCAGTCAGTCAGTCAGTCAGTGAGACAGTCCGTGAGACAGTCAGTCCGTCAATCAGTCAGTCAGAAAGTCATATCACGTTGAGACAGTCAGTCATTTTATAACTGTCTGCCAATTATGCTGTCAATCAGTAAAGCAGTCAGTCAGCCAACTAGACAGCTAGTCAGTCAGTCAATCAATCAGTCAGTCAGTTAGTCAGTCAGTCAGTCAGTCAGTCAGTCAGTTGGCCAGTGAGTCAAACAGTCAGTCAGTCGGCCAGTCAGTCAGTCAGTCAGTCAGTTGGCCAGTGAGTCAAACAGTCAGTCAGTCAGCCAGTCAGTCAGTCAGTCAGTCAGTCAGTCAGTCAGTCAGTCAGTCAGTCAGTCAGTCAGTCAGTCAGTCAGTCAGTCAGCCAGCCAGCCCAGCAACCAGCTAAACAACCAGCCAGCATGTATACCCATTGAGTTATCTGTCAGTCGGTGGGTCAGCCGTTCGTTCAGTCAGCCAGCCAGCCAGCCAGCCAGCCAGTCAGTCACAGTCAGTCAGTCAGTCAGTCAGTCAGTCAGTCAGTCAGTCAGTCAGTCGGTCGGTCAGTCAGTCAGTCAGTCGGTCAGTCATTCTCACTTTTGGTGAATCAGTCAGTAAAGTGGGCGCGTTTGCTAGTTTCATGGGGAAACCTCACAGTTTGGGCTAATTAATTCATCTGGGACGCAAAATCGTCAAACGGAAATTCGCCGCGTTTCGTTTACCATGATTCGTCCAAAAAACTAGACTGCGAGCAGTTGCTATTCTTCTTTAAGGATAGCATAGAGGGTGCGCGAAGAATCAGGAGTTGTGTTACCCCGGATCGCATTATTGCCCCAACCTCGTTTTCAGGGTATTCTTGGATTGCCTAGGGTATGGAAATGTTGCGAGGTTTGGAAATAGTAAAGGTGCAAATGGTTGTCACAATAGCTCACCTCACAGCTTTCTAAATTATTACTTTTCTCTCCAGACAGAAAAACAATCGATTCTACTGAAAAGAGCACTTGTTAATTTGGATGTCTTGCCTAGAAGCAAAAGATATGTTTCCGTCAGTCAGGGGCCGAGTACCTGGAGAATTTTAACCATGAGAGGAAAGCTTCTCCTAGTTTTCTTGGAGAACTTCAGTTAACCAGGTTGACTAACATGTCTGATTGAAAATGACTTAAAATACAATTGCGATACCTTTAGTATTATCAGCTTTACGAGAAGTGACTGATTCTGAAATGGTCGGGCTAAGATTTCAGCTCGGCTTTTTGAACAAATCTTCTTAAAAAGACGTTTGCGATTACATGAAGAGAGTTTCAGCCCGGGCTGGAAATTTTTTAGCCCGGGCTGAAACTCTCTTCATGTAATCGCAAACGTCTTTTTAAGATTTGTTAAAAAAGCCGAGCTGAAAACAGGGCTGAAATGTCATGTAATTGGCCCCTCACTTTCCAACTTTTTTACAGACGTTTTTGTGGTAGTACATACGCAATTCATGCATTCCCGGTCGGACTGCATTCATGCAGTCCTTTAGAGGAGCGGTTTTTGGTGACAGCGCTCGTTACCCACCAATGTCGTGACTCGATTTCGAGTCCCGGACTCGGTGTCATGTGCGGGTTTTCGTCCTTGCCTCCCTGTAAGCCGGGTTTTCGCACATTGTTATTTTGTGTTCCTCCTTCTACAAAAACCATCATTTCCAAATTTTGATTTGACCTGGATATATTTTCATAAAACATTTTCTAATTAAATTTTTGATCAGTTAATGCATTGTTAAGTAACTGTTTACCGAAGACATTTCACTGACTACAAAAACATAATTTACGGTCAAATTTAGCCATCTGAGGTCATATTGTTTCCGTCATAACAGATGATATGAAAACACGGACGGTTGAGAAATAAAATGCGTAGGCCAGTTTCGCCTTTCACTCGAGTTCGCGTATAAACAAATATATTCATTCTTAGATGTGGCTTCAGTTATTTTGTCATTTCAACAGTTGCGTTTTGAAAACTGATGCGAAGAACGAAGAAATAATAGCAACACAGTAATACGTCATTGTGTTTGCGTTAAAGCTGCTATTTTAAAATGATTTTCACACGGTGCCTCAATTTCCATTGTCATGCATTTTATTGTAAGAATAGCTTAACAGTGTTTCTTAGGAAACTGTGTCATATACGTGCAGATCGCATTAATGGTAACAATTATCAGGCTGAAATAATTATTCTTTTTACGTAACAGTTAACGCTGAGATCAGATTTTGCAAAAAAACGTTAATCTACGCAGTCAAAGCTGTTATTAATATTAGTCCTTTTTTCACACGCTCTCTCAACCGGTTTCGTTGTCCCGTTTGTTCCTCCTATTTAATTGTGCAACATAAAACATTCCTCGTTTCTTATAGAGTAACTCCTTATATAACTGATACGTGGGGCACAAAACGGTCGTTTAAGATGCAAAAAGCAGGGAAATGTTGCTATCAACAATCATTTCCTGAAGGTCTTCCAAAATCTGAAGAATGCACTTATAACTCTGAAGGAAAATGTTTTTTATTTTATTCCTTCTAAAATGTTAAAAAACATTCTGTATTCTGTGTTCAGGTGATTATGAAGACTCTATAGCCCTTGAAAATGCACTCTATATAGCTATGATTGGTTAAAACTGTTTCTTATTAATAAAAATGGAAACAAACAAACAAACAAACAAACAAAGAAACAAATTTTCATCCAATCACATGGTGTACTCTCAAGAGGCTAATTTCGTAAAGTACTGTCATATCTAACTGTTCAATTTATTTTGACAATTTAAATAACTTACTTCACCGGTTGTAAAAATAACTGCATTATTGGTTTAATCGGAACATACGTATGTATGACGTAAGCAATCTTCATGTTTATACTGCATTTATCTGGATAAATCTGAAGGGTGAAACCCTGACTTCTGCAATGCTTTGATCCTTTGATTTTCTATTTTCTTCTTTTTTAGGAATTGAAACTAAAACAATATTCCCTAGAATAAAACTGCGGAAAAACGATTAAAGTTAACTGGGAAAAATATACCGGGCGACTTAACGTAAAATAGCAGTAGGGAAGGTAACAGCTGCTTTTCAACCCGTAGCAGTTTTATTTAGAATTATAGAACAAAAAGAGATTACGTCAATTGTGTGGCCCATTTTAGAATCAGTCACTTCTCGTAAAGCTGATAATACTAAAGGTATCGCAATTGTATTTTCAAGTCATTTTCAGTCAGGCACGTTAGTCAACCTGGTTAACTGAAGTTCTCCAAGAAAACAAGGAGAAGCTTTCCAATATCATGGTTACTTGACAGCACATTGCACAACCTTCGAAGCGGGTTAACAATGAAGGTGACTCCCATGGTAGTTATTTGCTCTTACTTTTACGTAAGGTAGCAACACGATGACCTCAAGCGGTACAGTCTTAACTGCAAACGCTTCCGTTTTTTCTTGCCCATATGAACCAATATTTACATGGATTTTAAGTGATACAACAACGTTTTATGTTGCATCCATCATTTCATCTATAGTTTCTCCGGCTACCATTTTTCTGAGCACCTTAATAATCTTTGCGGTATGGAAGAAAAGCGAATTACAAACAAACTCAAACATTTTGCTGGCTAGCATGGCGGTTGCGGATTTTTTAGTCGGTGCTGTTTCGATGCCTTTAACAATCACCTTGGATGTGCTACTCCTTCGTAAGGATCTGGGCCATAAGATTTGTGAAATAGCTTTCTCGAATCAACTGGTGCTGTATGCTGCTGTTTGTTCGTCCCTGTATATCACCTGACTGTGATCGCTTGGGAGAGGTACATAGCGGTTGCAAGGTGGATGCAGTACAATGTTATTATCCGAAGAGACCGTGTCAAGAAGGTGGCGCGAAAAACATGGTTCCTAGCTGTGTTGACGACGGCTCCAGTGCGTATTCTGATAGCCGCTGGTGTTCCCTACAAATACACCTCTTTCTTGGACATGATTTTGTCTCTTCCAGCGGCGGGGTGCATGGCTCTTATCGGGTTTTTCTACATCGAGGTTTATCTTGGTGTGCGCAAGCAAGCACGAACACCGTCACAAGAAACGAGCCACGCTGCACGAGTTAGAAGAGCTAGAGAACGGCGCGAGTATGCTGGTATCGTCCGGAGGACAATGGTGATAGCTGTTTTCTCTTTGCTCAACTACATCCCGTCATTCGTTGTTGTTTTCTTCGGAGAGGCTGCTCCCTTTCTCCGTACAAGCTCGTATTTCCGCTGGACAGAGCTGCTGATTCAAGTCAAGTCGTTCATAAACGCAGTTCTTCACTGTTTTGTCTTGAACCGCCAACTCAGAAAGGTGGTTCTAACGATGATGAAGATCAGGAAGCCTAAAGCAGATCAGTTGGCAGAGCGCCGTCCACCGTTTGCCGAGCAACCAGGTGTAACAAAGATCCTGAATTTGCAAACGTTTAAAGAAGACGAGCGACAACCTGGCGGCAACACTACTAGAGGAGGGTCACAAGGGGACTGTGTTTCGATCGCTTCAGGTGAAACTCTTCACGAAAGAAATCCCATCTGCCCAAACCTGCCAAGGATCGAAGCATCCGCGCCAGCTACATCATCCGAGGTAAACCGAGTGATATGTGTTGATATACATCAACCAAGTTCCATCAGAAGAAAAAGAAGTTGCATAGTTAAAGGTGGAACGACGCGGAGAAGACCGACTGAAGAAAGAAGTGGTCAGAGCCTTCCCAACTTCAATCTGCAGTCAATGATGGTACGACCCATGCCATCGTCGTCAGCAGTCGTCTCTGGCGATGGACATCAACCCACACCCAGCGAAGGAAAACCACGAAACAATGTTAACATTGTACTCATACAAGAAAACCAACACCAATCAGAAGACAAAAGTGATCAAAAACATCCAAAAAGCAAACAGCCAATACCAGGAAGTCAAAGTAAAGACGTAAGTGATGATCCTCGATATCCGCAGTGTCTGGACCTTGATGTCGTAACCGAAAATGGCTTTCAGCCAACACTTACCAGAGAACGGCGAAATGACAAAAAGAAAATGAGTAGAAGACGGAAGACCTTGCATTCACGGAACGCAGTTGAACCAAGTAAAGATTCATCTTGCAGCAAACTGTGTACTTCTTCGATCTCAGTTGTACAGGAACAGAAAAACAGTCGATGGAAATTAAACATGGGTGGATCATTATTGTCAGGGGTTGTCAAGCAGACCGGTGACTTGACCTGACAAAAATCATCAACTAACTGTTGTTATTTTTAACGTTGGCAAACTTTCAAAACTAATTAACATTTGAATTCACGAACATTTTATCTGGGTGAATACATTTTAATTAATAATTATTTGATTAAATGTGATCAAACTGAGGCCGTGAAATTAGGCAGTCTCAAGGAAGTCTTTCCCGGCATTAAGGTGTCTCTCGCGCTTCTAAGAGGACTGGCATTTCACAATAGCTTATTTAGAGCTGGCTGTACTGACCTCCCTGTAAACTGTTAATTCTGGTTTATTCTTAGGTTAAATTGGAGGTTAATTCTCTTTAAGACTACCCTCTCACTGGATAGTTATTATATGCAAACGACCTGTTCGACCTCTGTATGTATCACTGAGAGGTGTATTTTGAACTTCCTGGTTTTTTTGGTGTCTGACAATGTTAGTGGTTAAGGTGTTTCGATACAGTTTTTTGGGACCATACCTCACTTTTAAAATCGGCTCTTAGAGAGTCTTTATCTTGTCGGATCAACGTGAAATTTGCAGTACTTTTTGGTTTTGGATTGAACTTAAGCGCGGTTTAAATTTTGTGAAAATCGATATTTCCATGACAGCGATAAACAAAAAACCTCGAAAACACTAAAATTGAAATTTTGCGCGATCCAGACTTCGCTTCGAAAAGCAAACACCAACATCTTAAACTGTGGTGTATGGCAAACAAAATATACAAGAACAAAAAAAATCTGTATGTTTGTTTCGAAGTAAATCGCAAAAACATTTCCAACCTTAGTTTTTGCATAATAATAGTAAATGCACCGAAAAATAATCAATGCTTTGATGAAATGGCTCGAAAATACTTTCAAAATGTGTCTTTTACTTACTATTTTACGCCTAGAAAGTTTTGTTGGAACTAGTGTTCGCGATCTCGAAAACGAATTGTTTTTCTAAGAACATTCGTGTAATAATTTTGTGGTAATTTTTGAATTTGAGCGCTTTTGCGAAAATCTTAAGAATGGCTCGGCAGATTTGTTTAAAACACTAAACACACGTGCTTTACAATGTGACCAATTTTAGTATCGAGTCTTATTAAGACGATTTCCGCTCAACGTTCGAGCAGTAAGTGCAAAAATTAAGTTACCAAAAAAATACTTGCAGCACTGTCACATTTTGAGAATAGATAAGAAGAACTTATCGCTACTTTTGCTCCCAAGCTGACCCCGCGAGAGAGAATTGGATTTGAAGTTATCAATATTTCAATTAAAAAGACGCTTCATGCATGTCAGTTCAAAACAAAATGGCGCCCGTTTTTAGCATACTTTTACGAGATTTGAAATTAATTTTCTTGAGAATGCTTGAGAATTTCATCGCGGGGTCACTTGGGCAAGTGAACTAGAGTGAGAAGTTTCAAATAGCATTTAAAATGTTACCGTGCTATGAGTAGTTTTTTGGTAAATATTTTTTGCACTTATTGCTCGAACGTTGAGCGGAATCCGTCTAAACATTGATTCACTGCAACACTTTTAGATTAACGCTAAAAAGGACGTAAGAACGGACGAAAAAGGTTGCGTTACAAATTCACAGTTGGCAAGTAAATGCTAATATATTCAAAGTAATAGATTGACGTAAAAGCTGATCGCGACCGATTTTGTTTTAGTCTTCTTACACCCTCGGGGGTTGAAAAGTAGCCCATCCGGCCTTACAAAAGGATAAAGGAAAATTATATTGACTTAAGGCGTGGTCAATTATTACATTTACCTACTTTAAATGGAGTCTGTGTTAGTTAGATTGATACAGTTCACTTTCAAGCATACTTCAATTGCCCTATGTTATCATACAAGTAGACAGATGAGAATAAGGGCACCCAACATGGACATTTAGGCAAAGGTTCTAGGAAAGTCGTTGTTCGGTTCATCCCCTATCAGAGGACGTTTGAAAAACTACAAGAATTTGATTCTTTTTGGAATCTGATTTTTACTGACATGTTAGTTCTCTCCAAGTTTGGAGCCAAATATCGGCTTTCGGAAAGTTTATCTGTGCGGTTTGGATCTGAACAGCATTTTTCACATCTTGGCCGCCTAAAAAAACAGGCGTTCGATTCCAAAACTCTGTAAGTGTCAATTTCTTGAAAGAAAACTCAAAGTTAAACTGAACATTAAAGTGGGCTATAGGGGCTCACGAAAAGACGTAATAGTGGGACAATTCGTTGGGTTCCCTGGAATAACGAAAGCATCATAATCTGGGGGACACAGTATTGATGTACCCTTAAATTCTAATGGTTCACTTTAAAAATAGTGTGTAGTAATCAGTATCGGAAGTAATGTAGTTAATCAGTGTTAATAGTAAACAGTATGGAAAGTATATACAATAAGTGCAAGTGAAATAAAAGCATAAAGTGAAAGTGATGTTGAGAGCTACACAATGCCAGAGGATTCCAGTGTTTCTAATTATAAAGCAAACTTTCTCGAATAAAGGCTTAGGATGCCTAAATGTCGGGATTACCCTTCTCTACCTCAATAAACTAGCTTGAACTGTGTAAATGTTGCTGCAGTTTCCAGGAGTGCTGGTCACCTCTTCATCAATTTATAGATGCTCTTCGACTATTGCAGGTTTCATGAAACTAAGAGGGCCATGTCAGATGAGTCTTCTCAACGTGCCCCCGTTCCCTCGCGCCAACTGGAGGTTGGGACAATAGACAGCTGGCATTTCAGAACTGATAAGGGAGGGGTTGCTCTTATGGTTCCCGTCCCATTTTTAATGGCTCCCTCTTCTTCGCCCTGTTTCAATTGCTAATTTCTATGCAATTGTGGTGTAATTTTCCCGCTGACCGCCATCTTGGGGATCCCGCTTCCAGCCCTGTCCTTTCCCGCTTCCCGTACATTTTCCGCCCCCTTTTTCGTTTTCCACGATGGTCAAACGAGAAGTGAAAATACAGTTACTTACGATTGCAAATTTTCACATTTCATCTCTGGTAACTTGAAATTGTACAACAATATAAAATCAGCGTCATCTTCCGATATGTGTTTTGTTTCGCCCGCTGACAAGGTTTGCATTATCATGATGAAAACGAATGAAGAAATGATGAAACAAGATTGTCTCAAGAGGTTCTCACTAACGCGCAATATTGTGTTACACTAATTGCAGCGCGTTACTACACCTTATTCTGAACATGCTGAATGTAAATATATGAAATGATCATATATGTGAACTACTGCGCATGAAATAACAAATGATGACGACCACCGCAGTGGAGATACCAACTTCAGCAGCTAAAAATGCAGGCGTGAACGGCATTGCAACCCATGACCTCTGCGATACCGGTGCAGCGCTCTTACTAACTAAGCTATCAAGCCAATAGGGAGTTAGTCATTTGTGAGGTAATAGTCTATTAAACCCGTAGATGGAGACCAAATAAAGGTCAATATGCGATATCTCCACTGCAACAATATTGCGAGGTCTTGGGTTCAAATCCCGCTCAAGCCTGAATTCTTTCAGGTTCTTCTTTCTCAACTGCTGAAGTTGATAATCTCCACCGCGATGGTCGTCACTATTTCCTATTTCTTCCCCAGTTCACATTCATTTGTACTGGATCCAAGGTTTTACGAATGTAACATCGGGCCTTTTGGACTCGATCGCTTCACTCAGAGGCTCCATTTAGCTAGAATCAGCATTTTGGTCCGCGCTTCAAGTGGACAGAGGATTTGTGCTCTGGGCTCCACGGCAAAAATTTCCGGCTCTAGGCTCCAGGGCTCCAAATCCTCCCACCCCATCCATCCTCCTTTGAGACCCTGAAAACTAGTTTAAAGAAAGCTTTTGGGCCTCTTTAGGTGGGAGTTTTCAGAAAGGGACTAGAGCTTTATTTCAACTTTGTGAGACTGCGTGAGCGCGCCCTTTATGAAGGCGCTCTTTATTTAGCGTTGACTTCACGGCAAAAATTTCCGGCTCTAGGCTCCAGGGCTCCAAATCCTCCCCCCCCCCGTCCATCCAGAAAGGGACTAGAGCTTTATTTGAGTCTTATTTCAACTTTGTGAGACTGCGTGAGCGCGCTCTTTATGAAGGCGCTCTTTATTTAGCGCTGACTTCCGCGAGCATATCTCGTGCAAGCCTGCGCAAACACATTTCATAAGCAAGTACAACCACAAAGTTTGGTTTAGTGGAATTGATTGATTAATTGACAAAATTAATACAGTATAAGTATTGAAATTGTTCTATACTGGGCTCATTCCAACTGAATATCGAAGTCTCTCAAAGACAAAGAATGTGACGATAGTGTGTGGTCCTATTCGCATCCAGTTCGGTATAAACCCTTTATAAAGCCCCAACAATCCTTCATGCTTCACAATTTTTGCTATACAATGAATGGTGTTCTTGTACACTAATGGCGCGCCGCTCGCCGCATCTTTCTTTTGGTTCATCATACGCGTTTTAACCACATCAAAAGGGGACGTGCTACAAGCCGTCACAAATCCAGCTATGACAGATGAAACTCCATGAAGCGCAGGACCTTCCTCCATTAACTGAGCGTTCAAAAGAGTGTGTTTAGTATGATCGTAGGAAGGAATCTGCGCGGCTGTTAAAATAGCCGCACGTTGAACTGTAGGTCCCACACCTGTCCAGAGTCCCCTGATGCCTTCCGTCCGCGCAATTGTCCAAAAAGCGTGAAAAGTGTGCCGATATTTAGATGTCTGCCCAGGCCCCACGGCTTGAAAGCGAACCTTGACAAGGTCCGTGGGTGTGGCTATTGCACTGCCTATTGTTCCTGAGATTGCTCCAGCGGTTATCTTCTTCCACAAGGGAGTATGGGCAATATCTGTTGCTCCTAACTGAACTTTTAATGGTTCATAAGCACCAAGGCGAATAGTGCTGTATGAGCCTTCTCTCAGCAGTGAAGGCAGAAGCCTAAAAGTAGATAAGCGTATTAATATATGCGAGTATTAAGCCCTAACTAGAAGTACACTACCCTGGGGGCCAGAGGCTTTTCTTGTGTGGTTTCCAGTTGCAGCTTATGTTCTCTATAGTGATCTGCGTGAAAAGTGACAAGGATTGGCCTGTGGCAGATTTCACCCGACACCAGTGAGAAGAAACCTCTCATACCCAGGGTAAAAGAACACGTTTCTGCACTCTTGCTATGACAAATTATTAGTGCTTCAGATGAATGAGTGGAACAAATAGTTTTTTTTCTGCTGTAGGGAGAAATCAGATATTGATCACTCGACTCGTGAAAATACAGCTTTAGAACCTAACATGAGTAGGTAGAATGTAGTCCTAGCTGAGAGGGGGGGGGTTGAAATAGGGTGGGGTGTGGTCAAGGGTTGATTTTTTCTTTATTTATTCATTCACTGATATTACATATCGTGTATCGTCAAGGGTTGATGGAACTGATCAACGATAAAAAGTGACTGTATTGTGTGACTTTCGATTGTGTATCTAAGCCTGGAAAGGCAAGGCTACAGTACCAAAGCATTTCACATTTTCCAAAATGGCATGATTCATCAAGTAAAAAAAAAAAAAAAAGAAAAATTAAAAGCTCCTCCACCTCCTCTGCCCAACCCAAACACATGCTCAAACTGTGACCTACTCCAAAAAATGAAAAAAAAAAAAAGACCCTCCACATTTTTGTTCCTTTCCCTCTGTCCCTATTCTTCTTTTCTTTATTTATATTATTATTGTTCTTCGGGCCCTTCCTTTATCTTTCCCTTGACTTCCATGATCTCAGTGATTGCAAAGGGCTTGGTAACTGCTTATTGAGTTATAAATCCCATATGTAATTGAAAGAAGCAGATTCAGAACTTCATTCAAGCTGTGACCCAGAGCAAAGAAAATAAAAGGTAGGCAGAGGGAGTGGAGTGAAGAGATTTTTAGGGCCTTAATTTTCTTTCAAAAAATGTGGGAATACTCCACCCCCCTTACATCTGCCAAGATAATGGCTATCATTGTTGAAATCATTAAATTTCTATGTAGCTAGGTGTTCAACTAGCCTAGCAGGCATCAAAAGGAGAGGGAGAGCAAATTCCCTCCTTTTTCTCTCCTCTTGGCAACTATCATACAGACTGTAAGTAGTTCTTGAACTTACCCTTTATAAAGTCCTCTGAGGCCTTCTTCAGAGAAGATTCTGACACCACCTCTTAAAAATCCTTTGTAATACCGGTCCTTGAAAATATTCTTACTGCTGTGTTTTGAACCCAGCTCATTCTCAAGCTGCATGCGAATTTTTATGACATCTATGGGATTTGTCACTGCAAATTTGAAACAAATTTTCTTGATTCTTTAGTGTACAAAAGAAAACTCTGAGACCATATTTTAGACTAAATTGGGATAAAACATGTGCTCTTTAAGAGATCCAGGGAGGGGGTAGGATCTCTTCCCTGTGGCCCCTGAAAGAATAGACCCTTCCACAGTTTTGTTCAACTTTTCACATGGACCAGTTAGCAAAAATCCAGCTACACCCCTGAAAAGAGCACTTTAAAATCCATTACGTTGCCAAGTTTGAGAGTGACAGGATGAAAACTAACAAAGATATGGCTCCGCAAAGTCGCAAAATTTATATAGACGTTTGTATGGTGGGGGGCAAGTTTGTGCCCCCACCATGCAAACGTTTGTAAAATTTTGCAACTTTGTGGAGCTATGTCTTTGCTCGTTTCTGACATATCACTTCCCAAACTCGGTAAGTTTACTAATTTCAAGGCACTCTTTCTAGCACTACCGATAAATTTTCGCTGACTAGTCCTTGTCAAAAAATGAAAAAAACCGTGGTAGGGGCCTCAAAACTAATTTTTTAAAAAAACTAACTTGGTTTGAACGAGGGGGTAAATGTTGGCCATTTTGGGCTGAAACACGGTATGTTTGCCTACTGCATTGGTGTGAAACTAAGAATAGAGATATTGCTATTTTGGCGTGAAACTGAAAGGGGAATATAATGAAACAGCATTCGAAGGCGTAGCGTAGGAAATATGGAGGACATTTGATGTAGTCTTACATGACGCTTTCGTTATTTTGCACGAGGCCCAGATGGAAGCGTATACATGCTTGTAAACAGTGTCATAAATAACGTGAACAAAACGAAACGAACCAGCTAGTTAAATATGAGAACGATTGGTCTCTTCTGTCGCTTTATGCTTTATAAGGCGACAGAAAAGACCTTTCTTTCGTGACGTACGCACACAAGTGTTACTAGTATATTTATACAGGATCGCATGATCTATATGACTGTTCGATCGTGACCTGTGCATGTCAAGTGTGGCACTTCAATCTCATACTAAAATGTTTTTGTCATGAAATTACTTGGTTGCTGTTCTTTGTGATTCGTTAATACACACTAAATTCTTCCGGGTCTTTAGACAAAGAGAGGCGATAGGTTACGGTAAGGGCATTCGGCGTCAGGACCTATTGTGATGATTGTCATGCGCGTAAATATTTGGATCTCACCTGCCCCGCCACACATGTTTGAAACACCGCTGAGTAGAAATCGAGTTAAATTGTCTGACGATTGCGTAGCCATTTCTAAGCCTCTGACAAGCAACAGCCGGTCTTTGGATAGACGAGTGACCGGCGAAGATCACGACTGTAATGATTCATTTGCAATTCAAATCTCTGACAAACTGTTATCTGACAGGGTGGTAGAAGTTTTAATTACGGTCATTTGAACGTCAAATATTCGGCGTTTTATTTGATTAATTTGTCCCATTCTCCGCTAAATGTTTCGCATTTCAATCCGAAAAATAAAACTACGACTTGAAAGCGAAGAGAAATCGCTAAAGCATGTGTTAAAAGATCGAAGAAAAGAAACATGAAACGTAACAAATAAACTTGGGGAACACAGGCGATTGTGTTATTTTTATCCTCACCCCGCCAGTTGTCAATCACCCCTGTACCGTCCAATGAGAGCTTTTTCACGCGGGTGGGGTGGTCACATATTATCCTACGCCTAGCCAATCAGAGACCAGTATATTGATTTTTCTGGGGAGTCCACAGCCCTGCTGGTTTCGAGCTTTTCGCCGCCATCATCGATGTTTCCACGCTTGTAGGGTGGGGAAAGTAGCGCAAAATGGCAACGCCAGGGCAGAAGGAGAGAGAGGCAGAGCTTTATTCTGTGCTCAAAACAGCGAACCTGCTAGACTACTACCCAAGTTTCCTCGAACAAGGAGGTGACGACGTACAGCAGTTCTGCGATGCGAGCGAAGATGAATTCAAAGAAATCGTCGGCTTGGTTGGGATGTCGACGAAGCCTTTACACACTCGACGGCTGCAGAAAGCTTTGGTGGAATGGAAAGGCAAGCGAGGACATTCCTCTTCTCCTGGATCGTGGATAGAAAAGTGGACTTCTTCGCCTCAGATAAACCGAAATCCACCGGCTGCAGCCACTCCATCACCATCCAGTTCGGATCGAAAGAGACGCAGTAGCAGCATCTCGGGTACTAAAGGAGGCCCTGAAAAGCGAGTTGTTGAGCTGAAACTACCTCCTATGGAAGTTATCATCGACTGGGAGAAGCTCGACCCCGAGCGACAACAGCTGATAAGAGATCACTCGCGTATTTATGGTCGAGACGCGAAGAAACGCAAGACAGACACGCTGAATTCACACGAACAAATGATCAATGAAGCAGCCGCACAGCTTTGCCTGCGCGATCCGACACTTCTAGTTCGACGCGACGAGTTGTTTACAATGGCAAGGCGAGTTGTCCGGGACAGTGGATTTACTTTCGTCCATGGGCATTCCAGGTCAAAATTTGCATCCGAGTCAGATGAGGAAGGGGATGGTAGGTGAACGAAAATTTTTGTTGTTGCCCTATTCTAGTATTCCCCGATTACTGCTGTGAACAGGTATAAGTTTGATCTTCGATTCTTCCTTGAATTACGATAAGGTCGTATTTCAAGTGGTCTCGAAAGTTTTTGCTATGTGCGTGGCCGTTCTTCTTGAAAAAGTATTTTATTTCTCCCCATAGGAGTAAAGAGGTCAAAATTTACAAGAAGTTGGTAAAATTTTATTGTAGTTTTGTGTCTTTGCCTTCTAAACATGCTCCATCCAAATTCACTGTGTCTGTTATGGTACCGTGGCCGAGGGTGGCCATCGAAAGTAAAAAGTCAAAACCAAAAGTCGATCTTCAAAGTGAAAAGTCAAAATCAAAAATCAAATGTGAATTTACGAAATAAAAAGTCAATTTGCAAATTGAAAAGTCGAAATCAAATGTCGATTTCTGAAGCGCGAAAATCGAGCTTCGAATTCTCACTTCTCACTTTCGACTTTCGACTTTCGACTTTGACCACCCCCCCTACCCCCCTCCCCTATTAATTCGGAAGACTTGGTAGCCTCGTCTAGCAGATTTCGCAGCAATAATTTGAAACTCGAATAGTTTCAGGCTCAAAATGTCAAAGCGGAAGAATAAGAGCGACTTCAACGCCACGAATGTCGCAGAACTTACAAAATATTTGAAGGACTATCGGTTTTAGTAAGCGGATATTTGAAAACTTCGGTAGTGGAAATCGCCTCTGCAGTCGAAAGAATGGTTTTGCCAGTGGATCCAAACTTCGAAAAAGATCAAGTTAAGGATGCAGAGAATTTAATAATACATGATAGGCTAATTCCCCATCCATTTTCCCCGAAGGCCGTGAACAACTTCAACTCTTCGCCGCCGTTTGGGTTGTACGACAGTTTTAACTATTTAATTTACCAATCCACTGCACACATTGCGGCCGCAATGTGCATACATCCCCCATCTCGACCACCTTTACACTTGCATCTTGCCTGAAGTACTTGACTACCTCGGTTTGCACCTCTACCCTCAAGAATAAACCAGAGATCGTAGTGCTCCTTTCCTTCATCCGTTTTGATTTTCATGAGAGGCCAGTCGAGAGGCCGCACTTTGGCTACATAAACATGGACACCCTCTTGACTCTCGACTCTTGATTCAACTGAGCAGTTAGTAAAGATTCTACATAACCATCACTGAATAAGCGATGATCTTCAAATGACTTGTAAGCGGCGAGCCCATGCTAGTCGTAATCAGTGCAGCGGTGGTAAATCAAATAACCCAAACGGCGGCGGCGAGTTAAAGTTGTTCACGGTCTTCAGAGAAAATGGATTGGGAATTAGCCTGTCATGAATTATTAAATTCTCTGCATCATCGGTTTGATCTTTTTCGAAGTTTGGAGCCACCGGGAAAACCATTCTTTCGACTGCAGAGTAGGCTTCGATAAATTCTGCCGGCAGAATTTCAAGCAGAATAAGCGATTTTTGAGGCGAGCATTCTGCCTGCAGAATAAGGCATTTTCGAGCAGAATTTAAGCAGAATAAGGGAAAACAGTGAGACTAATGATATGCATAACAGTTGTAAGAATAATTGAAAACTAAATACAAAACAAATGAAAATACCTTGTGATTAATGTGATTATTAGCTAAAACGTTGTTAAAACGCACTCACATGATTCACTGTTTCGTCTAAAACTAGTGATATAAAGAAAGATGAATTACAATTTTGCTACGCATAATGAATATCTAATTAGTATTTAGGGTTAGGGCCAAGGCTCCCTTCCAAATTTGCGAAACTACATAAGACCCGAAGGGCCGAAAATATTTCTGGTAGCGGGCATAATTCGAGACGAATAAGGGTGTCCGAGCAGAATTTACAGCAGAATAAGCGATTTTTATGAGCACTGCCAGCAGGTAGAATAAGCCATTTTACGAGCAGAATTTATCCAAGCCTACAGTGCAGAGGCGATTCCATTAGCGAAGTTTTCAAATATCTACTTTCGGAAACTCGACGTTCCTGTATAATTCAGCCATATTCATGGCGTTGAAGTCGCTCTTATTCTTCTGCTTTGACACTTTGAATTATATAGTAACGGGAACTTGAAATAGCGACTCGTAATTTGTAGACGTATGGTTGTTTGGGAACCGAATGTCCGAACTTTCGCGATTTGTTTACCTCAAAAGTCGCGTGACAACGCACGTGAAAATCTAACGCCAGAAAGGTGAAATCTGATAACTCGTGGATCTTGCCTGTTTCTTATATTTCTCAGTTAAATTCGACCTCTGAACGTTTGTTAAGCTACTTAATGTGGTTTTTACACCGCTTTTGCCATATTAGGTACGTTGAATTTGTTTCGTTTAGGAACTTGATAGGTTTTTTTCAGCCTCTCATGTTTATATTTGTGACAATAATTGAATGAAGGATCTGAAATATTATCTGCAACGTGATGAGTTTCCCCGCTGATGTCTGTAAAGTCGGGCCCGGCTTAAATAAAATTCTTTTGCAGGATGTTGTGTTTCGTATCATGGAGTGTGATCTATGGTCCCTCTTCGTCATGAAATTGAAGTTATAGCTTCTTTATAGCTATGCAACGTGTAATAGATGGCTGAACCCCGCTTCGGTCAAACGTGTGAAAGCAAAGTTATTATGAGAACGGCTAAAACACGAAAGTGGGAGTCGTGCAGGACTGTCATCCCCATTTTGCACAGTTGATCTACGAGTTTTCTGAACTAGAAATAGAACACAAAATAAACGGTTTCAAACCTTTGTACTGACCAGTTTATTGCAACATTGAAAAAAAATTCTTACCGCGTGTCTTTGATCTGACACGAAAACTTTGTCCCAGTCTTCCGCTCCTTTAAGAAAATGTTAGGGGAGGGGGGTAGGGGGGGTGGTCAAAGTCGAAAGTCGAAAGTGAGAAGTGAGAATTCGCAACCCGATTTTTGCACTTCAGAAATCGACATTCAATTTCGACTTTTCAAGTTGAAAATTGACTTTTTAAAGCGACTTCTTAGTTCGTAAATCGACTTTTGCTTTTTGAGTTTTACTTTTCACTTTGCAGATCGACTTTTGATTTTGTGTTTTTGACTTTTGATGGCCACTGTCGGCCGCCGTAGTTATGGGGTTGCGTGACAAATCGGTCAACAACAATTACCACCAAGTGCAGTGTGCATATCAGGCCCGGGTCGCATATGGTCTGTGGTAAATTTCTATTCACAAAAAAACTTGAACCACTACTGGAAGTCCTAAAATTTGTTAGGGTAAGTTTGAGACACATATGTACTTACAAAAATATACACATCTGTCATCGCTGTACATCTTAACACAGTTAGTAAAGATAGATCGAAATCAAGCATTTTGCGCCACTCTTGTGATATTTCTCCTTCAGACTAACAGCATTCAGCATCAACAAATGGTTGCATTTTTCATTTTGTATGAAAGATTGATGAATAATCAGCAGATGCTGCTAACAGTAACAATGCAGATTACAGTAACAATGCAGATTACAGTAACAATGCAGGGAGCTCCATATGCGTGGGCTATTTCCCATCTAGCCAAATCCTGTTATAGCTCAAAAGTAGGTTACCACCCTCTCGCGAGATGCAAATCGTGTCATGCAGTAAACAATTCTCGTTGCGCGCTACGCGATTCTTGTTGCGTAGATGCAACTTACGTCACGCGCGAAGCCCAAAAAATTGTATTATAGCTTACATGTAAATTTCTTGCACCATTCTGAATGATTGCCTATTGTAAAGCATTCACCTATTGTGAAGCGAGAGTAACATAGATTGATAATGATCAGAGAACCCATGCGGTGCCATACCCTTATAACCATGCCACTTACACACTACAACATTTTTGACATCAGTTGCAAGTCAAAAAAGTTAATGAGTATCCTGATCCGTGCTCATGCTGTTATTCTTTGCTGCTTACCCTGTACTTTCTACAGTTGTGGTTCTGGCCAGGATGATTCTGTTTCGTATTAATCTGACAGGTGTTGACATCTTTGGCTCGGCTTCTTTTGTTTAAGCCAGAATTTTCAAAATCTACCAGGCCCAGCCTTACTCTTTGGCATCTTTTGATACTTTGAAGATTTTAAAAAATTCCACTAGTCCCAAAAGTGTCGGTCGCATATGAAAACATTGCGTGGTGACAGATTTTGCCCCTTATGTTAACAGAAACGTCTCATATGTGACCTGGGCCTTACTAACATTCAGTTGGGGTATTTTTGCCCTCACTTATTAATCAAAGGTCGGGTAGGGGTGGCGAGGAAGGGCTTGCCTATTTAATTAGAGTTTAAGTAGAGGAATTGAGGGCAGGCAGAGAAGTTGTTGAGATATCTCAAATATCTATAGATAGTGCAGTCTAGTGAAAATTGCTTGACACCTGCATTAATTGAAGACAAGCGAGTAGTCTCTTACAGTAATTCGAGGATTTTGGAGGAGTGCACTCTTGGAAGCATTTGCATTATTTGCAGTACAAAAAATTAACCAAAAGAAACCCACTGCAAAATAGCTGCATTGAGTATCACCCATTTCCTGAATGTCACTAGTTTATTAATTCTGAAGCAAAATTATAAAGTGAACAAATCTAGGAATTTGTGAAACATGTGTAAATAATTATACAGATTTACAGGTGCAGGCATAAAATATCTGGTCCATGACACTTTCATAGCCATGGGGAGGGACTATATGGACTCTGGTATTGTCTATGTCTGCATCCCCACTAATAAGAGATTTATTATGCAATTGAACTTTCCAAAATTTACACCTTCTTGCAAAATTTAAATTGATGCCATACATTATATTGTAATGTATCAGAAAACCCTATCAACTTTCAAAATCCTTCTTGCATATTCCAAAAAGTCAAAGTGAGCTTTGCAATTCTTCAGATGAGCTTTCATTGGAAATTATTGAGTAAGCATCAAGGATAACCAAAGCTGTAGCATTTTGAAATCTTTGGGCAAGCTACTGAAAGTTTTCAGCCAGCTTAGAGTTGTGCATACATGCAGACTTGTGATATTTCTCATACTGCCCAAGACATTATTGTTAAAGCTTGATGAGTCTGTATTTAATACAGTCCAGATCATCCTTAACTTTCTACTAGTAGTTGTGCCATCGTAATTTTTTTTGCAACTCACCTCTGAGAATTTACAGGAATTTAGCACATGGGTGTTAGTTTGTACAATGCATATCCTTTTATTCTCAGTGCAAGCTCATTGTTTTTAACAGGGTCTAAGAAGAATCATGTATCTCAAGCAAACAAACTGAAGCGAGAGGAACGCTTGAATGAGATTGATGACCTTCTACAAAACAACAAGGGACTGCAAGAGCAGATAATGCAAAAACTGGATGAGGCAAGAGCCCTAAATGCCTCAACTGAGGTCGGTAATTCTTCCGTGTTATATAATAGTACATTATTCCTGTTTGTTTATTACTTATGAACCTGACTTTAAACCTTTGTTAAAGTGCACCTAACCCCAAAATATTTTTTCGTTAAAATAACTCTTTGCACCTGTTCGAAAAGCATTACGCCTTTTTTTTTTTATGAAATCCCCCTCAGTCTTGACTTTTTATAGGCTGTAAAAGTTACTAAATCTAGCCATCATCTGGTACACGACCGAGCTAGTGAGGGCATGGGTCTATTCTGGATTTGACATCACAAACTGATTTGCATCTCCTTAAGTCTTTGTAAACATGCATGCGAAGCAGTTTGTGACGTCAAATCAAGAATAGACCCATGCCCCTTCTAACTCGGTTGTGCGACAAATGGTGCTTAGTTTGTTGTAAGTTTTGAAGCCCATAAAAAAGTCAAAAACTGCAAATAATGGTGAAATGTTTTTAAAATAGGTGCAAAGATTTATATTAGCGTAAAAAAATATTTTGGGGTTAGGTGCACTTTAAGCCCTTGGGTCTCATAGTTTGTCACCAGGTTCCATGTTCTGAGAATGGTGTTTGGCGTGAGTGTGAGAAAGGGTGTCACTGAAGTAGCCTCCTTTCAAGTTTAGTTTTGGCATGCTATAAATTTGTAAGAGACACCTTCCCTCCTCTCAGCTTGTTGTAGTTAGTTATTTCTTTGTAAGGCTTCTTTAGCTTATCCTCAAGACAACTGATTGCCCCTTCTAGCTCCACCACTGCCCTACTGGCCAGACATTTTTCAAGGTTCTTGACAGGTCTACATGTGCAGTGCTTTCAATAAGCACCGACGACCGACGAAAAGCTTCTGCAAATTTGTGCAAAGAAGTTGGCCACTATTTTCCCTAAATTGACGTCGTTAAAGAAAGACCTCTTTCAAACCTTGTTGATACAGTCGGCTACTCTACTTAAACCAGCTACCTACTTCAAATTTTATTGAAACCCCTGCATGTGTATGGCTATCTTGACAGACTGGAAGAACACTTCCTCCCTTCTCCCCCTACTTTTATTTACTTCACCCTTCTTTGCAGCACTGGGCTTACTGTGTTTATGCCAAATACACATGTAAATTTTTGACCACTGAGCTTAGAGTTTAGTAAGAGATCTTTGGTTGTACCATGTTTGTCAGATTAATGAGCTCCAGGCTGACCTCAGCAAGCTTCAGAGTCAACAAGTCTCCCTGCAGCTGGAGCAAAAAGAGTTGAGGAAGAAACAGCGCCGCTCTGAGAGATATTACACCAACAAGCAAACAAAGGATTCTGCATCACAGAATGACAGTGTGCAGGGTGACGATGTGGAAATGGTGGGAGATGTCTCATTACAAGACGAACTTACCGCAGATGATCGTTCTGAGGAAGGTTGGTAATGCAAGTAACAAAAATTCTCAATTTTGCTTGGTTTTCCACGTACCTACTAGTCATGAAATCGGTGCATGGTCATATTCATGCATGTCCAGCTACATGAACAGCTCTTGTGATTGCAGGTTTTAATAACATCCACCATTATAGATATTCATTTCTCTTTAACTTGCAACTTACAATGAAATCATTTGTTTCGTCTCCAGGGCTTCCTGCGGATAATGTTGCAGAGGCACAGGACACTGCAGAACAGTCCAGAACAATTTCAGTTCCAGAAGCTGTTGTCACTCAGATACTACCCCCTGCTACAGGTTAGTTATAGACTAAAATGCAATAAAACGTCAAACTGTACAGGCTAGGTCTCTCACCACTCTCCCGTTGCACCTGAAAGCCTTTAGGCTTATCTACTATAGTCTAAAGCAAGGGGGGGACCTGAAATAGGGAATGGATCCTAACAGAATGCTGGAGGTAACCCAACAATCGACTAGCATCCCATCAGGGGGATGAGATGGTAAAAATGCTCCTGGTCACCTGGGTATCCTGTGATGGACTACCATCCCATCCAAAAGAATAATAATGCTCCTGGTCACTTTATGCTGGGTATCCTGTGATGGGCTAGCATCCCATCCAGGGAAGAAGGGGGGGGGGGGGCAGTAGTGATACTTCTAGTTACTTTATGCTGGGTATCCTGTGGTGGACTTGCATCCCATCCAGGGAGAGTCATAATGCTTCTAGTCACTTAATGCTGGGTATCCTGTGATGGACTAGCAGCTGGCATCCAGAGAGCAGTAGTAATACTCCTAGTCACCTTATGCTGGATATCCTGTGATGGACTAGCATCCCATCCAGGGGAGGGTCGTAATGCTTCTAGTCACAATATGCTGGGTATCCTGTGATGGTCTAACAACCCATCCAAGGGAAGAGTAATAATGCTCCTCATCACTTCTTATAGGCTACAGAAACCAGCTTTTAAAAGCACCAGCCTTTGTGATCCATCTGGGTCCTTCAATCGAAGGGACTATACCAAGATTTATGAGCTGCTACAACTTTCAGCAGTCTGACTTGATGTTTCTTTTTGTTCCTGTCAGGTATTCCTACATCGTCAACCAACACAGGTCACCTTGCTCAGCGTCAAGAGCCTTTGAACCCTGAGGAAGAGTCTTCAGTGAGGGCCCTGTACACTGCCTTTATGCCTCATCACTTGCAGGTACAATGAAACTCGTTAAAAAGATTGTTTCTGTGCTTCTTATGCAAACAGGCTTGTGAAGGCTCATTTGCGAGCCTCCGCTGGACTAGTATCCCAACCAGAAGCTGGAGGCTAGATTGGCAACTCACATAGTGTTGTTGTTGTTGTTGTAGCATGTTATTGGTGCTACTCTAAAATTCAAGAGGAAATAAAGTTCATGTTTTTGCAGGGCCCCACTGAAGAGCAGTCCTATTGGTGAAGTGGGCTCCCAGTTAAAATATTATTATTATAGCAGTGCAAGACGTATATATGCTACCATCCTAAAAAGCATGCACAGGGCGTGAATGTAACCTATGCAGCTAATTTTCGAGGGGAGAAAAAAACCTAACTTCTACTAAAATGAATAAAAAGCACTAATGCCGCTAAAATGTTCAAAGTCTCTTAAATACTAAAATGCCTCAAATAAATACAAGCCTAGAAACTTAAAATAATTCCTTTAAAAAATTGTCACGTTAAAATCTAAAAGATATCTTTTACCGCACTTTAAAAAAAAATTTTTCGTTCTCTGGAACCACATAAAAGTCGAAGACCATTCCACACTGCAACAAAATCTTAAAAGAGCGAGCAATATTTAAACTGTGCGACAGAACAACTTTCTGCATACGCTTCAGTACATGCTTAGTTCGTTCTCCTACTATCTCCTTCATCTTTGCCTCAAGATCTTCAGACCATCCACCCAGTACATCGATAATAACATTGTATTGTTTCACCTCATATCCGGGATACTGTTGCTTAAGCTCCCACTGCAGAGCAGCGTACTTGGTAGTCTTCTCTTTGTCTTTCCCTGTCCTATTGTCTATCCAGGGGCAGCTCATCTCCACAGCTAACACTCTTTTCCTCTGTTTGTCAATTACTCTTGCATCAATTCTGTTTGCTCTAACTTCCGTATTCTCAGCATAGACCGCTACATCCCAGAAGGCTTTGGCTCGTTCGTTCTCGTACATGGGCTTTGGCTGCACTGGCGAGTACCATGGGGGTATTATTATAATTATTATTATTGTTATTATTATTATTATTATTACTATTATTATTATGTGTATGTATGTATGTAGCTCTAAGTGTGCTAAATAATTGAGTTGTATGTAAATCATCAGGTACCTGTAATGCAGTTGTTCAATAAAACGAGAGTTGTTATTTGTTTTTGTATGTGGCAGACTGAGGTGGTCCAACAAGTTCAGCAGCAGTCAGAAGGCGGTCATGTGATACCTGCTGGTTATACACCTGCACTCGTTAATGCAGCAGCTGTGTCATCAGATCCAACAATCAATGCCTTGCTGAGTCTGGGTGCGAAAGACAAGGTCCTGTTACCAGGAATGTTGCCTGCTGGTGTGTCTGTAGCAGCTGTGCCGGTGACATCAGGAGTACCAACAACAAGCACAATGACACCTGGTATCACTGTGGTAATGCCTGGCCAACCGTTGCAAGGAAATGTGAATGTACCATGGCAGTAAATTTGTTACCTTTTACATTACAGGACTTTATGTTATTGCCAGCAGTGAAGTGCTTCATCTGTTTCAATCTCAGAACCACATGCTGAGCGTCAGTCTGGTAGTGTGGGTTTTATTTTTTCGTTTATGAACGAAATCGTAGATTGTGACCATTAATTTTAATGAAAACTGCAACTGTAGATGAAATCTTATATCATAAGGCTGACCATTGAAAATGATTTGTTCTTTTGCAGTACAGCACTTTTCTATTTTTTTTTTGGTTTTCAGTATGAAAAAAAAAATGAAATTTGGAATTTTTCTTGGATTTTGATTTTATATGCTCACAAGATTAATTAGCCTAGGGTGATTTGCAACTGTCGCTTATCTTGAAATATAACAAACTGATAAATGAAATGTAACTTACTTGTTCTTAGAGAGAGAGGACTGTTATCCTTACAATTCAACAATACTTTTAACAATATTATGCACTGTACAGTGTGCATAGATGGGATGGAAGAATCCTTGGCTCAAGTTCATGGTACATGTGTATGGACCAATGTATTTCTTTCAGAATACTGGCTAGCTCTGTCCTTTAAATGAGATGTCCGATCATTTTTTTGCAAATTTTTGGAAAATTATGTACTTTTATGCAAATGGCACAAATTGTAATTTATGTAAATGCATGACAGAGTCCAGACTACGAAGTACATGTGGCAATCAAGTCAGTTCTCAGTAGAACAATTTATTTTTCACGACAAAATCTTCGCTCTCTCCTTAAACTTTTTCTTTTGTTCCTCTCTTGACGCACGGGTAGTTTTAAGTTTTCGTACTGTTGAATATGCATGTACATGTACTAACATGAAATAAGTTTCAACCTATTAGATATTTTATGAGTAATATTATGTTCCTCATAAACAAGTTTTTGAGTATTATGATACATGTAGCGGTGTAGTTTGAGAAACTCTTTCAATGACATTAATTAGAAGACAAATATTTATTCCAAAGGTTATACATTTACCTGTTAGTTTAGTCACCAAGTCACTTATTCAATGATTATTGTATCAATACTTGTTGTTAAGAATGAGATTTATAACTTCCAGCTTACAAACTTTATAACATTGTTATGAGAAGCAAACTTGTAATTTAATTGTATTTATGAACAACTCAGCAAATTAGTGTGAATTCAAGAGAGGATTTTTTGAAACTTTATTGGAAATATCGCAAATAAATACAAAAAAGAAGAGTTTTTGCGGTAGTGATGTGTGCTTTATTAAATTTTTAGTCTAGACTGTTGAAGTTCTAGCTTTCACATTCGTTCACCGCAGCCAGGTTATCAGCGAGTATCCCTGCTCTTTGCCTTATGAGAAAGTTAAGGATGCGATGTTAAGTGCAGAGTTTACCAAGGTTGAGAATGTATAATAGCCTGAGAAAACAGCCGACGCTTCACGAGGTCGCCACTTGAGCCCTCGCAAAACGAGGTCTGAGTAACGAGCGCAGAAATTCCGTACTGATGACGTGCAGTACCCAGATCTCGGTAGTGCTTCTCATTGGTTGTGCCGCGAGGGAATTTTCTTTCAACCAATCAGAAGCACTACCAAGATCTGGGTAGTGTACGTCATCAGTGTGGAATTTGTGCGCTCGTTACTCAGACGTCGTTTTGCGAGGGCTCAAGTGGCGACCTCGTGAAACGTCGCCTGTTTTCTCAGGCTAACCTGGAAGAATGTAAGAAAAGAATTTTTTTACTCGCCCTTGTTGGATGTGCTGGTCATGATGCCGCTCTTGTACATGGCGCTGTGCGCCTTCTTCGTTGTCATCGCATATCCCAACGTGCGCACGTGTAATAGTTGTCAGTTCTCTACATTAAGTTCAAATGGTTGGTAAATGGTATCTCACAGTGCTAGAAGTGGACATGCGCAACCCTATCGCCTGCCGATACTCAACATCGGAGACGCTGGTGTAGAGTTCGGAAAAGAATCGAACGGTTCTGCTTCTCTTGGCTAAGAACGTGATATCCATCAGAACTGTATTGTTTTTCTTTGCCAAGTAAGCAAGCAATGACCTAGCAAACAACAACCAAACAAGCAGTTTTTCCAAATCTTGCGATTTGTCTAGTGTGCCGGACAATCCATAAGCTAAGTTCGTAGGGACGTACCAAAGAAAAAAGAAAAATTCTCCGTTGTGTGTTCACAATTGTTTTCATTTCACGCCTTAAAAGTCCTTGCTAAGATAGCATCGAAAACTACTGTGTAAAAGACCCTTGAGACCCCTGTTATAACCCTTTTATTAAACGGCTGAGGCTGAGTGCGTCATTGTCATTCTACCAACCAAGGAGTGTTCCAGAATCCTGCATCGAAATAAGAGAACGTTTGAGTACTTTTTCTTACTTCACTTTTGTTTCAGGCTTGCAGAGTGCAGACACCGCCAAACCATATATAGCCGAGCGGGCGCCCATCGGAAATTGAGCGTAAAGTTACAGTGCACGGTACTTCAACGGCCGTTACTTCGGCGGTTTTTTTTTATTGCCAACTGTACCTTGTTATAAAATGGTGGGAAACAGAAACAATTTCCCCGTAGTTTCAATCGAGGAGAAAACACCGTGTTAGAGTGGGAAATAGATTTACGCGTACGCCTGAGAAGACCAAGTTGGAGTCTATCGTCTCATCAAAAGGGAGAGTAATACACGTAGTCACCACGAGGAAAAAAAGGTATAAATGTCCAAAGTCAGCGCAGGCACAATCAACCCCTCCACCCCACCTCCCGCATGGTCTAATTAGGGTTAACGTCGTAAAACGGCTTCGTGAACTGAAAAGCTGTAATCTTGGAACCACCCTCTTGGATTTCACCAATTCCCAGGAATTCAACTTTGCCGAAGAGAATTTTTTAAATTATAAAGTGCTAAAAACAAGGGAAGTGAGAAGTAGAAAAGAGAAAGTCATTAGAAGTTACGATTCTAGCTACGCCTCGTGGTTCCGACAACTGATTGTCTGTTTTATTTTAAGGACTAATTGCCGAATTCATATTGGCGGACGGAAAACCCTCTACCCTCGCCTTCAGACCAGGGCAAGCGAAAAAAAAAAACTCGTGATTTTCGCGTCTAATATGAATTTGAGACAGTTTTTCGTCTAAGACGAGTTTTCCGTCCTATTTGACAGTCAGTTTAGACAAAAATAGACGGAATTCCGTCTATGACGAGTTTCCTTCTTCTAATATGAATTCGGCTAATTAACTTGTGTTACTCTTCTTTACATTTATTTCTTCATTCCGCAGTTTAAATATATGAATTTCATATATTCATAATTTCATCTTCATCTTTCCCGGGTATATTACGAACCAATTTAATGACCAGCTCCCAGTTGGCTTGTTAGCTCAATTGGTTAGAGCGCTGCACCGGTATCGCAGAGGTCAGGATCTCGGCAAGCCTGATTTTTCAGGCTTTCTTTTCGCAACTGCATAAGTTGCGTTAATAACTGCGAGGATCTTCTTTACATTTATTTCATTTATAACTTGTGTTACTTAGCAAGAGTAAGAGAGTGAGTGAATGAGTGAGTGAGTGAGTGAGTGAGTGAGTGAGTGAGTGAGTGAGTGAGTGAGTGAGTGAGTGAGTGAGTGAGTGAGTGAATGAGTGAGTGAGGGAGTGAGGGAGTGAGTGAGTGAGTGAGTGAGTGAGTGAGCGAGTGAGTGAATGAGTGAGTGAGTGAGTGAGTGAATGAGTGAGTGAGTGAGTGAGTGAGTGAGTGAATGAGTGAGTGAGTGAGTGAGTGAGTGAGCGAGTGAGTGAGTGAGTGAGTGAGAGTGAATGAGTGAGTGAGCGAATGAGTGAGTGAGTGAGTGAGTGAGTGAGTGAGTGAGTGAGTGAGTGAGTGAGTGGGAGAGATGAGGGGTAATTGGGAGAATTCTTGTGTGAATGAGTGTGTTCCTTCACTGACTGGGCAAGGACCGTGCAGCCTATTTTAAAGTGGGGGGCTAACTCGATCGCTCAAGTGTGAGGGAGGGGGAAGGGGTGGAATGACAGCCTAACGCGAAATTTTTGTCCTTTTTAGTGACTAACAATGCATCTAGAGCAGCCAAAAGTGTTAAAAGTTGTCAGTATAGACCGGTATAAGTAACGAATCAAAGCTATACTAAAGAGTATCAAAGACATCAGACTATTCGACCTACCAGTCATTAGCATTGTCGATACTTAGGACTTGGCGGCTTAATCCGGAATAGAAGATAATATGCTATTACAGTTTTCTCAGTTTGGAGATGATGATTCCTTTCGCTCGGTAATGCACCCACGATGACAAAATGAACGGAATGCGGTCAGAACGTTTTGGTTTACTCAAAATAGAAAAAAATTGCGTTCTTCTAGGGAGTCTGTATTCTGGATATTCCTAAACTGGAATAGGAATAGCCTGGATAGTCCTAAAGTAATGTGCTTGAGCCTCTTCTTTCACCTCTGCACACATTTTAAGACGTATCCGGATTTAAGATCTCAAACTCAAAAATGTTTTTCTTAAAACTTGTGAAAGCAAACTTCTCATTACAGAATAAGGCAAGCTGAGAAAACTGAGCTGAGTATCATGAAGTATATAGTTCACCAAAGTCAGTCTATAGGTATGTCCTGCCTGCAGAATGCCTTATTTGTCACCGTTACGAGCGAAAGAGATCTTTCGGCAGCTGTCCTTGTTGCAAAGTTTACATGCAGAGAGAGGTTCGAAGAAATCACGTTGATTTTGCGGCAAATATCAAAGCACGTTGTTGCCGATAATCCTGTCTGGAGATATACTACAGTTCGTAATGCCTGGGAGGGCAAGAACGAGACTCAACAAAAGTCAAACTCTTTAAGAACATAAGAGAGTCAATGAGAGTTCACGAATTAGAGGCCAAACGACAGTGAGAGTTTCAACTTCAGTCGATTGCAATTAACATCTGAGCACGTTCAATCTCTTCAAGATAGACTCCCCCAGAGCGCACGTGAGTTTCAACTAATCCGAAGCCAAATGATAGCAAGCCAATTTGAACTCTTGAAGAGCATTCCGTTTTTGTTTGGTCCATATGAAGATTAAATCTAAAACCACGGGAAAATACGGTACTGGTTAACCCTGAAACTAATCGCTGACTAATGGATTTTCCAACTTTATCATTATTATTTTTTACTGGCACCAAAAAGTGGGGGGCTAAGGCCCCCTCAACCCACCCCTCGCGCGGTCCCTGCTGGGTTAGTTGAGGGAAAGAGGTTGCTTTCTTGGGTGAGTGGATGAGATAGATAATGGGTCAATCAGAAAGGTTTCATGGGTGAATGGGTGAGATCATGAATTCATCCATGAACACTTTCATTAACCATGAATGAATAGGTGAGTTCATAAGTGGATGGGTGAGTTCATGGACTGATTGTTGCGTTCATGGGTGAATGGGTGAGTTTAAGGTGGATGAAAGAGTTAATGGTTAAATGGGAGTTTTCATTGGTGAATGAGTGGGTTAATGAATGTATGATATGGGCAGGTGCATGGGTCAATGGTGAGTTCATGACAATGACAATGACTTTATTAGTCACTCCGTTAAAAATCGTTGTTAAGAAACCATTGCAATCAACGTAATGGATGTAAAAAGCTATATACAGTATACAATATAAATAAATCTAAATAAGAAAATCTAAGAATCTATAAACCCCACAAAGCACGGCTCTTAAAAGCAGCCTTAAAATTAGTTACGTAAAGTTTGAGGGAGCTCATTCCAAAGCCGAATGGCTCTGTATGCAAAGGACCGCTGGCCTGTAGGTGTTCTGAATAGCAGCACATCTAGCTTGTTTTTATTCTAGTATTGTGAGAGTGGACATCACCTCTATTCGTGAATCAACCTCGTCCCCAGGGCCTTCTCCTCGTTCAAAATGGCGGTTGGAGAAACCCCTGGCCAAGGCTGCTGAAATACTCCACGAATCGTGGAGTATTTTGTCATGTGACACACGATGAAATGGTTTTTTCGGAGGTTGTTTCTACCGTCTGGCGGTCTTGTTTGTTTTCTGCAATCGGAAACCGTTATTCAAACAAAACGAAGACATTTCATCTTGTTTGTGTGACAAAATTCTAACGAACTTTTGGAGCCACTTTGGCAGCCTTGGCCAGGGGTTTCTCCGACCGCCATTTTGAACGAGGAGAAGGACCTGGGGACGAGGTTGTTCGTGAATTTGCTACCCAAGTAAGTTGGGGCAAGTCTGTTTAGGCATTTAAATACCGTGATGGCGTCTCTGACTTCAAGTTGCTGAGCAACTGGCAACCATGCGTATGCCCATGGTTGGGTGGGTGGTTAGACATTGGAGTGGGAGTTCATGAGTGAGGTCACGGGAAAGTCCATGGGTGAGGTTATGGGTGAATTCATGGATAAGTTTATGGGTGTGTTCGTGGATGAATTCATGGGTGAGCTCATGGGAGAGTTTAAGGGTGAGTTCATGGGTGAGGTGATGGGTGAATTTATGGGTGGGTTCAGGAGTGAGTTCATGGGTGAGCTCATGGGCGAGTTCATGGGTGAGTTCATGGATGAGGTCATGGGCGAGTTCATGGGTGTGTTCATGAGCGAGGTAATGGGTGAATTTATTATTTGTTATTTGTGAATTCATAGGTGAGTTCATGGGTAAGTTCATTGGTCAGTTCACAGGTGAGGTTACGGGTGAGTTTATGGGTGAGTTCATGAGTGAGTTCATGGGTACATGGGGGATTCCATAAATTCTTAAGTGAAAAACAAATACTGAGTACAGTGATTAACTGAGCATAGTGATGAACTTAGTATAGTGATTCCGGCCAAACCATCAGGGTGGTGTCGCACGTATATAGGAAAAGATCTAAGGCTTGACGATTAACCAATAAGAAACGAATGGAGTCCAATAGAATAGCAAAGAAGCAAAGCACGTGAAAATGTGTGATACTCCTAAAAATTGAGCAAAATTTAGTGACTTGAAATATGATTAATTAAGAAAACTTGTGAAATTTTAACTGGACGAGGTAAAATTTTGCATAATTAAATAACATTTTGTAACTTTTACAGTCTGTTGCCCGCTAGAAAGTAAAATGTTCATATGTGATACTCGTTACAAAGTCAGTAGCTTATATCGCAGTGATTTTCTGATACATTTGCAAAGAGAAATGTTTTAATTGTCATAATACCCTTATAAAGCACCGACGTTTGCTTTAATTTGTAATGAGCTTCGAATCTGGACGATAAAACAACTTCGATGAATTCGATCGATGAATTTATTAACCTGCCGCGCTTGTGTTCTTCCAAATGAACTCGGGGAGCCGATCTGTTAAAATTATTTGGATTTTAGTTGTTCGCGCTTAGATCGTTTGCTCACTGTGCTCACATTTGTTAGTTTGAATAAATTTCACGGACGAAAATATATGGCTCCGTCAATTTTAAGCCCGACCACCTCAGCCCTCGCCCCATCGGGATTTGTCCGGCGTTTTGCAAGTTGTTAGGAATTCCCTGGCAAGACTTGTCCAGGGATGAGACTTTTATTTATTTCCTAAACCGATGGAAATCAATACCTCCGTTTGTTAAATGATTGCCTGTAGTTTCGTTTTAAATGTTTAAAAGAGCGACGATACATATCATTTTGAAAGGCTAGTTTAATTAAGAAAGTGACAGGACAAACTCGACTCTAACTAGCTTCTTACTGGTTACAAACATTTATATATTTTTCTCAGTTTTCAGAATCAGAGGTGAACCTGGGAGACTGAAGTGTCAACAATTCTCAAGAGCCCCAAATATATCGCTGTTTTACAAACATCGTCGCCGTCATCGGCATCACCATCATTTTAATTCCTCCCAGAGGGTCCTGCCAATGTTGGTTCAGGCTGACCATTAGTAGCCGGTGGTGGAAACAGAAGACAGGCAAAGTCACAGATCGGCACAACAACAAACCAATGTGGAACGCCTCATTTTTTGCATATCTACAACAGCAAAATAGCTAAAATAATAAGATTTAAAAGGCAAACGCATCTTTCCGGTAAAGAAAAGAACGTCAGATAAAGTGAAAACCTACATGAAGAAGTTTCACAGCCATTCCTTGGAATAACGAAACAACGTGATGTGTCACCTTTAGAATGTGCCGGGGATGACTGAAGGCCGCATCAGAGAGACCTTGCTCTATTGTATTCCACTGTATATAGCGGATTGACAGATGGTTGAGAGGAGGAAGAGCCGGAGGGGTCCGGCTGACAAACTAGTGCGGTCTCACAGCAAAGAGTCTGGAACTAGTGTGAGTGGGACTGGGGAGAGACCCTCAAACTGACGCGCGACACAAGAGCGATAATTTGGGAACACTTTGAAATGTTATAATATAGCTATGACGTTGTATTTACGAGCATGAGCAACAGTACAGGTTACAGTTTACATTACGCTTTTGGCTAGTCGAGCCTCGCTAGCATCCGCGTTTTTTGCAGATTCACACCTTCCCCTGCATTTTTCATTCAAACTGACAAATAAGGCGATTCTAAGGAAATGGCCTAATGTGACTTTGTTCTTGTTCAGCCTTCGTGACGAATTTTCCGATCAACACGTGCAACAAATACAAACCTCGAGCTTATCGAATAGTTTGAGGTATGTTTCAAGGACGCGATGAAAACAACTTCAAATCATAGAAACAATATATCCATGTATTTTAATTGCCTATTTCTTCTCAGTGTGGCGTCATGCACGCCCATCAATATCAAGTGACCCGGCTTGAAGCAAAAATTGTCAGTTTGTGTTGTTTGTGTTCACTTGACCAAAGATATTGCTGGGACTAAAAATACTAAAAAGGTATCCTTTTAACACTATAAATTGCATTTTAATCGCATTCACACATGGGTAACGTCGTTAGGGTTAGATAAGGGGAACACGAATGTTATCTGCCACAACAAATAAAAAACGTAGCTTGGCGTTCTTTTTTATGGCCCCAAGCAGTCTGCCCCAAGGCAATGAAAACAAAAGATTCTTGTGTAACCGTTTATCTTTTGTTTTCGAAACTCGATTAGCGTGGCTTCATACACCCTTAACTCTGCTGATGCAGAGGTCAAATGACCCTTCAAGTATCAAACATTTTCGGTATCAGAACTTCTGCCGTTCATTTCGTTGGCGGTTCATGTTTTGACGGAGTGATCTTGGAGACTAACATATTGATGTCATCGATCAGTACTTTCCTGTGGTTCTGTTAGACTAGACTGTTTCCCTGAGTAGTACTTTTCTTTGACCAGCAGCCTGTGAGCAGGTTCTCTGGTAGAAAACAAAGGGCGAAAACGAGAGGAGCGGGGGAGGGGTCAGTGGGGAAGGAAGGGGAGAAGGGGGGAAGGGGGCCCTCCGCCGCGTCCTCTTCCCCAGTCTACGCCCGGCTCGCTTCGGTTGCCGATTATTTTTTCGCGCTTTTCCCGGATCAATTCCCCCACTGGGGTACCTGTTCACAGGCTATTCGATCAGCTGTTTATCCGTGATGCTCAAGCTAGCAATTTGAATCTAAGGATAGAATCCAAAAGTGTGACCACTCAAGTAAAATTAGAAACATAGGGCGCAAGAAAGCTGTGAAGCGGAGTGGGCCAAATGCGATTTGGAAGGAGAACGCCCCCTACCCATGCCCCGCACAGCTCTTTCTGCTCACCAATTTTCCTTGCGCTCCTGCTAGAAATGATACTGAGTGGGTCCACAGGCAGCCCAAGCTCACGCCTCAAGAAAGCGAGGAATTTATAAATTATTTAAGGTTCTCGAGTCGGGACGTGACCTTCGAGAGAGACCGGTATTGGGTTACAAGCGGCCGTTAACAATTTGAGACTTTGTATGGGGAATAAAATATCGTCGATTTCGAACGTGAAATAAAACTCAATTTCAACACTTTTTTAGTGAAATGAATAAAACTATCTTACCTCTTGCGTCTTTGTGTGTTTTTGGGGCTTATTCTATCGTTTTGGGCTTTCTTTGTCACGACAGTTGGGTTACAAGCGGCCGTTAACAATTTGAGACTTTGTATGGGGAATAAAATATCGTCGATCTCGAACGTTAAATAAAACTAAATTTCAACATTTTTTTAGTGAAATGAATAAAACTAACTTACCTCTTGCGTCTTTGTGTGTTTTTTGGGCTCATTTCATCGTTTTGGGCTTTATTTGTCTTGACTGTCACTACCTTCATAAGACGTCTTATGAAGGTAGTGACAGTCAAGACAAATAAAGCCCAAAACGATGAAATGAGCCCAAAAAACACACAAAGACGCAAGAGGTAAGTTAGTTTTATTCATTTCACTAAAAAAATGTTGAAATTTAGTTTTATTTAACGTTCGAGATCGACGATATTTTATTCCCCATACAAAGTCTCAAATTGTTAACGGCCGCTTGTAACCCAACTGTCGTGACAAAGAAAGCCCAAAACGATAGAATAAGCCCCCAAAACACACAAAGACGCAAGAGGTAAGATAGTTTTATTCATTTCACTAAAAAAGTGTTGAAATTGAGTTTTATTTCACGTTCGAAATCGACGATATTTTATTCCCCATACAAAGTCTCAAATTGTTAACGGCCGCTTGTAACCCAATACCGGTCTCTCTCGAAGGTCACGTCCCGACTCGAGAACCTTAAATAATTTATAAATTCCTCGCTTTCTCGAGGCGTGAGCTTGGGCTGCCTGTGGTGGGTCTAGCCGTTAAGCCCCAGCTAAACGATCAAACATTTTCGTCCTTCATTATGTTTGTCACATAGAACGTTCGGTGTATAAACAGGTAAACAATGTTTGGCCAAACATCGGACAATGGAAAGCCATTTAACATGTTTGAATGCAATGTTCAGAGAGACCTCTATAACAACCGTAAAACATGTTCATCCAACACTGTGTTGGACGAAAATGTTTGATCGTTCAGCCGGGACATAATAGTCTGTGGAAAATCTATAGAAGTGTACCCTTCCAAATAAACTGAAAAAAAGAAAAAAAAACCCCGAAGTTTCTTGTGTTACTCTTCGCCCCGACGCAAAAAACTATTGTGTTGAAAAATAACTACGTAGGTGAATTTCGCTTCATCGTTTTAATACTGGCCAAGGTGAACTACGTGAGGCCACTGGCAACATCCTCGAAAACGTCCAATGTATTTCCATGGCGCTGACACCTCGGAAAGCATCCTTGATGGAACCTACTGACATTTAAAATTCCAGATAGATAACGCGACAATTGGATAAGGTTACAGTTTGTTAGTCTTTGGATTGAAAATTCTAAGCGTGGCGTCGTTTTCATGGACGCGATCCAGAAATACATACCGTTTGATTTGAGAACTTAACGTGGGGTCATCAATACTGTAAACTCACTTCACCGCGGCTCCACGAATGTCATCAATCACAAATGACCCTTGACAAAGTTCTCTTCATGTCTTTCTATGAGCAGTTAACTTTCCAGTAGTGTTGTTTATGAAACTGTACAAAGTGGTAATTTTTGAGCCTACGCCGGCAACGGAAGTCCTAAATTGTGACCCTCAAATGAAAGCGCGAAAAAGGTGGTTTAAATTTTGGAGTCTGAAGATGTTGAGAGCAACTTAACTACAACTGTTTTTGGTTTTGTGCTTGTTTTGATGTTTCATCTATTTCTACGAAGTTCACGTATTGAATGTTTCTTTCTATATGCATGATATTTCGACTAAGTTTGGTTATATTGGACAACCCTCAAGCTTAAGAGGCCTCTTCTCAAACAACGTTCTTTATCCGCTTAAAGTTTTTTCTGGAACTGCTTCTGTGTCGGAACGCACTCAGGTCACGTATATTCTCATTTCAGGTAGTTTTCCCTCAGAAGAAGAAAACGACAACAAACAAAAGATAGCCGTCATTTCACTTTCCAAATGAAAAATTAAAGCGGACAACTACGATCTCGTTCATAGAATCTCAGTTGCATGTACGACCGTAGGCTTTCAATTAAGGCCCCTGTAAAGTTTTACCGTGAGAGGACTGAGAGCGACCGGTCGAGTTGTCCTGTTCAAAGTTCTCTACAGAACACTGAAAACATTTAGATTTTTTTCAAGGAAAGACATGCACGCCATTAACTCAGTATGACAATAAAATCGCATATATTTGATAGAGAAAGAAGCATGCGAAATCAGATAATCGTTACTATTACATCTAAGACAGCTAAGGGTTGTCATAAACGTAACTTTGAGTCAGACAAAATTATGCCTAACGCAGGAGTTAGTGTATTTCTCTTTGGCACTGTTTTTCGTTTGCTTTCCAGCGTTTAAATCTCTGAGCTTGATCATGATGACCAGGTTAACTTTCCGACTGATCCAGTATGGTATTGATGGTGATTGTAACCAGCACTAAGTCTTTGAATTCGCTGTTCCTGGCGGATATTCAAGATATTCAATTGAGCGCTTTAGAAGAGCAGAAGTTTTCTTTGACAAGTGCCTAAAATCACGAATTGTGGCGTAATTGAGAACAATCCAACAACCCAACCGAACCCAACCCAACAGCCCCTCTTCTGAAGAGGTGGGGGAAATAATAATTTCATAACAATGCATTCACACCCCGCCTGAACGTTCTTTGGATGTTGGGGTGAGTAAAAGGTATCACCGAAACACTATATGTGTTTATTTATTGGAGCGTCTGTGGTTAAATGGCAACGGTTAAAAAAACAAAACAAAAACATTTCAATATCCTTTACTAACACGTCCAAAGTGTCAACTATGTTAAATTCCTGCAGATTTGGGTCATTAGTTGAGATGGACTTTTATCAACTAACATCAAACAGTGATATTTTAAGTGGCGGGCATGGGCGTGCTCTGCGAATAAAAAGGCCAGCTGTTGATTTTTTTGTAGCCAGTAGCTGGAATTGAATGACATTTAGTGTCTCTGGATTGGAAGAAAGAAGCTTATTTGAAGATGCAGATTTCGTTTTTTCGCAAGATCACTTGCAATCCAGTGCTTCGAAAACACGTGAAAAGAGTAGTGTCCTTGGCGTAAACACAAAGGATATTACGTCCGCGCTTATTATCCAAGATAACAAGGCGTTAAGCAGACAGCACATTTGCACAGTTTTAAAAGCTTAACCTATAAGTTGTGAGCAGGGAGTTGTGAGCTGAAGTGGCATAAAAGCATCTCAAATTCCAGTCCTTCAAGGTACTGAAAGACCAACTTTCAACATTTGTCATCCACATACTCAAAGCTTCAAAGAACCACCTTCAAATTCATAACTTTACTCATGGAAACAAAGTCGAGTTAAAATTTCATAAAACAAGCCTCTTTTCTTTATTTTTAAATTACTCAGAATTAACCGTTAAGGTCATTATTGTAAAGAAGCTTTTTTAAATTTTGTAAACTTCGCAGTAACATTTCAGGGCTTGAGCCAAGATTGCTGAATTCAAAATAATGTTTAGAATGCACTCAGTAATAACTGAAGTCACACTGAAAACATTTAGATGGATTGATTAAAAAGGACGTCGTGAATTTCAGTATAATGTTTCACCGTTTCAGTTTTTCGTGCTTGGTAAATCAGGGAATTACGCTATGAAAGAGTTAGGAAGCCCAAAAAAGACCCACTTTTCGGTACTTCGTTCTTATCGCATTAACAGCACAGAGTGGGTGGAGACCTCAATAAATTTCAGTACCTCAAAGCACTCGCGTTAAATTGCATTTATGTGTCCTTAAATTGTTGGTTATTAAATTGTTACGTGAAACAATTTCGGGCTCATGGCAGCTCATAGTATGCCGGAGAACTGTCTCAAAATATGGGAAATGTTTTAACATCCTCATTCAAAGTGCCTGAATATTTGGGCAGGGAGTGTTTGTTTTAATGCTTCATCATTTTCATCTGGATTAAGGTTTTCCCTCTGTCCTGAAATCTCGACCATTTCTCACATAATTGACTAAAAAGTTTCATGATCGACGACTACTGTGAAGGCGGACAACAGTCCACTTATAGAGCTTTGGACACCGAACGCAGATGACAAATTTTCAGATTTTTTATTGTCACTCAAAATTTTCTTTCTGAATTGAAAATAATTCGAACAAACACCGTAAAAATTTTTAACTTCCTACACCATGGGACTGTTGTTATTTTAACTGTTTTATAACGTTTTATTTTTCAGGCTTAAAACTAGTATCAGTAAATTACGAATCCCTCGCTATTTTGAACTGAAACGATTGATATTGGTTTTTTGGGGGCAATGAATTAAATTACTATTGGCTAACTCTGGGTAACTCAGTCATCTCGAATCCCCCGCTACCTCTAAGAAATTTGATTTTCTGAGGCCAAAATTAATCTTCTTCTCTCAACCTGGCGTTATTATAATGTTGGCCAAAAGGCACAATCTTCATGAAATTTATATCGTTAATTAGAAAGAGTTCTCTCACAAGACTGTAATCCAAGGGTCAACAAAATGTTCATTGAGTAATGGCTGAGAAACGCTGTGTGTGGACGCCTAAAGGGAACACCCAAGCAAGCCAAGTCGATTTTTTTATAATAGAGTGCAGTTTTTTTACCACTCTCACTGCGAGCCCCGCTACATCGAACAATTTTCGGCTGTTTCCCTTGGAGAGGGATCCAGATGGACTCTCACCGGGACGTAATGATTTCCACCGATCAGAGATTTGACTCTGGTATTGAATGAGGTAGTCCGTTTACCGCAAATGTGAACAGAAACCACATGACTGAATTAAATAAAATAAAAAAAAATAAAAATAGAAAAAGAAATGTCTTAGTCTATCAGGTGAGACTTAAAACAAGGACGAAAATGGACTTAAAGAAGAAAAGGTTATGCACAAATGGCTACTTTTGAAACAAGGCCTCAGCACAAACATTGTGAGAAAAAGATAAGTTTATAAATAAACAAGAGATTCACCATGCCTGGAGATTCAAATCTCCGGCTTCGTGTTTATCAGTCAAGCGCCGTGAGTGCATATCTGACATTAAAGAATCTCAATTTCATAATTTTCCATGGTATTGAATTGAGAACGAACATTTCATCCCGGCTTTGGACTTTTTTTGTTAAAATTTGTCCACAAAGTAAAAATTTGATTTACGTGTTCGTGATGCAAACCGCTTTAATTATTTATATTAATCACTGAAAACCGTTAACGGTTAAGCTCATAATTTGAGTATCACATTCTCACGGTTTGACAAGGTTCACCAGGGGTTAGAGGGTTAACCAAAATAATTTTTAAAATTACCCACCATAGAAAAATACCCCAAATTGATAGACCAACAGAGTTGCCAGTGTTGCCATGAAAGTACCGTTTTAATTTTCCATGGTATTGAATTGAGAACGAACATTTCATCCCGGCTTTGGACTTTTTTTGTTAAAATTTGTCCACAAAGTAAAAATTTGATTTACGTGTTCGTGATGCAAACCGCTTTAATTATTTATATTAATCACTGAAAACCGTTAACGGTTAAGCTCATAATTTGAGTATCACATTCTCACGGTTTGACAAGGTTCACCAGGGGTTAGAGGGTTAACCAAAATAATTTTTAAAATTACCCACCATAGAAAAATACCCCAAATTGATAGACCAACAGAGTTGCCAGTGTTGCCATGAAAGTACCGTTTTAAGGCATTCGTCTAAAATAGCAGGATGCCTAAAACCACATGTAACCAACTCCTTTTGAGCCAAGAATGCGAGGCGATTATAAATTAATACCTAAAACAGTTTGATCGATCGATTTGAAGAGCGGTGACGGATTACTGTTATCAGATCTATGGAATAACTAGCTTCTAAATCGAATCCCGTCATGTATCAACCCCTAGTTTCAAACTTAACCTACTTGAAATTAATCTCCAAGAATGTTTTCAATTAAAAACAACCTAGCTAAGTTTTATCTCATAGGCGGGGTAAAATTAATTTCTTTTTAAAAATGCATGCATTCACGATCACACCCCGTCTGAACGTTCGTGGGATGTTGTAAAGTAATGTAAGGCATATTCCTGAAATACTATATGCCTTTATTTAATGGAGCCCCTTTTATTTTAAGTTAACCCTCCCAAAGAATTTTGAAACATTTCTAACACGTGCTGAGTGTCATAAGTAGAAGTCCTGTTGTTTTTGGGTCAAGTGCTGTCTGAGGCGCGCCCTGCGCGCGAAGTAAACGGACATTGTGGCATTCTTTAACTAGCACATAGCTGAAATTGGATGATATGACGCTAAGTTTTCAACCAATAACAATTTGGTTTCGCCAACGAACTTGCGTAGCATGAAGGAACCTATTGTATTTGCCGTTATAAATAGCCGAGCAATGGTCTGTCAATTCAGGTTGTTCGACGACACCCTTCTCGCTGCCTAACACAGAGAACTGAAGCCGGGACTGAACCAAACGAATCAATACAGCACGATGGTGAAAATTTACGCTGCCTTATTGGTTTTTGTGGCCCTCAGCGTATTCCAAGTCGAAAGCTCCGATATCTACCGTCGCTTGTGGGATGACATAGGTAAGTTCTTATAGTTCGTTAAACATAGTGAATGATATGAATGGTAATGAACATTGTTTTTAAATTTGAACTAAGCGAGGACGTACGGTGTGATCTTGCCAGTGTTTCGCAAGGGAAAAAATTCTTGAATACCAGCGGGGCCTGACTATTACAACAGCAATTCAAAAACTTTAACGCAGTGGCAATCGAGTTACCATTCCTCGAAAAAAGTGTTTTCTGCTTCTTTACTTCAAATAAGGTAAATAAGTCAATTACCGACAAAAAGCGAAAAATTTCACCCTTTAAGTTTGGCTCAGTGATTTGGATTTTCTTCAAAATTGAAAACAGTGAGTTGAAAGCTTACATATTGAATGTTAGGAGATTTGATGGTGGCTTGCACATCTGTGAATGTGATTGTCTTATCATGCGTTCACTTTGCGCTGATAGTCAACAATCGACTGTGTTACTGTTCTTGAAAAGTGACGTTTGTTTTAATTTCTGTTCTACTGATATTTCTTTTAAGTAAATGCTTTCCGAATGTTAGCATTTTTTTGTCTACTATTGAAAATGAGCAGTTTACAATAACCTTCTTATCATAGGCTCCTGTCAACAACGAGCTGGCAGCTAAATAAACAAGGCGTATTTTTATGATCTTTCGATTCCCACCCTCAGTCCCTGACTGTCCGATTTACGAAAATTTAGTGCTTGAAAAGGAAATAAGTCGCAGATGTGACTTGGTCTGACCGATTCGTTGGCTCCGGAGTTTGGGAATTTGAAATAAAATCACTCACCAATCAAATGCCCCGCACTGATCTATGCAGCCTTCTCACCCTTACTCCGGCTCCGGCTTAACACTGACAGGTGCATATTAAAGTAAACTTTCTTTCTTTATATCTATTATTATCTGTAGTAAGAATTGCCCACCCAAGTGTGACCTCAGTCAATCTATCCTGTCACTGAATTGACATACATCCTTTCCCAAAGAGACTAATTACAATTCTTTTGTTTCACAGATCACGATGAGCCATCGCGACTCCTAACGGATCCTATTGAGGGTACGTAGGCTGACCTAAAACACCTTTGAGTGTATTACAATGATGCATGTATGTCTTAAGTTACTGTCGACTAATAAATCTGTTTTCAGTCGTTCCCGTTGTTTTAAAACATTGCTATTTCCGGTGGCGAATTTTGTCTGCTTGGCCCAATATCCCGTGCTAATCGACACCGTATTCATAGTATGTTTGTGGACAGGAAGAGAAATGATCACTCGAAAAAGTGTCGGGAGTTACACTTGCTTCAGTTCGTCGCTTTTGTTTGGATTTTGTTTAACGGGGTTTTCGTTTTCACGGGGTGGTCGTAACATGAGTTTCTACTATATTAAAAAAAATAAAATTAAATGAGGGAATATTATTTCCAGTTTATAACTCAGCCAGTGTTAGAACTGAATTTATTTATTTTATTTACTAGTGCAACATTATCATACTAATGCGGTTAGAATAAGAGGTAAGAAATTAGAAGACTTAAATGAGGTTCCCCTTTGAGGTAGCTATAAATAAACATGGCGCACACCCGGTGATGCAACCTTTAGAGAAGCAACTTAATAAAGCCACGGTATGCGTTAGACACGGACGATTTTGGATTTCAACTTAGCACTTCTCAAATACTGTAATAAATCCTCGTGTTTTGTGCTGTTTTAAGGTTTTAAAGATTAGCATATGTTTTTACCACAACTTACAGAGCTGAACAAGAGGGAAAGTTGCCATGATCAGGACGCCTTTTTTTGCCAGATGTGGACCGGCAAAGAATCTTCAGCTTCAGAATACTGCAGGAATAGCTATAAGTTTGCAACTTATAGTAACTTTCAAAGGTTCAAGACTGTTGTTTGCCGGAAAACTTGCGGTCTATGTTGAGAATATAAAGGTGAGTTGCATGAAAATGAGTTTTGAAGACCATGTTAAAACATTTGGAAATAGTTTTAATTACAGCAAAATGAAGAGAGGAACGTTGACCCCGCTCCGTTGTTGACATTATGTACCCCTGCTCAGCACGTTGTAACATCACGCATGAGTCCTTTGCGTTTCGTTTCGTTCCATACGCCGGCCTCTTCTGCTCGTTTTCTGTTTTTCAAAAAATCTTCACGTAAAAGTAGTGTTCTTATTTTTTTTAAAATAAGCTTATTTGAATTTCTACTGACAAACACGTGTACAAACAAAGTGAAAAGAACAAAAAGAGAGAAAGTATTTAAAGCATAATGAAATAAAATAATTCGTAATTCATGTACTATACACAACAGTCGGAAGGAACAAAAATAAATTAAATACAAACAAAACACCGGTTTTTCGAAAAGAAAAATGCTACGTTATTATATTGGGTGAGAGCAATAGGTTGGGGAGAGCAGTGGACAAGTCAAATGGCTGCGACGAAATCGTTCAGAAAAACTGGGCGCCATTTCTAGCTCATGAGTGCTTAGGAAAATTGTTTTTAATTGCAATGAAAAAAGTAAGGACCCTTCTGCCAAATTACATTTGTACATGAAAAATATTGCAATTAGCAGTGCTAAGCTTAGCACCTGTTGGTGTTTGCATGGTTGAACGGATGTGCTTAAAGAACGGGGGAATGATCTCTTATTTAAAGCTACAGAAACGTTTAAACCTGACCATATATTAACCATTATTTCAACCGATTAGGTTTTCTAACAACAACACTAACAACAACAACAACAACAACAACAACAACAACGACGACGACGACTACAAGAACAACAGGATGTTGTTGTAATATTCCTAACTTCTCAAACCAAGGCTCTCTTAAGTCTGTTCAAGGCTTTCTTATAACTGTTCTGAAAATTTAACGGCCTCCTCACTAACTTTGAATGTCAAACATATAAACCACGAATATCGACAACAACAACAACAACAACAAAAACCATAACAAAAAAGGCAATTTTATGAAAGAGAGCAAAACATTGTTTATTTTCATTTTTACTCTTGTAATTTCTCTTTCCTTTCGACCTTATTTTTGGCGATTATTGTCTGTTTGCTTTAGATGGTAGTTCCCTCTTTCCCGAGGTAATTTTCCTTTTACGTTCACTTCAAGATAGCGTATATTTGGGTTTTTTATTACTTTAAACAATCTCTTACGTTTTCAGGTTCATAAAACGTCAAGCATTTTAAAATTAAGCATTGTTTTACTGTTTGGCTTCAGCAGTAGGTCACAATGTATGTTTGGGCAAATATTTGGTTGATTATTTTTAGAAAACGACCAATGTTTGCAGAAAGCCAAGAAATCACGGTACACATGCTAAAAAAATGCTAGCTCGAGAAACCGATATCTTGGTAGTGCAAATTTATAGAAGCTTTTTAAAATTAATATGAATCCAAATTAACCAACTTTTGAATTGTTTTAACATCTGTTTTCTCTTTTCTGTTAAAAATGTTAATCACCCGCCATCTTAAAGTGGGCGTAAAAGAAAATTAGCCCTTACCGATCGAGTCCACCTTTCTAAATCCGGTACGCAGCTCTTACAAGGTCTTCTCTGATTTGCTGAGAAAACAATAGAGCAAACAACAAAACAATGGACCCAAGCCCTGAAAACAATAGAGCTGCTTGATACCAAGGTCCAATGAAATTAGAGGTTGTAAAGAGCTGCGTGGTATCAGATAAATAGCACAGTAGTATAGGCATGTGATCCTTGATTCCACCTATAATATACCGTGTTACCGGCCTCTCTTGATAATACCCTCGATTAACAGAAGTAAAATGCTTTCAACTAAACTTTCTTTGCCGTATTTTTTCATTTTTAGGTGATGACGAGAAGAGCTTTTTGCACGTGGTTTAAATAAACGACTCAAGTCGAAGGAAAATACTAGTCGAAGATTCTTGTGTTTTGCGTGAATGAAAAAAAATTCAATCATTGTTTGCATGTAAAGTAGCTTGAACTGCCATACTAGATTTTTTTGGTTACTTTCCGGCCTAAATAGCAAGATCAATGTTAAGAGGAGAAATATTGTGCTTATTAAAAGTTAATTGAATTTATCCATCACATTTGCCATGTTTCTTTGTCCATTGTATTGGGGTACCAATGGCAACGGATTGTCGAGCCGAACTTCACTATAGAAAACACATGTAACAACCTTCACAGCGGTCAAACGCGGGAGGCGTGCGCAGTTCCCGCCACAATTTTACAAAAGAAAATACAAACGTCGAAAGTTTCACTTTAAACGAAAAACGTAACGCCATTTCTGAAAACGTAAGCTTTTTACTTTGAGCATGAGTTGAGAATGAAGCAACTGGCATCCCCAAATTTTATCGGCGTGAAATTTGGTTTATCGAGACATCAGTTCTGCATCGTTTTCATACGAACTTCGCGCTCGTAAAGGTCAAACTTCAAGGCTCTGAAAAACTGGAAGGGACGATGTTTTTTGCGTTTGACCGCTGTGAAGTAACAACCTCCTTCCTACCTTAAAGGGGCTCTGTCGCCTATTTTTACTATTACTTTTTAAAGACAACTTCTTATAACATAAATTGGAAGAAATTGTTAAACGATCAAAGCAATTTCCCTTTGGTGATCGTTTTATTAATTCTCATGAGCTTTTTCTTGATTATGTATTGTTAATGAACAGAGAAATTTGATGTTGGTCACTCTTGGGACTTAAAGGGTTAACCTACGTATAGGTAAGAGTCAACTATTCGAGAAGTACTGACTGATCTTCCAACGGAAACTGCAACATTAAGTTGTCCTGAATTAACTTTTCCCCAATAAGTCCACTAGTTTATTTAATTCAAAGACAAGTAATCGGTGAAACTCTTCTTTCAAGTTATAGGCGACAGTTGAAAAGTCTTGGAAATGTTCACAGTAATGTTCGAGCTAAATTGAAAGCACTTTATCCTTTTACGACAACTTTAAAAAGAGAAAATGTCAATTGGGAATCAATGAGCGAATACGTGAAAGAGAGAATGAGTGAATCAGCAAATAAATGAGAGAGCTCGCGGAATGATTGATTGATTGATTGAACGAATGAATGAATGAATGAATGAATGAATGAACGAACGAACAAACGAACGAATGAATGAATGAATGAATGATTGATTGCATAAATAAACCACTGCAGCAGTACAACAAGCCAACAAACGAACGAACAAACGAACGAAAGAATGAATATGACTGACTGACTGAATAAATGAATGACTGACAGACTTAATGGCTGACAGAATGTATGAGTGAATGGAATGAATGAACGAATGAACGAAGGAATGCGAATAAAAGAGCACATGAATGAACGAAACTGTACAAACATCAGAGCAGCTTGCTGCGTATACATGTAATAACAACAGGACAATGGCCTTATGAAAAGACACATTACCCCGCTAAATACGGAAACGTCATAATTACGGACAGTTTTCTCGGTTCCGGTAGATGCATTTTCCCTAAAATTAACCCATACCGTTGATAAAGACATTTTTGCTGGTCGCAAGGGTGAAGAAATGGCGGGGTACGACTGCCCTAAGAGCGAAATGCCAAAGGTCGAAACTAGGAAGAGCAAATCACTAATTTTATTTTGTTTTACAACAGCAACCTTGACAGCAACCAAACAACATCTTGCTGCCTGCTTCGCTCGGATCTGAACACAAATGCTATCCCGAGTTTGATAAGCCAATAAAAGAGCGCGAAAAAACAATTCACTTGAGTGGTATACACTGATATGTATTACCTTTAAAGCCTCCTAGGAATTTAAATTATTGACAATCTCTATCATTAAGATTATTAGGCCTGCTTGGGGTTACTTTATATTTACAACTACAACATGTAATGTCCTAGAAAGCTCGAAACTGACCAATTCCAACACGAAATCTATTTGACTTGGTTAATATGGCTTTCCAGTAAAACGAATGGCTGTAAAAGTGACTAAAATGACCCATCTTCTTCAGCTACAAATGCCATGTTGTTTGGTTTATTTAAATTGGCTCTTCTATTGCTGTAGTTTTACGTAGCAAGCAAATACTAAACCACACCTCAGAAAACATAAGAGATTCAGGGGAATGAGTGTACATTCAAATGATGTACTTTCTCAGGTTACAGTCTTGCAACGAGTTTCTGTATTCCTCCCCCTCCACACCCCCCCCCCCCCCCTCAATCAGTGACTCAAAACTATGGCTAGTTCCTGTACGCTATGTTCCTGGCCTGCAACGGATTGAACGAAAGAACTAGGCAAGTGTAAACACTACAAGGGAGTTGCTCTTGAAAAAAGCCCCCCCCCCCCTTTAGTGTGCCGATACATTTTATTTTGGCGGTTGTTGTTTTGCATGAGGTTGCAATTTTGTTCTGCTAGCCTACTGTTCTACTAACATTCGTGATTGACACGGTAGTGTCAAACGAAGCCGGGAGTCTTGCTTGAACTTCAGGGCTAAGTCGCAGTCATAAAAGCTAGAAAACTGAAACACGGATAGAAGAACGAAATAACATATTACAAGCAAATTCGCTGAATAAGTCGTTTTTTAACTTTATAAATCTTAATATATTTAGAAATTATTTCTAGGAAATAACAAGCCAACTGTCTACGTTGAACAAATATTAATGACAAACAACTGTCGGTGTTGAAGAAGGGTTTAAGCGGCATGCAGGCTGTTTGCTAAGAGAAGCAGAGCCGCTCGATTTCTATTCCGAACTCTTCGCCGGTGTCTCCGATGTCATAAGCTGCAATGTCGAGTATTGGCAGGCGGTAGGGTTTGGGAGTGTCCACTTCTACCACAGTGTGGTGCCATTTACCGTCTTTTACCTTTAAACAACGATAAAAGAGATCGGTTAGTTAACTGTGTTCAATCCAGCTTTATGCATTTGAGCCCCCTGAGAGAACAACACTCTTGAGGACCATCTGTCGTTACAGTCGACCCTCGAATATTCGAATGTTTTCCCTTTAAGGTTCAAGTTATCGGTAGTATGACCGAAAATTTGTGATAAAACAGTCTTTTGCTTAAAGTCAGGCTATATTACTACTCAGAACTGAGCTGTCTTTTTACTTCAAAGCTAAACTTCTGACTCTATTGGACAAATAGAAATAGAAATAACTTCGAAGTTCGAGCGATCGAGGGTTCGAGTTGTCCACAGTAAAATTACCACAGATGTGTGAAACAAATCCAGGAGAAATAGATTTTAACTCGAGTCAACGGCATATTTTAGCCCTCTTTAAAGCAATCTCAACTCCCTAGTTAATGCAGCCTTGCAAACGTTAAAGACCACTGGTTTTTGGTGAATTTTGAGCTTACATTAATGATTGTTCGAAGATTATGACGATGATGATGATGATGATGATGATGATGATGATGATGATGATGATGATGATGATGATGATGATGATGATAAAGTGCGAGTGAACATTGAATGGTCAACAAGTACATTGCAATAACATTTATTTCTTACCGAGCAGCCATCTAAGATGAGTTTGGGTTTGAACTTGTTGGAAGACTTAGCGTGCATTTCAACTCCATTATCAGCCTTGATTTTAATGGACTTGGAAAACTCGTTGTTTTCATCGCCCCAGGCCACTGAGTCTTTACAGTTGTACTTGATCCTCTGGCTGGCGCGGTCACTCAGCAAGCGGAGAAATTCTAATTGGCTTGGATCACTGACATATTCAATCTAAAAGCAAATATTTAATAAAAATGACATTAATTTGAAGTCTTGAATCTTTTGCCAGAGGTGCGAGGTGCCAGAGAGAAGCCTCTGGCACCCAGGGTATGAATCCTTCAGGCTGTTTGATATTTTGTATTAAGGAAAGAATTGATGAGCAGCAGAGGTAAGGCGCGAAACTTAACTTCACTTCGACTGTCTCTACCTAATGTAGCTCTACAAAAGGGTCCAGCGAACTGTTAGGAAAACAAAATAATAATAATAATAATAACGATAATAGTAATAATAATAATAATAATAATAATAATAATAATAATAATAATATCAACAATAATAATAGTAATAATAATAATAATAATATCCCTAGTCGTTTCGTTCTATGGCTATTTTATCAATTAGTAACTCGGCCATAAAGAAGGATGAAAACGCACCCAAATGTAACGTGATTTCTCTGGTGACACGTTTGTTGCGATCGTGTTTTTTTAAATAAAACCAGTACATTAATGAATAAGATAACAATACTTATGATTCTGTTAATAAATGTGTAACACACTTTCAAAACCTTTAAAATGATACATAGCTATTTTACAGTAGGTTTATCAGTCAGTGTACAACGGTTAACAAACTTAGAACGGCACTTACGTTGTTCAATATGTGTAAGTCTTCTCCAAGCCATTTGTACCCATCTGCTCCAGTAAACCACTTCTTGTTTTCTGTTGCAAATGCCTAGACGAATAAAATACCACATGCTGTCATTTCTTCAAGATACAACAAGATAAAGCAAGATACAACTTGCAAGATATATTGAGCGTTAAAAAACAATATTTAAACTGCTACCTGGCTGTTACTTGTGGGGTAGAGACAAGTAGAGTTAGTTCGGTGCTCACAGCGAGCTTTTACAGCATCGTTAGGTAAGCCACCGTTGGGATCGATCCAGTAGAAACCTGGTAAAGGCAAACAATAGTAAAGTCAACCTAAAGAAACATCGTTAACTGAATGCTTGCAAATCTTGTAATTTTGTTAGGCTGTTGCTAGAAAAGCAACTTTACAATAACTGAGCGAATTCTCGCGCGCTGATTGGCTAATTTTTATTGTCAATAAGGTCGTGTTCTATTGGGATCAACCATTTTTGGTTGGTTGAGTTGGTTGGGTTTTTTAGTGTTCTACTGGGAAAAACCGTTTTTGGTTGGTTTGGTTGATCAACTTTTTCAACCAGCTCTGAGCTTGGTTGAAACGGTTAAAAACGATGGGTAGCGTCCGCTGACATGTTAGCAAGCATCGGTTTTCACGCATTGCGTCATTATAATTTGTACGTAATCACGCGTAAACTGCCAGCCACGAATGTATTTCTCCTTATTCGAAATTTTTTTCAAACTTGCTGTCTGATATTAAAAAATTAGGGACGACATTCTCAAAATAGCCTCTAATACGAGTGGCAGGTGTCCTCTCCGTTTCCAGTAACAATGTTGCTATATATTCCAATTCATTGTCCGATTCACAACTTGCATTTGGTGGAACGAATTCTTCTAACAGTTCTTGAAGCTCAACCGATGATACGAGTTGCGTTCCGCCATCTTGCCAGCCTTGGCAGAAAAAGTGTCAACCGCGTGTCAACCAGGAACGGTTGAAAAAGTGTTCTATTGAAAACCTCAACCGTTTCAACCAAAACCAGCTTCGGTTGAAACGGTTAATCCTAATAGAACACGACCTAAGAGTACAGACGGATAAAACTCGTAAAGCTGACGCAATCAGCAAAAGTTTTGTCAAACTTTTCAGCGCTACATTCTTGATGAGGCGATAATTGTACCACCAATCTAGTAGTCTTCAATGAGGAAATCATCTAAAATTCATGGCTTAAAACTGAAGAAACCATTGCAACCTTAGAGCGAAAAGATGAGGATGTTTGTTGAGGATTCAGACCTGAAAATCGGCGGTGAATGGGAATTTGTGCTGTTTTAGCGGATAATTTTGCGAACAGCTTTCACTGGATTAAAGGTTAGTTGAGCAATTCGAATTTTTCCTTGTATTTCTGGCCTATTCTTACCAAAGTTTTAATTTACGAGCCTATGATTCTCCGATCCCTGGATCTCTGGATCTACAATACTTCTACAATGTTATGACGAAATTCATCATCAATAAGAGGACAGACGCATTAAAAAACTGACGTCAATTTGTTAAGTTGCACGACACACTACAGGAATGAAAACTACCCCTGGAAAACACTCAGCGCAGATACATCCTAAAATTTGATCGGAGGAACAGGGTGCTATTTTATGTAGTTAGTCTTCTCTTCCGCAGACTAACTAAACAGCATTCTGGTCAGCCTGGTCCTTCAGGTTTGAGGACCACGGGGACGTGTGCATAAATCACGTTATGCGGGAATTATTTCACGTCATATTCGCCCACATATTTTGAAGCTAGTGTGAATGAGCTGTGTTCATTATTTTGTTTTATTGATAGCCTAATAACTACATTCATGACATTGCCGTAACAATACTGAAAATATGTCGTATCGTACCGCTCGGCAGGTCAGGATAAGACATGTACAAGTCTTTACAAGTTCTTGCAGGGAATTTGTTCGTGCCGTTTGGCTTCTTAAGCATTTCTAGTCTGCCCTTCACTAAAGTAACAAAATTTGACAACTGAAATAGAAAATAAAGAACAAGAAAGAATCAGGCAAGAGAAAACAAAGACTAACGACGGTAAAAATGACTAAAATATTAAAATAGAGAGTACTTACGGGATCAACTTCCTTATCCTCTCCCTAAAAAGAGAGAATAGTAAGTAATAAATGATAAACTTAATCACCAACTATAAAATAAAAACTAACTACTTCAAAACTCGCGTTCTCAATCACTTGATGAAACATTTACTGATTTATTTTAGAGATGGAAAAGGTTCTTTTTCGAGAAGGGGTAACTAAGCCCCAATTTTTGTTGCATTTCTGACATGGGTATCTTATTATCTTATTGCAGCAACTGTGTTGGAGAGGTAAATAAGCGGAGCAATTTGACAACCGACCACTAAAAAAGAGGGCGACTGCTTTATACTGGTTTTACTGCAATTATGTCTGTCTGAAGTAAGGTCAGAATTTCCAGAACTGGTCCTCACACCTCGTACCCACATTTTCCGAGATGTACCCAACCGAGTTGCCCCAACCCCCCCCCCCCCACCCCCGCCGGTTTAAAGAATAATTATTACCCTTTGCTGACTCCTATAGAGGTTCACAGTCCCAGCTTTCTCAGCCGTGACAGGTGCGTCACGTGGTGGCTCGTAGAGCTGTCCTAGACCACTGTATCCTGAAGATGTCTAAAATTAATAAGAAAAAATATGAACATACATACACACAAACAAAACCAAATGCGCGAAGTTATAGAGAAGGTTGGCTTGGTAAAACAAATCATACATAGTTCAACGTAGATCAACATTGGGGGAGCAGGGATAGCGCAGTGGTGAGAGCGTTCGCCTCCCACCAAGGTGGCCCGGGTTCGACTCGCGGTCACGGTGACATATGTGGGTTGAGTTTGTTGTTGGTATCGTCCTTGCTCCGAGAGGTTTTTCTCCGGGTACTCCGGTTTTCCCCTCTCCTCAAAAACCAACACTTCCAAATTCCAATTAGATCTGGAGCGCACGAGCACGTTTGAACAAGCTTCAGAGCTCCTAAGTGTTTCGTGGGTAAGCAAATTACAACATCAATTCATTTTGTGCTTAAAGAATCAGTGAGCGATGTCTTGACTACAATGTACTTGATTAACCAGTCTTTCACAGGACGCTTACCATTAAATCTCCCAGGGTGACCTAGAAAAGAGGAAACGCGAAGGTCTCAAACAGAGTGTTACAAATGTTATTAACTGCCCTTCCGAGTCCCTACCAAAACATATATCACAGTGAGTCCATACCAAAACATATATCACAGAGGATCGTTCTTGATGAATTTCTCTCACTTTGACAGTGAACAAAAACTTTTTTCTTTAGGTAGTTAAAACTTACAGTTAAGCCTTGTTTTACATAAATACACAAAAAAAACCATCTTTTTGGGGTCCTGTGATTTTTTATTGTCTATACTACCGCGATTGTATTCCAGTGGTCGGGTTAAGTACAAAGATCCCAGAGAACAGGTAACACCGTGCTACAATAGCTTGCAAGAGTAGCTGCGAGGTTTAATACATAGCTTGGCTCTCTACTCATAGGGCAACAGACTCGTATATAGTTAATTCATTTACAGGTGTATGATATGTAAATGGTTGAATTGTGGACGAGACGGCTGAGACGTCCGACTACTCACCGATGGGCCTGGCGGTCCAGGAGGTCCAGATTCTCCCTGTTGAATATCAATTAGTACATGTAAGAAACCGTATAGAAGGAAGACGAAAACAAAAATGTAAAATGAAAAAAGAAACAGAGTTCAAATCGTTGATAACATCTCTATGACCTGAACACGTTGATGATCTGACAAAATATTCGAAGAAACAAAGACATACTTACCCGCAAACCTTCCTGTCCCTACATAAAGTAAAAAAATGGTTCAAAAGCAGTTACATTAATACTAGTTACCGAGATAGATAATCAAAACATAATTGCAAAACTTTGTTACACGTAGTAAACCAAGAAAACCTATTGAAATAAAACCGGGAGCCGTATTCACGAAAGGGTTCTAAGTGATAAAAAGTGTCTCCTATGATTATATTAACTTGACCGGATGACTTGAATAAAGGAAGGAAAACCTCTCCATTTTGGTTACATAACTTATCAGGACAAGTTTTTCTCCAGAGTGAATGTACGAATAGATGAAAACAAACAACATGATTGATGCTTCCAACAGTCACCGAAACATACCTGTTTTCCACGATCACCCTGAAAGACAAGAAAACAATGAAATCAAGGGTTTTAAAAAACAAATATCACATGTGGTTAACTTATTTTCCCTCTACAAAAAAAGATGAAATCAACCGACTGCGTTAAATTTAGCCTACGTTTGGAACCTAACGCACGAGCGAGAAAGAAAGAGAGCTGGCAGGCGAACGTCACTGATGAGGGCACCATTCCAGCCGCATTCCGGAATATCATTCTCGCGCGGGCTTCCCAGCTCACGTTCAAGGTGTGACCGCAGGATACCCTTCACATTACCGAAAGTTGAAATGGATTACCTTTGCTCCCGTTTCACCCGCTGGTCCGGATGAACCCTGCAACAAAGAAGAACGTTAGTTTGTAACCATTTTACTAACTATATAAATTATTGTCACTATGATCAGGTACCAACATACAATTACAACTTTACAAACGTGCGTCCTGACCAAGCTAAGCTTGTCTACAAGTCTGCAGCCTGAAACTCCAAGAGTATTGAACCTACCACAATAAAACCTTGGATCATTTGTAGTTCATCCAGTGGTGTTAACATGATTTAAAGAACTGAATTGGCATGATTCCATACAATACAAGAATCAAGATGAAATTATGAATATATTCATATATTCATATTCATTCTTCATCTTTCCCGGGTATATTACGAACTAACTTAATGACCAGCTCCCAGTTGGCTTGTTAGCTCAATTGGTTAGAGCGCAGCATCGGTATCGCGGAGGTCAGGGTTCGAATCCCGGCAAGCCTGATTTTTTCAGGCTTTCTTTTCGCAACTGCATAAGTTGCGTTAATAACTGCGAGGATCTTCTTTACATTTATTTCTTCATTCTGCAGTTCAAATATATGAATTTCATATATTCATAATTTCATCTTCATCTTTCCCGGGTATATTACGAACCAATTTAATGACCAGCTCCCAGTTGGCTTGATAGCTCAATTGGTTAGAGCGCTGCACCGGTATCGCAGAGGTCAGAGTTCGAATCCCGGCAAGCTTGATTTTTTCAGGCTTTCTTTTCGCAACTGCGTAAGTTGCGTTAATAACTGCGAGGATCTTCTTTACATTTATTTCTTCATTCTGCAGTTCAAATATATGAATTTCATATATTCATAATTTCATCTTCATCTTTCCCGGGTATATTACGAACTAACTTAATGACCAGCTCCCAGTTGGCTTGTTAGCTCATTTGGTTAGAGCGTTGCATCGGTATCGCAGAGGTCAGGGTTCGAATCCCGGCAAGCCTGATTTTTTCAGGCTTTCTTTTCGCAACTGCATAAGTTGCGTTAATAACTGCGAGGATCTTCTTTACATTTATTACATTACCATGTCTTAGTTTCTGAGACTGAGAGTAACCGAAATCGACTCAAAAGGGATCTAAATCGATGAAAGAGGGATAGATCATGTGTTTTGTGATACTATAACCTTTCACAATAAAGTGTTTCCAGATACGCTTCAGTCTGAATGCTATTATTTCAATTTTTTCCCAAAATGAGCCTAAAATATTTCTTTTTCCAATGTTTGAACGTTTATGTGCACCATTAGCTGTTCGAAGATCATTCAACAGATGACAATTCCTAAATACATGTATGTGTTTCGAATCTCTGAGAGGTTCTAGAGTTTTACCAGCAGGCCTTGTCCTCCCGGCTCACCAACAGGACCCCGATCACCATCGCCTCCCTACAATTCGAAAGAAAACAAATCAAGGGAAGGTAATCAACGAAACCTTACAAGCACTGGGTGAAAAATAAAGCCACATTGCAGTTTTATTGATATACACACTTGAAAGATGAGTAAGACAAAGTTAACACACGACAAAAACGTTTGCTAAAGCTGTAGTTTACAGAAATGTAATGCTGACATTTCCAGGACATTGCATGCAACTGAATAGGATATATACAGCATAAGCTGTCTAGTATGGCCGGTTAGTTTGTACCTAAGTTTAGGCACAGAAATTAAATCAGATTAGATGGTGTTTTTGCTGAATACTTTTCGTTTTGTTGATGCTATGTCCTATTTACCTGCGGACCTTCTTCTCCCACTCCTCCCCTGGGTCCAGCTTCTCCTGGTTGTCCCTGAGGTGAAAGAATATCTTTTAATTAAAGTGACAGACAGGAGCATAAAGATTCAAAGCAAATGCGAGCCGTGAGATTGTAACTCAGAACTATTAATAGCTTTCATGAGGTCGCTGAGTGACCCTAGAGACATGTATGCGGACACTTTTAATAATACCCGTGGATGAAATTCTGAAGAGGAACTTGCCGAGATAAAAGTTTTGAACAATACGCGCATTTGGTGCTGTTAACCTTTTTATTTACCTTTTAGCTTTGTACATTACCTTAAATCCTGGATACCCCGGCGGACCTGGATCACCCCCTTCTCCTCTTTCACCCTAAAAATAAAATGGTTTACGTTATAACTAACCCGATGATACCAAGAAAAAATGAAAGAAAGAAGAAAGAACAAAAAGAAAGAAGGAAAGAAATTTACCTTTTGTCCGATTAGACCAGTTGATCCTTTTTCTCCAGGGCCTCCTGCATCACCCTAAATAGCAATAATCGTTGATTCAGGTTAAAGAAGATGAAATTTATTCGCTGAACCGACGTTGTCGAATCATTAAAGAAACCCCCACAGAATAAATGGCTGCTATAGATTACGTCGTCGCTTGACGGTAGGCTGTGTACTTTAGAAGAACAAATTATTCACAATTAGGAATCCTAAACTGGAATTGATTTGGCAGACTTACAGTTTCCCCTGGATCTCCGTCACTTCCTCTCGGGCCATCTGATCCCACTTTTCCCTGAATAAGAATAAAAATGGAGTACAAACATAATCAGTACAAGAAAAAAAGCAAATGCTTTATTGGATCTCCCTACTAAAAATGTGCAATGCTATAGTGTCAGAGTGAATTTTATCACATAAAGGCATGAAGCATCGAACTTCTTATGGGTTACAAGGGGAAAGCCTTATCCTTTAACGCTAGTAAACATCTATTGTTCGAAGACCAGTGTCAAATATCACTCGTCGCCACACTTTCATTTCCGACGAAGAGCACAGCACTTAACTATGAAGAATTTAAATGAGTAGTTACAAGAGAGTTTCACTCTGAAAGAAGCATTTGTAGCAAACGTTTACTCGAGCGTTTGTTTTAATCATATTGCTATGTAAAATAAATTTTTAACATACACTGATTGTCTTGTCGTATGCTGAACTCAGAGATTAAGCATATGCTTCTTTTGGTTTTCTCTCCGAGTTGTTTCACTTACCTCATCGCCAATTTCTCCATCATCTCCGGGCATGCCTTTTATCCCTGCGGGTCCCGCAGCTCCCAATGATCCCTGTGGCCCTTGCGCCCCTATGCTACCAAGCTCACCCTAAGTTTGAAAGAATTTTTAAAGGGGTGATTTTAAGTATTACGTTAAAAAGGCTAAAAGGCAATGGTTCAGTTTTGTTTCAAAATAATCGATTAGTTTTCTGAAACTATCAATATGTTTTTTTTACTCCGGGTGACCATGGTGGAAATGGATGCACCTCAAAAGAAAGTTACTGTATCTCGGAAGCTTTCACCTCTTATTTCATAAATTACAAACTGTCTGTTCTTTTTCAGGATTCTTCTGAGGTTAAAAGTGATTCTAAATCGACGTTTTGTCTAGTTTAACTGGCCTTCTTCAGGAAAATTGAGAAAATTAAAATCAATATGGCAGACTAACGTCCTTGCTTCGTTACCTCACCTTGAGACACCTTGTGATGGTTACGTGAAACATTAAAAGTCATGGTTAAAAAGCGCAGGAAAATACACGGTCTCTTTCATGGTCAAAAAAGGTATTTAGGTCGGGTTTCCACGTTTCAAGATGGTCGAAATTGTTAAATACTCTTATCCCACGGTGTTTTTCACGCAACGATTCGATTCCCTCGTGAACTTTCCTTTCTCGTAATCCTCTCTCGCTCTTAGGTAGTTTTTCAAGTTCTTCTCTCGTTTCTTGGAAAAATCCATTGTCTATTCAGTACAAAATGCAGAAATCCCCATGGCGTAGCCACTTTAAAATATGCAATTCCTAAAAGTAATACCGTATTTTCTCGATTAAACGCCGGACCCCGAATAAACGCCGGGTTCAAATAAACGTCCTGGCGTTTATTTGAGGTCCCGGCGCTTATTCGAGATGGGTATATTAAATCAGGATTATTTGTCGTGACTGTATACTAGTTCTCTTTCTACCATTATGTTTGAATTTATACACTAATATTCAAACCAAACTACCTTTTACAAAAGTACTTTTTACAAAAACAGATGAAACGAACGACGCGTAAGGTATCGTGTCAATCTTTTTTAAATCATGATAACTTTTCCGCGGGCTTGTACATCAAGCAAGGATCCAATTTGGTTCTTGGTTAAATAAACTTCCAATACTGAAAAATGCATTTAATAAATAAACGCCGGGCCCCGAATAAACGCCGGGTCTACGAGGCCGAGTTTTAAATAAATGCCCCCGCGTTTAATCGAGAAAATACGGTAAAAACCATTAACGCAACTTGAGTACGACATTCAAGCATAACTACAAACACACCTTAGGTCCTTGAAGTCCTGGCGACCCGATCTCTCCTACTTTGCCTGCTTCACCCTGGAAAATCAATCAATCAAGCAATCAATCAATCAATCAATCAATCAATCAATCAATCAATCAATCACTCAATCAATCAATCAGTTGGGCCATTGGGTCAGCCAGTTAGTCAGTCAGTCAGTCAGTCATTTCGATCGATTACTTAAATGAAATAAACGCACCGCGCCTCCAGATTGGCCAGGTTGACCACGTGATCCCATCTCTCCCACTTCTCCCTGATTAAAGAAAAACAAATTAATGAATCGAATCCGGTTCGATATTTTTCATACAATTTCACGAGTGAAGATTCACGACAGACCATGTACAAGTCAGATCATATATAAATTGTTAACATGTAATATAACCACAGATAAACTGGTTTCATTTATTTATAAGAGGCCAATAGATTTCACATACATCGCTTCCTGTTTCTCCGTCTTTCCCGTCATTTCCGGCATCTCCGACCTCCCCCTAGAGAAGATAGGTAATAACAAATCGTTTTAACTAACAGGACGTAATGATTACGAATTTACATAATGGTAATGACAATAGCATTTAGATATAGAGCGCAAATACCGTTCAATTGTGCTTTGCAGAGATAGCGCAGCGGATAAATAAACAGAAGAGTGATTTAAAAAGCAAAATCCCATACCTGCGACCCAGCAGGTCCTGCAGCGCCTTTCGATCCAGTTGGACCTACACCTCCCTATAAGTTGTGTCAAATAAATTCAAGTGAATAAAAAAATATAAAGAAGAAGAGGAAGGATACCAGAGAATTAGCTGGCGTTTCGTGTTTTATATAAAAAAAATCGTTGACAACAACAACGGAGTGGCCAATAAAACAACACAAAGATCCCCAAACAGTTTGACGGAGGTAAAACTAGATTCCCAAAAATGATGATTTTCTAGAGTTTACTAGAGTATAACATTTTCTTTGTCAAATAATAGTCATTTAATTGGACGATCTTTGCTTACATGATTATTTCCATCTTGAAAATTCAGTTCCACCCGATAAACCAACAGCCGTCAAAACAAGAAAGAGCATATAAATAAAGTTATTTAATAAGAATTCTTGTAGAAAGGGGACGAAAATCGACTTCGAACGACACGTGGGTGCACAAAGCCATACAGGAGTGTATCTTTCAATTTTCAACATTTCTCTTAATATTGCTACATTTTGCTCACTGTGTCAGTCTCTCTCAATTTATCGTAGTTTTCTTTCGATAAATTATGTTGATTTAGAAAGAGATCAACAAGTGCCCACGTAAACAAAGATCGGCCTATACTGGTAAGCAAGACATCCTTACCCTCATCCCTGTAACTCCTTGAGGCCCTGTCTCTCCAGCAACTCCCACTGGACCCTGCAAAAAGAAAGAATAGATAGAGTTGTTTAATTTTCCACTCCTCCCCCCTCAATAAGTAAGCTTTTAAAATAGTGTGGGAATACAACGAATTCACAAATGGCGGCTGACCTGGGGTGAGTGAGCGGCCAAGAATGGAATCGAGGCGTTTTAGGATAAAATAAAAACATGACTTGAATGACTGTTCTGTATGTGGTTTTGTCTTTGCCGATGGAAATATCCCGTCACTGGATCCTCTTTAGATGGAAGAAATCTATCGGAGCTGATCATGAAAAATTAGGAGTTAAATATATTATGCTGCAGTTGTCTCACTTAATTTCACCTTGTCGGCGGTAAGCTTGTATCGCTTGATCTATCTGTTGATTCGATGTTCATCGATTTTTTTTAATTTCTCACCTGACATAATCTATGCTTTTCCCGTTGTGTTCCTGAATCCTTTAGAGTTGAAGGCTACACCAGTCAAGGAAAGGATTGTTTTCTTATTTATCCTGATACAATTTATTATACACAAACCGAAAACGCGCCAACCTATCTCTCTCCAAGGATGACTCGTGTCTTGATATGTAAACTTTGTAAATCATCGAGCACTGTTTTTCAGGACATGCATATTGATTACCGTGTCATTACGTTGATCTTTGAGTAAAAAATGGGAAATAAAATTGTCAAATGTCTCTCATGGGATCTTTTGCTGCAATGCGGACATAGAACCACAAAAACTATTCTTCCAGTTTGAGAGTTCTCCGTCGATCTCTTACTGAGATTAGACCGGAGGTATGTAGAGTTCCTTTGGTTACTTTTCTCATCGTAGAAAGAATTAACACTGTTATAAAAGCCCGAATATTAACACCGTATATTAACTTGAACGCCGTTTCCCCATATACATATATATCAGCATGCACTGAATCGTGAGCAAGATTGCAAACCCAACATAAAAAAAAATAAGATCCAATCCGGAAATTATCTATGCAAACTTACATGATTTTAACTCGGCATCCTCCCACTTAATTTCGGCGTGAACATTTCCCAGTTGGATCTAAGTATTTTGTAGTCGTTCTTTTAAAATTGATTCTTCCTCATTTACTCAAACAGTTTCCCATTGAGTTTGTATAAAGAGCTGGACGTTTGTATAATAGTTAACAATTATCCTGCTCAATCTTGCGGAATATCACCTGATACTTAGCCGACGAGGTCGTAGGCCGAGTTGGCCGAAGTTTAATACCGTTCACTTGAGAAAGACTTATTTACAAACTCATGTTTGGAAATGAGAAGACAGAGTAAAAAAAAAAAATTGCTACCTTACCGAGAATAAGTCCTCCTCCTGTGAATTAAAGTCTTTTCAACTTTACAACTTTCCGTGTGCTGCTTCGTTCGCAATACCATTTTCTTGGTTGAATTCTCACTATGAAAATTCCAAGTCAACCTCTGGATATCTCTGTGAGCTGAAGCAAATTCTTGTTGACTTTTTGAGAGCATTTAATCGTGGAAAGTTTCTTCCAGGGAGTTAAAATTTCCGGAGAACACTGCTAAAACTGCCTCGCTTTTCAAAATGTCCGCCAAACAAGCAATGAAAGAACTCTGCAGTGCACTTCCAAATATGGTCATTTACGTATATCGCAGGATATCTGTCATGTACGGATGACGGATATTGAGGGCTTCCTTACCATATATGGGCATAGTGACAATTTGTTGAATAATAGAGATTACTTGTATACCGCTATAGAAAATGTCAAAATGTCAAAATTTGCGACCTATACCTTCGCTACTGCAAGGCACGATACAATACTCAATTTCTCAAGTACTGCTAATTTTTAGTTTAGGTTTCCAGTAGTATCGATGTTTTTTCTGCACAAGCAGAAAAAAATTGAAAACTGCAAGGTGGTTTATTTAATTCTGTAACCACTGCCCTCAAAGGTTTGGATCCTTCGAAAAACAGAATTATCGGACTCTTTTCTTATGAGAGTATACATTCCTTTCGGATTACAACAAGGAGCACAGCAATAACCTTATGACCTGGATTGTGGACTCATTCTGAATGAAATCTGTAACCAGGAAGCTTGTTATTAACGAATTTTGTGCTGATTTCTGTGCAGTTTGCATACGTTTACAGTAAAATTATGTTTTGTTTATCCTAAAACGCCTCGTTTTGGTGTTAGGTACCAGGCTTTTTTCCGCGCGTCCGCCATTTGTGAATACGGTGTATAGAGAGATGTTCCTTTATCATTGTTATATTGTTAAGAACTCTTTTATAACTATAACTGTTATTGTTTACAATATGTTGGCAAACTCATTTAAAAACTGTAAGACAGTTACTCGAGTTTCAAGCGCGAAGTGATCATCAGACTGATGATGTGATGATCGCCTCTTGCGTAAAACTCGAGAAACTGTCTTACAGTTCAGTTCTATATTTAAATTCGTATTTCGCTCTACATGCGTTTGTATCGATCACTGCTACGACTGAGTGAGACACTTTATGTAGGTTTTTTTGTTTATTGATATAGTTATGTTTAAAATTCGATTTCTCACCATGTTTCCTCCAGATCCCGATTCACCTGGGGAACCAGGTTGTCCAGGGCTACCCTATTGGTACAAACAAAGATAGAAATGAAGGAAACAATGTACCATTCATTGGTTACTCTTCGCACCCACTAACTGCTACCTCACCAAACAAAGTATTAACAAGGAAGCCTAGGGAAACAAATTATTGGTAAAAATCCTCCCCCCCCATTTTTGTTACCAAGATATCTGATGTAAAAATGATCAGCTAATGTGGAGAAATCCCCGAGTACCAGTTAACTATGACAAACTGAGTTCTTATTCTATCATTAAGTTTAAATCTCGAAATGAAATAACGAGCTCACTTGCGAGAATTTCTACTAAACATTACTTCAAGGAAGGAATGAAACACAATCAAACAAAGAAAGGAAGAAACAAACAAACAGACATACAATTAAACAAAAAAACAAAACAATATTAAAAAAAACGAGTCTTGATAAAGAAACACACGCAGAATACCTGAGCTCCTGTGGCTCCAATGTTTCCAGCCATTCCTGTTTCACCGACCGCACCCTGTTATTCATTGCAAAAACACAAGTATCACGTATTTCCTTTTTAATAGTGGTTACTTTTCTTAAAAACAAGATCAAAGTTTTAGTACCTTTCTACCTGGCCGCCCAGTAGTACCGGACACCCCTTCATCTCCTGCAGGACCCTTAACAGGAAAATATCAAATATTAATGGTTCTGAATGGGCTGAAAGACGTTAGTAGCGAAAAGAAAACAGTAAAAAATAATAATTATAGGAGTCCTTTGAGAGCTAGGTTATGCAAATCAGCACACCTGTATGTCAAGTTCCAAAGTGCCAATCAAGGTTCCAGTATCGAATCGAGTTTTAATTTGGATTCTGAACCATTCATGCAAAACAGTGGATATTTTATGCAATCAGTCATACAATGACGTGAACTTCAATTTTTACTCTTGGAAGGATCACTCGACCTGTCTTTACTGCATGTAATCAAACATATTTTTTTTATACAGAGAGAAACATAATTACTAAAATCAAACCTTTTTAGAACAGACAATGAAGAAAAGACAGAGCTGTGTCCTTATGACAGTGGGCGAAGTTGTATAACAAAGATCTCAGTAAGGAGAGGTTCGACAATAATTCACGATTACACTTAACACTTAAAGTCTTTCTTAGGGAGTACCGAATGTGGTGACTTATTTGTATCGTACCGAGGCTCCTGCAGGGCCGCTGGTTCCTGATGGTCCCATTTGACCAGTTGTGCCCTGTGAAGTAAAAAAGTGAAATCAGTGACTACGTTAAAATAATTATCAATTGTGTTAGGTGGCATAAATGTGTATTGCGTGTTGAGGTATTAGTAAGGAAATTTCACTTACGTCTTCTCCGCGATCTCCTTGGAATCCCTTCTGTCCTCTTTCACCCAAGCTACCCTAAAAGAGGGCAATATAAAATAGGGCATTGGATTTGCAATCTGGAAACCCCACTTTTAAGAATGGTTGAATTTGAGGCCAGAGTCAACTCCTTCCCAATCTGTAAATATCCAATTGGTTACCCTCTCTCAAGCTGGGAAATTTAAACTTTCTTCAATTTAAAGGCCACAGCTTTCACCATTGTTGAATCAAAATAATTTTACCTCAGCTCCTGTTGATCCTGGTCCGCCAGCTGGTCCAGGCTCTCCAGGTGCGCCCTGGAAGAAAAGTGACATATAAATATTTTACGCCGCCGTCAATTATCTAGGACGATGTCTCAACAAACAAAACGTTTATTGAATGGGTTTAAAAGAGCACGATCATGACTATGTTTGGTCGAAATTTGAATCATCGTAAAGGTTTCTAAATTTTTTAGGGTCCATAAATGTGATTGACGGCACTGTAAATTTACGCAATCGTTCATAAGGTTTTGAGCTTCAGAGATCACCAGGGAGTTCACATGCTACTTAACAAAAGGGAAAAAGACAAAGGAAAACTTGGCGTTGAAGTTTCTTAGATCAGAGTGACTATTATTTTGTTTTGTGATATTGAACAAGAATTAGTTGACATTTCACTTGCCTTTTGGCCAGCGGGTCCAACTTCACCTCGCTCTCCTGTTGGACCAGGAAGCCCCTGAAACGGCGAAAACAGTTAACTCATTAAAAGTTAAAACACACGAAAACAGTTGACGTGAGTTTTAAATGAAGATAACGTCAGAGATAAACTTACAGCTCCACCCAAGTAACCTGCTTGACCAGTTGGTCCTGAATCGCCTTGGGGACCCTGGTACATTCAACAAAACAGAAAACTCGTTTATTGTCACATCCACTCTCACAAATAATCTCTTATTGAAAAAGTAACAGATTTACCAAATCGCCATTATCGCCGGGTTGTCCACCGACTCCTCTGTCTCCTACGCCTCCCTGAAATCAAATTGGATGTCAGAGAAGGCAAACTTCCAGGTTAAGTGCAGCAATAGTTATTTGGATTGAAGAATACCTACTTTTACTCCCATTTCTCCGGCCATTCCTTGCTGACCTGGATCGCCATTAGCACCCTGTAGAAATCATGCAAAACGAATCAAGTAACCACCTGCCTTTTCGAACATCGCTTATTTCAAATCTAATTGCCAACATCATTTTCAAGACTAGATTGAGATTAACGGTGAAAGCTAAGAATGAATAAACGTCATTATTACTTAATTGATACGATCTCTAGCAAAGCATTCTTCGCTTTCAACATTTACTTTGGCCTGCTCCGATGATTCTCTAGCTTGTGAAAAGCCTCCTTAGTGGGACATAGAGGGCACGAAAGTTCTGGTTTTTGAGCTGTTTAGGTTTGAAACACGGTACGTTTTGCGTACTAGGCTAAAATAGAGTTATAAAGATCTTTGTCGATCTGGCTGGAAAAAGGTGGAAAATTTGCAAAAGTAGTGCGTCCAAAATGAAGTATGGAGGCTTACATATTTTGCTCCAAAAAAGGCTTAGTTTTTTGATCCATGAGTTACACACGTAAAATACCCAAAATTCAGTGGGATTCCAATGGGAGAAAAATATATTATCACTCACCGGATTACCATCTGCCCCACCCCTGCCACGCCTACCAACGGATCCCACTTCTCCCTATTGGCAAATAATCACACATTTTTTCATTAAATATAAATGTTTTAAGAGTGGGCCACTTCAAGCACACTCGATCACTGCAAAGGTTTCGTCTGCAAGGAGAGAGGAAAATACTTATTTTGGACATATTAAAAAGAAGCAGCAATTGACAAACCAACCAAAACTCACTTAGATCTCTCGTTTTGAGAGACAACATGCCTTCTTGTGGGGTGAGATTCTTTAACGAGAGATACACACCTCTATTAATTGATTAATTTGTTCAAGTAGGGAATCGAAAAGGCGGTCGCTTTACCCTTTCAATGCCAGCGTCGAACTTGAAGTCGTTTACCCTGAAGCTGCTTACCAGAACTTATCTAAGATGCAGTTTCCTTTCAAAATTTTATCAACTTTTACTTGCGCTCTTTTGGCTCAATGGTTGTGTTTGTTATGATGATTCTATTGTACTTGACACCAGCAAAAAAGGTCGTACTATTTCTCCTTTACGCCCGGGTGGTCCCATTTGTCCAGCAGGTCCTGCAAGTCCCTGTCAAAAAAAAAAAAGACAGTTATTTTGCTGTACCTTTGCGCGAGAGTTCCCAAAAAAAGTCGGTTGTTTCAAACATCACCTAACTGGTTTCCTCTTTGTGCTAGTGTTGGAACTAGCAGTCAATCCAATATATTTATATTTCATATTTATAAAGCTTGTTTTTTTTATTGGGGATGCATCCGAAAAGAAGACAAACGTTACTTTTCGCGAACAGCTGACTCTTTTTATGAGACTTCTCACATGAACTCACGCCAGTTGCAAAATGCACAAGACACCTGCACCCCAAGCCCTTCCTTCTTCCATGTAAGAACAACACTTAGTAAAATAGCTTCGTCTCGCCGAAGTAGCCAACAACATAAAGTACTGATAACCGTTGGACGTTAGATTTTCGAGGGAACAAGCTTGGCAGAGAGGGCGTGCTTGCAATATAGGAGACTAAACTCTCATTTGCACTTTTTGAACGGTTCGTGAGCGTTAAATAATACTAGTAAGTACTTGTTACCCTCAACAGGGAGAGCCGCGACATACCAGTGAAAAACGTACTCACATTTACATTTTGAAAATAATAATAATAATAATAATAATAATAATAATAATAATAATAATAACAATAATAGTAATAATAATAATAATAATAATAATAATCTTTTTAATTTTTAATTAAATGCGAACACGTTATGTAAATATTCACGGAGTTATAAATGAAATTGCTTTCTCTTTTCATCATCATCATCATCATCATCATCATCATCATCATCACAAAGGAGGGGCATCCACCCCTCCTCCTTGTACGGCTGAGGTTTAAGTTTGTTGACTGTTTGCAATGAAATTTTCTTACTGTCTGTCCTTGATTGCCATTATCTCCAGACTCGCCGGCATTTCCTTGGCCACCCTGAAAGGTACAAGAAGTTGGTTTTGAGTAGGATCATTCTACGAAATAATGCCGGTTTTCATATGATCGCCAAAGATCGCTCAACCGCTGAAAAAACATGACCAGCGAAGGCTAGATCATTTGGAAACGTATCAAGGAGCAATTCAGTGATTTAGCGATGGAATAAAGCGCAAAGAACTGTATAGCCTTAGCAAAGAAACGTTCTCGGTGTTAAGTAGTCGGACTACAGAAAGGTCCGATTTATTCCAAGTAGGGATATTTTTCGGCCAAGTCAGCGGCAATTACGAATTAGCCATGGATTTTTTTACTAAAGGAAGAGAACGTTCGGTATGTATTTCTCTACAAGATACAACGAAAACGTTTGGCCAATTCAATAGAAAAACAGATACTTTTCGACCAATCAGAACGTGATTAATCTAAACATTCTATGAGTTATCCATAGTTTGTACTCACTGGTGGTCCTCTTTTGCCTTCATCACCTCGCTGACCAATCGATCCGTCCCCTCCCTGAAAATGAATGAGTATTATAAATGATTGTTAGCTTTTCTTAAACGCTTCTATTGTAGTTCGTGAAAACAAAAAGCCCACCTGATCTCCAGGAAGTCCTCGCAATCCAGGTGTACCAGGTTTCCCCTGCAAGAAAACAGTTATAACGTAGTTTAAATGTACCGCCTTCCAGGGAACCAACTCAAATTCACTTGAGCTAGTTTCCTTCAAGTTACCCTGAACTGAAATCCCTGAAATTGTGAAATACTGTGAAATACCCTGAAATTGTGCGTTATGCTGTAATGCGACAGATTACATATGCTGTACGTCTTGGAAAATAACAATACAACAGCAGAAAAGGTGTGAAAGACTTTCAAGCGAGAAATTAAAAGCAATTACTCTTTTTCCACGTTCGCCATTTGTTCCAGCGCTTCCCTTGGGGCCCTAAAGGAAGGAAAAACTTTAATCATGATCTATCACATTAATTCTGAATGTCATGTCGTAAAGAGTGGTTGTTGTGGGTTTTCCAATAGGTACAAAGAAGATGCGATCGGGACACAGGAAAAAAAAAAACAACTAGAATAGTATTAATTTCCTTGAATATGGTGCCAGACCATTGTAAAATCACCCCAAGACATATGTTATGTTAGGTTAAACTACGTGGAGTAAAGTTTTGTGGAAATTAATCACAAACAAACTCAAAACAATAATGTCAAAAAGTAATCCCCGAAAAATTTAATGCCATACGGTAGGTAATCTAAGAATTGAAATGAAAATAGAAGCCTGCAAATTAAACGTAACCAACCGTGCGGCCATCGAAGCCCCCTGATCCAGCGTTTCCTGGCGAACCCTTTACACCCTAAAAAACAATCAGCATTTACGAATAAATTTCGAGTAGATGTAGTGCAAAACAAGATTGAACAAAAAGATAACCATAAATTCCAGCATAAGATTTTAGAGTCACTGAAGCAAAATTTTAATACATCTACCTGGATTTTTAGACACGATGAAACTCGGTTGAAGAAAAGTCGGCAACATAGCATTTAAAGTCGGCAAATAAAAAAATAAAAAAGGTTTTGCCGGTCTTTTTTCCCCTCTCCTCCCCTCCTTTCCGTCTCATTTTAAAGCGCACCTAACCTCAAAATATTTTTTACGCTAATATAAAGCTTTGCACCTATTTTAAAAACATTTCGCCATTATTTGCAGTTTTTGATTTTTTTACGGGCTGCAAAACTTACGAAAATCTAAGCATCATTTGTCGCACGACCGAGTCAGAAGGGGCATGGGTCTATTCCTGATTTGACGTCACGAACTGCTTTGCATGCATGTTTACAAAGACTTAAGGAGATGCAAATCAGTTTGTGATGTCAAATCAGGAATAGATCCATGCCCCTCACTAGCTCGATCTTGTAACAGATGATGGCTAGATTTCGTAACTTTGACAGCCTATAAAAAGTCAAGACTGGGGGGGGGGTGGGGGAATTTTATAAAAAAAAGGCGCAATGCTTTTCGAACAGGTGCAAAGAGTTATTTTAGCGAAAAAAATATTTTGGGCTTAGGTGCACTTTAAGGCTGATTGGAGTCACGAAACTCTTCTTTGAGCGTAGTTCTGGCAAAAATGCCAAAATTTTCATGGAGCCTGATGTTTTCAGAAATTCAGCTAGATTTGTATCCTGAATATTGTGTTTGCCAGAAGTGAGATATTTTCGATTATTGATGAGCATTAAGGATGCATTATTTCATTCTACTAATAATATTGTGTCATTGGTAAACATTACTTTAGGAGCAAAGGAGTTAAAAAAAAAATAACGGTTCTGTCCTACAAATACCACTGGTGGTTCGGAAGGGCTACGTGGTTGGAGATTCCCAAGGGAAGAAACAAAATCACAGAAATCAAGGAAGTCTTGAACACAACTCTGTGTCAGTAATTTATGTTATATCTTCATTTCTATGGCAACTAACCGGATCACCCTCGCCTCCATCTGAACCAGCTGACCCTCTGGGACCTTCAGGGCCCTAGCAAACGAACAAAAAAAATTCCAACGACGATTACATCTGAGTTAAACGGATGAAATAAATGGTGCAAATTAATGTTTCATCTGCTTTTTTACTTATTCTTGCAATGTATATCGCCTATTTTCCTAGTAACATTCCGATAAAAAGAATGAGTGCGTTTTTCTCTCCTGTGATAGTGCTTATGCCTTAATTTGCGTTTTCCTCTTTTTTCCGCCAAGGGCGCTCATACTATGTAAATGTTTACGTTTGTGCTTCATTCGCAAGTGAAACCAGGCCTTTTGAAGCAAAGCCAAATGCACAAACTTTCCTATCACGATGGACTTTATTTACAAGCAATTAAGATTGAATCAATATTCATGCGATGCGCGTTGTTGGCTTCGCTTCCAAAGAGAGGCTACAGACAATTGGGCAACAAACCTCTTCTCCCATCAATCCTCGTGGTCCTTGACCACCCGTCGGTCCTTGCTCACCCTGTGGCAAACAAAGAAGCGGTTATTTGAATATACTATAACTTCAATATCACATTTTAGTGGCATTGCATTGATAGTTTTTAGATACAATCTTCTTTTGAGCACAGAAAAAGGTACTTTCTAAACCCGTGACTTAGAAACAAACAAACAAACAAACAGACAAACAAACAAGCAAACGCACACAAAACAAGCAAAAAACTCTGCCAAAACGAACACATTTCTATCGAATACTTGGACCACTTGGGCTCAACCGCACTAATGAAATTGACCCAGAATTCATGCAGCTAAAATCAGCGTCAAATCCACTTCATTGTTTATCAGTATGGATTCTGGTTGATTTTTTAAGTCCTAATTTTTGGCTTTCGCTGATTTAAAACAGCAACTTCAAATAAAAAGGGAACTCGTTTCACTTCGGTCTCAGCGTTACCGTTAACTAGCTTTCAAAAAGTCAGTTCCTGTGGATGAACCATCCAGTCTGTGAATGCAACCACGATCATGTAATCATAAAACTACTACACAGTTTCAATTTTAGAGTCCCGTCTTGTTGATTGAAGTATTTCATTGCGAACAGGGAAAGGGGGATATAACCCTCAATATGCTTTCATTTTTCAGCACACCTTTTCACCGTCCGGACCCTGTTCTCCTGGTTCACCTTGATTGCCTACTTGGCCCTGTAGGGAAAAGTGGTAATAATTAATAATTATTTGTAATGTTTTGTAATGCTGCTGACCGTCGAGTGAGAGAAGACAGCAGCAATATGCCATTCGTTTTATTATGACATTGCTCAAGAATGCAACATGTCTACGAAGATTTAAGGAAACGATTTAAATTAAGTTGTACAAGTTACAAAAAGAAAATTCTTAAAGTATAAAACACATGGACTGCTTCCAGGAATTTTTTCCGCGATGTAGACGAGTCCCGAATGGCAACTTGTACGTGATACTTCAAAGGCTTATGAATAATAGTTGGTCTTCATTGATTTCTTTCTTTGTATTCTTTTTTAGTTTTATCTCAAAAGCACAAAGAAAAATAGAGGTTTGAAGGAGAAGGAGGAGGGATCCAGACCTCTTGGACCCTTTCTCTAGATCTACTGAAACATTAACATGACGAAATGACAACGAGATTTTACTCCTTTCGGCACGATACATCGGGTAAATATTTTTTAAAAGGAGAGGGTCATCATGATAACCGCAAGAACAACAACAACAAAACAAGACGGAGGATGGAGAGGTTATACGGAAACGTTTTGGAACGTTTTCACATAACATCTCGAACCTGATAGAAGAATCTCTTTAACCTGGTTCCAGGTTTTTTTTTAATAGTATACCCGATTATCTTTCCAGGAAGTAAGTGGTGGCCATTAATAAAGCTTGGTTGAATTGTAATACTCAGTCTGGTAATTTACCTGTTCTCCTTTAGCTCCTTGTGCCCCATTAGATCCAGCCATCCCTCTTTCACCCTAAATTACAACAAGGAACTTAGAGACTGTAGTATCAACATGACCAAGTTGCTTGCATTTTCAAAGGTTTTTATACTAATTCCACCAAGCCAAACAAGATTCCGGAGATTTAGAAATAAACATATCGCTAACCAATATGCATAGAATGTAAATTATAATTCATGTATAAACAATTTATTCAGTGGATAGGATAATCATCGAGAGCAAATATAGAAATTACCGGATTTCCACCCTCTCCTGCAAAGCCATCTTCGCCCACCATTCCCTGCAAATACAGCAAGTTTTACGATTAACATTATCTCTTAAGCCACCGAATTATCTCAAAAAACTCTAATCAACGCTGGCGTTAGTTAGAAATACATTGTGGATACACTGTGTTGCTCTTTTGCTAAAAACATAAAGCAAGCAATACTTACCGCAGATCCTGGAGTACCCGCTAGACCTGGCAATCCTTGCCGACCTACCCTACCCTAATGAAGAATGTAGTGTCATTAGCTGGGGAACCCATAGCCTTAGAACAAAACCGTCATTAAAAAAATTGCTACTCAACCTCTTCGAGCTTTTGATGCTCAGACTTAAAAGTTACAAGACACAATCGCATGACATGACTCATTAGTATTCGACAATAATAGTTATGACGAAGTTGTTAAAAGAAGCAGTATTATTGTCACTGATGAAAGAGATGCTTGTTGTTCATTATGGTTCAGTACAATCGTCAATAGCCAAATAGCTGTATTACCGTTTGCCTGACAATGTAGGCACTAAGAATGTAGTTAGCGACGTTTTGAGTGTTGCTATACCGTTGAATCAGGGGATGAGGTCGACCAATTACCACGGTCGTGAATCTGAAGTGGTTGAGTACGGTGGTGGACCCTTAAGGAAACGGCTCTCCAGGATAATCATGGGAGAATGGAGGTCCACTTATCACAGCCTACCATAATGCTAAAAATGGTGAAGGGCAGCCGCTTTTCTTGCAGTTGTCCTCTCTGCTTAAAGAGGGCTAGCATTAAACTTAAAATTTATAGTATTAACAACGGCATTCTTAAGTATTCTTTTTTTTTGAGTTATGATTCATAATAATTACGTCATTACTAGTCCCGAGTTTGTTATTTGCATGTTGTTATAAGGCAGACTTGTTCTCTTACCCGTTCACCTTGTTGACCTTGAACTCCAGGAAAGCCTGGGGCACCCTAAAAGATTCAGAAAAGTAATTCAACACTAAAACTTACATCACCCCTCTCTTTCATCGCTGGAAGTATGGAGAATTAAATTAACGTCACAACAAAGCGATCATCGTTAACGTGGCAAATACAGTTGCCAATACGTAAAAAAACACACCGAAACAAGACATCTGTATCAAATGCTTAAATCTATGACATTTGGGCAAACATCTAAGATGGTTTCAAATGCGATATTACTGGAAAGTTGCAAAATTCCGCTAACTGCTCCTGGGATAATAAGGACACCCACGAACCACAGACCAGCAGATGAGATTGACTCCAAAGCTGTCATTGGTGTTCTTTTAGGTACTTTGTAGCTAAACCCTTTTAACTATTCGGTTCCAGACTTTTTTGAAGAAGAACAGAGTAGACATGTCTTACAATAACAAATTAAAAGAGATGTCATAAGTAAGTAGTTCTTTTTTCTAGACAAGCCTAATTTATTTCTCTATTTAATACGTTGCTATATGTTGCGTTATCAGACATATCTTGGGACCGGCATATACTGACCCAATTTTTTAAGATCTTATTTGTTTGGTTTAGATGCTTGACCCTACCTGACTGCCGCCATTCCCACGAGAACCTCTTTTCCCTCGATTTCCAACGATTCCCTACAGAAATAAGACAAAAACGTTGTTTATGCCACAGCCGATGTGTGCAACAAATAGCGTGATGTTACAAACAAACACACAAACAAATGGATTTCACAAGGTTTTAAACTGTTTTATAGTTAAAATCGGGACGACGGTTTCCTGGGCCAGGCAATAACGGCATTGACGATCGACATGACAATCAAAACAAAACAACAAAAACAAACTTATAGAATTTTCAAAGAAATTTGCAACTGGGATCGGTCAGTTTACTACCACTGCATGGGCGTGCACCATTCGTCAGACGCATGCTTTATACCATGCTTTGTACGTAAAGATTTATAAGGAAAAAGTAAGCGTAGAAATGCAACTTACTAAATATAACTTGACATTGCATTCACTCGTTTTTACCACTCTCCAAGTAAAAGGCCGAAAGGCGTCTGGCTGAATCATATGATTAGATCTGGGTTAAAACTGGGCCTTGAGAAGGATTAATAAATATACCTGTAGTCCACTTTCACCGCTTGGTCCCATGGGGCCTTGAGCCCCTGTCTCTCCCTATGCGTACAAAATAATGCATGGCCAACAGGTCAATTATTGAAAAAAATGTGATCGAAGTATTTTTATAAGGGCGGTATCAGTCAATTTCATCCGTAGGTTAATTAAAAGCAGAACACAAAGTCTCATGGCTTATTTCTAGTTCTTCATGATACTTGTGCAAACTTAGTTGATATAAGAATTGATGAAATGAAGTAAGACAACTTCTGTTTTTCTTGGGGAAACAACTTCTAGAGCGATCGTACTTTGAATTCAGACTTGGACCAGTAATCACTGCGTTTCTGTATATTGTTTCTCTCATTCAAAATCATCAAAATACCAACCAGCCTTTCTGCAACAAGGTTTTAAGCTTGATTTTCGTTCTTACCCTTAAACCTCCATACCCTGGAAAACCGGGAGAGCCAGTAACGCCAGAAGAACCCTTTTGGAAAGCAAATAAATAGACAACCAAATAAATAACTATACGAGGGAATTTCCTAAAGTATTTTAAAACGTATGAAGTGAAATTTTTACACCTTTTCAGAATGCGAGGTTTTAGGCTAAGATTTCTTCAATAGATGTCTATTCCTGTTTATGTCTCTTAAAGAGTGGACACACAAAAACTACAACGACGGCGACGACCGCAACAACAGCAACGACAAACAACGATGATGACGACGACGATGATGGCAACAACAACAACGACAACAGCAACAACAACAACGACGACGACGACAACGACAACGACGATGACGACAATAAAATAACAATCAGTGGGTACAAAACTCACTCTTTTTCCAGTTGGACCTGCAGCGCCACGGCTTCCCGGACGGCCCATGTTACCCTGTTAAAGCAAGTTGAAAATAATGTCATTATTTCTTTGTTAACTTTGTTTTCGAATCATTGTTTTCGCCTGAAATATCCTGGCTCTCATGAAAGGCATGGGCAAGACTACGAAACATCAAAGGAGGAAAACTCACTAGTCACAGAGATATGGAGCAGTTTTGACTATTTAAAAGAAAGAATGAGCAGTACTTTCATGTGTTACTAAAAGGAGTTAAAACTTGAAGCCTCGCAAATCTATTCTTCCCTTCTCATTGTCTAGAAAAACTCCTTTGGAGAGGAATATGACTTAGCTCAGAGGAGGTGACGTTGAAATCGTACAAAAAGTCTCATACCTGCCTTCCTTTATCTCCTGCTGAACCTCCTTGTCCAGGAGCACCCATGGAGCCCTGTGTGAAATATTATAGGTTTTTATAATCCGATAGTAGCCAGCGTTGTTGGCTTCTAAGGGTGGAGCCAACTTAAATTAAAGGCAATTTCGTGACAAATTAATGTGAAATGATATATGCAAGTTTAGTTAAAAGGGCCAGCGTATCGGTGCAGATTTAAAGAGTCCTCTTTTACACTTGACAACTCAACATAAGTTTATCGTTACTTGTTAATCAGAGAATGATACTTTCAGAGGGTTGGTACTTGTTTCTATGTATTACTGAGGGTTTGGTTGATTATAAGAAGTGTAGTACTCAATCCACGACTTCTTACAAGTTCTCCTGAAGGTCCAGTAGCTCCAGCATCCCCGGCTTGACCCTGCATATTTAAAGAACCAGTAAAATAAATTAATGGAGTAAGGAAAGCATATTTTCAAACATGTATCCATAAGTGCGTTTCATTGAACGTATTCAATAGCAGTTAATTTGCATTTTGCTGTGAGTATTTTAAATGTGGAAATCCAGTATCTCTAAGAAGAGCCCTATGGTTTCTCGATAACTCCTCACCACTGATACTATTATTTTAGTTTCGTTTTCTTTCCCTTTTCGCTCCCACCCCTTAAATTTGCATTACAAATGAACAAAATCTAGTCAAACCTGTACTTAACCTTGTAAATAATAACTATCCTTAAAAATTCCTTGTATAAATAATGAATAACGAACAACCGAATCAATCAATCGATCGATCGATCAATCAATCAGTCGACCGATCGATCGATCGATCAGTCACGCCGACACCTACCCGATCACCACCGGTTCCTTGCCGCCCTTGCTCTCCTGTAGGTCCTGAATCACCCTAAGGAATAAAAATGTTTGTAAAGTTCGTAAAGCACAAGTAGCAAAGCAAGGCTCGTACAGCACAATTAATTAAAGTGACTATATTTTGCCTGATTCCATTGTCTCTTAAGGCTACACGTAAACATATGATGATACGGTGCGGCCTCACTGGTTTTCCCATTGGAGGCAGTTAAAAATTCTTTCTTGCAATGGCAAAATTGCAAGCAAAAGAGTCTAGATTAGTGCTCAAGGTCCTTCGGATGTTTTAAATGTACCTCGGAATGTTGTTGTTTTTCAATTGGTTATAAAGTTCCGACGTTACGTATGAACACGCCTCTCTTAACTTTTCTTAACGATCGGTAAAAGCCAAGAATTTATGAACAAAACTGTACGTTTACTAATTCACTAAGTAAATTTATACCTATCTTTTGTTTCGTCGCTTACCATAGACCCTTTGGATCCTCCGCGACCGGGTTCTCCTTGTTCACCCTCTTGGCCATTATTTCCAGGGGGTCCTCGTGGCCCTGTGTCCCCGCTCTCCCCTGCGTAGCCTCGCTCGCCTCCCGATCCCGGACGGCCACTGGCACCTTTCGCTCCCACAACGCCAGGTGCCCCTGGCGATCCTACCCGACCGGTCGTACCCTGCACATGGATAAAAAAGTCAGGTTTTGCCGCTGGCTATCGAGAAGAATACCAAACAGAGAGAGCTTGTCTCCATCATGTATAGACGACCAGCTCTGCAACTATGATCACAGGGGGTCCACACAAACTGTGTGAGGACCGTTTGTTGTTTCAAAATTATCAAGGAATGTACATGGGAAAACCGAAAGGTTTCTAACAACGTGAAATATTGCGAGGAACAATTACATTTAAGTTCAAAATAAACGTAATCTTGCCTCAATCGTTGTGTTTTGTCGTCACTGTGCCTCTATATAGCTAAACGGCGTATATTCCGATTTCCAGGGTTTTGCGATGCGGTCGACTGTACGTAAAATAAGACCGCATCGCAAAACCCTGGAAATCACCAATATTCGCCGTTTAGCGATTGATAGAGTCCCTTAAGATAGTAACCTTAGGTATTTTGTTCAGAGCCATATCGGATAGAACTTACCCGTAAACCAGGAGAACCTGAAGGTCCTTGGCCTCCTTGTAAACCCTAATGAGGAAGATTTTAAATAACATTAAGAAACCATCTCATTAAATCGTTACTAGAAATTTAACGAGACTGAAACCACCGGCCACAAAGCAAATTTTTCACGGTCTGTCGTCAAATTAATTATGAAAAGGAAACGGACCCTATGGCAAAGTTGCCGACATAGGTCCGCAGTGCTTTCTCCCAAAACCATAAGAGTCATGCTCAGCTTGATGTTTGAGCCGCGTTATTACCTGCTCTCCTCTCGGTCCTTCTGGACCAGATGATCCACTTTGTCCTTGGGCACCCTGGAATATAATGAAACAGAACAGAATAAAAATACAAGAGTATTTCAAATTTCAGAAACAGATTTTGCGGTGACAGTGGTGAGGCTCCCGGTCCTGAGGTATTTATTCGGATTGGTTTCTAAGAAAACTGTGGCGCTGCGCCGGTGGATTTATCAACTGACTTGATGAGGTAAATTAGCGAACGTAAAGAAATTCAATACATGACGGTTCGAGCGTTACCGTTCGTCGCTTGCCCCGTCAACTATAATATAATAATAAAAGCTGATTTCCACAAGGGGCGTGTGGTTACAATAAAAAGATCAAAGTTGTTTAAAGGTAACCTTTGCTCAATTATTATTCGACCGAGAAGTCGCCAAATCCACTGAACTAAAAAAAAATGAAACTGCTTTGTTATCCAATAAAATTAAATTTCTTTGTCATGTGAATAAAGTAATTATTACCCATTAACTCTAATAAAAGAATACTAACAGCTGTCTTTGATCTCTACTGGTGTGCGTTTCTCGAACGCCCCGAAACCTTTCGGGTCGACTTGTAAAATTCACACTGTATCTTGCAAACAAAGACGTTGCTAAGCATGGAACTTTGCCATAGGTCAAACATTTCTTATCTTAAAGTCATGTTCAAATAACAGATTTGTTGAGAGTGTGTGTGCAAAGTGTGTTTACATTTTCACAAATGGTTTTTCGGGGCTTTGGAGAAACGCGCACCTGGTCGAATTATTTGCCAGCGGTCCCTAGACATCATGAGAGCCTGTACACAGCAATGTAGTCGGCATTAAAGAGGGTCCTTATTGTGAAGGGAGACATAGTAGAAAGGTAGACGTGTATACAGATGCATGCACCCAGTAAATTAGTTGGAAGTAAAGTGAAATTCCTTTAATAAAGAAATCTACATAAGAAGAGGAATGTTAAAAAAAAAAAAACCTACGGTGGCCCCGTTTGATCCTGGATTTCCAGTAGCTCCTCTCTCTCCCTAAAAAATTAAACAGGTAAAGTGATGGAACTAATGAAAATGATTTCCCATTTGCCAGAAGCCACGTACTGGATGTCCGTTTGAGCCCACATTTCATTTGTAGCTACATCCGGAGAAAATGAACTTGAAGGAATGAAATAAATGCCGTATCTCAGTGTATGGCCAGTTATTTGACTGTCAGTTTTTACTTTGTCAGTAGGATTGTTTATGTCAGCATTTTGAACGAAAGTAGTACCTACTACTGCTGCTGCTGCTATTACTACTACGCACCAATAATAACATCGCAAAAACAGCCAAAACTAACTCCGTGTAAAAACAAAACAAAAAACAAAAACAAAAACAAAAAACACACACAAAAAAGACAGGTCAAAGCAGAGTCACATATGGTTTTCGTCAAATCTTAAACCGGTTAAGCAAGAACGTTTATTGTCTTGATTGAACCAATGTTATCCCTCAGTTTTCCAATTAATTATCCTGTATTGAGCTTAATGAAATCTTACCAATTCACCATCTTCGCCACGTTCCCCTTGCAATCCTGTCCTTCCCTGGCGACCTTTTGGACCTCTGGACCCAGAACCTCCAGGACGCCCTGAATCTCCCAAAGGCCCCTGTGGAGTGCGGATTTACGACACATACATGTAAATCTTCACGTACTTTGAACGGTTCTCAAACGTTTACCTGAAAGAGGCATCTGGGACGCAGTGGATGAGCGGTAGACTTCGAGACTTTGCCATTTTTCTTCGAAACTAGTGAACTGATGGATTCTCGTTACTCGCCAGAAATTGAAATGTTAGATTCTCCGGTACTCGCTAGAAATTTAACCTATGGATTCACGCTACTCGCTAGAAATTTTAGACTGATCTGCTGAAATACTAGGTATGGTAAATTTGTTTGGAGAAAATAGATACATATTTTTAGAAGCAAATATAGCAAGGGTTGACGTTGAGCGGTTAAGACCAAAAAGGTGGAGTTACACTACGAGCAGCGAGCAGTCGTTCTTTTTCTCTAAGGATAGTAGAGAGTGCGCGAAGGATCATAAATGGCATGATCGTTGCTGCAAGCCGCGAAGTTGCGAGCCACGAGGAACGAGAGCACAGGCCCGAGGAAGAAAAAATAACGTTGGGACTGTTTTTATACTCAAATCCTGAGCCTAATTTTTCTCTCTTACGCTTGTTCCCTCGTTCATCGACTCACGCGTCTTCATCGCTCGCCGTTTGGATTTGTTTCATCGCGCCATTCGCGATTGTTGACGAGATCTACAATGCTTGAAGAAAAATGACTGCTTGCAGTCTAGTGGAATTGGGATCCTTTAGGATTCCTAGTTTCTGGTTCTACTTTTTTCTTAGACAAGAAAACTCACTCTAGATTGTCTTCGTGCGTCCTGGTGACTAAGTGAACACACGCACAGTCTTCGTTTTATGAAACAGAGAGAGTGTTAAAGCTGTTCATGAACTACTTCCTTAAGGCTACTATTGACAACTTATTTCGGGGATTTTTTCCAAGAAGATTTAACGGCCGTTTATTTTAGATTTATTTTAGCGATCAGGAGGCCTTATGAACAATTTTAAACATTTGTTGACTGAAGAGCAAACTTGAAATTTAACGAACACTTAAATTAGAGATTTTTACTTGACATCACTATCTAATAATGGTTACGTTAAGGTAACTGAAAAAATAAAACAAGTTGGTTCACCTTATCTCCAGGATATCCTCCAGGTCCCGGACTTCCACGGGGTCCTGGATCTCCCTATAATAGATTAATCTTAGTAAGCCAGTTTGCAACAGTCAACGTGCACCAATCAGGGAAATCCGAGTGAGGAAAGAGATTCTGACAGCATGGCCAGATGGGACGAAAAATATTGACCAGATTCGGGATTGATAAAGCCTAATATTGGAACTTTACATTGTAAAGACCTAATGTTCGAGAAGGAATAAGTTGTTACGAAAGAAGCTGCGAACATTTTTGATCCACAAACAGGCTTAAAAAACTGTCTCCTCATGAATTCACCTCCTCATGAATTCTCCGCGAAAAGTATTAACAAACTACCAGTCTCCGCATAAACTCACATCAGGACCAGGTAATCCAGTTTCTCCTCTTGGGCCAAGTGTTCCAATGTTACCCTAAACAAAGATGGATAATTATAGCAGATTATCGTACATATGGTGACTAAGGGGGTAGTTTCAATTCCCGGGCTGCACACTTTAACAACCGGGCTGTAACTCTGAAGTTGGTACGTAGCCAACCGGGCTGTACCACTGAAGGTAGAACGATTTGGATTAATCATTGAAAATTACTAATATTAAAGTGACTCACCACTGCTCCAGGGTCTCCCGCTGATCCGATCCTGCCGGCAATACCTATAAAACCCTTAAAACAAAATAGGGCTGAATTTCTGTTCACTTTGCCTATAAAACATTACGGACATTTCAAAGCATGTTTCTTCCCCTAAAATGGACATTTGCCCAGATGCGACCACAAAAGCCAAACGATGGTAAAAATGATGTTTAAACGAAGCAAAAGTTGTTTTGAAAGGTAACGTCAAGGTTTGAAAGTAAATGAAGAGACCACAGACTATAAAAAGTGCCAGAGGGGCAAGGCAACCGGGAACCATGTATTTTTGATAACCAGGAAACAGCAAGAACATTTCTCTCTTTAATAAACATTCTCAAACTGTGCCGTTCTGACTGGAATATGTAGCTGCTTTTGTGAGCGTCTTCTATTGTTTTATATTTGTCTTTAGTGTTAGTATTAAGGACCTAGATCAGAGCTCGAAGGCGTTTTCGGCACTGTGGAGTTAATTGACACATGTATCGCACATAACACTCACAATTGGTCCTGTTCGACCACCACGTCCTTGAGCTCCTCTCTGAAAAGAATAAACATAATAGTACACCCCTACTGCCTCTAAGTTCCCCTTCCTAGAGGTATTCCCATTCCCCTTTTTCCCCTTCAGAGACTCTCGGTTGATTTTCGTCATTTTCTTCAATTTTCGTGAACCTTAACGATGAAAACGTTTAAAAACAGATCTAAAATTTAAAACAACTAAATTTTCGACTGCCTTCTGAGATCTGTTTTTAAACGTTTTTAAATTAGCTATGAACACAGATCGCTCTAACAGTTTTACTTAACGATGAACTTGTAGGGGAATAAACCAAAGCCATTAGGGAAAAAAGTCAAGGTAGTATGTCTGATTTACATAAAAACTTTAGGCTGAAACTGACTTATACAATAAAAACCAAATAGTTGTATGACGAAAGTAGCAGATTATAGCGTAACGAATGGCTGAATGAACGGACGGACCGGATAAACAGTGGAATGATCAACAGTGGGATGATCATGATCAGTGGAATGAAATACAACAGATAAATGAACAGATAAAAAAACGTACCTGTAAAAGTTGTGATCTTTCAGGGATAATATTTGGTGCTATATTCGGTCCTTTCTCACCAGGAAGGTTCTGATAAAAGGTCAAAAGAGAAATCTGCATGTTTGGACTTTTTTAGAAGACGTCTTTCAATTTTGCTCCCTTCTAATTAATTTCCGTGACTGTGTGGGGAGATTAGCCGCAGGCCAGTCTCGTCGGTTAACTTCACTGAGATCTTAATTTTGATCGGCAAAAACGAGCTCATTTTCAATTGTAAATTTGTTAACGTACCACCCAATTATATTCGCTGCGCTTGTGCTGGGTCATGAAAAAAAAACTTAACAAATGCATGAAAACTTAGCCAACCAGATTCTGCGAAAGATCGGCGTGCGATTTTCCAACAATAAGGCTACCAGGTCGAGTTCTCTCTGAGGGAAGAAAGAGTCTGCAAAGCACAGCCAAGTTACGTATTGGAAAGGCTGATAAGTAGTCTAATTGTTTCAGCCACACTCACTGCGACAATTGCTTGACCGGGGATCCCAGGGGGTCCTGGAGGTCCTGGCCGTCCCTCCGTTCCAGGCAATCCTGGTGAACCTTGATCTCCCTTAAAACATAAATTATAGTCAAATGAGTTAATTGATACGAATTATCCTCCTCCTCCTCCTCCTCCTCCTCTTCCTCCTCCTCCTCCTCCTCCTCATCCCCGGTCATCATCATTGTCGTCGTCGTCATCATCACCATCAGTGTCGTCGTCGCCGCCGTCGTCGTTACAATTGATCTCTGTTCTGTCTGTTTCTGCCCAGTTGCGTCATTTGCCTCCTAGCTCAGCTTCTGCAGTTCTCCACCGAATGTCTTTAGGATTTTTATTGTTGTGCTATTTCACGAGCACTTCTAGTGACGTACATAAAGGACCTGGGTTAAGAACACCGCTTATTTCAAATTCCGTGTTTAATCGCGGAGGGGCGATTATTCGAGGAGGGCGCTTATAAACAAAATTATAAGGACTCAGAGTATGTATCTATGATGTAGCTTTTATTAAAAAAAAAAAGACATGACGTATAAGGTAATTCATTTCACATCTACATCGTCGTCTCCATCTTCATCATTATCGATAACGTTCACGTCGTCGTTCGCCTCCTCCTAGTCGGCACCCTTAGTTGTATTTTAAAACTCCCTGATGAAGTGTGCGTTAGTCACAAGAAACACGTAGTTTTAGAACTCAAGAAGTTCGAAGATGTACTGCTCACTGATTCAACCCTTAAAAAAATTTAAAAGACCCTACCTACAGTTATAAATTCTTACTATTTTTGGCGGGGAGGAGAGGGCGCTTTAATGATGAGGGACGCTTTTTCGAGGAGAGGTGCTTATTTCAAACTTCGTGTTCAAGAGAGGCGCTTTTTCGAGCGGAGGTGCTTATTTCAAACTTCGTGTTCAAGAGAGGCGCTTAATCGAAGGGGGGCGCTTATTCGAGAGAGGGCACTTATTCGATCAAATACGGTATTTGAAAACAAATGCAACTTACTGGATCTCCCTGTTGCCCGGTTTTTCCTCGCGCTCCTGCAAGCCCAGGATCACCCTAAAATAAATAGCAACACGTATAAGCATATGAGATAATGCTGCATATCGGTTTCTTCCCTTTTCGTGATAACATTTTGTGAATAGGGTCAAATTTGATAAAATGGACATGACGTTGCGCCAATATGAATCAAAGAAAAAACTAGGCGAAGCCCTCTAAGAAACTGGTGTCATTTGCTGTAGGTAAAGCCCCTCAGGCCGCAGGCGGCCAAAACAACCCGAGCTTAACTCGATCAGTGGTGAGACGTAGTTAGGAACATTACTGAATAAAACGCTAGACCATCATAATGTCACACCCAGCATTTTGTTAAGTATCTCTAACGGTTGGCCTGTAATATTTTTGATTTCGCCCAGTAAAGTGATTATACCAGCTTTTTCAGTAATTCAGCTGTAACGCGCACTCGGCTATAAGACGCAGTCCACCTACTTGGAAGTTTAAGCATGTTAAGTTCCCAAACGGAAAGTGTACACCTTGTCAGAAAACGGCAGCGTGAAGTCAAGTGAAGCTTAGATCAGGTTAGAGTTATAGAAATGCAAATGGAAGGTCCGAGTTGCTAAGCATTATAGACCGCCGGACCCCTACAGCTCGCTTTATACAGTGAACTGTAAATAAGTTCGAACTGACCTTTTCCCCTCTGATCCCAGGGTCTCCCGGTGGGCCAATAACCTACCAGTAAAAATGACATAAATAAGAGTTATTCTGAATTTAAAACATAAAGAAAAGTAAAGCATAAAGAAATAATTGCGAACAAATTTTCATAAATTGTTTTCGATTATTGTGCGAATTCAAACACTTTAAACACTGTTAATATATTTTGAACAGAAGACGACTTATTTGCGAAGCGGTTCGAGCTCCCAGTCGGTGGTTCTAGTTTATGAAAGCTAGAAGTACTTTGTGCAACGTGATACATAGTACCACAGGAAACTACTCTACGTCCGTGAAGCAAAGTACTTGTGGTCATAGCAACCGCACACTCCCATCCCCACCCCCGGTAAGGCTTAGGGTTTTTTCTTTATTTCAAGAGGTTTTTAACAGCAACTAATTTTCTCAATAGCTATACGATTATCCCTTAGACACGCTTTGGTAAAGTTCAGTGAGGATCGACTGCTGTGGTTACGAGATAATTGACGTCCCAAGTAGCATAACTTTAAGCCATTTTAATCCCTTCTTATCACAACGAGTTTGTTTGTAAGTCCGAGAGTTAATCAGTATTTGGAACTCATTCGTTAGTTACTTTTATGTTTTTATTTACTCGAACTCGAATGAACTCCTAGCTTGAAACTTTAAACTCAAACTCACGAAAAAAAATCCCTTTGTACTTACCATTACTTGTATTTTGCAGATCTCATTGACTAACTTATCAACTGCTTCACTAAGCTGTGACACGCTCCGAACTTGCTTGACATATCTGAAGCCAGACGAGATTTGAAATAGTTCAATTGGGTCAGGTGCACCGGCGCCCACAGCAAAAATTGTCACGTTTTTGTCTTTAAGCTTTTTTGCGTTTTCTGCTGGATTGAGCTCCTCACGTCTAGTTTGAAACCCATCCGTGAACAGTATTAGGACCTAGGGAAGGACGAAAGCAGCAACAGGTCACATATGGATAGAGCGTTTTTCAAATGAATGTCGTAAAACCAAAACCAAAGTAATTACCCCAAGTACATGTAACCGGCGTCAAGCGCGGGAAAACGCGTGCAAGCGCGAGCTAATCGTGACTGATTGGTTTGAGTTTTACTCCTGATTGGTCGAGAAAGTGGCGCGAAAGGTTTTAACCAATCACAGAGCGAAATAAAGCAAAACCAAAGCAAAACACGAATTACTTTCGACACTCAATTGAAAACCGCTCTAAATGAAAGGAAGATGGAAATAAAATTCTTGTTTAACCCTTTAAGCCCCATTATCAGCATGTATGTTCTCCTCACTTTTCTCCATACGCGTGGTATGGTAAGTCGAGAGAATTTGATCACACATCAAAAAAATTTTTTCTTTGGTGAACACTTGCCTTATTCTCTTGAACTGTGTTTCATGACGTGGTGATATCGTAAGGAGAAATAAGATGCTTGTCACTGTTGGGGCTTAAAGGGCTAAGGGCTCCATACACTGTAAGTTGAGAGAATTTGATCTCACATCAAGACATTTTATCTTTGGTGATCATTTGCCTTTGTCTGCTTAAACTGTATGTTTCATCACATAGTGATATCGTAAGGAGAAATTAGATGCTTGTCACTGTTGGGGCTTAAAGGGCTAAGGGCTCCATACACTGTGAGTTGAGAGAATTTGATCACACATCAAGACATCTTATCTTTGGTGATCATTTGCCTTTGTCTGCTTGAACTGTATGTTTCATCACATAGTGATATCGTAAGGAGAAATTAGATGCTTGTCACTGTTGTGACTTAAAGGGTTAAAGGCCATGGCATCCTGGTCGGATTTGTGTGCAAAAGGGAAAGAAATAAAACAATGAAAAAAAAAAAGATTATATGGACACAAAACCAGATTAGTCCGGTAACGGGCGAGTCATGTTCACCTTGGGTTGGTAGCGCACTGTTGGTATCTGTCTATTAAATATTAACTTTCAATTGTAATTTTCAGTCATCTTCATGCTCACTTATTATTATTTTCATCATCTAGAGTGAAAGAGGTGCTGAAAATCCATGAGTAGATAGGATGTCAATGTATTTGGAGAAGTTGAGTGCGGCGGTTTGTGTCGTTGGTAGATATTTATTGCAGTTTTGCGGTTTGCGTCGATTTTGTTTTTTTTTTTGACAGGCGAAGGGGAGATTGTGGTTTCTGATGAAGGCCTCAAGGTCTCCGATCCCTTATGAATGGGTGGTTGTACCCCAAGCAAAGTTCCTTGTCCTTAGCAATATGCTTTGTATTCTGTTTTACCTCAAGGTCTATTTGTTTCCGACCTCATTTTAAATTGGTCAGCAAAGACTCAGACGGACGATTCCAGACTATTCTTTGGAGGCTGCCAAGCCTAGGAGATTAAAGCCGAAAGCACAGTTTTTCATACTTACCTTTTTAAAATTGGATCCTCTCATTCCTTTTCCTTCATCAAATAACTCATTGTATGCCTCATCAATACCCTTGTTTATGAACGTTTGCCCCGTTCGAATCTCATAGGTGTTTATTTTATCTTCAACGTTCGCTTTCGTTTGAGTATCAGTAAATCTAAGCAGTGTTGTTGCTGTGTTGTCGAATTGAACCAGTCCGACATGTGTTCCATCTGGTCCGAGTTCAAAGTTGTCTACAACCGATTTGGTGAATTCCTGTATTAACCGCTCATTGTCGCCTTGATTGAGGCTCCCTGAACTGTCCAATAAAAATCCGAGATCAATAGGCGGACATCCTGGTTGTGATTCTACCAATTTAAAAACAGAAAAAGACAGAACACTAAGTGAAAGTAGAAGTACACCTATATTTAAAATTCACCAAGGTGACCCTTCGAAGGAAAACAACTGCCTGAAATAGTAGCCCTCACTAGATAAAAACTATACAAATACATTTACAATAAAAAAGGAATATAAAAGCAATGTTAAAACTATTTACAAGGATATTGGGTCGAAAAACAAACATGAGACAAGTGTCCCCCCCCGGGTATCAGTAACAGTCTGATTTTCGCACCCTTTTGCCGTACTCAGCCCAGTTCATACGGTGTTTGGAACTTGTCATTTCTTGACTCCTGTAAGCATAGCTGAACGTATTTCATTTGAAAGGTCACACTTTAGTTCGAACTACAAGGTGCAACGAAAAAGAGTTCAAGAAATTTCGAAAATCCACGTCAAACAAAAAAGGTAATCTCCTTCATCCTCAGCTTAAGCATATCTTTGAAAGCATTTCGCCAAATATGTCAACTACACATTTTTGGTCAACATTTAATTTCCCATGTTTCAGTAAAACACAGTGTTAAATCGATGTCATCGTCAAACGACGGTTGGGATTTGGAATCTTGTCTCAAAAACCTCTTTGAAAGGCAAGACAGGAGGATGTAAGTTGCCGTAGCCTGATACTGCAAACAAAGGTAGCTTTTATGTCACGCCATCGAACTGAGCTCAGATTGAATTTGGTCCTCCTATAAACTACGTTTCATCGCCCGCTCTCTCGAAACACTGGTACGGCACAGTGCTCTCTCGAAACACTGGTACGGTATTTTCTTTAACTGTCCTATGCAATATAATGTAAATAGTTTAGTTAGTCATTTAGTTTTTAGACAATTTCGTTTAAATCATGTAATTTATTATTAGAGAGGATTTTTTGAAGTTTGTAAAGCGCTTTTGATCATAGGTAAATGTAAAAAGCGCTATAAAAGTATTAAACATTATTATTATTATTATTATTATTATTATTATTACGGCGGTCGAGAAAAAAAGGAAAAGAAAAAGAAAATAGTAATAATTCGAATTACGGGCGCCTGGAACACCACTTCTCCACAACTTAAATTTTGCAACAAGAGGCCACTAGCTGAGCATTTCATTGAACAGCGGGAACCATTTATCTTATTATTTAACATCTACAGTTAATTAGATAACGTGGATATAGAGTTTTTAACCGAGTAGCCCGGGATCAGTTCTAATGCTTGGGCGCTTATTTTGAAACGTTAGGAATACTCTCTTGCTTATCATGCTGTGCAAGTGGTTCAAACTTTTGAGTCTATGGATAAAAACAAAAAGTGATAAGGAGTCCATGGATGATATCCCAAAGTTTAGAGCATATAATTTATTTAACTTCGTTTTCTTGTTCTTCTCTTTGTTTTCTTCTATGGTAAAACTAATAAAATAAAATAAAATAAAATAAAATAAAATAAAATAAAATAAAATAAAATAAAATAAAATAAAATAAATGATTTAAAGCATGACAATATCTCTGGAAATAGAGCCGAAATGTATAAAATGTATCATTTAACACAGTCTTGTATTAATAAAACTTGGTTTTATAAAGATAATTACTTTTCTCGGCCTCGCTATCTTCTTGTCTTATAAAACTACACAATAAACAATGCAAAACACAAAACTCGAATAAATACGATAGGGTAACCACAACAGCGGGTAGCTTTAATTCCTTTAAATCCCATAGCCTCATTGGTCTCAATTTAGCGTTCCTTGAGAGTTTCTACAACTATCAAGAATTTAATGCTGGTATTAACGAAGGACTCAAAGATTCTAGAAAATTAGACCTTTTTCTCTAATCAGCTGTAATTTCTTTACATGTACATTGTGCTGTAAATTTGCTTAATGACCTATGGTATAAAAGTTACCGAGTTGTAACTCATTATCTTCACATGACTGTGACTCTGGAATAGAGCCGAAATATTGTATATCAACTGAAAGAATTTAAAAGCAGTTCTGTTTAATATACTGTGCAGGGTGATTCTTGGACTTGCTCCCAAACACTCGTTCCGCAGCTTAAGAAGGAGGTAAGCGCGCAAAATGGATTTTGCAAAAATATTGGACCAGTTAAAAATGGTTATGACTTTTCAGTGCGTGGATGAAATCTAAAACGGTGTGACCATGTGTGTGACGTCTTTGTTTTCTCTTTTTTGTCTGACTTTTTTTTCCTTGTCTCAAGTCAATTGTCGTTTTGACGACCGCGGATACTATATTCAGTGTAGCAAGTTTCTATGAAATCGTTTCTCTGTGATCTAGCCATAATCTGTAGTCTTATATATTACCCCGATACCAAGGGGGCACTGCGATGCCGTAGCAGGGTCAGAAATAAGTGATAAACACTTGAAGTGAACAATGGTGGTCTGTGTTTTGAGAGCAGTTCAATACATCGCACATCGTAGAATTGTTTACTGCGATGCTGCGACCTCAGCCAACAGATACGAATTTACTCGTATTGGTCTGTTCGTTGAACTGACATGTTTACTACATACAGGATGCTTTTTACAGTACACGACAAAAATACAGTCACTTAACAACCACAATAAATTATTTAATTGAGGGTTCTATAGTTATAATGGCCCTTTCAAATACAAAGCGCCACTGTTCTAGATTAAAATGCGTATAGTCATGTGTGATATGTGTTCCTTAGTTTTGAAAGTAGAACAGTATTTGAGATTAGTGACTGGTAATTAACAACTATGTATACTTGCTGTACCGTTATTGGGAGTTTGTAATATAATAAGGCGAATCCGTAATGGGAACAGTTATTCTCGGGAATTCTTCTGTATTAAAATGTCACCGCGCCTTCAACTCTTCTCCGTTTTAAAAATACCGTAACGAGATGCCCTTCATAACGAGATGCCCGCAAGGCAAGAATTGCGTTGGTTACATCTGTAACCCCGAGAGAAAAGGACGCTCGGAAATTCAAGTAAAGGTGGTAAATTAAAAATGTCACCATTGGGCTACTAAGAATGTAGAGGTAATTAACTTTAATCCAGGTTCTAAATGATACGACCACCTACAACTCTACAGTTATCTGTAACGGCAGAAATCATCAAACTGCTGCCTTCAAATACAGCTGAATATCACAACCATGGAATGCTTTAACGATAAGATCACGTTGTTAATAAATGAAGTAGGCTAGCTGGGCCTGATAGTGTAAATTCTACGATGCACAAAGATACACAATGATGACAACTTACGCGCATCACCAATCCTCGCAGACCACGCGATAATGGACAGCAGCCCAAGAAAGAGCTTCATCCGATCCATAGCACGTAAGGAACGGACAAGCTGGAGACTTGTATTTACTCCACTCTTCGGCCGTTCCCTGGTTCGGCTCGTTCGATGTCACGATGGGGCCAGACTGGAATGCGACGATTTCAGTGTCTGGTCTTTGTTACTATCGAGCATGTCGGCCGGAAAAGGTTGCAACTTGACCCCGACGAAACCGATATCACATAGATTCTCAGGGCAGTGTGCTATCAGGCTGCAAATACTTGAAGGTATTTTACTTTATAGCTTAAGATTTAAGCACGCGAATTTTGAAATGTCACGAAAGAGAACTAGATCACGCCATTTTAGACGTAGTTAGCCCACAGGCAGCCCAAGCTCACGCCTCGAGAAAGGTAGTAACAGTCATGACAAAGAAAGCCCAAAACGATGAAAAAAGCCCAAAAAACACACAAAGACGCAAGGGGTAAGTTAGTTTTATTCATTTGACTAAAAATGTTAAAATTTAGTTTTATTTAACGTTCGAAATCGACGATATTTTATTCCCCATACAAAGTTTCAAATTGCTAACGGCCGCTTGTAACCCAATACCGGTCCCGGCTCGAGAATAAATTCCTCGCTTTCTCGACGTGTGAGCTTGGGCTGCCTGTGGTTAGCCCAGTAGACAATGATAACAGAAGGTGATTTATGTTAGCTAATCTTAAATATGTGCAAATTGACACGACAATTTTGCCGTCCAAATTTTTGGTGTGTGAAGTTTCGGTCAGATTATTTCCAAAATCTAGTAAATTCGATCTTTTTAAAATACGGGCTCAGGCATAACCCATTTTACAACTATCTATGGCTGAGAATCAAAATACAGGATTGGAGTTATAGTCTGTATTGAAATGGTAAATGGTCTAATATAATAGAAAAACGAGAAACGTATTAACCACACTTACCCGGATAAGTTGTTAATCGATTTATTACAATTTTTAGTTCGTACAAACGTTTAAATTAGGGGAGCAGGGGACTCCTGTTTACCGAGTGACGGTGAGTGCAAGGATTTTGTAGTTTTGAAGTTGCAAAAGTATGTGGGTAACGAGATTCCTGAAAGTTTGAAATAGAGAATAACTTAAGATACCTTTAAAAAGTCATGATTATTATTTTAAGTGTAGTATTGGCCCATGGGTATTTTTTGGTTGCCGGTCCTCTTTAGATGTGTAGGCACCCGCTTACCCTGGACGTGAGCTCCAGGTACGTCATTTACGTGTAAACGAACATTCCACCCCTCCGCTCTCCGGGGTAGAGTTCCATAGTAAAGCGAGAGACTAAAAGAATCCTTGTACCACACAGGGCGCTTTTTTTTTAAATCCAAAATAAACACCGTTTGATATTCGAAGCAATATGTATTTTAGTCCAGGTTTCAAAAAAGTCTTATTGCTGGACCAAAAAATGCTTAAGTCACAGTAATCAGGGATAAATTCCGCTTTTGCACGGACTTCTAGGATCCCATAAAACTTTCATCTGAATATTCGGTTTTTATTGCCTTTAAAGTAGAGTTTCCTTCAAGAGCTCATGGCAGTTTCGACAAATGAAGAAGAAAAGTCAACACAGATATAGTGGGAGATTTTTTATTTAAAATAACTGCACATTGAGTTGCGGCTTTCAAATGTTCAGCTTCTGGGTATTCTGGATAATTAACAATTATTCACCGAAGTGGAGGTAAATAGTGGTGGATATTTGCCGAGCCGCGAAGCGTCGAGGTTAATATCTACCGCCTTTCACCCACATTGAGGTGAATAATTGTTCCAGTATATACCAAACCAGTGGATATCCAGCACCAAACAGTTCCTTTTTTCTGAGAATTGAGGCAAAACTCGCTCGCGAAATCAAGAAAAATGCTATCCCGAGTTTGAGTAGCCAATCAGAGCGCGCGAAAAACTATCCACCCGTTTGGTATATACTAACAACCTAAATCTTTGCACTAATAACTTACAACTTCAGTGTTAAATGTTTCAGTTCATCCTTTAGCGAAGAGTCGCAGCCTGGAGCAAATACAAATATAATTATGAGAAACACACGCGACCAAATTCGAGACCGAACTCTTCGCCACTGTCACCGATATCATACACAGCCACGTCAAGTACGGGTAGGCGATGAGGTTTGGGTGTGTCCACTTCTAGGGTCGTACGATGCCAAGATCCATCTTTTACCTATCAATAGAAATAAACATTAAAGGTAATTTATAAAGTACACTCCCTTGTTTTTTTTGAGCTCTAACAGTTCAAACCTCCCATTCCGAACATAGGAGCATCTTCACAACAGACTTAAATTCAAATGTGAACATTCAAATAAAACAAACAAACAAACAAACAAACAAGCAAACAAACAAAACGAAAAAAGCTGTTGATCAAGTTTTCCTGGTGTGCTGTTTTATACATTGTTGAACAATATGATTCTAACTTTTGAGTCTGTTGGTTAAATGCTCAAGTGTAGTTAAAGCTAATGAGTATTACCTTCTTAGCCAATAGTTTAATGTGAGGGTATACTGTTAAGTTTGTTAAGTTTGACAGTTCTTAATGAAAGCAATGTATACTGAGAATTACGCGCCTGTCGGGTAATTTTTACTTCTCAATATCAGTTGAAATTGTTTTCCCTTACCTTACAATCATCCAAAATAAGTTTCGGTTTATATTTGTTGGAAGATTTCGCGTGTAGTTCAAGTCCATTAATAGTTAGCATTTTAATAGACTTGGTGAGGTCATCTGAGGTCTCACTGGGCCATGCAACTGAGTTTTTACAGTGGTATGTGATCTGCTGGCGTGCCTGTTCACTTAAGAGTTGAAGGAATTCCAGTTGACTGGGTTCAGAGACATATTCAAGCTTGAGAAAAAAGGAAAAAGAAAAAGATGTAAAGAAAAAGAAAAGTAAATATTATCTCCTGACAGGAAATAATAGTCTTGCTAAATTCTAACTGTAAAAATTAAATCCTAGAGTTAATCAAAAATCGCCATTTAATACGCAAAAATGTCACGCAGTATGAAAGTTTCTTCGGTTTATTGTTTTCTTCTTAACTTTTTTGGTTGTTGCGGTTATCTTCCCTTGTTTTACGCTGGCGCACCTGTGGTTGTTCGAAAGCAGACTAAGCGGCCTAGAAAAACGATTTATGCCTGAGATTAACTAGCCTGCGTGGCAGGCGCGGAAAGGGGAGGGAAAGGCAACGAGCAACGAGCTACAGCTTCCGAGCTAAAGCAACGAGCAACGAGCTAAAGCTTCCGAGCTAAAGCAACGAGCAACGAGCTACAGCATCCGAGCTAAAGCAACGAGCAACGAGCCAAAGCTATCGAGATAAAGCAACGAGCAACGAGCTATAGCTTCCGAGCTAAGGCAACGAGCCACGAGCTATAGCTTCCTAGCTAAAGCAACGAACAACGAGCTAAAGCTTCCGAACTAAAGCAACGAGCAACGAGCTAAAGCTTCCGAACTAAAGCAACGAGCTAAAGCTTCCGAGCTAAAGCAACGAGCAACGAGCTACAGCTTCCGAGCTTAAGCAACGAGCAACGACCTAAATCTTCCGCTCTCGCGAATTGAATAATTCTACCCCTTTCCCCCTTTTGCGCGCCTGCCACACAGGCTAGAGATTAACACGCACGTCGTGATTATTTCTTTCCTAAATAACGGTGCCAATAACATTTGTTTTACTCAAATGACAATATCGACTAATATAGGGTGACGGAGGCCCGAATTGAAATGTAAGTACGATCTATTTGCAGTTAACATGAATAAGCTCTTTGTTTCACATTATTTCGAAAATACAAAAAATACAAAAAAAAAAAACAAAAAAAAAAAAACAAACAAAACTAGAGAAATTCGTCAGCATCCATCGGGTCCATCTGTATTGACCGCCCAGGTATCACCAATCGGAGTAATCGCTTTTATCATAGAGCAGTTCTGATGTATAGCAAATACTCAACACTTCAGCACTAACTTTGCTTAGTCCCAGTAGTTCTTTCCCTAGCCATTTGTAACCATCAGGGCCGCTAAACCACTTCTTTCTCTCAGTCACGTATGGCTGTGGAACAGAAGTTAACAAAGAATAGGAACAGGGAAGAAAAATGTTTATGTTGAAACTGTACTCGAATTTTCATTCTTTCCTTATGAATGTCATTATTTATTATTCTATAGAAATAGCATTTTGAATAATCAACAAAATGTGCAAATTTCAGTGAAATATAAGAAAATAAAGGCCTTTTGTTTTCGGATTTGTTGTTGATGTCGTTGTGGATTTGAAAGAAAAAAAAAACCAGGATTTTCGGTGCGGCAACACTGACGTTGGAAATAATTTAACTGCGAATCCTTAAATTTCCAATCAGTTAAAACATCCAGAAAGATGTGCGTTACTTTACACAAATATCATTTTAAAAAAGCATATAATTGAAAAAAGCGACTTTCAAGGTCCTTTGTGTGTTCACCTACCTGGCGGTCATTTCCCGGATACAGGCAAGAGGCGTTGGTGTGAAACTCACAATAGACCTCGATGGCATCGTTAACAATGCCTCCATTTGGATCAATCCAGTAAAGCCCTAAAAGGTAAACGTTTTGAACAATCGATCATGATCAATAAACGAGTCAATCAGCCAGTCAGTCAGTCAGTCAGTCAGTCAGTCAGTCAGTCAGCCATTCAGCTAGTCGGTCAGTCAGTCAGTCGGTCAGTCAGTCAGTCAGTCAGTCAGTCAGTCAGTCAGTCAGTCAGTCAGAAACTAACTACTCACAGAAAAAAAAAACATAAATTGTGGCAAAAGAGCTAAGAACAACAATTACAATGTACTTACCGCTTCGCAATTTTGGATAGCTCATGTAGAGGTCTCTGCATGTTCTTGCAGGGAATACTTGGGAGCCGTTTGGATTTTTGTACATATCAAGACGATAACTGATCACATCGTATAGGTCAATAGTCTAAACGTGTACGAAAACAAAAAGTGAAATGTCGACTGTAAATGCAGTGGGTATGTAGGTCATAATATATCTCATAACCTTGCTGTTAGTTGACCAAACTGTCACCTGGGGTTTTAGGGGCGCGTTCTTTTGAAACAACTACGGAACAGAAATACTCAAACTGGATGTAATCGCGTTATTTGGGATCTTCAGCCTCAGCCACGGTCACTGGAGGTTATTGCGCGTTAACTAGACTTTCAACAGACCCTATTATTAAATAACACAGATGGGCTTACCTGAGGTTTATTTTCGTCCCCCTGCGGAGAAGGCAATAAGAGAATATTCTTTGTGAAACAATAACTGATCACTTCGTATAGGAATCACTTCAGTAGTCTAAACGTATCCAAATACAAGTGATAAATATCGACGTCAAATGTGGAGCAGGTATGTAGGTATACCAAAACACCCGGGGTTTAAAAACAACGACAACAACAACAACAACAACAACAACTCACGGTTTATGTCTAAGCAAAAAGGGAAGAAGTGTACGACTTCAGTGGTGCGTGCACGTCTGCCCAATGTGCAGTGAGTAAACGTCATTGTTTGCAATAAGCAGTGACCGTTTCTTACCTGTTGTCCACTTCGGTAAAGTCTGCGCACTCCAGATTTTTCTGTTTGCAGAGGAGCAGGGTCGTCATTACTGTAACTGGACTGTACGCCAGGGAACTAGAATGTGCCAACATGCATAAGTCAGGTAGTGCCATACAAAGTGTCTCATGTCTAAGGATATGACACGAGCGCAGAGATCGTGTCGCCTACATAACAGCCAAGTCATGACTAGGCAAGCAGGGTCCGATTGGAGTAAAACGGCCATACAACCTAACTACGTCTGGCGAAGAAGTCAGGGTTGAGCCAACTGGTCATAAGCGATTCTTTAAGACCTCTTCACAGATAACGTTTCCCTTTTGCATCAGGATACAATTATTTTGCCGTCAAGAAGATTCAAATGTCTTACCGTCAGCTGTCCCTGAAACTCAGCAGGAAGCACGGCCTACAAAACAATTGCAAACAAAAAGATAACGCATTTAAAATATAACGATGCAGTGGAATTCGAGAATTTTGCAGAAAATGAGACTTTCCCCACGTGCAAAAATAAAATGCAATGAGTTTGTGACCAAGTAGAATAAGCCTGAATCTTTTATAGTGCGAAACTGAAATGACATACTTTTCGTATTATGCGTTTGTGCAGCGAAATAGTGAGGCGAAATTATTATTCTTTTACTTGAGCAGAGGGAACAAAATGAGTGTATGTTGCTGGAAGGACTCACCGGTGGTCCTGGAGGTCCTCTGCTACCGGCTGGACCCTAGAATTAAATTAACATAAAACAAAGTATACGGCGCGAACCGCAACAGTGTGAGCACACGTCTTTTAAGGCTATTGAATATTCATAAAGAATTTATAGAAAATAGGTAATCAAAGGCTGCTCAAATTCACGTGCACCATTAAGCAAGATTCTCAGAATCTTCCCTCAAATTCTACTTAATTTGGACAGCCATTTCGACGAAAAAAAGGAAATTTATTACCATTTCAGTTCCTACTATCGGACACATCACAAGTTACAGGTGATGCTTTCGTTTGTTGACAGACTTAAAAACCTCCTTCAAATGATCAAACCAATCAACTAAGTCCGTGCTTCATATCCTCCTATTAGAGCGTAGTTTTTTTTAACATTGACCCTTTTAAGCCCTAACAGTGATGAAATTTCATCACTGCTTGTTCAAACATTCAAGTGATGAGAATAAAGGAAACAATCACCAAGGATAAGATGTCTTGACATTTAGACAAATTCTCCTTACTAGTTCTATACGAAATGTATGGAAAACAGTGAGGAGAATATGCATTTTCATATCAGGGGTAAAAGGATTAACCGACGTATTCACAAATTTTCCTACCTGTTCACCGTCCTCGCCCTAGTAACAAAACAAACAAAGCATATTGTCAAGCAAATCACACCACATATATTAATTTTTCCTCCCGATCTGTCAAGAATGGTTGTATTTCTAATATCTTAAACGTACAGAATCTTCATAAACTACATCGGGCTCAGTCGAAGAAACTTACGCATACATTCTGAAAGTCGTGGGTTGAAATCCCGCCGAGGTCTAACATCTTTCTTTATACTTCGGTGTTGGGGTATATGCTAAATTCACTGCACTCTCACATACACTTAAAAAATACTTCCTACATTTATCTTCCATGCATGTTTCCGTCCCCTGAGCAGAGGGAAAAGAATTTAACTTTTCCCTGACTCCGAAGAGCAATTAGGTTTAACAGTGGGGGAAAGACAGACTCAAAAGGTAGAATCACTTAGAATCACTCAGACTGGATTCAAGTTGGCTAAATGAATCAAATTTCAACTTTCAGCCAAAAAATCTGGAACTACATGAGCTAAAAATGGTAAGTTATTGTTTACTACATACCTGTCGTCCTATGTCACCCTAAAAGGAACAGAAATTAACGTTACCGATCTGAGAAATACTATGTGCAATCATTTAATTCGCAACGTACAGTTTCTCCGAGTCAAATTTGGGCAATGAATGAGGTTTGTGAAATTACGAAATACGAACGACAATCTTGAAAATTCGCCTTACAAGTCAAGAGTACCTGTTTCCTTATCTAAATGGAGAGAGAAACTGTGAGAATAGGTAAAATTTAATAAGCTATGAGAAGGCCTAGAGTTAAAACGTTTTTCTGATCTCTCGTTGGAAGCCGTCACGAAACACTGCTCAATGCACATTTACTTGCAATGCGCTGAATTGCGGTGCATGTTCAATAGCAACTAATGCGGAAGATATGATCACTGACAGGCCAGAAGGTAGGGTTAAATCGTGATAGCATACAAAAAAGATAGAGGAGCGAAGAGAAACTTAACAGAGGAAATTTAAATGGCTAGTTTTTCTTTGTTAATTGTTTGCTTTTGTCATTTAGCCAACAGACATTTTGTGTTTCCATACCAGCGGGTCAAGAGCGGGTAAATTAGAAAAGAAGATAACGTTTAAGACTCCAAAATTCAAGGTGGTCGTTGGTCGCTTCAGCAAGGTCGTGGGATTAACGAGGTTTTCAAAGAAGAAAAGGAGCGAGTGTTCGTTTGGGGCAAAGGGTCGAATCAGTAAAGTGCTAGTCTAAGGCAAAGTTCCAGTGTAGTTTTTAAACTAACCTTTAAACCCATGACACCTCCCAAACCTGAAGGACCCTGAACGAAATGAAATAAAAGATCAATTAATCAAGCCCAAGAACAAAAAAACAAAAAACAAAAACAACAACAACGACAACAACAACAACAACAACAAAAAGACCCGCAAAACTACAAATTCCAAGATTTTTTTTGGCAAAACTTACCTCGAATCCATCATCGCCTCTTTCTCCCATGCGACCCGTCAGCCCATCAGACCCCTAGGTAAAAGTAGAATATATTATTTTCCTTCAGCGTGTTACTTCAACTATGTTTTAGGCAGCTAACGTACCATATTCCCTTCCTCTCCTGTTCTTCCTCTGGGCCCAGGGTCACCTCTTTTTCCCTGTTGGAAGAAATATAACATGCATGAGTCAAACACCATATAATTATTGCAACAACTTCCAGTGTTATTGAAATGACCTATAAATGCGGTCTATAGGAGGTCACTTAAAAGGAGCTAAGATTCAGAACAGAAAGTGACCCTTTTTTCTAATTCTGTAACATTTTTCAGCTGTAAATTTACCCCTGTTATTACGCCCCACAATGCAGGATATATGTTTAACCTACGGAATTGCCCAGTCTTTTGTGGCTGTACAGACAGCAGTCAAGTAATGAGAAGAGTAAAGTTCAAATACGTTATTTTTATTTCAACTATACCAGTAATTACTTTGCTTTTTCTTTTTTTTTAAATTATACATTGTAATACCAGTGAAAACAAAATCAAACTAGCAGTAATTTGCATCAGAAAACAACAACCTGAATATTACGACCATGAAAATGACCTATTAGTTAACCCTTTTAGTCATAATTTCTCCTTGCAATATCACTACTTAGTCAAACGTACAAGTAATCAGAATATAGGAAATTAAACACACATAAATGCGTGAAAGCCTAAATGAATTCTCCCAAGTAGTACCGTTAGAAATATATGGAGAACAATGAGGAGAAAATATATGTTGATGTTAGGGCTTTTAAAAGTGGTTCTCGTAATCATTCTCTCTCCATCCGCATACAAATATTTAACAATCATTTCACGTTTTATATGAGATGGCAAATAACAATTAAGGCGCGCACACCGAGCTACTGTAGTTGTTATCACATGCACCTCACATCGAACAAGCGCGAGGTGGGTTATTGTTTTACTATATTCTCATCTTCTGTAAACGAGACCGTTTTTTTAGTTATACCATATTTTCTGCATTAGACAAAATTTTTGCTTCTGCCAAAACTTTTGAATCACCGCGGTACTTGGCATGACAGGAAATTTCCCTATGTCAGGCAAAAAGCACGGTTTTCTCTGATAACCGGTTTGTGATGAATAACAGACGTGCATAAAACCTTGGAAGCACCCATTAAAACAGGTCAGTATAGATGTAAAAGATAGTCATAGCTGAATACCTTTGGTCCCTGATATCCAGCTGGTCCAGGTTGTCCAGGATCTCCCCGATCGCCCTACACATAAAACACAAAACACACGATGCACCACATGACGAAACTTGAAGTCCATAGGGTGAAGCCAAAATTTGTCGCTACCTGTCCCGCAGTTTTTAGTATTCTAACGTGGCTAAAAATGATAGGGGATTAAATTCACTCGCCAAGGAATCACATAAAATCATCATCATCATCACCATCATCATCATCATCATCATCATCATCATCATCATCATCATCATCATCATCATCATCATCATCATCATCATCATCATCATCGTCATCATCATCATCATCATCATAATCGTCGTCGTCATCATCATCATCATCATCATCATCATCATCATCATTATCTCGCTGCTGCAGTATGGATAATGTCGACAGCGAATTGAATCTTACCTGAATTTTCAACGTTAAGGAACTGTGTAAAAAATTACCGGCACGTAATAATTTACTTCTAGGACCGCTATTCAGATGTACTTTCTCTGTGCATTCCTTGCAAAATACTTAGAGGTTGAATCTCAAAAAAATCCGAATTTAGATTTAATACAAAACGTTGTCTGGTATGTATGGATTATATGGATCCATATTTGGGTTTGGGTAAGAGGTTTTAATTCTCAAGTTTGGACTGGGGTATTCCCTGTAAAAACGCACTCGCACTAGTGTAGTGGGATTTGCGTTGTATTTACCTTTTCCCCTTCGGCGCCAAAACTCCCAACATCTCCAAGATCTCCAGTGTCTCCCTTATTTTCGAGAAAAAGAAATCAGTTAATTTAAACATCTTGCGAGGTCATCTTTTGTCATGAATGTTTCTTTGCGGACGATGTAAAATGTTGTTTAGAAGCCTCAAGCTGATAATTTCAGTCAATATGCGCTGATAACTAAAACAATGCTCAAGTAACAGGACTGACCGAAAAAAAAAAAACGTAATCATAAAGATAAAAAATGGATCAAATTTTCAAAACATTGGTCATAGAAAACGAAAACTAAGAAAAAATTGATTTAAGCAGTGGCGTTATTCATGAATTTCACGCACCGTTGTACCAGGGGGTCCATCTTCGCCGTGTGACCCACGTTGACCTGCTATGCCCTAAAATAAAACAAGGAATTAAAAATACACGTATATACCGGATTACGACATTAAAATCCGCAGGGGTGTAGGTAGGGTGATCCTGGTTCCGTCCCCCTTAAAGGGAATGCAATAACTGAAACAAATTCTCCCGTCATTCCCTAGCTATGAGCTCCAATAAGAGCGAAACAACGTTGTCCGTATCTGCCTTCTAGTCATGAGCGCTTATCATGTCGGGCCTTGTTGACTGTGGTGTTGTGTTCTTTTCACGTTGTTTGATCAGTCCCTGCAGTAGTCATTTTGACAATCATTTATATTTTTATAATTTTGACTGATCACGATCTTTTTGATCCAACATTGAGCCAGGTTGATCGTACACGGTTTTTTGCAGTGGTTTTATACCTTAACTTCGTATTAGGCACTCTTTTAATCCGTCGATCTGCATTGATCCGTTCAACTGGCTACTACTAATTGTACGTAGCGGATGGTATTGGCCATCCCTCGTTCGTTTCACCACAGCATTCGGCATGTTTAAGTTGAGATCATATCATTTTTAGGCCACAAACGCGCAGTACGTGTTTGTGACCGGAAATCATTTGATTTCTAGCTCTTTCTGGAATGGATCTAGTTACAGCATTTATGAGATAGGTGATCTCTCACTAACTCTCATTGTGTTGGTGGCTACGATACGCTGAAGAACTCCAATAAGAGCGAAACAACGTTGTCCGTATCTGCCTTCTAGTCATGAGAGCTTATCATGCCGGGTCTTGTTGACTGTGGTGTTGTGTTCTTTTCACGTCAGGGGCGGATCCAGGAATTTCTGAAAGGGGGGGTTGTACACTATTGTAGTAACTTTTAACGCCAATGGTGTGGAAGGCGACACACCATTGGCCACCATTTAGGAAGAATCAAACAAAATAACAAAAAAAAAAAACATGCTGCTCAAAGGGGGGGTTGCAACCCCCTCAACCCCTCCCCTGGATCCGCCTCTGCACGTTGTTTGATCAGTCCCTGCAGTAGTCATTTTGACAATCATTCATATTTTTATAATTTTGACTGATCACGATCTTTTTGATCCAACGTTGAGCCAGGTTGATCGTACACGGTTTTTGCAGTGGTTTTATACCTTAACTTCGTGTTATGCCACAGTTTACAATTAAGAGTGACGTTTGTAGAACTGTCCGGGTATCACACGGAAAAATGAAATCTTGGACCACTACTGTGGGCGTAAATCTCATAGCGAAAGGGGCAATGTTAAACTATAACGCTAAGGTATTTTAGCGCATAAAAAGAAACAATGTAGTCCAATTCGTTGGCCATTAGCTTGTGGCCCGGCGCACTCCACAGTGAGATAAAGTGCAAAAAATCCCGGTGCAATCAGAGGAAAATAGATGTGATCAACAGAAACAGAATCGGCATGTAACTGGTAAAGCACGTTTTACATATCAAAGTGAAATAAATAATTGAGTAACATACCATAGAACCCTCAGTACCAGGACCTCCGACTTCTCCTTTAGGACCCATTGATCCAGGAGCACCGATGAACCCTTGAAGCCCTTGCCTTCCTACATCACCATCCACACCCTAAAATAAAATCATTCCAAAACTCATTGATCGCATCCAAAATCGCTCATAAGAATTCAATGTTATTTAATTGCTATAAATGATTACATTCGATCCTTTTCTTCCGGGTTCCCCAGGCTCTCCAGTATCGCCTGCGCTGCCCTGAAAACAAAAAGCAGAACAAAAACAACAACAACAACAACAACAAAGATTATACTTATATACAATTCAAGAAAAAGCGAACTGAATCACAGGTTAGTAAACTCGGTGAGGTCCGCCGTCTAAGCTCTTTAAGGTCTTCGGAGCAACAAGACTAATTGTAGGTTACAATGCCCTGTCGTGGGGGCAATTTCCTTGAGTACAAACAAAGGCAGTTGTTGTAGGAGATAGTGACAAGGCTCTGAGGCGGACACAGTTAGTTTTTTTAATTTGGCTCATGGCAAGAACAGTAAACAAAGCACATCTTGATCCGCATTGAAAACATGCGCACGGTAGCAAACTAATTCACATGAATTGTAGCTCAACCACGAAATTTGGTGGTTGTTACCTATAGAGTTTTGAAGAAACGAATGTGTTTCTATACCTCCTCTCCCACAATTCCATCCGAGTAGGGTAAAGCTTTCGAAAAAAAAAAAAAAAAAAAAAACTTTGCACAAGGAAATAAGATACAAATTCTATAAGTGCACTTACGGATCCACCTCTTTCACCGGACCTGCCTTGGGAACCTTCGGCACCGTCTTCACCCTAGCAGGGACTCACAAGAAATAAGTCAGTTGCATGGCCAGTAACCCACCAGACAGACAGACAGTTGACAGACAGAGAGCAGACAGACAGACAGACAGACAGACAGACAGGCAGACAGACAGACAAGCAGACAGACAGGCAAAAAAAAATTGAGCCACCTCCAGAAAAATCGCAAATCCATTAAACCAAATCACTGATAAACTTACATTAACGCCCGCCTTGCCATCGGTTCCATCCCCACCGGCATCTCCTATTTCTCCCTGGGGAAAAAAAAGTAACGACACTATTTATCTTTAATAAACTAGCAGATTCTTAGGAAATTCTAATTTCTGGAAAATGGACGTCTAGCAAAGTTATTTCCTACTAACTACCAAAAGTGTTGAATTTTATGTTTAACAAGTCTAGCAGTGCACATCTCAAGGAAAAAAGTGCGGAATAATTTCGGACCCAAAGAAATGAGCCTGTGTTATAAAACGGAATGTTTCACGTATGTTGTTATCGTTGAGCTATAGCGGATTTGCAAGAACAACTTATTTGCCTGAATGAGCATTTTTAAATGCTGTTTTAGATTCCTTGATTATTTACACGATTCTGGTGATAAATGGAGGATCCTTTCCTCTTAAACTTTATTTTGATTACCCGAGAGACTTCCTCCTTTTCAAGGGGGACAAGTTCCCCATCTCCAGCCGCTCTGTACACCTTCTTTGGGATGTAGGTTTTGTTAGATTGATTGTCCAGAAATACATGGGGCTCAAAATTAGTTTAGTACTTTGTCACCTACTTCCCCCGTTGTCAGCGACATAAAGCTATTGTTGTGTTGCGTTTTGGATTTTACTCTAAAACAGGAAGAGGTCGATTAAAAGAATGATCTTGCCTCTTGCATATTGATATCGCAGGCTTTAAAAACGTCAGTTTTTTTAAAAAACCCAGGTTTTGATGAAAACAGAAAAGTGGGAAATAAATTTTGGATTCATCGTATTAGATTATTAAAAAATGTTTATAAGGCTTTTCAGAGATAAATGAAAAATAAATAGATTCAGTAATACTACCATAATTAAGATGGTAAAAAAATAAAAATATGACAAGCAGAAAGCACAAAAAAATACTTTAGCTCCTTTTGCTCCAATTGTCCCTTTGGATCCAGATGGACCTGAACCGCCCTGAGAATGAAATGAAAGGAATGATTTTAATAATAATAATAATAATAATAATAATAATAATAATAATAATGTAATAATAATAATAATAATAATAATAATGTAAGTCTCAATGCTCTTACAGCACAGTAACCTAAGGAAAGCTAAAAATCTCGAAAAAAAAAAGAAAAATACAATACATAAAATAAACCTCTAGAGAAACAAAGAAAAAACCTAAAAATTCTATATGTAGAAAACTTTACACTGTAACACTGCTATAATACTACTAAAATACTGCTATGATACTATCATACTGATAATAATATGCAGTTACAGAAATAATAGTGCGATATAGATCGCATGGAAAATGAAACACCGTAACACCGTTAAGGTGCCATTGCACTAAGTAACGTTTTGTGCAGCTAGTCTAGCCACCAAATTGCAACACAGTGTGCGCTAAAATCGCCTAGCGTGACGTACCATTCAACGGATTAATCCGACGTTTTTCTCTTTACAGCCTTTTGGGCACGTTTTGGCACCGCTAGGTAGTTTATGTTCGCAATGACTTTGATGTAATCACTAAAACAGCTTTTCCATCGGAAGCCAACGCGTGGAGGGGCATTGTGGCGACACTGACAGCACCCCACTTTGAGTAGCCATCTGCTACCCGCAAACATTTCTGGAGAATAACAATCGCCACTGTCTTTGAGGGATTTGACAGAAATTGACTAGCTTGCTCTATGCATTCGGAGTGTAGCGAGCTATGGAGGATCGATCGTGCGCGAGAAGGAAAATAAAAGAGAACTACCTCATAAATAAACTTTTTTATTATTTTACCGACACCTACTCTAAGCCCAGAAGGTCCAGAGAAGCCTTTCTCTCCATCCGGCCCAGGGCCACCCTGGAAAAAGACATGAAGTGAGAGGTCACCGTGTAAAATGCAAAACTTGCCCCTGATAATTCAGAGAACTTTTTGAAATAACAAGAGCAACAACAACAACAAACAGACAGGAAAACAAAAACAACTAAAATCACTACGAGGATCTTGTTACCATTAAATGATACAGTTCCGCAGTTCACCTGTATGATCAAATCACGTATTCATATTAATCATGTTCACTCAGAATTGCAGCTGCCCAGCTCCCAGTTTTAATTGAAAGTTCAGCTCCAGGTTAACATTGGACCGGAGTCGCAAAATTATCGTTTCAAATCAGTCAGTTGAGTCTGTGATGTGTTTAGGCTTTTTCTTCATATCAAATGCTGAAAATCCTTAACTGTTGCATGGAACTCTATCATCCTGACAAGTTTCATCCTCAGTTTCACGTGTATGACTATTTCGTATATTCACTTTCGATGACAATAACAATGTTAAGGGAGTATTCTTCAATGTGTTTTGTACGTACAGGGGACCCAACAGTTCCAGGAGAGCCGGGAGATCCAGCTTGTCCTTGAGATCCCTGAGTAACAAAAGTATAAAACATAAAGTTAACTGGTGTCGCTGGCGGGGGTCTACCAGGGATCGTCTGCGCAAGGTCTATTAATTTTGGTAGAGGTTACAAAGCTTTATATCTTAGACGTTTGGCAGCAGATTCCCTTGAAACTTTAACAGAGGGTTAAGGATTGGTCGAAGTGTAACAAGATTGGTTCTAACTGATTTGATAAAGCCGAAAAAAAGTGATTTTGTGTCCATGTTTTCTCCTCGAGAAGGACATAAAGCTTGTTGATTTTACCACTCTTTGATCAGCTAAGACTTCCTTTGTGTCACTACAGAAACCGATTTTGTGATTGCAAGTCCGCGCTGAATTCTGGGACACAAAAGCCGGTTTGGTGCATGATTTTTGCGATATAAATGATGATTTTTTGCAAAAAAATTGATAATCCAGCAGCTATTGATAGCATTCCAGAAAATAGCAATGCGTTGCAATTGCTATTTTCTGTGGTAAAACGCTCTATATGTGAAGAAAGTAGTATTAGATCGTTCCTCAAGTTCAAGCGTTAACAACAGCAGGGGTTTCCCCTGCTGTTTTTCAAGCAAATTCTCGCCCTTCTCTCCACTCCCCTCTCCTTGCATTTTGGTTATTTACCGGTGATCCCATTTCTCCACTGTCTCCTGCAGGGCCCAGTTCACCAACACCACCCTGGAACAAAGGAAATTCAAGAAACAGAAATTTAAACAATAATAATAAATACAAAATGCTTTATTTGACCTCCTGTGGGCTTTTCAGGAAATGATGTTGATATGACTAAGAACGGTGTATGTACAACAGTAAAAATGCTAAACAGTCGAGTCAAAAATCGCTCTAAAAGATAATCAAAGAGACGTTTCAGTTTAAAACGAAACCAGCGCAGATTCTTTTCCACCGTATGGCATAGAATTCGACAGGTTTCGTTTTTTATTTTCATATCATTCTGCAACTTACGTTCTTCAAGCCCTTAACCCCTTTATTTAACTCCACCAGAAACTGTCAACTTTTCTAACTATCCAAACTGGACCGCGCAAGGTCCCTCAAAAGGTAACTCAGGCAAAGGCCAAACGTCGAACTTTGCATGAGTCGAATCTAACGCAAATGAGCAAAAGCTATTGTTTTTGCTAATTTGCAGTAGGTTCGACCCATGTAAAGTTCGACCTCTGGCCTTGGCCTCACTCCCCCGCACGAATTTCAGGCACACGGTAAAAAAAAAAAATTCTATCATGATTTCAACATCATTCAACAGGATGGGGCAATCGTTTAACATAAAACGTTGAATAGCTGTTGAATTCGATATTCGAACTGTTTAGTCGAAGGCTTAAAACAACAAGTCTAGTGTTTAATATGGTTGGTTTCGAGATTAAAGGAGTTTATTTATTACTGTGATATTGAGCTTACTCGTACAAGATTGATTAGTTGATTAGTTTTGTTTTTGTTTAATCCGCGCCTTGTTCCGTAAGTGTGTGAAGCTTTCCTATTTTCATTCTCAAGCTGAGCTATAAATGTCGTTCCTGGTCGTTACTTTGATCTTTTCAGACCGTGATATACAGTAGTTTCCACGGTTGCAATCAGTCAAATTCAGCGTAGGATGTAAGCATTAAAATGTAATCACCTTATTTCCGTTCCGTCCACTTTTACCCACTCGTCCTTCCTCACCCATCCCTCCCTAAAAAAAATATGTATATACAAGTTGATTAGTAGAGCTCGTAAGCCTAACCTATTAAGCTTATTAACATTTATTCGTACGCCTATTAACATTCTGGGTCAAAACTGCAATGAAATTTAATCCTTTAAGCCCTAACAGTGACAAAAAAGGAAATTTCTCGTTACAGTACCACTATTTGTTCAAACATTCAAGTGACGAGAATAAAGAAAGTGATCACCAATGATAAGATGTCTTGATATTTAGACAGGTTCTCCTTAAGAGTTCCATAACAGATGTGTGGAGAACAGTAAGGAGAAAATGCATTTTTATATCAGGGCTTATAGGGTTAAACCACAAGAAAGTTGTTAAGTCATTTTCTCAAAGACGAAAAAACTATAAGTTTGTAGCGATTTCCTTATAAAAATTAGATAAAAAAAGAAAAACAGTCAGTGAAGTTAAAATCCTACTTTCCATCCTGGCCATCCGTGGCAAAAGACATCTAGTTTCAGAAAACCAGTAGAATTTTTGTAAACAAAGCTGAACCAACAATTTTGAGTTTCCTTTGATTTCTTTAAGTCTTTAAGTTTTGAGAAGCAATACGAAATATGGATGATATTTTTACCGCTGATCCATCAGGTCCAGATGAGCCTAAACGGCCAGGCATACCACGTGTGCCCTACAGTAAAATATAACATCTGTTAGAAAACCACATTACCGCTGGGGCTTTTGTTTTATCAACCTTACATGTGATTGGTTTACCTCGAGAAAAAAATAACAATCCACAAATAATTTTAATGTTCACGCTTTTTGGATTTACACATGCATCGAGGTAACTGGGACATCTACTTACAAACTCTCCTTGACTTCCACGGTAACCTTTAGGGCCTCCACCACCTCTATCTCCCTAAAAAAACAAGTGCAAAATACAACCATAAGGCTCTTTTTCAATTGAAGGGAGTTTTGTAAGCACTGAGTTTGTCGTCATATACTAAAACTATGAAATTAACCTGAAAGCCTGTATCTCCAGGAAGCCCAGGAATTCCACTGGCGCCCTCTTGACCCTAATAAAAAACAAACAAAAATAAATAAATAAGTAAATAAATAAATAAACAAATAAATAAACACATAAGACAAACGAATAATCGCAAAAAGGTGCTTTATTAAAACAAAACAAAAGAACAACAACAACAACAACAACAAAAATCAAACGAAAAAATAGACGAGAGCTTTTGATCAGGCTACTATGTAAAGTGGCCTGGGGCCCGTTTCTCGAAAGTCCCGGTAACTTTTCGGGCCCGAAGCTATATTAAAAAAAATCAAAATCTACAGAACGTTGGCGTAGTTTTTAGCCCGTATGTCAGCCCGACTTGTTTTATTAACTTAGAATTTTATTGCCCAGCTTTCAAACCCAAAACAATTTGAGTCTTCAATGCAAACATCGCGCACATAAAACAGCTTTCTGGGCCCGAACAATTATCAGGATTTTCGTGAAACGGGCCCCTGGTCATATTGACAGGGATTGCCGTAAGCCGGGGTGCCACTGTTTTAGTTAAAACCCAATACAATAATGAAAACAAAATGACACGTATAGTGAACACTAAAATCCTTCTTCGAGCTACGCAGAGTGTAAAATGGAACTGACTTACCACTAAGCCCGGTTCTCCTCTCGGTCCTTGACCACCCATGGGCCCAACGACTCCCTAAAAATGACAGGAAGCGCTGAGAATGCGGTAGGAACTGCTTAAAATGCGAATTGTTCTTATCTGTTATTAACTGTATAGCTGTCGTTAATATGCCATATACCTCACTTTGTAAATGGGTTGAACACAGGAGTCAAATCATACGTCGGTGAAGTATGTTCGTCAGGGTGAGTGTAGTCCTGAGAAGGACTGTTTGTGGTGACATTGACTGACGTTTCGACAACCTCAGTGGAAGTCACTTGACTCTGATGATGACTTCCGTGCAGGTTGCTGAAACGTCAGTCACAAACAGTCCTTCTCAGGACTACACTCACCCTGACGAAGTGACGATCATACTTCACCGACTTATACTTACTTTTTTCAACGCAAAAGAAATTAGAAGGTGTTAAGCAGATTGTCATATTATCCCTTTCAGCTTTTGGTGTTATCACATGCCGCTGCTAAGGGGTACCGTATATATCTACCTACGTAACTATATCTATAGCAAGGTTGTCTTGAGATAAGGCCATAGATGTTTACAGTGCCGGCAGTGGCCACCCACCTTACTGAAGCGTTCGGCACACAACTTCATTGAGTTTTAGACGATAATTGTTAAAATTACATTGCCTTAAAACTAACATTCTCTAGCATCTGTAGCACACCGGAAAACACTCAACGCCAAACTAAATGTTGTTTTGGTAACATGTTGAAAGTTAAGAGACGGGTAAGAAACTTACCAAATTTTGCTGTAACAACATGATTTGTCAAAATCCATTAAGCAAGGCTTCATATAACGCGCGGTTACGTATCATTGCTAGTGAATGAGACATTTCGTTAAAGAGACAAAGTAAGTTAGGTGGGTTCAGGTCAGGGTTTTAGATCAACTTGCCATTTTCCCTGCGTATCCAGGCTGACCAGAAGGTCCACTGTCTCCTTGGGGACCCTTAAAAGCAGAAAAAGTTAACGCCTTCTAACCAAATGAACATACAAAATGACCAACATCGAGAATAAAGACACGTTCATAAAAGTTTATGCGACAAAGATTGTTTCAATGGAGTTCCCGATTTGTTTGTTTGTTTGTTTTAGCGGTTGTTGTATCTAAATCTTAAAAATGACTGCAAAACAAAAAACAAACAAACAAACAAACAAACAAGAAACAAAACAAAACAAACAAACAAAAAGGTAAAAAAGGTTACCGCCAAACGCTATCAAGTGGAAGGTGTGGATTATCACACTTGAACTATAAAATTACAATTTGCTGTTAACACCTACAATAACGAGCCTTTTGGTAATATATACAATTGTATAACGCTGTGTACCATTCACATCTTAAAAGAGCGAAAGCTCTTTCCACTTTATCTGCTTTTCTAATAATCACGACTCAACGATGATAATCAAGAAACAAGGTGACGTTATCAGTCAATTAAAAAAAAATTGACAAATGAAAACACATACCGCATCTCCGTTTTCTCCAGGAGTACCAGCTTCACCCTGCACACCAGGGCCTCCCTGAAATAAAGAGACAACAGCTAAGCAAGAGCGGAATTCCACTCTAATAACTTAAATAACGTTTAGTAAACTGACAAGCACGCTCTGATTGGTTCATGGGGGACAGTCGACTAACATAAAGGGTAGACAAACCTTTGGATTTATCAACTGAGTTGATAAGGTAAATTGGCCACCGTAAAGAAATTGAAAGCTGACGTTTCGAGCATTGGCCTTTCGTCAGAGCAAATCATTCGTTTTTGATCAAGGGTTAGCCTTCGCTCTGACGAAGGGCTAACGCTCGAAACCTCAGCTATCAATTTCTTTACGGTAGCCAATTAACCTTATCAACTCAGTTGATAACGAAAATTCAAAGTTGTGTGTTTCATTTCCCCACCGACGCAGCACCATAGGTTTTCGTAACTAAACACCTTGTTTGTAAATAAAGGGTAGTTTTACTTTGGCTTCATTACCGTGAAACAACTACGAGTACTAGTACTGCTTCCTTAATGGGATGAGAGGCGTTGTAAGCAGTTGGCTGGTACCCATTGATACATCTGGGTAGAGATAGAATTGATGAACATTGATGAAAATGTTTTCCTTTTCGTTTACAAATTAGGCGACTTACTGCAGACCCAGGAAGTCCAACTTCTCCCTTTCCACCAGGTTCGCCGCTCCCACCCTACAAAACAAAAATTACCAAATGTCATTGCTTGTCAAAATGGTATTTCATGTCATCGCGAGAACATGCTTTCAGGATACCTGCTGCCCGTCAGAACCACGTTTACCGCTCTTGCCATCTGGACCTGCCTCTCCCTATTAGCACAAAAAGAAAAAGAATAACAATTAACAAAACCTTGGGTTTACAATACCCACATGACAGAGTCAGTTGGCGATTAAGATATGACCAAATTGTGTTTTGTTCTCTTCAACCACGGGAAGTGCTCTTTCCGTCAAGAAACACGTGACGATTGTTTGGTTCACATACAGGATTGGTTCGCATAGCGGGCAATAGCAAGCTTAAAATACCTTAAACCCCAATTTTACGATACGGAAAATTTGATTTCGCGTTCAATTAATCCCTCCTCAATACGAATATGATAATAATGAAAGATCATGACTAGTGGATATTAATAAGTTCGCCATCGGCCTGGAACCTCATCACGGCCTAGATGAGACCACCGACGGCGCCATGAGTTTAGATGGAACTCTAATTTGCAAGGAGTGATCTAGAAATCGGTATCTGGGTGTCGTCGTGAATAAGAAACAGATCTTGTTGTAACATAGTTACAACATTTTGACGATATCTGCATGACAACAGAAGGGCAAAGCATACTATTCCTCCTTTAGCTCCTGCTAGTCCAACAGCGCCCGAAGGTCCAGCGATACCCTAAGGGAAAAGAAAAGCAAGAAACACGGTTAATCTTTAATACCCATATCTGACGAACCAGCAACAGCCTGTAACGTCTTACAGGTTCCTGTAGAAATATGTGGACACTAAATGTCGTTTTAAAAAGGACAGTTTTTTAAATAAATGAAAAGCACCTACAGTTCTCCCTCGAGATCCTTGGATACCGCCTTCACCAGGAATTCCTGGGGAACCCTGCCGAAGATGTTGTAACAAGAACTTCAATGAAAGTTATCATTTCATATAAATATAAATCAGTAAATAGATAACTCTCAACATCCACCATTTAAATTCCGTTAAATTTTGTAAAAATCCTAAGAGAATAAACATCCTACTTATTTGCATGCATAGCGATGGTATATACATGTATAGTATAAAATTTTAACTAGAAATAATCATAGTTCTTTTTCACGTACATTTTCACCCAGTTTCCCCTGGTCTCCGCGTTCTCCAGCTCTTCCTGGCGCTCCCTATAGTAGGACCAAAAAGAAAAGATATTACACACAGAACACGATTGGCTCTCATTCGTTTATACGCTATTCTCATTGCGACAAACTGATCGTAAAAAAATATAATTGAAATACAGCCTAGATTCGGAAAAAGTAGGTAAGCCCTCCAAAAATAAGACACGATCACTGATCGACTACTTTCTTTTTTGAATTTTCCGCACGTTATTGTGTTGGATTGTATAACGTTGTCCAGTTGATTATACATAGAAGAGCTCCAGCACCCTATAATACCGACAACCTTATACGATCAAATATAGGTATTTTTATTTCCCTGACCTGTAGTTTAGGCTAACAAATTTCAACAAATATCGTCAAGTTAGGAATTCAAAGCTAATTTTTGGGTACGTAGTTGATTGAATATTTACCTGGTCGCCAGCCTCCCCATTCACACCAGAGTTACCTAACTTTCCCTGGAAAAATACAAACAAACACACAAGCAAATAATTATTAGGATTTTTTTTCTGTCCCACTCAACAGGATAACAATAACATAATGCTGGCTGGAGGGAAAGTAACTGCATCAGAACAACAACAACAAAACAACTGTTAAAATTGTGTAGTTTTCGGAAATTGGTGGAGTCGCCGCAAAACAGCAGACACATTTGTACTCGGGTCCAATTTTAATACCATTATACCGCAGATCGTTGGTCTACCTACCCTGTTGAGAGCAGCATATTAATATCATAAATTTAACTTACCCTTTTTCCAGGTCTTCCGTCTGATCCGGAGCTACCTTTTGGACCCTGAAAACAAACATACATACATACTTTATTGACTTTCCCCAAAGGGGCTTTTCAAAGACAATATTCCTATAATATTTACACTATTTAATTACACTAAGTAAACATTTAATTACATTAAATTACAAAACACTAATATTACACAAATATTAAATTATAAAAAAAAACAACAACAACAAACAAACAAAAACAAGCAAACACAAAAGTCATTAAGAATCCGTTCGATAAGACCTTTATGGAGTTCACGTTTTGCAAAGGGTGAGAATACTTAAAGAATGAGAGATTAGGGAGGAGGGTAGTAATAAGATAAAAGGTCTGTATTACATGTCCTTTGTCAGCTAGTTTTAGTATTATTTGGAGAAGCCGAAAGACGACTTAGCATCAATAGAAACCTAAACATACATGTCCAAATATTAGTACACTGCAACTATTGAATGCGTCCATGCCGTATGGCAACGGTGAAAATGCATGTGGATTGCTTATCTTTCTCTTCCTGTGAAGCAGCATGTCCGCGTCATTTAGCCCCTTTAAGTCAAAATGTACATTTACTATGTCTATTTGCTTTTCTATTCTAAACTGACGTGCCAAAACGCAGGTTACTTTTATCGTCACGTGACATCAGACCTCTAATCTTTCAGCTTTAAAAGTAATGTTAGCTTAGTCTTCGGAATTGTAGCGACTTTTAAACTTCTTCCGTTAGTTACCAAAACATAGGCTGATTCTCCTTAATATAAAACCTTACCCAACTACGCTTGTCTAGGTCCATACACATGTATTAAGCCACTCAACACGTTATTATCCCAAACTAAAACCATTGCAAAACGGAAAGGATGACCGAGCGTTAAATTAGGAGCGACCCAGATTTAATTTATTATATTACTAAGAAAATTCAATAACAATAACGGTACCCGTCGGCCGCTGAACCCTGCAGAACCGCCACCGCCAGCAGCTCCTTTAGAACCCTACAATGCAAAGGGCATGTAAAGTGAATACCGTAAAATTCAAGTTACAAGTTGCCTTTCAACTCACCAATAATATCTCACAAACCCATGAGTCCTGTTGGCTAATTATAGTACAACGCTAAATTTTGGCGTGCCCCCATTGGTTCAAATCGATCACGTGACGTAACAGTGTCTCTCCTCAGCGCGCGCCTATCAGTGCATGGTGCCTGTTTTTGGCCTTTTTTGCTCAAAATTTAGCGTTGTACAATAAAAACAAAATAGTCGTTATGTCTCAGGCCCTGTGTGTGATAGGTTCCTTAGGAACTTATTTGTTGTGAACTTCAAATTTCCTCGGGCAACCTATCACACGATAGTGCCTTTGACAGAAGAACTTTATTGTTTAAATAGAAACTGCAGGATATAGACGTTTAGTCGACTATTTCTCTATTTCTATTCGACCATTTCCACCTGGTTACCTATTGTGTTTCCTTGATTGAGAGCACCCTTCATTATCTCGGCTGTAAAGTGAACTAGTTTAAAAGCCCTAAGGATGTATGCCACCCTTGCCAACCACTTCACAGTTCCACAAGGCAGGTTGTCTTTGTACAAGAGGAAGAGAGAGTGTTGATGGAGAAACGCAACCAAAACAGCTGTTAAGTGCGACCTACCATTTCTCCCATTTCGCCATCTGATCCAGGGGGACCTGGGTTTCCCTGAATGCCCTAAAAACAACGTTGGTAAACAGTTCGTTAACCCCTGTCATATACACTGAAAAGGGTAGGGCTAGGGTTAAACCAATAAGGATTAGGAGATTTAGAGCTGATAACATAGAAACGAATGGAATAGTATTGTTCACTCTACTATGTACACACGAACAGTGTTTTATATATTACCTCAGCACCTCGAGGGCCCTGATCACCTTGTCCGCCCACAAGCCCTGCTTCTCCCTAATTTAAGCAGAGTAATAAGGTCAATCCCAAAAACACATCAACACAAGATTGGTCACACTTGGGACAACCTCTTCGTGTTTTACCTTCTCTCCATTCTGTCCTCTTTCTCCCTCTCTTCCACGTTTTCCAGCATACCCCTACAGTGACAACAGTGACTTAAGTTAAAACAGTGTTGTGACTGCGTAACAAAACAGTGCTTTTACTTATTTTCAGTTAAATTGCGCACTCCTTAACCCTTTAAGCCCTCAGATGAAAATTCATATTCTCCTTACTGTTCTCTATACATTTCTTGTGGAACTAGTAAGGAGAATTTGTCTAAACATCTAGGCATCTTATCCTTGGAGATCACTTCCTTTATTCTCATCACTTGAATGTTTGAATACGTGGTGACGATGTAAAGAGAATTTTCATTTTCGTCACTGTTAGGGCTTAAAGGGTTGAATCAGGTTTTCGACTTACCTGTTCTCCCTTCTTACCACCAGGACCAACACTACCACGTTTTCCAGGAAGGCCCTGAAATATTAAGTAAACAAACAAATAAATAATGTTATATAAAATAAACAAACGAACTAACAAGTGAATAAAAAAGGCTGATAAATCCGAAAATAACGATGTCTAGCTGCCTCTTTCTATCGCTACTTCCGGGTATCAAAACGTGCACCGTGTACGAGGCTGATCGGTCTGAGTTAAATGGTGCAAAATATGAAAACAAACTTAATACACACATGCATGCATGTTGTTTTTTTCTGTTAAAGGTAATGATTTTTCTCGACGAAATAAAACTCTGTCCTTCGCAGACATACACTATACATTGCACTAACATTAGACAGGCGACTGTGTTAGATTTACACGATATCTGCGGGGGGCTCAGTTATCATGTCTGAGGTCGTCATCTTCAGGCGGTCGCTACTTTTGGGATCTGGTTTTTACCGTCAAATTTTATCGCTACTTTCGAGGGTCGGTAATAAAGGGTTCTTTCCTTTCGGATCTTTACGGTACTTTGACTTGGTAGAAATTCCTGCAACATCCTCAACCTACCATCACAGACATGCAACAGACATGCAACATCCTTAACCTACCATCACAGACATGCAACAGACATGCAACATCCTTAACATGCAACAGACATGCAACATCCTCAACCTACCATCACAGACATGCAACAGACATGCAACATCCTTAACCTACCATCACAGACATGTAAACCGTTACTTTGCACAATAGTCAGCGTCTTTGTTTCGAGAAAAAAAGGGATTGATGCATAGCGTAGAGATACAATTTTCAACGCTGATAATTTACTGGAAGAACCATTAAACAATTCAATTCATTTCTTAAACACAGGCATTGCTTTTGTTAAATCTCAGATACAGCATTCGCATTTTAATTAGGGTTGCGTTTCATCTGCTCCAGTCATTAAACGCATAATATGGCAAATTGGAAACACTACGGTTTTACCATTCCACCATCCTCTCCTGGTGTTCCGTCTTCTCCCTTTCCTCCCTGTTACAAAACAGAAATAATTGAGAATAAGTATATTCACTCGAATTGTCCTTTGTCTTAACTAACATCAAAATTATCATTATCACCACCACCACCACCACTGTCATCGTTGTCATCATCATCATCATCATCATCATCATCATCATCATCATCATCATCATCATCATCATCGTCGTCGTCGTTGTCGTCATTATCATCGTCGTCGTCGTCGTTGTCGTCGTCGTTGTCATCGTCGTTATCATCATCACTATCATCGTCGTTTTCGTCACCATCATCATTTATTTTGCAGCGCGATTCAATTAAGAACCCTAACAGACGCTATGCACGAAAAGAGGTTAAAATAATATAACAAAACAAAATTAATTACTTGTTCCTTTAGGCTCATTTATAACTTAAGAAAACTATTAAATACAAAAAACCCTCAAATAAAAGCCAACGTGCAGGCTACATACTAGTATTAACAAACCGGGTTTAGTGAGACTGTCACGAGCTGTTTACTTGCTTCAAAATAAACTGCAATTTATTAACATGTTAACTCTCCCTCGCTCTATTAGAGAAAACCCGGGTCTGTTTTTCACTGCTCGTATTACAATCTTGGGCATTTATAAAAATGCCTTACCTCGCCTCCTGGTAATCCTCCCTTTCCGCCCGGTCCAGGTCGCCCTTCAGGACCCTAGCCAAGTAAAATGGAATCACAGAAACAACTGTCACCAATTAAAGGCCACATTGCAAACAAGAAAATTGCAGTGTGTTTCTTCCCATGACTACTAAAATGTTGCCATGGCAACATCGCAGTATGTGTTACTGTTTGTCTTCCTCAAGGTCTATTACTTGTACCAAATTTCAGTTACACTGCCTCAATGTTTCCAGAGATATTCTTGATCTTGGGATTTCTTACTAGTTATGACGTCATCAGTTGTCTGCTTTTGTCTTTAGGACTAGAGAAGATATTACCCGACGCCATCCTTTTTCTTTTTGAAAGACCTTTCAAAAGAGCTTATCTTAATTTTTACTTCGTAGTTTCTTGTCTTCATCAGGTGGAGGGGTCCAGCTGACCTCTCAACTGACAACATTACAAGACGAACACAATCCAGTATCATAAATGCCACTATTTTAGTTCTTTTCACTGGAAAAAATCCAAACTAGGCGCGACGTCTGATAAGGTAGTCCAGTTTTCCCGGTTGATTTTTTCACGATGACATGATGAGTAACAAACCCAGCCCGCTTTGAGGACCACATCGACTTGAAATAAGAACTGCATCAACTTCAAATGGAAATCGTTCTTCCTGAATGGAAATATCTGGATTGTTTAGTAAGTGGTAAACAAGCAATCTGTCCTGATGTTAATTCGCAAAAATCTTACTGGTGTTTGTAGGCATCACTCATATCTGACTAGAAGTGATAGTCGTTAAAGTGAATGTTTAAAATACTTAGCTGCCTACGTCGGAAAGAGAAATAGAAACTAACCGGCGCATTTTTTATATTCTTCACAAAACCTTAAGTTTGAGAATAGTTAGGCAGCAGCATGCCCGTATAGTTACTGCATTTGTCCATGCCAAGCGCCTGGCAATTCTAAGCTTAAAAACAATAAACAATCAAAAGATGCTTCTCAATGGCAAGTGCAACAACGTGCTACAAATAAATCCAATCTTTTTAATTTTGCCTAAGAAATGCGTAAAAAGAAGACTGAGCAAAGATCTAGAATTGTATAAGAAGGATAGTGTAAGTGAAATTAATGATAAGGCTGTTGTTTTCCTAATTAAACGGTTTGTTTACTGGTAATCTCGTTACCCTTGCCCTCTTGGTCGCGTAAGGTCAAGAAATTTTTCTGTTCGTAACGGTCTCTTTTGTTCAAACTGAAACGGATACAGATTGTGTAGATCATGTCACATAAATGTCAAGTTAAGCCTTTCTTTTCATCGACAGAAAATTTTCAGATGGATAGTTTGATTTAAATGTCATCTGCCTCTCATTAAAGAAAAAGAAAACGAAAACGAAGTCCATCTTACCCTTTCCCCAGCTATTCCTTGTGGACCTCGTAAACCTACGTCTCCCTGCGAGAACAGATCAAGCGAGTATGGAATATGGATAAAATTCAAAATAAATTTTCAATTACACGATAAAACATGTCCAGTAAAACCAAAAACAACAGAACACACATTACCACATCACCACGGCCACCTCTAGGCCCTCTTTGACCACGCCTTCCTTTTACGCCCTACCCAAAAGGAACATTAAGTTAAGTAAATATAACAACGCCAGCCATTCATTGGTATTCTAATTGGCTGATTGATTGATATATTTTTGATATTTTCCCGATATATGTTACATTTCTGTTGCTGAGACGATCACTCTCGAAATTTCAGTGTGTATACTGACATAATTTTGACGGTTAAGTTTGCCGTGATAAGTTGTCTTAACTAATTAGCACTGTCTTTAATAAGTGTAAAGAAGATCCTCGCAGTTATTAACGCAACTTATGCAGTTGCGAAAAGAAAGCCTGAAAAAATCAGGGCAGGGTTCGAATCCCGGCAAGCCTGATTTTTTCAGGCTTTCTTTTCGCAACTGCATAAGCTGCGTTAATAACTGCGAGGATCTTCTTTACACTTATTTCTTTATATCGCAGTTCAAATATATGAGTTTCATATATTCATAATTTAGCACTGTCTTTGTTGTTAGTTTTTGTAGGATAGTATCGCATTTGCTTACAGAAATTCCTTGAGCTCCGTTGAGGCCACCAGGTCCCTCGCCACCACGCGCTCCCTGTAACACGATAACAAACAACGTTTTCATTGACGTGTTAACGAAAAAGTTTCTAGGATTGATTAGAATGTAGCATTTGTAGGATTCGATTGTTCATCTAACTGCAATTTTCACACACGCAAAAATTCCTATACTTTTTGCCAATCTGTGGCCTGATAATTTCAATTTAAAAATTTCTGAAAGCTTTTGATGCACACAATTCACATTTTAACATTTTTAGCGGGAAACACGACGTACCAGACCAACTTTTTGGTGCGCAGTACTATTGTTCTGTTTGTCAGTTCGGCTTTTATTTTCTATGTTTTTGTAGGTCTGTTCAGTGGCCGTTTGATAGTCCTTTCTTGATCTGGAAAACATTTCACCCAAACGTTGAAGACAAGAAAGAAGTTCTCGCCTTTCTGTACGTAACTCTTTTTAAATGTACCTGATCTCTTGTTCAGGCACCTTTTAACAGATGTTCGTTAGGAGCATCAGCTGGTTATCAAAAACAACTGGTGTCTCCAATGGTAATGACACACAAACCTTACAAGGACCGTGGTCCTTGTGCGCCCGTACTGGTTTTGGCCGGCATGGACGTTAATGGGTTAAGAAATATGATGTACCATGATGCATTATGATCAGTACATATTTCACACCAAACGACATTTAGCCTTTGTTTTAGGAATCACAACTTACCCGCTTACCACGTTCTCCGTTAGTGCCAGGGCCTCCCGAATCACCGCGATCACCCTGTTTAGAGCATTTTCAAACAAAAAGAATTCAAACGACCAGAAATAGTAACAGATGTCAAGACAACTTGGCGTGAGGTGATCTGCTAATGAAGTATTTGTTCCCAAAATAAACTAACCTTCATGTACATAATTTACAGTAATATTTTAAATACAAATTAAACAATAGTTCAAATTAAACAATAAGTCAAAACAATGAGATCAAAAAATGTGTATCATTTGAATGTTGTCCTTTTTTTCTAATTTTTCTTCTGTATAAATAGTATGGTCTTTGTATGAAACCTGTAATAATAACAGTGTTATAAGTGACAGTAACAATTTTTAGGAAAGATGAGGATATCGACATCAGGCTACGACTTTATATCCTTCTCTCCTCTGGCCTTTTCTTACCTTTTTACCAGGTGTACCTTGCTCGCCCTGGTCTCCTGGAAGTCCAGCTAGACCCTTCGAGGAAAAAAAAAATTAAAAAACACAAGTTGAAATAGACTAATTAATTAGTACCCTTTGATCCCAACGTAGTAAGGTTAATGTACAGTTGTTGATTATTTATCTGGAAATCAAATCTCCGTTAGAGACAATAAAGGTTTAAACTTGTTCGACATAGGAACTGACTTACCGAGGGTCCAATTTCGCCGTTCGGTCCGGCTCCTCCAGGCTTTCCTATTTCACCCTTTACAAAAAACAAGATTATCATTACCATTTTACAAATGCAATGAATCGTATGATCATATGTGATAGCTCAGTGTATGTAGCATGGCCTGACTGGACCACGTGAGGGAAACATGAAACATTTCCATGTTTTTATTTCTCTGTTTAGTACTCGCCTCAAAACGACCCTCTTCCTAACGTTTCACGTTTAATTTACGTTTTGAGGTCCTTAGCCTATCTTAAACGGCCCGGTTCAAACGTCGAAGTACAGAAAAACATTTGACAAGTAAAAAAAAAATCCTTCTTTCATGAAGTAGTAATATTAAGATATTACTTTGCGAGTTTTCCTTCGTCAAATTTCGGGATAAATGGAGTTTTTATTGTTTTTATTATATCCTGTTATTTCCAGGATAGCTAAAAAAACGGACCAAATTGACGTTAACGCAATCCGTTATAAGGTTCTGATTCTTGTCGACGTTCTGTCGACAGAGCGTTTACAGTTTGCTCGGCCCATTTCCTTTTTTTTAATGGGATGCAAGAAGGTTTAATGTATGACTGGTAACAGTTTAATGGGCGACTAGTCATGCTTATTGGTTCTGAGCCAATCTCTAGAGCCGTTATATTTATGCATTAGGTTCGACACGTGAAAAGTTCGTCGAATTTTTGTCGTTCTATTTGACTGGGCCAGTCGAATAGAACAGCACGGTCGGCCCAAATACAAATTTGTCGAACTTAATTGATTCACACGTCGAACTTTTCAAGAGCCGAACCCAGTTATTAGGTTCTCATGTAAAGTTCGAACAATCATAGTTCGGGAAACTATGTCGGTTTTCAACAAGTTGTATTTTTTCGTTTCTCCTCAAAGGCATTTTTCGCACCTGTCCTCCTTTCGCACCAGATGGTCCAGAATCTCCCGATGCACCCTGTCGAAAAAGAACTCGAAAAATCAAACAAACAAATTCAAATACAATTAAACAACCAAAAAATGTTCATTGTGGGATTTTCAACCTTTTAATCAAGCTAGTCGCTTACACAAATCAGTCGCTTACGACAAAGATTCTAAAACCATATATTTTTGCTTTTTATCTCAAAAGGAGATGTTGCTTACAACAATGGTCGAGAGATTCAAGTGTACATAAAAGAGAAGCTCGGGCGTTGAGGCCACTGCAAACGGGGAAATTGCTGCACAAACATTGCTGTTTTCCTTAATACCTCTCCGTTTGTGAGCTCAGGAAACACTAATCGCAAGCGCAAAATTTGCGTCCGTCGATTTTGTTCACAAATTTGGATCACTCAACAGCGTCCATTTTTCACTAGTTGCTTGACCGCCTGTGGTCAAACGACCATCTTTGCTGACATCGAGGATGTCCAGGACAGATCAAATCATACAAACATAAAGTCCGTACATACCAAGAATATATAAAAATGCAGGATGAAATCAGGTCCCTTGGGTATTAGGAGGTAGATTCATTAAAAGTTATTTTACGTTGACTCACAATAGGTCCCACAGGTCCTTGTCCTCCAGTTGGTCCTCCTTCCCCCGAATCTCCCTAAAATAAATTGCATAAACCTTCGACGCTGCTTTATAATATAAACAAAAAGATCTGTGACTTATCGCCTTCACATTTAATGTCACAGTAACGAATAACACTTCAGAGGTTAAATCCGAATGTATTTTTACAAAGGAATCAATCTGTTTTTTATTGCATTATACTAAAAAAGATAGCCGAGTTCAAATATGTCACAAGGCAGCATCTTACTTACCACCCCTCCATTTTCTCCTTGTTTACCAGCCACACCCATTAAACCTAACGATCCATCTTCCCCTGGGAGTCCTACAGCTCCAGTTTCACCAGGAGGTCCGACATCTCCCATTGGGCCCACGTCTCCATTTTGTCCTGGACTCCCCTTAATTCCTGGCGGCCCGGGTGCTCCGGGCCCCCCTGTCGCGCCTTTAATACCCTATGATATTTTAAAGATGTAGTTTAGTTCATCACCTTTGTTACAATGGAAGAATCAGAACTTGGATGCGCAATTCCCCCTTTATATTGTTAATTCATCCGAGCTTGCCAAGGCGATAACCAAGGACTAATTCCTAACTCTTAGGAACTTCGTTAAAATGAACTGTTAAGATGAGTAAGCGGGTGTAAATAGCCATTGCCAAATAAAAACTTTTTGTTGTCAGCCACGCTGTAAGAATTTTTGCCAAGATTTAGCCAACGAGTTAATTATCACCATGCCGCTTGAGGAATCTGTTTGCACATTAAGAACACTTGCCCTTCTTTTCGAATTAAAGCGCGGGTGCTTGAACAGTAAAATCATCATGGTAAGGTCACTGCTCGTGAGTGCAACCGAGGCTTGGTTGGCTTTAAAGAGCTCGAGGACGTGGTCTGTTTCCTAAGAATCTTAAGAAAAAAGTGCCAACCAATATACCTGAGGTCCAGCAGAACCGACTGGTCCCTCTTTCCCCTCCGGACCCTAAAACAAACCAAAGAGTTTAGTTCAGTCCGTATCGACAAAAAAAAATCAACAAGCAGTCCTGATTAATTGCTACCTAAACGTTTACACAGAATCTGATAAGACAAGAAACAGAGAAGACAGACAAACAGACAGACAGACAAGCAGTCAGACATAAAAACACACAAACGGGCAGAAACGACAACCACAAAGCACAAAGAACGAGTGTTCTTACTTGAGGACCAGGATATCCTTGACGTCCAGTAAGACCAGAAATTCCATTCATACCCTGAAACAAACAAGTGTACCTACAATCAACGATTGATGTGCTTCAGATTTCACTTTATGTAAAAAAAAAAGGTTAAAAAAGGAATGGTTTTTAAGCCCGACAAGCATTTCTCTATATAGCTCCCCAGCGCAGGAAGCTACAGTCATTTCAACAGGTTTTGAAATGCATAGAAACAACCTAACAATAGAAACGTTCCCTTTTAGTTAGCTATAGTGAGTTTATTATGAGCCAAATAGCCATATTGTGCTGCGCGGTTGTGGTGATTCCAACATGAATTGCAACACCTTTTGACATGGTAGTCTTGCTTGCAGATCCTTGTCAGGTTTTAAGTTCTTTCAGAGAATTTCACACTTACAGGTTGTCCATCCATGCCGGGTTTTCCTGCAGATCCTACAGCTCCCTGTCAAAGATAAAAGAGTCATTTAGAAGAGAACCAAAGTCAAAACACAAAATGGCGACGTGGGAAACATCGTTGAATGTTACAGCTTTCAGTTGATCAGTCACAGTGAGCCTTGGATATCATTAAATAAATTGACCTAATACTGAATTTTAGCCATCTTTATTGTGCAGCACAAAAAAAGGTCTCACAGACAAAAAACTGCTCAATGGCTTTCACTTGAATGGGCACACTTAAGGATTTCATCTACTAACTGAAAAGTTAGAATTACCTTGTACAGTATGAAAAAAGCACCACAGGAAAGTACTGCTCATTAGCTTTCATTTGAATGGTCACACTTGAGGATTTCATCCACTGACTTAAAAGTTAGAAAGACCGTGTACAGCATAATAAACAGCACCACAGGAAAGTACTGCTGAGTAGCTTTCATTTTAATGGTCACACTTTAGGATTTCACCCCATAAGGTTTGACCAGGGAAAAACAAAGGTTCATCATACCGGATCACCATCTTGTCCTCGTTGTCCAACTGAACCAGGTACTCCGTCTCGACCCTGCCGACCAAGAGGCCCTATTTTACCCATTGGACCTGCATCGCCCATTCCACCCTGACAAAAGGACAAAAATCGTGCAGTTCTTTTAGTTGCAATTAATCGCTTTTATATATTGAGTTCTTCAGTTATTAACTATGAATAGTTCATCAAAGTTGTGTTTGGTTTTGTATTATGGTCATGGACAGCAATGCAAGGTCAAGTCTTCTACTCTTTTACCACCTAAACCTGTTGCTGTTTTCCTTATTATGTTTGTAAACGCTTGTTGTTCAGTGCAAAGGTAGTAATACAATTACACCACACACAAGAGAAGCGAAAGAATAACTCACCCTTGGCCCTTCAAATCCCGCTGGACCTGGCCTTCCTTTTGAACCTGTGGGACCCTTAAAGTGAAAAGGGGCAAGAACGTCATGCTAGCCCACATATAAGGCACTAATAACGTTACAATCCTATCTGAATATATACACCAACTGATTAACGCACCTACCTCCAATAACACACACTTTCCTTCACTTGTACTCACTTTCCTTCATTTGTACTCACTTCCCTTAACTTGTACTCACTTACCTTCACATTAGTGCCTTATATGTGGGCTAGCATGACGTTCTGGCCGGAAAAGGGTACGTTTCCTTTATTACTTCGTCTTAAACAAAATAACCTTCTTGAAAACAACATGACATATGGGGTGAACAACGCAAGTGGTCCAACATTTCACGGTTCTCGCTGGGCTCTTTGCTTAGATTATCCGGTCGATATCCACGAAGGTGGACAACGTTCGGATCGTCGGGGACTCATAGCATAGCTATTCAGTCTTTCTTGTAAAAGCTAACCCCCATTAAAAATTCTTAGTCTTCTAATGCAACTAGGTACGTCCAGGGATCTCATTGTAACTTACATCTGGTCCATCTGATCCAGGCTCTCCATGCATACCGGGAGGTCCCTTGTATCCCTAGAAATGAGAAAATATGGTCAGAAGCAATACCATTAAGCTCTGTAATGCTCTTCTAACTTTTGAGTCTGCGTTTATTGAAATCAGCAATAAGCAGCACCTATTAGCGGTAAGGGCCAGTGATACTATTTGCTGCTCAGAACTTTTGTAATGCGTATTTCGTGACCGAAACAACTATACCCATATAGATATGATGGTGGCATACCGGCACTCCACGGTCTCCGACACTTCCTTCCTTTCCTGGAAAACCAAACCCTCCCTGCAAGTAACAATTAAATGAAAGCATTTACATGGAATCAAAATAGAAGTGTGGAATTGGATGGCCCAAGCAAAATGTCATGTTTCACTACTACAAAAACCAGTCTGGAATATATTCAACAATTTTATCAGGAAGCATGCTTACTTAAATTTTAAATTCGCTCCACGTTACCATCGTCGTATTGAAAATGCGTCCAATCCATACAATTCTTTTCAAGTAGGCAGTTTTCTTTACACCGTTCATCACAAACTTTTGTACAACAGTAACGAACTAAGAGTATAGTCATGTTTAAGGGGAAAGGGTCGTTGATTGAATTCGTTGATTGGTCGAAGTTAGCCAGCGTAGCAGGCGTTTCTGTAGAACCCCTTAAACTCGTTTGGGGGCCCCAATTTTCGCACTGCCAAAAGACGAAAATGCGCCAAACTTCCATAAAGGGATATAGAAACGCTTGCTATGCAGGCTTGGTCGAGGTTAATCCGCAGTCTTTTTTAGAAAGCGAGTTTAATTCTTCGAACGTGTAAAAAAACAATCACTATTCAAAAGCACGGAAGCGTAAACTATTAACGGAGAAAGAATTCAGCTTTGTTGAAAAGCATTCCTGCGCCAGAAATCGAGTGAGCAAGAAGGAATTGGATGGGCAGTAGGCTGGTAAACCAATCGCCGCTGTTTCCAGTAAGGGATCGTTAAATTTCACGTATTAAAATGATTAATATGTATTTTGTTTGATGCACGTCGCAAATGCGACGTCTAAAACAAATACGCTCTGTCGATATGTATTCATTCAACCAACACAGGTAGACATAATGGACAAATCTAATTCACCAGACGAATTTATTATAAAAAGTTTCCTTCCTGAACATTCTGTAATTCGTTATTATTATTATTATTATTATTATTATTCTTATCGCTGAATTTTATTACAGACTAATTTAACTCGATTTAGTTGTGGCACGGTCGTCGAATTGCTAGAACGTCTTCGAATTAAATTCGCCTGAATTAAATTCGACGACCATGTGTAACATATGAACAGGGCCTTGGTATCAGGATGACGCCAAGTCGTCATTTAGGTCGTCGTCGTGCTACGCTTCAAGACAAAGTCGGGCCCGGAGTTAAAGGGGCATAGTCACGCTATTTTAGTTCACTTTAAAAATAAAAAATATGTCCTCACATCAATGAACGCCCACAAATAATGGTCTAGTTTTGTTACCAAAGACTATATTACTTCACTGAAACTATTTTCTGTCGTCTGTTGCCACGAATGGCACGGATGGAAATGGATTGCAATTTGAAAAAATTAGGCTAAACTTTTCAAATTCTTTCAGCGTGTTGACATTAAATCGATATTACATGCTCATGGTTCGTTTTCTCTCAATGAAATTAAGTTAATATGTTCCTCTAAATGTTTAAACACAATGTTGGGCATGGATAAAGTTAGCTACCGATAATTTTAGCACAGTTTTGACCAGAAATCTGCGAAAACTTCGTGACTGTACTCCTTTAACATGCTATAGGAGGTTGAACAAAAGCGGGGTGGGGAGGGTGGGGCTCCCCGCACCTTTCAGTTCGATCTGTCAATGATCACTCCAGTGTCATCAATACTTTCGGAATTCATTTGCAAAATAATAATCGTTCAATTTTTTAAATATTTAAGACAACTGTTGTCAGGTGTGTCTCACTTCATATCCTTTAGGTCCCAGTTCTCCAGACGATCCAGGTAAACCGAGCTGAAAAAAAGGAAAATCCAATAGGAAATAAACATACCCAGAAATTTGAACGAAACCGCATTAGTGCCTTGAAAGCGTGTTCTTCAATAAAATTTTGAAGTTGGGTAAATAATTTATGAATTTCTGCTGGCAGGAAGAAGAAGCCGAGATTCCCCTTTCGAACTTGACCGCAAGAAAGAAAGAAAGAAAGAAAGAAAGAAACAAACAAACAAACAACCATCGCACGCACTATGATAGAAAGGTGAAGTTTCACAGAAACTGAGAATGCTAATAGTTAGAAAATAAACCTGTTACTATCCGAAAATAGGCATTGTAAATATGATATAATCGGTATGGAGTATTATACTTTCTGTATGAGAATTGGTCTTTCTTGCAATTTGTTTTGCATATTTTAACAAAGATAGTAACAATAAAAGAAGTACCTTTACAGCCCCTGTATCAGGAACCACGCTGACTTGGATTAATGGTCCTTTCACCCCTGGTATTCTCTAAATGGAAAATGGAGATAAATAGCCAAAAAACAAATGAAAACGAGATAAAAAGGTGGAAAAATGGTAATGTAATACACATATGTTGCAATACACATTTGTATGTTCCAATTAAAGTATTAAAGTATGTTCCAAATAAAGTATTATTATTATTATTATTATTATTATTACACCTTGTCAAATAAGGTTCAAGGTTATCGACGGTAAAATGACCGAAAGTGTGTACGATTGAAGCAATTTAATCCAGGGAAAATCGATTTGGTTTTAGTCAACGCAAAGCAAGGGTTATTGGGAGTCATTTCATGTGCGAAACAACATCTGTTTGGCCGTTTTCTTTAAATGAATCAAAATAAGTCAAATAAAGTATTTCAGGTGAGAAGGCCGGGAAAAATTGAACCAATTTATCTGTCAAACAAAATTCTCACTCGTAAACGCATCCTAGACTTTATCGCAGAGAACTACCGTGATTCCTGACAAACATGTGCACAAAAAGAATTGGGCCGGGCATTCAACTAAGAGATGAGATTGGACAGCAGTCTCTATCATTTCCTAACAAACCAATACAATGTATTATGTATAGATGTATCATTTTGTTGATAACTCACTCTTTGGCCTGTGGCTGATCCTGGGGGGCCTGGGGGACCTGGGGGTCCCGGATCTCCTGATTGACCTACCCCACCCCTGTTTCCTTGGACGCCCTGTGAAAATTGTCAAAAATATGAAAAAGAAAGCCTGATAACCTACAGAGCCAGTATTGTTTGGAGGAGGAAAAGGAGACGAGCTTTGATGGTTAACAAATTTTGTTTTTAAACGTCGAAGGTGAAGTTTTAGGCCAAGTAACGTTCGTCAGTTTGACTAGTTTTCAACTGAGTATTATATGAAGCCAAAACCAAAGTAATCGCAGGGTGAATCATACTAAAGACGCAAAAATAGAACGATCTAATGAAGCACATTAAAAGGGATGAAAACGTTTGTGGTTTCTATTTCTAACAGGTGAGGCGAAATGGGTTTGTTAATTTCTTTTCTTTGTTTTGGTTTCTCTTTTTATCAAATTGGTTTTAAGACAAAACCAAAGCAAAGAGGAAGTGAGTAACAAGGATGAAGAAAGTGTTCAATTTCGTACTCTTATATAGCAGAGAATACTATTAGGTAGGGACTTAGGGTCTGGCTAAACTAGGAAACATACGTTTCCTGGGTGGTTAAACTGGAAAACATACGTTTCGGAAGCAAAAATGTTTTTGACTTGATTCCGAAACATTTCCTTGTTTCCGAGATGCAAAATTTGCTTCTGCAAGATATGTTTCTCGCGCGGCTAAACTGGGAAACATTTGTGTCTGCACCAATGTTTCCGCAACAATGTTTCCTAGTTTAGCCAGGCCCTTAAAATTCAAAATGGGATGGCTAAATTAGGAGATGATAGAGGAAAGGAAGATACCCTCGGTCCTAATGGTCCTGTGCGGCCTCGCTTTCCCTGAAGTCCAGCATCACCCTGTGATAAAAGTTTAAGCAATAAGAAAAAATTGCTGAAGGAATACCACAATTTCTACCTTAGGAATCTAGCTTATAAAGCACTGTATCATCTCTAATTTTCTAACAGGTAAGAGCTTAAAGCAATGCTAAACGAGGAGCGTAGTCGCTGAGAGTCAAATTTCTGCACGTTTCGGTTTGATCTGCAATTCTTTTGCTTTCTTGACTATTGGATGTTCACTCAAAGAGTCTGAATCTGCAAAAATTAAGAGGTCTTTACTCAACACCAACTCTAACGAGCTCATCGACTCTCATTCGCTCTAATCTACTTTCGATAACTATGCTCTCTCATCGACCCTCCTACTCTCCCAGGAATCCCAAGGGTCTTCTCAGACTCCTTTACCTTAAACAGTAACACAAAAAAAACAGAGAAGTATGTATTTCAGGGGATATTTAGAATGCAAAGGTAAATTGTTCATTCATTTCTAATTCCGTTCGATCCTTCGTTTCTTTTTCTATTCATCTGCTACTGTTAGGTTGTTCGTTCATTCGACCGCCCATCCGTCCGTCGGTCCGTCCGTCCGTCTTTCTTCAGTTTGTCTTCTTAGACCTTTTATTCATTCTTTCATTCTCGTTTACTCATTCATCTACTCGTGAAATTCAAAAAAGCTTGCCAAAAAACTCCTTATCTAGGGAACGTTACGAAGTTCTAGACACAAGTTCTTCATGCATTACTGACCTTAGGCCCTGGTGAACCAGGATCTCCCGGTGCACCAATAACCTACAAAACAAAAACAATTTAGTTAATTTGGTTTGCAAGGAAAATAGTCATCCATAAAGTGAGAAAGTAGACCGAGGAGAGAAAAAGGGATACTAACTGTTGCGTGGCACGGTTCGTGGGAGGCGCTGATTGGCAACTTATAAAAGGGCTTCGAAAGAAAACGGTGCAGATATTTGCAAGCAACACTCTAATCACCAAGCACCCGCCATTCCTGCGACTCTCTTTGACTGGTAAGAAAAGTTTTTTTTGCTCGCAATCAGCTTAAATCATCTGTCGCGCCACTTTCAAGAGCTCGAATATGGAGGTGTCACGTCATGTCTTGTCATGACTTGCTATGCTCATAGAATTAACAGAATATTCCATAAGAGTAAAACCGAAGAAATTAGACAAAGTAGCTTCTTCGGTTACAGTTTTTTATGTTGCAACAGACAGAACTTAGCCTGCGTAATAGGCGCTTTAATTAAAGTACGTCCTGGGAAGCGATGTTTGGGAGGGGTGAGAAGTCCGTGCGAGGAGAATTAGGTAAGTTTCTTGTATTCAGACATCCCGCCCAAGATAAGTTTAATTCAAATGGGTCTCGGAGCTACATTTATGTAAAATAGGGCCCAGGATCTTTTCCATCCTGTGAACTCCCCCTAGCCTGGCCCCAATTTTCTTTGGTTGTAATTGCTTCTTTCCCCTTTCCACCAAGATTGTCCGTCTGTGAGCCACAAATTCCATCCCAGGGTTTTTTTTCCCTTTTAAAGGTTTGGTTGTCTTACTCATCAAGAATGGTCAAAATAAGGTGAACTAAACAATAACGCAATATCCTTACCGTTGTTTGGAAAGATTCTGAGGAGGTAAAAAAAATACAGAGGTTAGCCGGTGTAATCAGGTGACTCGCACAATCATTCCTAACATTTTCCCGTGAGACAACCATTCAAAAGTGTTGCTGGAACAGGGCAATAACTTTTATGAAACTCGCGGGGGAAAATGTGTGTGTGAAGGAAGGGAGGGGGGGGGGAGATATGAGCTGCCTTAAAGAGTTTGTTATTAGAAGACCGACCACAATAATTCGCCAATTACCAATTAATTCGCAAAAGAAAATCTTTAAACAGAATCATTCGTTACTGTAGGGTATTTTGTTGCCGGCTGCTGGAGGCAGGATATTGATTTTGGCCGTACTGTCAATTCTAAAAGGCAGAATGATTTAAATACAAGTAGGTCAACACTGAAACAGGGAACGAGAAATCATACATTATTGTAGAAAACAATCAAACAAACAAACAAAGTGACAAGGCAAAACACAACAAATACAGAATGGTTGGTAAGATAGTGGATTGAAGACAAATGGCATTAGGTTGACAGTTCGGCAAAAAGGACTTTATGTCTAAAAAGGACTTTATGGCTGAAAAGAATCTTAGTATCTCGAACCCCAATAAAACGCTAATAAACTCAAACCAGCCGTTTCTCGAACGTCTCGATAACTTTTCGGGCCCGGAAAGCTTTTTTAAAGATTCAACTTTTGTTGGTTTTCAAAGCTAAGCAGTAAAATTGTACGTTGACGAAACAAGTCGAGCTGGTTTGCGGGCTAAAGCTATAGATTTTGATTACCGGGCCCGAAAAGTTACCAGGACTTTCGAGAAACGGGCCATAGGAGTCGTATCTTTTGCTCAACGTATCAAAATTTTTCAATCTCAGACACTCGAAATCTCTCTGACGGGTGCGAATTATCGAGAAACTGAAGGCATGCAATCTTCACCTATCAGCGATATTTAACACATGGAAATAAATTAGATACCTTTTTCTGGAGTTTCTTTGTAATTATGGACGTATATGAACGTATATGTGATAATTTTTTGGTGTGTGAAGTTTACATATTTTAAAACCATATACAAATCGGAAATTAGCCAATCAAAATCGATGCCTACTGTCCTGATTCCCTGGGAATTCAGGTCACCGGCCTCATTTTCATGACAGTTTAGGACATTCACTCCTCGTTGTTGTCTTTACCAAAACTACCGGCAGACCCAATCAAAGACATTGCTTCAAGAAGACAAATAACCCCTGGAAATACAATTTCGAGCCAAAATCATCACAACGCTGCACAGACACGCGGAGGACCTCCCTGAAAACCACGTATTTACGAGACGGGCGCTTGCTCTTTAAAGATTGTTTTATTATTATTATTATTATTATTATTATTATTATTATTATTATTATTATTATTATTTCTCATCGAAGGTGACTTCCGTCAATTCACGATGGAGGAATATTAAAACGAAAACAATACCCAGGTAGGTTGATCGAAAGTTTTGTATACAAAAATAATTTTCCTTTAAAAGCGTAATAAGCCAGAATAGCTAGACGTGTGGAAACATCGACAGCGATAAGAAACGAATGATATGGAATGAACGGAGATATTTCGTGTCGCCACGGGTATTTTTTCGTCTGGCCAGAATAGGATAAAATCATGACTTGGTGAAAATACAAACCTTGGCCCGACAAACCGCCTGATTCTCTCCAAAGAACACAAAAATGCAGGTTAAATAGATCTACTGGCATATGCATTATTAAAATCCAATTCCACAGCTCAACCGTAGCATTCATTTGAGGATTTCATAGTATTGCCTTTGTTTGCTCCGATCAAGCGCTAAACATTAACTTATGGAACATTAATAGCACTAGCTAAATCTGAAATGTGTTATTTACAAATGTTTTTGATTCTTAGGGGCAATTCTTTCCACTTGTCCTTCTCTTCTTAACTCCACCCCATTTCATAATCTCTTTCGCTTTAATACGTTACTGGGCTATATAAACCCGTGTAAACAAAATGCATTTATAACCATGATTATGTACTTACGCGCAAAGGATGTCTTGAAAAGAAGGATGCTTAAAAGAAGCAAATAAGGCCAACGATACATAGACATGCTTACTCCAGTATCCTACGCTGGGTACTCTAACAACAACACTACTCTCGGATCATTTATACCTTTAAGTTTGAGCGAAACTAAATGAAAAGCCGTGAGTCTGTCGCGTGTGCAAGCGAGCGAGAAGTGGACTCAATGGGCCACTGTGTAACACGAGTTAGTGTCCTTGACTTTCAGACTCTAGTGATGACACTTTCTATTAATGATTCACTCAACACTGTAACACAACAGTTGCGGTTCTACACTAGTAACATTGGTCGTTCAGTATTTTCAGTAGTTTTGGTTTTAAAACCTCCAGGTTTGTGTCTCGTAGCACCAAAAGACATATATTTTCAAAATTACTTGATCGATACTGTCAAGAACAATGTCTGTTTTATAACAGCATTCTATAAAATATCATTTTGTTCACTGTTATTGTTATTTTAACCAAAATTGCCCGGGGGGGTGTACTTTCTACTAATAGGCTAATGGGGATATGCCGCTAGATGGGGTCGCATTTTCACGGCTGCATTAACTATAATGGGGTTGCATTTTCAATAGGAGCTAATAGAGTTACTAGAATGGGGTCACAAATTTGCGGGATTTCAGGGGTAAGTAAATTCCGGCAAGTAGGGATTTGGGGTATATTGGCCCAAGAGTGACTAACATGAGGTCTATAATTGGCTACAGAATAGACTATAATGGGGTAGGGGTTCGGAGAGGCCAGCGGCACATACCCAGCAAAAATTGAGCCAAGTACCCCCACCCCCCCTCCGTGCAAAATTGCCGAATGAAGATGAAAACATTTGCAAAACCAACCAGTCATAGTTTACAGTTTGCTGTAAACTATGACTTTGCAGTTTTGCAGTGTCGAGAAGTGGATTCTGCACACTTCCAGACCACTGCCAGTAGATCTTGCACATATCAGTTTTGTCGTTTGAAAGTTCTGACAGAGATATTCAAGACTCTAAAATGCTCTGCACACGAGGTGTAGCGATGGATGAGTTGAGGTAACAGATTTTAATTCCAAGGCTTTTTTGGAGGATTCAAACAACGTGTATCTTTGCAAGAAAGCGAGAAAATATGCCTGCGTTTCTAGGGTTTTCTAGAGAAAATGTGCATTTATACTTACGCGCCGAGGATGCCTTGAAAAGAAGGATTCCAAGAAGGAAAAAGAAAGTCCAACGAAGCATAGACATGGCTAGTCCACGCACCGTTTGCCACTACTCTCAGGCCATTTATACTTCCACGTTTGATCAGGACTAATCGCCGAAAGTCTATCGCGAGTATGAGCGAGAACTGTACCTCAATTGATCCACATTGTGAAATACGAGTTGATGCTCTTGACTCTGCAGACAGACTTTAAAATGAATCACGCAACACTGTAACACCACACACGTTCTCACCCCGTCTTGTCTTGCTTTGGTATCCCGGGGAGGGGGGGAGTACTCAATAAAGCTTTATACGGGGGGGGGCTCCACCCAGAGGTTCAAACCCTTGCCCATTAATGTGGTAAACTTACCAAAATTGCACCCCTTCCTTATACCTCAAGGATAAGCCAAAGCAATAGAATTTCAGTTGTTCTGGTTTAGTTGCTCAAAGGGTGCAAGCTTTTGTGTGTTCTGCGTTGTCATTTCTGCCAAAATCTGGCACCTTTTCGTATGCCTAGTTTAGCCGCCATCTATTCCACTTTGTAGCGGATTTTGTGACTACCCTTTAAAAAGGCATCCCTTTCGGGCGGAGCTTTCCCAACTAGCTAACTATAGGGAGTAGCCCCCCCCCCCACCCCCCCGTTTGCTATCCTTGGAGCATTTCGCTGAGATTTCGACTGCGAAAGAAAAGACGCGTAACTTAATTCAGTACAGTTTTGAACCAAAAACGTAGAGATTCCCACGACGTGGGTTCTTTAAATGCAAGGGATCACTCGACACAGTACTAAACAAGGTACTTTTTTCTCTCCCTTTCAGAATCTGGGTTTTTTCTTTATCACAAAAGATACTCGCATTGGACTTCACTCCACAAGTCGATAAAAATCTACAATGCAGGGCTATAGTACAATGGAAAAACGATTAAGAGAAATTTAATTGCGACAATTTTTTTACAAGTAGGACTAAAGAGTTTTTCTACTAGTTGAAACCTTGTTAATTATATCTGGCATAAAGCTTTTTCCGTTGTACTAGCCCTCCGTTAAAAATTGTAGAGAGGCTATCCTTAGCCTAGGATGTGATTAAACTCTCCAGTCGGGGTTTGAGCTTGTCTTCATTTAGTTTTGTCGTAACCTACCCAAGCCTCTAAAGTCTTGCCTCTTTTTCATATCAAAACAGTAAACATCTATTTCAGCCCAGACTCTTCTATCGATCTGGTTACCCTCAGCAGTAACCTTCTTTTACCTTGAAAGACCTGCCCTGATACGATACTCGGTTGAAAGTCCCGCATTGGACTACAAGAGGTCTCTCTTTTCTCGCAAGATTAGTTAAAGGGACACTGTCACGGGTTGACATGCGCAGAAACTTTCACTCTCGAGGACTCTCGCGGACACGTGTTTTTGTCGGCCGCCATTATGGAATTGTCGGTAAGTGTATAAAATTTGCATTTATTTTGCATCTAAATCAAATCTACGTCTAACAAATTATTAACGGATCAATACTCTTATTCTCAGGAAGCTACAGAAGGGTTCTGTAAATGTAAAAGCGCGTGTACCACAAAACGCAAAGAAAACAGTACTCGTGGATGTCCTTGCAAAGGGCGAAATGTGCTTTGTAGTGACGAATGCAAGTACGGTACCAGCAGCAAACCCTGCAGGAACAAGGTATGAACTTCACATTGACTTCTTTGAGGCTCAGTACATAAATAATTATCTTATTGAAGTTGACAAAAGCATTTAAACGACATTTGTTTCTGCTTCTTCAGGATTCAGTTGGGCAGTCGACGACTGCATCGCAAAGACGAGTGCGACCGAGATGTCCTTGAACTGTGTATTAGAAACACAAGAGACATGAGAAATGACAGAGAAGATAATAGCCCCCGTTCCTTTAGAAAAGCTGCCTATCGCCAGTTTATATTGGCTAGGCATGGCCATCTTGGAAAGGGTAATCGACGCGTGTGCCCTTCATGTTGTGTTTTGAAAATCAGGGGACATTTCCCATCTGTCACAGGTGTCTACATGGGGTTCAGAAAGCAAACGGAACCACTCTTTAGCCGTTCTGGTTGCCACAAAAAAAAACCTTCACAACAATGCGATTTAAATCACTCACCTTCTACGATACTCCAAACTTAACAAATGCTCTACGAAAACAGAGTCGGTGTAGTTCTGATATCCAGCCTCAAATTTCGCGTTTATCCAGGCCTTGAATATCTTTTCCTCAACATAAATTCTTTTATGCTTTTTCTCCCACTCTTTCTTCGCTCTTCTGGGAGAGCTAAAAATCCTCTTTCGTCCGGCATTTGTCCTTTTTCCACCGTGGCCAGAACCGCCACTAGTGGACGCCATCTTGAATTTGTCACTTGGATCTTGAATAATTCCGGCGGAAAGATTCAAGTTTGGGATTTCGTAACTAGCGCATGCGCGAGACTGACAGTGTCCCTTTAAGGAGAAAATCGCGAAAGTCGCTTCCGGTGCGTCATTTTTCAATTGCAAGAAAACGCACTCGCGTGTTTTGTTTTTTGCCGTCTATCCGTGAGAAGAATCACTTGTAGCTAATACACTGACCACAAGCGAAGGTGAAGAGTCCAAACAAGATGATCGTTATAAACGACGTACGATATTGCTGGTCGTGGATGAAGTAAAGCAAACCCTTGGCGTGACACCATTCAAAGCAAACCCTTGGCGTGACACCATTCAAAGCAAACCCTTGGCATGATACCATTCACCCAAGGCACAAAGATTGGAAACAAAATAAAAGAAAAGAAAAGAAAAGTAATTGCAATACAGCTTCAATGATGTTACAGTTAATTCCAATAC